>CAKXYN010000107.1:0-1331666 GCA_935064755.1 Tragelaphus eurycerus
TGAAACTGGAGCCTATTACACAGAGTGAAGTAAGCCAGAAAGAAAAACACAAATACAGTATACTAACGCATATATATGGAATTTAGAAAGATGGTAACAATAACCCTGTTTACGAGACAGCAAAAGAGACACTGATATATAGAACAGTCTTTTGGGCTCTGGGAACGGGAGAGGGTGGGATGATTTGGGAGAATAGCATTGAAATATATATAATATCATATCTGAAATGAGTCGCCAGTCCAGGTACGATGCCTGATACCGGATGTCTGGGGCTGGTGCACTGGGACGACCCAGAGGGATGGTATGGGGAGGGAGGAGGGTTCAGGATGGGGAACACATGTATACTTGTGGCGGATTCATCTTGATGTATGGCAAAAGCAATACAATATTGTAAAGTTAAGCAAAATAAAATTAAAATAATAATAATAAAAGAGACTAGATGTTAATTATCTCCACCACAAAAAAGAAATGATAATTATATGATGGGATGAAGGTGCTAACTGTAAGTACAACAGCAATCATATTACAAGATATAAATATATCAAATAAACATGATATGTACCTTAATTATGTCATATATATTTCAATTAAAATAAAACAAATACATAAAATATTTAAAATGTAAATTTCAATGGCAGTAAAATATGCAAACCACAGATATACTTTTCAAACTGTCAAACTGAGAAAGTTCTACAACTGTTTGCCTTTGTTATGTATGCTAAAATAGATATCCTTACACATTATTGCTAAAAGTTTAAATTTTTAAAATTTATCTGGAAGGAAATCCATTACAAAGTATCAACAATTTTTAAAATATCTTATCTTTAACCCTTACTATTCTTTGGAACTCTGCATTCAGTTGCTTCTTTCCTTTTCTCCTTTGCTTTTTGCTTCTCTTCTTTTCATAATATTTGTAAGGCCTCCCCAGACAGCCATTTTGCGTTTTTGCATTTCTTTTCCATGGGGATGGTCTTGATCCCTGTCTCCTATACAATGTCACGAAACTCCGTCCATAGTTCATCAGGCACTCTGTCTATCAGATCTAGGCCCTTAAATCTATTTCTCACTTCTACTGTATATTCATAAGGGATTTGATTTAGGTCATACCTGAATGGTCTAGTGGTTTTCCCTACTTTCTTCAATTTAAGTCTCAATTTGGTAATAAGGAGCTCATGATCTGAGCCACAGTCAGCTCCTGGTCTTGTTTTTGCTAACTGTATAGAGCTTCTCCATCTTTGGCTGCAAGAATATAATCAATCTGATTTTGATGTTGACCATCTGGTGATATCCATGTGTAGAGTCTTTTGTGTTGTTGGAAGAGGGTGTTTGCTATGACCAGTGAGTTCTCTTGGCAAAACTCTTATTAGTCTTTGCCCTGCTTCATTCCGTATTCCCAGGCCAAATTTGCCTGTTATTCCAGGTATTTCTTGACTTCCTACTTTTGCATTTAAGTCCCCTATAGTGAAAAGGACATCTTTTTTGCTGTGTTAGTTCTAAAAGGTCTTGTAGGTCTTCATATAACCGTTCAACTTCAGCTTCTTCAGTGTTACTGGTTGGGGCGTAGGCTTGGATTACCATGATATTGAATGGTTTGCCTTGGAAACGAACAGAGATCATTCTGTCGTTTTTGAGACTGCATCCAAATACTGTATTTTGGACTCTTCTGTTGACCACGATGACTACTCCATTTCTTCTAAGGGATTCCTGCCCACAGTAGTAGTAGAGTTAAATTCACCCATTCCAGTCCATTTTAGTTCGCTGATTTCTAGAATGTCAACATTCACTTTTGCCGTCTCCTGTTTGACCACTTCCAATTTGCCTTGATTCATGGACCTAACAATCCAGGTTCCTATGCAATATTGCTCTTTATGGCATCGGACTTTGCTTCTATCATAAGTCACATCCACAACTGGGTATTGTTTTGCTTTGGCTACATCCCTTCATTCTTTCTGGAGTTATTTCTCCACTGATCCCCAGTAGCATATTGGGCACTTACGAACCTGGGGAGTTCCTCTTTCAGTATCCTATCATTTTGCCTTTTCATACTGCTCATGGGATTCTCAAGGCAAGGATACTGAAGTGGTTTGCCATTCCCTTTTCCAGTGGATCACATTCTGCCTTCCTCAGCAATCAATGCAAAGAAATAGAGGAAAACAACAGAATGGGAAAGACTAGAGATCTCTTCAAGAAAATTAAAGATATCAAGGGAAGATTTCATGCAAAGATGGAATCTATCAAGGACAGAAATGGTATGGACCTAACAGAAGCAGAAGATATTAAGAAGAGTGGCAAGAATACACAGAAGAACTGTACAAAAAAGATCTTCTTGTCCCAGACAATCACAATAGTGTGATCACTCACCTAGAGCCAGACATCCTGGAATGTGAAGGCAAGTGGGCCTTAGGAAGCACCACTACAAACAAAGCTAGTGGAGGTGATGGAATTCCAGTGGAGCTATTTCAAATCCTAAAAGATGATGCTGTGAAAGTGCTGCACTCAATATGCCAGCAAATATGGAAAACTCAGCAGTGGCCACAGGACTGGAAAAGATCAGTTTTCATTCCAATCCCAAAGAAAGGCAATGCCAAAGAATGCTCAAACTACTGCACTATTGCACTCATCTCACATGCTAGTAAAGTAATGCTCAAAATTCTCCAAGCCAGGCTTCAGCAATATGTGAACCGTGAACTTCCAGATGTTCAATCTGGTTTTAGAAAAGGCAGAGAAACCAGAGATCAAGTTGCCAACATCAACTGGATCATCACAAAAGCAAGAGAGTTCCAGAAACATCTATTTCTGCTTTATTGACTATGCCAAAGCCTTTTACTGTGTGGATCACAAGAAACTGGAAAATTCTGAGAGAGATGGGAATCCCAGACCACCGGACCTGCCTCTTGAGAAATCTGTATACAGGTCAGGAAGCAGTAGTTAAAACTGGACATGGAACAACAGACTGGTCCCAAATAGAAAGAGGAGTACGTCAAGGCTGTATATTGTCACTCTTCTTATTTAACTTATATGCAGAGTACATCATGAGAAACGCTGGACTGGAAGAGGCACAAGCTGGAATCAAGATTGCCAGGAGAAATATCAATAACCTCACATATGCAGATGACACCATCCTTATGGCAGAAAGTGAAGAGGAACTCAAAAGCCTCTTGATGAAAGTGTAAGAGGAGAGTGAAAAAGTTGACTTAAAGCTCAACGTTCAGAAATCTAAGATCATGATATCTGGTCCCATCACTTCATGGGAAATAGATGGGGAAACAGTGGAAACAGTGTCAGACTTTATTTTGGGGGGCTACAAACACTGCAGATGGTGACTGCAGCCATGAAATTAAAAGACACTTCCTCCTTGGAAGGAAAGTTATGACCAACCTAGATAGCATATTCAAAAGCAGGGACATTTGCCAACAAAGGTCCGTCTAGTCAAAGCTATGGTTTTTCCAGTGGTCATGTATGGATGTGAGAGTTGGAATGTGAAGAAAGCTGAGCGCTGAAGAATTGATGCTTTTGAACTGTGGTGTTGGAGAAGACTCTTGAGAGTCCCTTGGACTGCAAGGAGATCCAACGAATCCATCCTAAAGGAGATCAGTCCTGAGTGTTTATTGGAAGGACTGGTGCTGAAACTGAAACTCCAATACTTTGGCCACCTCATGCAATGAATTGATTCATTGGAAAAGACTCTGATGCTAGGAGGGATTGGGGGCAGGAGGAGAAGGAGATAACAGAGGATGAGATGGCTGGATGTCATCACTGACTCTATGCACATGAGTTTGGGTAAACTCGGGAGTTGGTGATTGACAGGGAGGCCTGGAGTGCTGCAGTTTATGGGATCGCAGAGTTGGACACGACTGAGGGACTGAACTGAACTGATCTTTAACCCAGGAGATCTTAATTTAATTTTAATCCAATAATCCCACATTTAAGATTTCATGTTACAACTACAATTATAATTTCATGTGAAAAGATTAATTTAGACATAGTATGTACAATGTAAATTTAGAGATTATAAAATTATCAAACAATAAATGGGGAAAAGTAAAATATAGCACATACATCCATTATCTCAAATGTTACATGGTCACCAAAAATTAGAGATGTTTAAATAGTTAATAGTATGATAAAATATTTGTAATAATATTTAAAAAAAAACAGGAAACCATTAAAATGTATTCTATGAAATTATGGTTTGAACAGAAGTCCTCAAATATATTCATTACATATTTAAACATACACAAAGTATCTTATATATATATTTTATGTTTGGATACTTTAATATGTTTATATATTATACATTAACTAAATACATAATACATTCTCAGTTCAGTTCAGTCGCTCTGTCGTGTCTGACTCCTTGCGACCCCATGAATCACAGCGTAGCACTCCAGGCCTTCCTGTTCATCACCAACACTGGAGTTCACTCACACTCACGTCCATAGAGTCAGTGATGCCATCAAGCCATCTCATACCCTGTCGTCCCCTTCTCCCCCTGCCCCTAATCCCTCTCAGCATCAGAGTCTTTTCCAATGAGTCAACTCTTCACATGAGGTGGCCAAAGTACTGGAGTTTCAGTTTTAGCATCATTCCTTCCAAAGAAATCCCAGGGCTGATCTCCTTCAGAATGGACTGGTTGGATCTCCTTGCAGTCCAAGGGACTCTCAAGAGTCTTCTCCAACACCACAGTTCGAAAGCCTGAATTCTTCGTCGTTCAGCCTTCTTCACTGTCCAACTCTCACATCCATACATGATCACAGGAAAAACCATAGCCTTGACTAGACGGACCTTTGTTGGCAAAGTAATGTCTCTGCTTTTGAATATGCTATCTAGGTTGGTCATAATTTTCCTTCCAAGGACTAAGCGTCTTTTAATTTCATGGCTGCAATCACCACCTGCAGTGATTTTTGGAGCCCCCTCAAAATGAAGTCTGACACTGTTTCCACTGTTTCCCATTCTATTTCCCATGAATGATGGGACCGGATGTCATGATCTTCATTTTCTGAATGTTGAGCTTTAAGTCAACTTTTTCACTCTCTACTTTCACTTTCATCAAGAGGCTTTTTAGTTCCTCTTCACTTTCTGCCATAAGGGTGGTGTCATCTGCATATCTGAGGTTCTTGATATTTCTCCCAGCAATCTTGATTCCAGCTTGTGTTCCTTCCAGTCCAGCGTTTCTCATGATGTACTCTGCATATAAGTTAAATAAGCAGGATGACAATAAAGCCTTGATGAACTCCTTTTCCTATTTGGAACCAGTCTGTTGTTCCATGTCCAGTTCTAACTGTTGCTTCCTGACCTGCATACAGATTTCTCAAGAGGCAGATCAGGTGGTCTGGTATTCCTATCTCTTTCAGAATTGTCCACAGTTTCTTGTGATCCACACAGACAAAGGCTTTGGCATAGTCAATAAAGCAGAAATAGATGTTTTTCTGGAACTCTCTTGCTTTTGTGATGATCCAGCAGATGTTGGCAATTTGATCTCTGGTTTCTCTGCCTTTTCTAAAACCAGCTTGAACATCAGGCAGTTCACGGTTAACATATTGGTGAAGCCTGGCTTGGAGAATTTTGAGCATTACTTTACTAGCTTGTGAGATGAGTGCAGTAGTGCAGTAGTTTGAGCATTCTTTGGCATTGCCTTTCTTTAGCATTGGAATGAAAACTGACCTTTTCTAGTCCTGTGGCCATTGCTGAGTTTTCCAAATACGTTGTACATATATAAAAATATACATGTATTGAAAGTGAAAGTAAAATCTCTCAGTCGTGTCCGACTCTTTGCGACCCCATGGACTGTAGCCTATGAGACTCCTCCATCCATGGAATTTTTCAGGCAAGAGAACTGGAGTGGGTTGCCATTTCCTTCTCCAGGGGAACTTCCCGACCCAGCGATTGAACCCGTGTCTCGTGCATTGCAAGCAGACTCTTTTATCACCTGAGCCACCAAGGAAGCTGGTATATTATGTGTTTTGTATATATGTTAACAAAAAAGCTAAATTGCCTATTTCAGAGAAAAGTCATAAAGCTCTTGTTTCTTGCTAAGATGGCAAATTACTACAGAATGCTGGCTCCCTCTCTCCAGATCACCTCTGGGCATACTGTAAAAGTGTGAGAGAAAGGCACATTTATAAATTGTTAAAAATATGAGTTAACTCTGAGGAAACCAATGTTATCATGAATTATATATATATTTGGGGCCTAGTGTAAAGGTGACCAGAGTTGATTTTTCTCATTATATTGTGAAAAATAATACACATAGAGAAGAATACATAAAACTAAGAGCTTAATTATTATTAAATCATCAGATTAACTCTGTACAGGTCAAGAAATAGAACCTAAGCTGGAAGCCTGAGCATATCTCTACAATCAAAACTTCCTGGCTACCCTGCTTATCCCACCTGTACAAACTAACCACAATTATGACTTCCATGTACATCTATTCTTGCTCTCCTGTGTAAAATTATCAACTCTGCATCTCCCCAAACACTTTAATTTTTATTTAATTTTTGAAAGTATTATTGAATAATGAGTTGGCCCTGTTTATTATAATTTTTAGATATTGTTTTCAATTATACACCTTCAGGAAAATATTGCTTCAGATTTTTTTTTTACTTATTCCTATATTCATTAATTCATTCATCTCTAATAAACATATGGAGGTATGGTTTATAACCAATATAATAAACCCATTCAAGTGCACACATGGGTGGTTTAAACATTCACGTTGTTGTTATTTAGTCACTAAGTTATATCTGACTCTTTTGTGACTTCATGGACTGGTGCCTGCCATGGCTCCTCTGTCCATGAGATTTCCCAGGTAAGAATACTTGAGTGGGTGGCCATTACCTTCTCTGGGGGATCTTCCCAACACAGGAATTGAACCCATGTCTACTGAACCTCCTGCACTGGCAGGCAGATGCTTTACCATTGTGCGACCAGGGAAATACTTTCTTTATTGTTAGTAATAATCAATTTGATAATCAACTGTTCGGGCATGGAATTACTGTGTGTGGATTCTTCGAGTATCCTGGAACCATGGTTTACAGTTTTCATCTTTTTTTCAGACCTACTTTCCTTAAATATTTTTTTTTTCCTTCACACCTTTCTTTCTTCTGGGTTTCTAATTAAATACATGTCATATCACTTGACGTTTCCCCCACAGATCACTGAGGTTCTTATCATTTCTTTTGCAGTCTTTCTTTTCAATTCTGTTTGTTTTGGATTGATTCTATGATTCTATTGTTTTGTCTTTAAGTTCACTGATTATCTTCCTTTGCAGCATCTAATCAGCTCCTTGTTACTTCAAATAAAATTGTCACCTTTACTATATTGAGACTTCCAATTTATGAACACTATATGTTTCTCCATTCATTTAGGCCCTTGATTACTTCAATCAAAATTTTGTGTTTTTTAGCATATAGATATCTTTTTAGGTAATTTGTTATATACACACCTAAGTTGATCATTTGGGGGAACTAATGTAAATAATATTTTAAAAACTGATTTTATTTTAAATAAAAAGGAAACAATTATAACTGTTTTTTGTATGTTAACCTTCTATCTTGTGACATTGGAAACTAGGAGTTGTGTTTTGCAGAATCCTTGGAATTCTATACATAGAGAAGCACGTTATTTGTGAATATGGAGACTTTTATTTCTTCTTTCCAATTTCTATGCCATTTATTTCTTTTCCTTTCCTTACTACACTGGTTGGGAGTTCTTTGTATAATGTTGAGTAGAAGTGGTGAGGATGGATAATCTTTGCCTTGCTCCTTAAGGGAAAATGTATTAAGAGATCTTAGGAGAAAATAATTTGGTGTTACATCATTGAGTATTTTCTTGGTTTTAATTTTTTTGTACATGACTTTTAAGAGACTTATAAAGTGTCTCTCCCTTCTTAGCTTTCCAAGAATGTTCATCAAGAAGAGATGCTCGACTTTGTTAAATGAGTTTTCTCCATCAATTTATATGATGATGTAATTTTCTCAACATAGTGAGTTATCTTATTGGTTTTTCAACACTGAACCATTCTTACATTCATGAGATAAAAACGCATTGAACCTGATGAGATTCCTCCAGAGAGAATTTGGTGGTGCTAGTGGTAAAGAACCAACTGCCAATGCAGGAGATATAAGACATGCAGGTTCAATCCCTGGGTCAGGAAGATCCCTGGAGGAGGGCATGGCAACCCACTCCAGTATTCTTGCCTGGAGAATTCCATGGACAGAGGAGCCTGGTGGGCTATTGTCCATATGGTTGCAAAGAGTTGAACATAACTGAGTGATTTAGCACACAGCTCAATGACCCAAAATGCCTTGTTTTGACATCTTTCCTGTTAACTTATCAGCATGGGGTTTACTGTGCCAGATTATGTACACATATTATGCAATAGTATAATGTTCAAATGGAAACACGTTGCATGAGACTTGGCCTTCAGTTAACCATTTCTAAAGATAAACTTTTGTTTTCACTTAGACACTAAGGCGAGATAGAGAAATTTCCTTGTCTTATTTTCTTGATGAGTTCGACTTTACTAGTCTACCTTTTACTATGGATGAAACTCAGTAATAATTTCATTTTAATACAGACCTCAGTCCCATTTCTCACATAACATGGAATCAAGGACTTGTTACCTATTTCTGTGTAACTAATAAAATGCAAATCTCTTATTTTAGAGGTTTCAACATTCCCCTAGGAGTTTTTGCAGTCCCAGGATCAACTTAGTCCTCTGGAGTTCAACCATTTTGGGGGTTTTGTGTTTTTTTTTTTTTTGTTTTTTTTTTATTGTTCTTTATTTTTTTTTTGAGTTATTAGATTTTTGATAGTTTTACTTTATTTTATTTGTTTTAAATTGGCAGATTTTTAGGATATTTAAAGGCTATAGCTAATAAAAAGTGGGAGTCTATTTAATTGATTTCTAATTATTTTTCACATTTAAAATTTTAACTGATTAAAAAATTGATTTGATTATTATTCATGTTCAGGGTTCCATGCAATGCTCTGTCATTACCATACTGCCTGACTATATTTTTGTTTTCATTTATTATTTTGAAATAAATAGTCCACAGAAACTTTCAGATATGTGTGGCAAAAGCAAGTTATTGCAGCAGTACCAAGATAGAATGGCAACTTAAGATCATAGCTAACCTGTACAGAGACAATACAAGGTCATATCAAATGTGGGTATCTCTTGTCTTAAGAAGCCAGTTAGTAAAACCAACAAAACAAAAAATAAAAATGGACACATACAAAAAAGTTCTACCCCAAATAATACAGTGAAGAGTTTTGGAGAAACTACAAGAGATTCTTGAAACCTCATGATGCTCCCTTTTGATCTAGAAACGCCCACTGGGGACCTGATAACTCTCATGAATCTGACCTTTCTCTCCCTCTTCATTCCTCTGAGACATCCACTTGTTTTCTATCTCATGTCATTTCCTCTGGGTTCTGCTGTGTGTTAATAAGTTTTAATAAGATGGAAAAATGCATGCTATTGTGTTTGGATAGTGAATGATTTACCCCGGAAATATGATGCTTTAACCTAATTAAAATGCTTGTCTCCACAAAGCCCTCAAGGAGCAATGTTAATGGTGAGATTTTCAGACATTGTGTCAGCCTCACAGGGATCCATTTTTCACTGTGAGGGAATTTGGCATCCTTCAAGTTTTACTACCACTGAATGGAAGATCAAGTTAAGCTTCCACTCTGTACCTTAAGCACCCTGTTGATTTGTAACACAGCATTTATATGAAAGTGAACAGAAGTTTATCATGCAGAATGGACTTTAAAATTTTTAGATTTGGAAACATGCTGATGATAGTGCAGACTATGGGAGAGTAAAAATAAAATAGTAGAAAACTGAGTGGAAAGACTTTTATTAAAACTTCATTTAATATTTATATTTCATTAATACTGCTTCACACATTAAGCCAAAATCCTTAATTATAAAAATATTTTTATGTATAGACCAGACTTTTGGACTCTGGGACCGGGAGAGGGTGAGATGATTGGGGAGAATAGCATTGAAATATGTATAATATTATATCTGAAATGTATTAATTGTTCAAACTAAACACTATCATGTTACAATTTGTTCATACTAGATGTTTGTAATGTTTCTGATAAACAATAAAAGAGATTCTTGATCAAAAAAAAAAATAAACCATAATGGAAAAGAAAAAAAAATTTTTTTAAATTTCTTTTTGTATTTTTAAATTATTGATTAAATTTATGAATAGGTGATGCAATTGCTTGGTTCAAAATCAAAACTGAGAATCACCATGTTCTGTAATCAGGTTTTCTAGCCAAGGAGAAAACAGGTTTTATCCAATATTTTAAAGGGCATTATCAGGGCATATATGTACCCTTTGTAAATACAGACATATACAGAATGACAAAAAAAATAACAAAAGCTCTACCTTGAATTTTTAACACTGATCAATGTCAGGCTGAATGGCTGAATACAAAATTATAATGAAAAACTAAACTGCGGACAAAGAGGAGAAATCTCCAGCAGATAGATATACTAGGATTGTTCCAAGAGACAGACTTCTTCTGTCCTCCTTCCAGGCTAAAGTTTTTCACCATTTCCTTAGGAGAAATTATAAGTTTCTATCTACACATCACTAAACAGCATATGTGTATATGTATCTACATATACACTTACCTACACACATGCATATGTATTTAAAGTTTGGGAAATAATTACTTATTCATTACAGATACTTGGACTTGTGGATCCTACCTGACCATTTCAAACTCAAAATAGGCTTTCTTCTTAAGCAGCACCCTTTCCAGAATGTGCTCTATAAAGACAAATTTCTTACTGTATGCATCACATATCAGAAATCATAAGCTGTCACATTATTTGTAGCAAGATGTCAATGCTTATAAATGCACTAAAACACAAGAATCTATCAATAACTTACATTGCTATATAAAGAGGATTATGAAGAAGATATTGGGCTTCCCATGTGGTGCAGCAGTAAAGAATCCATCTACCAATGCAGGAGACCTGGGTTCAATCCCTGGGTCGGAAAGATCCCCTGGAGTAGGAAATGGCAACACACTCCAGTATTCTGGTCTGGAAAATTCCATGGACAGAGGAACTTCACAGGCTACAGTCCACAGGGTCACAAAGAGTCAGATATGACTGGGCACTCAGGCATAGAAAAGATAATAGAATCATAAAATTTTAGAGCTGAAAGGAACCTAATAACAATGCTGCTGCTGCTGCTAAGTCACTTCAATTGTGTCCAACTCTGTGAGACCCCATAGATAGCTAAACACAAATAACACTAATTATGTGACAGGCACTGTCCTATATACCTGAGAAATATTAATGTACTTGATCCTGAGCACAACAGGATAGGTTCTAGTACCATTCCTGTTACCTACAGATGGAAACTGAAGCACAGACAGAAAGTTTAGTGAATTACCCAAGGTGATGTGGCTGAATAATTTTTGAACGAGAATTTGAAATTGGCTCCAGAATTTGTGTTCTTAACCAGTGCAAGTCTAAGAATCATTTCTAAATAAGTGAGGGCAGACAGTTTTACCCTCACAATGAGGATAGAAATATTGAATTGGAGTCACATGTAAAATTTACGACCACTGGAAGGAATTTGTCATTTATATTTTCAGTTTTCGATTTTTGCAATGTAACTGCACTAAAGAAAAATGGATTTGGCTGTCCCTCTTGATTAGTCTAAGCAATTATATACTTTCCTTTATCTCAAAAAGAATCCCACAAAAGTCTATTAACTCAATATAGAATAATAGGCCTCATTTTTTTTAATGGAAAGATAAAGGCTTGAGCCTGCCACTCTTAATCCTTAGTGAATGTTTAAAACTTAAGACTATTTTCACTTAATTCAAAATGATTTTATTAGAAATAATTGAAGTAATTACACTCCCAAATTGATCTATGCTTCCCACTGCTTCAGATTTCTAACGTTTTTCTTTTGAGCTTTCAAAATGTAAAGTGCTTTGAGACTTTTGTAAAAAAGATGCTTTTAAAAATACACACTGTCAAAGTGTTGCCAGTTTCTGTAAAACTCAGTTATATCAGGCACTGTACGTATTCAAATGTTGAAGTGACTCATCTTAGATTCCCTGCTTTTATGACCTACACCATAGACATAAATGGTTTCAAACTAGAGAATGAGAGATTGTCACTCTTAGCAAGATGACCTTGAATGAATGAATAAGTGAATTAAATTTTCCAGTTTCATATTTATTCCTAACTTGAAGGAAATCTCTCTCTGATTCTCTCGCTCACTCTCTCTTTCCACTTGAAGTTTACAATAGGCATGGTGTTCTGGGGGCCTAAATGTTGTTAAAATCTCAAAGAATAGTCTCAGCTATTGCCACACAGATATTATCTAGAATTCTTGAAACAGAAAACAGAAATTGGAAACCAGTTTCTAAAACTAAACCAAGGAAAGAGTTTGCTTCTAAATACGATTATTATCTCTTCAAATATTGCCATAAAGTGCTTAGTATATTTTAGCCAGCCTCTTTTGTTTTTTAAAGAGAGATAAGCTTTGTAATGTTCAATGAGAAAAAAAATATTACTTTATAATTAAAAGCACATATATAGCCACATACTTTTCTTATATTGGTCCATATGTGTTTCAAATCACAGGAACCAAATGTGGCAGTCTTTCACTTGTCCCCCAATGACCATTTCATTCCTTCTTCCATATGAAAATTATTAAGTGGGCACAAGGCCACTCTGAATAAAGATAACATTTCCCAGTCTCCTTTGCAATTAAATTAGTTGTGGCACTGCAACTATATTTGGCTAATGTGATGAGATGAGAATGTAAAGAGAAGTAGCTTGTGAGAGCTTTGGGATATTCCTTAAGAGACAATGCAACTGCACCATTTGACTTCCTTTGCTTCTTATTCTATTCATTGCTCAGAACCAATGCTGACATCCTGAACCGTGAGGTCAAGACCTCACAATGTAATGCCACGCAAGCTAATTCTGAGCCTTCAGCATCTCAGAGTACCACAAGTTCCCGGTGGACAGACATAATAGCTCTGTCTGAAAATAATTTTTAAATTGTTAGAGTAACCTTCAGACTGCAAATGTTCCCTAACAGGAAGTGGTTTACAAAGAAAGTCATGCTACACCTAAAAGTCATGCTGCACACTCTCCAATGCCCACCTTAGATCAGTCTAGGATGGACAGTAGATAAGAACAGAAACCATTGCCAGGATGCACAAAGTGGAACAAGACAGTTTCCACTGAGACAGCAATAGCTACTATGTGGTCTAATCAAGGAAATCCTTTTATTGATAGAGAAGACAGTTCTTGCTCTTTCTGACCATTGTGATTTGATAAATCCTCCAGGTTTCCCTGATGGTTCAGCTGGTAAATAATTCTCCTGCAATGCAGGAGACCCTGGTTCGATTTCTGGGTCAGGAAGATCCCCTGGAGGAGGGCGTGGCAACCCACTCCAGTATTCTTGCCTGGAGAATCCCCATGGACAGAGGAGCCTGGTGGGCTGCAGCCCATGGGGTCCCAAAGAGTCAGACACAACTGCGTGACTAAGCAAAGCACAGCACACTGGAATAGTAAGCCTGACTGTCTCTTTTCTCTGAATTAGAGCTTTTATTGTGATTATCTTCTTCACAATCCACTGTATCAGCCCAAGCCTAATTTAAGAGATAGGAACCACACTGCTATTTGAATAAGTAAAGTTTAATATAAAGAATTGCCAACCATAAGGGTTAAAATAATGAGAAATCAGGTAGCAAGAATAAAGACAATTCTAAAGACTCTAAGAATAGCAGATATAAAGAGTAGTCACTACCCCTGGAACTGTGACAGAGTACCCAAGGAAGAATCTCTACTCCCACACACAGGGTTGAGAGCCTAACCTTGGTGGACAGGACATGGTGTGACTCACTGGATAGCAGATTGGGCATGCTGGAGCTCAGCCTGTATACATGTTCAGTCATGTTTGACTCTTTGTGACCCTATAGATTGTAGCCCACAAGGCTCCTCTGTCTATGGGATTCTCTAGGCAAGAATACTTGAGTGGGTTGTCATGCCCTCCTCCAGGGGATCTTCCAGACCTAGGGATCAAATCCAGGTATCCTACATTTCAAGTCCAGGTATCCTACATTGCAGGTGGATTATTTACCATCTGAACCACCAGGGAAGTGAAAGTCACTCAGTCGTGTCTGACTCTTTGCAACCTCATGGACCATACAGTCCATGGGATTCTCCAGGCCAGAACACTGGAGTGGGTAGCCTTTCCCTTCTCCAGGAGATCTTCCCAACCCAGGGATCAAACCCTTCCGCATTGCAGGTGGATTTTTTACCAGCTGAGTCACAAGACAAGCTCAAGAATACTGGAGTGGGTAGCCTATCCCTCTCCAGCAGATCTTCCTGACCCAGAACTTGAACAAGGGTCTTCTGCATTGCAGGTGGATTCTTTACCAACTGAGCTATCCAGGAAGCCTGAGCCACCAGGAAAGACCTTATATATTGTATATGTGGAAGCAAATAATCTACCTTTTAATTTTTAACATTAATTTATTGTATTTATTTATGGCTGTACTGCATCTTCATTGCTGCTTACATGCTTTCCCTAGTTGTGGTGAGCAGGGGCTATTCACTAGTTGTAGTTCCTGGTCTTTAGAGCAAGTAGTTGTAGCACAGTAGCTGTAGTACACAGGTTTACTGTAGTACACAGATTCCAGCATGAGGAATCTCCTGGAGCAGGGATCAAACTCATGTCCCCTGAACTGGCAGATGGATTCTTAACCACTGGACCACCAGGGAAGTACCTACCTTTTAAGTTTGCTTCACTGGACTATGACAAACCACAACCACATAGAGAAAACTACATATCATCAAAAAATATTGACTCTGAATTGGATGTGAAACAACAGACTAGTTCAAAATTGTGAGAGGAGTACATCAAGGTTGTATATTGATACTCTGATTATTTACCTTATATGCAGAGTATATAGTGTGAAATGCTAGATGGATGAATCATAAGCTGGAATCAAGATTGCCAGGAGAAATAGCAATAACCTCAGATAGGCAGAAGACACTACCCTTATGGAAGAAAGCAAAGAGGAACTAAACAGACTCTTCATGAAGGTGAAAGAGAAGAGTGAAAAAGCAGGCTTAAAACTCAGCATTCAAAACATGAAGATCATGGCATTTGGTCCTATCACTTCATGTCAAATAGTCAGTGAAACAGTGACAGACTTTATTTTCTTGGGCTCCAGAATAACTGCAGATGGTGACTACAGCCATGAAATTAAAAGATGCTTGTTCCTTGGAAGAAAAGCTATGACAAACCTAAACAGCTTATTAAAAGCAGAGACATTACTTTGCCAACAAAGGTCCATCTAGTCAAAGCTATGGTTTTTCCAGTAGTTATGTATGGATGTGAGAACTGGACCATAAAGAAGGCTGAGCACTAAAGAAGTGATGCTTTTGAATGGTGGTGTTGGAGAAGACTTTTGAGAGTCCCTTGGATTGCAAGGCGATCAAACCAGTCAGTCCTAAAGGCAACCAACTCTGAATATTCATTGGAAGGACTAATGCTAAAGCTGAAGCTCCAGTACTCTAGCCACCAGATGCAAAGAGCCAGCTTATTGCAAAAGACCCTGATACTGGGAAAGATTGAAGGCAGGAGGAAAAGTGGACAATAGAGGATGAGATGTTTGGATGGCATCACTGACTCAATGTACATAAGTTTAAGCAAGCTCCAGGAGATGCTGAAGGACAGGGAAGCCTGGCGTGCTATAGCCCATGGGGTTACAAAGAGTCAGACATGACTCAGCGACTGAACAACAAAAACTGGATGTAGTAACTTGATGAGCTTCTGGGTCATTTTTCTTGTGGAGGGAGTTACTATGGTTTTATGCGTGGGGGAAAAATGTATAGTTGATCCTTGAACAATATCAGGATTAGTGGCATGGACATTAATGCAATAGAATATCTATGTATATGTATATACTGTGTATAGTCAGCCCTCCATATAGACCACCCCTTCAAATCCAAGGCTTTGCATCTGTGGAGTCAATCAACTGCAGATCATATTTGCTGTTGTTAGTCACTCATTTGTTGTTGTTTAGTCTGACTCTTTTGCAACCCTATGGACTGTAGTCCATTAGCCTCCTCTGTCTGTGGGATTTCCCAGGCAAGAATACTGGAGAGGGTTGCTATTTCCTTCTCCAGGGGATCTTTCTGACCCAGAGATTGAACCTGCATCTCCTGCATTGCAGACAGATTCTTTACTACTGAGACACTTGCAATATTCACTATTGAGAAAAATCCATGTAAAGGTGACCTACAAACACAAGCTGTTCAAGGATCAACTGTACACAGATATTTGAGTGCGGAGGGATGCACAGTGGTAGTGATTTCCAGTTGTCCCCTGTATCTGTCCTTTCTTTCTTTCGAATATAGTTCTTAACTGGATACATGGCTGCCCAGAATAGAGTTTATTTTCCAGCCGATAGCAATCATGCATCGCTGATAGCAGCTCATTCGTCAGTTTGACAACTGAGCTGGAAGGAGAAGTATGTAGAGGCTTTCAAGAACCTCTTTTAGGAAATAGTGCACATGACCCCTTTATCCATTTCTTAGTTCCATCCACCATCATTTTTCAAGGACTGTAGGTCTCTTGAACTAGAGAGCAAGGATATGTGCAATGGAATAAAAAGACAGGTGCCTTAGTCTCTGACACTTGTGGCAGGCATCCCATGCTGGATCTGCAATGTTTACTTGATCATTTCTTACTTGAAAGAAAGGTATATTTGTACATTGCTCAAGCTGTTTTTTTTTTTTTTTAATCACAATTGGCCTTAAACAAAATATATTCTTTGTTTAAGTAGTATTATCACCTCTAACCATTTACAGATAAACTACTGAGCTATAACTGTGATTACCCTCTGTTGTTTATAATGTCCTTTTGACAAGATAATTTGTAAATTTTTAAGATATGTTTTTTGATTTGGACCACTTTTAAAGTTTTTAATTGAATTTGTTACTATTTTGCTTCTGTTGTTTTATGTTCTGTTTTTTTTGGCCATGAGGCAAGTGAGATCTTGTCTCCGTGAGCAAAGATCAAACCCACACCCCCAGCACTGGAGGGCAAAGTCTTAATTAACCACTGGACCACCAGTGAAGTACCGAATCCCCTCTGTTGTTCATAATGTCCTTTGAGCAGATAATTTGTAAATAATAATCTTATAGCAAGAAGTAGTTAACAAGTTAAAAGATAAGTTATGTTTTAAATCTTTAGATTTAAATCTTTGTTAAAAGGTAAATCGTGTTAAATCTTTTATATTTAACAAATGATTTACCTGTTTACTTGACTACATCCTTCTACAAAATTATTTACAATGTGGGGATTTGGGGTTATTGTGAATTATCCAGATAAGACCTATTCTATGTGTTAGTATGGATGACAGAAAGTTGGCTATAAAGTATGTCTCTCATATGAACATTCAAATATTTCAAAGATGGTATATAAATTTATAAAATGCATGTGAGTGGATCTGATTCATTTTCCTGTGCCAAAGATAAAGTTAGTGGAAGAGGCATGGGACTGAAGGAGCTTCCCTGATTCCCCTTTGCTGTCTCATTACTGTGAAAACATCGACACTTCAAAATAATACAAAACACACAAAATATCACAAGAGACAGTTAAGCAAAACTTTCTCTTCCTAATGCTTCCTAAATGTATGCAAATAGGTAAAAATATGAAATAATTGTAGATGCATCAAAGTTTGATGGGAGTTATTAAAAAATGTTAATAAGGTCAGTTTTTGAAATATAGCTCATATTTTAGCTGAACCAAAATTCAGTTAACATTAGTTAAAAAGAAGAAAAAAATGGAGAAAATCCAAAATCCAGTCACTTTAAGAAAAGAACTCCAAGAGTTGAATATGAAAGAAAAATATCAGTATATAAATATGGATAGTTAAAAATGATGGAAAGTTTGCATATTAATAAATAACTTCATAAGGGGGAGATAATATACTATTGAGGAAAATCATAAAATTCATCTTTGTTAACCAGGTCCAAATTTTTGTTATAATGTGTATTATGGACTAAATGTGTCTCCCCTTGCCCTAAAAATTCACAGATTGAAGCCCTAACTCCCAGTGATTATACTTGGAGATAGACCTAAAAAAGGTAATTAAGGTTAAAAGAGGTCATGAGAGAAAAGTCTCAATTCAATCGGATTATAAGAAGAGGAAGAGAAGCAGAAGTGTGCGGACGTAGAGAAAAGACCATGGAAACACAGTGAGAAGAGGGAGAGAGAAGAAATTCAAGGAGAGGAAGCCACTCAGTCTAGGGTATTTACTATGGCAACCTAGTTGACTAATACAATCTTGCAATGTGGTCAAGAAAGCAATAAAATAAATTGATTAATGAGAAGCTACTATGTGCTTTAACCCTAATTCTAGATTTATTCAGGCTAAATTCTGTCTTGAAATGGTCCTCAAAATAGTCAAACTGTCTTTGCTGGTGTTTGATGTCTCTCTGTCTTTCCCTGAATCTCCTATTC
The DNA here is from genome assembly GCA_935064755.1 of Tragelaphus eurycerus. Taxonomy (NCBI): domain Eukaryota; kingdom Metazoa; phylum Chordata; class Mammalia; order Artiodactyla; family Bovidae; genus Tragelaphus; species Tragelaphus eurycerus. The sequence goes on from CAKXYN010000107.1 coordinate 18,549, forward strand.
CATTACTGACAAGAAAAAAGTATGGAGTAATGATTTCTGTGACAGGTTTCAGGCCCTTGACTACAAACAAGCTTATTAGCAATTATTACAATGGTTTAGGAAAGTGTAAGCACTGACATCAATACTAAAAATGCAAACATACACCATACATTCTCAAAGTTTAGTGTCAACAAAGATGGCAAACTCATTCACCAACAGATCAAAAGTACAGCTTAAATTAAATTACTGTTTGATAGATGTATTTCCTAATGAATCAACTTATATTTTCCTTGCATGTCTTTCATTGCCCAGAAAATTTAAAGGAAAAATCATTTAAAATGATTTTAGGGGAGCAAAATATCATAAAAGAAACATCAAATTCAATATTTTAAGAGAAATCTCTGTTTTATATATTTAAAATATTTTATATATTCACAGAACTATGTTAGAAAAAGATAACAACCTTGACTCATAACAGTTTTAGGGGTTTAGATGTCCACTTTAAATAATTTTGATGAGAAGAGTAGAATAAAAATTATACAAAATAAATTTTTGTACTTGAAAGAAACATTTTTCAAATTCACTTGGTACTTAAGTGGGTCTAAAGCATCATACTATTTTTGACTCAGGGCAATATACCAATTAGCTGTGTGGTTTTGCTGGAGTTCCTTGATCTCCTAGGGTCTTACATTTCCTCAAATGTGAAAACAATGACCAAAGGGTTTCTATGGAGGACCGTTACAGAAATGGCCTCCAATTTTTTCCAAGCTGCTTGTACCCATGCTCTTGGCTATCTCGTTCCACATCCATTTTGGGTTCAATCATGTGTTTGGCTTTGACCAGTGGGACAATAGCTGATGTGACTCAAGCAGATCTGAACACTGCTTTCACATTTGGGATTATCCCCACTTACTGCACTTCAAACTCTGACATGTGAGCAAGTCCAAACCAGCCTGCCAGAGAATGAGAAACATGCCAGGCTGTCACTCTGACACTGAGGGTTTTAAACAACAGCCAACCCAACACCAGATTATCTGGCTTTGGTCAGATCATGCAGGACCAACAAGATGCCATTCCAATTTGCTAACTCTGAGCACAGGTGTGATCCCAAATGAAATAGCCAGTTCCACCTCAAACTATAAGAACTTCCCATCAGGTTCTTAAGTTAAACTAGTGGATGTTGTGAAGTCACAGTTACCAGTGGTTTGTAACACTAACAGAAAATAATAGCTTGATCAACCTAGATAGCATATTGAAAAGCAGAGACATTACTTTGCCAACAAAGGTCCGTCTAGTCAAGGCTATGGTTTTTCCTGTGGTCATGTATGGATGTGAGAGTTGGACTGTGAAGAAGGCTGAGCACCAAAGAATTGATGCTTTTGAACTGTGGTGTTGGAGAAGACTCTTGAGAGTCCCTTGGACTGCAAGGAGATCCAACCAGTCCATTCTGAAGGAGATCAGCCCTGGGATTTCTTTGGAAGGAATGATGTTTAAGCTGAAACTCCAGTACTTTGGCCACCTCATGGGAAGAGTTGACTCACTGGAAAAGACTCTGATGCTGGGAGGGATTGAGGGCAGGAAGAGAAGGGGATGACAGAGGATGAGATGGCTGGATGGCATCACCAACTCGATGGACGTGAGTTTGAGTGAACTCTGGGAGTTGGTGATGGACAGGGAGGCCTAGCAGGCTGCAATTGATGGGATTGCAAAGAGTTGGACACGACTTAGCCACTGAACTGAACTGAACTGACTGAAAGTCTTTACGTTAATGTTAACGATTAAAACATCAACGATTCTTGATTCTATTGATATGATATAAAATTACAAAAGCACGGTCTTTGCAGACAGAGAACCTGTTCAAGTTTCCCATCTGGACCAATTTTTGCACCTCAGAGGTCTATTTTCATGCACATAGGCTGACCATGCATCCCAATTGGGCCAGAGATAATCCCAGGATCCACTGTCATCCTAATGTAATTCTAAATAGGGCCCTCTTCAGAAGAGTTTCAGTAAAGTCAATATGGTGATCTCAAAATATATTTTCTAGGTTTGGAATTAGGAATAATGAGCTTAAAATAATTTTGATTATTTTGATTAGATTTTGATAAGCAATCTATATCTTTACTGAGCATAGAGTATGCAAAACCCTACTATAGGAATCATGGAGATACAAAGATGGACAAAACACGGTCCATGAACACAGACATTGACAATCCACCATTGCTCTGAATGGTGTTATGTCCTCCCCAAACCCATTATGTTGAAGCCCTAACCCTCAACACAATGGTAGTTAGAAAGGAGGCCTTTTGGACATAATTAGGTAAGACAGGAAGGTGGAGATCTCATGATGGGATAGTATTTTTAGAAAAAGAGACACCACAGAGCTTATTCTTGCTCTTGCCTCTACCTGAGGACACAGGAAGCAGGCAGTCATCTATAAACCAGGAAGAATAGTCTCATAAGAGAGAAGTCATGCTAGCACCTTGATCTCTGACTTCCTAGGCTCCATGACTGTGAGAAAATCAATTTCTCTTTAAGACTGCTGCCACTCTGTGTATTGTATTATAGCAGCCCAAACTAAGATGACCATATAATTCCTCTAAAATATATAAACTGTAGAAAGTCAAACACCCCACGTGTATGAAGTAACTTGCATAGTTAACATATACAAATGAACTTACTTGTATATTGAGTGAGTACAGTAGTTAATAGGGAAGATTTTAGAGCCAAATTGCTTGTGGTCAACATTCACATGAATACTGTGACCTTTGACTAGACACATCCCTTTTTTAGCTCAGGTTTTCAATCTTGAGAATGGGATAATAGTAACAACATTGAATTCACCATATTTTTGGAACAATCAGATCAGATCAGATCAGTCTCTCAGTCGTGTCCGACTCTTTGCGACCCCATGAATCGCAGCATGCCAGACCTCCCTGTCCATCACCAACTCCTGGAGTTCACTGAGACTCACGTCCATCAAGTCAGTGATGTCATCCAGTCATCTCATCCTCTGTCGTCCCCTTCTCCTCTTGCCCCCAATCCCTCCCAGCATCAGAGTCTTCTCCAATGAGTCAACTCTTCGCATGAGGTGGCCAAAGTACTGGAGTTTCAGCTTCAGCATCATTCCTTCCAAAGAAATCCCAGGGCTGATCTCCTTCAGAATGGACTGGTTGGATCTCCTTGCAGTCCAAGGGACTCTCAAGAGTCTTCTCCAACACCACAGTTCAAAAGCATCAATTCTTTGGTGCTCAGCCTTCTTCACAGTCCAACTCTCACATCCATACATGACCACAGGAAAAATCATAGCCTTGACTAGACGGACCTTTGTTTGCAAAGTAATGTCTCTGCTTTTGAATAAGCTATCTAGGTTGGTCATAACTTTCCTTCCAAGGAGTAAGCATCTTTTAATTTCATGGCTGCAGTCACCATCTGCAGTGATTTTGGAGCCCAGAAAAATAAAGTCTGACACTGTTTCCACTGTTTCCCCATCTATTTCCCATGAAGTGATGGGACCAGATGTCATGATCTTCGTTTTCTGAATGTTGAGCTTTAAGCCAACTTTTTCACTCTCCTCTTTCACTTTCATCAAGAGGCATTTTAGTTCCTCTTCACTTTCTGCCATAAGGGTGGTGTCATGTGCATATCTGAGGTTATTGATATTTCTCCCGGCAATCTTGATTCCAACTTGTGCTTCTTCCAGTCCAGCATTTCTCATGATGTACTCTGCATATAAGTTAAATAAACAGGGTGACAATATACAGCCTTGACGTACTCCTTTTCTTATTTGGAACCAGTCTGTTGTTCCATGTCCAGTTCTAACTGTTGCTTCCTGACCTGCATACAAATTTCTCAAGAGGCAGATCAGGTGTTCTGGTATTCCCATCTCTTTCAGAATATACACACACACACACACACATATATATATATATATCTACACACACATCAGTATTTAGCACTAGTGTTACTTAAGTATGAGATTTATTATAAGGAAAATAGTAGAAGTGCTTTACTTTTTTCCTACAAAAAGAAAAATACATTAATATAAACTTGAAATACATGTATTTATATACTATACAACTTAAATATGAAATACCTCTGAACTACAATAGAGTCAGACCTTGGAGATTATACTCACTGAGTGAAATATCAGACTCTGACATATGTAAATATCTCCCTGTTTCTGAGTCACCTTAGTTGATTCTAAATTTAATTCATGTATGATGTAATATTTGTACCTGTACTGTCAAACAAAGCAATATTTTGTTCATTCAAATGATGGATGTTTAATTAGCTGCTATAAACTGATTAGAATGATATACATTAAGGTTAGAATGTTAATATTTTATAATTATACTTATTCTTTTGTTTTCCAAACTAATTTGTGTTTTGAGTTGCCAAAGAACTTGTTTAGAACTGAAATAATTCTTAATGGTTAACCAAGTATAAAATACTAGTTTAAGAGAAAATATGTCAGTAGAGGACATAATTGGATATCTCAGAGAGGTCTTCCAGATGTATTACACACAGAAATATAGATATGTACTTTATGATTGATAACAGTCCTCTTTATTATCTAGAAATGACTTCCAGGAATAATATATGCATACTACATATACAGTTGACCCCTTTGAGTATCAACTCTCTCTGCTGTTGAAAACCTGTATGTAACTTATAGTCAATCCTCCATATCTAGGATTTCTCCATATCCATGATTTCTTTCCATCCAAACTTCCACATGTGCAGATTCAACCAACCAAGACTGCATAGTACTATAGTGTTTAGCGACACTACTGAAAAGAATTCTGGGTATAAGTGGACTCAGTTTAAATTGGTGTTGTTCAAGGGTCAAGTATAATAGAAAACTTGTCTTATATGTGGCTGTTACCTATAATTTTAAACTTTGTCTCTGTAAATACATGCTTCTTACCAGGCCTGTTCTCAGATCTGTCCTTCATACTAATAACTGGTATGTGCTTTATTTTTTTCTGCCGCTATTGATACCAGTAGACCAGAGCAAGAACACGATTTGAATTGTGCTTTATGTTTAATGACTCTTGTATTTCTGAACCATGATAGGAAACATTTTAGACAAATTCAGTTGCTAAAGCTACCTGACAAATCTTAGAATGATCATAATTGCCAAAAGTAATTTGTTTCACTTGACTGTTCCACTGATTTTAAAAATATCAATTCTATTTTGGTTGTGCATATTGAGACCAAATCAGCATATATGAACATGATAGAATTATCCTTAGTTTGGGACTTACAAAATTAATAACACAAATAAAAAGAAAGTGTATTGGCTTTGAATACAAGCGCTCTAATTATAAAAACAGCAAAAACAAACAAAAAATTCCACATATCCTCATCCAGTTAGGACCCAGAACAAGAGAGAGCTAGTAATAAAAGTTACATTTGTACTATAATAGTCACTAGTTTTAGGGCTGCCTTTATACGAGTATTAAAGTAAAGCACAGAAAGTAAAAGAAATGAAGGGTCCTCACAATTTGCACTTGATAGAAATGTCAAAGAACTTATCATTTAAGGCAAACTAGGAATATATACCTAGCTTAAGGTACTCTTTCAAAGGCATAGCGCTTGTATTTCAGTGACCTCATTTTAGTTTTACTTTAAAAGGATTTTTGCTAACCCATCACAAAGAATCAAAATTAAGGGTTAAAAACTGCAAAAATAACAAATGCAAAGTGAATTTTTTTTTGGATCCTCCAACCTTATATATGGACACAAGAACTTATGTGAGTAACTATAGAAAGTAGAAAGATTCTTTGATGGTCACAAACTGCCTATTGAGTAGCAATTTGTGGCAGATGTTTGCTTGAGCACCTAAGTTGAGAAAAAGAGCTATTCCTTAAGAACTATAAGAAACACGAAGGTTGAACAGTTTTAATAAACAATGAGCACAGTGAATGGAGGCAGTAAGTATGACCACCAAAAAGTCCGATAGCATTTTAACAGAACCAGCAAAGTAGCAATTCCTTCTATTTTGTTCTGGACAATATGATCAGGTATAGATGCTACACTTCACATAATATGCATCCACAAGAGTGACCAGAAGAGAGTGACGAAATGGTGAAAGAACTGAAAACAATATTTAGTGGAAAGACGTGTAGATGTGAGAAAGATACAAAGAAAAGACTTGATAGGTCAGACATAGGGTCCATGATAGTAACATGAAAATAATTGAAGAGAAAAGACTAGAAATCACACTTGCTTTATTACGGGTCCCCAATTTTGTTGGAGAGAGATTTTGTTCAATAATAACTGCCTAACAGGTCAGATTCTCTAAACAAAGAATAGACCACCCCAAAAGGTAATGTGTTCTCATTCCCTGAAGTATCAATTCAGACCACTTAGATATTTAGGAGAAATGCTGTAGATTCAGTAATATAAGAGTAGATGAGCTATATAATGTTTAATGTTCCTTTGAAGCCTAAGGGGTTTGATAGCGGGATACTCAAGTAGACAATTAGCTAAGAGAAAGTAAAACCTATTTGTTTTTATAATGAGTGTGAGTAGCCATGAAAAAAGGAGCCATTCAACACATAACCTCAAAAATTGCAATATCATAAATTTTGTAGGCAATTTTATTTCTCAAAGTGAAAGCGGTAAGAAAGGTAGGTATCAAGTTACCTGACTAAAAATGTCATTGTTTTCCTAGCTGAGATTTATTTAAAGGGGAAGCCAATGGTTTGAATTTAAAATAAGAAAAAGTAACAGCAAACAATATTTAAAATGATCATGAAGTGAAGTGAAGTGAAAGTTTCTCAGTCATGTCAGATTGTTTGCACCCCATGGATGATACAGTCCTTGGAATTCTCCAGGCCAGAATACTGGGGTGTGTAGCCAATCCCTTCCCCAGGGAATCTTTCAGGGAACCCAGGTCTCCTACATTGCAGGTGGATTTTTACCAGCTGAGCCACCAGGGAAGCTCAAAATGAGCATAAGGTGATATTTCTGAGAAATACTAATTTTTTAAATGTGTAACTCATATAGGAGAAAAAGAAATGCATGACTTTTTTGGTAAGAGAAATAAAACTGCTCATAGAAGAATGCTATGCTTTCCTTTTTCTTCTTCTTCTTTTTTTATAAACAGGACATTTAGGGTGTCCTGACAAGAGTCCGACAGAAGCCGGATATAATGCCCAAACACAAGTCCATGCAGGCAGCCTACACATCTCTGAACCTCTTGGTCCCAGAACAGCCAGAAGTACTGCTCACCTGACTGAGGAGCCAGGTTCACTGCTTGTGTCCCTTTCAAGGATGCTGAAATCTTTTTTAATTAATTCATTTGCCTCACTGCATGGCATGGACTTAGTTCCCGGACCAGAGACTGAACTGGGGCACTCCCTGCACTGGAAGCACGGAGTCAAACAGTGGACTGCGGAAGAAGTTGCTGATCTCAGTCTTACTAAATGTTCTACACCCATGTGTGCCTAGGAGCTCATGCATTTTATGAGCTGTTTCTGTTCTCATAGTTCCTTCAGTACCTAGCTATTGTCTAGCCTCATTTCCTGTACTCAAGGTGGATTTAATCTCTGACTTGTAGCTTCTTAGGCTACATGTCTCTAACTTTCCCTCATTACTCCTTTATGGTAACCCATTCTCGACTCCAGAGGTGGGAACTGTGACTTTTCTTATCTGTACATCCCAGAAGGAAGATGCAGTTACCATGTTCAATTTTAAAATATGTAAGACAGACATAATACAATAAAAATTAATTTGAAGTCTTAATTCTCATAGATGTTAAACTGCAGAAAACAAATTTTGAATACTTTTGATTGCTTTCTGACAGTTTCTTAAAAATTGTCCAAAGATGGTTCACACTTCCTAGACCTTAAGGGCTATCCTTATACTGTTTGTAAGATACGAACAAAACCCCATTCCCTTGTATAAGAGTACCAGATATGACTTGGAACATTTACTGAATATTAAGTTTCTCACACTAGGAATTCATTTTTTTTTTCACATTTAATAATCATCACAAAACCATTTTCACTCCAGTGCTCAAATACACCACTGGATCTGTTAATAGACTCAATTGATGTTTTGTTGGATCAACATATGTGAATGGAAATCAAAACAGTATTACTACTGTTATGTGGAGCTTAAGCAATTAACATTTAATCGTGTTCAGAAATGGTCCAGGAACATCGAGGTTTGTTCTTTCTGAGACTAAAGAGCTCCAGGTATAAACTGAGATCCAAGACTAAGAGTCACTCCTACAACACTTATGATTAAGGGTGGTCCCAGCTAAGGGCAAAAGAGTCTCTCCAAGGTGCCATGGATAAATTTACTTACCTACCTCGGAAGTATATTTTGAAGCAAACTCATGCTGACATACCCATCAGGTGCAGCTCTACTCACACTTACAGCCTGACAGAGATGACAGTAAGCTCCTTTCATAGGTGAGTGAGCTGATGAGTAATGACTGTCAACAACATTTCCTGATAGAAGTCATCTCTTTTATCCTTTTCAGTACATAATCCCAGAGTTTCTATCGAACACTTGACAAAGAACTTATGGATTTAAGAAGAAAACTATTTTTTTTGAGGAAAGAAATGATCCTTGAATATCTGTAGCAACCTACAGATAAACATTCCTAGGAATGTTTCTTCCATAGTATACTTGCCATTAGGTAAGACTATTTATTCAACAATATAAACAATTGGCAAATCAGATGTGTCAGAAAATGCTGACATCAACTGACTAAGACTGCTAAAATCATGGCTGGAACAAACAGAATTTAAGAGGTCATAGTCAAAGAAACGGAGAAAGCAATGGCACCCCACTCCAGTACTCTTGCCTGGAAAATCCCATGGACAGAGGAGCCTGGTGGGCTGCGGTCCATGGGGTCACTAAGAGTTGGACATGACTGAACGACTTCACTTTGACGTTTCACTTTCGTGTATTTGGAGAAGGAAATGGCAACCCATTCCAGTGTTCTTGCCTGGAGAATCCCAGGGATGGGGGAGCCTGGTGGGCTTCCGTCTATGGGGTCACACAGAGTCAGACACGACTGAAGAGACTTAGTAGCAGCAGCAGCAGCATGATTCTTTATTTTATTCTTACATTCATCAGATCCCCAGAAAGGAATGCCCCTAGAATACATAATTTTAACTTCCTAAAGAAATACCTTCAGCTAATTACTTCTATATGGTATGCTCATAATTTTAAGCAAGAGATAAGGATTTACCACTTGAAATGCTTTTATTTATCTTCCCAGATAATATGCAAAACTATGCAGTAAAATGGCAGATACATAATAATACATGATAACAGTAAATACAATTCAGATGGGCTGTACTCTGCTGGTATTGTACCATGTGATACTGTTGGTTAAAACTTGATTCCTGTGAACCAAGTCCTCCACCTTTTATAAAAATTTGTTTTGCAGGTGTCTACATCTTTTACATATAAAGTTAGCCTTTTATGTTTAAAGTCATAATTTTCCCAGTTTCTATTTTAAATTTTATTCCGCTTGTTTTGCTGAAGTATTCTAACTTCCTGAAATAATTTTAAATCTTAATACTAATTTACTGAATTAACAATACTTCCTAGAGTCCTGAAAATTTCATAAGCATTCCTCTTATCCTTTCAACCAAATGCTGCTGACAACAGTGACTTAACAGGGCCAAGGACAAAACACTATGACATTCAATGGATAAATTTTCAAGGGCAAAGATTTGTTCTTTGGCGAGAATGACAGCACAATGATGTAATTTTATTCATTCTTAGAACAAATGTGGCTCATTCAGCATAATTTCTTAATTATGATCCAAATGAAAAGGTAAAAGAAATTATTTCTGACTGAAGTAAAGGCATATAGAAAGAAGATACTGTGTAACCTACTTTATGTCCATGAGAGATTTGGATCTTTTATATTAATCACATCTAATTCCTTGACTATCTCACCAACATCATTTAAAGTCATAATTAGCACTAACTAGCGAGAGGATCACCATCTTGGAGGTCATGGAACGATGCCAAAGTATTGACATTGGAGCCTAATGCTATTTGCTTCAACAAAGCTGATGAGTTCGATCGGTGCAAAGGTTGGACATTCATGCAGTAGCCATGTGATGAAGTGGAGCCAATATGCAGCAAGCACATTTAAAAAACACAGGCAACTTGGAATATGGCAAGTACTCATAACATGTTCATTTCATACAAAATGATGCAAATGCAAAGGGGGAAAATAGAATGAGTAGTGACTCCAGTTGTAAACCATTATGCAGCCTCAATGAATTAGGGAAGAAAAAAATAACCTTTTGAGTCATGGTCACAGATAGCAACTTCCTTTGCTTATATCTCCAAAGAGGAAAAGCTCTTGAAGACATAGGATTAGCATTTCTACTTGTAATATTTGCAAAAATGAAATTATATCCCTTACTGAAAACTCAAAGAACAAAACAACCTTGTTTTGGTGTCTATGTCTGGAACACCACATCCTATATATGTATTAATATGGAGAAAAGATCATGTAACATTTCAAATTATTTTTCATATTGCATTTGTTTTAATTATGAAAGTAAGTGGGGAACAACCTATCAGAAAGCAAACACCCTGAATTAACACGGCAGAGTTAACCCACAATGAGGTTCACATCTGATCCCCCCTCTCTGCCGGAGGGGCCAGTATTAAACAGGTAGCTTGAATAGGAATCACCATGTGGCATAGTACTAGGGGACACGCTAGTAGAATGGAAGATTTGGGCTTTGCAATGAAAAAAAGACTTTAGTTTAAAAAGAATAGATGTATGTATGTGTATAACTGATTCACTTTCCTGTATACTGAAACTAACACAACACTGTTAATCAACCATATTTCAATTTAAAATAAAACTAAAGAAAGAAAGAGACTTAGATTGGAACCGTGCACTGTCCCTCACTAGTTGCTCTACCTTGGGCAGTCACTTTATCTCTCTGAGACTCTGTTTCCTACATATATAATGAGGATAATAATATCTGGGATTCATGTGAAAAATACTAAGAAAATGTAACATACATTAAGAGTAATGATAGCTGTGATCATCATTTCCCCAGATACATTATCAGTTCAGTTCAGTCACTCAGTCATGTCCGACTCTTTGCAACCCCATGAATCACAGCACGTCAGGCCTCACTGTCCATCACCAACTCCCGGAGTTCACTCAAACTCATGTCCATTGAGTCGGTGATGCCATCCAACCATCTCATACTCTGTCGTCCCTTTCTCCTCCTGCCCCCAATCCCTCCCAGCATCAGAGTCTTTTCCAATGAGTCAACTCTTCGCATGAGGTGGCCAAAGTATTGGAGTATCAGCTTTAGCATCGGTCCTTTCAATGAACACCCAGGACTGATCTCCTTTAGAATGGACTCGTTGGATCTCCTTGCAGTCCAAGGGACTCTCAACCATAGTTCAAAAGCATCAATTCTTTGGTGCTCAGCTTTCATCACAGTCCAACTCTCACATCCATCCACACATGACTACGGGAAAAACCATAGCCTTGACAGACCTTTGTTGGCAAAGTAATGTCTCTGCCTTTGAATATGCTATCTAGGTTGGTCATAACTTTCCTTCCAAGGAGTAAGTGTCTTTTAATTTCATGGCTGCAATCACCATGTGCAGTGATTTTGGAGCCCCCAAAAATGAAGTCTGACACTGTTTCCACTGTTTCCCCATCTATTTCCCATGAAGTGATGGGACCAGATGCCATGATCTTCGTTTTCTGAATGTTGAGCTTTAAGCCAACTTTTTCAATCTCCACTTTCACTTTCATCAAGAGGCTTTTTAGTTCCTCTTCACTTTCTGCCATAAGGGTGGTGTGTCATCTGCATATCTGAGGTTCTTGATACTTCTCCCAGCAATCTTGATTCCAGCTTGTGCTTCTTCCAGCCCAGTGTTTCTCATGATGTACTCTGCATATAAATTAAATAAGCAGGACATGTTATAGTCATTCTAATTGTTTGGACAAGCAACATCACCAAATAAGCAAGTGAGGGTCATAGGTGCAAAAATCAGATTAAATAAGTTCTTTATTCTATAGAGCTTTACTTTGATCTGAAAGAATCATCACAAGGAATCTGGTGAATTGTAGGTTCACCTCTGGTTCCAGGTTGAATCATGAATGTTGTCGATAGAAAGAGCTCATGTATATTAGTGTTTGTTTAAAAATCAAGCTAGGGAACAACCACTGTGGAAAATGGTTAGATAGTATCTATAATACTAAAGCTAAAGACATAACCTATGACTTAGCAATTCCACTCCATATATTAATATATACTGAACAAATGCATACACATGTTCGCCAGAAGATGTGTGCTAGAATGTTCATAACAACACTACTCAAAACAGCTTCAAACTGGAAACTTGATGAAAGATCAACAGTTGACTAAACTGTGATACATTCACACAGTGGAGTACTGCTTAACAACAAGAATAAATGGTATACATTAGATAATAATATGGATGATTCTCACAAATATAATATTGATAAGTTTCTATTGTTTAATCTGTATATAGTTGCATAGTTTATTAAATTTATGAATGCTCATCAAATTCTAGACTTACATGTGTACATTTCTATATATGTACTGTATTCAAATAAAAAATAATAAATTAATATGTGCTAATATTCAGTGTTTAATTTCAATGTATTCTTTGATCATTTATCCCATGGCCCTCAGAAAGCATAAGCACATCAGGCAAGAGAGTTCCCAGAAAGGTTTTGACCAAAACAAGTTTTAGTGTGTTCCTCAGTCCCTGAATAAATGCCAGAACACACATTGTTTAGAGACATTATTAAAATTCATGCAATTTAAATGTTAATGTTTTAAGCATAACCTTATGCTAGGGGAAAAGTGTTCTATTTGTTATTTGTTTCCAATATGCAAATTCAAAATTTACATAACTATATCCTAATATTTTGCTTATAAAAAGGTGAATTAGTATAAGAAAAGCCTTTTATATCTGCATTGCACATTTATATGCAATATTGTCATCTGCCCCTTCAACTCATTTCTGGACATAGTAAACAAATATATTGCTACCTACTGATGAATTCAATGGTAGGTACATGGTATATGAAATTCAAGAAGATAAATGATGTAACACATATTACTTTAACAACTTATTTACCTTGATATATAAAATCACATTCACATCTTAATATTATTAGTCTTGGATTTTTCTTTAAATGAAGTGCTACTTTACATACATAGAAGTATATGTATTAATTCTACTTTATGTATTTGAAATATTACTTTATACATTGTATATGGTTTCTATTTTTTGAGACAACTTATTTCTCATTTGAGAAAGTATACCCTTCTGTTATCCTTGTCTGCTGTGCTAAAAATGATAGTGTTTTTAAAAGGGTTAGTGAAACTTGGCTGTATGCAATTATTTTTGATGAGATCAAACCCTGCCTTGTTCAAATATTCTCTTTCTACCTTTGGGAAAGTTGTTTGTTTTTTTAATAGTAATGAAACTTTTTTTTATTTGTATTAAATCAAATGTACTCAGTTTTCTCTGTGAACAGACAACCTTGCAATGCTCCCTAAAATTACTTATCTTTATAATTTCCATCGGTTGGTATTTAGACTTTAGTTTGCAAAAGAGTACAGTAATTGCCATAATGGATTAATTTCCTTGAGTAATGAACATGTCAAGTGTGCTTTCAGTTCTATCAATTTCCTCTAAAGCCAAGATTCCAAAGAGATGTTATTTTGACCTAAAACAACATGAAGAAATTCAGCATCAGGTTGAGGGTTCCCTGGAGTTTCTCCTTTCATTGTCCACAGCTCTGCTTTTCCTTGTGGAAGAAACATTCTCCCTATAACAAAAACTCCTTCCTCATGAAGAATCCTAGACACAATCTCTCAAAGGAAGGACACTTTCTTTTTTGATTCACCATATTGGTTCATGTTGTTAGGTAGTTAGAATAGGAAAAAGGAGTCCAAAATGGTGGTGGCTAAAAGACAAAGAAAGGAAAAGCTGGCAAAAATGAAACAAAAGAAAATCCGAGGACTGAAGTGAGACCCTCAAGTGAAACAAACAGCCTTTCTGGCCACCCCAATTTACATAGGCTCAGAGGAGTAGAAAAAACATACAAAAAGAGAAGCCAACACTGAGCCCCTTTCTTATTTTGGGTTGGCCTGCCATCATGCCTCAAGGATGTATTTTCCTTTGCTTGGCCAAATAAAACTGAGCTGTCCCCAAGCTGTAACACTGGTCTGCCATTTCAAATTTTTGCTGCAGTGAGACAGAAACTAGGAAATTACATACTCCTCCAACAATTTCACCATGTTTTTTTGTGTCACTTATTCTTGATGTTTCTTGATTGCTTTGTCTTAGCCATTTCCTACCCTTCATGGTGGGGACATATAATATTCATCCACTTTCCTCTTTCTCTTCCCTATGCCAGTCCCTGTTAGATGCTTGTGACATGATCAGGATATAAAGGTGATTAAGAGGCAATTTCTACTCTCAAAGAGCTTATAATTTAATGGCCACTGATTTTTTTTTTTGAAATTTAAGATAATCCATAGCAAAGGGCTATAATAATTGATCAAATGAACATATTTTCCTATAATTCAGAAGGGTTAATTATGCTATTAAAGTTAACAATTTCCTCCACAACCAACACTCAAATGTAAGATTGTTCTATTTCCCAAATTTCACATATATTCATAACTTGTTATTGAAGAATTAAGTCACTATGTCCTCTCTGTCATGGGTGTTTGGGTGGTAATCCTTAAATCTCACAACCATCTTACAGGATAGGGAAGTCAGAAAAGTCAGAGAGCAGATAAGGACTAATTTGAGGGGCAGAGGGGTCTTCAAGTGCTTTTGAAATCACCCCTGTAGGCACATCATGTCAGTCAGGCAGGCTAGAGTCAGAAATAATATTAACAATGTAAAACGATTTTCCTGAATATTAGACCTAAATTTGCATTAATGCAAAATGCATATGTAGAAATGCTATTACTTCAACTATAAATTAATTTTTAAGAGTGGTACAGAATGTTAAATAACTTTACAGAAGGAAAGTCATTTTTCCTATTCTCTCAGGGAGTATTTTACATCTTTAGTCAAGTTTTTGTTGTGCAGATACCTTAGCTTCTTGGTGCTTTATAAAAATAGGCAAAAATCTTTGAGAATTATTGGGATTGCCTGCATGCTGTCTCAAGTCATTTGCTCCAGTTGTTAGGACCAGTGTTTCTAAAATTCAGCCATGATGGGCTAATGTATCTCTGACCAAAGCTGTATAAGGGTAATGATTAAAATTAAGGAAAGGCTGCTGCTGCTGCTGCTAAGTCGCTTCAGTCGTGTCCGACTCTGTGCGACCCCATAGACGGAAGCTCACCAGGCTCCCCCATCCTTGGGATTCTCCAGGCAAGAACACTGGAGTGGGTTGCCATTTCCTTCTCCAATGCATGAAAGTGAAAAGTGAAAGTGAAGTCGCTCAGTCGTGTCCGACTCTTAGTGACCCCATGGACGGGAGCCTACCAGGATCCTCCGTCCATGGGATTTTCCAGGCAAAAGTACTGGGGTGGGGTGCCACTGCCTTCCCCGAAGGAAAGGCTACACACACACAAAAAAGATAACTTTACTGGTGGCTCAAAGGTTAAAGCGTCCGCCTGGAATGCAGGATACCTGGGTTCGATACCTGAGTCGGGAATGGCAACCCACTCCAGTACTCTTGCCTGGAGAATCCCATGGAGGGAGGAGCCTGGTAGGCTACAGTCCGTGGGGTCACAAAGAGTCAGACACGACTGAGCGACTTCACTTTCACTTTCACTTTACTAAGTTATGAACAGGAATGTCCACCAAATGCATAGGGAAAGGACACATATAGTTATCAAAAATATATATTATAATGAAAACATGTGTATGTCCTTAGGCAAAATTTATTTATCTACTATTTGCTCTATTTCAGGTTTCTGGAGTAAAATATGAAATGGTTCCCTTCCTTAACAGAGTTAGTCCTGAAAGGATGACAGACATATGCAAAGTACACACTGTGATAAGGGTTGAGGAGAATATGCTGCTTGGCTGATCAGTACTTCTCATTCTCTTTTGTTGGTTCCTCACCCTCTGATTTTCCAAACAATTGATGTTCCCTGGCAGTCATCCTCCTTCTAGCACTACACATTATCCCTGAGCAATTTTCTTCCCTGCAATTGGCTTCAATTACCTCCCTATGCTGGTGAGTCTAGATATTTCTATTCAGTCTGATGGCTCCTTCCATTCTCTCCATAAACCTACTGAACATCTATACACAGATATCTCATGCTCATCTCAAAAGCAATTTACCCAGGACAAAATGTATCACCTTTCCTTCTCTTCCTTCTCTATTTATCTACCTTAAAAAAAAAAAAAAAAAAAGATATCACGATACTCTGTGGTTCTAGCCAGAAACCTAGGTACTAGCCATTCCCAGATTCTGTCTTGCAGCATCCACTCTATGTGCCCTGAAGCCTATCTCTTTGATATAACTCACAGACTTCCAGCTGAATATACCCCTATCTTGTTGCCTCGGTTCAGAATCTCTTTCATTGATCCACCCATACATTCATTATTCAGCAAATATTTCTGGAAAGGCTTCCCTCCCTTTCAATCTCTCATCTTCTTTTGGCAGTAATCATCTGTTGGGTGTCCCAATATCATTTTCGTAAGATATAGAAACTGCATTTCTACCAGAGTAATGATTCTGAAATGTGAATCTGGTTCTGTTACTTCTCCACTGAAATATCTCTTTTAGTTATTCATGGTCCTAAAACATAGCTTTCATATACTGGGATGTAGGGTAAGGAGGCATCAGGAAATTTTCAAAATATTAATAACAGTTTAGCATCTAATTCTAGAGTAGAATTGATATAAAATCAGAAAATGTCAAATCTGCTACCCTTTTACCATACTCTACCAGAGCCCCAAATCAGAATAGCATTTCCTAAGTCAAGGCTGTATATTGTCACCCTGCCTATTTAACCTATATGTAGAGTACATTATGAGGAACACTGGGCTGGAAGAAGCCCAAGCTGGAATCAAGACTGCTGGGAGAAATGTCAATAACCTCAGATAGGCAGATGACACCACCCTTAGGGTAGAAAGTGAAGAGGAACTAAAAAGCCTCTTGATGAAAGTGTAAGAGGAGAGTGAAAAAGTTGGCTTAAAGCTCAACATTCAGAAAACTAAGTTCATGGCATCTGGTTCCATCACTTCATGGGAAATAGATGGGGAAACAGTGTCAGACTTCATTTTTTGGGGCTCCAAAATCACTGCAGATGGTGATTGCAGCCATGAAATTAAAAGACGCTTACTGCTTGGAAGGAAAGTTATGACCAACCTAGATATTCAAAAGCAGAGACATTACTTTGCCAACAAAGGTCTGTCTAGTCAAGGCTATGGTTTTTCCAGTGGTCATGTATGGATGTGAGAGTTGGACTGTGAAGAAAGCTGAGCACTGAAGAATTGATGCTTTTGAACTGCGGTGTTGGAGAAGACTCTTGAGAGTCCCTTGGACTGCAGGGAGATCCAACCGGTCCATTCTAAAGTAGACCAGTCCTGGGTGTTCTTTGGAAGGACTGGTGCTGAGGCTGAAACTCCAATACTTTGGCCACCTCATGTGAAGAGTTGACTCATTGGAAAAGACTCTGATGCTGGGAAGGATTGGGAGCAGGAGGAGAAGGGGACGACAGAGGATGAGATGCCTGGATGGCATCACCGACTCGATGGACATGGATTTGAGTGAACTCCAGGAGTTGGTGATGGACAAGGAGTCCTGGCATGCTGCAATTCATGGGGTTGAAAAGAGTCGGACACGACTGAGGGACTGAACTGAACTGAAGAACATTAAAGAGAATGTATGTATGAAAAAGGATGTATGAATCACTTTGCCATAGAGTAGAAATTAATACAACATTGTGAATCAAAGATACTTCAATAGAATAGAAAATCTAAAAAAGAATAGCCTTTCCTTTCCTCCTCCACTAACTAAGGAAAGATGAAGAATGTGTTTTCTCATATCTGGTATACATACTTAAGCTCTTCTTTCTTATCTCGACAAAGGGACAATGAGGAGTCTGGTGATAGCCTATGTTGGATATCAAACTCCTCAGGACAAAAAGCAACGTTAGATGAATCAGCAGAATACCCCCATCATCCTACCCTCCTGAGATTCTCCAGTTCCCAGTGGATGTTCCTTCCCTTCTATTGATATGAGTAGTTGAAATGGTGTGGTAAGAAGAAAAATTTAATTGGCATGGAATAATATGGTAATGGTACACTTCAACATGTTTGTGAAGTGTTTAAAAAAAAAAAAAGCCTCTATCAGGCTTCACCCTGATAATATAACATGGTCCAAGGAATAAAATCTGACCTATTAGATATTCTAAAGGCTTCAAGCCAAATGCTGTATGTCTTAACTTCCCCAAGAGCTCAGAGGCCATGGAGCTATGGATTCTTGAACAGTTTGCCATGCAACCCTTTTAAAAATAGAAGTTCAACATGCCAAGCAGATAAAGTGGGAGTTGTTCCTGTTGAAGGTCTTTTGAGATTTGGAACTCCACTTACTCCTCTGTCTGACTCCCCATCACTTGTCCTTTACCCTCCACCACTTGGAGGCCCCTCCAGCTGCTAGTTTAATGTTGGAGAGCATGATCTTAAACCCACTAGCCTATAAGATAAACACTTAAACATTTAATATGGCTACTAAGACTTCCAAAGGCCCATTTCTAATTTTTTATTCCAATCTTTCCTTGTACCACCCTCTCAGCCACCAGTTTACCCCGCTACCACTACTTTCCCAAAGCTTTCACTGCACACACTCTCTGCACCAGCCCACTGGTTATTCACCTGGTTACTTCAAGATAATAGTTATTTCTCATGACCTTGTCACCTTCAGACTTTCTGACCTTCTCCACTCCCTCCAATCTCCATCTATCCGTCACATCTTATCTCATAGAGCTCAGCTAGCAGATCACCATCCATAGGAAACATTTCCTGGCCCCTCAGTTAGAAATGACCACTTCCTACATCTTTCCAATTGCACACTATATACACTCCCAATGCAGGGTCAATAAAGTTACATTATGTTCATTATTGAAACTGAGCAGGACTCTGTGGTGCCTTCCCAGGGACATACCTCCCTCCACCATGTCCCCTGCCTCTTATTTGTAGAAAAGCTTTCACTTTCTGGGCCTTCTTGGAGTTCCAAAGAGCAAATTTAATCAGAGAAATGAGAAAATACAGAAACAAGGGAAAACAGTCAAGCAAGACAAAATAATAATAGTTTAGCCATAAAACAAAGTTCAGGGACCTTTATTTCCTTCTCAAGGCTATAGATAATATCCTGAGCCATGTCCTAGAGTTGTTTTGCAGATACTAACACCCACATCAGAGAAGGCAATTGCACCCCACTTTGGTACTCTTGCCTGGAAAATCCCATGGGCGGAGGAGGCTGGTGGGCTGCAATCCACGGGGTTGCGAAGAGTCGGACAAGACTAAACGACCTCACTTTCACTTTTCACTTTCATGCATTGGAGAAGGAAATGGCAACCCACTCCAGTGTTCTTGCCTGGAGAATACCAGGGACGGGGAAGCCTGGTGGGCTGCTGTCTATGGGGTCGCACAGATTCAGACACGACTGAAGTGACTTAGCAGCAGCAGCAGCAGCAACAACACCCACATCAGGTGAAAGAAGTTAACTGTATGTTGACAACCAGCATGCAGACCCAAGACTAGTTGGAACTGGAAGGTTGATGACTGAGATTCCCAAAACATCACCCTGATATCTCAGGAACAACCAATCAGAGAATTGTGCCTTAGTTTATCATACACCCTGCAATCCTTTCTCTCACACTGTCTTTAAAAATACTTCCCTGAATGCCATCAGGGAGTCTTTTGAGTATTAGCTGCCCATACTCCTTGCTTGAAGCCTTGGGGAAATAAATTTTGTGCTTTCCTTCACCATAACTTGGTATCAGTAGATTGGCTTTGCTGCTTGTTAAGTAAGGGAACCATAATTCAGTTCCATAACATCATTCATTTCTTTTAAAGATGGTAAATTTTTAAAATACAGAAAAGTACAAAACAGAAAGTAACAAATATCTAAATTCCTTTCATCCACAATTTATCATTATAAAGTTTTTGAGGTTTTGCTTTTCATCTTTTTACCTTTTGTCTTCTTTAAAAAATAAAATGTTTTGTTTAAAACTACATTCTGTTCATAGTATATAATTCAGATAGTGTTGAAAATCAGGAAGATTTAAGTTTAAGAACACTCAAAAGTTTATCACTCAGAAGTAAACTTTACTATTATGTAATTATTGTTTAAATCATCATACAAAAGATATATACAGACAGAATGTTTCTGGCATGGAACGAAACCATATTGTGCAGATATTAATTCTGTGGTTTTTAACAAGAGAGAAAGAAACAATGAACACCTAAACCTACAGAAAAGCAGCAAAAGCAGGACAAGATATTCCTGCTAACTTCTGCCTGGATTACTCAAATATTACATTCTACCACACTTGCTTCACCTGAAAAGCTTAAGAGAAAATTGCAAACATAATTTCTCTTTACCTATAAATTCTTCAGTATGCATTTCTTAAAAGCAATGACATTCTCTTATAAAAACACAGTACAACTATCAAATCAAGAAATTTAACATGGATGTATCATCTAATCTCCAGACTACATTCAGATGTCACCAATTGTCCCACTACTGCTCTTTTTCTGATTCACTATGTATAAATCCAGGATTATTCACTACATTTAGTTGTTATGTCATTTTGCTCTCTTTTAATCTTTAACAGATCCTTAGTCCTTGTCTTTCATGATCATAACATTTTTAAGCTCACAAGTCAGTTATCTTGCAAACTGCCCTGCAGTGGTTTTGTATGCTAATAGGTACATGCAAGAGAGTCCAAAGCTTGACCTTCCTGGTTTCTTTCTTTTGATTCAGGAATGCTGGATTTGCCTGAGTTCTCTTATCTATTGTGTTTGGTTTGGGGGTGGGGGGGTCATATTTTCTACCTCTTAGACTAGTGATTCTCAATCCTAGCTGCACACTGGTATCACCTAGGTAGATTTCATGACCAGGGATTTCTCATCCATTCACAGTTTTGTAGCCTGACAAGAGGGGAAGTCCTGGAATACCTGGGCTGATTCTTCTCTAAGAGCCTACAGCATTCACTATAATATAGCTCAGTCCATTTACTCTTATCAGAAAGATCCTTATTCTTTGGAATTTTCCTCTAACTATGTGTCCAGCTATAGAATCTTTGTTTCTCAAGAAATATCCAACCTAGCCCAGTCTCTCATTTCTATTTGTTTCTCCCCAACTACTCTGTCTTTATTATTCCCCAGGAAGAAGAATCAAAAGATACAAGCACTCACTTATTTTCTTCTCCCCAGCTTTGGGGATGCAGGTGAGAGTCTATAATTCAGTACTTTGTTGATTCAGGACTTCAGTAAGTTTCTCTGCCCCACCCTAGAATCTTATTTCTTTTCTTGGGTGCCAATTCTTGGAGCCACTGCATTAGTTTCTGCTCTTTCCTTATTTGGCTACTTTTCATTATTTATTTTTGTTGTTGTTGTTGCTATAGTTTATCTCTAATATTTAAGGTATTGAAGAAGGGAGGGAATTTTGTGGCACAATTTCAACCCATTCTCTTAATACAGCACTTATTTATTCATATGTCTGTTTTTCTCTGATTGACTATAAGTGCCAGAAGGTCAGGTATTTATTTTCATTGATTCAGGGTATAGCAAGGTGTCTGACACATGCCAAGTATTCAATAAATGTTTTTGATTAATTTTTTCAAAAATATAATGAGAAAATATATGGGGAAGCACCAGAATGTTATTCATTTAATCAAAATTTGGACTCTTCATTCAAGGTGTCTACCATGTGTTTGACCATCACGTATAGAGTAGAAAATTGTTTGCATTATGTGGTTATTTCTGACATCATCTCAACGTTTTATGAATATCAATAAAAATCTTACTATTTCCCAACCTCTCCCCAGCTGTTCACTTCTCAGGCCAAAGGATAGAAAGTAGGACTCAAAGGCTTGCTAATTTACCAAGCATCCTTTTTTCTCCCCACTTTTCTGGTAATCACAGGCACAGTTTTTTGTTCTTCCTAGAAAGTTCCCTTAGAATTCACAGCACCATCACCACCTCCCAAAACAAATCAAAACACCTTCAGTAACTGAAGTTTATGCAAAAACAGCCAAGCCCTTTATTTTGGTAAAAATTTCTTTTCTGACAAGGTAAAAAAAAAAAAAAAGGTATTCTGCTCCCAGGCTGTACCACAGCATCCCTTTGTATAGTATTACTCATTGTCATAGGATGTTCCAATGTGAATAAACAAAACTGCTTGTTCTTTTCAAGTGTAGTTTTATGAGGGGGAAAAGAGTTGGTCTTAAGGTTTCATTAAGGGACATGTAGACAGTGTGAGCCTAGAAGCATACTCGTTCCGACATGAGCGTCTCCCAAGGCCTTGGTCCTTCTTAGACTGGCTCCCCAGGTCTGCAATCATCCAATGCCCTCCCTCCTACCATTTGGCTATTTGTTGAGTTTTTGTTTTTTTTTTTTAGTCTGTTTACTTTTATCCAGCTTTGAAACTCTTTGGTAACTTTTAAAGATGTCATTTGCTTACATGCATTCAAAATCTTTTAACAAGGGAGTCTTGTTGAAATTTAATAAGTGCATAAAATGATGTTTCTAAGAAAGGAGAAATGAATGCTAAACAATTAAAGATAAGTATCTTATACTATTTTAGAACTTATAAAGGGTCTATTCATCTAATTCTTGGCTATAGAAAATAGCTCCAAGGACAAGACAGTAGAGGAAGCCTATTAAACCTATTGGGCCATAATAATTATGCACATATGTCAATAAATTGACTGATTTAGCTGATTAATTAATTTACATTTCAAAAAATAATCTTTTATCTTGCTGGCAATAACACTTTAATAGAACTGAAAAGGTTTGGATGAAGTGAAATAAAATATAAAAAATAAGTTAGGATTTGTGTTAAACTGAATGAAGGCCTGCAAAGATATCAACATTCTAAACCCCTGAATCTATAAAAATGTTACCTTATACATTAGAATGAATTCTGCAGGTGGGATTAAATTATAGATCATGAGATGAGATTATTCTGGATTATGTTGACATGCCTAATAGCATCACAAGGGTTCTTTTAGAGGGAGGCAAGAGGCTCAAAATGAAAGAAGGTAATGTGATTGAGCTGGTGGCTTAGATGATAAAGAATCTGCCTGCAATGCAGAAGATCTAAGTTTGATTCCTGGATCAGGAAGATACTATGGAGAAGTGAATGGCAACCAGCTCCAGCATTCTTGCCTGGGAAATCCCGTGGACAAAGGAGCCCGCTGGGCTACAGTCCATGGTGTTGCAAAGCGTTGGACGCAACAGAGAGACTAATACTTTCACCTGCACAATGTGACTGAAGTAGAGGTTGGACGTTGCTGCTGTGGCTGCTAAGTCGCTTCAGTCACATCCGACTCTGTGCGACCCCATAGACGGCAGCCCAAAAGGCACCCCCCGTCCCTGGGATTCTCCAGGAAAGAACACTGGAGTGGGTTGCCATTGCCTTCTCCAGAGATTGGAGGTTAGGGGCCATAAATCAAAGAACGGGCTTCCCAGGTGGCAGCAGTGTAAAGAATCCACCTGCCAACGAAAGACACAGGTTTGATCCCTGGGTCAAAAAGATCCCGTAGAGGAGGAAATGGCAACCCACTCCAATATTCTTGCCTGAAAAATTCCATGGACAAAAGGAGCCTGGCAGGCTACATTCCATGGGGTCAGAAAAAATTGGACATGACTGAGCAACTGAACACACACACACAAGTTAAAGAATGCCAGTGGCTTCCAGAAGCTGGAAAAAAAAAAGAATGGATTCCCATCCAGAAGCTCCAGTAGGAACGAGCCCTGCTGACACCTTGACTGTAGTCCAATGAGACTTCTGACCTCCATAATTGTCATTGCCACTAAGTTTATGGTAATTACAGCAGCAATAGGAAATAATGCGGAATTTTAAATTCTTTCCCCAAAGGCCAATACAATTTCAAGAAATAAGCTGCAAAGCTATGTGATAAAGTCAAAAGTGAAATGCTTTCTCTGTTGCTTCTTAAAATATGTGATGAAACGCTTGCTCATCATCATACTATAAGGTTTTGGTTTTATGTAACTTCAGTGCTTCATATTTCTGCTTAAAGTTCTGTGTTGATACACATGAGTGTAAAATTCTCCATAGCCCTCTGCAACATAAATTTTGTTGTTTTTCCAATAAAATCTCTGATGTAATTACCTCTTATTGGTTTTATAAGATAAAGCCCCCTGATTGTGAAAGCAAAGATGTTATTTGAAATGTTAGTCTCTGTGATCAAGATATTTGCTACATCAAGGAAAAGCTACCAATTCCTAGAGAGTTTTCACACCTGAAAATTAAACCAATTTGTATTGCAACTGTTTTATGTAAATTACAAAATCAATCACTTAAATAGAGGACTGTTAAAGAAAGATTTTCCAAAGGGATTAAAGATTCCCTACAGAGGTCAGTTCCTCAAATATCCCTTAATACAAATGCATACACTGAACAGTCTAGGGTGAGACTGGTTATTTAACAAATGCCATGCTACAAAATATATCTTGAAATATTTGACTGACATGGGAGAACGTACTGGATAATAATACATTATCACAATTCGTTTTTTCTTATGTTTTTAGTGTTTCTTGGGTGAATTCACAGTTAAATATTTGAGGTCTGGGGTTAGACTACTTAGATTAAATCCCAACTCTACCACTTGTGACCTAAAGTTAATTATTTAATTTCACTACTCCTTTAAGAGACATTAAAAAGCAGAGATATTACTTTGTCAACAAAAGTCTGTTTAGTCAGGGCTATGGTTTTTCCAGTGGTCATGCATGGATGTGAGAGTTGGACTATAAAGAAAGCTGAGCACCGAAGAATTGATGCTTTTGAACTATGGTATTGGAGAAGACTCTTAAGAGTCCCTTGGACTGCAAGGAGATCCAACCAGTCCATCCTAAAGGAGATCAGTCCTGGGTGTTCATTGGTAGAACTGATTTTGAAGCTGAAACTCCAATACTTTGCCTACCTGATGCGAAGAGCTGACTCCTTGGAAAAGACCCTGAAGCTGGGAAAGATTGAGGGCAGGAGGAGAAGGGGATGACAGAGTATAAGATGGTTGGATGGCATCACCGACTCAGTGGACATGGATTTGGGTGGACTCCAGGAGTTGGTGATGGATAGGGAGGCCTGGTGTGCTGCAGTTCATAGGGTTGCAAAGAGTCGGACACGACTGAGCGACTGAACTGAACTGAACTCCTTTAGGAACATGGGGTAAAGTAATAAGACCAACTTCATTTGATTGTTTTAAAGGTTAAAAAAGTTAAAGTGTGTAAAATACTGACGGAATGACAACTTGTACCAGAAAGCCTTCAGTTAGCAATTATTAAAGTCTGAAATGTAAAATAAATGTCCATCAATCTCATATATCTGCATGTAGCTACCATTATATAGTCAGCAAATGTTTATTAGGGGCTACTATATCCTACAGGGGTTTTCCAGGTGGTGCAGTGGTAAAGAATCCACCTGACAAGGCAGGAGACATAGGTTTGATCCCAGGATCAGTAAGATCTCCTGGAGGAAGAAATGGCAAACCACTCCAGTATTCTTGCCTGAAAAATCCCATGGACAAAGGAGCCTGGTGGACTACAGTCCATCAGGTTGCAAAGAATTTGGACATGACCGAGCTACTGAGCACAGCACAGCAATAGAGTAAGAGATAGTATTATAAGTTTATATATTTAATATTCAGGATAACAATAGTAGATAACTGAGCAAAACTTTTGGCAAACATTTTGGCAGAACTTGTAGCAGTTCTCAAGAGGGCAGCATTTTTTAACAGTCGAAGGGAAGATATTTCTTTCTTTTTTAAGATATTTTTTCATTTAGCATTCAGAGAAAAGTTAGCCCCCAAATCAACTTCACAATCACATTTACTTGCAGAGGATACATCATGTTCAACAAGAATATCAAGTTCAAATGCAAGCATTTGCTCAACATAATCAACTTCCCAGAAAAGATCTTGACCATTATAGTGAGTATGTACTTGTAACTGAGTTGCAAGTAAAAGTCTGGATTGAAGGAGAACTTGTAATTGTTCATTTTCTTTATCAGTTCAGTTCAGTTCAGTTGCTCAGTCGTGTCCGACTCTGCTTTTTCTTTGCATTTTCTTTATAGCAACCTAAATTTGTATGTATCACCCAAGCTGGGTTTCAGATTCAGTCATTTGAAGCATTTTCTCCCCTCTCAGTCTTCTTAGTGTTTCAAGGTCTTATACTGAGAGTCCTCAATACTTCGCTCCATACTATTTGCTGGTAAATAAATGCTCATAGTCCAACCAGGCCGGTGCATTGATATCCTTTGACTCTATTGCTTCCTTGCCATGCTTGGATACAGAAACTTCTGTGAACTCTTGGTCCTGGCAATCTATGTAGATTCAACCATTCTTTTCTGAGATTTTACACTTTCCCTCCTATAGCAATCAGGATTCTTTCACATAAAAGAATCAGAAAAGGATTTTGACTGAGACTTTTGTCTCCTAATGTGAACTGCCCCCTCTTCCTTTTAGCCTTAGAGCACTCTCAGCTGATAGCTAATTGATTTCTAAGAAAACATTAGCAGACTACATTTTAAGAAGCAATTTCTCCTAGGAATATTTCGATAAGCTTTTCCTACAAGTTAAATCTTCAAGACCCAAAGGAGTAAATCTCTAATGATGGAAATGACAGGTCAAAAGGTAAAGACTTTGGGGACCCAGTTCAGCCTCATAAGCCCTCCAGGCTATCATGTGTATGTGCTCTTTTATGGAAATCCTTTCATTCCTCTCACGTGGGAATGAAGGAGACAAATTAAGAAAATGCAAAGCTAAATATTAGTTACATAAGATGTTCCTTGATATTCTTCTTGAAAGCTATTGCTCAAATAATTTTACTTCCTTGTAAGTAGGGGAAAAGGTGAAACAATTAGCATATAATTTTTATTGGTTCATATAACTCTAGCTGCAACAGTTTAAATTGTAAACGAAGTCTGAACATTCTCAAAAAATATTCAAATTATAATAGAATGCATCTACATATTTTTATCCACATGTAATAGAACATAATAATAACAATATAATCAACTAATTTTATTTAATGTGAGTACATTATATTATTTTCCAATACAGTGATTGGAATATTAAATCTAATTATGGTCCTTTTAATGAAAAAATTATAGTATCTTATAAAACTAGGGCCAAAATTAGATATATACTTCTGCTAGAATGTATTACATTTTGAAAAATCATATATTCACGTAATAAATGAATCCGTATATATTATATATATATATATATATATATACACACTGGAGTATCTTTATTGCAGTTGAGATTTCATCATAATTTTACTTTATGAGGTTAATAAAGGCATAAAAATTCACAAAATAAAATCTTGAAAAAACTTTAACCTTACAGTAAATTTTGGGTTTCCATGATGGGTTAGTGATAAAGAAACTACCTGCAGGAGACACAGGTTTGATCCCTGGGTTGGAAAGATTTCCTGGAGAAGGAAATGGCAACCCACTCTAGTAACCTTGTGTGGGAAACCCCATACAAGTCTATAGTCTGTGAAGTTGCATCAGTCAGACATGACTTAGCAACTAAACAACAACAACAACTGCAAACTTGGGGTTTTACTCTATGAGTTCAAGGGCCTGAGCCTATTTATAATATATAATTTGACCTACTCATTTACAGTGGCGTAAAGCCACCTCTCCAACATCTGAGTCATTCACATCAGTAATCATCCATCTTGTGTAATTAGACTTTATTGTTCCCATGCTCATCCTCATGTTCTACCCCCACAGGACTTCTTTTGCTGAGTTGTATTTAGAGTGAAATCTTTAGGTGCTACTTTGGACCTAGGGACTTTACTCTTTCTTTTGATCTATAGTGAAAACAAGGGGGCATTACTGTTTACTTGGGCTTATGCACTCTTCTGATTATGGATCTCTTTAGAAGCACACTCATTTAAGGAAAAATAGTCTGCTTCTGTGTCCTCTTCTGAAAGTAGAACCAAAGTCAGGCTAAACTCTTGCTAGGTTAGGCACACTGTGCCATGGGAGACTCCTAGGCAGGAGGCTATCCAAACTGTAATAACCATCAAACTGGGATTCTTTATGTGTTCATTTGATCTCAGTTCAAGAAAAGAGAGCACAATGAGAGAAAAGGATGAAGAAGAAAGAGTGTCTTCTTAGTACTTAGTTCAGTTCAGTTCAGTCACTCAGTCGTGCCCGACTCTTTGCGACCCCATGAATTGCAGCACGCCAGGCCTCCCTATCCATCACCAACTCCCGGAGGTCACTGAGACTCACATCCATCGAGTCAGTGATGCCATCCAGCCATCTCATCCTCTGTCGTCCCCTTCTCCTCCTGCCCCCAATCCCTCCCAGCATCAGAAGTCTTTTCCAATGAGTCAACTCTTCGCATGGGGTGGCCAAAGTACTGGAGTTTCAGCTTTAGCACCATTCCTTCCAAAGAAATCCCAGGGCTGATCTCCTTCAGAATGGACAGGTTGGATCTCCTTGCAGTCCAAGGGACTCTCAAGAGACAGAATGATCTCTGTTCATTTCCAAGGCAAACCATTCAATATCACAGTAATCCAAGTCTATGCCCCAACCAGTAATGCTGAAGAAGCTGAAGTTGAATGGTTCTATGAAGACCTACAAGACCTTTTAGAACTAACACCCAAAAAAGATGTCCTTTTCATTATAGGGGACTGGAATGCAAAAGTAGGAAGTCAAGACACACCTGGAATAACAGGCAAATTTGTCCTTGGAATACGGAATGAAGCAGGGAAAAGACTAATAGGGTTTTGCCAAGAAAATGCACTGGTCATAGCAAACACCCTCTTCCAACAACACAAGAGAAGACTCTACACATGGACATCATCAGATGGTCAACACCGAAATCAGATTGATTATATTCTTTGCAGCCAAAGATGGAGAAGCTCTATACAATCAGCAAAAATAAGACCAGGAGCCGACTGTGACTCAGATCATGAACTCCTTATTGCCAAATTCAGAGTTAAATTGAAGAAAGTAGGGAAAACCACTAGACCATTCAGGTATGACCTAAATCAAATCCCTTATGATTACACAGTGGAAGTGAGAAATAGATTTAAGGGACTAGATCTGATAGAGTGCCTGATGAACTATGGACAGAGGTTCCTGACATGTACAGGAGACAGATATCAAGACCATCCCCATGGAAAAGAAATGCAAAAAAGCAAAATGGCTGTCTGAGGTGGCCTTACAAATAGCTGTGAAAAGAAGAGAAGAGAAAAGCAAAGGAGAAAAGGAAAGATATAAGCATCTGAATGCAGAGTTCCAAAGAATAGCAAAAAGACATAAGAAAGCCTTCCTCAGTGATCAATGCAAAGAAATAGAGGAAAACAACAGAATGGGAAAGACTAGAGATCTCTTCAAGAAAATTAGAGATACCAAGGGAACATTTCATGCAAAGATGGGTTCGATAAAGGACAGAAATGGTATGGACCTAAGAGAAGCAGAAGATATTAAGAAGAGGTGGCAAGAATACACAGAAGAACTGTACAAAAAAGATCTTCATGACCCAGATAATCATGATAGTGTGATCACTGACCTAGAGCCTGACATCCTGGAATGTGAAATCAAGTGGGCCTTAGAAAGCATCACTAGGAACAAAGCTAGTGGAGGTGATGGAATTCCAGTTGAGCTATTACAAATCCTGAAAGATGATGCTGTGAAAGTGCTGCACTCAATATGCCAGCAAATTTGGAAAACTCAGCAGTGGCCACAAGATTGGAAAAGCTCAGTTTTCATCCCAATCCCAAAGAAAGGCAATGCCAAAGAATGCTCAAACTACCGCACAATTTCACTCATCTCACATGCTAGTAAAGTAAGGCTCAAAATTCTCCAAGCCAGACTTCAGCAATATGTGAACAGTGAACTTCCTGCTGTTCAAGCTGGTTTTAGAAAAGGCAGAGGAACCAGAGATCAAATTGCCAACATCTGCTGGATCATGGAAAAAGCAAGAGAGTTTCAGAAAAACACCTATATATGCTTTCTTGACTATGTCAAGCCTTTGACTGTGTGGATCACACTAAACTGTGGGAAATTCTTAAAGAGATGGGAATACCAGACCACCTGACCTGCCTCTTGAGAAATCTGTATGCAGGTCAGGAAGCAACAGTTAGAACTGGACATGGAACAACAGACTGGTTCCAAATAGGAAGAGGAGTACATCAAGGCTATATATTGTCACCCTGCTTATTTAACTTATGAAGAGTACATCATGAGAAACACTGGACTGGAAGAAACACAAGCTGGAATCAAGATTGCCAGGAAAAATATTAAGAACCTCAGATATGCAGATGACACCACCCTTATGGCAGAAAGTGAAGAGGAACTAAAAAGCCTCTTGATGAAAGTGAAAGAGGAGAGTGAAAAAGTTGGCTTAAAGCTCAACATGCAGAAAATGAAGATCATGGCATCTGGTCCCATCACTTCATGGGAAATAGATGGGAAAACAGTGGAAACAGTGTCAGACTTTATTTTTGGGGGCTCCAAAATCACTGCAGATGGTGACTACAGCCATGAAATTAAAAGACGCTTACTCCTTGGAAGGAAAGTTATGACCAACCTAGATAGCATATTCAAAAGCAGAGATATTACTTTGCCAACAAAGGTCCATCTAGTCAAGGCTATGGTTTTTCCATTGGTCATGTATGGATGTGAGAGTTGGACTGTGAAGAAGGCTGAGCACCAAAGAATTGATGCTTTTGAACTGTGGTGTAACCTCTCCTCATTTTTCCTAAAGAATTCAGTTTTGGTAACAAGTTCTCATACTATAAAATAAAAATAAAAGCTTTTTGGTTAATAGATCTGTCTTCCTCAGAGGCAGTATTGATTATCTACTGCCATCCATTTGTCATTCATTTGAGCTTCCCAGGTGGCGCTGTTGGTAAAGAATTTGCCTGCCAGTGCAGAAGACATAAAAGATGTAGGTCTGATCCCTGGGTCAGGATGATCCCCTGGAGAAGAAAATGACAACCCACTCCAGTATTCTTGCCTGGAGAATTCCATGGACAGAGGAGCCTGGCAAGCTATAGTCCATGGGATTGCAAAGGATTGGACATGACTGAGCACATATCTCTACCATCATTCAAGCACACTTCTTGGGATCTGACCTTCAGCTCTAAGAGGCTCATCATGGTATTTTCACATTTATATTCTCCTGTACCAGACCAGTTTTAGCAAATAAAGTTTTGTTCATTTCATAAGTTTTCCATCAGAGATTTTTCCATACTTGTAGCCCCTCTGTAAGTTGCCCAGGGACATTTTTGATAATGCCCATTCAAATAAGTACCTCCTCTACCATCTCGGAGAAGGCAATGGCACCCCACCCCAGTACTTTTGCCTGGAAAATCCCACGGATGGAGGATCCTGGTAGGCTTCAGTCCATGGGGTCGCTAAGAGTCGGACACGACTGAGCGACTTCACTTTCACTTTTCATTCATTGGAGAAGGAAATGGCAACCCACTCCAGTATTCTTGCCTGGAGAATCCCAGGGACCGGGGAGCGATGAGCTTCTGTCTATGGTGTCACACAGAGTCGGACACGACTGAAGCGACTTAGCAGCAGCAGCAGCAGCTACCATTTCTATTGATTTCTCTGTGCTGTGTTTATGGAGAATACAGACCCAAGCCTTCTCATGTCACACACATGTATATGAAGCATACATAATAATTCAAAAATATCAATTTAACTTACAAAATACATAATTTATTGTTTAGCATCTCTCTTTCAGGCCTTTGATTTGGGAGACACAAAATAAATATAAAACCTGGTTACTGCCTTCAATATACAGACGATCATATGTGCTTTTCCAAAAGTAAATTATATTGGGGAGATTTATTCTTCAAAAGTAACAGTGGACATGTTTTAAATTCACCCTCTTTTAGAATATGTTTACAACTTTTGTGTCTCAGAGGAACTATGAGTTTTATCCCTAGCTATACATAGGAGACAGAGAAGATTAGTGGCAATGAAATCCCCTGCATAAATGAAAAAAGACAATTTTTATGGGTCCCTTTTCAATATATTTACATGAGGAGGAAAAACACCTAAAATAAAACAATAATATCTTAAATACCACAAAGTCCTTGGCTTATTAGCTTTTTAGAAGCTTGTGTTTGTAGATACTATGGTGTTCTGTTTGGAATACAGCCCCAAATCATCACATTCCATTATAATTAACTGGGCTGCATGTGACTTTTCTACTGATGGGTTGGTTTTGAGATGGAAATTTTGGAGGAATCACATCAAATGCTGGAGAATGCACACACATTTGGTATAAAATAATTGTAATTAAACTTCAGTCATCCTCTCCTACAGAGAACATTGAATTAGAGTCAAAATTGGTTTCTATTATGTTTAAGTATATCAGAGGCACTGGGGGATGGTCATTAAGACACTAGAGCAAAGTAAAATCTGTAGGCAAGTGTTCTATTTATTAAAAAGTGTGGGTGAATTCAAAGCTGTCCCTAGGGTGGGTGCTGAGGGCAGCCTCCTGGAGGGATGCAAATGTAGCCCTCAGTGATTCTCACCAACATAACCCTGACAGCACAGTAGGGGCTCTGGGTCATTTAGTACACTCTGTACACTTTGTTGTACAGCTCTCTATAGAAGAGCCTAGGGAATCAAGAAAAAAAAAAAAAAAAAAGAATCTTTGGATTTGAACTTAAGCTTTCTCTGCCTTTCTTCCTTCTTCCCACTTAGATTCAAATTAGGTTATCAAAGTCATCTATATCCTTACAAAAGAAATCCTTTCTGAAGCAGAGTTTCGTGGGGGAAAGGAGGCAAGATATCTCCCTCATATTGGATTGGGAAGAATAAGTCAATCTTACTGTCACTATGATTCACTCTTGTCAAACACCATCATAAAGCAAAAGCATGAACATGACTCTTCACCCGATCAGATATAATTTCTGCTCTGTCCTTTTGTGACTTCTAGTCTTCTCTAAGGCTCACAATATCTACTGCAGCATGATGTACTTTGTATATCATGATTATACTAGCATAGGGCTAAAATCAATCAACCAGTAAGTAAACAAGCAGGTGAGTGCATAAACAAACAAACAAAGCAGCCTAGGGGTATGGTAAAGAATTGACATTGTCCCCAGTACCAATAATAAAATAGTAGTCTTTGTCTTTATCGCCCTTGCTCCACAAACAAAATCAATGGACCCTGATTCTAATTTAAGTAATCCCTAGATTTTCCCAGATATGCTCCTGAAAAATCCTCTCAATTTTATAGTCACTATTAAACTTTTGTTCTTTTATCCCACGGACAACTTTTAACATGTTGCAAAAAAAAAAAAAAAAAAAAAACCCACTGTGCAATAAGATCATGAATAAGTAATGTCCTTTGTCCTTAAAGAGTGTAGAGTATGTGTTAGTTGCTCAGTCGTGGCCAACTTTTTGTGATACCATGGACTGTAGTCCGCTAAGCTCCTCTGTCCATGAGATTCTTCAGGCAAGAATACTGGAGCGGGTTCTTCTCCAGGGGTTCTTCTCCTTCTCCAGGAGGTCTGCCAACCTAGGGGTTGAACTGGGATCTCCTGCATTGTAGCAGATTCTTTACAGGGCCACCAGGGAAGCCCCTGTGTATAGTATGGTAGAGGACAAATATACAGATAATTATAGCAGTGTGATCAGAGATATAAAAGAGATGTCTAGGAAGCAATGGAGCACAGAAGAGAGACTCCTAGCCCAGATGGGCAAGGGTAGAGGGAACAGGAAAGGAAAATAATAGGGCCCCCATGGGGTCTCATTTTTAAGATGGCTCATTATGTTGACATCACAAACAAGGAATAAAATCACAGTGATCCATGAGGCTGACCAAACTGCCCAAATGACATTCTGTTTTCTCACTGGTGCCTACCTTCGCAAAGCTACGAGACCATGCAATTCCAGACTTCCAGCTACATGACCACAGGAATCAACTACAGGCTAAAAATTAACCATCCCTTCAGATAATTTTTCATTGGTGTGGTATAAGAAAGACCCTGTCAGAAAGGTAGGATGCTGGTTCTCCTTAAGGGCCAGTCACCCTCTCTTTTCCCTCTAATAAATTTCCCTTTTCTTGTCTGACTGTCCGGCTCACTTTCTTTTTCTCTGCAATCGCCTTACAAAAATGATGCTGACTGGTGCTAGCCAGGTAAATGAAAGAAGTTCATTTCAGTTCAATTCAGTTGCTCAGTCATGTCCGACTTTTTGAGACCCCATGGACTGCAGCACGCCAGGCCTTCCTGTCCATCACCAACTCCTGGAGTTTACTCAAACTCATGTCCATTGAGTCGGTGATGCCATCCAACCATCTCATCCTCTCTTGACCCCTTCTCCTCCTGCCCTCAATCTTTCCCAGCATCAGGGTTTTTTCCAATGAGTCAGTTCTTCACATCAGGTGGCAAAAGTATTGGAGTTTCAGCTTGAACATCAGTCCTTCCAATGAATATTCAGGACTGATTTCCTTTAGAATGGACTGGTTGGATCTTGCAGTCCAACGGACTCTCAAGAGTCTTTTCCAACACCACAGTTCAAAAGCATCAATTCTTTGGTGCTCAGCTTTCTTTATAGTCCAACTCTCACATCCATACATGACTACTGGAAAAACCATAGCTTTGACTAGACGGACCTTTGTTGACAAAGTAATATCTCTGCTTTTCAATATGCTGTCTAGGTTCGTAGCTTTTCTTCCAAGGAGTGTCTTTTAATTTTGTGGCTGCAGTCACCATCTGCAGTGATTTTGGAGCCCCCTCAAAATAAAGTCTGACACTGTTTCCACTGTTTCCCCATCTATTTGCCATGAAGTGATGGGACCAGATGCCATGATCCTGAATGTTTTCTGAATGTTGGATTTTAAGCCAACTTTTTCACTCTCCTCTTTCACTTTCATCAAGAGGCTCTTTAGTTCTTCACTTCCTGCCATAAGTATGGTATCATTTGCATATCTGAGGTTATTGATATTTTTCCTGGCAATCTTGATTCCAGCTTGTGCTTCATCCAGTCCAGCATTTCTCATGATGTACTCTGCATATAAGTTAAATAAGAAGGGTGACAATACACAGCCTTGATGTACACCTTTCCTGATTTGAAACCAGTCTGTTGTTCCATGTTGAAATGAGAGAAGAAAAGGTGTCAAAGAGGAACATATAGTTACATTGAACATTCAAGTTGGTAACTAAGTTGAATTTTGGGGATCCTAGCTCCTCTAGCCATTGAAGTTGGATAATATTCAGCCAGCATATACTAATATGTCTAAACCTATGCATGAGTATGTTTGTACGTTTACTGTCTATTTTGACTGATATGTTCTTGAACTCCTCAGCTCACCTCTTTATGCTGGTAAGATGATAAATTAATACAGTGTATGTGGACATACAGAATAAACTACAAAATATAAATTTAAACATTTGAAATCTATCAGGATGTCTTTGTTGCTTAACTCATGTGTTGATTGAGAAGAATACTAAAGGTAAAAAGTAGAATAACAGGGAAGAAGAAAATTAACTTTTGCTACATTTCTACAAAGCACAGCTTGAATCTAGGTATTTAGATATCTATATTCCCATTCAATGGGCTTCCCTGGTGCTTCAGTGGTAAAGATCTGCCTGCCAATCAGGAAATGTGAGTTTGATGCCTGGGTCAGGATGATCTCCTGGAAAACAAAATAGCAACCCACTCCACTATTCTGGGTCAGGATGATCTCCTGGAAAACAAAATAGCAACCCACTCCACTATTCTTGCCTGGGAAATTCCATGAACAGAGGAAGCAGGTGGGCTACAGTCCATGAGGTTGCAAAGGGTCAGACATGACTTAGCAACTAAACAACAACAACAAATTCTTATTTAATAATTTTTTTAAAAGTTGGAAAATGCTATCACAATTCAGCAAATGACAAAACTGAGATGGGACAATTTAAATATTTTTCCCATGGTATAACAGTGAGTGAAAAAATAGAATTTGAATCCAACTTTATGTTCAAGTTCTCTTTCTCTATCTCTATGCAGTAAAGGCCAAATGTTATGAGAATACTTTGTCCTCTATTGATAATCACACCAGAACTTGTTCTGGTTCCAAAACAATGAACAGGGCTAAGCACAGGAGCTGGGCTCTGTAAGAATCAGGGGATGGTACTATGCCTCTTTTTGGTATGCTTTCCTTGTTTAAGATATGCTTATGGCTATAATGCAGGGAATTCCCTGATCATCCAGTGCTTAAAATTTTACCTCCTAGTGGAGGGGATTGCATGTTCAACCCCTGATCAGAGAGCTAAGATCTCATATGCCTTGTGGTCAAAAAGTCAAAAACATAATAGAGAAGCACTGTTGTAACAAATTCAATAAAAGCCTTTAAAATCATCCACATTAAAAAATGTTTAAAAAATAATAATGCAAATATTTCTATTCTACAGCTATGCAAATGACTCTTGAATGTGGCCCTGTAAACAGATTCTGTTAGGTGAGGAATCTGTAAGCCAAAGCCTTCTTTGTAAGAGCTGTAACATCCTACTGGTTCCCTCATTAACTGATAAGTCAAATAAAATCTTTGCCAAGTGTAAAAAAATGTTTATGGCTAAGGTTACATTCTTCCCTCCACACCCAAAAGCCATGTTGTTAGGCTCATAGAAAATTATACAACAGACTGATGTTCAAGATCACTTTCACCATCAACACTATACACAGTGAGATTACTAGGTGTTTGGCATTAAAAGGATACCACTCAGGAAAGTGGGAAGAACAGAGAGAACTTCAAAGAGGAGCTGGCATTTGAAAAGAACCTCAGGGAATGAGTAAGATACCAGGCTAAGAGAAAAAATAAATACTAAAGCACAGAGGTGAGGATACCTAAATTATGCCTGGGAAATAAGAAGCTCCAATTAGTTCCAGATAGGTCATGGAAAAGAGAATAGAGACATCGGTCTATCTCACAGGTGTGTCAGCGCTGCCTCTTCCCTCCACTCCCACTGCTACTGCCTTTATTAAGTGTCAGAACTCTCAATTGAACTGTAACAACAGCTTGTCACTATTCTCTCAGCTTCCCATTTCTCATCTGTACCCAAGTAATCTTTTTATAATATATGGCAGTTCAGTTTGCCCTCCCACTTACAAATATTTCAATCTTTCAAAACCTTTTCAACTCTTTAAAGGAAAAAAACCCCCTCAAATCCAGACACCCAATAATCAAGCATTCACAATTTCCAGTATGCAATACAAAACTACTAGACATGTGAAGAAGCCAGATAATGATCCAAAATGAGGAGGAAAAGGAATCAATAAGACCTAGAAATTACAAATGATGGAATTAACAAGTGATGAATTTAAAGGCAATTATTATAAATATTGCCAAAGATGAAAAGGAAAGAAGACATAATTGTGAAAGAACCAGGTTATAAAAGAAAAACAAAAGCTGAAAATACATTATTTCAAATGAAAAATTTACTGGATTGGTATAACAGGCAACTGGAGTGGTTAGGCAACACAAACGTAAATATCAGTTAATTTGATGTTAGACTAATAAGATTATTCAAATTTAAGTAGAAGTTGGAGAGGAAAAAAGGGCTAAAAACTAAACAGAGCCTCAGTAGTCTGTGGGACAATATCAGATAATCTAACACATATGCAATAAAGAGGACAAGGCAGAAAAAAGTGTTTAAAGAAATAATTGTTCAAACATGTCCATAGTTAATGAAAAATGCCAA
Source organism: Tragelaphus eurycerus (assembly GCA_935064755.1). Lineage (NCBI taxonomy): Eukaryota > Metazoa > Chordata > Mammalia > Artiodactyla > Bovidae > Tragelaphus > Tragelaphus eurycerus. The sequence continues at coordinate 56,442 of CAKXYN010000107.1, forward strand.
ATTAAGATTAAAGAAGTTCAGTGAAGCACAAACAGGATGAAAGAAAGTGAAAGTGTTAGTCACTAATTTGTGTCTGACTCTTTGAGACCGCTTAGACTGTAGTCCACCAGACTCCTCTGTCCATGGAACTCTCCAGGCAAGAATACTGGAGTGGGTTGCCATTCCCTTCTCCAGGGAATCTTCCAACCCAGGAATTGAACACGGGTCTCCTACATTGCAGGCAGATTCTTTATCATTTGAGCCACCAGGGAAACCCAGAAAAATCATACTGATACATTATAATCAAATTACTCAAACTTATTTCCTCTCTCTCCTATGTATTTTGGGAGGGCACATTCAGATCCTGATACAAAGTCTGTTCTGCAGTACATTGTCACAGTGATAAATGTTGGTAGTATTATCTGAAGTAATTCCTTACCAGCATGGGTAGAAGTAACAACGCTTCAAAATGACAGCAAGCACAGAAACAAATCCAACTAAACGCAGACTAAATGTATCCCCAGTTAAACTTCTTAATTGATTCTAAAATGCCATTGGCTACCCCAATGCCACCCAGACACCAGAATGACCTGATAGAGGAAAGGTCAATGTGGAAAGAAATAGTGGCCTTAAGTAAGTACAGTTAAACTATCCTATTTTTCTAAACTTTACAGAAACGTATTACTAGGACTCCAGAAGCCTAAACAGGCCTGAGAAATGAGAGGCCAGGCTAGTTGGATTTTCTCAGGCTCCTGTTACCCTGTCTCAACAGTAGAGGAGCTGGCGTGGGGGGTGGGGGTGCGGTGGGGAGGTGGGGCGTGGCGGGGGGAGGTCAGGGGTAAAGTAGACAGGGAAAGCACAAGAAAACAAACAGTAAATTAATTATAAGGTCATGTCAACAGAGAAGTAATGCACAAGACAAACAGCCCTTTATGTAAATATTAAGTCAGATTTATTTCTTATCACTTGGGAAAGGATAAGTTTTATTCTAGAAATGATTGTATTACTCTGAATCAGCAAAATTAAGTTTTCCATCATCCATAAAACTGCTTGCTTAAATGTTACTCTAAATTTTAATGAAATTTTAAAGTTATGTCCTTGCTCAAAAAATAAAAAGGTAAATATCATGAGACTGGACTTGAAAAACTAAAGAAACATTCATTCTTTTGAAGCACATTTTAAAAAACAGAAAAAGAGGAAGAGTCTTTCCAGATAGTAAAAGCAAGGATATCGGGAGAAATAGAGAATATTTGTATTAATTTTAAAAGTTCTTTGACTCTCTTTACTATGCATTCCACCAACTTGTATTATTGGAGGAAATACAATTATACATTAACAGAGAGGACAATATTTTGACTTCTGGTATTTTAAAAAAATAATGAATTTAGTATTTAAAAAAATGACACACATTGGCTGAAGCCAGAAAATAACATGTTGGTCACCACGTCACACTTTAAAGGTGCCTTCTAAAACTGCCTTCTGTGTCACTACTCACATATTTTTTTATGATAACATGCAATTTTATTTATTTCAACTTTCAACTATCTGAAAAAGCTATTAACATTTTAGCCATAAGTTTTTCAAGTGAAATAAGCTCAGAGTGTCTGATTCACTTGAATTTCAAAAGTCATCACTTGGCCAACACTTTAAATTAATTATAAAAATAAAGATAAAAACTTAAGTAAAGAATGATTTAATGTCAATATCACACTAAATAATAGCATATAATGTTAGGTATTTTTGATGAACCTAAGAAAAACATTCTGAAAATTAAAAAAAAAAATATTGCAGAGGCAACCAGCATATAATTATGAGCATTTGTTTTGAGGCAGGTATTTTCTAAATTTTCATATTCATATTAAAATTGATAAACAAAGACTGCTTTCCATACTTATCCCATAACTTAATACCATAGAACTGAATTATAGATAAGAACTACTTATATAAGGTTTCTGTTATCACAGCTGTCATTATGTCACTAAAGAAACACAGCTTGGGTACCATCCAAGACTGACCCAGCCAGTGTTAATGACTCTGTAAACCAAACTTTTAATTATGAAAGCAAAATGTACATGCAGTCTCTAACTTGTCACTGAGAAGTATTCTAAAACATCTTTTTGCAGGTGGCTATTTGAATGCATTTTGTCAGACTCACTGGTTTTCAAGGAAATATATTGTCAGCTCAATGAGAGAACTAAATTTAACCCATACTATGCCAGAATTGATGGGTTTCCCTCGTGGCTCAGAGGTTAAAGCATCTGCCTCCAATGTGGGAGACCTGGGTTCGATCTCTGGGTTGAGAAGACCCCCTGGAGAAGGAAATGGTAACCCACTACAGTATTCTTGCCTGGAGAATCCCATGGATGGAGAAGCCTGGTAGGCTACAGTCCATGGGGTGGCAACCAAATTATAGGAAGTATGTATAATAAGAATCCTTTGGAAAGTACAGTTACTGATTTTTCAAGAAATGCCAAGAATGGATCTCATGTTTGTTGCAGCAGGAAGTTTTTGTCTGAGCCCATCCCTGCTTATCTGGCAGTTGGAAAAGAGAATCCATCAGCTTCAAGTTGATGCAGGAATTATGGGAGCTGGAGTCGAGAAAGAAAAGTTGGAAGGGATGATTGCTAAGAATGGAGGCCCACTGGCGACGATATCTTGTAAACACTTCAACTTGTCATTTGCCACAAATACTCTTTATTTTTTCTTACTAGCCACAATATTGGGTTAGGCTGTAAGATTTCTGATAACATTACCTTTGCAGTCTATTCCAATTTGTTCCCTGTCAGGAACTCTTAGAGCATCACAGTTTTGCATCTTTTCTCCTATTGACTGTTCCTAAAACAAGCTTGAAAGGACTTTCCAAGATGTTTCATTCTTTGACCTTTGTGTGCCTAAATCAATTTTTATCACAACTTGCAACATGAAAACAAACAGAATGCCCTATTATAAGCCCCTCAGATTTTCCCTTTTCGTGTAGACTCAGTTATTCTCATACATTGTGTTACAGTAAGCGTGTGAAACAAGTATCTTTTTAAAGAATAAATTATAATGAATTTAAGGTTAGTCCTCTAATAAATGTCTATTTTTGCATTCTGATGTATTTTTGTAAAGTGAGGGAAAGAGTAAACAGGATTACATACATAAAGTTAGAAACTGAAAAGTGCCTACAGTGTAACTTACCTATGAAAACACCAGTCATAGGCCCTGAGTGAAAATGTGTGAACAATGTTAGGAAAGACCTCTGTAGACAATATGAAAGGAAAGAAAAGGAAAAGGAAGTTGCTCAGTCTTGTCAGACTCTTTGTGACCCCATAGACTGTAGCCTACCAGGCTCCTCCGTCCATAGTATTTTCCAGGCAAGAGTACTGGAGTGTATATGAAATTGTTATCAAACCAATCAGGTCCACGTTCCTGCTCACAGTAAAGCCAATCTACTGACACCAGGTGGTGTTGAAGGAACATGCTGGTTGCTGTGATGGAAGTGTACCAAAGAGTCCGGGAGAGCTGGTGCTGAAAAAAACCTGAACTCACAAATGGATTGCAGGAAAGCATTTTTACAGGCCAGGTGAAGGAGGGAGGTTCAGGATGTGTGACTAGTTCCTGGCACAAGCCTCTGATCGGTTGATGGTGAGGTATCAGGGCAGTGCCACAGGGGTTAACATTATCAATGCTTAGGTTCCAGGATGCCTGAGGCTATGTGCCCTTGGTCATCAAGTAATTAATGTCTTCCATTTGGTGGAGGATTTTCACATCTGTAAAACAACTCTGGAAATGTGCATCAGATATTCTTCTCTAGGTACTTCAGAGAGGACCTAAAGGAGAAGATATGGGGGAGAAGTCAATACCTGGAAGCCCCCATTGGGTTCTGCTTGGTTACAGAATCTTTATAGAAAGAAAGAATCTAATAGAAATACCAAGTCCCTTGCTTTCTTGGGCATTTGCGATTGAATCTGAAGGAATGCACTCATTGGCAAGTGTCCAGGCTCTGCACTGGAGTGGGGATGGAGAGGAAATGGAAAAGCAAATCTTATTATTTCACCACTTTACTCTGAAATCCTGCTTCCTTGAAGTTTATCTCAGATCATATCAGAAGCAAGAAGAGAAGCTGGATCCACTATTTCCCAACAGTAGTTAAGAGAGAGTAGTTGGTTCATCATAATTGGATAAAAATGAAAAAAGATGTTTATTATTGAAGTAACAGACACATCAAAAACTTGACCAGTGGCTTAAATTTTTCACAGTACTTTAGTAGTAAAATTCAGGTTCAGGTCTTTGGGCTAAATACACAAATTCAAAACTTCTCTTTGATTATTATTTTTTTTTATGAATTCACATGTTTAATGTATTCAAATTTCTATAAGCAGCTGGTACTCACACCTACAAATGTATAACAATAACTGTTTCCTCTCAAGTTCAAATGCAATTCTAGTTAGGCAGAGAAAGTTTCAGTCTGGAGATAAGCCAAAGCAAAAGAATTAAGCATAGTTAAGCAGATTTTCAAACATAGAAAGCAGTTGAATTTCTTCTTAGGGATTCATAATTATAAAGAGATCATTAGAAGAAGATTTAAAATGGTATTGCTGCCTTGCCTTTGATGCTGCAAAACCATATATCTTTGATGCTTATGCTGCCCCTTATGTTCAGTTTCTACAATTAGTTTTAAGCACCATTACAAACTAAGGGAAGCTGTTTATTCAACTGTTCACTTTTTCTGAATACTGAGAATAGCACACACTTCTTTCTTAACAAAATAATTATTTAAGAGGGAGATTATTTGGGGGGTCACCTACCAAACAAACAAAAAACTCTTTGAAGAGAATTAATTCACTCAATATGCACTGAGGGCTTCTCAATACCCTGAATGGTCCTGAAACATTATCTGCAATAGCACTGAAACCACCAACCATAAGCCCTGTCCTCTCACAGAGCTTAGCATCCACTGAAGATGCAAAAAATAAATGAGGAAAGAAGACAAAAAAATAAAATAAAATAAACAACAACAACTAAGCAAAAGAAGGAAACAGGAAGAAAATACTATATGAAGGAACAATCCACTTACAGAGGGTATAGAGCAGCAGCCTAAAAGACATTTAACTTGAGACCTAAGGAAGAGAAAGAATCAACCAAGTGAAGCCTCAGAGGAAAACAATTCTATTAAAAAAAAAAAAAAAAACATACCTAATGAGCATGTGAAAAATATTTAAAGCAGGAAAAGTCTGGTGTTGACTTAGAAAAACAAACAAACAAAAAACAACCACAATGTGAGAGTTGCAAGTACTGTTTTATTTGGGGAAAAATGAGGATTGCAGCCCAGAAGACAGCATCTTAGACAGCTCTGAAAAATAGCTCCAGGGAGGCAGAGGGGAAAGGTCGGTATATATGTGATTTTTGGTGAAGGGAGAATATATGCAATCAAGCACATATTTTTCCAGAAGGTTTCTACTAATCTCATGAAGCTTTTGCTCGTCATCAGGAACAATCACCATGAAGGATTTTAGTGCTTTTCTAGATATGAGGAGATTACAAGAATTGGGCTCATAAGATTGGCTCCTGAAAATATCTATCTACAGACCTGTCTTGACAGGTTTTCCTGCAAGCACAGAATTCCTTACTTCTGCTCTCTACCCTGAACTCTTTTCAAAGGGTGCTGAAAATCAGCAGCTGCAGTAGTCCATGATTTAATCCTTGTAGAGGTAGATGGCAAATGCCTGTGGAAAGTGCCAATTTGTGGTTGACACTTGGATGAATAAAGACAGAAATAAGGCCACAGTGGCTCCACTTGGTGATCTAGGAGTGAGAGGCACTGCAGGAGATGAGCAGGGGCTGGAGCATGGGAGGTCTTCAAGTAGACGCATGGACTCAGAATTTTATTCTAAGCTGCATGGGGAATTCACAAAAGGTTTTAAAGCAGAGTTGAGATTTTTATCTCATTTCATAAAAGATCATTCTAGCTGTTAAGTAGAGAATGTATTAGGGCTTGGACAGAAGAGAGGAAGGCAAAAAATTGTGCCAAGAGCAAAAATTGATCCAACAAAAGCCGGAATGAACTTTAAGTTTGATCTTTCTATTAAAAATGGCAAAAGATTAAATTTTCTGATATAAACTGAATAGCTATTTACATTCAAAAAACAATGAGTTAAATCAGAAAGTTGAAGAAAATGTTTATGCAAAATATAGCATATATAAACGAGGGTGGTGGTCTAGCTCTATAAGCATATAGAAGCTATAAGCTTTTGATATTTCATACCCCATGTACATTTCCACCTTACACACACACACACATAATTTAAAACAGCACACAATGTATGTCTGAGGATATCTCTTTAGAATGATACTTCCCAAAATTAGAGAACAGAAACTATACTGGTGACAGAGACATGGTTTTAGGTAACATTGGAAATGACACTTGATATCAGGACATAGTAAAAAAATATATATATATTAATTCAGATAGAAAGAACATTATGTCCTTTTCTTTCAAGCATTTCTTTCAAATGCTGTCAAAGAAGTCTCAATTTAAACTAAGATTTATTTAATATATCTCTGACATGATCTAATCTCTGTTTTTTCCATAATAAAAATCAAGCTCCCATACTTAAGCAGACATTGATGCTAAACTAAAATTTAATGATTTTTGTTTGCTTCTGTTGAATTTATTGTTACACTAAGGTAGCTATGAAAAGATATACTTCTTTCATATTTTGGTAATAGGATAAAGAGTCTTCCTGGTGGTTCACCGGCAAAGAATTTGCCTGCTAATGCAGGAGACAAGACTTGGGTTCACTCCCTGGGTCAGGAAGATCCCCTGGAGAAGAAAATGGTAACCCACACCAGTATTTTTGCCTGGGAAACCCCATGGACAGAGGAGCCTGGCAGACTAACAGAAGAATCGGACACAACTTAGCAACTAAACCACAAATACAACAGAAAAAAAAATTCCTTAAATACAGTATTTAAGTAAAAAATGAATTGATTTTAAGAAAAATACTAAGATTTAGTGGTATACAAGTTTATAAAAATCACAAAAGTAGTCAACAAATGACTAAAGTTCGGGAAACACTGCTTTAAAATAAAGTTTGTTTCAAAGACAAGGAATAACTTAAAAAGTAATGAAAATTATAAAAGCATGTACACAGAAGACTAGAAAAAGTTACCAGAACATTAAGGACATCTCAGCAGGTCTTGTAATTGTTAACAAGCCCAGTGAGAATCAGATTAAAGTGGCAATTGTCCAAAGGCCAGACAAGTCAACATCCAGCTTCCTCTTTCAGACAAGGGCTTATTAAAATAATGAAGAGCATGACAAATTCAATTTGCTAAGACCTTTGTTAAATGAATAAGGAATAAGTTCAGTTCAGTTCAGTCTCTCAGTTGCATCTGACTCTTTGCAACCCCATGGACTGCAGCACTCCAGGCCTCCTTGTCTATCACCAATTCCTGGAGTTTACTCAAACTCATGTCCAAGGAGTTGGTGATGCCATCCAACCATTTTATCCTCTGTTATCCCCTTCTCCTCCCACCTTCAATCTTTCTCAGCATCAGGGTCTTTTCCAATGAGTCAGTTCTTTGCATCAGGTGACCAAAGTATTTCAATAAACAAGCAATATATACATACACACATATGTATATATAATATGTTACATATATATTATAAATGGGTAATTGCTTTGCAGATCTTTCTTTACAATCAAGGAAAAAGCAATTTCAAAACCACCAACTAAATCTAGTAGCCCCATTGAGGTGTGAATGATTAAATTTTTATATGATACCAAATATTTGATTGACTTGGAATAAAAAGGAATGTACTTCCTCAAGTAATTAAAAATTTTCAAGATTATTACACAAGACAAATTTTACTTGAACTTTTCTGTAGGGCCTCACATACAACTCAGAATTGGCCACAGGACTGGAAAAGATCAATTTTCATTCCAATCCCAAAGAAAGGCAATACCAAAGAATGCTCAAACTACCACACAATTGCACTCATCTCACACTCTAGGAAAGTAATGCTCAAAATTCTCCAAGCCAGGCTTCAGCAATATATGAACCATGAACTTCCAGATGTTCAAGCTGGTTTTAGAAAAGGCAGAAGAATCAGAGATCAAATTGCCAACATCCCCTGGATCATTGAAAAAGCAAGAGAGTTCCAGAAAAACATCTATTTCTGTTTTATTGACTATGCCAAAGCCTTTGGCTGTGTGAATCACATGAAACTGTGGAAAATTCTGAAAGAGATGGGGATACCAGACCACCTGACCTGCCTCTTGAGAAACCTATATGCAGGTCAGGAAGCAACAGTTAGAAATGGACATGGAACAACAGACTGGTTCCAAATAGGAAAAGGAAGGCTATATGTCAAGGCTATATATTGCCACCCTGCTTATTTAACTTGTATGCAGAGTACATCATGAGAAACACTGGGCTGGAAGAAGCACAAGCTGGAATCAAGATTGCCAGGAGAAATATCAATAACCTCAAATATGCAGATGACACCACCCTTATGGCAGAAAGTGAAGAGGAACTAAAAAGCCTCTTGATGAAAGTGAAAGAGAAGAGTGAAAAAGTTGGCTTAAAGCTCAACATTCAAAAAATGAAGACCATGGCATCTGGTCTCATCACTTCATGGGAAATAGATGGGGAAACGGAAACAGTGACAGATTTTATTTGGGGGGGCTCCAAAATCACTGCAGATGGTGATTGCAGCCATGAAATTAAAAGACACTTACTCCTTGGAAGAAAAGTTATGACCCACCTAGATAGCATATTCAAAACAGAGACATTACTTTACCAACAAAGGTCTGTCTAGTCAAAGCTATGGTTTTTCCAGTGGTCATGTATGGATGTGAGAGCTGGACTGTGAAGAAGGCTGAGCGCCAAAGAATTGATGCTTTTGAACTGTGGTGTTGGAGAAGACTCTTGAGAGTCCCTTGGACTGCAAGGAGATCCAACCAGTCCATCCTAAAGGAGATCAGTCCTGGGTGTTCATTGGAAGGACTGATGCTGAAGCTGAAACTCCAATACTTTGGTCACCTCATGTGAAGAGTTGACTCTTTGGAAAAGACGCTGATGCTGGGAGGGATTGGGGGCAAGAGGAGAAGGAGACAACAGAAGATGAGATGGCTGGATGGAATCACTGACTCAATGGACATGAGTTTAGGTAAACTCCAGGAGTTGGTAATGGACAGAGAAGGCCTGGCATGCTGCGATTCATGGGCTCGCAAAGAGTCGGACACGACTGAGTGACTGAACTGAACTGAACTGATCCTAAAAGAAAATTTAATTTTGTGTAGAACAAAACATGTCAAACTTTATACTGCATAAAGTAAATAATGGTTTTGGCATCTTATTTCTGAATTTAGATGTTTATATGCCTAAAAATACATCAGGAGCAGGTCATCTGCTAGGGGCCCCTCAAACTCAGTTATTTGATCACTTTATTAATCCATCCATTCATTCAGTGATTCTGTCAGCAAATATGTATTAATTGATTTTTTAATACCCATTACATTGCTTAATGTTGGAGATAAAATGTGAATAAAATATATCTGTGCCCTCAGAAAGTTGCGAGTCTAATAGAGGGACAGAAAGATGTGAACTACTAAGATGAAGCACAAGACACTTTTTAAGATGGTTCTCAAAGTTCCAGTTTAAAGTCTCTCTCCACTTAGAGCACGCTTTCCAATGAATGCCCCAAATGTTGCCATTAGAAGACCCTGGATGGGAAAGGTCTTTCCAAGAATAAACCAAATTAGCAGATACAGCAACTCAATCCTTTTCCAGGGTAGGGGTTCCTTGTTATTCTCCTAGCAGGCTGGGATCTAACAATCTAAAATGACTCTGTGTTTGGTTTCCCATTCTCACTATTACTGCAGGAATTACATTCATTTTTCCTTTATTTTATTTTGAGTATTTGGAGAATAAATACATTTACCAATTATCCATAGCAGAAAATCATGAGAATCTAAAATTAGAGTTGACATGGAAGGCTTACATATTATCCAGAGATTCTAAAACTATCACTAGATAAGACTTCTGTTGTCTTCTTTTTGTGGCAGAGTGAGACTATTTTGTGGCAGGGTGAGAATGGTAAAGCATCTGCCTGCAATATGGGAGACTCGGGTTCGATCCCTGCGTTGGGAAGATCTCCTGGAGAAGGAAATGGCGACCCACTCCAGTACTCTTGCCTGGAGAATCCCACGGATGGAGGAGCCTGGTAGGCTACAGTCCACGGGGTTGCAAAGAGTCGGATATGACTGAGCGAGGGCTTTGCTTTTTGAGAATATTTAGTATAGACATGAACACTTTGAGAGCATAGACTAAGATAGATGGATATGTCTAGTAAATACAGAATAGGCAATTCATCAGATAGCAATGGTAATACAACATGTTCAGATACCAAAAACCTTTTCATAATCTTTGTTCTCTTGTTGGAGTTAAGCCTGTATCCACTTATTAGTTGGATCAATTGACTTAGTTCTAATTCAATCAGGGCATTACATTCACCTAATCCTTATAATTAGGTGACAATATGACCTAGTGGGGTTTCTCAGGTGGCGTTAGTGGTAAAGAACCCATTTGCCAATGCAGGAGATGTAAGAGACTCGGGTTCAATCCCTTGAAGATCCCCTGGAAGAGGGGATGACAACACACTCCAGTATTTTTGCCTGGAGAATCCCATGGACAGAGGAGCCTGGTGGGCAACAGTCCATAGGGTCTCAAAGAGTTGGACATAATTGAAGCGACCTAGCACGCATGCACACATGACGTAGTGAGGTCAATCAGAATGAATTGCAGGACTTGGTGAAAGCTACTTCAAGAGATTTGCTTTTTTTCCCCCACTAGGCATGAAATGATGAAAAAAAAAAAATAAGTAATAGCGGTACAGTGATCATTCTGAAGCAATAATGAAAAAGCATGTTAGAGAATTAAGTTGACACAAGAGCAATAACAGAGTTAAGCTGTACCAAGAAATGAAGAGAACCAAACCCCAGTCGTAAATAAGGTTATCATAAAACTAAGTGAGAAATAAATTAATTCTGTCTTCAATATTCTCCTCTCCTCTCACTACCTATTTTATAGAGTCCCTGAAATATAGAGCAAGATCACACTTTATTTTCCAGAAATTTTTCCTGAATTATGGATCCTTTTTGTTCTCTTAAATTTATTGACAACAATTAATTCCTAAAGACACAAGATGTTAATTACCTAAACTTAGAAAATAATATCATTTGAAGCACCTTTTCTATGCCTGCCACATTTAGCTACTCAACAAATATTAGTTCTTTTTCTCTCCTTCCCATCAAATGTGATAAAACAATCCATGAATATTTGTTGTAGAAGTCTTTAAAAAATAATAGTAGACACTGACTTAAACAATATAGTGGACTAAATAACTTGAAAGACCATATAATACAAAATTTCTAGAAATGTTGGATTTAATATAACAAGCATTTTAAAATTCATAACTGAGTAAGTAAGAAAGCAATGAAGTCAGAGTCAAGAAACTGGGAGTTGGTGAGATTAGGAAACTGAAAACCAGAGGGGAAAATGACATGAACTGATTTTAATAACCAACAGGGTTGGGTTTAATGGCCTCACAGAGATGGGAGAAAGCACATGGGATTCAAACAGTTGGGGTTATTAGATCTAATGCCCTGTCACAGAGCTTAAATCCCTAAAGACTCTATCCTCAAGATGTGTGAGCTAGGAAAAATAAATGGTCAACAACAGTATTCAAAAAGGAAACTTTCCATCTATATCTAGGATCTTCATGAGGTTAAAGAAATTTTTTTCTGTTACATAGGTCTGAATTTGACTGTTTACGTGGTCCTGCTACTGCTAAGTCACTTCAGTCGTGTCCGACTCTATGTGATCCCATAGACGGCAGCCCACCAGGCTCCCCCATCCCTGGGATTCTCCAGGCAAGAACACTGGAGCAGGTTGCCATTTCCTTCTCCAATGCATGAAAGTGAAAAGTGAAAGTGAAGTTGCTCAGTCATGTCCGACTCTTAGCGACCCCATGAACTACAGCTTTCCAGGCTCCTCCGTCCATGGGATTTTCCAGGCAAGAGTACTGGAGTGGGGTGCCATTGCCTTCTCCTTATGTGGTCCAGATTACCTCATAATATGAAGAAGTTTCTGATTGATAGAAATCAATTGCAACTGAAAAAATACACATTCTTTCTGAAGAGATACACTTTAGAACAAGATTCAGAGGGTTATCATAGAAAACATTTCATTAAATGCAAACTCACCTTTAAAATTAGATAATTCATGAGCAAACAAGCCACTTCATGAACTGAGAACAGCTGAAATAGGCCTCTAAGAGTATCAATCAATGAAATCCTCAGCTTTAGAATATACTGTAGGTATGTTCAAAATATGTAAAAAATTAAAACTGTTGTGGAGAGATTACAAAAGAGCACAATACCATTAAAATATGTAGTATATTTAAAGAAAACAACAAAATAAAATTTTCAAAAATTAAAAACATTACCACTGAACATAAAACTCAATCAGGAAGTTAAGCAGAAGAATAGACACAAGAGAGCAGAGAAATAATAAGCTTGGAAGAGGTTAAATGTAGTAGGAAAAATACAGAGATTAAAAATATGAGCAAAAGAAAGGGATTTGGAAAATAGAATAAGTAGGTCCAATATATATCTAATTAAAGAAGAAGAATAAAGAGAATGGATAAGATGCAAAACTAGAAGAAATACGAGTTTGAAATTTCCAGAAATGATAAAAAATTATTCAGAAAATATATCACTAGCATAAATAAAAATAAATATAAACCTAGACATATTCTTATAAGCTTCAGGATATCACAGAGAAAGAAATCTTATTAGCTGTTTTTAAAAGACAGAAAACTGGTGGACGTCTTCCTGCTCAGGCTCTTAGTGTTGGCCCACTGCTGCTCACGCCTGTGACTGGGACCTGTCCTGGTTCCTGGGTCAGCCCTGCCCATTGGCCTGTATTTACTTCTCACCAAGGAAGTTGGGTTCTACCAAAGGAAGCAGATCCTGAATCCTGAATGCTTTGTGAATCAACTGCCTGATTGAAATAAACCCCACTGTCTAGGGCCAACGTCTCTTTCCATGTGGGCCATGGGACTTAGAAATAACTAAAGACTTGCTTCTTGGATCAAGATAGACAGCATTTATGCAGATAAATGCTGAGATGAGAAACCTGAAGATCAGAAAGATTAATTAACCTTCCCAAGACCACACTTTGAAGATCAAGCCCTGAACCTTTGAAGTGGGAGCACTGACTCCAAGACCCTAGACTACAAGAGAATTAATCCTAAGGATTATCAAATAGTGAGAAGTTACATTAAGGAAACCACTTGAATACAAGACCCAGCATCACCCAACAGCCACCCAGTAGCACCCTGTGCAGGGTGCTAAACATCTGAACAACAAACAAAACAAAACAAAACAATCATTAGCAGACAGGATTACCACCTCACTCACACTTGCCCATCAGAGGAAAAAAACAAATAAACAAAAACTCAACCCAAATCTCACCCTACACAAACCTTACACAAACCACTGGATCAACCTTATGAGGGCAGAAACCAAAAGGAAGAAAGAATTCAACCTTGAAGCTTGAGAAAAGGAGACCTCAAACACAATAAGTTAAAAGAAAAAAATGAAAAGGCAGAGAAATAATACACAAATGAAGGAACAAACTAGAAACACAGAAGTCCAAATAACGAAGAGGAAATAGGCAAACTACCTGAAAAATAATTCAGAATAATGATAGTAAAGATGATCAAAAACTTTGAAGACAAAATGGAGAAAATGTAAGAATCAATTAACAAAGACCTAGAAGAATTAAAGAGTAAACATGCAGAGACAAACAATACAATTATTGAAATTAAAAATACTCTAGAAGGAATCAATAGCAGAATATCTGAAGTAGAAGAATGAATCAGTGAGCTGGAAGATAAAATGGTGGAAATAACTTCTGAAGAGTAGAATAAAGAAAAAAAGAATGAAAAGAACTGAGGATAGTCTCAGAGACTTCTGACAATATCAAACACACCAACATTTGAATTATAGGGGTCCCAGAAGAAGAGAAAAAGAAAGGGTATGAGAAAATTTTTGAAGAGATTATGGTTGAAAATTTTCCCAACATGGAAAAGGAAAGAGTCAATCAAGTCCAAGAGGCACAGAGTCCCCCACAAGGTAAATCCAAAGAGAAACACACCAAGACACATACTCAACAAACTAACAAAGACTAAACACAAAGAAAGAATATTAAAAGCGGCAAGGGAGAAGCAAAAAGTAACATACAAGGGAAACCCCATATGCTTAACAGCTGATCTTTCAGCAGAAACTCTGCAAGCCAGAAGGGAATGGCAGGATATATTTAAAGTACTGAAAGACAACCAAGATTACTGTACCTGGCAAGGATCTCATTCAGAACTGATGGAGAAATAAAAAGCTTTTCAGACAAGCAAAAGAGAATTCAGTACCACCAAACCAGCTTTAGAATAAATGTTAAAGGGAATTTTATAGTCAAGAAATACAAGAGAAGAAAAAAGATCTACAAAATCAACACCAAACAATTAAGAAGATGGCAATAGGAACATATATATCAGTAATTCCTTTAAATGTTAATGGATTAAATGCTCCAACCAAAAGACACAGACTGGCTGAATGAATACAAAAACAAGACCCATATATATGCTATCTACAAGAAACACACTTCAGTCCTAAAGACACATATAGAACAAAAGTGAGAGGATGGAAAAATATCTTCCATGCAAATGGGAAGCAAAAGAAAGCTGGAGTAGCAATCCTCATATCAGACAAAATAGACCTTAAAATAAATAAGATTACAAGAGATAAGGAAGGACACTACATAATGATCAAGGGATCAATCTAAGAGGAAGATATAACATCTGTAAATATCTATGCACCCAACATAGGAGCACCTCAATACATAAGACAAACAGTAATAGACATAAAAGGAGAAATTGACAGTAACACAATAGTAGGAGACTTAAACACCCCACTCACACCAATGGACAGATCATCAAAACAGAAAATTAATAAGGAAACACAAGTCTTAAATGATACATTAGATGATATGATCTCATTGATATCTTCAGGACATTCCATCCAAATGCAGAAGAATACACCTCCTTCTCAAGTGCACATGGAACATTCTCCAGGATAGACCACATCTTGGGTCATATATTAAACCTCAGTAAATTTAAGAAAATTGAAATACAATACTATGAGACTAGATATCAATTACAAGAAAAAAAACCATAAGAAACACAAACACACTCAGATTAAACAACACGTTTCTAAATAACCAACAGATTACTGAAGAAATCAAAAGGGAAATCAAAAAATTTCTAGAAACAAATGACAATGAAAACATGACAACGAAAAACCTATAGGATGCAACCAAAATGGTTCTAAGAGGAAAGTTTATAGCAATACCATCCTGCTTTAACAAACAAGAAAAACATCAAATAGACAATCTAACTTTTTACCTAAAACAACTGGAAAAAGAAGAAGAAGAACAACAACAGCAAAAACAAAAACAAACCCCAAAATTAGTATAAGGAAAGAAATCATAAAGATCCAAGCAGAAATAAATGAAAAAGAAATGAAATAATAGTAAAGATTAATAAAACTAAAAGCTGGTTCTTTGAGAAGATAAACAAAATTGACAAACTTTTAGCCAGACTCCTCAAGGAAAAAAAGAGAGAAGAATCAAATCAATAAAATTAGAAATGAAAAAGGAGAGGTTACAACAGACAATGGAGAAATACAAAAGATTATAAGAGACTATTATGAACAACTATATGCAATAAAAAACCTGGAAGAAATGGACAGATTCATAGAAAAGCTCAGTCTTCCAAGACTGAACCAGGAAGAATTAGAAATTACAAAGAGCCCAATTACAAGCACTGAAATTGAAACTGTGATCAAAAATCTCCCAAAAAACAAAAGCCCAGGACCAGATGGCCTCATAGGAAAATTCTATCAAATATTTAGAGGAGAGCTTATGCCTATTTTTCTAAAACTATTTCAAAAAATTGCAGAGGAGCGAACATTCCAAACTGATTCTACAAGGCTACCATCACCCTGATACCAAAACCAGACAAAGAACACAAAGAAAGAAAACTACAGGCCAACATCACTGATGAACATAGATGCAAAAATCCTCAACAAAATTTTAGCAAACAGATTTCAGCAACACATCAAAAAGCTCATACACCATGATCAAGTTGTGTTTATTCCAGGAATGCATGGATTCTTTAATATATGCAAATCAATCAACATAATACACCATATTAAAAAATTGAAAGATAAAAATCATATGATCATCTCAAGAGATGCAGAAAAAGCCTTTGACAAAATTCAGCACTCATTTATGATTAAAACTCTTCAAAAAATGGGCATAGAAGGAGCCTATCTCAACATCAGATCAGAGATCAGATCAGTCGCTCAGTCGTGTCCGACTCTTTGCGACCCCATGAACCGCAGCACGCCAGGCCTCCCTATCCATCACCAACTCTCGGAGGTCACTCAGACTCACATTCATCGAGTCAGTGATGCCATCCAGCCATCTCATCCTCTGTCGTCCCCTTCTCCTCCTGCCCTCAATCCCTCCCAGCATCAGAGTCTTCTCCAATGAGTCAACTCTTCGCATGAGGTGGCCAAAATACTGGAGTTTCAGCTTTAGCATCATTCCCTCCAAAGAAATCCCAGGTCTGATCTCCTTCAGAATGGACCGGTTGGATCTTCTTGCAGTCCAAGGGACTCTCAAGAGTCTTCTCCAACACCACAGTTCAAAAGCATCTATTCTTCGGCGCTCAGCCTTCTTCACAGTCCAGCTCTCACATCCATACATGACCACAGGAAAGACCATAGCCTTGATTAGGCGAACCTTTGTTGGCAAAGTGATGTCTCTGCTTTTGAATATGCTATCTAGGTTGGTCATAACCTTCCTTCCAAGGAGTAAGCGTCTTTTAATTTCATGGCTGCAGTCACCATCTGCAGTGATTTTGGAGCCCAGAAAAATAAAGTCTGACACTGTTTCCACTGTTTCTCCATCTATTTCCCATGTAGTGATGGGACCAGATGCCATGATCTTCGTTTTCTGAATGTTGAGCTTTAAGCCAACCTTTTCACTCTCCACTTTCACTTTCATCAAGAGGCTTTTGAGTTCCTCTTCACTTTCTGCCATAAGGGTGGTATCATCTGCATATCTGAGGTTATTGATATTTCTCCCGGCAATCTTGATTCCAGCTTGTGTTTCCTCCAGTCCAGCATTTCTCATGATGTACTCTGCATATAAGTTAAATAAACATGGTGACAATATACAGCCTTGACGTACTCCTTTTCCTATTTGGAACCAGTCTTTACTATCTCAACATAGTAAAGACCATATATGATAAGCCTACAGAAAACATTATTCTCAAAACTGAAAGCATTCCCCCTAAGATGAGGAACAGGACAAGGG
This sequence comes from Tragelaphus eurycerus, assembly GCA_935064755.1. Lineage (NCBI taxonomy): Eukaryota > Metazoa > Chordata > Mammalia > Artiodactyla > Bovidae > Tragelaphus > Tragelaphus eurycerus. The sequence continues at coordinate 73,911 of CAKXYN010000107.1, forward strand.
TGTCCACTTTCATCACTATTATTCAACATAGTTCTGGAAGTCCTAGCTACAGCAATCAGAGAAGAAAAAGAAATAAAAGAATCCAGATCAGAAAAGAAGAAGTAAAGCTCTCATTGCTTGTAGATGACATGGTACTGTGCAGAGAAAGCCCTAAAGACAATATCAGAAAATTGCTAGAGCTAATCAGTGAATTTAGCAAAGTTGTAGGATACAAAAGCAATACACAGAAATCACTTGCATTTCTATATACTAACAATGAAAAATCAGAAAGAGAAATTAAGGAATAAATACCATTCACTATTGCAACAAAAAGAATTAAATATCTAGGAATAAACTTACCTAAGGAGACAAAAGAACTGTATACAGAAAATTATAAGATGCTGATGAAAGAAGTCAAAGATGACATAATCCAATGGAGAGATATTCCATGCTCCTGGGTAGGAAGAATCAATTGTGAAAATGACTATACTACCAAACACAATCTACAGATTCAATGCAATCCCTATCAAATTATCACAGCATTTTTCACAGAACTAGAACAAAAACTTTCACAATTCATATGGAAACACAAGAGACCCTGAGTAGCCAAAGCAGTCATGAGAAAGAAGAATGGAGCTGGAGGAATCAACATTCCTGACTTCAGATTATACTACAAAGCTACAGTCATCAAAGTTTGGTACTGGCACAAAAACAGAAATATAGACCAATGGAACAAGTTAGAAAGCCCAGAAATAAACCCATGCACCTATGGGTACCTTATTTTTGACAAAGGAGGCAAGAATATACAATGGGGCAAAGACAGCTTCTTCAATAAATGGTGCTGGGAAAACTGGACAGCTACATGTAAAACAATGAAATTAGAACACTTCCTAACACCATACATAGAGATAAACTCAAAATGGATTAAAGACCTAAATGTAAGACCAGAAACTATAAAACTCTTAGAGGAAAATAAATGCAGAACACTCCATGACATAAATCAAAGCAAGATTCTCTATGACCCATCTCCTAGAGTAATGGAAATAAAAACAAAAGTAAACAAATAGGACCTGATTAAACTTAAAAGATTTTGCACAGCAAAGGAAACTCTAAGCAAGGTGAAAAGACAACCCTCAGAATGGGAGAAAATAATAGTGAATGAAACAGCTGACAAAGGATTAATTTCCGAAATATACAAGCAGCTCATACAACTCAATGCCAGAAAAACAAACAACCCCAATCAAAAAGTGGGGGAAAGACCTAAGCAGACATTTTTCCAAAGACAGATGGCTAACAGACATATGAAAAGAAGCTCAATATCACTCATTATTAGAGCAAAGCAAATCAAAACTACAACGAGAGGCCACCTCACACTAGTCAGAATGGCCATCATCAAAAAGTCTACAAACAATAAATTCTGGAGAGGGCGTGGAGAAAAGGGAATGTTGTTACACTGTTGGTGGGAATATAAATTTATACAGTCACTATGGAAGACTGTGTGGAGATTCCTTTAAAAACTAGGAATAAAAACCACCATGTGACCCAGTAATCCTACTCCTAGGTATATACCATGTTGCTGCTGCTGCTGCTAAGTCGCTTCAGTCATGTCCGACTCTATGGGACCCCAGAGACGACAGCCCACTAGGCTCCCCCATCCCTGGGATTTTCCAGGCAAGAACACTGGAATGAGTTGTCATTTCCTTCTCCGGTGCATGAAAGTGAAAAGTGAAAGTGAAGTCGCTTAGTCATGTCCAACTCTTCGCGACCCCATGGACTGCAGCCTACCAGGCTCCTCCGTCCATGGGATTTTCCAGGCAAGAGTACTGGAGTGGGTTGTCATTGCCTTCTCCGATAAACTCTGAGGAAACCCAAATTGAAAAAGACACAGATGTAACTCATTGTTCATTGCAGCACTATTTACAACAGGAGAACTTGGAAGCAATCTAGATGTCCATCAACAGATGAATGGATGAAGAAATAGTGGTACATATACACAATGGAATATTTCCAGCCATAAAAGGGAACACATTTGAGTCAGTTCCAATTAGGTGGATGAACCTAGAATCTATTGTACAGAGTGAAGTGAGTCAGAAAGAGAAAGATAAATATCATATTCTAACGCATATATATGGAATTTAGAAAAATGGTACTAAATAATTTATTTACAGGAGAGCAATGGAGAAACAAAGAATAGACTTATGGACCTGGAAAGAGGAGAGGAGAGGGTGAGATGTATGGAAAGAGTATTACCATATGTAAAATAGATAGTCAGCGAGAATTTGCTGTATGGCTCAGGAAACTTAAACAGGAGCTTTGTATCAGTCTAGAGGAGTGGGATGGAGCAGGAGATCAGAGGGATATTCATATTTATACCTGCTGCTAAGTCACTTCAGTCAAGTCCGACTCTGTGCGACCCCACAGACGGCAGCCCACTAGGCTCCTGTGTCCCTGGGATTCTCCAGGCAAGAACACTGGAGTGGGTTGCCATTTCCTTCTCCAATGCATGAAAGTGAAAAGTGAAAGTGAAGTCGCTCAGTCATGTTCAACTCTTAGCGACCCCATGGACTGGAGCCTACCAGGCTCCTCCGTCCATGGGATTTTCCAGGCAAGAGTACTGGAGTGGAGTGCCATTGCCTTCTCCATACCTATGGCTGATTAAAAAATATATATAGGAAACATATAAAGGAATGATGCATGGATCAAAAACCAATTCAAAAATTAAAAATAAAAAAACAGATGAATAATAATTTGAAAGGATTGAGTGAAAATATTATCAATTAATTTTACATCTGATATAACTGTCTTTGCAAACAATTATAAAATAAAAACATTTCCAGATTGAAAAAGAAAAATATCTTGAAAAAATTTAGCAGCAATAGAAACTCAAAAATGCAATAGCTAAATAATATACTAAAAAAAAAAAAAAAACGGAATCAAAGTTTGAAATTACAAAAGAAAAGTGAGGAAAGAAATTGGTAAAGGTGAATAAACAAAAAATTGAAACAAAATAACTATTTTAACATTGATAAAAAGAAATGAAACTATAAAATGACAAGGGTCATATGTAAGACCAGAGGAGAAACCAGAATTATTTGAAGATCTTTGTATGGTTTTGAAAGGTAAATAGAGATGCTGATTAACCATAGCGCTTAGAGTTTGTTAAGTATCATATGCATGCATGTTAAAATTTTAAGGACAGTCACTAAAAGACTATAAAGCAGTTATATAAATTTCAAAACCTGTATAGAGAAGGGAATGGGGTAAAAACAAACCTGAGATTTCAAAATATAGACAGGAAAAAGCAACTTACAGAGAAGTAGGCTAAATTGAAAATCCAAAACATGTCAGGATTGACAGTATATGCAGAAAGTGCAAGAACAGATTTTTTAAAAATTGTCTACAAGATGTGCATGTAAAATTTGGTGGCAAATAGGTTGCAATTAAAAAGTTGAAAATTATGCACAAAGAAGTTCCTAGTCAAAAGTAAGTTACTGTAGCTTTATACATGTTTACACAAAACAGATTCTAAGATCAAATGAGTTTTTATGAATATAGATATTCTTCATAGTTTTAAAAGATGCATTTCACATCTTTTAAAATGATCTCTTACAATTTTAAATATGTATGCATTTTCAAAACTATTAACACCAAATGATAAAATTTTACAGCAGACAAATTCATAATAATGTGTGAAAATTTGATATAATTTTTGCTTTTCTTTTTGGTAACTGAGAGCTCAAGAATGAAAGAGGGAATGAGAGAGAGAAAGATCTGAACTAGGAAAGCTGATATATTACTCTTCTTAAGCTGGCATAACAAAATACCACAGACTGGGTAGCTTAAATAATAGAAAGTTATTGTTCACAAGTTTCGAGACTGCAAGTTCAAGGTCAAGGTGCCAGCAGTAGGTTTGATCCTGAGGCTTCTTCTTTAGGCTTGTATATGGCCAATATGTCATCATCTGACCCCATCTTTGTGCACAGGTGGAGAGAGAAGAGATCAATCTCCCTCCTACTCTTCTTATTAGGTCTCTAGTCCTATGGGACTAAGGCCCCTCTCCTATGACTCACTTCTCATTAATTACCGCTAAGAACTGTATCTCCAAATACAGTCACATTGAGGGATTAGGGCTTCACACTTTTGGACAAACAAAATGCAGCCTTACAGCACTTGATAAAATAGAACTTTGAATCCAGCAATCAGATCAGATCAGATCAGATCAGTCACTCAGTCGTGTCTGACTCTTTGCGACCCCATGAACCGCAGCACGCCAGGCCTCCCTGTCCATCACCAACTCCCGGAGGTCACTCAGACTCACATCCATCGAGTCAGTGATGCCATCCAGCCATCTCATCCTCTGTCGTCCCTTCTCCTCCTGCCCCCAATCCCTCCCAGCATCAAAGTCTTCTCCAATGAGTCAACTCTTCGCATGAGGTGGCCAAAATACTGGAGTTTCAGCTTTAGCATCATTCAAAAACACAGAAGACAGTTATAAAAATTGTCCAGTGCATTAGGCCATCAAGAATGCTCAATATATTGAACAAATCTGTACTATTCATATCACATTCTCTAACCAAAGTGCAATGAAATAAAAAATCAATAAGAAAAAATACCAAAATAAAATTTTTCATACATTTAAAATTAAATGACATATTTTTAAATTACTCATGTATCAAAATATAATTTAAAAAGAAAATTAGAGAAGATTTGAACTTGAGAAACATAAGTTTCTATGTGTAATATGATATAACTATTTCCTATGAAATCTTGATTTCTGCAAAATTATCCACTAAAAATAAGAGAACATGTCAGGAGAAGGATAGGTCTAGGATTGAAACACCTAAAATTTGTGTACTTTGTAACTACAGAACAGATACAAAGAATAATAATCCTAATAAAATAATAAACAGCATAGTTTAAAGGACATGTTTTGTCTTTTAAACAAGGCTATAGCAAATACAAAACTTTATTTTATTTGATAGGCGAACATAAGAAGGAGATGTAAGGAAGAATTGAGGCCACTGAATGATAGCAAGAGGGGATGCATAGAGATGAGAAAATCACACAGTAAACAACTCCAAGATGAAGTGCATGACATAATTAAATTAAAAAGAAAAACATGGAGTAAATAGGTACAATACTGGATTCCTCCACAGCTAGCAGTATCCAGCAATATTAATGCACCATCAAACTTCACTGATGGTCCAATGGTTAAGACTGTATTTCCAATGCAGGGGTCATTGATGTTTTCAAACTGTGGTGCTGGCGAAGACTCTTGAGAGTCCCTTAGACAGCAAGGAGATCAAACCAGTCAATGCTAAAGAAAATCAATCCTGACTATTCATTGGGAGGACTGATGCTGAAGCTGAAACTCCAATACTTTGGCACCTGATGCAAACAGCCAACTCATTGGAAAAGACTGATGGCTGGGAAAGATTGAGAGTAGGAGGAGAATGGGGCAACAGAGATAGGACGATTGGATGGCATCATCATCTCAATGGACATAAGTTTGAGCAAACTCTGGGAGATAGTGAAGGACAGGGAAGCCTGGAACGTCCTTGAGGTCACAAAGAGACACAACTAAGTGACTGAACAACAACAGGGAACTAAGATCTCACATGCCATGAAATGTGGCTAAAAAATTGAAAAAAAAAAAAAAAAAAAAAAGGCACTGCACTTTCCATTTTAGTGTACTTCCTATTTTACCACTATGACTTTTGGTAAGATAAACTATTAATATTAGCTTGTTCTTTTTAAAATGCTTCAGCTGAAGCAATATATGCCTTATACCGTCATCATTCAGTTATTTATCACCCATGAACTAATTCTTATTACAGAAAATGTGTAGCAGAAGAGTTTACCATAATCAAAAATTCACTATTAGAGGGGAAATAATAGCCTTAAATATTTTTTAGAAAACATGCTGAAATTTAGTTAGCATCTGTGTAAGCTGGATTCAATGAAGAGGAAGAAACAAGAGGAAATTTAGTATCATTTAATGTCATATAATAAAGAACTACCATTTATTATTGGGGAGTTACAATAAAGATAGAGAACCATAAAGAGAATCAATCCTATGCCTGAGGGAAAGTGTCCAACGAAGGACAAATTTCAAAGAATGCTTCACACGTTGTTGAAAAAGGTGTGGTTGCAGCTAATTAGACAACTGCCTAGCCAGATCTTATCCACACTTGCCAGACAAGCAGGAACAACCCTTTGGAGAACAAACTGAGGCTGATGGTGAGCAGGTAGCAGATGGAGTTGGGACATGACTGTGGATTTGTGAAATTGTGCTGTGTCCACATCAGGATGAGTGGAGGAAATAAACCTCTAAGACACAAGCAAGGCCAGCTGACAGGTGTAACAGCTGGGAGACTGGTGTGGGGTGAGTTGGAGGTGATTGGTCAGTGTCGGAGAAGGGGTACTGCTGATCTTGCTACTGGAACCAGGAGCTGGAGAAGCCTCTCTGTGTAGGAACTTAATGCCTTTCTTGTGAGGAGCTTGGGCCCACAGGGTTCTGGACCAGCTTTAAGTTTCACTAAATAGCAGGGCTCACCAAGGCTCCCAGCATGGTGTCTGGAGGACAGAGGGGAGAATACAGGAAGCAGAGGTCTTGGCTGAGGAACCAGCTCACGCTGTCAAGGACTCCTAGCTATTCTGTAGCTGCCAAGGTAAAGAGCTACAGAAAGCACATGAGAGGCAAATCTGGGAGAATGCTGGTCTCTGTAGACATCTAATACCAGAAATTCTCTACAGACCAAGCAGTGGGAAAAACAAACAAACAAACAAACAACCCAGCACATTCTCCAATAATCTGGTGAGCAAATTGTTAATATTTTGGAAGGAAGAATGCCCCTTAAGATCTTTCTGGCTAGCTAAGGAGAAATATTTATTAGGCTAAGTTCCTTTAAAAAAAAAAAAAAAGCATGAATTTGGAGCTGAGAGGCAATAAATCAAAAACCATCATAGCTTCCATTTGTAAAGCTAGAAAAATATAACTCCAAAGAATATAGAAGAAAATAATGAAAGAAGAAGATGAATTTATAAAGATAAAGGATACAATAAAAGAATAAACAAATTAAAAAAAAATTCACCTACCTCCCCATCTCCCCATTCCTCACCCCCCACAACCCCAACTACACACAAACTCTTGAAAAGACAAAGGAGACAAATCTCTATCAGGACTGATCAAGAAAAAGATTTTGTGATTCTCATTAAAGAATGTTTGGATTGATAAGGAATATGTAGGGATAAAAAATGTTTAGATTGATAAGGAATATGTAGGGAGAACTGTGGCAGAGGCATACAAACAAAATAACACTATAATTAAATTTAAGCCAATAAAGTTGAAAACTTAGACAAAAAAAATCTTCTAGGAAGACATAATGTCAAAATTAACTGAAGAAGGAAGAAAAACATTCTAAAAATACTTGTAATTATTAAAGAAATTGAATCAGTAGATGAAGATCTACCTTCCAACCCACACAAACACAAAGTACATCAAAAGGACAAGGCCAAGTAATTCTATCAGTAATGTATACCAGACTTTCAAAAAAGAGAAAGAAAAGAAAAATACTCAAGTAATTTTATAAGATTAATGTAAGTTTGGGTCAAAATCAGAAAAGAACAGTATGAGAAACAAAAATTATAAGCCAGTTTCACTGTTAAAATAGAATAAGGCTAGAATAAAAAGGCTTGAATTCAGTTTAAAGACTACCAAGAATGATGACTGAAATCTAATACATGGCCACCTTCATTTCAGTTTCCTATTGAATCAGAAAACAAGTAAAACACAAGGTATATGAGATAAAAACACAAGTGAGAAAGTAGATATAGTTTCCCCATTCTCGCCTGGTTTCTCAGAGATACGTTTCCTAAGTTTTGTTTTCAGTGAAGAGAGGGTAGAATGAGAAACCCATCACACCAAAGGAGCCCAAGTCAACATGTTTCTTCCATTTGCACTTTAGAAAAAAGAGAGAGGTCATATCATTCAAAGGTCTATCTACCACTCTATGGAGAAGGCAATGGCACCCCACTCCAGTACTCTTGCCTGACAAATCCCATTGACGGAGGAGCCTGGTAGGCTGCAGTCCATGGGGTTGCTAGGAGTTGGACACGACTGAGAGACTTCACTTTCACTTTTCACTTTCATGCATTGGAGAAAGAAATGGCAACCCACTCCAGTGTTCTTGCCTGGAGAATCCCAGGGATGGGGGAGTCTGGCGGGCTGCAGTTTATAGGGTCGCACAGAGTCGGACATGACAGGTGACAGCAACAGCAGCAGCAGCTACCACTATATAAAGCAATTTCTTTTTACACTATAATGACCACAAGTTTGTGTTATTAATGCATTGTATTTTTATTGCATTACTGGCTCTGTAGTAGGCTTGACTGTAGCCTACTACAAATATACACAAAACTCCTAAAAATTTATTTTTGCAATGTTTTTTAAAAAACAAATAATGATCAGGTTAGGTATATCATAGCAGTATAGGGATGATATAATATTATGAACTCTCATGATGAAATTCAACACATTAATAAAGAGAAAAATGCATTAATTTTGCACATGCAAAAATATATATTCTGTTAAATCAACTCCAATTTGTGATTTAATATAAAAAACTTATCATATCATAAATAAAAGAGAATTTTATTAGCCCAAATAAAATGAATTATGCAGACATTATCATTTGGGTTAATACAATCTACTAACTTCTTTACCAGTGCTGCCTTTCATTATATAAGCTAGAAAGCTTAATGCTTACTTTCCAAGACTGTTTTAAAAGAGCTGTGGTCTGGGTAGCTGAACTTGTAGCAGGTATTTTGGAAGCATGAGGAAAATGTCTGTATCAAGGCTTATTTTTGCATGAGAAAAGATAACTTCTTGTATTTTATATATTAGTCTTGTCACATTTTCTGTCACCTCATGAATGAACACATCCATGAGAGATCCAGATTATCTGACAAAAACCTGCAATGATTTCCATAATTAATGTTGAAATTCTAGAAACATTACCTTTAAAAATCAAGAACAAGACAAAGATGCCTGCCATTACTGCTTCTGTTTAGCTGCCTACTGACTGTTCTTGTCAGTCCAGGATGACAAGAACAAGAGCTAAAATCTATGAGATTTGGGAGAGAAAAATGAAAACTGTAATTATTATAGAGAAACACTAAAGAGATATACAGGCAAATTATTACAATTAATTAGAATAATTAAGCAAGAATACTGAATAGGAGATCAATATTCAAAACAATAAAATTTCTATACTCCAGCAATAGTAAAATGTGGTTTCTAAATGTAAAAATAACTCTCACTAATCCAGGAATACAGGGGAACTTCCTAAAATTGATAAAGAAAACCTAAAAAATATATACATTTAACATCATATTTATTTATTTTTAAATAAATTTATTCATTTTAATTGGAAGCTAATTACTTTACAATATTGTAGTGGTTTTGCCATACATTGAAATGAATCAGCCACGGGTGTACATGTGTTCCCCATCCTGAATCCCCTCCTACCTCCCTCCCCATCCCATCCCTCTGGGTCATCATATTTAATGGTGAGAAACTTGAAAAATTTCCGTTAAGATTAAGAACAAGGCAAGGAAGGATGTCACTTCTCACCATTAATTCTGAACATCATTATGGAAAATATAGCTAATGCAATAAGAGTGGAAAATAAAAGGAATATAGATTAAGAAGAAAGAAATACTCATGTTTTTGCAGATGACATGATTCTGTATGTAGAAAATCCAAAAAGAATCAAAAACAAGAAAAACTCCTGGAATTAATCAATTGTAGCAAGTTTGCAAGCTATAAGGTGAAAACACAGAAGTCAACCACTTGCCTATATACTGGTAATGAACAACTGGAATTTAAAATTAAAAACACAATGCCATGAACATCAGCATCTCCCCATATGAAATACTTAGCTATGCTGCTGCTGCTGCTGCTAAGTTGCTTCAGTCGTGTCCAACTCTGTGCGACCCCAGAGACGGCAGCCCACCAGGCTCCCCCATCCCTGGGATTCTCCAGGCAAGAACACTGGAGTGGGTTGCCATTTCCTTCTCCAATGCATGAAAAGTGAAAAGTGAAAGTGAAGTTGCTCAGTTGTGTCTGACTCTTAGCGACCCCCATGGACTGCAGCCCACCAGGCTCCTCCATCCATGGGATTTTCCAGGCAAGAGTACTGGAGTGGGGTGCCACTGCCTTCTCCCTACTTAGCTATAAATTCAACAAAATAGGTATATAACATGTACGAGGAAAATTACAAAGCTATGAAGAAAAAGATCAAAGAAAAAATGAATAGAGTGATATCCTATGTTCATATATAGGAAAGTCAATATTGTAAAGATATCAATTCTTCCCAACTTGATCTATAGATTCAATGCAATTCCAATCAAACACCAGTGGTTATTCTGCAGATACTGACAAATTTATTCTTAAGTTTCTATGGAAAGGCAGAAGATCCATAAAGGACAACAATTTTTAAAAGAATATAACAATCTAAGCACTTAGCAACATAAAATCACAAAGTCCAATGGCCACTCATTGGACAAACAAACAAATAAACAAAAACAATAAAGACTAAGAAATGATAAATTGTGACCCATAAGCAAAATAAACAATTGTATAAATTCTCAGAAACTAAGGTTAGAAAGCCATTTCATCAACTGGATAACTAACATATATGAAATTCTACAACATTTGGTTTAGGCTGAAAAACAGAAGGCTTCCTTCAAGCTCAGAAACAAGGAATCAGTTCTTATCACTTTATTTAACAATGAAGGAAAAAGCATGTATTTTTTTTTTAAATGGGAAGGGAAGAGAGTTCCTTTACATATAGAATTCTTGCAAACTGCTGGTGGAAGAGCAAATTGGTACAAGAGAGTTTGGAAGTCAATATGCCAATATTTTAGTTTTAAAAGCATATTGTTCATAAGCTAGCAATTTCACTGTTATAATATCATATGACCTAGGAAAGTCTTACACATATACACAAAGAGACAAGTACAAAAATATTCATAGTAGTTGTGCTCGCAATAGCAAATACTTGAATATAATCTCAATCTAGCAACACATGAATGGACAAATTATGGTGAAGTCACACAATGGAATATTATATAGAAGTGAAAAAGAATGTATAAGAGTGATATATGGGGAAAATATCAAAAACATAATGTTGAGTAAAAGAAATAAGTCCCCAGGATATATACAGAATATGATATTAAAATAAGCAAAATGACACCATATACTATTTAACAGTACACACTTAATTGGTAAAGGTAAAAACATACAGATGGTAAAACTACGAATTTAAGATTGTGATTACTTCTAGGCTTGATCTCACACAATAAAATCATGGAGTCATACATAAAAAGGCTTCATCTGTATTTGTAAGGCTTTCTTTGTTAAGCTGCATAGCAAATACAAGGGAGAACAATGCATTATTTTTGCATTTTTTTGGTAAGTGAAGTATATAATAATGTAAATAGTTAAGAAAAATAAATAAAAAACCATGAAAATATCTAGCCAGATAAGGAAACAAATATACTGCACATTATGACCTAAAGCAATTATGTTGACCTTGTTAGAATGCTAGATCTTAGAAGAATCAATAAAAAGTCAAATAGGAAAACACTATACACTATTTATGAATCTTTGGCTGTTATCACTGACCTGCCAGAGTTCTTCTCTGAAGAAGACAACTAAACGGCTTATCAAAAGAGGATGTTCTCTAGGTTTTTGTACTATATTCATTAAAATCATCTAAGGCACTTTCCTCTATCCATGATAAAACTGAGCTCATAGTCAAAGCAATCCCTGCTCCACATAAGAAACTGGAAATAGAACTGCCATAAGATGCAGCAATCCCACTGCTGGGCATACACATTGAGGAAACCAGAATTGAAAGAGACACATGTATCCCAATGTTCATCGCAGCACTGTTTGCAATAGCCAGGATATGGAAGCAACCATCGGCAGACGAATGGATAAGAAAGCTGTGGTATATATACACAATGGAATATTAGTCAGCCATTAAAAAGAATGCATTTGAATCAATTCTAGTGAGATGGATGAAGCTGGAGCCTATTATACAGAATGAAATAATTCAGAAAGAAAAATACCAATATAGTATATTAACGCATATATATGGAATTTAGAAAGATAGTAATGATGACCCTATATGCGAGACAGCAAAAGAGACAGATGTAAAGAACAGTCTTTTGGATTCTGTGGGAGAAGGCAAGGGTGGGATGATTTGAGAGGGCAGCATTGAAACATGTATATCATCATATGTGAAGTGGATCACCAGTCCAGGTTCCATGCATGAGACAGGGTGCTCAGGGCTGGTGCACTGGGATGACCCTGGGGGATGGGATGGGGAGGGAGGTGGGAGAGGGATTCTGGATGGGGAACACTTGTGCGCCCATGGCTGATTCATGTCGATGTTTGGCGAAAACCACTACAATCTTGTAAAGTAATTAGCCTCCAATTAAAAAAAAAAAAAAGAGAGAGAGAGAGAAAGACCAAACTGGTTTCTGGTAACACACAGATTTTGTAAATATGTTGACAAAAAGATATGTGTGTCAGGTTATCTACTATCCTCTATCCAAGGTTGTGAAATTGAAAGTGTCAAAACTAGAATGTAAAGTTATTACTCCCCTTGAGGGGATCCCATGACGCAAGCATGCATTCATTCCCTTAATTTCACCTTTGTGAATTTTGAAGTGAGGAGGAATCTGCCACAGTAATGGGAAAACACGTCCAAAAGAAATGCAGACCACACCCAAAAGAACCTTCTGTTTCTGTGTCATGTTTTAAGAGCATGTGTGTAAAGAATACATGTTTAGAGAGAAAGTCAGTGTCAAGAGAAATATGCAACTATGCTTTAAAAGGGCTTCATTGGTAGTTCAGCTGGTAAAAAATCTGCTGGCAATGCAGGAGACCCTAGATTGATTCCTGGGTGGGGAAAATCCCCTGGAGAAGGGATAGGTTACCCATTCTAATATTCTTGGGCTTCCCTGGTGGCTCAAATAGTAAAGAATCTGCCTGCAATGCAGGAGACCTGGATTTGATCCCTAGGTTGGGGAGATTCCCTGGAGAAGGGAACAGCTACCCAGTCCAGTATTATTGCCTGAAGAATTGGACAGAGGAGCCTGGTAGGCTACAGTCCTTGGGGTCAAAAAGAGTCAGACATGACATGCTTTAAAAGGTAAATTTTAGCCACATTAAAGTGATGACCTAATATTAATATGTAATTCCTATCATCCATTCTCATTCATACATCATACATTTCTAACTATAATACAGTATATCTGATAGTAAAATCACACATTTAAAAAATATTCTGTGCACGTGTGTATGTAAGAAAGTAGAAAAGAGAAGATGCATAAACTGTCTGCTTTTGATCCAACCTACTGAATTGATCATGACAAGATAATTTCAGAATTTCTATATCCTAAAGCTGCTTAGATGATACATGATCTAAAAACAATCTAAACAATTAACTCCTACTCATCCTTCAAATTGAAGCTCAGGTTAAGCCTCCCTTGGAAAGCTCTCCCTGGCACCTTTCTTTTCAGCAGCTGAGGTAGACACCTCTTGCAGCAGCTCCATTGTCCCCAGGCTCTCCTCCATGGTAGCACTAGTGCTCTGTAATCATCTTCTGTGTGTCTTTCTCCATCAGTGCCTGAGCACCTTGGATGTGATCAATTCCAGGGTCCTCAACCTAGCCTCAGGCTTGCCACTTAGACTCAATGTTTGTTTGTTAATCTCTTTATGTTGTATATTCTGGATCAACATTCCTATGAATATAAATCTAATTAAGATCTTATTCTTATATTTCAAGCAAAGGATGAGAAAAAGAATGTCCATTAATCAATAACATGTTGCCATTTTATGTTTTCATTTTTCTCTCTTTTGCTGCTCTAGTAGAAGGGTCCTCTGTGACATACCTAGAAACAAACTGATTCCCTTAATAGAAACAGCAGTTTCTACTTTCTACTTTCCAGAACATCGTGTTTAAAATATGCATTAAATGAAGTTGGTGAAAGATACCATGATACAAGCTTACCTTGATGTGTATTTTAGCAACAGAGAAAGTACTTGATTCAACATACAGTCAAATTTCATATTGGATAATATTTGATATGATTTTCATAATACACCTGGATTCTTATCACAGTATATGGAGCTGTATGCAAGAATTCTGCATCTCAAAAAGTGGAATAAGGAATACATTGAATTATGTATTGTGTGAGAAGGGACAGATGGCATTACAGAGCACACAGAAACACTGGTATTTATACAATAAGCATTAAATACATTTCTCTAGATAAATGGGGTTATTTGCAGGTATGACGCACCTAACCCTCAAATAATGGTTTATTTTAGGTTTTAGTGCCTCACACAAGCTTATTTTAGAGGGTGCATCTGTCAGAATAAAACTGATGTGATGCAGAAATTCAAAAGATATCAAAAAGAACTTCAAGTAAACATAGAAATGTGGGAATACAAAGAGAACATAAAACTAAAGCATTTCCTTGGAGGTAGAAGAAGAATATAATAAAAATTGAACTTCAAAGAGAACTGAGGGAAAAGGATTTGAAATTATGGATGTAAGTCCATTAAAAAGCATTCCTTGAATTAAAAAAACCCACTCAGGTAAAAGAAATCTAAATGACAGTTGAGAATTCATAGTGATCCATAGAATCAATATGATTTACTTTAAATATTACAGAAAAAAATAAATCTTTTGAGGATGTGGATGATTAATTCTACATACAAAATGAAAAATACATTATTTTTTCTTTGTATTTTGAAAACCTGTCTTGAAGAAAAGCTAAGGGTAGTGAATGAAATCTTTTCATTATAACTTGTATTATCCAATCCATTTGTCATCCATACTTTCAATTTTTCTCTCAAAAATACTTTTCTTCAACACCTAACACTGAAAAAGATCATCCTCAATTTAGACCAATGACCAACTTTTTTTCTTGAAACCACCAAAATTTTGAGAATTCATTTTATCAACATTATTGGGAAAAATAATATATTATAAATAAACAGAAGCTTTTTCTCATATTCTGTAAGTTTTCTGTATTCTAGGAACAGTTTTATCAATGTAAGTTTCATTTTGGAGCAGTCTGGTGCTTACCCTGGTCCTTTGTGTAGTTAGGCATTAACCCCATTCCCAGGCTAATGTATTAGGCAGGGGCACTCTCTGCCATTTATCATGTAATGATACAGTAGAATTTATCCTCTCCTTTTAAAATAGATATGAAAATCTAAATTGAAAGGAAAATATTTATTTTGAATTTGTGAAAAAAAAACTTAATGACACAGATTTACAAGTACCACTGCTTCTTTTTAAATATTAATTTAAGCATTATAAAATGCTTAAAATATATAAAATTATAAAATTTTATATATTTTAAATTATAAAATATATTTATATATTTATATATAATTTATTTAAAATTACAAAATATGTTTTCAAATGTATCATTGATGACAAATATCTTTAGGAAAAAAATTATATATAAAAATAAACTAACGGTTTTTTTTTAAGATCAGAAAGCTTTTATGTCTCCCTCAGGTTATCCTACTCAATAATATATGATGCTAAATGCTACTCCTGAAGACCAGGAATAAGAAATTTAAAACAGAAAAACATGAGAAACAATTGAACATACAATAAAATGTATGTATATTGAATTTTATAAAAATGATTATTAATGTACCAATCAAGCTTCCTGATTTTAATATTCCAAAAACATAGGGATTGCATGCTTTTTCTCCAATTTCTAAATTCACTGCCTTGAGGTTATAAGATAAGAAACATATAATAATGATTTTCCAGATCCTTACTTTGGGTTCTGTTCTTTGCTTAGATTTGTTAAATGCTCCATGTGTGCTGGAAATGAGTTAACATTTTCTATGAATGCAAGATTCTATTCATCAAATCAGCTTAATAAATATATTATTTAATTTTTTAATATCCTCAATAATTGTTTTGGTCTGCTTGATCACTCATCAGAAAAAGTGTGCCAAAAGCAAACATTAAGATCAGAAATCTGTCCATTTACCTTCTTCTGTCCAATGTGTGTGTAGGTTTATTTAACTGTATGCATGTTATCATTGTGTTGGTTTTGTAAATGGAATATTTCTTCTATTAGATTCCCTAACTAGTTTCTAACTAATTCTAACCAGCTTTAGGTCTATAATTAAATTTTATTAATTTCTGTATAAGAAATTTGTATATAGCCATCTACTAAATTTTTATTTGTCATAGTTTTTTAACTGATTTAGGTTTTCTAGGTAAACACTCATTTTGTCTAAAGCAGTGATCTCTTTGCAGTCTACTTTTATACCTCCTAGTTTGATCTCTTATCTAATTGCATTGCCTACTTCCCTGGCGGCTCAGATGGTAAAGCGTCTGTCTACAATGTGGGAGACCCGGGTTCAAGCCCTGGGTTGGGAAGATCCCCTGGAGAAGGAAATGGCAACCCATTCCAGTACTATTGCTTAGAAAATCTCATGGACAGAGGAGCCTGGTAGGCTACAGTCCATGGGGTCGCAAAGAGTCAGACACAACTGAGCGACTTCAATTTCACCTTTCACTACCCCTATAATAAAGTTAGCCATGAAATTAAAAGACGCTTACTCCTTGGAAGGAAGGTTATGACCAACCTAGATAGCATATTCAAAAGCAGAGACATTACTTTGCCAACAAAGGTTCGCCTAGTCAAGGCTATGGTCTTTCCTGTGGTCATGTATGGATGTGAGAGCTGGACTGTGAGGAAGGCTGAACGCCGAAGAATTGATGCTTTTGAACTGTGGTGTTGGAGAAGACTCTTGAGAGTCCCTTGGACTGCAAGGAGATCCAACCAGTCCATTCTGAAGGAGATCAATCCTGGGATTTCTTTGGAAGGAATGATGCTCAAGCTGAAACTCCAGTATTTTGGCCACCTCATGCAAAGAGTTGACTCACTGGAGAAGACTCTGAGGCTGGGAGGGATTGAGGGCAGGAGGAGAAGGGGACGACAGAGGATGAGATGGCTGGATGGCATCACTGACTCGATGGATGTGAGTCTGAGTGACCTCCGGGAGTTGGTGATGGACAGGGAGGCCTGGCGTGCTGCGGTTCATGGGGTCGCAAAGAGTCGGACACGACTGAGCGACTGATCTGATCTGATCTGATAATAAAGTTAAATAATAAAGACGATACCTGATGTCTTTATGTTGTTTAGGCTTTTCATGTTAAAGCATGATGCTGGCTCAGGGTTAATCAATTATGCCATGACAATGAAAGTCTCATCTATTTAAATTTTATATTGTTGAATTATCCATTAATATATTTATCATAATGTGATGTTTATTCATACTTCATCATATTGTAAAAGTATGCATTGATTCTTACTTTAGATTTTACATATTAAATGTCTAATACCTTTCAGAACGTACAGAGATAATCACAATTATTTTTCTCTTTTGAGACATTAATTTTAAAGATTTGGCAGAATATCCTTTTAACACTAGCTAGTCTTAAGAACTGGGAGCTATGGAGGGTGGATAAATATATATTATTTACTCTTTGAAACTTCTTTTGCTTTGCCATGACAAATAGTCTGTTTGGGTTATGGATTTTTACTTGGGTTAGTTTTGTAGTTTTTATAAATAATCCACATGCATGTGAAAAGGTACTGCTTCCAGAAAACAGATTTCTACATGTACCTTATTATGTTATTTAGCTTATGCATGGACAGGCTTCCCAGGTGGTGCTAGCGGTAAAGAACCTACCTGCCAGTGCACGTAGATGGAAGAGACGTGAGTTTGATCCCTGGGTTGGGAAGATCCCCTGGAAGAGGACATGGCAACCCACTCCAGTATTCTTGCCTGGAGAATACCATGGACAGAGGAGCCTGGTGGACTATGGTCCATAGGGCCACAAAGAGTTGGACATGACTGAAGTGACTTAGCATGCACATATGGACAGTAACTTGTGAAATAAAGCCTTTCATTACCAATGCATTTATATTTTTCTTTCTATTTCTAGCATTAAAAAATTATTTTTCTTTACTCCATAAAATGTTTTTAAATTTTTTTCCAGAGACTCTTACATTTGTAATGTGGAATTATTGGGACTGTTGCAACTGTAGTATTCATAGGAATAAGACAAATTTCCTTTTAAAACCTCTGGAATTGCTGAAAAATGCTACATCAGGATGAAGACTGTAGAAAAATCATTGTTTTATAATTGTTTAATAAGTGATATTTTAAGGACCTGTCATGAGTGTAGTGGATTATTCCAAAGGGAAAGAGGGAATCCTAAAAACTGAAAATAAAGTTATTGTTTTTATAGCCTTACTTCCTATGAATATAGGTTACTGGTTTGACAAGTGGCTCATTCTTCACACTCACTCTAGTTCTCCCCAATGACTCAGCCCTGTAACAGGATCAGATCCAGTTAGCAATAACATAACTGGGTAGTAAGACCTTCAGATCAGATCAGATCAGTCGCTCAGTCGTGTCCGACTCTTTGCGACTCCATGAACTGCAGCACGCCAGGCCTCCCTGTTCATCACCAACTCCCAGAGGTCACTCAGACTCACATCCATCGAGACAGTGATGCCATCCAGCCATCTCATCCTCTGTCGTCCCCGTCTCCTCCTGCCCCCAATCCCTCCCAGCATCAGAGTCTTCTCCAATGAGTCAACTCTTCGCATGAGGTGGCCAAAATACTGGCGTTTCAGCTTGAGCATCATTCCTTCCAAAGAAATCCCAGGGCTGATCTCCTTCAGAATGGACTGGTTGGATCTCCTTGCAGTCCAAGGGACTCTCAAGAGTCTTCTCCAACACCACAGTTCAAAAGCATCAATTCTTCGGCGCTCAGCCTTCTTCACAGTCCAGCTCTCACATTCATACATGACCACAGGAAAGACCATAGCCTTGACTAGGCGAACCTTTGTTGGCAAAGTGATGTCTCTGCTTTTGAATATGCTATCTAGGTTGGCCATAACTTTCCTTCCAAGGAGCAAGCGTCTTTTAATTTCATGGCTGCAGTCTGAAGTGATTTTGGAGCCCAGAAAAATAAAGTCTGACACTGTTTCCACTGTTTCCCCATCTATTTCCCATGTAGTGATGGGACCAGATGCCATGATCTTCGTTTTCTGAATGTTGAGCTTTAAGCCAACCTTTTCACTCTCCACTTTCACTTTCATCAAGAGGCTTTTTAGTTCCTCTTCACTTTCTGCCATAAGGGTGGTGTCATCTGCATATCTGAGGTTATTGATATTTCTCCCAGCAATCTTGATTCCAGCTTGTGTTTCTTCCAGTCTAGTATTTCTCATGATGTACTCTGCATATAAGTTAAATAAACATGGTGACAATATGCAGCCTTGACGTACTCCTTTTCCTATCTGGAACCAGTCTGTTGTTCCATGACCAGTTCTAACTGTTGCTTCCTGACCTGCATACAGATTTCTCAAGAGGCAGATCAGGTGGTCTGGGATTCCCATCTCTCTCAGAATTTTCCATAGTTTATTGTGATCTACACAGTCAAAGGCTTTGGCATAGTCAATAAAGCAGAAATAGATGTTTTTCTGGAACTCTCTTGCTTTTTGGATGATCCAGCGGATGTTGGCAATTTGATCTGTGGTTCCTCTGCCTTTTCTAAAACCAGCTTGAACATCAGGAAGTTCACGGTTCACATATTGCTGAAGCCTGGCTTGGAGAATTTTGAGCATTACTTTACTAGCGTGTGAGATGAGTGCAATTGTGCGGTAGCTTGAGCATTCTTTGGCATTGCCTTTCTTTGAGATTGGGATGAAAACTGACCTTTTCCAATCTTGTGGCCACTGCTGAGTTTTCCAAATTTGCTGGCATATTGAGTGTAGCACTTTCACAGCATCATCTTTCAGGATTTGGAATAGCTCCACTGGAATTCCATCACCTCCACTAGCTTTGTTTGTAGTGATGCTTTCTAAGGCCCACCTGACTTCACATTCCAGATTGTCTGGCTGTAGGTCAGTGATCACACCATCGTGATTATCTGGGTTGTGAAGCTCTTTTTTGTACAGTTCTTCTGTGTATTCTTGCCACCTCTTCTTAATATCTTCTGCTTCCGTTAGGTCCATACCATTTCTGTCCTTTATCGAGCCCATCATTGCATGAAATGTTCCTTTGGTATCTCTGATTTTCTTGAAGAGATCTCTAGTCTTTCCCATTTTGTTGTTTTCCTCTATTTCTTTGCATTGATAGCTGAAGAAGGCTTGCTTATCTCTTCTTGCTATTCTTTGGAACTCTGCATTCAGATGTTTATATCTTTCCTTTTCTCCTTTGCTTTGCGCTTCTCTTCTTTTCACAGCTATTTCTTTTCACAACTAAGTAAGACCTTAGTTGACTAGTATTGATTATTAAATGGAATATCCACTCAACTAATAACATGTCAATCTTAACCAACAGAATTAGATAGGAAACCAAGGAGTTATCTGTTGGTAATAATCCATATTCAATATTGAACATAAATAGATGTAGTTTCTACAATGATACATTTATTTATACTCAGCTTGGCCCAAATGTCAGTCAGCATCCTCACTAGGCTTCCTGTAATCACATTGTCCATGTTGTGTGCTCCTGTTTCTATGGTAAGCCTTCATGTTTGAGGTTAAATCCTTTTTGACTTTCAAGAATGAGGAGTCACTACCCTCTGCCAGCTTCCTGCCACCTCTCTACATTTGCCACATTATTTGGACTCTTCCCCATCACAGACAGATAGCCATTTCCCTCCTTTCCTTCATAGCCACTGTCTCCCTATAAATCAGCAAGCAGAAGGAACATGTGTGACAAAAACCCTGTCTCCCCTAAAGCCCAAAGGTACCAAATTGCTGTTGCATTCAGTTGTCCCTGTGTGAAAAATTAAAACCTAGAATGTCTTGTCTGTCTCCCTCAGCCATGCCATCAAGCTGCTTGTCAACCTATTTTTAGTCAGGAATTTACAGTATTTCTTGTGAAGCTTTCTTTACATAAATATTTTCTTTCCTAATTTTGTGCCACATTTTTCTCCTTGTTCCTTTTTTTAAATCCTGTTTCTCAAACTGAAAAGCCCATTCTAGCTTGGCACATTGAAAACAATTCGACAGATGTGGCAGTCATCACTGTACATTTTCTGTTTCTACACAAGAACAGAAAATTGGCTGGAAAGTGAGTCTCTGTTGATCTTCACTTAAGGCCGGTACCATCAATGCCTTCCTCAGAACTCACCTTCCTGTTCATCAGCTGCACTGTAAGCCAGCTGTCATGAACATACTAAATTATGTCATTGCCTATCACTTTTATAGCATCTCGTATCTGGGCAAACTTACAACAGCTGCTCTGTTATTTTACAGTGTAACCGTCTAAAAACATTGTCAAGGAAATTTTTTTAAACATCATTCTTTGTCTTCTATATTTTGTAGTAATTTCCCTTAGGGTCTCTGCTGGGCATCTGACTTTTATGAAAGCAAAAACAAAGTACCTGTGGAGAAATAATTCCTGATTAAGATTTCCCCACATAAAATTTTTGCAAAAACTTGATAACAGTATTTACTATCCATTTCATACTTAGTACTTATATGATCATAATAAAGGCTTTCAATTTTGACAGAATGTGTAAAGAGTAACTAAACAAACTACATAAACACAAATTCAATTTTGCAGATGTTACATCATTTCGGGTCACTAACCATCCACATGATTACGTGAATTATTTAACATCACTCAACACATTCAGTTCCCACCCACTTTTTCCTTACACTTCAGTTAGGCACTTAAAGAACAGAGAAATGTGAGATTCGTGCTCTTTGTGTCTGGCTGCTAGTCCGTGAGACGTAAATGAATTCACAGTACACAGCTGGAGAATAGCATTCATCTTCTAACATCTATGTCAGCAAGATTTTCATCACAAGGAAGCAAAAACTGTAATTTAGTTGCCCAAAGAGTCTATCATTTATCAGTTTTAAGGCTAATGTGTCCTTCAATATAAAAACATGAAACAGTATAAAACACTACTCTTTTTTTTTTTTTTTGCTATTTTAGTGTAATATCTCCACATAGTCAACATCCTGTTAGCAACAAATACATGAAATTGAATGAGTATTGTGATTATTTAGGTGCCATTATTCTATTCACGGGCTTCTTAGGTGGTGCTAGTTGTAAAGAACCCACCTGCCAATGCAGAAGACATAAGGGACACAGGTTCAATCCCTGTATTGGGAAGATCCCCTGGAGATGGGCATGGCAATACCCCAGTATTCTTGCCTGGAGAATCCCGTGGACAGAGAAGCCTGGTGGGCTACAGTCCATAGGGTCACAAAGAGCTGGATATAACTGAAGTGACTTAGTATGCATGCACACATTCTACCCTATAAGAATTTATATAACTGCCATTCACAAAAACTGTTTTAGGTATATGAAATGAAGTTTTGCTTTCCTCTTTGCTTTGAACCATTTAATGAAGAACAATGAAATAGATTCCTACTGTAAATATTTCTTATAATAGAGGCATTATAACCAAATGACAGCTTTGTCATAGCCAATTCAGTGACCTCAATTTAATAACACTCATCTGAAACTAGTCTTGAAAGATCAATAAAAATTATTCTCAGATAGAAAGATAAGAAAATAGATACTCTGGTCTTCTTATGTGTAAATGTATGGAAACCCCAATCCTGGGGAATTCATCTATTTCAACTAAAGCTGAGAATGTTGGGAGGAAAATAGGCACATTCTTTAATCTTTCAAAATATGAACTGTAATTTAGTTGTATCATTAGAAAAAGTTCCCTCATTTGTCTGCTTTAAGTCACTTGAGAGCTTATGATGCTGGTGATGGTTATACAAATGTAAAACAGAACATTTTCTGGCAAAATATAAATGAGCCTTGAAGAGTGGACAAAATTCTAGCTGTGCTCTGGGACAAAGTTGGATGGAGTTGTTAGAGTCTGAGGGAGAATGGCTAGGTTTCAAAACCTTTTAGGCACCAATTTTAAACACAAATGGAAACTTTGATTTTGATGAAACAAAGTCATATATTATTCCCATAGAGCTTGGCTTAAGCTATTGGGCAGAAAGACACATTTTTTTATTCAAAAATTATTTATAAATGAATCCTATTAAAATGTAAAACAGAACATGAATTGTTTCCAGGCCATGACGAGACACCCAGCTTTAAGATGAGATTTTCACGTGGGTCAGGCAGTGGGCTTCTTGAATGAGTTCCAACAGCCTGTGGTAGTTTTGTAGCCTCCCTTTTCACTAGTGTCATATTTGCATAATTTGAAAACATTTTAATTTGAACAACATTGCTCAGTTTTTCAGCAGATGAATGAACAGTCTGACCCAGCCAGAAAAATCAGAGGCTTTCATGCTTAGAAAATCTGATCCTTGTTACAATTTCAGAAAACAGCCTTCACATGTCTTCAGTTAAGATGCCTCCACAAACTCCTGCCTATGTTATTGAAAAGCCTGCTTCATGTGTCCCAGAAACACAAGGAGGCCAGTGTATCTGGATCCAACACGTAACACTGGAGAGCAACCTATATGTCCATCAGCAGATGAATGGATAAGAAAGCTGTGGTACATATACACAATGGAGTATTACTCAGCCATTAAAAAGAATGTATTTGAATCAGTTCTAATGAGGTGGATGAAACTGGAGCCTATTATACAGAGTGAAGTAAGCCAGAAAGAAAAACACCAATACAGTACAGTAACGCATATATCTGGATCTGAAGATGGGATCCCTCGACAGAGAAGGACCAGATGTATAGAAGCACTCTGGGAGAGGGAGAGGGTGGGATGATTTTGGAGAATGGCATTGAAACATTCAATGTTAATTTCAATGTTAATTGAATGTTAATTGAAATACAATGTTAATGTATAATTTCAAATATGAAATGAATCACCAGTCCAGGTTCGATGCATGATACAGGATGCTTGGGACTGGTACACTGGGATGACCCAGAGGGATGGTACGGGGAAGGAGGTGGGAGGGAGGTTCAGAATGGGGAACACATGTACATTTGTGGCAGATTCATGTTGATGTATGGCAAAACCAATACAATATTGTAAAGTAATTAGCCTCCAATTAAAATAAATAAATTTATATTAAAAAAAAAATAAGATTTCAGAGAAGGAGGAGGAAACCAGGCCATGCCAGAGTCTTGTAAGTCATTGAAAGTACCACTGCCTTTACCCTAAGAGCAAAGTAAAGCCATTCTAAGCTCTTGAGAAAGAGAATGATCTGATCTGACTCACTTTTTAAAGTGTTTCCTTGGCTGCTGTGTGCAGAACCAATTAATTAAAATATCTGCTAGTGGACCCCAATAAAAGTTAAACCCAAAGTCGCCCAGCAAGCCCTCATTCTTCTTTACCTCCTCACATCACTAATCACATTTGAACACTGTCCAGGACCGGAAGGACACATCTGGCAAACTCAAGCACTGAAGGTAAGTGATGGGCATGCATTAAAAGGACTATTTACAAAGGTATAAGCAAGTTAAGGAAAACTAACAGTCAATGGTGAAACCATCCTGGGTTAGAAATAACAGGGACTTGTTACCATGCCTTCTCTGAAGTAAGGAAAAGAAAGGAGACTGGTGGTTACCAGAAGAAATTTCTGTAGCTATAGAAGGGGATACCTACAAAAGCCATGCATCAAAATAGAAATGCAGACGATATACAGCAACCTGCAGCAAGACTCTTCCTTTGAAAAAACACATTTGTTTCAATATATTGATATAGTAAGGAAGAATTTAAGCCTAAATGAATTTGATGTTTGTTTATGCACAATTTCATCCATGAGAAATACTGAGTGAACAGAGAAAATTGCATAGCTGAACCATTTGGAGCAGAAATACACAAAAAGGCACACATACATATACACCTCAAAATCTACCTGCTACATTGCATGTGTTAAGAGCCATGTCCATCCACAGCTGGTGTTACAACTTTCCTTCCAATTTCATATACCCCAACTTCTACCACTTTATGATAACTCATATTCTGCGAATTTTCCAATGTCACTTCTTCAATCAAACTGCAGGTCCTTTCCAAGGTAAAGTACCATATTTATTGTAATTTGCTTTATTACCATTTAACAAGTGTAAAACTGTGCTACAGTTTTTATTAGGCTTCCATATGTGTGTGTGTGCATGTGTGTGTGCGTGTGTGTGTATGTGTGTTACTGACAAAGATTTTGAGTGCTCTGCCCCAATCCCATTTTCCCATAACCTTGTGGTTTTAATTGCATGATTTTTCACAGTGTGGTGATTTTTAGGACCATAAATATCCTGTTATAGCATACATACCCAGATCTCACTCATATGCCTCCTTCCAATTTCAGCCAATTCTTCTTACTAACCAAAACCAACAGAAAACCAAAGCAAAGAGGCCCACCATTATAATCCCTAAAGTACAGACCCCTGGGGCACAATGCCAGGTGGAGAAGTGTGAAGACTGGATCTGAAAAGGCAAACTGAAAGCATACAGCACAGAAATTTTCTTTCATTTAAAAATGCTCTTTTGATTTCTAGTGCCTTACTACTCGGAGAAGGCAATGGCACCCTACTCCAGTACTCTTGCCTGGAAAATCGCATGGGTGGAGGAGCCTGGTGGGCTACAGTCCATGGAGTCGCTAAGAGTTGGACACGACTGAGCGACTTCACTTTCACTCTTCGCTTTCATGCATTGGAGAAGGAAATGGCAACCCACTCCAGTATTTTTGCCTGGAGAATCCCAGGGACACAGGAGCCTAGTGGGCTGCCGTCTATGGGGTCGCACAGAGTCGGACATGACTGAAATGACTTAGCAGCAGCAGCCTTACTACTAAAAATGTGGTCCAGGGATTAGCAGCTTCAGCAGCTTCTAGGAGCATGTTCGGAGAAGTCAATGGCACCCCACTCCAGTACTCTTGCCTGGAAAAATCCCATGGATGAAGGAGCCTGGTGGGCTGCAGTCCATGGGGTCGCTAAGAGTTGGACACGACTGAGCGACTTCACTTTCACTTTTCACTTTCATGCATTGGAAAAGGAAATGGCAACCCACTCCGGTGTTCATGCCTGGAGAATCCCAGGGATGGCGGAGCCTGGTGGGCTGCCGTCTATGGGGTCGCACAGAGTTGGACACAACTGAAGTGACGCAGCAGCAAGAGCATGTTAGAAATGCACAGTATTGGGTTTCTCCAAAGAACTACTGAATCTCTCCTCAGGTGACTCATGCACATCAAAGTTTCAAAACCATCATTCTCAAACTTCATTATTTTTGTTCTTCTCCTGCCTCCTACCTCACTGGCTACTGCCTTGCTGTATTCTTTCCTAGTACTCCTTCTTCCAGCTTGACAAAATTTTCAGAGCTGTGCTGGACTATGACTGTAACTTGAAGAAATTTCAATGGTGGAATGAACTGTGGCTTCAATGAGATCATTTTCTTCCTAGGAGCTAGCTCTAAGAATATGGCAAAAAGTGAAATAACATCTATTCCCAAGAAACCAAATCAAAACCATGAGAGTTAAACTTAACAAACTAATGCTGAGTCAAACACCAAATATTGTCTATAAGCTTACAAGAAAAATAGCATAGGCTAATCAAAATTAATTGTGAGTTAACAGCTATTAATATAGAATTTTTACCTTAAGATAACAAAGCTTATGAAATATAATTGCCTATGAATTCCTCATTAATTAAACTCACTAAATAACTTTACCTCTACAGTTTATTTTCAACACCAGACAATGGAAAGCAATGTAATCTTCACCTTCCTTTCCTTCAGCAGCTCCCTCAGATGATTCTCCTAGTCACTTGTTCTCAACTTCTGAAAATTACATTTGACTTCTTTTTCTTAACCTCACTCTTGGAAGCAAAATAACAGTTGAATCTTAACATTTTGTCTTCCTCAATGTCTCATATCATTTTCATTCTTTCCATCCCCATTTCTAATTTTCTGGTTCATGTCTATCACCTTGGGGGTACACAAATAATCTCTTAAGTGGTCTTCTTAAATTTATTATTTCCTTATCTTAGTTCTACCCAAACCTCCAGCAGATCATCATTGTGTTCAGAGTAAAATTCATGCCTGCCCTAAAATTCATGATTTCTGATTACCTGGTCCTAAACTAGCATTCCAACGTACATTGAAACCTGCATGGTGTCCTTCACAGCTCCATCACCAACCTTAGATGAGACCACAGGTCATGCATCCCTGACCCTACAGAGGAGTACTTTTGGGAGGATTCCCCAACATCTACTGTGTGCCCACCTAAATTTGTTCCTTTCATCCTGATCTCCTTAAAGGCAGTCCCTTTAATTCATACATGGTTTTCTGGGCTGACAACTTTGATTTTCATTTATTTTTGTTTTTGGTGTTAATTTTTCAGATGCCCCTTGATTCCATGCTTCTAAGTCATAGATCATATCTGTACCTCCTTCAGGGCTCAACCCTGAGAAACCTCAACTTAAGTCAGTGCACCTGAACCCTTTATTTGGTCAAAAAAGTGATCTAGAATCCTTATTTCTAGTCCTTTCTATTTCTTTAAAAACTATTTACTTGAACAGACCTTGCTCCATTTTATCTTCCTTGAATGGAAATATTCTCTTCTTTCTTCTCTAAATCCTCAAATTGTATCCATCTTCCAAGAACCCGCTGACTTCAATTTTCTCCAGAAAGGATTGAATTTCATATCACTTCAGCCACACTAGTTATCCCTCCTTTCTTCACCCCCAAGTACTTTTTTATTTTTTATATCAGTCTTTATTTTTCAGTTAAGACTCCTGTAGTTTTGTGACATCAGATGAACTTTTCCTGAATTGCTTAACTCAGGTTTAAGCCTTACCTCTCTAACAAGGCCAGGAAGCAACTGCAATTTTTCTTGTATGCCTTAAAAATTTTGCATGAGCTCAATAATAATTGTTGTTTGAAGCCATAACAATTTCTCTCACTTGTTTTATGGGAGAAAAGTTTGTTTTTTTTTTTTTTTTTTCTCTTAATGGAAACGATATAGCCTGGATCCTGTAAAGGTGCACACAAATACTGCGAATACTACCCACATGCTGACAGATTAACAGTGCTTTTAAAAGTTACCATTAAGGATCCAATTCAAGTTTACTTTCATTAAATTTTAATCCCATAAGCAATTTCCTTTTCCAGTGTCCATTCTTACAGTGTCTTCATTTTTTTAACTTAACTTTAACCATTGGAGAACAGGTTAAAACAAATTTGTAATTCAATTGACACTGTAAAATTACAAATGCTGCCTTTCAATTCAAAGCTTTTTGTCTTAAATATGCCCATCCTTTGTCCATGTTGGCTAACTGTTCATAACTTTATCCCATTAAAACTATCACTTAAAAGTACATGCAGACATATATGTACTTTATATACATGAATATTTAATTTTATATGCTTGAGTAAAATAGAGAACTTGTATCTTCTAATAAATTTCAGTAAGTTTTATTATAAGAAGTGTTTTAAAGGCATCTTCAATATTTAGGATATTAGGTTTAAAACTTAATAAATTTGGAATAGCCTATAGCATTAATAAAGTTCATAGCAAAATATGTTTGTGATTGATTTTTATTTAATTAAGAAAATCGTATATCAGAGAAGGCAATGGCACCCCGCTCTAGTACTTTTGCCTGGAAAATCCCATGGATGGAGGAGCCTGTTAGGCTGCAGTCCATGGGGGGGTCACTAAAAGAGTTGGACACCACTGAGAGACTTCACTTTCACTTTTCACTTTCATGCATTGGAGAAGGAAATGGCAACCCACTCCAGTGTTCTTGCTTGGAGAATCACAGGGACAGAGGGGAGCCTGGTGGGCTTCCATCTATGGGGTCGCACAGAGTCAGACATGACTGAAGTGACTTAGTAGTAGTAGTAGTATGTGTCAGATGGGTGGCCAGATGGCAAAGAACCTGCCTGCAATGCAGGAGACCCAGGTTCAATCACTGGGTTGGGAAGATCCCCTGGAGAAGGACATGCCAAGTCACTCCAGTACTCCTGCCTGGAGAATCCTATGGACAGAGGAGCCTGGCGGGCTGCAGTCCACTAGGTCGCAGAGTTAGACATGACTGAAGTGACTTAGCACACATACATGGGTCAGATACTCTTCTAACTTTACAAGTATTAAGTTATTTAATATTTATAACAATGCTATGAGCTGATATTAGTACCAAACCCATTTGACAGATGGGAAATTAGACACAGAATCCCTGGGGGCTAAGGGGTGAAGAATCTACCTGTGATGCAAGAGATCTTCTGCAAAGCAGGAGATGCCAGTCCTATCCCTGGATCAGGAATATTCCCTGGAGAAGGAAATATCAACCCATTCAGTATTCTTGCTCAGGAAATCCCATGGATAGAGGAGCCTGGTGGGCTACAGTCCGTGGGGTCACAAAGAGTTGAACACGACATAACAACTGAACAACATGGTGAGTGTACCATCTTTATAAACAAGGTTTTGAACTGCAGCCCAGATTCGTGACTTATCATCCTGCATATCCCTTATTTAAAATGTGTTAGCTGCTCAGTCATGTCCGACTCTTTGCAACTCCATGAGCTGTAGCCCATCAGGCTCCTCTGTCCATGGAACTCTTCGGCAACAATACTGCAGTACATAGCCATTCCCTTCTCTAGAGGATCTTCCCAACCCAGGGATTGAACTGAGGTCTCCATCACTGCAGGCAGATTCTTTACCATCTGAGCCACCAGGGATGATGGCAGTAATACCAGCATCACCAAGTTGTGGGAGGATTAAGTGCTCCCATTTAGAACACATTTCACAATTGTCAGTATATGTGTTATCACTGAGACTAGGAAAAAAAAAATACCTTCAACTTTCTGATCCTGTGTGCCTGTTAACAGTGTTCTCAGTCTTTTCTCTCCCTCAGTCTGCCAGAGGCATTGCCTCCTCAGTTCCTGATCCTCCCCATCCCTCTAAGGAAGTTTGTGCCGTTGCTACTTTAGTTCTTCTGAATTTCAGCATTGCAGAATTGGAAGAAAAGGTCAAAGCATAGAAAGGTTATAACTTTACTGGTACACTGTGAGAAGACATACAGTGGGAGTAAAACGGGGAGCATGGGCTGTGATGGTAAAAGTGGAAGATGGGGACAAGTTCCAGAGGAGTTCAGAGGGGAGTCTGTGGTTGGGGTTGGGGATGGAGAAAAATGGAAGGGACAGAAAGTCATGAATGAGAAGAAAGATCGTCTCAGATGCTATTGAAAATAGCTAATGTCGGTTAAGTGCTTACAATGAGCCAGTTCAATAAATCTTATCCCTTGTATAGTAAGAGCCCTATGACATAAATTCCTTAGAGATCTAGGATTTTAGAGAACAGGAGACAACCTAGAATTTTTATAAGCTTTTCTTTTTTTCTGTGAAACATGGTTTCTCCCTTATATTCATCTAGAGAAATGAAAAAACAATAAAATTATTATTTAGACTACACATTTCTGCAAGAGAGATTACTCTGGGATTGACCCACATGGACCAGGTTTCAAAAGATGACACATATTATTAATTTTATATAGATTTCTCATTCCTTAGTATTAGCTATGAATAAAACAGGACTTCTCTCTGCTATCCAATATTGGAAATTCCTTTACTTTGTAGAAGTGAAGGACCTAATTTTAAAAATCTCTAAAAAAAAAAAAAAGATTCAAAAGGCAATCTCAAGTAAATTCTAAGAAGTAAGCCATGGTCATTCTCCATGGAGGGGACAAAATGAAAACAAATGAAAAAATAACTGACCTTTTTTTACCCCAACAACTTGGGAATATAATTCTTGAAACCTAGGAAAATAGCCTCATATTTTAAAAGGAAAAGAAATCACATAAATAAAATGCAAATTTCATTTCAAATTATAATTTTTAATCTGCAATTAATTTTTATTTTATTGTATTTTCTTTGATCTTGTGGAAGACCAAAACTTTATTGATTATAATTGTTTTTTCTTTTAGAAACACTCTGCTTGGATAATAGTATTGGTAAGTGGGTGTGCAGTTCCGTAAGTAAATAGATTTATGTTCACTTCAGAGAGTCAGAAGAATATCCTCTATAATATATACTTGTGTACTTATCTAGTAAGGCGTTCTTTTGTGCTTTGACTGCCCACAGGTTGTCTTGTTTACAAGACTCATTTTCTTTCTTTCTTTAATTGAAGGAGTAAAAAGCCCTAGGAATTTTAAGGGAACAGCTATACTTCTGACCCATATGTTATCTTATTAGGTTTGGCTTTTAAGTGTGTTTAATTTTCATTTTCAATGCAAAGGAAAACTTCTATTTCCTTGATCTTTAAAATCATATATCTGAAATATTATAATTCATGTAAACATAAAATATCACTTTTTATTGCACCATTTTCAGATGATTTTTTTTTTACCAGTTGCCTTTCCAAAATAACAAAAAAAAAAAAAAGCATAGATTTGCATAACACACATACTTTCAAATAAATTTCACATACGTTGTCTTATTTTCTCCTTCTAAAGCTTCCACTCTTTATATATAATGAAACCGAGGTACAGAGTTTAACACACTTGCCCAAGGGCACATAGATAATAAATGATAAAAGAGAACTATAACCCGGGTCTTCTCACTTCTGATCCACAAATAATAAATCATGTACTTTTTCAAGACAACTTGTGTTCTAATGAAGTTTTTACTATTAGATTGGATCAAGTTAGAATATAACTAACATTATATTCTAATGGTGAGATAGAGTTACCTCCATTCTCTTGTTTGTAAAGGGGATGCTGACAAAATCCAGCTCACTGTGTTATTGAAACAATTGAAAAGGGTTAACACAAATAAAGGGATCTTTCACATGAATCAACCTGGGGTGAAATCTTGACCCTTTTGTACTAGCTGTGCAAACCTAGGCAAGTTGTTTCCTCTTCCTAAATCTATAAAATAAAAATAAGGACCTAGCTCCTAGAGTCTTGAGAGGATTACCTGTGACATTTGCAAAGCCCTGGTACAGTTCAACTATTAGATAAGTGGTAGCTGTCACTGCTGTCATTTTCTTAGGTATCAATTCTTGTTAATATTACCACTTGTTTTTGTTTTACTCTGCTCATTATTAAGTGCTGTGATTCAGGATTTCACTCCATCATTTACTTCATTGATCAACATCATTAGTTACTTCAGGATAGCTATCCAACTAGGTAAAGAAGTACTTAACTTCTCACCTACTTTCCTGCATCTTTCCCTTTAAAGTGAGATCTTTTTCAGAGGCTTTAATAAAAATAAACCTAGTTGTCTGTTCCACCCACTGGGTGGATTAAATCACCCTGCTTCAGACAGTAGACTGTGTATCAATGTAAGGGGTTGCTTCTGGCAATTGCTCCTTGGTTCTCTAGCTTCCAGCTTGGGCACAAAGTCCCAGAACCCTGTTCCCTGGGATGCTGGTGGCTCAAACTTAGTTTGTGCCTCTACAATAGCACTCCCTTATGGTAAGCTTCTGTTTTTACTTCTGTCACCTTGAAGTCAGATGACAACAAGCTGAATGGAACTACAGATTGAGCCATCCTTCCATGGGACTACTACAGCAGTCTACTGTCTGAATCCAAACATAATAAAATTAAATGACAGAGACCAGTATCTTAACCTAAGTATGTCAGTAACTGATGAAACAAGAATTGATTCATGATTGAAACATGATCTAATGGATGAAAAAAATTAAAGTTTATGAAAAGATGGTGAAACTTGAGAAATTTCCTGAACTAAAGCTCAGGTAGTATCTAATCATAATTTTTTATTTTATTTATTTTTATGCATTATTATTATTATTATTTTTAATTTATTTATTTTAATTAGAGGCTAATTACTTTAAAATATTGTATTGGTTTTGCCATATATCAACATTAATCCACCACGGGTGTACACATGTTCCCCATCCTGAACCCCCTTCTCACCACCCTCCCCATACCACCCCTCTGGGTCATCCCAGTGCACTAGGCCCAAACTTCCTGTATCCTGCGTCAAACCTGGACTGGCGATTCGTTTCTTAATGATATTATACATGTTTCAATGCCATTCTCCCAAATCATTCCCCCCCTCCCTCTCCCACAGAGTCCAAAAGACTGTTCTATATATCTGTGTCTCTTTTGTTGTCTCGCATACAGGGTTATCATTATCATCTTTCTAAATTCCATATATATGTGTTAGTATACTGTATTGGTGTTTTTCTTTCTGGCTTACTTCACTCTGTATAATTGGCTCCAGTTTCAACCCCCTCATTAGAACTGACTCAAATGTATTTTTTTAATGGCTGAGTAATACTCCATTGTGTATATGTACCACAGCTTTCTTATCCATTCATCGGCTGATGGGCATCTAGGTTGCTTCCATGTCCTGGCTATTATAAACAGTGCTGCGATGAACATTGGGGTACATGTGTCTCTTTCAATTCTGGTTTCCTCAGTGTATATGCCCAGCAGTGGGATTGATGGATCATAAGGCAGTTCTATTTCCAGTTTTTTAAGGAATCTCCACACTGTTCTCCATAGTGGCTGTACTAGTTTGCATTCCCACCTACAGTGTAAGAGGGTTCCCTTTTCTCCACACCCTCTCCAGCATTTATTGCTTGTAGACTTCTGGATCACAGCCACTCTGACTGGCGTGAAATGGTACCTCATAGTGGTTTTGATTTGCATTTCTCTGATAATGAATGATGTTGAGCATCTTTTCATGTGTTTGTTAGCCATCTGTATGTCTTCTTTGGAGAAATGTCTATTTAGTTCTTTGGCCCATTTTTTGATTGGGTTGTTTATTTTTCTGGAATTGAGCTGCAGGAGTTGCTTGTATATTTTTGAGATTAGCTGTTTGTCTGTTGCTTCATTTGCTATTATTTTCTCCCATTCTGAAGGCTGTCTTTTCACCTTGCTTATAGTTTCCTTTGTTGTGCAGAAGCTTTTAATTTTAATTAGATCCCATTTATTTTTGCTTTTATTTCCAATATTCTGGGAGGTGGGTCATAGAGGATCCTGATGCAAAGAGGAGAGCAACTGTGTCCCATTTATTCTGGTTTTCCCCATGCTGGACACTGAATGAAAAGCCTCCTTCACAGTCATGGCAAGTCCACCTGCAGCTGCCTCTTAACCCATCATAGGTGGGTTGTCATGTGAAGGTTTTTCCTCCCAGCTTGTTAGCAAGATTCTTTCAATTTGGTGGAGCCCAAGATTTTCAGAGAGTTCCAGAAAAATATCTACTTCTGCTTTATTGACTATGCCAAAGCCTTTGACTGTGTGTGTCACAATAAATTGTGGAAAATACTTAAACAGATGGGAATACCAGACCACCTCACCTGCCTCCTGAGATATCTGTATGCAGGTCAAGAAGCAACAGTTTGAACTGGATATGGAACAACAGACTGGCTCCAAATCGGGAAAGGAGTACTCCAAGGCTGTATTTTATCACCCTGCTTATTCAATTTATATGCAGAGTACATCATGTGAAATGCTGGGCTGGATGAAGCACAAGCTAGAATCAAGATTGCCAGAAATATCAATAACCTCTGATATGCAGATGACACCACCCTTATGGCAGAAAGTGAAGAAGAACTAAAGAGCCTCTTGATGAAAGTGAAAGAGGAGAATGAAAAACTTGGCTTAAAACTCAAAGCTGAGTGCTGAAGAATTGATGCTTTTGAACTGTGGTGTTGGAGAAGACTCATGAGAGTCCCTTGCACTGCAAGGAGATCCAACAAGTTAGTCCTAAAGCAAATCAGTCCTGAATGTTCATTGGAAGGACTGGGGCTGAAGCTGAAACTCCAAAATTTTGGCCACCTAATGCAAAGAACTGACTCACTGAAAAAGACCATGATGCTAGGAAAGATTGAAGGCTGGAGGAGAAGGGGATTACAGAGGATGGGATGTTTGTATAGCATCACTGACTCGATGGACATGAGTTTGAGCAAGCTCTGGGAGTTGGTGATGGACAGGGAAGCCTGGCATGCTGCAATCCATGGGATCACAAAGACTTGGACACAACTGAGCAACTGAACTGAACTGAGAATTCTCAGGTTTATCAATAAGAATAGGGCATGGTTTCTTCAAACAGTTCCCATTCACTCCTATGAAGAAATCCTCTTAACTAGGTTAAAATTTCTATGGTGGTTACGTTTTCTGTTTGTGCATTTTAGTGTACTTATTGTTTTCTTTTCCACTTTTTCTTTGAGTTACAAATTTCTATTCACAAAACTTATCAGTGATTTCCTCTGGCTTACTTCTTCCAACGTGCCTAAGAACAAGTCACCCTTTCAACAAAAAAACATCTCCCAAGGTTTCCTTTCTGCTTTTCCTCTCACATGGAGAGGCATTTGCAGCATACACAGCCAATGATCATCTAAAGCAAAATACCTGCATAGCAGATAAGCTATAGATCATTAGACAGATGCCATCATCCTCAAATGTAATGGGTCTCAGGAGTAATTCTTTAGTTCCTCTAACATATTTCTCCCTGTCAGTATTATGGGAATTGCCTCTTTGCAACTGTTGTTCCCTGAGGGAAGAGCTGATTATGTACTTAAGACTCATCCTCTCCTGCTTCTGATTTACAAACCTGCTGGAGAAGGTTAGCTTTAAACAAGATTTCAACCCTGTCTCTGGTACCCTCACCCTTGGAGAATATACAACAGACCCCTGCAACAGAATTCTCTCTCTCGCTCTCATGGGCATTTATGCCTTGGCAGCATGTCCTGCCTCCCCTATGTTATATGGAAATCTAGAAATGGAAAAAAATCTGTCAGTATGAGAATAAATAAGTGACTGTTCTCTTGAGTAACTACAGAGGAGAAATGGGTATAATGCAAGGATCTTGTATGTGTTGGAATGTGAGGTTGAGAGAATGGTGTTGAAAATAATTCCAAGATTTTAGGTCAGAAAGATCAAGAGGACAGAGATCAGATAATATTAAAACTTTAAATTATCCTAAAGCTATTTGAATACTATTTTAGTCATCCCAGAACTCTGGAGCCTGTAACATTAGCTAAGAAGTACAATGTTATATGCAGGAAGTCTAGAACTCTTACCCAGTGGACATTCAAAATGAGAAACTTACCCCAGAGTAATTTTTCTAAGAGTAATTCGAGCACTTCTGGTTCAGATACTATATTATACCTCAGAAAAATTCTATGACCTACAGACATTGATTAGCATGTCAAATAACTGGCTCCTTAAATATGAATATATGTGTGTATATTACATACATACATAAACCTACAACATCTTTCTCTAAGTGGTAACATAAGAGAAATTTCAAGGTGCCTTAACTTCAGATAATATGCAGCAAAGGCATAGATGTTAATTTTTATAGCTATTTTCTAATTTTCTCTTTCATCTTTTATCTATGCATATGTTAAATATATAACGTAGAAATATATTTCTATTGTATATATTCCTATCTCTAATAATGAATGACTCATGTAGTTTGAAGATTTCCATTATTATGGAAATTAGAACATTTTCTTCTATATTCTGACTGGCACCAACTGACCGGCACCATTTTTAACTGACTGGCACCAACATTTCTTTCTTTAGTTCTTTAAATCTTTCTCTTATTCTTTTCTCTTACTCTTTTCTTTCTCTTCCAATCCAACCTCAGCCCTCTTCTCCCACTACCAACCACTCCAGTTCAACGAATGATGTCTGCTCAAGCACAAAAATCCAATTTAACAACCCCAGAATTTCTGAGCTTCATCATGTTCAAACCAGAAATGCTTATTTTCCTTTCAGAAACTCATGCTAGAAAAAAAAAAGATGTGCTTTTAACCAAAGCTACAATGAACTGAGTGCCCCCCAAAATGTAAATACTCTATAAACATCGCCAATAATCTATTTCCATAAAGTAGGAAAAATCACTTTCACATCTAGTCTTTTTATAACCCAAAACTAATGCTGACTAATGCTATTAAATATCTATCATCTTGAGTGTTTGTTCTGTATCAAGCATTGTGTTAAGCAAAATACAGTATTTTGTTTAATTCTCATATGATGCGATAAGATTAGTATACATAGTGAAAGTGAAAGTGAAGTTGCTCAGTCGTGTCCGACTCTTTGCGACCCCGTGGATCGTAGCCCACCAGGCTCCTCCGCCCACGGGATTCTCCAAGCAAGAATACTGGAGTGGGTTGCCATTGCCTTCTCCAGGGGATCTTCCCGACCCAGGGATCGAACCCAGGTCACCTGCATTGCAGGCAGACACTTTAACCTCTGAGCCCCCAGGGACGCCTTATAGTATACATAGTAATACTGTCATTTTTCAAATAAGAAAGTTGAGATTTAGGATAGATAAACAACTTACCGACAAGTCAAGAAGCTAGTAAAAATGTAGACTTGAAACCTGTCAGAGTCTTTTTTAAAACACAATGTTTTGGCCTCTGTACTCTAATGCCATGGGGGCTTTTATGAGACTTTCAAAATACACTTTAAGGCAAATGAAAATAAAGTTCTTGATCAAATGGAATAGCAGACTTTTTTTTATTTTTGCTAAACTCTAATTCATAAATGGAACATCTACCTACTCTTTTTTTGTTTGTTTTTTTTTTTTTTCAAACAGAGTTCCATTAAGATAATAAAAAAATAAGCAAATTACAACAATTTGAGGGGATGATATTTTAAATTTCTGACATTGTCCCACGTCAATTATTAAATAATTCTGAAAATATACCTACAAACTATAGACATTTAATTGTTTAATACTATTATCTTACCTAAGGAAATCAGCAGGTTTTAATATATAATGCATGCATGCATGCATGCTCAGTCACTTAGTCATGTCTGACTCCTTGCAACCCTATGGACTATAGCCCACCAGACTCCTCCGTGTATGGGATTCTCCAGGCAAGAGTACTGGAGTGGGGTGCCATTTCCTTCTCCATTAATATATGCTATGCTATGCTAAGTCACTTCAGTCGTGTCCGACTCTGTGTGACCCCATAGACGGCAGCCCACCAGGCTCCTCCGTCCTTGGGATTCACCAGGCAAGGGTACTGGAGTGGGGTGCCATTGCCTTCTCCGCATTAATATATAATAAACTCCAAAATCACTGCAGATGGTGATTGCAGCCATGAAATTAAAAGACGCTTACTCCTTGGAAGGAAAGTTATGACCAACCTAGATAGCATATTCAAAAGCAGAGACATTACTTTGCCAACAAAGGTCCATCTAGTCAAGGCTATGGTTTTTCCAGTGGTCATGTAGGGATGTGAAAGTTGGACTGTGAAGAAAGCTGAGCACCAAAGAATTGATGCTTTTGAACTGTGGTGTTGGAGAAGACTCTTGAGAGTCCCTTGGACTGCAAGGAGA
Organism: Tragelaphus eurycerus; assembly: GCA_935064755.1. Taxonomy (NCBI): domain Eukaryota; kingdom Metazoa; phylum Chordata; class Mammalia; order Artiodactyla; family Bovidae; genus Tragelaphus; species Tragelaphus eurycerus. The sequence continues at coordinate 112,238 of CAKXYN010000107.1, forward strand.
TACAATCAGTTCATTCTAAAGAAGATCAGTACTGGGTATTCTTTGGAAGGACTGATGCTAAAGCTGAAACTCTAATACTTTGGCCACCTCATGCGAAGAGTTGACTCATTGGAAAAGACTCTGATGCTGGAAGGGATTGGGTGCAGGAGGAGAAGGGGACAACAGAGGATGAGATGGCTAGATAGCATCACTGACTCGATGCACGTGAGTTTGGGTGAACTCCAGGAGTTGGTGATGGACAGGGAGGCCTGGCATGCTGCAGTTCATGAGGTTGCAAAGAGTCAGACACAACTGAGCAACTGAACTGAACTGAACTGAACTAACTGAACTATTTATATTTAATGTTTTTGGAATTAAGGGCAGTTCTATCTCTAACATTTGCAGGATCAAACTCCAAATGAGATTCATATATCATAATTAAATATTTAAAATTTTGTACTAAATATTTAACCACTAAGTAATTAATAACTTCAAAATTATATATCAAGCTAATGAATTACTAGATACATCATCTTCATCCTTCTACCTTGACAAATATATACCTTTATATAATAACAAAACTTGAAAAATATATGTACAGTTATGGTTCTTATATAACTCAAAGTTTAAAAGATCTCAAAGATGACTATTATTACTGCAAATATCTGATATTACTTGGTCACTATGGAGAACAGTATGGATATCCCTTAAAAACTAAGAATAAAACTTACCATATTTTCAGAAATCCTACTTTTGGACATATACCCTCAGAAAACCACAATTCAAAAAGACACATGCACCCCAACGTTCATTGCAGCACTATTTACAATAGCCAGAACATGGAAGCAACCTAGATGCCTGTCAAGAGATGAACAGATTAAGAAATTGTAGTATATATATATATATATATATATATATATATATATATACTACAGGATCTCAGGAATTGGAATTACTCTGAAGAGTTTACAAGCAAATGCTAAAAAAATAAATTTTAAAGGCACCCATTGTCAATTCCAAGAATGGGAGATTCATATTCCCCAAAGGAAAACAAATATGTGTCAAATTGCTACTTAAGCCTTGTCTGGGCAGAATTAAATTAGGGCAAGGTGCCTGATCAAATTGCCAGCATGATATAGTATATATATATATTTACTGTCCCTAAAATACTGTAAATATATATATATTTTATTTATATATATATATAGTTTTTATTTATATAAGTCCTTCTTACAGTAAATATATATATTTTGTAATTATATATAGTATATATAAATATATATACTTATATATATATATATTTACAGTAAATATATATTTACTGTAAGTATATATATATATATACTACAATTTCTTTATCTGTTCGTATATATATATATATATATATATAGTGGATTATTAGCCATAAAAAGGAACAAATGTGAATCTGTTGAACTGAGGTGAATGAACCTAGAACCCCTTACACAGTGAAGTAAGTCAGAAAGAGAAAAACAAATATCGTATATTAACATATAGGAAATCTAGAAAAATGATATTAATGAACCTATTTGCAGGGCAGTAATAAAGATGCAGACATACAGAACAGACTTGTGGACACAGCAGGGGAAGGAGAGGGTGGGACAAAGTGAGAAAGTAGCATAGGTATGTGTAAACTGTGCCTGTTGTGCTTAGTTGCTCAGTACTGTCCAACCTTTTGTGACCCGGTGGACTGTAGCCCACCAGGCTCTTCTGTCCATGGGAATTTTCCAGGCAAGAATACTGAAGTGGGTGGTCATGCCCTCTTCCAGATGTATACACAACCATGTGTAAAATAGGTAGCTAATGGGAAGCTGCTATGAAACACAGGGAGCCCAGCCTGGTCATCTGTGACGACCCAGAGGGGAGGAATTGGGAATTGGAAGGGAGACTCAAGAGGGACAGTAAATATATATAGTTATGATGGATTTGTGTTGTATGGGAGAAACCAACACAACATTGTAAAATAATTACTTGCTAATTTTTAAAAAATATCAAAAGATGACTATTATTATTCTAATTTTGGGGTGTTCCTTGATTAGTTGGTAATTACTGGACATGTGATAAAATACAGATATACATAATTCATAACTTCATGTTTACTATATAAATTTTCTTTTTCTTGATTTCAATTCAGTAGAAACACTGATTTTTATCATTCTGATCATGATTTAGCATTTGTATTCTATTAATAGAAATGATTTAAATAAAGAAAAGCAATGTCATTATTTTCATAAGTAAACACAATTTGAATATACTTCATTAAATGACATCAAATTTTTATGTTGAAAGTATTTTGTCTTCCAAAAACTTATTTTCTTATAAATATTCTGTCAGGTATTAAAATTATAATATTAATGAATATTAAAATTTAAATCCATTACTTAAAATCTGATACTTATGCTTAATTTTTGAAAAATGTAATTAAGCTACTACTTTATGATAAAATGACAACTTTTTTCAACTCTTGCATTCAGTGTCCATCTTGTTGCCAATGTAAAAAGCTAGTGTCACACTTGACTTCTAGATCTACATATATGCAAGATTCAGAGTAAATACCAATGATTTTTTATTGTAAAAATTCTTCAGTCATCATATGCAACTGTTGTAAATTTTATCCTCTTTCATTAGTACATCCAGAACCATGAATTAGAACAGGGAAAAATAAGCAAAATAAAGGACTCTCATCACTCCTGAGAAACAATACTTCATTATACTGCAAAATCTATTGCAGTCATGCTATCTGGAAGTAAGCATTTGACAAGTTAATTAACGTGTCTTTTCTGCCAATGAAGCATTTCTGCCTCTCAAATCCTTCCTGTACTATAAAACAGTGTCAATTTGTGATGTTCATGAAGGCATAAATCCCTTTTACTTTCACCACATTTGGAGGCTGTCTCCTATGATTTTTAGGCCAAAAGACTGAAGACATGAAAAGACTTTTTCCTGGGGCCTGAATGGAGTTGGCCAAAAAAACAGAGTTTAGAACTACTGGCCATGTTGTACCATGTGAGTGTCAGATCTCAAGTGACAGAGATATTCTTTTTTTTTCTAATTTTATTTTCTGTCTGTATTTTTATTTTTGCATATGTTTGTGCTATGAAAGAACATCTAACTTGCTGACCCAAGGAAGGGAATCCTATTGTCCAGGTCAAGAGTTTAGGGGTTATAGATTTTTCTCAATGTTAGAGGAGCATCTGTTGAGGAAGCCAGTAATTCAAAAAGCTTGGAAAATTCCCTCTATGTTGTTTCAAATTAACCTAAACAGAACTTTCATATATGATTTACTGTTGTCCAATTTCTTTGGCAATGGTATGTAATATTTCAAACCCTATCTGTACTTCTCTAACCCAGAAAAATAAATCATCTGTGAAGTGGAGTGCCCACTGGGTCCCATCCAATACTGGACAATCAGACTAAAATATACTTGTAATATAAAAGAAGGAAAAAAAGCTGTTCATCATTGCTTCTATGCAATTTTATTTTCCACTTTATGAAGAACACTCATCAATACAAAACCAATAAAAGACATCTCAGGAATTGGAATTACTCTGAAGAGTTTACAAGCAAATGCTCAAAAAATAAATTTTAAAGGCACCCATTGTCAATTCCAAGAATGGGAGATTCATATTCCCCAAAGGAAAACAAATATGTGTCAAATTGCTACTTAATCCTTGTCTGGGCAGAATTCAATCAGGGCAAGGTGCCTGATCAAATTGCAAGCATGATATATTGAAGTTGTAAATATGACAATTCTCACAACAAAAGAAAAATGAGCTATCAATATTTATATATTTAAAAATATATGGATAGTGAATAGGAGACACAAGTCCAAAACTGTCTATTTCAGAGTCTATATACTGATATACTCATATAACATGATACAGAAATTCTGTTAAAATTTGTGCATGTATATTACTTGGAGAAGGAAATGGCAACCCACTCCAATATTTTTGCCTAGAGAATCCCGTGGACAGAGGAGTCTGGTGGGCTGCTGTCCATAGGGTTGCACAGAGTCGGATACGACTGAAGCAACTTAGCATGCATGCATGCATTGGAGAAGGAAATGGCAACCCACTCCAGTATTCTTGCCTGGAGACTCCAAGAGACAGAGGAGCCTTGTGGGCTTCTGTCTATGGAGTCACACAGAGTCGGACATGACTGAAGCGACTTAGCAGCAGCAGCAGCAATACACATACGTGTAGTGTATATATACACACATGTACATGACTATGTTTGCATATGTTTGGATAAGTGCCCCAGAAATTTTATGTAAACAACCTGGATTGTATTTGATTAAGAGTGATAGCAATTAAACAGATAAAAGCACTGATTAAGAAAAGATTTAAAATAAGTAAATATATGAAGTTTGGAAATAAAAAGATTAATAGCATAATCATATCTTGCAACATCTGAAAAAATTACAACCATGAATATGGAGGATGTCTTAATTTGTAAAGGGAAAGAAGAGTAATACATGAAATTACAGGTCTTCCTTAATTATCAAAAATATTTCTTGGAAGTTAGAAAAGTAGGAAACAGAATGCAGGGGAAAAAATCATTTGTGAAATGAGTCAGTGACAATTAGGGTCCTATATACACCATCACCAGTTCAGAGCACCAAAATATTTCTGCTAAATGTTTCCAAGTTGGGATTTCAAGAAACCAGAAGGAAAGCATGAGTCACTGAGATGCCCTGCTCAAGAATTTCCTCATGTTTTAAGTACCACAAAATTCAGTTTGCTAAACTCAGAAGAGGACAAAAACATCTACTTTCCCATAAGCATTTTCCAGGGAGAATGGGGGTGTTGTAATTCTTTGACTCCTTGTTACATGTATTGTTTGCACCTGTATCAAAGATCCCATGCATAATAAATACATTTTAAATTAACAACAATAATAATATAAATGAAGTTTCTTTTCTAATCAGAGAAAAGAAGGTTATAAGAGACTTTTACTCCCACTCTAACAATTTTGTTGTTTTAAGTCACTAAGTTGTGTCCAACTCTTTGCAGCCTCGTGGACTGCAGCACTCCAGGCCTCCCGGTTATACACTATCTCCCAAGTTTGCTCAGATTCATGTCTACTGAGTTAGTGGTGCTATATTACCTTCTTATCCTCTGCCATTGTCTTCTCTTGCTTTAATCTTTTTTAGCATCATGGTGAATAAACAACAATTGACTCAGCTCCTGCTCTCATGGCCTGATTTAAAAGTGTGCCTCTTTCTAGAAGCAAATATTATTTACTTTAGCCTCTTTCTATTCTTTTATACAAAATGCCTGGCAAACAATGAAAGATTATAAGACAACAAATGGACAAGAGAGGAAATAGTGAATATAAATAGATCTAGAGATAGCTCAAATGTTTGAGTTATCAAACAGGGAATTTTGAATGATCATGATTTTTTTATAATTAAAGAAATACTTAAAATGGTGGATAAATAAACATGAAGAAGGTAAGTTTCAGCAAAGACACAAGACATCTAAATAGAAATGTTATATGTCAAGGTATGGTTAAAAAAAAAAAAAAGACTTAATGGACTGGACACAACAGAGGAAAGTATTAGTACTAAAAAGCAGATCAATAAAATTTTTCTTACCAGACACAAAGAGGGGAAAAAAAAAAGAAGTCAAAATAGGAGTTGAAAAGAACAGAATATCTAAAATATGAGATAATATCAAACAGTATGATATATATGTAGTTAGACTACCAAAAGAAGCTAAAAGAAAGAATGGGGCAGGTAAACTTAATGGCTGTTATTTTTTTCAAAACCAATGGAAAACAAAATCAAACTATACATTCAAATGACTTACTGAATTATAAGCAGGATACATTAAAAACAAAAAACAACAACAAAAAAATCCTCAAGGCACATAATAATCAAATTTGTCTTTGAAAACCAAAGACAAAGAGCACATCTTAAAAGTATCTAGAGAACAAGAACACCGCAAAAACAAAAATGTATACCTGTGTTTCTCCTCTCATCTCATATTGTATTTCCAGAACGCTTCCACTGACCAAACTTGGGAGGGTTTTCCTACACTAAGCAATTCTGTGACCTGAGCTTGGATGTCCTGTAATTTAACTCAGTTGTAATATTATCTACGTGGGGAAGATCCCACAGGTTAAAGTCTCAGTCCTACAAGACTGCACCTCCATCCTCACTTCGGATATCAATCTCAAATTCAGGTAATAATCTCTGCTTTTGACAAACTAGCCATAAATTTCACATTATCAAAACCCCATTCCGTATTCAATTAGCAGTTTATTACAAAAGGATATAACTCAGGAACAGCCAGATGAAAGATGTGTGAGCAAGGTATAGGAGAAAGGATGTGGAGCTTCCAGCCCTCTCTGGGCCCATCAACCTCCCAATACTGCCATGTGTTCATTAACCTCGAAATTCTCCAAATCTTTTTCTTGCAGTTTTTATGAAAGTTTCATTACATAAGCACAATTGCTTAAATCATTGGCTGCTAGTGATCAACACACTCAAACCTCCCTTCTCTCTCTGAAGGTCAAGAGGGGAACTGAAAGTTTCAACCCTCTAATTATGTGGTTTGTTCCCACTAGGAACAAAACCCCATCCTCAGGGACTTTCCAAAGGTCACCTCATTAGTATGAACTCAGGGGTGGTTGAAAGGAGCTTGTTAGAAATAGTAAAAGATATCTTTATCACTCTTATTCTTATCACTTAGGAAATACCAAGGGTTTTAGTTTTAGGAGCTCTAGCCAGGTATGTAGTGTTAGACACTCAGTTGTGTCTGACTATTTGCAACCCCATGGACTGTAGCCCACCAGGCTCCTCTGTCCATGGGACTCTCCAGGCAAGAATATTGGAGTGGGTTGCAGTATACTTCTCCAGGGAATTTTCCTGACCAAGGGAATGAACCTGAGTCACCCACATTGCAAGCAGATTCTTTACCATCTGAGCTACCAGAGAAGCCAGGAATGTAGATGAAGGCCAAATACATCAAGGGCAGTATCACAGACACATTATGCAGAATAGAATAATATTACTAATAATAGCTGATTTCGCAGCAGAAACAATGGCAGCTAGGAGAAATAAAATAAAATCTATAAGGTGCTAGTGGGCAAGGGGGGAGTACTCTGAACTTAGACATACAGCTAAAATATCCATCAAAATTTAAGGTGAAATAAACATGTTCTCTATTTAATAAATCTATTCTTAAATAGATTTAAGGGACTAGATCTGAGAGACAGAGTGCCTGATGAACTATGGATGGAGGTTTCTGACATTGTACAGGAGACAGGGATCAAGACCATCCCCCAGAAAAAGAAATGCAAAAAAGCAAAATGGCTGTCTGAGGAGGCCTTACAAATAGCTGTGAAAAGAAAAGTGAAAAGCAAAGGAGAAAAAGAAAGATATACCCATTTGAATGCAGAGTTCCAAAGAATACCAAGGAGAGATAAGAAAGCCTTCCTCAGTGATCAATGCAAAGAAATATAGAAAACAACAACAACAACAACAACAAACAAACACCAGAATGGGAAAGATTAGAGATCTCTTCAAGAAAATGAGAGATACCAAGGGAATATTTCATGAAAAGATGGGCTCAATAAAGGACAGAAATGGTATGAACCCAACAGAAGCAGAAGATATTAAGAAGAGGTGGCAAGAATACACAGAAGAACTGTACAACAAAGATCTTCATGACCCAGATAATCACGATGGTGTGATAACTCACCTAGAGCCAGACATCTTGGAATGTGAAGTCAAATGGGCCTTAGGAAGCATCACTATGAACAAAGCAGGTGGAGGTGGAGGTGATGGAATTCTAGTTGAGCTATTTCAAATCTTAAAAGATGATGCTGTGAAACTGCTTCACTCAATATGCTAGCAAATTTGGAAAACTCAGCAGTGGCCACAGGACTGGAAAAAGTCAGTTTTCATTCCAGTTCCAGAGAAGGGCAATGCCAAAGAATGGTCAAACTACCACACAATTGCACTCACCTCACACAAAGTAATGCTCAAAATTCTTCAAACCAGGCTTCAACAATACATGAACTGTGAACTTCCAGATGTTCCAGCTGGTTTCAGAAAAAGCAGAGGAACCAGAGATCAAATTGCCAACATCCGTTGGATCATTCAAAAAGCAAGAGAGTTCTAGAAAAACTTCTGTTTCTACTTTATTGACTATGCCAAAGCCTTTGTGTGAGTCACAGTAAACTGTGGAAAATTCTGAAAGAGATGGGAATACCAGACCACCTGACCTGCTTCTTGAGAAATCTGTACGCAGGTCAGGAAGCAACGGTTAGAACTGGACATGGAACAACAGACCTGTTCCAAATAGGAAAATAAGTATGTCAAGGCTGTATATTGTCACCCTGCTTATTTAACTTATATGCAGAGTACATCGTGAGAAACGCTGGGCTGGAAGAAGCACAAGCTGGAATCAGGATTGCTGGGAGAAATATCAATAACCTCAGATATGCAGATGACACCACCCTTATGGCAGAAAGTGAAGAAGAACTAAAGAGCCTCTTGATGAAAGTGAAAGAGGAAAGTGAAAAAGCTGGCTTAAAGCTCAACATGCAGAAAACAAAGATCATGGCATCTGGTCCCATCCCTTCATGGCAAATAGATGGGGAAATAGTGGAAATGGTGGCAGACTTTATTTTTCTGGGCTCCAAAATCACTGCAGATGGTGACTGCAGCCATGAAATTAAAAGACGCTTACTCCTTGGAAGGAAAGTTATGACCAACCTAGACAGCATATTAAAAATCAGAGATATTACTTTGCCAGCAAAGGTCCATCTAGTCAAGGTTATGGTTTTTCCAGTAGTCATATATGGATACGAGAGTTGTACTATAAAGAAAGCTGGGCACATAAGAATTGATGCTTTTAAACTGTGGTGTTGGAGAAGACTCTTGAGGGTCCCTTGAACTACAAGGAGATCCAACCAGTCCATCCTAAAGCAGATCAGTCCTCAATATTCATTGTGACTGTTGTTGAAGCTAAAACCACAATACTTTGGCCACCTAATGGAAAGAGCTAACTCATTTGAAAAGACCCTGATGCTGGGAAAGATTGAAGGTGGGAGGATAAGGGGATGACAGAGGATGAGATGGCTGGATGGCATCATCGACTCAATAGACATGAGTTTGAATGAACTCTGGGAGTTGGTGATGGACAGGGAGGCCCAGCGTGCTGCAGTCCGTGTGGTTGCAAAGAGTTGGACGCAACTGAGCGACGGAACTGAACTGAACTGAAACATATTCTCAGGCAGACAAAAGCTTACAGTAGTGCAATAGTCCCTTTCTAGTATAAGTGTGATATCAGATAGCATTCTGAAACATGGGGGAAAACAAAGCGCATACAGCACGCAAATATATTTGTGAGAAAGAAAGTAAATATAAAAAGTAAAGTAAAGAAAGAAAGTAAAAATAAAAAAAGTAAAGTAAAGAAAGAAAGTAAAAATAAAAAAAGTAAAGTAAAGAAAGAAAGTAAAAATAAAAAAAGTAAAGAAAGAAAGTAAAAATAAAAAAAAATCTAAATATACATATAGATATATGTAAATATAAAATTTATATAGATATAAATGCCTACAGTATGTCTTTGTGTCTGTATTTTAAAGACTACGGACTGCACAAACACAGCTTACAACAATGTATGGAGTTGTGAAATAAATGAAAAAAGAAACAGAACAAAAGGTAGCAATATAGTATCACTTAAAATTTGTGGTATAGTAAAATGCACTAGCTTAGAGATACCTACTGTAATGTCTAGAGAAAACAACTAAAATAATACAAGGACCTATACATAACTCAAAATAAATGTATGAGATAAATTGAAATACTAAGAGATATATCAGAGATCAGATCAGTCAGATCAGTCGCTCAGTCGTGTCCGACTCTTTGCGACCCCATGAACCGCAGCACGCCAGGCCTCCCTGTCCATCACCAGCCCCCGGAGGTCACTCAGACTCACATCCATCGAGTCAGTGATGCCATCCAGCCATCTCATCCTCTGTCGTCCCCTTCTCCTCCTGCCCTCAATCCCTCCCAGCATCAGAGTCTTCTCCAGTGAGTCAACTCTTCGCATGAGATGGCCAAAATACTGGAGTTTCAGCTGTAGCATCATTCCTTCCAAAGAAATTCCAGGATTGATCTCCTTCAGAATGGACTGGTTGGATATTCTTGCAGTCCAAGGGACTCTCAAGAGTCTTCTCCAACACCACAGTTCAAAAGCATCAATTCTTCGGCTCTCAGCCTTCTTCACAGTCCAGCTCTCACATCCATACATGACCACAGGAAAGACCATAGCCTTGACTAGGCGAACCTTTGTTGGTAAAGTAATGTCTCTGCTTTTGAATATGCTATCTAGGTTGGTCATAACTTTCCTTCCAAGGAGTAAGCGTCTTTTAATTTCATGGCTGCAGTCACCATCTGCAGTGATTTTGGAGCCCAGAAAAACAAAGTCTGACACTGTTTCCACTGTTTCCCCATCTATTTCCCATGCAGTGATGGGACCAGATGCCATGATCTTCGTTTTCTGAATGCATATAATGGACCCCAAATAAGGCAGGAACAGGAAAAAAAATAAGGTGATATATTTAACTCACCAAATACTACATTAAATATAAGTGAACTATAAACAGAGTTTCAGGCTAAATAAAATATCCAAAGTCAAACTATATAAAGTCTAAAAGAAACATGCTTTGAAGATAAAGATACAAGCAGTAAAAAATGAAAGGGTGGGAAAATATATTATGCCAATACTAAGCATGAAAAAGTTGAAGTGACTTTATTAATGTAAATAGATTTCAAGAAAAAGAATATGACTAAAATAGATAAATTTCATAATGGTAAAATGATCATGTCAATAGGTATACCAAAAATATTTGACCAAATTTTGCGTCTTCATGAAGAAAGCTTTCAGCAAACTAAGAATGGAAGAAAACTTCAAGTCAATAAAACGCATCTCTTAAAAAAAAGTCTACAGTTGCTTTCATAATTAATGATTAAACATTGTACAATTTCCTCTTAAGTTTGGAAAGAAAGTAACTATATCCACTTTCATCACTTCTTGTACACACTGTAGTAGAATACCTCCTTAACAATTAGCCAAGAAAAAATAAAAAGCACAAAGAATAGAAAACGCAATACTTCTGGATGATATGATTATGTACATAGAAAACTATATGGAATCTACGGAAATAAAATCTACCAGAACTAACAAATGAATCCAGCACAGTTGCAGGTTACAGGGTCAATGTGTACAAATCTATTTTCTCAATGCTAGTAAAGAAAAAAAATTTTTCTAGAAACTTCAGTTGTAATAATACCAGTAAACATTAAATGATCTAGGAATCAACTTAATAAAAGATACCTAAATTGATGGAAAATTATGCCGTGTTTGTGCACTGTAAGACAGTATCTAAGATATTAATTCTCCCCAAATTGACCTATCAATTCAATAAAATCTCTTATCATGATTATAGCAAGATTTGGTATAAAAATTGATAAGATGATTCTAAGATATATGTGAAAATGCAATGATTCTAAATATAGCCATAAAAATCATGAAACAATATAACAAATTTGGAGAACTTACATTACCTGATTTCATGACTCACTAATGAATTATAATAATTGTGGATGTTTTATTAGCATAAGGACAAACAGATCAATGGAACAGAACAGAGTCTAGATCAGATCAGATCAGATCAGCTCAGTCTCTCAGTCATGTCCGACTCTTTGCAACCCCATGAACCGCAGCACACCAGGCCTCCCTGTCCATCACCAACTCCCGGAGGTCATTCAGACTCACATCCATCGAGTCGATGATGCCATCCTGCCATCTCATCCTCTGTCGTCCCCTTCTCCTCCTGCCCCCAATCCCTCCCAGCATCAGAGTCTTTTCCAATGAGTCAACTCTTCGCATGAGGTGGCCAAAATACTGGAGTTTCAGCTTTAGCATCATTCCTTCCAAAGAAATCCCAGGGCTGATCTCCTTCAGAATGGACTGGTTGGATCTCCTTGCAGTCCAAGGGACTCTCAAGAGTCTTCTCCAACACCACAGTTCAAAAGCATCAATTCTTCGGCGCTCAGCCTTCTTCACAGTCCAGCTCTGACATCCATACATGACCACAGGAAAGACTTGACTAGGCGAACCTTTGTTGGCAAAGTAATGTCTCTGCTTTTGAATATGCTATCTAGGTTGGTCATAACTTTCCTTCCAAGGAGTAAGCGTCTTATAATTTCATGGCTGCAGTTACCATCTGCAGTGATTTTGGAGCCCAGAAAAATAAAGTCTGACACTGTTTCCACTGTTTCCCCATCTATTTCCCATGAAGTGATGGGACCAGATGCCATGATCTTCGTACTAAATATAAAATAAAATAATATTCCATAAAGAGGCCAGACCAATGAGATGAGACAAGGAAAGAACAAAAAAATTGAGAAATCCAATATTTTTTTTAATGAAGAAAAGCTTGAACAGATTTTTTTTTCTAAAGGCCATTTATTGTTGTTTAGTTTCTAAGTCGTGTCTGACTCTTTTTGACCCCATGGACTGTAGCCCACCAGGCTCCTCTATCCACAGTATTTCCCAGACAAGAATACTAGAGCAGGTTGCCATTTCCTTCTCCAGAGGATCTTCCCAGTGCAGGAACTGGACCTACATCTCCTGCTTTGGCAGGCAGATTTTTAACCACTGAGTCACCAGGGGCCCCAGAATGGCCAGTAAGTACATGTAAAAGTACTCCAAACCACAACAGGATTCATTTCACAGGTTTCACAATGACCAAATTTAAAATTAAAAAAAAAAAAAACATTAAATGCTGTTAAATATGGAGAGAAATTAGAACTCCCATTCTTTGTTAATGTGTACATACCATCATTTTGAGGAATTTTTTACACTTCTTATAATATATATACACTGTATCATCCAGAAATTTAACTCCAAAGTATTAGCTAAAAGAAATAAAAATATATGACCACCAAAATATTTCTGTAAGAATTATGATAGCCATTTTGTTCATAAGTGGCCAAAAACTGGAAACAATTCAACAGGAGAATTAATAAACAAATACTGGTATAGTCATATAATGAAATACAATGCAAAAATATAAAATGATATAGTACTGACACATGTAACAACATGGGTGAATCTTAAAATCACATTTATGAAAGAAGCTAGATACAAAAGAGTACACATTGAATATTTGCATTTATAAAGAATACCAGATATCAAAACTAACTGATATCAGAAAATGACTGATCAGGGAAAGGAGGACAGGAAAAGAGTTGATTGGGAAAATGCATGCAGAAATTTTCTATAAGCGATGAAAATGTTCTGTACTTTTTTTGAGGGCTGGATACAGTGGTGAACCCAATGCCAAAGTAATTAAGCCAAACAATTAATATATGTGTATTTGATTATATGATAATTATACAATAGAAAAATAAGTAAATATTTCTCTGGAAAGATTACTATTCTTAGCAGGAAACTATAATTCTTATAGAAGAAAGAAAAAGTTAAAAAAAAATTGAATAAAGGCTTTCAATTAGAATATCCTAAAACTGTCTTTGCTGCTTGCTTACACTCTCCTTTCATATTCTTATCTTCAGCACTATGATAAAATTAATAATAGGCTCAGCAGACGTATTATATTTGTTAAAGTTCTATCATTCCTAGGGGCTGAAACACATAATTTATTCAATAAATGCTTAGTAAGGACATTTATCCTAAAATTAGGAAGTATCAGCCTTACAATAAAACAGTGGGGAAAAAGATAACTCCAACTCTCAGAAGGTTTAAAAACCACATACTCCCAAGCATTCAAATTTTAAACTTCTATTTTTTCCCAAAGCTAATGGAGGTGATGGAATTCCAGTGGAGCTATTCCAAATCCTGAAAATTGATGCTGTGAAAGTGCTGCACTCAATATGCCAGCAAATTTGGAAAACTCAGCAATGGCCACAGGACTGGAAAAGGTCAGTTTTCATTCCAATCCCAAAGAAAGGCAATGCCAAAGAATGCTCAAACTACCACACAATTGCACTCATCTCACATGCTAGTAAAGTAATGCTCAAAATTCTGCAAGCCAGGCTTCAGCAATATGGAAACCGTGAATTTCCTGATGTTCAAGCTGGTTTTAGAAAAGGCAGAGGAACCAGAGATCAAATTGCCAACATCAGCTGGATCATGGAAAAAGCAAGAGAGTTCCAGAAAAACATCTATTTCTGCTTTATTGACTATGCCAAAGCCTTTGACTGTGTGGATCACACTAAACTGTTGAAAATTCTGAAAGAGATGGGAATACCAGACCACCTGATCTGCCTCTTGAGAAATTCGTATGCAGGTCAGGAAGCAACAGTTAGAACTGAACGTGGAACAACAGACTGGTTCCAAATAGGAAAAGGAGTACATCAAGGCTGTATATTGTCACCCTGTTTATTTAACTTATATGCCGAGTACATCATGAGAAACGCTGGACCGGAAGAAGCACAAGTGGAATCAAGATTGCCGGGAGAAATATCAATAACCTCAGATATGCAGCTGACCACCCTTATGGCAGAAAGTGAAGAGGAACTAAAATGCCTCTTGGTGAAAGTGAAAGTGGAGAGTGAAAAAGTTGGCTTAAAGCTCAACATTCAGAAAACGAAGATCATGGCATCTGGTCCCATCACTACATGGGAAATAGATGGGGAAACAGTGGAAACAGTGTCAGACTTTATTTTTCTGGGCTCCAAAATCACTGCAGATGGTGACTGCAGCCATGAAATTAAAAGACGCTTACTCCTTGGAAGGAAAGTTATGACCAACCTAGATAGCATATTCAAAAGCAGAGACATTACTTTGCCAACAAAGATTCGTCTAGTCAAGGCTATAGTTTTTCCTGTGGTCATGTATGGATGTGAGGGTTGGACTGTGAAGAAGGCTGAGTGCCGAAGAATTGATGCTTTTGAACTGTGGTGTTGGAGAAGACTCATGAGAGTCCCTTGGACTGGCAAGGAGACCCAACCAGTCCATTCTGAAGGAGATCAGCCCTGGGATTTCTTTGGAAGGAATGATGCTAAAGCTGAAACTCCAGTATTTTGGCCACCTCATGCGAAGAGTTGACTCATTGGAAAAGACTCTGATGCTGGGAGGGATTGGGGGCAGGAGGAGAAGGGGATGACAGAGGATGAGATGGCTGGATGGCATCACTTACCCGATGCATGTGAGTCTCAGTGAGCTCCAGGAGTTGGTGATGGACAGGGAGGCCTGGCGTGCTGCAGTTCATGGGGTTGCAAAGAGTCGGACACAACTGAGCGACTGATCAGATCTGATTTTTTTCCCATTATGTCCATTCCTTTTTCATCATATATTTTATAATGACTCTTTGAAAAATATACAAACAGAATTCTTCCTTATGCTTACTTAAGCATCAATTTCTTCTGATGTCTCTATATCTTAATTCAGAAAACAAAAGAAGAAAACAAACAATGAAGCAATCCAATACATTCTTTCTTGACCCTATCAACAGGCATACAGACACTCTTGCCCTTGTGACTGAACAGTACTTGCTTATAGATGCTAAATTATCCTTTCTCACTGATGGTTAATCTTTAGAAGAGTCATTTGTTAAGCAGTAAGGGAAGAAGGAAAAGCCATTATACCCAGCTGGAAAAGTGGAAAGAACTTGGTCGCCTTCACATTCAATAAATAACTTCTTTACTAATTTGAAAACTATCTACAGAGTACTACCCACTGAAAATCTGTTCCACCTTAATCTTATTTTCCACTTAGAACAGAAATTCAGACTCTCAGCTATTGAAACAGAAATGGCACATCTCTGCCCTTCCCATGCTTACAAAAGACATCAGTGTTAATCACCATGCTCTATCCTGCTAAGCCAGGTATGGCCTCAGAATCTTTCTCACCTGAGCAAGATCTCACAGCACCTGAGAAAGTCACTATCATTATAGTGAGATGAAACTATTCGCCATTCTTGTTCTGAATCTCCATTAGTATGACTTTGCTTAATCCAGATACTATAGCTATAAAATGAGATTAATATTTATGATTTAAATCAAGGAATCAGGAGTGTAGTACTAAAACCATCATGGCATCTTCTAGCTTCACATGACACAGAGCACATGTGAGTTAAAATTAATTACTACTTGCTATGCTTTTTGAGTACATTTGGTAAAATAGGCTGAAAGTGCACAGTGATACCTTATTATTTTTTCAAAAATTGTTTTTACTTGCCTACCTCTAGCACACTGGAAGAAGACATGCAAGTTTCCTAAAATGATACATGATATTGAGCTTTCAAATAGCTATAGTCAAATCAAAACAAATATGCTTGCTTATGACATCAAAGAATTCTGTTTTTTTTAGTAATTACCTCTTAAGCACTATTTCTTCCTTGAAGTAGACCTTCGAATATGTCTACCCCAAATTCACAATGTTAACATGTATTGCTAGTATAGAAAATTCAACCTTAAGAACAAAAATTATTATTTGTATAGTTGGTTAATCACCTTCTAATCTTTCCATGTCATTTTGAAACTCAAATTCTTTTTTCTCCATGAGGACCAATTTACTAGATTATATCAATCCTCTGGTCTTCTCAACTAGAAACAATCCCTTATGGCAGTTATTTGATGCCAATTTCCAGGTGGCGCTAGTGGTAAACAACCTGGCTGCCAATGCAGGAGACATAAGAGATACAGGTTCGATCCCTAGGTCAGGAAAATCCCTGGAGGAGGAGGGCATGGCAACATACTCCAGTAGCTTTGCCTAGAGAATCCCATGGACAGAGGAGCCTGGTGGGCTATAGTCCACAGGGTTGCACAGAGTACGACACAACTGAAGTAACTTAGCATGCATGCATGTACTTATTAAATCAAAATGAATGGTGTAGATAAGGTGGAAAAATCAAATAAGAGTTATATAGCGTCAGAGCAAGCAACAGTCAGAGAAAGGAAGAATATATATGCAGTCTGTATATTTAAAAAAAAAATGTTGCAGCGAACATCCAGGCAAGAGATTAAAGACATTATCCTTCTCAGGTTTTCTAACAAATATTAAAAGAAGTTTTTGTTAACTGATAATAAACAATCAATAATATTTTAGCTATAGAATCCAAAATTTAAGACATTGGAACATACTAAGATTAGAAAAATGAATATTTCTAGACTTGGTACATTCACTACAAACTGAATCTCAACACAACTAATTCAAATCATATAAACTTTTTTTAACTTTCAGTAGCCTTGCATTGGAGAAGGAAATGGCAACCCACTCTAATGTTCTTGCCTGGAGAATCCCAGGGACGGGGGAGCTTGATTGGCTGCCGTCTGTAGGATTGCACAGAGTCGGACACGACTGAAGCGACTTAGCAGCAGCAGCAGCCGCCTAGTATTCTCTACAAAATTCCTAAGTTTCTTACAAATATACCAAAAATTTGTCAAATTTATTTTAAATATAGGAGATATTTAAACTCTGCCAATTTTGGCAGTCATATAGTAAGAAGCTGACATAAAAACTATCAATAGTGATTTGGTACCTTTTAATAAGGATTTATCAACTGACTTTAGAAGTCCTCAACCTCTCTCTTTAATTTGGGTTTCCAGTTCAGTCCAGTTCAGTCACTCAGTCGTGTCCAGCTCTTTGTGACCCCATGAATCGCAGCATGCCAGGCTCGCTAACATCAGTATTCTCCTCTGGGCACACAGGCTATATTCTTTAACCTGTTTGTAGAAAGTCTGGGTCAACATGTCCATTTGTGACATATTTTCTCCCAGATCCTTCACCTTTCCCTTATCAGCTCTGCCTTGCAGGGCACTGACCCCTGCAGCCCATCTTTCCTAGGCTTGCAGTAGTGACTTCAAGCTGGATTTGGCAAGTGAGAGATACTGGAGGAATATCAGGGTGTGGAACAAAAGGAAAGACCTGCATGACTCCAGCTCCCACAAGACAGCACCATCGTGATTTCAGCTTCCAAAAAGTAACATGACCTAGATTCTGTTAACACTGCCTCCTCCAACTAGAGGAGGTAACCGTTTCTTGCTATTGATAATCCTTGAGATTACCTTAAGGCTTCCCAAGTGGCACTAGTGGTAAAGAACCCACCTGACGATGCAAGAAACATAAGAGATGCTGGTTTGATCCTTGGGTCAGGAAGATACCCTGCAGAAGGGCATGGAAACCCACTCTAGTATTCTTGCCTGGAGAATTCCGTGGTTAGAGGAGCCTGGTGGACTACAGTCCAAAGGGTAGCAAAGAGCTGGACACAACTGAAGCAACTTAGCACACATGAGGTTAGCTTGTTGTCCTTTGTTTGGCTTCTCAGCTCTGTTATCACCATGCAATTTCCTGTATTAAATTTCTTGTAACAAATTATTTTAGATCTTTAAAATAGTTTCTTTCTATCTAGTGGGGCTCTGACTGCTAACACCTTGTTTGTAAATTCTGATCAAGGTATATAAGCAGAAGTGATGAGTAACATTTCAATTAGAACTTCTCATGTCTGATCCTCACTCCTTTTTCCCTTCCCCTGCTGAACAGAAATGACTGGTGGGACTTAGAAGACATGAGTCCTTAGCCCACTGGTACACATTACATCTTAACATGAGCAAGAAATTAAACAATTACTAAGTCTCTGAGATTTCAGGGTGAATCTATTACATATCTAGCATTTTACTTTAAGTAATACAGGTACCTTTCTGCTTTTCTCATGCCCTATGATTCTTACAGCTCTATAATCACATACGGAATTATGATTTTTGTGCAATTATTTCATTATATCAAAAATTACAGTCTGATGATATATAGATGATATTTACAAAATAATATAATTTTTATATTAATTCTCAGTAACTCCAGAAAAAAATTATTAAAAAGGTAAAGTTAGACTTTGGTATATCTCATCTATTCTAAAGAATGGTGAATCCTTCAAGCTGTTAGGAACCTGCTGCTGCTAAGTCACTTCAGTCGTATCCGACTCTGTCGACCCCAGAGACAGCAGCCCACCAGGCTCCCCCATCCTGGAATTCTCCAGGCAAGAACATTCCTTCTCATGCCATTTCCTTCTCCAATGCAGGACAGTGAAAAGTGAAAGTGAAGTTGCTCAGTCGTGTCCAAGTCCCAGCAACCCCATGGACTGCAGCCTACCAGCCTCCCCTGTCCATGGGATTTGCCAGGCAAGAGTACTGGAGTGGGGTGCCATTGCCTTCTCCATTAGGAACCTACTTCACGTTAACATAGTGATCTTATCATCTTTTAAAATATTCTGACTTAAAACAAAAAATTATGTTTTCTCATATATGGATAAGTAAAGATGGTCCAATGGTGGTAGGATGACTATGGGGCATTAGGATTTTTGTTTGTTTGTTATATCTTATCTTGCATCCTTATTTTTTGTTCTTGGATTTATTGTCAAAGATGGCTTCATGCCACATCCCTACTCCAGCCTCAGGGAGGAGGGAAAGCAAAAAGAATGTAAGGGTAGAGAAGTGGAAAAAGTTCTTTTTGTTCTAGATGCCCAAGCCAGAAGTTCCATCCATAACTTCTGTTTGCATCACATGGACAGAAAATAGTCATGTCATAGCTATAATGGACACTGGAAATGTGTTCAGTCAAAACCACTATAACTCCAGAAAGGGGTAATGTATTTGCTATATTGGGACCAGAATGGTGGAATAGCTGCTGCTTCTGTCATAAAGGCCTGCAGAGCAAATGAGATCAGGGTGTTAGAAGGTTCTGTACAAAAATCAAGAAGAAAGTAATTTCCCCTAACAAATACTAAAACAAGGAAGCTAAAAGATTTTAATGACTTTACTGAAAGATCATACGTGTTTTAATATCATATTTCACTGACTTTTAAAAGCTGTCCATTAGATGATTATTAGATGTACTATCTTATAGGCTGTCCATTAGATGATTATTAGATATACTATCTTATCTCTATCAAATAGATAGGGAAGCAGTGACAGACTTTATTTTCTTGGGCTCCAAAATCATTGTGGTTGGTGACTGCAGCCATGAAGTTAAAAGACACTTGCTCCTTGGAAGAAAAGCAATGACAAACCTAGACAGCTTATTAAGAAGCAGAGACATTACTTTGCCTACAAAGGTATGTATATTTAAAGCTATGGTTTGTCCAATAGTCACGTTCAGATGTGAGAGCAGGATGATAAAAAAGGCTGAGCACCTAAGAACTGATGCCTTTGAAATGTGGTGCTGGAGAAAACTCTTGAGAGTCCCTTGGATCTCAAGGAGATCAAATCAATTGATTGTAAAGGGAATTAACTTTGAATATTCATTGGAAGGACTGATGCTGAAGCTGAAGCTCCAATACTCTGGCCACCTGATG
The DNA here is from genome assembly GCA_935064755.1 of Tragelaphus eurycerus. Classification (NCBI taxonomy): domain Eukaryota; kingdom Metazoa; phylum Chordata; class Mammalia; order Artiodactyla; family Bovidae; genus Tragelaphus; species Tragelaphus eurycerus. Next base: position 132,566 of record CAKXYN010000107.1, read on the forward strand.
TGAAGAGTTGACTCACTGGAAAAGACCCTGAGAATTGGAGGGAACAAGGAAAGACAAAGGAATATGTAATGACACTAAATCCCTCAGTTTACATTCTGAAAAGGCAAGCAATGCTGATAACATTGGCAGGTGACAAAGGCTTAATAGTAAATGAATCTTTAAGTTTAATGAGAACTAAAAGGAAAATCACAACTAGCAGAAATATGCACATGGAGCGAAGGGAGAAGAGAAAGTGTAGAATTCTTCGACTTTACTGTTGGGGAATCAACAGATATAGTCTATTCTTTCTAACAGTTAGGTTAGGAAAGACAGAAAAGAAGCTATTCATTTTCATCATATAATCTCAATCATTTTGAATTTCTTTTAAACTTTTAAATTCCAATGATTACATTTAAAAGTTCTTTTCCATTCTTTTTCAAGAATAACTGAAAGTTTTTAATGATTACTTGTTTTCTCAATTTATGCTCCTTTTTATTGCAAGTGCCATAAACATTTAACATGTACACTTTATCTGATAATTCCAATCATAAAGTCCTTGAATATCTATATCTTAATGTTCCGTCCACATCAAGCTGCTTATTGCCTTTCATTTGCTATTGATTCTATTTGATTTGTGAGTTCATATTTTTTTAATCTAACTCCTAAAGGCTTGAATTGGGTAAACTTCTCAGGGGCACTATTTTCCTTGAAGCCTCATGAGCCCCATTTAAGGATCTCTTCTAGTCTTGTGTCGCGTGAAACCCAGTCTTGGTCTATTTCCTGAAAAAAGGCAATATTTATCTTAGTATGAGATTTCCTTGCACAGATTTCAGTTCATTTCATCCTTAGAAATGTCTCTTATTTCCTGTGATGTTAATGATTCGAATAATACATTAAAAAAGTATATATTTTAGCTTGAATTCCTTGGTATTATAATGGAAGAGTCCTTCATAGTATTCAGTCAGCTATACTAGTAGATGCAGAAGAACATAGAATTCTATAATGGTTTAATGGTTATCTACTACTGTCTAACAATGTATCCCAAAACTGGGTGGCTTAAAACAACAAACATTTCTTAGCTCATAGTTTCTGTGGGCCAATAATCCCAACATGGGATTGAGATGTTAGCTGGGTGTCTGTGGCTTAGGGTCTCTCATAAGGTTGCAGTCATAGATGGTTGGAGCTTCAGTTATTACAAGGCTGGACTGGAAGATGATACGCCTCTAAGTTCACTCACTCACTGAGGTCTCTGTTGGCTTATTGGCCAAGGTCATCAGTCCTTTTCCATGGGTTTCCCACAACCTGACAACTGGCTTCCCTCAGAGCAAACTAGAGATGGAGCAAACAAGTAAGAGATGAAAGTCACAATCTCTTGGTAATCTAATCTCAGAAGTGGCATCCCATCGTTCAGTTTCAGTTTAGTCCCTCAGTCATGTCTGACTCTTTGCGACCCATGAATCGCAGCACGCCAGGCCTCCCTGTCCATCACCAACTCCTGGAGCTCACTGAGACTCACATGCATCGGGTAAGTGATGCCATCCAGCCATCTCATCCTCTGTTGTCCCCTTATCCTCTTGCCCTCAATCCCTCCCAGCATCAGAGTCTTTTCCAATGAGTCAACTCTTCGCATGAGGTGGCCAAAGTACTGGAGTTTCAGCTTTGGCATCATTCCTTCCAAAGAAATCCCAGGGCTGATCTCCTTCAGAATGGACTGGTTGGATCTCCTTGCAGTCCAAGGGACTCTCAAGAGTCTTCTCCAACACCACAGTTCAAAAGCATCAATTCTTTGGTGCTCAGCCTTCTTCACAGTCCAATTCTCAGATCCATACATGACCACAGGAAAAACCATAGCCTTGTCTAGACGGACCTTTGTTGGCAAAGTGATGTCTCTGCTTTTGAATATGCTGTCTAGGTTGGTCATAACTTTCCTTCCAAGGAGTAAGCGTCTTTTAATTTCATGGCTGCAGTCACCATCTGCAGTGATTTTGGAGCCCCAAAAAATAAAGTCTGACACTGTTTCCACTGTTTCCCCATCTATTTCCCATGAAGTGATGGGACCAGATGCCATGATCTTCGTTTTCTGAATGTTGAGCTTTAAGCCAACTTTTTCACTCTCCTCTTTCATTTTCACCAAGAGGCTTTTTAGTTCCTCTTCACTTTCTGCCATAAGGGTGGTGTCATCTGCATATCTGAGGTTCTTTATATTTCTCCCAGCGATCTTGATTCCAGCTTGTGCTTCTTCCAGCCCAGTGTTTCTCATGATGTACTCTGCATAGAAGTTAAATAAGCAGGGTGACAATATACAGCCTTGACGTACTCCCTTTCCTATCTGGAACCAGTCTGTTGTTCCATGTCCAGTTCTAACTGTTGCTTCCTGATGTCCATACAAATTTCTTAAGAGGCAGATCAGGTGGTCTGGTATTCCCATCTCTTTCAGAATTTTCCACAGTTTATTGAGATCCACACAGTCAAAGGTTTTGGCATAGTCAAGAAAGCAGAAATAGATGTTTTTCTGGAACTCTCTTGCTTTTTCCATGATCCAGCTGATGTTGGCAATTTGATCTCTGGTTCCTCTGCCTTTTCTAAAACCAGCTTGAACTTCAGGAAGTTCACGGTTCACATATTGCTGAAGCCTGGCTTGCAGAATTTTGAGCATTACTTTACGAGCATGTGAGATGAGTGCAATTGTGCGGTGATTTGAGCATTCTTTGGCATTGCCTTTCTTTGGGACTGGAATGAAAACTGGCCTTTTCCAGTCCTGTGGCCACTGCTGAGTTTTCCAAATTTGCTGGCATATTGAGTGCAGCTCTTTCACAGCATCATCTTTCAGGATTTGGAATAGCTCAACTGGAATTCCATCACCTCCACTACCTTTGTTCATAGTGATGATTTCTAAGGCCCACTTGACTTCACCTTCCAGGATGTCTGGCTCTAGGTCAGTGATTACACCATCATGATTATCTGGGTCGTGAAGATATTTTTTGTACAGTTCTTCTGTGTATTCTTGCCACCTCTTCTTAATATCTTCTGCTTCTGTTAGCTCCATACCATTTCTGTCCTTTATCGAGCCCATCTTTGCATGAAATGTTCCCTTGGTATTTCTAATTTTCTTGAAGAGATCTCTAGTCTTTCCCATTCTGTTGTTTTCCTCTATTTCTTTGCATTGATCGCTGAAGAAGGCTTTCTTATCTCTTCTTGCTATTCTTTGGAACACTGCATCAGATGCTCATATCTTTCCTTTTCTCCTTTGCTTTTTGCTTCTCTTCTTTTCACAGCTATTTGTAAGGCCTCCCCAGACAGCCATTTTGCTTTTTTGCATTTCTTTTCCATGGGGATGGTCTTGATCCCTGCCTCCTGTACAATGTCACGAACCTTATTCCACAGTTCATCAGGCACTCTATCTATCAGATCTAGGCTCTTAAATCTATTTCTCACTTCCACTGTATAATCATAAGGGATTTGATTTAGGTCATACCTGAATGATCTAGTGGTTTTCCCTACTTTTTTCAATTTCAGTCTGAATTTGGCAATAAGGAGTTTATGATCTAAGCCACAGTCAGCTCCCAGTCTTGTTTTTGCTGACTGTATAGAGCTTCTCCATCTTTGGCTGCAAAGAATATAATCAATCTGATTTTGGTGTTGACCATCTGGTGATACTCATGTATAGAGTCTTCTCTTGTGTTGTTGGACCAACCCCATGTCTGAGGAGCCGTGGCTGTGCGGGTGCAGGAGGGCCTAGAGGAGCTATCCCACATTGAAGGTCAGGAAGGGCGGCGGTGAGGAGATACCCCTCATCCAAGGTAAGGAGCAGTGGCTGCACTTTGCTGGAGCAGCTCTGAAGAGATACCCCATGCCCAAGGTAAGAGAAACCCAAGTAAGATGGTAGGTGTTGCAAGAGGGCATCAGAGGGCAGACACACTGAAACCATACTCACAGAAAACTAGTCAATCTAATCACACTAGGACCACAGCCTTGTCTAACTCCCATCCCTTAGGTCATAGTTAATTCTTTAGAAGAGAGTCATTAAACTTAGCCCACAATCAAAGGAAGCAGTTAAACAAGGATTAGAAGGCAAAAGTCATTGGGGGCTATTTTGTAAGCTGTCTACCACAATGACAAAAATACATATAAGTTTTTACAAAGTAAATTTGGTATTTATATAAATCATTTACCACTATGATTGCCATATCTTTCCTTGAACCCTTATTTCTATGTTACTCAACTGAGTTGCCCCCCATGAATCTTGTCTATCTATTTTATGTTTGCCTTTAAATTATCTTTCCTTCCTTACATGATATTTTAATCACACAATTCCTCTTCCATAACACTTTCTTTAGTTCATTTCTAACTTCTGTTTCCCTGATCTGTCCAGCTTGATCAACTGTATATCCTCTACTCCCCAGGAAACATTTTTTCTTTTAACTGGTTTATTCCTTGCCACTTCCCTACCTTTACTGAAGTTATTTCACATGCCTGCTTAGCTTTTCCTATTGCTGCTGCTGCTGCTGCTAAGTCGCTTCAGTCGTATCTGACTCTGTGAGACCCCATAGGCGGCAGCCCACCAGACTCCCCTGTCCCTGGGATTCTCCAGGCAAGAACACTGGAGTGGGTTGCCATTTCCTTCTCCAATGCATGAAAGTGAAAAGTGAAAGTGAAGTTGCTCAGTCGAGTCCGACTCTTAGCGACCCCATGGACTGCAGCCTACCAGGCTCCTCTGTCCATGGGATTTTCCAGGCAAGAGTACTGGAGTGGGGTGCCATTGCCTTCTCCGTTTCCTACTTCTAGCCTCCCAACAAATATTCTCATAATCCTTCAAGATCTAGTTTGTTCCATCTCTTCTACCTGCACCTTCTCTTCTTTCAAGTTCATAAAATGACATTACTTACATTAGTCATTTGACAGTTTATCACATAGTATTAGTGAACATTGCTTACATGAACATTGCTTTCAATTCCCACAAATATTTTATGTAAATATAATATTTCCACAGACAGATTATTAGTACATCAAAAGCAGTTATTCATTTAACAGAATACTTACACCAGCCACAGTCAATCAAAAAAACCATCTGAAACATTGACTTATATGGAAATAAGTTAAAACTTTCATCTTTAAGTCTACTTTTAACCTACAGCCACCTGAGATCTAACCTACCTAATGTATTAATGAATCTGTTTTTGTATTCCAATAAAATAAAACTTTTAGTTGGGGACTCAAATGTACGAAAAAAATGGTATCAAAACAAACAAAAATCAGTACTGATGAACCATATCTTCAGGGCAGTAACAAAGACTCAGACATAGAGAATGGGTTTGTGGACAGAGAGCGTGAAGGAGAAGGGGGGATGAATTGAGAGAATAGTACTGATATACACTGCTATATGTAAAATTAGATAGCTAGTGGAAATTAGCTCTAATCCAGTGCTCTGTGACAACCTAAAAGGGTGGGACAGAGTGGGAAGTGGGAGGGAGGTTCAGGAGGGAGGGAACCTGTGTATACCTATGGCTGATTCATGCTGATCTATGGCAGAAACCAATACAATGTTGTAGAGCAATTATCCTCCAATTAAAAATAAATAAATTCTGAAAAAATCAACCAAAATCAATAATGAATAAAAATCAGCAATGACTGACTTTCAAAGTTTGTTAGGTATGCTGGTGTAAGTATTCTGTAAAACCAATTCCTGAATTTGAGGTGCTAATATTTCAGCTACAGAAATACTATGTTTATATTAAATATCAGTGGGAGTTAAAAGCAATGTTCATGTAAGAGCTGACACAAATACTATGTGATTAACTGTCAAATGACTGATATAGGTAATAAAATGTCACTTTATAAGCTTTAAAGAAGAGAAAATGTAGGTAGAAGAGATGGAAAAAAATTAGTGATGACTGACTTTCAAAGTTCACATAGAATTAAAAAGAAGTTTTAAGAAAATCACATTAAAAATCAACCTTTATAATCTTAGTTTTCACAACTGAGTACAGAAGTATCAGATCAGATCAGTCGCTCAGTCGTGTCCGACTCTTTGCGACCCATGAATTGCAGCACACCAGGCCTCCCTGTCCATCACCAACTCCCGGAGTTGACTCAGACTCATGTCCATCGAGTTAGTGATGCCATCCAGCCATCTCATCCTCTGTCGTCCTCTTCTCCTCTTGCTCCCAATCCCTCCCAGCATCAGAGTCTTCTCCAACGAGTCAACTCTTCTCATGAGGTGGCCAAAGTACTGGAGTTTCAGCTTTAGCACCATTCCTTCCAAAGAAATCCCAGGGCTGATCTCCTTCAGAATGGACTGGTTGGATCTCCTTGCAGTCCAAGGGACTCTCAAGAGTCTTCTCCTGGGCATTCCTAAAGATGTGAGGGGGAAAATGAAGAAGGTAGTCATAAAAGACATGGAACATGAGTAGGAAAACAGCTTTAGAAAGGTTTTTAAATGATTAAATAATCTTAAAAATGAAAACAAAAATTTAATCCAATTCCCACTCATGAAACAAAGATCGAGTTATAATGTTAGTGGTCAAGTTCTCCTTGGGGCATAGTAAGCCAGTGGCACAGCCTCATGGGGGCACGGGCAGTGGATGGTTTCCGTGTTATCTCACTTTAGGATGAACTAATACAAGGCAATAGACAAGAAAATGATAGGTTAGCCATACTTCAACTTGAAAGATGGCTTTTGAAGAGATCTTCACTTTAAGTCCAGAAAAATTTCAATCTTATTTTTGTTACAAATTATGCTTGAACAAGTCACAGCAGGACACCCAGGATCTCAAGTACTTTAAGAAAAGAGAACAGCACAATAAGGAAAACTAAAGTTTTCTCTTTCCAAACATAATTTAGCTTTGAAAAAAGGAAAACCTTACTAGGTTACAATGTGTTAAGTGAGGTGTCCAAGGGCAGAGAATGACTCACAGCAAGGCTAAGAATAAAACGTGGGTTTTACACCCTAAACAACATTTATTTAAAATAAAAATGAAAAACCTATGTGTAATTGAAAAAGTTTTCTTATGAATTTCTAGGTGTTTTACAGAAGTTCCTTTTCTCTCTCTGTCTCTCTCCCTCTCCCTCTTTCAATTTAAAGACAGCACTTGCAAAAATGTTATTACTCTCAAGATATAGAAGCCTTAAATATAGAGAGCAGAAAGGAGAAATGAAAGTGGGGAAGGAGAATTAATGAAGTTAACGATTATATTTTTTCTATAGTTGAACTACCCTATTTGTGATTTATTTTTACTTTTTATCTTTATTTTAAAAATAAGTTGTCATGTACTACAAAGAACATCAGTTCTAAGATCAAAAATCTGAATTCGAAGGCCTATACTGTCTTATAGGCCTGAGTTCACTTAAGTGAACCTGAGTTCACTTAACCTGAACTTCAAGGTTCTTATCTGTAATTCAGGTTACCATCCAGCCTATAGAGATGTTGTATGTAAAAATCCTTTGTAAACTCTAAAGCTTATGTAAATATTAAGTCATGTTTCACTCCCATGATTTCACATTTTTGTTCCTAATGCATGAAAAGACAGAAGCTAGTTCTAAGCAAAACTGTCAAATAGACCAAAGGTTATTTCATGGCCCCTCCATTTTTCATGCTTCTCCCTCTTCATTATTTCTCAGCCATGTCTGATGCTACAGTGGAAATACAATTACTTCTCCCATTCAACTATTCCTTCTTTTTTCATACTCAACCAAAAAGAGAAGAAAGTCCATATCTATATGTACACAGAAATACATACAGACAGAGACACACAGACACAGACAGACACAGACACACACACACACACACACACACACGCGCGCGCACACGCGCACACACATATCTCTGTAGTAAAGCCATAGAGGGAAGAAGTCTTATGGAAGTAGAAGTAAGATCTTCCTCCCTACTGGTAGAAGTTTATCAATGGGGTCCAATAAAAGAGTGTCTCCTTTGCATGTTCCAGAAAATTTGCTGCTATAATGCAGATAGTGGACCATGTGAAACAGAAGACATATCCCAGAAAAACAGGAGTTTGGGGAGAAATTAAAACTTTTGCTGCCCCGTTCACGGAATAAGATATCAACCACTGGCATATGCCTTTCATTTACTTTCTATTTTATTACCAGAAACAGCTTAAAGATAATTCCCAGGCACATGGTTACATTCATAGGACTGTAACTGACCTCAATGAAGTTCAACTGTAGAACCTCTAAGGTATTTATGAAACACGGTTACTTGATATGAACAGTGCTGTTTTTTAAAGGAGGAACTCCAACTGGTATTCAATAACAATTTGAATTAAAATATAGTTCAGCCAGAGTTACATTTATAGATTGAATGACTGCCAAAGCCTTTTTTCACATTTTTGTCCAGTAGATATTTTAAATGTATGAAAAGCAACTTTTACTACAATATACAGAAAAACTAAGTGAAGCAATAAAAAGCAACCCAGCATAATCTGAGTGACTTGTCCTGATGATCCTACTAAATTTAAGAGTCTCTAGTACTTTTTGATTACCATTTAAAATGTATTATAATAAAAATAATTACATACTCCAAATAAGACTGCAAAACTATTCTTGTACCAAGAAATTTGATAGCATTATTGACTCTAGAAGATCTAAGTGTTTCTCCCTATCTCATCTATATTATTTCCAAAATCACTTGCTTCTAACTTGGAATATACATATTTTTGACATTAGCAAAAGCTGCTTTAGAGGTAGATAGCTACTATCATATATTTTGATACTGTCAATGTGCTTACTTATTTTTCATGTACCATTTGTAAACCTATTTTTGTGCAAGTCCATATTTATGCTCATAAAGTTCATTACTGATTTGAGACTTTACAAATGATATATGAATAATTAACATCTTTTTGCTTTCAAAAATTCTAGCAATTTTCAAATCTATTTCCTATTGCTTGTAATATGTGCCTTTTTGTTAAGGGCTACATCTATATCCTCCTAAAATATGTTTATGTATAATAAATTTCCACTTACATTATGGCAATTTTCATTTTCATGTAATATTCCAGCATTTTTCTACAATTATGCAGTGTTTCAAAATGGCTAATTGAGATAATTTTAATTAACTTCTTTCTAGTTTTACAAATTTCATAAGAAAGTCTTGGTATGCATTTGTCTTTGCAAATCAAGATTTCTACGTGGGCCTTTTATTTGAAGATGTAAAGTTCTGCTCTATGTCCTTCAATCTTCAACTCTTCATTTGAAGATGGGAAATTCCTTGTCTCTATGGTCCTCAATTCTGTCTCTCTGGCTAGGGGCCTTTTGACATTTGTCACACTGCCTGGCATACCCCAGACTTAAATAAATTTCACTGTATGCTTTCTCAGCCTCTACATCAGTGCTTCTCAGCTCTGATGGGGAAAATCACACAATGGCTCAGATCGATTTCAATTTCAATTTATGACCTCCACATCCACTGGGCACTCACGATTGCCTGGCAAAACCTCTGTATTTCCTTTCTCACCCTGTCTCCCAGCCTCAAATTACCTATTTCAAACATCCTCCCTACTCCTCACACCTTCTACCTCATTTCTGATTTGTCTTTCTCATCACAAGACTTTCCTTCCTATTCAGAGCCTTTATTCCCTCCTCCCAGACTTGGCTGGCCCCACCTGAGTCCTGGACCCCAGATATCTAACCTCTTCAGAGGACTTGCCTTCACACCAAGCCCTCTCTCCTGTTTTTGCAGCATCCCTCTTTGCTTATAGCTTCTTTCCAACCAGCAAGGACCCTCCAAAGTCTCCCCCATGTTAAAATAAATGGTCTTGACCTTTCTTGCTGCTGCTGCTGCTAAGTTGCTTCAATTGTGTCCGACTCTGTGTGACCCCATAGACGGCAGCCCACTAGGCTCCCCCGTCCCTGAGATTCTCCAGGCAAGAACACTGGACTGGGTTGCCATTTCCTTCTCCAATGCATGAAAGTGAAAGTGAAGTCACTCAGTCGTGTCCAACTCTTAGCGACCGCATGGACTGCAGCCTACCAGGCTTTTCTGTCCATAGGATTTTCCAGACAAGAGTACTGGAGTGGAGTGCCACTGTCTTCTCCCTTGACCGTTCTTAGTCACTTCCATTTACTCACCTCACATTTATTTCCCAGTTCCTTCCATTTCACTCCATCCTCAAAATCCTACCAAAACTGCCCTATCAAGCTGTCGATGATCTCTTCTTATTGATTCAATAAATGTGTCTTCATCCTACTTTTACTTGATCTTTTGGGTCTATGCAATACTTTGGATTTGTCTTTCTTTCCTAAACTTCTACCTTTCTGCATCTTCTGACACTCCACTGTCCTGATTTTCTTCATTCAGTGTTCCGTGCTCTTTCTCACTCTCCAACCAAGCTGTGTTAATTGCTCAGTTGTGTCCAATTCTTTGCGACCCCATGGACTGTAGCCCACCAAGCTCCTCTGTCCATGGAATTTTCTAGGCAAGAATACTAGAGTGGGTTGCCATTTCTTCTCCTGACCCAAGGATCAAACCCAGGTATCCTGCATTTCAGGCAGCTTCTTTACCACCTGAGCCACCAGGGAAGCCCCTCCAATCAAGGTGTTCTGCCTATCCCTTACAGGCAGGTATCAAGGCTCCATTCTCAGCCTGCTTCTCTTATATTAAATATGTTCCCTTGATGATTTAATCTATACCTGCATAGACTCACTTACCATTTTTATGCTGATAACTTCCAGAATTATAACTCAGCTTTCTCCACCAAAACTTAGACCCATATACACAACTACTCACTAGGTATTTCCACTGAGACATGCAACAGAGTTCTAAAATTCATATGGTCAAACCGTAACTCGTTAGGTATGAGTTGTCTGCTGCAAACTCGTCTGCCCTCTCCTGATTCTCTGTAAATTTCTCTGGCTTAGTAAGTGGCACCCTCAAACTTTCCCATTTTCTCAAGCCAGAAACATATGTATGTATGGACAAGTTAAAATATAGATATACATACACACACACATAATAGATTTTTTTTCTGCTATATATGCGAATTTTTTCAACTTCATTTCACTTAAACATAAAATCCATGTAATTCTTCCTTCTCCATAAACCTTGATTCTGTGTTTCTCTCCGAGCCCACTGCTGCTTGCCTAATGCACACCAGCATCATGCTGGGGTTAGTGCCAGTGGGAAGGAAGCCATAAGCAGAAGTGGGATGCCACAAAAGCAGGAGGGAGGGGGCCCAAGTGTGAGGCAAGTTCTCTGGGGAGGCCAGACAGCTGGGATCCAGGGCACAGGTGGAACCAGCCAGGCTTGGGAGGCAGAATAACTCAGCAATAACAAAGATCTAAAACTCACTCTCTCTGAATGAGAGGAGAGGTCTTGTGTTGAGAATGACAAATCAGGAGATGAGGTAGGAGGTGTGAGGAGAGGCAGGACGCTTGAAATTGCCAATTTGAGACTGGGAGAGAGGGCACCTAAGGAAAATCTCTTCTAGATTACTGTTACAGCTTCTGGCTTGTCTCTCTGCCTCCTGTGTGGTCCTTCTCATATACTGCACACTGCGGCCAGACTGTTTAAAACACACATCTCCTTTATAAATACTTCAATCCCTTTCCACAATCCTCAGGAATTTAAAACCCAAGCAGAACATGAAGACCATCACAATCTTGGGACTTCCCTGCCAGTCCAGTGAGTAAGATTTCATGCTTACACTGCAGGGGCACAGGTTCGATCCCTGGTCAAGGAACTAAGATGCCATATGGCACAGAAGAGCAAAATAAAAAAAAAAAAAAAAAAACAGTCTGGTCCCTGCTCAGTCCCACACCGCATCTCCTGTCACTGCCAGCTCCTTCACCGTACATACCAATCCAACGGAATTCCTTGAAATGCCCTGCACGTGTCATGTTCTCTTTCCTTTCAAGCCTTAGTACCTGCACACCCCTCTGTTCACAATGCCTGTATCTCCCTACTCAGCATGCCCTCTTCCTTTGTGTAGTTCCTCCCCCTGTTTCCCCAGTCTTTTTTTCTTTGACGCTTATCACCTGCAGAAATCCTTTCCTTTACACTCCCTGATATAGGTGAGTTGGGCCCCACAGTGGTCCCTCACTATCCTGCTGCTTAGCCCTTTACTGGCACACAAACGGCATCATGATTTTCTCTTATTTTTTTATCCAACTAGCGGCAGAGCAAGACCAGAGTCAATGCTATATAAACAGTTTTAAATGAATGAAAACTTAAGTCACCCCTTAGAGAGTATTTGTTGTACAAGTGTTTATACCTTATACATGATTAATTTCCACAAAAATATGAATGAGAAGGAGCAATTTGTGTTCTCCATAGATGAACAAGTTTATTCATGTTAAAACAGAGAATTGAAACATATGATAATCTCCCAGCAGGTGGTAGAGATAGAATATATATGAAACTTGGATGTGGTTTAAGACTGTTGAACTCAGGCAGGTCAGAAGCTGGATTTCTCTTGTCTGCCATCAGTAATAAGGCCTATCAACCAGTGAACTGATGACAGAAATGTCAGCAGTCACAATAGCCAACATGTAGCTCATGTTACCTAATTTATAGACTCTAGCTACCAAATATACAACAGTCAGTAAAACAGAGCAGTGCAATAATTTTCCGCACAAATGCACGACCATCATCTTTCCCAAGTAGCTGAAGATTAAGAAAATACTGGGACAGCCCACTAGTTAAATGTTATACTTACTAAAAATTTAAGCTCTTCTAAGTCTTTTTTCTCCATTTTAATATACAAACTAAACAAAGTTATTCAACTCAATTCCTAAGCCAGACACAATTTTAGTATTTTCTGCTTTAAGTAAAATGTCTAATAGCTTTTCTTTCATCTCTCTCTCCTTCTGGTAACAGACCTTTCATATCTACAACTCCATGTAGAGTCTTTAGGTCTATTCAGGGATTAGCCTGGCAACCTATGTCAGTAATAAAATGTCACATATTTTAAAAAAAAATTTATTATAGAAGTGGTATTACAACCTGGGCAAAAAAAGAAAAAAATGACACCTTCCCCACCCCATGCTGCATAGGTATCAAATAACTACCTAGTTTCTGTCTCCACAAATTAAGGTTCTATTTTTTGCTACAATGCCCTACTTGTCCACCCTAACTTGTTGAGACAGAATAAGCTGTTATTTACTGTTATGTAGAGTTGCCAGACAGAATACAGGATGCAAGTTTAATTTGAATTTCAGTTACACAATGAATAATTTGAAGTGTACTGCCCCATACATTATTTGTAATGTACTAAAAATTATTCTTTAATCAATGAAATTCAAATTTAACTGGGCAGCCTCTAATTTTATTTGCTAAATCTAGTAACCCCAGCTGTGAGGGCTGAAGCCAGGACGAGATCATCTCAAAAATCACTTCTCTTTCCTAGCCAGCCACATCGCTCCCCCCTTCCCACTCTGAAACTTACCACCATTTCATCTTCTTACCTGAAAAGCCTCACCATAAAAGTTATCTACTCAGAGATGAGGCAGGAAAGCTCTAAGACCAGGCCCCATCTCCTCATTTTCCATTGAGGAAACAGAGGTTCAGAGTTGAACAAGGATACACAATACTGTGATAGTGAGGTTGGACAGGGTCCTGGTTTTTTGTTGTTGTTGCTGTTAGTTACAAGCCTTCTGTTCTAAAGGTCTTACTTTAACAACAACAAGGAAAAAAAGCAAGGTCATTTTCTTCAGAATGCCACTAACAAAAATAGCTAATCTTGGTTAAGTGGGAGGTGGTTATGGGTCTTCTCTGAGAAAATCAAAAGGTCACATAAATATCCATTTAATTGAATCACACACAATATAATGCTCAGCAAACCAGAGGCTAAACCAGGAATAAAGATATGGGTATAGAGGTGTAGCAAGAGGACCTGGAAAAGAATTAGCGCTAGCGGTGTCTACATATCCAAGGAAGCAGAGAAGTCCCTGGAGACTCTGATAATTTCTCTTCAGGATTGTAAAAGAGCCTTTATAAACCAGTGATGGGCTTGTGTGGCACAGCTATTTATCAGTGTAAAGGCACATCAGAAAACAATCAACATAAAATGATACCTTTACATCTGACATATTAAATTTTTTTATGCTTAAAGACAGCTACCTTTGTGGGTCCAAGTCTTGTCTCCCCATGTACTTTCACTATATTACCGTGCAGGTGAAACATCCATCTATACAACATCTGTTATGTTTTCCTAAGGTGTACCATAATTTTCATATTGTAAAATCTCAGACATACGATGCTCAAGATCATATCCTCTTGCCTCCAGGCTCCTGAAGGATACAGCCATCAAAGAAATTAATGGAAATGTCCCTTTGAGCAGAGAAAGGCCTCATCATACATGAAGCTCAGAACCTGCCTGCTATGTGTCTTGAAAGCAAGCTAAAGAAATTTAGCATGTACTTTGGAACAAGAAAGTATAACAGGTTTACACTGTGTGACTGGAGTGATGTGACGTAGACAGGTACATGGGAAAGGCAGTGATCTGAGGGATCCTGCGACTATGTAAACCACATAGAAAAACTGGCTTGGAACAAACTAGCCAAGCAAAAAGACCATGTCTACTAATAAACACAATTCATAAAAATTAAAGAAGACAGAAATGGATCTGGTGCAAAAGCCATACAGACATCTAGGACTGAGACTCAGATGATGTCTGCAAAGATAGATATATGCAGGGTATCACAGCCAGCTCTGGCCAGTGTCTGGGGGTCAGCTGAGCACTTCTCTTCCCAATGCCTCAGGTTGGTAGCTTGAAAGTGGCCACGGTAGGAGGATTTATACATGAAAATTGACAAATGCTACTAAAGGATTTATACATGGAAATTGACAAATGCTACTAACCGGTGTTTGTTTGTTTGCTTCCCTCAGAGCTAGTTCACATGCACATCACTGCCCAGTATCTAAAACACAGGAGAAAAAGCCTGACAGGGACAGCATAGGAGCAATAACTCCAGGATGCCTTCAGAGAAGTGGCCTGAGGCCAGAGGATGTGTTCATTGAGGCATAAAAGGCAGACCTAGAAATAGAATTGGAAAGAAGAGTCTGGTATAATTTCCCCAGATTTAAAAGTCCTACCCATCCAAATCCAATTCAGAATGGAAATTTAAGAAGTTCATCTCAAATTATGTTGAGGTGAAGAAAAGAGACCATGTAAATTTTAAATAATAGTTAGAAACCAATGCTCTGTAAACATGTACATTTTTATTTTGTTTGTGTCCTGGATTTTCTTTTTAAAAAATTCAAATCCTGAATTAGCTGTTCTAATGAGTATAGTTTCTAAATCTTAGCCCTAGATGATGCTACGAGTTCCAGGGCAGGGTGGGACAGTGATACCAAAAAGGCAAGGATATAAAATTAAACTTCACCCACTTCTAAAGAGAAACTTTGACCAAGCAGAGCCATACCTGGAATTTGTACAGCTGTGTTCAGAGGGTCCAGAGGACACCCACACACCACAGTAAAGGCCCCACATGTGATAACAAGGCCTCAGCCTGCATCCTCAGGGGTGGCCTCTGAATTTGGTCAGCAATATCAAACTCGGAGAGTGAAAAGGTTGGCTTAAAGCTCAACATTCAGAAAACGAAGATCATGGCATCTGGTCCCATCACTACATGGGAAATAGATGGAGAAACAGTGGAAACAGTGTCAGACTTTATTTTTCTGGGCTCCAAAATCACTGCAGATGGTGACTGCAGCCATGAAATTAAAAGACACTTACTCCTTGGAAGGAAGGTTATGACCAACCTAGATAGCATATTCAAAAGCAGAGACATCACTTTGCCAACAAAGGTTCGCCTAGTCAAGGCTATGGTCTTTCCTGTGGTCATGTATGGATGTGAGAGCTGGACTGTGAAGAAGGCTGAGTGCCGAAGAATTGATGCTTTTGAACTGTGGTGTTGGAGAAGACTCGAGAGTCCCTTGGACTGCAAGGAGATCCAACCGGTCCATTCTGAAGGAGATCAATCCTGGAATTTCTTTGGAAGGAATGATGCTAAAGCTGAAACTCCAGTATTTTGGCCACCTCATGCGAAGAGTTGACTCATTGGAAAAGACTCTGATGCTGGGAGGGATTGAGGGCAGGAGGAGAAGGGGACGACAGAGGATGAGATGGCTGGATGGCATCACTGACTCGATGAATGTGAGTCTGAGTGACCTCCGGGAGCTGGTGATGGATAGGGAGGCCTGGCGTGCTGCGGTTCATGGGGTCGCAAAGAGTCGGACACGACTGAGCGACTGATCTGATCTGATCAAACCCGCCCGTTAATTTGTTTTTTCTGTAACTTCAAGACAGGGACAAACCTTAAACAACCTGTGTTTGCATGGGCAAGCAGATAATTGCTTTTACTCTTAAGGAGGTAATTGTTAAGCCTGTTCCAAAGAACAGAAAAGAAACACATTTTTTTTTTTTTTTTTTTTTTTGCCCTTGGGTCATTTTCTCTTTATTTTTTTTTTTAAGTTTTATTTTGCTTAACTTTACAATATTGTATTGCTTTTGACATTCATCAAAATGAATCCGCCACAAGTATACATGTGTTCCCCATCCTAACCCTCCTCCTTCCTCCCTCCCCATACTATGTTTTCTGTATCAAAAGTCCTGCCAATCCTGATAAAGAATTTTTTAAACTCTGATTATGAAATTACCCAGGATGTGCAAGAGAACCCTTTCACCTCTTTTGCTCTGAAAAGAAATTATTTTACTGACTATTGCAAGTACAGCAGTTATTTTATAAAGAATATCTGAAAAAAGGACTAAGGATATTATCAAAACTTAGCACAAATATATGTTGTATGTCTGTGTTGGGCTTTTCTACATTAAGCTTATGTGGAAACCTTCCTGATATTTCTTTTTAAAAACTCATACTCAAGAAAGTCTTCACTTGGAAGTATATGTGTGTATGTATACAGGCTTCCTTTGTGGCGCAGCTTGTAAAGAATCTGCCTGCAGTGCAGAAGTCCTGGGTTCAATCCCTGCATCGGGAAGATCCCCTGGAGAAGGGAAAGGCTACCCATGTATACACATACACACACACACACACACACACATATGTATATATAGATTTAGAGCAGAAAAATTATCTTATCAATCAATCAATTCAAAGCCTAAATGTTATAAATAAGGAAATTCCACTGGTTTGCAAATGGAAGAGCTCAAGTTCAGTCTTCTGGACTTTCTAAGACTATGATACACTGCTTCCCTGAAAAGAAATAACTTAATAACAATTGACAGAGGGGTATAAAATACTAAGGTGTGTTATATATTTAACAATTGTGGTGGAATAAGAGCAAAGTGGGTTACTATGAAGCCTGAATAATCCTGACTCCTACCTTCAGCAACCCGAGAGCCTAAACTGGTGACTTCAATTAGGGTCATCTGTAATCTCTAATCCTTTCTCCTAACTTTATGCTGAATGATTTTGACTGAGCAACCACAATGGGTAACTGCAAAACAAGATGGCCTCCAATATGCCTCTACTGTTAAAACGCTCATTGCTAAGTGTGTGGTCACAGCATATATTTTCCTATATGCTGTTTCCAAGTAACTGCTGTTACAGAATCTGTATTGCAATGACCTGGTATTTGTAAGAAAATGTCCAACTCTGTTTTGATGCTTCAGAAATCTTTCTATACACCCACAGAGTGTTTTAATTGTATTTCTACAGGGACAAACATGCTTTAAATTTTTGCCCTTAGTATTATTTTATGTTTCCTGGAAGAAAGAATGACCTTTGATACATCAAATTTTTGTATCAATTGTTTTGACAACTAAGAGCAAAGTTCTAATCCAGTATCATTTACTCTTATTTCTAGTTATACTGACCTATTCTTGCAAACCACTTGTTATCACAAAAATTAAAAATTGAGAAGTTACTAAAGATTCAGGTGTGATTAGCAGATTCCAAGGAATGCTATTCAAGTCATTGTGGATGTGGATGGTGTCCCCTCTGGAGCTGTACTGTGTACAACCTGCATGGCCATGCACAATGGCATCATTTCCTTGGGGGCTCATTTCTCTATCATTATGGAGCATAGAGGTGATCTCATGTGTTCTACATTATTCGGCAACTACACCTCCTTAGCCCAGTTTGGCAACTCTTCCCTTGAGTCTCAAATTTAAAGATACCATGCTTAATAGAAACTCAACTACTTGATTTGTGATGATAAAGGGAAAACTTTCAGCTCAAAACTAGCCAAAGTAGAGGAACTACATGGGAATATACAGGTTCAAATGTCCTTTCATTAACCTGAGCAAGTCACATATGGACTCAACCTGATTCTCTGAGCTGTAATGTAACAGTAGTGAAATCTGATTTCATGTAGTTACTGCAATGAGGTAACGAAATTGCAATCATCCGTCACAATCCTGTCATCTATAGGAAAGGGTGGGGGATTCAAAGGATATTAAAGAACCCTGAAGGCATTTCTATGATAGTCCCGAGATTAGGCCAATCATTGACTTAAGGTCCACAATTCATTCATGTTAACCTAAGAGACTCAAGTGCTTAGCTGCTTAAGGCAAGAATACTGGAGTGGGTTGCCAATTCCTTCTCCAGGTGATCTTTCCGACTCAGGGATTAAACTTAGGTCTCCCGCATTGCAGGCAGATTCTTTACTATCTGAGCCATCAGGGAAGCCCACTAATGGAGAAACCAATATCAAAACTTGAGGAGATGAGAAAAAATTATACATATAAATTGTAGTAAGAGACATATGAATTAATAATAAATATGTAATCAGCTTCTCCTGTAATCAAAGGACTGTAAATGTAAACATTAAGGAGAAAATATTTCTCATCTATCAGATTAACAGATTTTTCTTAATTATTTGGGAGACTTAATATAATGGGATACTATCACATATCACTAGCAAGAATATAAATTGACATCATTTGCAGCAGGACACTGGACTTTTAAAAAGTTAATGCTCTTTGACTTAGAAATTCCATTTTTAGGAATAATCTTAAAGAGATAACGCACAGATGTACACCAAACAACATGCAAGCGAATACATATGCTTAGGAGATATTGCCTCACCTTCTGAAAACAAAACAAAACAAAACAAACAACCCTATACTATCAATAAAATTGTGCTATATCCATTATATCCATCCTATAGACTATAAGGCAAAACCCACTTTTTTTTAGCACAATGTTAAATGACATGCAAAAATGACTCTGTAGAGTGTTAAGTGAAGAAGACAGGATCTAGACATGCCATAAATATGGTTAGTATATGGAGTGTACTTTGTAAAAGCAAAATGGCTGTCTGGGGAGGCCTTGCAAATAGCTGCAAAAAGAAGAGAAGTGAAAAGCAAAGGAGAAAAGGAAAGATATAAACATCTGAATGCAGAGTTCCAAAGAATAGCAAGAAAAGATAAGAAAGCCTTCTTCAGCGATCAATGCAAAGAAATAGAGGAAAACAACAGAATGGGAAAGACTAGGGATCTCTTTAGGAAAACCAGAGATACCAAAGGAACATTTCATGCAAAAATGGGCTTGATAAAGCTGGCTTGATAAATGGTAGGGACCTAACAGAAGCAGAAGATATTAAGAAGAGGTGGCAAGAATACACAGAAGAACTGTACAAAAAAGAGCTTCATGACCCAGATAATCATGATGGTGTGATCACTGACCTAGAGCCAGACATCCTGGAATGTGAAGTCAAGTGGGCCTTAGAAAGCATCACTATGAACAAAGCTAGTGGAGGTGATGGAATTCCAGTTGAGCTATTCCAAATCCTGAAAGATGATGCTGTGAAAGTGCTGCACTCAATATGCCAGCAAATTTGGAAAACTCAGCAGTGGCCACAAGGTTGGAAAAGGTCAGTTTTCATCCCAATCCCAAAGAAAGGCAATGCCAAAGAGTGCTCAAACTACCGCACAATTGCACTCATCTCACACGCTAGTAAAGTAATGCTCAAAATTCTCCAAGCCAGGCTTCAGCAATATGTGAACCGTGAACTTCCTGATGTTCAAGCTGGATTTAGAAAAGGCAGAGGAACCAGAGATCAAATTGCCAACATCCGCTGGATCATGGAAAAAGCAAGAGAGTTCCAGAAAAACATCAATTTCTGCTTTATTGACTATGCCAAAGCCTTTGACTGTGTAGATCACAATAAACTGTGGAAAATTCTGAGAGAGATGGGAATCCCAGACCACCTGATCTGTCTCTTGAGAAATCTGTATGCAGGTCAGGAAGCAACAGTTAGAACTGGTCATGGAAAGTCAACAGACTGGTTCCAAATAGGAAAAGGAGTACGTCAAGGCTGTATATTGTCACCCTGTTTATTTAACTTATATGCAGAGTACATCATGAGAAATGCTGGACTGGAAGAAACACAAGCTGGAATCAAGATTGCCGGGAGAAATATCAATAACCTCAGATATGCAGATGATACCACCCTTATGGCAGAAAGTGAAGAGGAACTCAAAAGCCTCTTGATGAAAGTGAAAGTGGAGAGTGAAAAGGTGGGCTTAAAGCTCAACATTCAGAAAACGAAGATCATGGCATCTGGTCCCATCACTACATGGGAAATAGATGGAGAAACAATGGAAACAGTGTCAGACTTTATTTTTCTGGGCTCCAAAATCACTGCAGATGGTGACTGCAGCCATGAAATTAAAAGACGCTTACTCCTTGGAAGGAAGGTTATGACCAACCTAGATAGCATATTCAAAAGCAGAGACATCACTTTGCCAACAAAGGTTCGCCTAGTCAAGGCTATGGTCTTTCCTGTGGTCATGTATGGATGTGAGAGCTGGACTGTGAAGAAGGCTGAACGCCGAAGAATTGATGCTTTTGAACTGTGGTGTTGGAGAAGACTCTTGAGAGTCCCTTGGACTGCAAGGAGATCCAACCGGTCCATTCTGAAGGAGATCAGCCCTGGGATTTCTTTGGAAGGAATGATGCTCAAGCTGAAACTCCAGTATTTTGGCCACCTCATGCGAAGAGTTGACTCATTGGAGAAGACTCTGATGCTGGGAGGGATTGAGGGCAGGAGGAGAAGGGGACGACAGAGGATGAGATGGCTGGATGGCATCACTGACTCGATGAATGTGAGTCTGAGTGACCTCCGAGAGCTGGTGATGGATAGGGGAGGCCTGGCGTGCTGCAGTTCATGGGTCGCAAAGGGTCGGACACGACTGAGCGACTGATCTGATCTGATCTGATCTTGTAAAAGATAAGTATAATCAATAGTATTGAACAGTAAAACAATGAGTGGACTATTTTTATAAAGACTTTGTTTTTCTGGGCTCCAAAATCACTGCAGATGGTGACTGCAGCCATGAAATTAAAAGACGCTTGCTCCTTGGAAGGAAAGTTATGACCAACCTAGATAGCATATTCAAAAGCAGAGACATTACTTTGCCAACAAAGGTTCGCCTAGTCAAGGCTATGGTCTTTCCTGTGGTCATGTATGGATGTGAGAGCTGGACTGTGAGGAAGGCTGAGCGCCGAAGAATTGATGCTTTTGAACTGTGGTGTTGGAGAAGACTCTTGAGAGTCCCTTGGACTGCAAGAAGATCCAACCAGTCCATTCTGAAGGAGATCAATCCTGGAATTTCTTTAGAAGGAATGATGTTAAAGCTGAAACTCCAGTATTTTGGCCACCTCATGCGAAGAGTTGACTCATTGGAGAAGACTCTGATGCTGGGAGGGATTGAGGGCAGGAGGAGAAGGGGACGACAGAGGATGAGATGGCTGGATGGCATCACTGACTTGACGGATGCGAGTCTGAGTGACCTCCGGGAGCTGGTGATGGACAGGGAGGCCTGGCGTGCTGCGGTTCATGGGGTCGCAAAGAGTCGGACACGACTGAGCGACTGATCTGATCTGAAACTATGGTGTTAGAAGGCAAGATAATCATTACCTCTGGGGAATAGAAAAGGAATAGTCATTAGGAGGGTCTTCTAGGATGCTAATGTTTTACTTTTTTTCACTTGGGTGGCAGTTATTCTGGTGGGTTCACTTTGTGATAATTCATTGAACACACCTACAGTTGATTGACTTTTCTGTAACACGTACCATACTTGAATAAAAAATGATATACATTATGTGTTAAACTACAAAGAAAAGCAAGGTAATGTTTGTCATAAAATTTATAATATTGCTGAGGAAAAGGATGCAGTCTTTAGGGGTACATAGGTTCCTTCAAATGTAGGCAGTAGAACATTCTATGAAAGGCACTTGGCTGGTCTTCTCAAAATTTTCACTTTTTAATATGCACAACAGAACTTTAACTCCTAAGTATGTACGTTTTACAGTAAAAAAAGTTTTAAAGTATTTTTCTTTAAAAAAGAAAAGATGTACAAAATCTTATGAAGTGTATTTACTATGCATTTCCTACCTGTGCACTTATATGTATGTGAAAAAGGCAGAGAAGAAGCACAATCTATTTATCATCTATTTGTGGTAAGGAGAGTGCAAAGAAATACACTGAAATGGTCTTAGTATTTCTCTTAAGACTACAGATTATTTTTATTTTACACACATATTTTTGTATTTTCCAAAGTATTTTTTAACGATCACATTACTTTTAGAATCTGAAGGGAGGAGATACAAGCTTATTTTTTACAGTTGCGAAAAATGACAGCAGCCACGCCGGTATCAAGGGCAGGGCGTGTGGGCGGGGCAACGGGCGGGGGCGGGGCCACGGGCAGAGGGGCGTGGCCGCGCGGAATGTGTCGTTTCAAACCTGGGTTTCCGCCAGTACACTGACCAACGTGGCCTCAAATCCGGACGTTTGGCCTCGGGTGTGAACAGATGCGGCAGCTGGGAGGACTCCAGAGCTTCGTCCCGCCCCTGCGGTGTTGAGCCACAACTGCCTAGGTAGGAGAAGATTTAGCTCTGCGCAGTTAAAACTTTTTAGCTTCCGAGGCTGGCTAGGGAGGAAGGGGGCCTTGAGAAGGAAGCTTAAGGAAGTTGGGGAAAGTAGGAGCTCCTTTCATCCTTCTCATCCTAGGAATGAGGAACGTTTTCTACTGCTAACCGTAATAAGTAGCCAAGAAATCATTTCCTGCAGGCAGTTAAAGACAAGGAATTCCAAACTGGGTCCCTGTCCTCTACGCGGCACACCCTACAGACCAAGATCTTACTTGGTTTATGAATAACAGACTTTTAATTTTTATTTTGTTTTGTCTTAACCCATATTCCTTAATCAAGTGTATGATATGACGTTATTTATCTCTTGTCAAGAGAAAGAAGATCATTATTTCAGAGTTCAGATTTTGTTATAGGCTGTTGTCTCCCTAACTCATGATATTACTGAGGAAATAAAGGCGTCCAGTATCACCGAGTCTGGTTTTCCATAGACAATTTGAGCTCTCTCTTTCTCTAAGACACAGACCATGTCTTCATCTAGGTACTCTAACATCATACCTGGCATAAAATGCGTGCTCTGAGATAGTTGGTGTATGAGTGAGGGAATCAGTTGTTCAATGAGTGAATATCTTAAGAATCTGCTCTTCAAAGGTGATTCAGCATGAGCATTGAAAAACAGCGTCAACCTTGTTTAAAGTTTGCTTTTCACAGTACTTGTCTATAAAATATTTATAAGTTTCAATAAGAATCTCTTTTTGGAACACCAACAAAATATTTGCCATGCTTAACAAGCCACTAGTTTATTTTTATAATTTTTTTATTTTTTTAAATTTAAATTTATTTTATTTAACTTTACAATATTGTATTGGTTTTGCCATATATCAAAATGAATCTGCCACAGGTATACATGTGTTCCCCATCCTGAACTCTCCTCCCTCCTCCCTCCCCATACCATCCCTCTGGGTTGTCCCAATGCACCAGGCCCAAGCATCCAGTATCGTGCATTGAACCTGGACTGGCAACTCGTTTCAGATATGATATTATACATATTTCAATGCCATTCCCCCAAATCATCCCACCCTCTCCCTCTCCCAGAGTCCAAAAGACTGTTCTATATATCAGTGTCTCTTTTGCTGTCTCGTATACAGGGTTATTGTTACCATCTTTCTAAATTCCATATATACGTGTTAGTATACTGTATCGGTGTTTTTCTTTCTGGCTTACTTCACTCTGGATAATAGGCTCCAGTTTCATCCACCTCATTAGAAATGATTCAAATGTATTCTTTTTAATGGCTGAGTAATACTCCATTGTGTATATGTACCACTGCTTTCTTATCCATTCATCTGCTGATGGACATCTACGTTGCTTCCATGTCGTGGCTATTATAAACAGTGCTGTGATGAACATTGGGTTACACGTGTCTCTTTCAATTCTAGTTTGCTCAGTGTGTATGCCCAGCAGTGGGATTGCTGTATCATATGGCAGTTCTATTTGCAGTTTTTTAAGGAATCTCCACACTGTTCTCCATAGTGGCTGTACTAGTTTGCATCCCCACCAACAGTGTAAGAGAATTCCCTTTCTCCACACCCTCTCCAGCATTTATTGCTTGTAGACTTTTGGATGGCAGCCATTCTGACTGGTGTGAAATGGTACCTCATAGTGGTTTTGATTTGCATTTATCTGATCATCAAGTGATGTTGAACATCTTTTCATGTGTTTGTTAGCCATCTGTCCGTCTTCTTTGGACAAGTGTCTATTTAGTTCTTTGGCCCATTTTTTGATTGGGTCATTTATTTTTCTGGAATTGAGCTGTAGGAGTTGCTTGTATATTTTTGAGATTAGTTGTTTGTCTGTTGCTTCATTTGTTATTATTTTCTCCCATTCTGAAGGCTGTCTTTTCACCTTGCTTGGAGTTTCCTTTGTTGTGAAGAAGCTTTAAAGTTTAATTAGGTCCCATTTGTTTATTTTTTATTTTATTTCCAATATTCTGGGAGGTGGGTCATAGAGGATCCTGCTGTGATGTATGTCAGAGAGTGTTTTGCCTATGTTCTCCTCTAGGAGTTTTATAGTTTATGGTCTTACATTTAGATCTTTAATCCATTTTGAGTGTATTTTTGTGTATGGTGTTAGAAAGTGCTCTCGTTTCATTCTTTTACAAATGGTTAACCAGTTTTCCCAGCACGACTTGTTAAAGACATTGTCTTTAATCCATTGTATATTCTTGCCTCCTTTGTCAAAGATAAGGTGTCCATATGTGTGTGGATTTATCTCTGGGCTTTCTATTTTGTTCCATTGGTCTATATTTCTGTCTTTGTGCCAGTACCATACTGTCTTGATGACTGTGGCTTTGTAGTAGAGCCTGAAGTCAGGCAGGTTGATTTCTCCAGTTCCATTCTTCTTTCTCAAGATAGCTTTGGCTATTCGAGGTTTTTTGTATTTCCATACAAATTGTGAAATTATTTGTTCTAGCTCTGTGAAGAATACCGTTGGTAGTTTGATAGGGATTCCATTGAATCTGTAAATTGCTTTGGGTAGTATACTCATTTTCACTATATTGATTCTTCCAATCCATGAACATGGTATATTTCTCCATCTATTAGTGTCCTCTTTGATTTCTTTCACCAGTGTTTTATAGTTTTCTATATATAGGTCTTTAGTTTCTTTAGGTAGATGTATTCCTAAGTATTTTATTCTTTTCATTGCAATGGTGAATGTAATTGTTTCCTTAATTTCTCTTTCTGTTTTCTCATTCTTAGTGTACAGGAATGCAAGGGATTTCTGTGTGTTGATTTTTTTAAAAATTTTATCTTACTTAACTTTACAGTATTGTATTGGTTTTGCCGTACATCAAAATGAATCTGTGTGTTGATTTTATATCCTGCAACTTTACTATATTCATTGATTAGTTCTAGTAATTTTCTGGTGGAGTCTTTAGGGTTTTCTATGTAGAGGATCATGTCATCTGCAAGCAGTGAGAGTTTTACTTCTTCTCTTCCAATTTGGATTCCTTTTATTTCTTTTCCTGCTCTGATTGCTGTGGCCCAAACTTCCAAAACTATGTTGAATAGTAATGGTGAAAGTGGGCACCCTTGTCTTGTTCCTGACTTTAGAGGAAATGCTTTCAATTTTTCACCATTGAGGATAATGTTTGCTATGGGTTTGTCATATATAGCTTTTATTATGTTGAGGTATGTTCCTTCAATTCCTGCTTTCTGGAGAGTTTTTATCATAAATGGATGTTGAATTTTGTCAAAGGCTTTCTCTGCATCTATTGAGATAATCATATGGTTTTTATTTTTCAATTTGTTAATGTGGTGTATTACATTGATTGATTTGGGGATATTGAAGAATCTTTGCATCCCTGGGATAAAGCCCACTTTGTCATGGTGTATGATCTTTTTAATGTGTTGTTGGATTCTGATTGCTAGAATTTTGTTAAGTATTTTTGCATGTATGTTCATCAGTGATATTGGCCTGTAGTTTTCTTTTTTTGTGGCATCTTTGTCAGGTTTTGGCATTAGGGTGATGGTGGCGTCATAGAATGAGTTTGGAATTTTACCTTCCTCTGCAATTCTCTGGAAGAGTTTGAGTAGGATAGGTGTTAGCTTTTCTCTAAATTTTTTGGTAGAATTCAGCTGTGAAGCTGTCTGGACCTGGGCTTTTATTTGTTGGAAGATTTCTGATTACAGTTTCAATTTCTGTGCTTGTGATAGGTCTGTTAAGATTTTCTATTTCTTCCTGGTTCAGTTTTGAAAAGTTGTACTTTTCAAAGAATTTGTCTGTTTCTTCCACGTTGTCCATTTTATTGGCATATACTTGTGGATAGTAGTCTCTTATGATCCTTTGTATTTCTGTGTTGTCTGTTGTGATCTCTCCATTTTCATTTCTAATTTTATTGATTTGATTTTTCTCCCTTTGTTTCTTGATGAGTCTGGCTAATGGTTTGTCAATTTTATTTATCCTTTCAAAGAACCAGCTTTTGGCTTTGATGATTTTTGCTATGGTCTCTTTTGTTTCTTTTGCATTTATTTCTGCCCTAATTTTTAAGATTTCTTTCCTTCTACTAACCTTGAGGTTCTTCATTTCTTCCTTTTCTAGTTGCTTTAGGTGTAGAGTTAGATTATTTATTTGACTTTTTTCTTGTTTCTTGAGGTATGCCTGTATTGCTATGAACTTTCCCCTTAGGACTGCTTTTACAGTGTCCCACAGGTTTTGGGTTGTTGTGTTTTCATTTTCATTAATTTCTATGCAAATTTTGATTTCTTTTTTGATTTCTTCTGTTATTTGTTGGTTATTCAGCAACATGTTGTTCAGCCTCCATATTTTGGAATTTTTAATAGTTTTTCTCCTGTTATTGAGATCTAATCTTACTGCATTATGATCAGAAAAGATCCTTGGAATGATTTCAATTTTTCTGAATTTACCAAGGCTAGATTTATGGCCCAGGATGTGATCTATCCTGGAGAAGTTTCCGTGTGCACTTGAGAAAAAAGAGAAATTCATTGTTTTGGGATGAAATGTCCTATAGATATCAATTAGGTCTAACTGGTCTATTGTATCGTTTAAAGTTTGTGTTTCCTTGTTAATTTTCTGTTTAGTTGATCTATCCATTGATGTGAGTGGGGTATTAAAGTCTCCCACCATTATTGTATTATTGTTAATTTCTCCTTTCATACTTGTTAGTATTTGTCTTACATATTGGGGTGCTCCTATGTTGGGTGCATATATATTTATAATTGTTATATCTTCTCCTTGGATTGATCCTTAGATCATTATGTAGTGACCTTCTTTGTCTCTTTTCACAGCCTTTGTTTTAAAGTCTATTTTATCTGATATGAGTATTGCTACTCCTGCTTTCTTTTGGTCCCTATTTGCATAGAAAATCTTTTTCCAGCCCTTCACTTTCAGTCTGTATGTGTCCCCTGTTTTGAGGTGGGTCTCTTGTAGACAACATATGTAGGGGTCTTGTTTTTGTATCCATTCGGCCAGTCTTTGTCTTTTGGTTGGGGCACTCAACCCATTTACGTTTAAGGTAATTATTGATAAGTATGATAGCTCAACATTCAGAAAATGAAGATCATGGCATCTGGTCCCATCACTACATGGGAAATAGATGGAGAAACAGTGGAAACAGTGTCAGACTTTATTTTTCTGGGCTCCAAAATCACTGCAGATGGTGACTGCAGCCATGAAATTAAAAGACGCTTGCTCCTTGGAAGGAAAGTTATGACCAACCTAGATAGCATATTCAAAAGCAGAGACATCACTTTACCAACAAAGGTTTGCCTAGTCAAGGCTATGGTCTTTCCTGTGGTCATGTATGGATGTGACAGCTGGACTGTGAAGAAGGCTGAGCGCCGAAGAATTGATGCTTTTGAACTGTGGTGTTGGAGAAGACTCTTGAGAGTCCCTTGGACTGCAAGGAGATCCAACCGGTCCATTCTGAAGGAGATCAGCCCTGGGATTTCGTTGGAAGGAATGATGCTAAAGCTGAAACTCTAGTATTTTGGCCACCTCATGCGAAGAGTTGACTCATTGGAGAAAACTCTGATGCTGGGAGGGATTGGGGGCAGGAGGAGAAGGGGACGACAAAGAATGAGATGGCTGGATGGCATCACTGACTCGATGAATGTGAGCCTGAGTGACCTCCGAGAGCTGGTGATGGATAGGGAGGCTTGGCGTGCTGCAGTTCATGGGGTCGCAAAGAGTCGGACACGACTGAGCGACTGATCTGATCTGATCTGATGATCACGTTGCCATTTACTTTATTGTTTTCGGTTCGAATTTATACACCCTTTCTGTGTTTCCTGTCTAGAGAATGTCCTTTAGTATTTGTTGGAGAGCTGGTTTGGTAGTGCTGAATTATCTCAGCTTTTGCTTGTCTGTAAAGCTTTTGCGTTCTCCTTCATATTTGAATGAGATCCTTGCTGGGTACAATAATCTGGGCTGTAGGTTATTTTCTTTCATCACTTTAAATATGTCTTGCCATTTCCTCCTGGCTTGGAGAGTTTCTATTGAAAGATCAGCTATTATCCTTATGGGAATTCCCTTGTGTGTTATTTGTTGTTTTTCCCTTGCTGCTTTTAATGTTTGTTCTTTGTGTTTGATCTTTGTTATTTTGATTAATATGTGTCTTGGGGTGTTTCGCCTTGGATTTATCCTGTTTCGGACTCTCTGGGTTTCTTGGACTTGAGTGATTATTTCCTTCCCCATTTTAGGGAAGTTTTCAACTATTATCTCCTCAAGTATTTTCTCATGGTCTTTCTTTTTGTCTTCTTCTTCTGGGACTCCTATGATTTGAGTGTTGGGGCGTTTAATATTGTCCTGGAGGTCTCTGAGATTGTCCTCATTTCTTTTAATTCGTTTTTCTTTTTTCTCCTCTGATTCATTTATTTCTACCATTCTATCTTCTAATTCACTAATCCTATCTTCTGCCTCTGTTATTCTACTATTTGTTGCCTCCAGAGTGTTTTTTATCTCATTTATTGCATTATTCATTATATATTGACTCTTTTTTATTTCTTCTAGGTCCTTGTTAAACCTTTCTTACATCTTCTAAATCCTTGTCTCCAGGCTATTTATCTGTGATTCCATTTTGATTTCCAGATTTTGGATTAATTTCACTATCATTATTTGGATTTCTTTATCAGGTAGATTTGCTATTTCTTCCTCTTTTGTTTGGTTTGGTGGGCATTTATCCTGTTCCTTTACCTGCTGGGTATTCCTCTGTCTCTTCATCTTGTTTAAATTGCTGAGTTTGGGGTGTCCTTTCTGTATTCTGGCAGTTTGTGGAGTTCTCCTTATTGTGGAGTTTCCTCACTGTGTATGGGTTTGTACAGGTGGCTTGTCAAGGTTTCTTGGTTAGGGAAGCTTGTGTCGGTGTTCTGGTGGGTGGAGCTGGATTTCTTCTCTCTGGAGTGCAATGAAGTGTCCAGTAATGAGTTATGAGTTGCCTATGGTTTTGCGGTGACTTTGGGTAGCCTGTATATTGGAGCTCAGGGCTGTGTTCCTGTGTTGCTGGAGAATTTGGTTTGTCTTGCCGTGGAACTTGTTGGCCCTTGTGTGGTGCTTGGTTTCAGTGTAGGTATGGAGGCATTTGATGAGCTCCTGTCAATTAATGTTCCCTGGAGTCAGGGTTTGGACTTAGGCCTGCTGCTTCCAGTTATCGGTCTTTTTTTTTTACAGTAGCCCCGGCTAAAGGGATCTCAAAAGGGGGGGCTTCTCCTTCTATACAGCACCATTGATAAAACATCTAAGTTAAAGATGAAAAATTTCTCCACCGTGAGGGTCACCCACAGAGCTTCACAGCGTTACATGGAGAAGAGAAGAGGGAGGAGGCAGTTAAAGTTGACCCGAATGAGATGAGGTGGAATTAATAGAGGAGAGAGCGAGCTAACCAGTAATCACTTCCTTATGTGCACTCCACAACTGGACCACTCAGAGATGTTCACGGAGTTATACAGAGACAAGAAGAGGGAGGAAGGAGACAGAGGTAGCCAGGAGGATAAAAGGAGGGAATGAAAAGGAGAGAGACAGATCCAGCCAGTAATCAGTTCCTTAAGTGTTTTCCACCGTCTGGAACACACAGAAATTCACAGAGTTGGGTAGAGTAGGGAAGGGTTAGGGAGGAGACACAAGCGACCTGGTGGAGAAAAAGGAGAGTCTGGAGGGGGAGAGAGCAGCCAAGCTAGTAATCTCGCTCCCTAGTAAAAGTGGGTACTGAAGATTGGGTTCTTAAAGGTACAAAATTGGTAACAAATACCTAAAAGCAAAAATTAAAAATCTAGAGTAGAGCTTGGAATTTCAAAAATACAGTGTTAAAGAAAAGAAGAAGGAAAGAAAGAGAGAGAGAAAAAACAGAAACCAAAAACAAAGTCACAAAAATTATAAAGAAGATATAGGTACAAAATTGATAGCAAATACCAAAAAGCATAAATTAAAAATATAGAGTAGAGTTTGGAATTTCAGGAATACAATGTTAAAGAAAAGATGAAGAGAAAGAAAGAGAGAGAGAAAAAAGTCAGAAAAGTTATTAAAAAAATAGGTACAAAATTGATAACAAATACCAAAAAACTAAAATTAAAAATCTAGAGCTGAGTTTGGAATTTCAAAAACACAATGTTAAAGAAAATAAGAGAAAAAAAAGAAAGGAAGAGAAAAAAAAAAAAAGAAAACAATGTCACAAAAGTTACAAAAAATATATATATGAAGTTTGCTTTTTTTAAAAAAAAAGGGTATTTTTTTTTTTTTGCAAAGTAATAGTAGGTTATAAAAGTGAAAATTAAAGGAGTAATAGAGGACTTAAGAAATTTTTTAAAAATTAAAAAAAAGAAAGAATGATCGTAAAAATAGTAAAAATATATATAGGACTTTCTCTGATGTTGTTGCGGATATCGTGGGTTCAGTTCATTTTTGGCTAGTTCCTTGTTCCAGCTTATATTTCTCAAGATCTATAGGCCCCTGCCTATGTAGTCGGTATTAACCACAGGGTTTTAGTTTATTGCCTGTCACTTCCAAGGCGGTTCCCTCTGTTATAGCTTCTTCTGTTTGCTGGTCTCTTCAGTGTCTGATTTCTGCCCTGATACAAAGGGGGTGGTGGTGGACACTTTTTTTTTAAGGCTCATATGTTCAGTTGTGCTGTGGGAAGGGAGGGACAC
Source organism: Tragelaphus eurycerus (assembly GCA_935064755.1). Taxonomy (NCBI): domain Eukaryota; kingdom Metazoa; phylum Chordata; class Mammalia; order Artiodactyla; family Bovidae; genus Tragelaphus; species Tragelaphus eurycerus. The sequence goes on from CAKXYN010000107.1 coordinate 163,993, forward strand.
TGCAAATAAATAACACTCGCATGTGTTCGCAGTGCCTCAGCCACACTGGGCCTGCCCCCGCTCACTGCACGTGTAGCCTCCCTGCCCACACTGCTCAGGCTCTAGGTTGCTCCACTGGGAACCATCCGCGGCCGGCCCTGGGCTGCTTGCACCTCCCAGGTCTAAGGCGCTCATGTTCAGGCACTCGGGTATTCCCCAGAGGCCCAGACTCGGTTGGGCCTGCATTTTGTGCCCTTCCCAGGTCCAAGCAGGGCAGGTGATGAGTTGTTTGGCGAACGTGGTTGCTGCAACTTATCGCCTCCCCGCTGCTTGGTTATCTGGGTGTACAGTCAGCGCACCTTCTCAGGCGGCTGTTGACCATCCAGGGCCCCGAGAAGTCTTAGTTAGCAAAGAAGCCTGCTTACAGTTTTGTATATAATGTGTCTCTGGGGCTGCGATTGCCCCCTTCTGGGTCTGGCTACCTGTCACCGGAGGCGGTGGTCTGCAGCCAGCTATCCTCTGTACAGTCCTTTGTTCTGTGAGCAGGCCTGGCAGTGTCTTAGGTTAGGGCTGGCTTTTCGCATGGTAGATATCCTACAGTCTGGTTTGCTAGCCCAAATTATTTCGCTCAGGTAGTGCTTGGGGTATTCAGGCCAGATCCTTACTCTAAGCGATGCAGCCGGCGCCACGCCTCCCTGTGGCGCCGCGCCTCTCTGCCCAGCCCCCGCTTGCTAATGGTGGATGCAGGCGTCTGCGCTGCTTCTCCACTGGGGGAGTTACCGTAGGGCTCCTAATCTGTGGGTTTTAATTGTTTATTTATTTTTCCTCCCTGTTATCTTGCCCTCTGTGCTTCCAAGGCTTGGCACAGACTTGGCAGTGAGAATGTTTGGAAACTTCTCTCTTTTTAAGACTCCCTTCCTGGGATGGAGCTCCATCTCTCCCTCTTTTGTCTCTTTTTTTGCCTTTTATATTTTTTCCTACCTCCTTTCGAAGACAACGAGTTGCTTTTCTGGGTGCCTGATGTCCTCTGCCAGCATTCAGAAGTTGTTTTGTGGAATTTACTTGGTGTTTAAATGTTCTTTTGATGAATTTGTGGGGGAGAAAGTGTTCTCCCCGTCCTATTCCTCTGTCATCTTAGCTCCTCCCAGCCACTAGTTTTAAATGCATAAAAACTTATTTGTGACGATAACTTTTTTAATCCCCTATGATTAAATTTAATGTGCTAATAATGTTATTATACACACAAAGGGGCTTTGGATCTTTTCAGATTTCACCAGTAAGACCTTGGGTGCCATAGAGATGCTATCTTTTAAATATTATTGCAGATTGGATAGACTGTTTTCCTCCAAATGGAAAAATAAATTACGACTCAATAATAATATTTTACAGTTTTCCCCCCCTTCATGTGTGACAAAAGCTCAAGAATTTTTTTTGTAAAGGTAGAAGAGAAAAAAAGTGCACTAGAAGTAAGAGAGAGGCCAGAATCCTTCTAATCACCAAACTCTGCATACAGCATATAGTTTTTCTTCATTGTCCTGATTTGAGTAAGGAATGAAATATTGATTCTGATATGGGAGACAGGGATATGACTGGAGGCAAGACCATGTTTTGTAGTATTTCAAAGAGGTTTTTAATTTTTCAGCCTCTTTTTCAAGTGCACCTAAACTGGTATTTGTCATGGCGTGTAACACAAGTGCATAATCAAGGTAGAACTGAGATTTTTATTTGTTCTCAAAGTGGACTTTTCAGTGTAGTACCTTTTCAACCTTGTTCAATCTGTTACTCATCAGTGTTATTATAACCAAATAGCTAAAACTTCCAATCTCGTCATTTTCAAAGATATTTCCAAAGAGAAATAATTTTAAAGACCATTCAGGAAAAATATCCTCTTCTTTTTCTTTGCCACAGTTTGAAATGGAAAATAACTACTTGTTACAGTATCTGCCCTAAATTCATGAAGTTGTTCATCTTTTGAGCAGTGAAACCAGTATGTTGGAAATTAATTACAACCTAAAGGAAAACAACAAATGAACATGAATAATAATTGTTATAATTGTTATATACAGGACCTTAAAAAGTTCTCCAGGCATAAATACATAGTTTCTTCCTAACAGCAGGACAGTTTTTTCTAATTAAGACACATAATGATTAGAACCACAAATCTCCACATAGAATTTGGCTGCAGTTTCTTTTTCTTTGTTTTATGTGATGTATCAGTTGAAAATAGATGAATAGGTAGGCAAACCATGGAGGGCTATGGTAACACAAGCCATACAAACACCAAATGCTCAAGGGCTTTTAAATCCCTTTACATCAGGGAGCCCAGATCATTATCTCTCAACTAGTATAAAATTTATTGAGTCATCTTCCTGGAAAGTGACAGTCAAATTGTAACATTTTGCTTCCATGAAAAGCCTTGCTGAGTTTTTTTCAGGGATGTTAATAAAATAAAATATTATAGCAGCCTAGTCTAAAGATCACTGAAGTAGAGACTATAACTTATCACAGCTCTGGCTAGATTTCAAAACATACAAGGTGAATAAGCATGAGTGAGGTGTCCAATAGAAAGACCATTTTCCTGTCGAATTTTTTTTTAAATTGATGAGCAATAATAACAATAAAAATGATGAGAGCAATAGTATAACAGCATTTTTCAAGCACTTACTATTTACCAGGAAACCTTCTATTACTCTTTACAACAACCATGAGCTAGATATTGCTATTAACCTTATTTTGTAAATTAGGAAACTGAGAGACAATGGCCATTACTGATATCAAAATCATTCCAAATATTCCATGGGATGGGAAAAATAACTATGATGGCAAAGATTGAGCTTTACCTCTACATTTTAGAAAACCTGAAGGGGTAAGTTCATTTACATACTATAAGATTTGATATAGATCTATACCCCACCCCAGTACTTTTGCCTGGAAAATCCCATGGACGGAGGAGCCTGGTAGGCTCCAGTCCATGGGGTCGCTAAGAGTCGGACACGACTGAGCGACTTCACTTTCACTTTTCACTCTCATGCATTGGAGAAGGAAATGGCAACCCACTCCAGTGTTCTTGCCTGGAGAATCCCAGGGACAGGGGAGCCTGGTGAGCTTCCATCTATGGGGTCGCACAGAGTCGGACACGACTGAAGCAACTTAACAGTAACAAAAGTAACAATATACACCTAAGTATGTCTATTATGAAATTTTGAGGATTCATATATTTGAATCACTACTATTTCACAAATTTTAGGCAACTTTGAAAGGTAACTGAGCCGATTTTATGCAGGATAAGCATTAGAATGTATCCTTTAACCTTAATGAGTAGAAGTTGAAGCTGAAGTCACACTGCAGTCTAGAACTGCATGACAGGTGGAGAATTGATATGGTGTTGAGTAGATCATTTAAAGGGGAATATTTCAGACTGTAGTATCACTGAATAGAAATAAAAATTACCAGTAGAAACCAAAAGTTCTTGATTTCTAAAATTTACTTAAGTTGTATGTGTGCTTTTTCAAGAGTAAGCATTAATACATGGAGTCAAAGTTAAGACAGATTAAATTCCCTTTAACAGAGAAAGGGACTTGTCTATAACTCTGTTTGAGCTGTTGTTTTTAAAATATAATTGAAAATATTGGTCTTGCTTTTCTTCCAGCACCTTTAGCTGTTACTTATTAGGATGATAGTTGCACATGTTAGTTTAGAAGTTATTGGCACTCAACCTGAGCCTGTGTTTCTCCGCTAGAATAACTTTCCTTAGGAAACTCCAGTTCTGGATGTTCATCTGATTTCACATGCATGAATGCTTCAGTGCTCTCCTACCAGTTATCACTTAAATTCCTATTAGCCAGCATAATTCAAGCAGAAGAATTCAATGCTGTCTCTAAAGATCACCTAAGTTATAGTTTGAGAAGACATTGTATTGTCACCATCCAACTTGTTAGAAATCAGCTCAAGTTTGTTAAGTTTGAACGAAGGTATAAGGAGCAAAATTATGACTACCACTTCATACCTCTGTTCAATAGACATTTGGAAACCTAGGTTTAAGTTTTAGGAAAAAAAAGAATGCAATACTACCACAGCTTCCACAATCAGCCCTCAGCATACATTCCCAAATGTAACATGTCTCTTCTACTTTAGGGAGGTGTATGTTTTGAGCGTCTATGCAATTCCTACTCAGATGATGAGGATAATGTAGGCATAGATGGCATCTCAATCTCCTGAAGTACTGGGGACAAAGCTTAATTAAAGACTCTCAAAAGTTCAGACCTCAGTTAATGCCCCCCCATATTTTATATTCACGAATGTAGTTCACAGTGAAGAGAAAACATCATGTTAAACAGGAGAGCCATTACCAGACTGAGGGGCAAGACTTGATATACATTACAAATCACAGCATCTATCCATTTAAACATTACAACCTGACTGTGTACAGATTCCCTTCAAATGTTGCCCATGCTTTCATTGATCAATTCCATGAATGCAGAAAAGGAAGTATGATCTATAATTCATAGAAGCTCTATCTTCTCACACAGTTGCCATTTCTTTCCATTTTTCTCCCAGAGATTCTGCCTTTCACAGGCCTGCATGTTACTCTGCCTGTGTCACAGAATTTGTTCAACCAGTACCCACACGGAACTGGTCATCTGGTTTTGGTCTTACCTTCCAATAGTAGGTGACTACCAATGTTTTCCACTTATCACTCCATCTCCCTAATTCTCAATATTTTTCATTCTTCCAAATCTTTCATATCTACAATATACTCTCAAGAATAATGAGATGGAGCTGGGTTATGGGCAGGGAGGAAAATGTAGTTTTAAAATGTCCCTCAGGAGCCTGCCTCATCTCTTCTTCCTGGCTTGAGAATGCCTCTTCACTTTGGGACATGCATACCAGGAGATGTTGCCCTATGCTGGTATAGATGTTTTAAAGTGAAGGCTGAGTAAAGTTGACTCCATGAATTTTTGTAGCAGAATTCTGGAGTGAACTCTTGAGGCCTCTTTTAAAGTTAGAATGTGAGAATGCAGAGAGGAACTATTTGTACCTACCAATCAGAGATAACTCAGTAATGATTTAAAATGGTCTCTTTGAGTAAATATTTAATAGAATTGAAGCTCAGGTTCTTTTTTATGCCTATTTCTCCAACTCAAGAAATTACCCTTAAGAGGATAGAGGAAGAAACTCATCTTCATAGCAATCAGAATGGGAAGGGACCTTGTATCAGTGCCATTCTGGTGCTCCCTGGCCTCTATTGATACAGCATTATTTCTACCTTTTTCTTAGGATTGAGTGTGACTGAAGTATGGTTGATCCTGAGGTCACTGATCTAATCATCAGGTCATCATCTTTACTAATTAATATATCTACAGCTTCAAGGAGATTAAGTCATAAAAAGACTCAAGCCTGGGGGAATTTTTTTCCCCTTACCACAACTAAACTTTAAAAATTTTTGGTAATGAGAGCAAGCGGCTTTTTCATGGCCAGTGCCATTTGTTCAGGCTCCTCAGGGCCTTCAGAAACACAGGCAGAGAATCTTCTCTCTCTTCGACTCTACCCACCATACACACAGACCAATAATTTACAAGCCACTCAGATGAACTGCATTTCATTTGTGTGATTTTGCCCTCCTGGAGAGTTCTATAGAAAAACATCTCCTGATTTACCATCAGATTATTTCCATGACTTATAACTTGTATTTTCAAACAATGCAGAGATTGTAGGTGGGGGAGAAGAGAGCCTGTGTTTAAGAAAAGTCTTAACTCTATTGCCTTGAACATATGAAAGATATTTTAAATTCCTAGCTAACTCTTATATCTTGATCACCTGCAGATGTGTTTCTATTGTCTATTTTTTCTTGTGATTTTTGATTTTTTCTTGGTGTTTGGGGGGCATACCTGGTAATTTTGTATTCAGTGTTGAATATTTTGTATAGGAGGCTATAGAAGATTCACATGATGTATCATCCTCTATAATGGATTCCTCCCTGCCTTCACTAAGCAGACAACACAGTTGTTCATCTTAATTTAATCAGCAACTGCTATATGTTGAGGCTGGGCTGCAGGCTTGAAAATAGTTTATCTCTAGGTCACTGTGGTTCCCAAGAGTTTCCAGCTGTATACCTGATGTTTCTTTAAAGCCATTTCTCCTGCAGGTCTCACAAGACTGTAAACTTTGCATTGCTTTTGAGAGGCCTTCTACTTAGGTCTTTAGTATCTTGCCTCTCCCCTCCCCATACCAAATTGGCAAATGTCCCCCAGATAAAAATGGCTGTAAAATTCAGCTCATTTTGATGAAGTTGTACCACATCTGTTTTTCACTGCCTCCCGTCTCTCCAGTACACGCAAACTGATGATTTGGTATTTAATCCTGTTGGTCTCAACAGAAATTCTGTCTGCTACCAACAAGTCCATCCCACCCATAATGCAGAAGTTATTATGTAATGGAATAATTTGAATGATATATTTTGTCTAGGTTCAAATTGTAATTTGAACAATTTGTAATTTTAAAGTATCACATTTTTTTAAAGTTTTGTATACATCAGAACTTTCCTCAAAGAAGATTCTTGATTTCATGGTACTCTTTTTCTGGGATTGACTAGGAAAATATTAGTCGATGATTAATATACAGTCAGTTTTCAAATATCACACAACTCTGTAAACCTGTCAGTTCAGTTAAGTTCAGTCGCTCAGTCATGTCCAACTCTTTGTGACCCCATGAACCGCAGCACACCAGGCCTCCCTGTCCATCACCAACTCCCGGAATCCACCCGAACCCTTGTCCGTTGAGTCGGTGATGCTATCCAACCATCTTATCCTCTGTCATCCCCTTCTCCTGCCCTCAATCTTACCCAGCATCAGGGTCTTTTCCAATCAGGCAGCTCTTTGCATGAGGTGGCCAAAGTATTGGAGTTTCAGCTTCAACATCAGCCCTTCCAATGAACAGCCAGGACTGGTCTCCTTTAGGATGGACTGGTTGGATCTCCTTGCAGTCCAAGGGACTCTCAAGAGTCTTCTCCAACACCACAGTTCAAAAGCATCAATTCTTCTGCACTCAGCTTTCTTTATAGTCCAACTCTCACATCCATACATGACTACTGGAAAAACCATAGCCTTGACCAGTCGGACCTTTATTGATAAAGTAATGTCTCTGCTTTTTAATATGCAGTCTAGGTTGGTCATAACCTTCCTTCCAAGGAGTAAGTGTCTTTTAATTTCATGGCTGCAATCACCATCTGCAGTAATTTTGGTGCCCAGAAAAATAAAGTCAGCCACTGTTTCCCCATCTATTTGCCATGAAGTGATGGGACTGGATGCCATGATCTTAGTTTTCTGAATGTTGAGCTTAAAGCCAACTTTTTCAGTCTATTACTTTCATCAAGAGGCTCTTTAGTTCTTCTTCACTTTCTGCCATAAGGGTGGTGTCATCTGCGTATCTGAGGTTATTGATATTTCTTCCAGGAATCTTGATTCCAGCTCGTACTTCCTCTCATGATGTACTCTGCATATAAGTTAAATAAGTAGGGTGACAATATACAGCCTTGACATACTCCTATTCCTATTTGGAACCAGTCTGTTGTTCCATGTCCAGTTCTAACTATAAACCTATAAATCTTCATTAAATGTAATTGAAACATGATTGAACAAATTAAAAAATGTATCTCGAAACTATTTGATATCTTCTCTATATTAATTCCAAAATTAATCTCTCAAAGACAAATGCATTTCTGCAAAATAAGTATCATAATTTATACTATAAAAAATTCAGAAGAAACCTTCAAGTAATAATACCAAAAACTATACAAGTAAGAAATTACATTCTTATTTTTCTTCACTTATTTTTGATGGGTGAAGAAGGAACAGTCTAAGTAGATGAGAAGAGAGGCCCAGGGGCTCTCTTTGCTCATTTACCCTCTTTATATATCCCAGAGGAGGGTAGAGGGAAGCTGCCTATGCCTGGAAATGAGGCTAAGTGCTTTAAACCTGGGGACAGAGGTAAGAGAGGATATGTGCCTGGGCAACTTGAGCCAGAGGCAGAGGGGTACTGAGGAGAACACATGATGCTTGTTGCTTTGTATGTTTCATGGGGAAACACTGACAGTGAGTAGATCACCAGTTTGTAAACTGAGTGTACTGGCTTCGAGGAAGGGAACAATGAAGTCGAATTAAATGAGTCATTTGTGCAAAAATAGCTTCAACGAATATATACAAGATCTAAGTAGTTCCATCTGAAAGTACTTCATACTTGTTTAGCCATTCAGTCATGTTCTGCTCTTTGCGGCCCCATGAACTGCAGCCCTCCAGGCTCCTCTGTCCATGGGATTTCCCAGGGAAGAGTACTAGAGTAGGTTGCCATTTCCTTCTCCAGAGGATCTTCCTGGCCCAGGGATTAAACCCACATCTCTTGCTTGCAGGCAGATTCTTTACTGCTGAGCCACAAGGGAAGCCAGTTCATACTTATCTTTAGTAAAATATCAAACTAGAACTCTTGCAAAGAATCAGATAAACTCTACTAGTTGGCTCAGACATATTTATGGTGTAAAATGGGTTGGCATGCATAGGAAGGCAGATAAATAGTTCATTTTCTAACCTCCCTCTCTCTCTTCTATGCCAGGTTCTATGGGAAGTACATATAACATTGTACCATTAATCCTTAGGCCAATCATACAAAAAATTTAATGCAGTAGTTTCTCAAGTGTTAAAAATAACCTTTTATTTTTCAGTCTCTAAAGGAAAAGACAATTTAGGGATTACTAAGCTAAAAAGCACTGTAAATGTATTCAGATCAGATCAGTCGCTCAGTCGTGTCCGACTCTTTGTGACCCCATGAACTGCAGCACGCCAGGCCTCCCTATCCATCACCAGCTCTCGGAGGTCACTCAGACTCACATTCATAGAGTCAGTGATGCCATCCAGCCATCTCATCCTCTGTCGTCCCCTTCTCCTCCTGCCCTCAATCCCTCCCAGCATCAGAGTCTTCTCCAATGAGTCAACTCTTCGCATGAGGTGGCCAAAATACTGGAGTTTCAGCTTTAGCATCATTCCTTCCAAAGAAATCCCAGGGCTGATCTCCTTCAGAATGGACTGGTTGGGTCTCCTTGCAGTCCAGGGGACTCTCAAGAGTCTTCTCCAACACCACAGTTCAAAAACATCAATTCTTCGGCGCTCAGCCTTCTTCACAGTCCAGCTCTCACATCCATACATGACCACAGGAAAGACCATAGCCTTGACTAGGCTATGTAAATGTATTAGACTAGTAAATGTATTAGAAAATATTAAATTGACAATAGTCATAGTTCTATTATATGACATGTTTTGAGATTAGGAGATTTTGAGATTAGGACATTTCTCTGTTCACTCTCCACCTGTTTCCACCCTACTCCAAAAAACAGTTTACAGAGATTTATGATGATCTTAGGTGAAAATAAATATCCAGTTCAACCTCAGGGAAAATAATTTAGGAGCAGTCTAATATTCATGCCTCAGGTTCTCCTTGTGAGGTAAGAGTGGCAGATATTAATTATTCACGCATTACCCTTGGTGCACCCATTTTATGGATCATGCACTATTTGACTGGTTATATATGATTACAATGAAAGTAGATTAGCTATCCTGCTTGTGATGGATGTTCTCTCATTTTACCAGTTGCTCTCCAGGACACAAAATCCACAGGGAATAAATATCTTGAGATTCAATTTTTATGTAAATATTAGTTGCCAACTTGTTGAAACTGAAGAAGAAAAATGATGTGTGTATGCATCTGTAAACAAAGTTTCACAATGTAAAGCAAAGCATCAACTATTAAACATTATTAGTATGTTTTATAAATATTATGTTTATAATTTGTTCATGATATAATATATATGTACTATGTTTAAAACTATAATAGCTACTCTTTGTAGAGAACAGATTATATGCCAGATGATTAATCAGTTTTTAAAAAACATTGCTTTGTTAATCCTTCAATCATCCCTATAAGGAATGAATTGGATGAAAAAAACAAGATCCATCAAAGTAAAGTAACTTATTGAAAGTTTCTTCGGCAAAAAAGAAAGATTTAGGATTTGAGCTCAGATCTTAAGTCTAAAACACAGATCCTGTCTCCTATGCCATTTTGACTTATTGAGCTTGGGACACACTATCAGGGAAGTTAGCAGCTTTGAGTTCTTACTTCCAAGCTCCTATGAAGCACAACCCATTTTATTCATCTTTATAATCCACCCAGGAAAGAGTCCAGTATTTTCACCTAGTAGGAATTCAAGAAGTGTTTGTTGACTAATGGATATAATGAATGCCTAACAATAATCCATCCGTATAAGCTTCTCTTTCAGGAAGGTAAGCATATAGACCTTCAAGTGTTCTTAAGCATCAGCACCTAATGCAGACTGTCTTTCTGTCAGACTGCTTCATCAGTGCCAGCCCAAGTACCAGTTTAACTGCATCCACATCCAGTATACAAATGCACTGGCTCAATACCAGCATCGTCACCCAATCACTTGTATCAGACTCCACTGGAGTAGACTGAACTTGGACATGCTTACAGCACCAGCAAAGTAGCATTACCAAAAAAAATAATTTTCTAGGAAAATCTAGTATGTTTTAATATTTCAAAAAAGTAATGATCATAACACTGAAACTTGTTGAACATTTGAAAAAATTATTTAATAGTTTGGTATTGTTTCTCTTAACACTTTTAATTTGGAGTGGGAGAGTCAGGAGGTGGTCATATACTGTAACCACTTTAACACTTTGGACATTTTGTATTTCTAGTACAGCCCTCCTCTGCTTATTAAACATGAAGATTCCTAAGATCACTCCTGACCCAGTAAATCAAAATTTGTTGGACCTGGCACCTATGAGGCCTCAGAAGATTCTGATTCATGTTAATGTATGATCTCCCATTAAACCATAAACTCCTTGAGAATGGAGGCAATCTCTGCTTCAGCATTGCATCCCAGTGCTGACACAGTTCATGACACAGGGTAGTTGCCTAGTCAATCATGAATAATTGCTGAATGAATGGAATTCTTAAGGCAGACTTTTAGATATCATTAGTGTATCCCACTCTTACATTGTCTACTTTATGCCATGAGTTTTTGCTTCCAGTGAGTACACTGTGTTTTTAACAAGGTTTGATAAATATGTATAATATTATATCTGAAATGTATTAATTGTTCAAACTAAACACTATCATGTTACAATTTGTTCATACTAGATGTTTGTAATGTTTCTGATAATCAATAAAAGAGATTCTTGATTAAAAAATAAATAAATAAATAAAATTTTAATAAATGTAATTAAAAAAAAAATAATAAAAAGACTTTCCATGGAATTGTCTTTGAAAAAAAAAAAAAATAAATAAAGTAATGTCAGGTACACCTGAAATCAACACAACATTGTAAATCAACTATAGTCCAGTAGGATATAAAAATTAAAAATAATGTGGCTGTGATGGAACCTAGAATCAGACCCTTTAGACCAATCTCAAGTCCTGCTGTTAAACCACTAAACAGAGCTGTGCCCTCTCTGGCCCTCATCTCTAAAGTGTAGAAATTGGAGTAGATGTATCCTATTGGATTCCCCTCCATTGCAAAAAAAAAAAAAATCATTTTTCATGTTTAAAAACATTTGTTTTAAAATAATGCAGCGTCTATTATTTAAATTTAAATGTTTTAGTACACTTTTACTTAATTATTGTTTCTTGAAACTATAGGATTTACTTTTTAAAAAAAAACACATAAAGTCAAAAAGCACAGACTACACATGTTTGTGTCGGATACTTCAGTAGTGACCAACCCTCTGTCTGAGCATTCTGATAATACTGTGAGCCGTGAAGGGAAAAATCACCATGTAGCCATCATCACAACTAAGATTCATGCACACAAGAATCATCAATGGATGCTATATAAAGAGAGGCAGTCTGATGAAGAACAGAAAAACTGCAGGTTTTAAGTGTCTCCACACAAACTGCTTGTAAGTTGTAACAGTGAAATCTTTCTCTGGAGAAACTAGATGACAACTTGACCAGGTGATTAAAATTTTCATCACTGGACTTCCCTGGTGGTCCAGTGGTTAAGAAGCCATCCACCTGCCAGTGCAGGAGACACAGTTTCAATCCCTGGTCTGGGAAGATCCCACATCCCATTGGAAAACTAAGCCCGTGCCATGCACCTCAACTACTGACCCTGCACTCTAGAGCCCTCATGCCACAACTACTGAAACTCACACATCCTACAGACCATGATCTGCAATACGAGAAAATCCATAATGAGAAGCTCGTGCACCACAATGAAGATTAATTCCCACTCACCACAACTAGAGAAAGCCCATGCACAGCCATGAAGACCAAGTGCAGCCAAAAATAATAGATTAATTTTTAAAACTTTAAAAAAAATTGCATCACCAAAGAAAGACAAGTGCATTGTGTGCTTCCAAACGTGGGATCTGAGAAAGAAGACACATCAGTTTGTGATATAATCTTACTGGGGATGCTTAACCCAATTCTAAATATGCCGAAGTATCTACCGAATCAAGGAAGAGTCTACTGAATTGCTGGTTCTTACTTTATAAAAATGCCAACACTTTGGACAACAAAGAAAGGCTAAAGGAACTGGTTCAGAGTAAGACTAAGGAGACGTGACAACTATATGCAAGTACGTTGTCATGGACTCCATCTTATACTGGAGGAAAAAGTACTAAAAAGGATGTTATGAAGGCAGTTGACAAAACTGATATAGGGACTATAGATTAGACAGCAGCATAGTATCACTGTTAACAATCCTGGATTTCATAACTATATGTGTTACATAAGTGAAATATCCTTGATTCTAAGAAATATGCACTGAAGTAACAAAGGGTAATAAGACATGATGCAACCTACTCATAAATGACTGAAAAAATGAATAATATAAATTTACATACATGAATGTGTTTCTCTATAGCTGTCTATACTACACACACACATATACACACATTGGAATTATAAATGTGGGCAAAATATTTAAAATTGGTAAATCTGGGTTAAGGGCAATTGAGAGTTCTTGATATTATTCTTACAACTTAAATTTACAATTTAAGTTATAAATCTATAAATTTACAATTATTTCCAAACAAGTTAATGGGTTAATTTAAAAAATACATTTGTCACCTCTGGGTGGATGTAACTTTAAAACATGTTTGAGAACAGTTAATAATTTAAAGGGTAAGTCAGGATAAGAAATCTATGTGGTTACTGTTCATTAATTGTGTGACTTTCTGCAAACAAAGCACTAAACCGAGTCACACAATTTCAATATATGTTTGTTCATTTGGAAATTGCAACTGGGATAAGCGTTTACTTTGTGTATTATGGTAGAGGCAGTGGAGTGAGGTAGAAAGAACCCTGAGAGTTGCAAGATATGACTGAAAGCACTGATTTGCTGTGTGACCATGAGCAGGTCATTTCACCTGCATAAGATTTCATTGTTTTCATCAGATGAGAACATATTGGGAAGCCTCTCCATCTCCACCCTTCTACAATTCTGAGTTATATTTTAAGAAATAGAATGTGAAAGTCTAAGAAGTAAGCACTATAGCAACAGAATTAAAGAGTTGGCCAAAGTTAGGGTGAGGAATTTTTTTTCTTTATACATCTGTATAGTCTCAGCCTCTTAAGCAAATAGAAACTTGGATTACTTTTACAGAAGGACGGTGCAATGTTTGCAAAGAAAGAGAACTTTCTCTCAGGATGCCAATGAATTTGGCAGGCTGATTGCATTTATGCTTCAAGAAGAAATGTAGCCAAAGGTCTCTGAAGTACATTGATGCATGACTTGACTTGCCCTCATATTCCTCCCACACCAAACGAGTTACTTTTTTTTTTTTTTTTTACAATCAAGTTAGATTAAAGATCTTAGAAAAGTACAGTTGTATTCTTATGGACCACACTTGTAAAGATAGCAAGTTGTATCATTATGACTTCCCCCCAAAGGTCTGATTTTTCTGATGCTTTTGGTTCTGAATGAGCCACACTTCATGTCAACAAAGAACCAGGGAAATTATTTATCCCCTAACAAAGACTAAAATAAAAGAGACCAGGATAGGCACATCATAAATATTGTTGACTTAGAGAAGAAAACAATAAAAACAGAAGGAAAAGAAAAGAAAGACAGGACCAGGATGCCGCAGTGTCTAGAGAAACTCTCCATAGTGAAGTCAATTTGTAAAAGCTAGCTTATATTTAGGGGCCTGCATGCTAAGTCATTTTTGTTGTGTCCAACTCTTTGTGACCTCCTGGAGCCCACCAGGCTCCTCTGTCCATGAGATTCTGCAGGCAAGAATACTGGAGGCAAGGGTACTTCCATACCCTCCTCCAGGGGATCTTCCCAACCCAGGGATCAAACCTGCTTCTCTTGTGTCTCCTGCACTGGCAGGTGTGTTCTTTACAACTAATGCCACCTGACTTTCAATTAACTGTCTAAGCTTCTGTAATATGGTACAGCAGGAAAAAAAGAACATAACTATGAATCTGTCAATAAATGTACAGTAAGATACAATCATCTGTCCAGTCAACAAATATTTATCATGTATTCTGTGTCAGGCTCTGAATATGAGGCAGTGAATTAGGCATACAAGGTTCATTGTCTCAGGGAGCTTATATTCTGGTGTGAAAAGGTAGATTTAAATGAAACATATACATAGACTAATATCTATGAGTAAGTATATCTGTGATAAGTGGTATGGTGAGATTTAAAAGATCTATGACTGGGCTAGACTAGGCTAAGTCACTTAATCGTGTCCGATTCTTTACAACCCTATGGACCGTAGACTGGCAGGTTCTGTCCATGGGGTTCTCCAATACGACTGGGGGAAACTTTTAATTAATTAGAGAAGATTTATTTAAGAACAGACATTTAAGCTATAATATGAATAATGTGAAAAACACAATGAAGAAAATGCTCTTAGACCAATTAGTGCAAAGGCTCCAAGGTGGGAATGAACTTGTTAAAATAGCAGAACAAAATAAAAGCCAAGTGGCTGAAACAAGTAGACAAAGCAGGAAATGCATGATGAATTTTCAGGTATAAGAGGTTTTTATTCTATTCTAGGTATTGTGGGCAGCCATTTAAAGATTTAAAGCAAGAATATGGTGGGATCTGATTTTCATTTAGGAGGATGACTTGGCTGCTGTGTGCGTGAGAACAATTTCAATAATCTAGGCAAGAAATTATGGGGTTGGAAAGCATCATCATGGGTATGGATAGTGGTGGACCTTTGAAAGAAAAAGTCAGTAGGACCTCGTGATGGATTGGACAATGGAGTTAAGTAAAAGGAAGGAAGGAAAGAAAACTCATAAGGTTCTGTTCTGACCAATGGATGTGGGGGCTTATACTGGAATGGGGAAGACTGGGTGATGGGTAACTAAAGATGAGATTTAAGAGACTTGTTTTGGGCTTTTAAATTTTTTTTTTTTTTTTCTGATCAAGAATGTCTTTTATTGATTATCAGAAACATTACAAACATCTAGTATGAACAAATTGTAACATGATAGTGTTTAGTTTGAACAATTAATACATTTCAGATATAATATTATACATATTTCAATGCTATTCTCCCCAATCATCCCACCCTCTCCCGGTCCCAGAGTCCAAAAGTCTGGTCTATACATCAGTGTCTCTTTTGTTGTCTCGTAAATAGGGTTATTTTTACCATCTTTCTAAATTCCATATATATGCATTAGTATACTGTATTTGTATTTTTGTTTCTGGCTTACTTCACTCTGTATAATAGGCTCCAGTTCCATCCATCTCCTTAGAACTGATTCAAATGTATTCTTTTTAATGGCTGAGTAATACTCCATTGTGTATATGTACCACAGTTTGCTTATCCATTCATCTGTGGATGGACATCTAGGTTGCTTCCACGTTCTGGCTATTGCAAACAGTGCTGCTATGAACATTGGGGTACAGGTGTCTCTTTCAATTCTGGTTTTCTCAGTGTATATGCCCAGCAGTGGGATTGCTGGATCATAAGGCAGTTCTATTCGCAGTTTTTTGAGGAATCTCCATACTGTTCTCCATAGTGGCTGTACTAGTTTGCATTCCCACCAACAGTGCAAGAGGGTTCCCTTCTCTCCGCACCCTCTCCAGCATTTATTGCTTGTAGACTTTTGGATAGCAGCCATTCTGATTGGCGTGAAATGGTATCTCATAGTGGTTTTGATTTGCATTTCTCTGATAATGAGTGATGTTGAGCATCTTTTCATGTGTTTGTTAGCCATCTGTATGTCTTCTTTGGAGAAATGTCTATTGAGTTCTTTGGCCCATTTTTTGATTGGGTCATTTATTTTTCTGGAATTGAGCTGTAGAAGTTGCTTGTATATTTTTGAGATTAGTTGTTTGTCAGTTGGGCTTTTAAATTTTAAGGTGCATATTAGGCAATGCAAGTAGAGGTGTTACATGGTAAGGTATAGAGTTTTGAATTCCCAGGAGTATTCTAAGGGCTAGAGTTGTAACACAGGGAGTTATGATGGTATTTGAAGCCACAGGATTAGACAAGAGCACATAGCCAGACAATGCAGAGAAAAAAAGCAGCTCCAGCTGTGGGGTGTAACAGAAGAGGAAGGGCCAACCTAGGAGATCAAGAATGAGTGGTCAGTGAAGTAATAAGAAAATAAGAACCGCAAGGTGCCGTAGAAGGGGAGATGATGATGTTCCACTAATGAGAGTGTCACCAGTTAAGAATACTGCCAATAGGTCTGGCAGATGAGATACTTGGCAACGTGAAAGTCACTGATGACCTTTGTCAGAGCAGTCTTAATGGAGTAGAAAAGAGTGAAGTCTGCAGAGACTGGATTGGGGAAGAAAATTTGTGATGAAAAAGTGGAGACAGAGAATATAAAAAACTCTTTTCAGTCATTTTGCAGTGGAGGGGAGCAGCAGTATGGGATGGCAGCAGGAAGGAGATGTGGAGGCAAGAAAGTTTGCTTGCTTTTCCTTAAAGTGTTGCTAGATCTGTGTGCGCATTAATGGATTAAGCAAGAGAGGAAGTGACAATTGCAGAAGCACAGTGGTTGAGAGGTTTGGAGACACAGGATTGAGACAAAAGTGTTTAACCTTTGAAACAATGGAGGCGTGTTCAAGGAGGCCGCATGTGGAACTGCCTCACTTCTCCTGTGTACCATTACATCAATTATCTCATTTGATTCTCACATGATTCTCCTGTACCCAATCATTCCCATTTCTGGAGGAGGAAAATAATGTTTAGAGAGGTTGGATAATTTCTCCTAGAACACACAGTTTATAAATAATGTATCTAGAATTCAAACTTTTTGTGCAGCTCCAAATTGAAGGCTCTTTCCACAGTGTAATGCCACGAATAATGAAGGCACCTTTCTAATGCTCTCTGATGCAACACAGCAGATTTTCACAGTGTACCAGGTACAAAGCAGCACAGTTGCTTTGATGCCATTATTACCATTTGGTGACTCTGTGATCAGCAAATTGTTTGTCAGTTTAAAGTCTGGAATCCCCCACTCATATGGAAGTGTAGTGCCCACATTATGTTTTCAGAATTTAACAACTTTTGGAATAAAACAGGACCATACATATACTTGAAACAAATGATTTTATTAAAAATGTCTAATGCCTTTCCCAACAAATCTGCTTCATATACTTGTTAGCCATAAATTGCCAATTAATTCTTTTTCCATTTAATAGAAAGTCCATCCGATGAAACAGTGGTAAAATTGAATACCTTGTTACTAAATTTTGAAAAAAAAAAATGTTTTTTAAAGTAGAGAAAGTATAAATTCCAATCAATGGTGGTGAAATGTAGAGGAATTTATTATCCTGTGGTTCAAAAGTCATGGAATTTGACATCAAATGTCCCAAGTTTAAGTTTTAGGTCTAAATTATCTTGGTGATCCCTCAAGTTGTTTAATCCCTTGCTTTCCTCATTAGTAAAATAAAGGTAATATTTATGCAAAAAAGTTGTTGTGAGTACAAATGGAATAATCCAGTGAGATAACCTTGTACACTGGGAGTACCTGTTGGCTGCTATTATTATTCATATAATACTACACAGTGTGTTTTATTTTGTGTTTCTTAATAAGCATCGTGAGCCCAATTCATTCTCCCTTCTGATAATGCTGAACTGTTCCTTATGATTACTTGGATAAAAGAGAAGAAAAATTGCCTATATAGGAACACCTCTCATTCTGCCTCTTCCAAAACCAAATCTCTTCAACTGCATCAGTCTCCTGTTCCCACAGAAGCATGTTCATTATACCGTACTACCGTACTACTCACCTCACCTATGTGGTCCTTTCAGTAACAAAAGTGTATTGAGGACCTATTAGGTTCCAGACTCTGAAGGCACTAAACATCAGGATTAGACTTCTCAATGTTATGTGGCAGCTGGATGGGAGGGGAGTTTGGGGGAGAATGGATACACGTATATATATATGGCTGAGTCCTTTCACTGTCCATCTGAAACTATCACAACAGTGTTAATCAGCTTCCCAGGTGCACTAGTGGTTCAGAACCTGCCTGCCAATGCAGGAAACACAGGAGATGTGGGTTTAATTCCTGGGTTGGGAAGATTCCCTGGAGGAGAGCATGGCAATCCACTCCAGTATTCTTGCCTGGAGAATCCCAGGACGGAGGAGTCTGGTGGGCTCTAGTTCATAGGATCACAAAGAGTTGGACAGGACTGAAGTGACTTAGCGTGCACTGGAATGCAAAAGTAGGAAGTCAAGATGCGTGGAGTAACAGGGAAAATTGGCCTTGGAGTACAGAATGAAGCAGGACAAAAGCTAATAGAGTTCTGCCAAGAGAACTCACTGGTCATAGCAAACACCCTCTTCCAACAACACAAGAGAAGACTCTACACATGGACATCACCCAATGGCCAACAGCAAAATCAGATTGATTATAGTCTTTGCAGCCAAAGATGGAGAAGCTCTATACAGTCAGCAAAAACAAGACTGGGAGCTGACTGGGGCTCAGATCATAAACTCCTTATTGCCAAATTCAAACTGAAACTGAATAAAGTGGAGAAAACCACTAGATCATTCAGGTATGACCTAAATCAAATCTCTTATGACTATACAGTGGAAGTAAGGGACTAGATCTGATAGAGTGCCTGATGAACTATGGACTGAGGTTTGTGACATTGTATAGGAGACAGGAATCAAGATCACCCCCAAGGAAAAGAAATGCAAAAAAGCAAAGTGGCTGTCTGAGGAGGCCTTACAAATAGCTGTGAAAAGAAGAGAAGTGAAAAGCAAAGAAGAAAAGGAAAGATATATCCATTTGAATGCAATGTTCCAAAGAATAACAAGAAGAGATAAGAAAGCCTTCCTCAGTGATCAATGCAGAGAAATAGAGGAAAATAATAGAATGGGAAAGACTAGAGATCTCTTCAAGAAAGTTAAAGATACTAAAGGAACATTTCATGCAAAGATGGGCTCGATAAAGGACAGAAATGGTATGGACCTAACAGAAGCAGAAGATATTAAGAAGAGATGGCAAGAATACATAGTAGAACTGTACAAAAAAGATCTTCATGACCCTGATAATCACAATGGTGTGATCACTGACCTAGAGCCAGACATCCTGGAATGTGAAGTCAAGTGGGCCTTAGGAAGCATCACTACGAACAAAGCTAGTGGAGGTGATGGAATTCCAATTGAGCTATTTCAAATCATCCTGAAAGATGATGCTGTGAAAGTTGCTGCACTCAGTATGCCAGCAAATTTGGAAAACTGAGCAGTGGCCACAGGACTGGAAAAGGTCAGTTTTCATTACAGTCCCAAGGAAAGGCAATGCCAAAGAATGTTCAAACTACTGCACAATTGCACTCATCTCACACGCTAGTAAAGTAATGCTTAAAATTCTCCAGGCCAGGCTTAAGCAATACGTGAACCGTGAACTTCCAGATGTTCAAGCTGGTTTTAGAAAAAGCAGAGGAACCAGAGATCAAATTGCCAATATCCACTGGATCATTGAAAAAGCAAGAGAGTTCCAGAAAAACATCTATTTCTGCTTTCTTGACTATGCCAAAGCCTTTGACTGTGTGGATCACAATAAACTATGGAAAATTCTGAAAGAGATGGGAATACCAGACCATCTGACCTGCCTCTTGAGAAATCTGTGTGCAGATCAGGAAGCAACATTAGAACTGGACATGGGACAACAGACTGGTTCCAGATAGGAAAAGGAGTATGTCAAGGCTGTATATTGTCACCCTACTTATTTAACTTATATGTAGAGTACATCATGAGAAATGCTGGACGGGAAGAAACACAAGTTGGAATCAAGATTGCTGGGAGACATATCAATAACCTCAGATATGCAGATGACACCACCCTTATGGCAGGAAGTGAAGAAGAACAAAAGAGCCTCTTGATGAAAGTAAGAGAGGAGACTGAGAAAGTTGGCTTAAAGCTCAACATTCAGAAAGCTAAGATCATGGCCTCTGGTCCCATCACTTCATGGGAAATAGATGGGGAAATAGTGTAGACTTTATTTTGGGGGGCTCCAAAATCACTTCAGATGGTGGTGGCCACCATGAATATAAAAGATGCTTACTCTTTGGAAGGAAAGTTATGACCAACCTAGATAGCATATTAAAAAGCAGAGATATTATTTTGCCAACAAAGGTCCGTCTAGTCAAGGCTATGGTTTTTCCAGTGGTAATTTATGGATGTGAGAGTTGAACTATAAAGAAAGCTGAGTGCAGAAGAATTGATGCCTTTGAACTGTGGTGTTATAGAAGACTTGAGAGTTCCTTGGACTGCAAGAAGATCTATCCAGTCCATCCTAAAGGAGATAAGTCCTGGGTGTTCATTGGAAGGACTGATGTTGAAGCTGAAACTGCAATACTTTGGCCACCTGATGCGAAGAGCTGACTCATTGGTAAAGACCCTGATGCTGGGAAAGATTGAGGGCAGGAGGAGAAGGGGACAACAGAAGATGAGATGGTTTGATGGCATCACCAACTCAATCAATGGACATGGGTTTGGGTGGACTCCGGGAGTTGGTGATGGACAAGGAGGCCTGGTGTGCTGCAGTTCACGGGATTGCAAAGAGTCAGACATGACTGAGCGAATGAAGTGAACTTAACTCCAATACAAAATAAAAAGTTTAAACAAAGGAGGGGATTGTGATGCGTTCTTGCCCCTTCAGCACTTCACAGTCCTGTTAGACAATGTCTGCTCTATGTAAAGTTATTTACCTATACATCCCTCTCCCCATCCTACACCCTCACCCCCAGTTATGAGTTCTAGAATGCCAAGAATCCTGTCTTGGTCAACCTTGGTTTCCTTTATAACACATAGCATGGGACATTTCTCTTGGTAGGTGTCCAATAAATTATGATTGGATCAAAGAAATATTCTGTAGTGTGTTTTTTAAAATATCAAGGTGTACTAGTGGACTAACAAGCAAGATGCTTTTTCCTTATAATGTCTCTCTTATATTTAACAGCAAGTTAAAATTAGATCCTTTCTCTTTTTTTTAAAGAAAGAAAACCATAGCAACTGTGATGTTGAATGTTTCAGAGAGCAAATTTTTAAGTATTCTCTTTTTCTGAATTGCCCATGTTTAAGCTGCTGATTTCAATCAAAATGCTAATAAATAATTTGTCATACTAACAGCCATGTAAACCACTGATTGTATCTATGAAGTGATAGAGTCTCCCATATAAAACAGAATGCTTGATGAAATGCTCGCAGAAAAAATGAATGTGTTGAAAATCCACTGAATAAATTTTCAACAGTTACCCTCTGGAAATGATTGAGCATTAACCTTTGTTTCTAGTACCTGCATTTATTATAAAACCTTCAAGATTATTCTGTTTCGTATCAATATTTGCTGGAGTTTTTTAAGACGTGGCCTCTATGAGGAAATCAATTTTACAGTCTTCTAAATGAAAGAATGGGCATTTTTACAGAATGTTATCAGTGAATACATCTTTGATATATATAATGATTATCTAATAGTTTTCTCTAAATGTATTTTTATTGAAGTAATGATTAAAATGTAACTCAGTGCCTTAGGAACACTGACTAAAATGTCATGTTAATCAACTTGAGTACTAAAAAAAAAAACTGAAGAGGTTGATAGTTTAAATCTAGTTGGTAGATGATTCACTTGAACTATCAGAGAAGAAAATGTACTTTACCCAGGACCAAATTTAAAACAAAACCAAACAAAATCTAGCAAAACCACCTCAGAAACAACTCTAAGAAAGTTAAACCAAACCTTTTAAAAAAAAATCTAATTTACTTCCCTTAAAATTTTTAAATTAGTCTTTGATTCACAGAATCCATACTGATCAACATCTATTGAATGTCTGCTCTATGAAAAGCACCGAACTAATGTCAAGATAAACACATTTCTGTTTTTAGGGGGCTTGGTGGAAGAAATAAGTCATTCACATATAAACATAATGTGGAAAATAGGACTGTACATGTTGTAATTATTCTGAGGAGGGAGAGATGGAAAACTTCTGGCTAGGTTTGGACAGGTAGAATGAGATGAGAACAGGGAAATGGAGAATTCTTAGCAGACAAACTAAAAACAAGTATCTTTTTTGGTAGTAACAAGAAGTTCAGCTTGACTACAGAGCAGTTTGCAGAAGGTGTGCTAAATAAGTCTGGTAACACACATTGAGCTAGCTGGTAAAAGGCCTTAAATTCCAGATTATTTAAATGGTGTTGTATATTTTTTAAAAAAAGCTGTAAGTGAACAGTTTCATAACACGTTTGTAGACATGCAACAATTTTTATAAAGAATTGGCTCTAAATCTGAAGCTGAAACCACCTGATTTAGAAAAACACTAAAAAATATTGGTTGGGGCGGCCATACTTTTTCATCCTGTACATAGAGGTCACTTTAAGACATTAGGATATTTTATTCTTGGTTTTTGTGGGGACCTGAATTGTGTGTTTCTTGGACAAATTTGGGATATTTACTCTTTCAGATGTTTGAAAATGTCACAAATATTTTCCCTCTGATTGCTGTATATGCCATGTACATTTCTTCCTTCTCTATTGTTGTTTGGGGCTTCCCTGGTGGCTCAGATGGTAAAGCATCTGCCTGTTGGGAAGATACCCCTTAAGAAGGAAATGGCAGCCCACTCCAGTACTCTTGCTTGGAAAATTCCATGGACAAAGGATCCTGGTAGGCTACAGTGCATGGGGTCACAAAGAGTCGAACACTACTAAGCGACTTCACTTTCTTTTCTTTCTTTCTTTTTGTTGTTGTTTCTTGTAAAAAAACTCCACTGCAAAATAAAACTGTGATCTTTATAGATACATTTAAGGACTGATGAAGAAATAATCAGAAGCCTGTTTCTTGAAAAACCAATAAAACTTTCTTGCAAAGTAAAAAAGTGCATGGTTGGGTTGGGGGTACAGACAACTGACAGGAAGACTGGAGTAGGGGAATTTGAAGGAAAAGAGGTGGAGGGAGAGAGGGAAGGAGGGAGAAAGAGAGAACAATTACCTTTTACAAGAAGTGGTTGTAAAGATAAGTTTATGTATTCAAGAGGTGAAATAAATGCAGAATAGATAGGTAATGCTGCTGTAGACACTAAAAATTACTAGCCACAACCAACTACAGATAATCTTACATATTTTAGCTACTATGCTTGAGTGGAGAGAGTTTAGAAAAGATACCCAGGAGATACTAGATACTATGAACATCTTTAAATAGCTTAAAATTTGAAATAGCCCATATTTCCTGTTTATATATTTGAAGCTGATTGTAAGAATGAATATGAATCAGAGATCCTTAAAATCAGGTATTTTGAGCTTTAAACAAGTTTTAAGAGCATCACATCTCTTTTGCATTGCAGATAGTACTGGACAAGAGGGGAACACAAATATAATTTCTATAGTATTGGTAAGAAACAAGCTGAGTTTGGAACTTAGCCACCTTGTGGTATATAAATCTTATTCAAAATTTTATAAAACCCTTAAAAAATCATATAATGCATGTATGGTGTTGGAGTTTTATCACTTCCATTTCTGTAGCTCTACTACCAAAAAAAGCTTATTGGTACAGATGTACATCTTGAGTCTTCATCCACTGGAGATCTTAATTCAAGGACTGAAGCTAACTTTTCTCAAACCAAAGCATATGCGGCATAAAAGAGCAAATAAAGATAGAGTGATGGTAAAGAGCTTTTCCCTCGCTACCCTGAGTAGGCACATTAGTGGTTCAAAAGATATACTGGATACCAGCAATGAAATCAAGAGAGGAAAAGAAAAACAGGGTTTTCCTGAATGCAGTTATGCTGTGATGATGGGTCTAATGATGCTCAGCCATAACTCTCTCCTTCAATATTGAGTATAACACAGACTGGCAAAATTTTTAATCTTTTAGGTGTTTTCCCCCACATAGACACAATGTACTAATACATCAGTGCAAAATCACTGGGGAAATATTTTTCTAGAGTTTAACTTCTGC
Source organism: Tragelaphus eurycerus (assembly GCA_935064755.1). NCBI lineage: Eukaryota > Metazoa > Chordata > Mammalia > Artiodactyla > Bovidae > Tragelaphus > Tragelaphus eurycerus. The sequence continues at coordinate 188,417 of CAKXYN010000107.1, forward strand.
AAATTAACATTCAAGATAGCTGGTATTGGAATTACTTTAAATTCAGTCTTTCCTATAAGATAATTCGGGTTATCACAGTAGATGTTTTGATGTGTCCACATTTGACCTGAACCATTTCTGATGACCCAAGTTCAGTGTGGTAGGGAGGAGGAAAGTGCCTCAAAGGTTACAGTCATATATACAGTTTTGTATCTTCCGACACTTTGCCAAGAATTACTGTTGTCAAACTTCAGGATCATTTTAAAGGTTTTCTGGGGCATATCTGTCTTTCAAGCAAACAAATGAAAATAATCAACATCAATCAACATCTTGTGATTAACAAAATCATAAGATTTAAGAAGCTAGTCAAGACTTTATCTTGAGTCAACTATCCTGTAGTAGTTGAAAAGAAGCAAGAATGTTAGCTTTTATTTCATTATTATCTTATCATACTTGGCTCTTCTTTCTTACATTTTCTCTTCTCTTTGTGTTCTAAGTCTCCTATTAGGTATCCTCAACAACAGCATGCCTTAGAGGAAGTATTCCAAACCAGGAATTAGTGACTGGAAGTCTCAGGAAGGAAATAGCAATCCAGGTTCTCCTAATGACCAACAGCATGACTCATATAAAGCAACTTAATATTTCTATCCTTTTGTTTCCTTGAAAAATTTGTTCCTTATTCCAATTTATCCTACAGAATTATTTCCAGAACAGGATACTGTAGGTGAAAGAGTCTTAAAAATAGGTACCAACCAAACTATACCATTCCTAGTTTAACACATTTTATATTTTGAAACTAATCTAGAAGCAGAAATAGTATGCAGAAATCTTTGAATCAAATACGTTAGTTATATTTTTTGAACATCTGTAATTTAAGAATATATCTCATCTTCATATACTATGATACCTGATATCATTGCTACCAAAATATGAATACAGTAGTCTCAAGTTGAATCTGTGGCTCCTTTAGATGAGAGGGTGAATGCCATGTTCCTCTGTTTTCAAGTCCATGCCAAATAAAAGTTACCTTTAAAGCTGTTTAAACTTGAGATTCCCATTAATAAGAGGAGAAATAAACTGAGGAAACATTGTGCTCATAACAGTTTCTGGAAGCCTTTCAGAGGAGGCAGCTGTGGTTTCTTTAGACTCCCAAGTCTATTATGCAGGTTAGCAGTATATTTTATAATGAGTTCTAGACCACCTGCCTTCCTGAGGAAATTAAGATCAAGATAGATTTTTTTTAGGTCTTTTTTTTTTTCCTCAGTGGTTATGTATAAGATTTTCCTATTCAATGAGTTTGAGCACCCCATAAAAATATTCATTCAGTGTTGTTCAGCTATAGATGATTATTTTAAAAGACATTGTCTAAATGTGTTTTCAATGAATTCTTGGGGAATTTTGAGACTGAAACATATACTTCTCTAGTAAAACAGTCAGCAGATGATGTCTATACAGTTTTAAGGTGGTGAATACCTACAATGAATTAAACAGCATTTTCAATGAATGTAACTATAGTCTGACTAAAACCACTGGAATTTCAAAATTTTGTTTTAATTATTTTTCTTATTCTCACCCCCTTTCAGGTGTTTTAAGGGGCAATCAATGGACTCAGGAAGCAATAGGAGCTTGGAGAATACAATAAATAGGGTCTTGTTCCAAAGATAAACAAAGCAACAAAATGTCCACTTTAGCAAACCCACCCAGCATCCTGGAAATGCCACAAGAGATTAAGAAAAGCGGTGGAGACAAACAGGTAGAAATCACAGTTGAAAGAATAAAAATGGCAAAGAGTCTCAAAGAAAAACAAAGCAATGATTTAGAGAAAGTGGCCTTTAAACGGAAGGCAGAAGGTGACGAAAAGCCAGCTGGAAAGAAAGAGGCAAAGATAATAGAACTTGACAGTCTGCTGATCACCATGCCCCTGCCTCATATACCCTTAAAGAATATCATGGATGTGGAGGTGAAGTTGGTCTACGTTGATGAAGAGAACGTGAGCTATGAGTTTGTAGGGTCCTACCCGTCCACTGGGAATCGGCCAACATGCCGAGCTGCTGAAATAGTGGACCCTTTGCATGGACCTAATTTCAGCGTTCTGCCTCAGATTGACAAATGGCTTCAGGTAGCCTTAAAGGATGCCAGTTCTTGCTACAGACAGAAGAAATATGCCATGGCAGCAGGACAGTTCAGAACAGCACTGGAGGTATGGGGTAAGAGAGAACATAGGCTGGTGACAGTAAGCTGTGAAAGGGAAAGTTGTGATTACTGTGGGCCACTCTGATCATACTGTAATGAAAATACAGTATGAAAATATTGAATATCAGGACTTTTCAGTCCTCAGTTTTTACCGATACAATATGCCTGTGAATTAATATGCCTGTGTGCACTCGACAAATAGAAATCAGCCCAAAAGCATATTTCATGCTTTTTTCCCTAACAAACACTGCAGTAAATAGTAACATGTATTAAAATGCAGTTGGTTTTGCAATTTCAATGTACACCTATAAAAGCCTTAAAGTTTCAATACAGTAGTGGTGGGTAGAATATAGATTCCCTAGAAATAGGCAATTAATGAGTATACATATTATCCCCTTTTGATATGTAGTCTTCATGGTTAAACATAACCATCTTACTTTTAGCATGGGCTGATAATTCATGCATAGTAAGTAAGGTTGCTTAGTCGTGCCCGACTCTTTGCGACCCCGTGGACTGTAGCCCACCAGGCTCCTCTGTCCATGGGATTCTCCAGGCAAGAATACTGGAGTGGGTTGCCATTTCCTTCTCCAGGGGATCTTTCTGACCCAGGGATCGAACCTAGGTCTCCTGCGTTGCAGGCAGATGCTTTAAGCTCTGAGCCACCAGGGAAGACCAATTTATGCATAATACTGATTAAAAAAAAAAAATAACACCATTTCACCTTACCATCAAACTTCACTTCCCTTCCCCTCCTATGAGCTTTATGAATAATTATTTTTCTCTCTAAGCAGGTAAGTTGATCAATATTTTGGCATAAAGATTTAGCCCATGGGCTAAAATAGATGTAAGAATGAAGCACAAAAAAAGGTCACAGGAAGAAATGCACCATCTCGTGACTCACTGAACTTATAAAAGGACCAAAGTGTGCAGCTAGAACTCCCATTGGCTTGGCAATACTGGTGACTGCATATTTTATTAATTACAAAAAATTTTTCAATGCATTTTATATATGCCTGGTGGCCACTGGAGATATAAAAAATGGGTTAAGACATGGTAGCTTCCCTCTAACAGTTGTGAGGGAGACAATCCAGTAAATAGTTAAAAGGAAATGGTATTAAGGCATGACTGTTCCACCATGGAACCAGGGCCATGTGCAGGAGTCAAATGTGAGATTTTGTGATGAAGATTTAAAGAGTAAAGTGTTACTTCCAGTCTTAGTCACAGGTTAAAAATGACTACATCTACAATGAGTTATTAATGAACAATACAAGAAAATGTGCCCCTAAATATTGAAAAAGAAACCCTAGGCACAAAAAAGAAGGCCCAAAGAGACATGAAGTGATGAGGTAGCATACAAACAGATGCGTCTATAAATACTTCTGTCCTTATTAAGGGTTATTTACACAAGTGAAGAGTGATGCACTTTGTAAACTTCTGAACTATGTAAAAAGTGCCCCCAAATTATTTTCAAAGCACTGAGAACCTTCTGCTATTCTATGAGCTAGAGACTAGAAGCTATTGACTGTGGAAAGGAAGCGAAATGTAGACCCCAGGAAGAACCATAGGCACTCCTGCTAGGTCTATCTTCAGCAGAAAATTTTTTTGGGGAAAGGACAGGATTAAAGGTGTAATTCTATTATTACAGGGTTAAAGGTGTAATTTTATCCTTTCCAGATAAAGGAAAAGAATCATTTTGGCAATGGGGGATAAAAGGCATAAAATAAGAAAAAACATCAGATCAGATCAGTCGCTCAGTCGTGTCCGACTCTTTGCGACCCCATGAACCGCAGCACGCCAGGCCTCCCTGTCCATCACCAGCTCCCGGAGGTCACTCAGACTCGCATCCATCGAGTCAGTGATGCCATCCAGCCATCTCATCCTCTGTCGTCCCCTTCTCCTCCTGCCCTCAATCCCTCCCAGCATCAGAGTCTTCTCCAATGAGTCAACTCTTCGCATGAGGTGGCCAAAATACTGGAGTTTCAGCTTGAGCATCATTCCTTCCAAAGAAATTCCAGGATTGATCTCCTTCAGAATGGACTGGTTGGATCTTCTTGCAGTCCAAGGGACTCTCAAGACTCTTCTCCAACACCACAGTTCAAAAGCATCAATTCTTCGGCGTTCAGCCTTCCTCACAGTCCAGCTCTCACATCCATACATGACCACAGGAAAGACCATAGCCTTGACTAGGCGAACCTTTGTTGGTAAAGTAATGTCTCTGCTTTTGAATATGCTATCTAGGTTGGTCATAACTTTCCTTCCAAGGAGTAAGTGTCTTTTAATTTCATGGCTGCAGTCACCATCTGCAGTGATTTTGGAGCCCAGAAAAACAAAGTCTGACACTGTTTCCACTGTTTCCCCATCTATTTCCCATGCAGTGATGGGACCAGATGCCATGATCTTCGTTTTCTGAATGTTGAGCTTTAAGCCAACCCTTTCACTCTCCACTTTCACTTTCATCAAGAGGCTTTTTAGCCCCTCTTCACTTCCTGCCATAAGAGTGGTGTCATCTGCATATCTGAGGTTATTGATATTTCTCCCGGCAATCTTGATTCCAACTTGTGTTTCTTCCAGTCCAGCATTTCTCATGATGTACTCTGCATATAAGTTAAATAAACATGGTGACAATATGCAGCCTTGACGTACTCCTTTTCTTATTTGAACATAAACTACAAATTAAGTCTAGTTAGAGAAGCAAAAGGTATTTGCATTAACTAGAAGAAAATATCCATTTTTTCCCATAAATCCCAGTGTTCAAAATTGTAAAATTTGAATCCGGTTTTAATGACCCCAAGATGTGTAATTGTACTGGAATGTGCTTAAGTGTTTTGATTCTGTTGTGCACATTCTCTGTCTCTGTCTTTCCCTCTCTCTCCTCTCTCCCCCCTCCCCCTCCCCACAACCTCCCCCTCTCTCAAGGGTTTTTAGGAAAGTGTTGGATGCTGACACTAATTACTGGTAATTAACAAAGGTAATGATTTTGAGACCAAAACTTAGCTTAGACATCTGGCCTAGCTTTTGTCTAATTATTCTGGGAGTTAACTTTTGAAATCTTACCTAGAATGTCTCTTAATAAACCAAAGTTACTAGGAATAGAAAAGATATTTAACCTTTTTAACTCTCCTCTCCTGAATTTAACTTCTATTGAATTGAATTGCTTCCATACTGAGTGTTCTCAGGTATTACTTAATGCATCTGTTGCTTTTCCTTAGGTCCTACCATGACTAAGATAGGATAAATGAGAGAGACCAAGGCATAATGATAAGGATCACACCTGAAAGATAGATGCATCAATGAATATTTCAGTGTGTGAAGTTAGAATTAGGTTTGGCTGCAAATGACAAAACCCAAAATACTTGTGTCAAAAGTAAGAGAGTTGTTGTTTGTTTTCACATAAATGTTAGGTAGTTAAGGACTGGTACAGTATGATCGTCAAGTACCAGATTCTATTTTGTCCCTAAAGATGTGGCTGTGACCTCAGGATCCAAAATGACAGCTCCTGTTGGTTTTAACATGCCCACCTTCTAACCAGCCAGGAAAAGGCAAAAGAAAGGAAAGAGTCACATTGTGTCTTTCTAAGCACACTCAAAGGGAAGTTGCACACACCATTTCCACTTTTTTTATATTGACCCAAATTTGGTCCTGTGGCTGCACAGACCTACAAGAAATGCTGAAAAAATCAAAAATACAGTTTTGATTTCCAATGGCCCTAACATTCAGGGGTCCTATTACTGATAAAGAAGGGGAGGCTGGACGTGGCTGTTGAAGGATAACTAGCAACTCTCCTGTGATTATTATATGGCGGGGGAGGTATACAAAATGCTTGGCAATTGAGTGGTACAGGGACAGAGTCAGGCTGTAGAAATACACAGAAGGCTGCTGGTGCTTTAAGGTAAGACCATGAAAAGAAAAGGAAAAACTGGGGAAAGGCACTAGAAATTTGTGACTATTAATAGACACAATAATTTCCAACTCATCTAATAAATCCATTAGGAATGTTCTACTTGTATGTTAGTTTCCCTGTGCGCTTGACAAAGTCTTAACTCCTTTTGTTTTTATAACATGGTAACTAGACAAGCAAATTCATGGTATTTTGTAATGAATAAGATAAAATGATATGCAGCAATTCAGAAGATAACAGTTTAGCTTCCAAAAAGCAGCCAACTCTAATCTTTCAGGATTTCAGAACATAGGAGGCATTTATTTAAATGTGCCTGATGAAACTAATTCTGTGACTAACTCTCAGTCTTTGCTAAAATCAGTCATCATTTGCTCCTGTGTTTGAAATGACCACAGAAAACACACCAGATGGGCAAAAGGTATAAACTGAAAGATAAAAAACATACATTCATGTGAAATCACAGTTTTATGACTAGATGCTATTACCTATAATTTTTAAAGAACAACTATATAAATTTCGGAGAAGGCAATGGCACCCCACTCCAGTACTCTTGCCTGGAAAATCCCATGGATGGAGGAGCCTGGAAGGCTGCAGTCCATGGGGTCGCTGAGGTCGGACACGACTGAGCGACTTCACTTTCACTTTTCTCTTTCATGCATTGGAGAAGGAAATGGCAACCCACTCCAGTGTTCTTGCCTGGAGAATCCCAGGGACGGGGGAGCCTGGTGGGCTGCCGTCTATGGGGTCACACAGAGTCGGACACGACTGAAGTGACTTAGCCTAGCCTATATAAATTTACTCTCTATTAAAATGTTACAGATTCTATTAAAAAATAAAGACATTGGCCTCATGGGCCAATGAGGCACGTTAGGCGATACACACTATTTCCAATAAATTGCTTGTTGTTCAGTTGCAAAGTCATGTCTGACTCTTTGTGACCCCATAGACTGCAGCACTAAGCACAGCACACAGCCTGCAGCACGCCAGGCTTTCCTGTCCTTCACTGTCTCCTGGAGTTTGTGAAAATTCATGTCCATTGCATTGGTGGTGCTATACAACCATCCAGTGAACTTCTTGGCTGTCAATAAAAAGTTAGAAGAGATTAATTCATAAACATTCTAGTTGAACTCTCATAGAGAAAGAATAATTATTAGCAAACACCTGAAGGGTTTTGCTAATAGGAAAACTTAAAGGTCTGGGAATGTATTAATCACATTTTTGTCATTTATAAGAAAAGCACTCAAATTATGAAGAAGTCTAATAATTTTGTGGCGTGCAACCTAAACAATGCCATCATTTCAGCCTTACTCATAGGATCTTAGTAACTCAGAGGCTTCCACCTTTTGAAGTAGAACAGACCTATACACACCCTTCAAGGGACTCAACTTCAAACAATCCCACTGAACCAGCGAAAGAACATAGAGCACAACCTCTCTCACCAAATGGAATTTTCAATTCCGATTTCATCATGCAGGAACTCCTTAAGGTGCTTTTTTTCTTAATATCTTGGTGCTCCAGTCACTGTTCTGTGAAGTTAGAGTAATAACTCACATTTATGGAGCTCTTTCTATGTGTCAGGTATTATATTTTACATCCTGGGAATATTTACATTCAATATTACATTTTATTCTCACAATAAGCATATGAGATGAAACTATTATTCTTTTATGCTAATGAGAAAACTAAGGGATAGAAAGGTTAAATCAGCTGCTCAAGGATCAACAGCTAGAAGCAGTAGTTCCAGGGACTGAACCAAGGTGATCTGGTTCAGAGCTCACCACCTTAACTGCTATGCCCTTGCTACTCTAAGTGAGGGTTTGTGAGAAATATAGAACTTTGTGTCAGATCTGCAGAATCAGGATCTGGATTTTAAGAGATCCCAAATGGTCCTGGTACACATAGCAATTCAAGGAGATGAGATGAGAATCACATTCTGTGAGATGCTGACATTACACAAATTTGCCCTAAAATGAAAACTTAACAGTTTGGTCTCCAACTTAAAATGCTCTATGCTCCTTGCTAATTTCATAGGAGGGCTTCTCGGAGTAGCTCAGTTGGTAAAGAATCTGCCTGCAATGCATGAGACCTTGGTTGGATTCCTGGGTCGGGAAGACCTGCTGGAGAAGGGATAGGCTACCCACTCCAATACTTTGGCCACCTGATGCGAAGAACTGACTCATTGGAAAAGACCCTGATGTTGGGAAAGACTGAAGGCAGGAGGAGATGATGACAGAGGATGAGATGGTTGGATGGCATCACCAACTCAATGGACATAAATCTGAGCAAGCTCCGGGAGTTGGTGATAGACAGGGAAACCTGGCATGCTGCAGTTTATGGGGTCACAGGAGTTGGACATGATTGAGTGACTGAACTGCACTGAATTTCATAGGAAAGAATTTCCTTTTAAGAATTTTTTCTCTAACAATTGTGTGGAATTTGGGATTTCAAGGACCTTAATTTTTTTTTTTTTTTTAAGTTGGAGAGGTGAGACGATTGACCTCGTATTTGTATTGTGAAAGAATATCACAAAAATAGCTATCATTATATTGTTTCATTAAAATTTCATTATTTCATTAAAATATGGAGCAGTTTAACACCAAAAAAGAAAATAGAAAGGGCATACTCTCAAAATAGGGCATACTCTCAGAACGAAGGGTATTTTTAAAATAGATTATAATTCAACTTCATGAAAAGTTGACTAAATTGTCTTCTTTTTTTTTTTCATTGCCCCTTAGATCAATAAAGTACTGGACTGAGAATCAGTTTTTGAGAATCACTGTTCTAGAACACATTTCCTTTATGGTAAACATTAAGTATCCAGGACGATTGAACCCACACCAGGGCCTTCTTATGAGATTACTTCCAGTGTAATGGAATTTGGTATGAGGCAGGTCCATTTTGGAGCCCATCCAAAGGGGTTTATTTAATGAAGTAGCAAAGATATCTCATTATAGGGCCGCCTCACCTATAATTGCTCTGAGAATAATTCTGTAGCAAATCTCTAGGGCATGAAAATGTGGACATCCCAGAAAGCTTAATTTAAATGGATTCTAACACAGATAGTTCCTAGTCAACATAATCAGGAAATCGAGAGTTCACCAAATTCATGGAGTGCCCTGGAGCTAGCTGTCTTTTTACCCATCTGTGGATCGGCAAAGGGATTCAGTATTCATTTTTTAAACCTCTGCTGGGGTCCAGGCCTATGTATTTAGATAAGTATCACAATAGCCCTCAAAACAGATGTTATCATGTCCATTTCACAGATTAAAAAAAAATGATGCTCTAAAAAGTTAAAAAAAAAAAAAAGTTACAAGTGCCCCAGCTAGTTTGTGGCAGGGCTGAGATCAAATTCCTGTGTCCTAATTTCATATCTGAATATCTTACTTTCTTGCTTTTCATACTTAACAGTTTATAAAAGTTATATGAGTATTATTTTTTAAAAAACAGATTCTGATATACAGGGGTCTGTGATGGAGCATCCAGATTCCTCATTTCAAATGAGCTCCAAATGATGTCCATGTCTCTGGTCCAGGGACCACTCAAGTAGCAAAGATTTATGCCACACACTGGTAGGTTGGCAAATGCCTGCCATTGTCCAGGCAGTAAGCACTTGCAGATATCTAGCTCACCTAACCTTAGGTGGCCACGAGGGTCCAGAGCTGTTAGAGTGCTGTATCTGGAGTCAGATTATCTGTTTGATGCAGCTTCTGGTACCTACTTGCTCTGTGACTTTGAGCAACTTTCTGAACCTCTTAAAACACTATTAAGCAAGAATGGTAAAAACTAAAGACCAATCACAAGATGCTTTCACACAGGACTGCTTGTTGGAAAACATGATGAGCTTGAAATCAGTGTTCAAGTTGTCATTGTATTTCTTAAATTCTTCATTTCTTTGTACAGTATGTATTCAACTTAAAACTTTAATGCCCCAAAGGATTTTGTCCAATTCAGTAGTTTATCATCATTTTAACCCATATCCTTTTTTCCTTTAATTAACATTAAAATTTTATAGTTTCTGTTAAAAACTATATTTAATCAAAGCAAGGGACCAAAATAATTCACTGCTGGCTCAGACGGTAAAGCGTCTGTCTACGATGCAGGAGACCCGGGTTCGATCCCTGGGTTGGGAAGATCCCTTGGAGAAGGAAATGGCAATCCACTCCAGTACTATTGCCTGGAAAACCCCATGGACAGAGGAGCTTGGTAGGCTACAGTCCATGGGGTCGCAAAGAGTCGGACACGACTGAGCGACTTCACATCACGTCATACCCTTTTAGAAGAAGTAATCTAAATCAAACACTGTTTTGAACTATTAACTGCTTCTGACATAAAATACAAACTTTTACTTAAATACACAAATTGTTATGCTAGAAGCAGTTCATTTTATTCTTAGTTCTCACATATAAAGTGACTTGAACTCTGTAAGGTCAGATCAGAATTGAACATTTCAGTTTCTATCATGCTTGTTGCCATCTTTGTTCCATCTGGGGGCATCATATAATTAATTAATGATAAAAATATGTTTTAAGTGCTAGCAAATTTACATAGCAGGAAAATACAAAACAAATGCCTCTGTTAATCGCCAAAGTAAAATAACAAAATTAGATATATCTCTATAAGCACTAATTAAATAAAAATAATCTCTACAAGAGCAAGATTTGTCATTGTAAGAAAAAAGTATGTTAATACCCCTAACATTCACTGGCTGTTTCAGCCTGACATAGCACTAGATGCAGGGACAGATCAGATCAGATCAGATCAGTCGCTCAGTCGTGTCCGACCTTTGCGACCCCATGAACTGCAGCACACCAGGCCTCCCTGTCCATCACCAACTCCCGGAGGTCACCAGACTCACTCCATCGAGTCGTATGCCATCCAGCCATCTCATCCTCCGTCCCCTCCCTCCTGCCCCCAATCCTCCCAGCATCAGAGTCTCTCCAATGAATCAACTCTCGCATGAGGTGTCAAAATACTGAGTTCAGCTTTAGCATCAGTCCTAGAAATCCCAGGGCGACCCAGAATGGACTGGTTGATCCCGCAGTCAGGGACCAAGCTCTCCAACACCACAGTCAAAAGCACAATTCTTGCACCAGCCCCACAGTCCAGCCCACATCCAACTGACCACAGGAAGACGCCAGGGAGTTCCGCTGAAATGCCAGAACTCCCAGGGAGCGCATCAGGGCAGTCACACGAGGAGAGCAGAAAAAAGCTGACACTTCTCCACTATTCCATGTAGGATGGGACCAGATGCAGGGGATACAGATATGTTTAAAACTTAGTCCCTGCCCTAAAGGAGGTTTTCCCATTGTGGTAGAGTGTCAGGGAGAGAGGTGACTGGGAGAATTTTTCTATAAATAAGACTACAATATAATCTGTATCACATTTGTGAATGAAAGAAGAATCACATTTCATATAAAAATATTATAAACTTTGGAAATTCCTGACATAATTTCAACCACCTAGAAGTGATATTAGATATACTTGTATGGGGTGCCCAAACTCACTCTCAGAGAGCCTGAGATACAACTGTCTAGGGTTCAGGCATTGACTGTGCTTGGGGCAGTGGTATTTTTAAGTTCCTAGAATAGTTAAAAACAGTTGAGAACTGCTAGCATAAACAATCTTTCTTTTTCACAATTACCTACAACTGATGTTAACCCATGTGTGCTTTTTAAAAGGGAATTAAGAGAAATAATATCTAAACATTCTAAAGCTATTATAAAGCATCAATTAAAAAGGTAAATATTACTGTCTTGAAAATTTATTCTTTGGAAATTAACATTTAAAACAATCTTCTTATATTCACTTAAAAAGCAAATGAACTTAATGACTACTTTTCTATTAACACTAATAAAATAGGTTGATACTAAACACCAGTCAGTGGTTGGTTAGAATATTTCTCTAAATTTATCCCATTAGTGATTATCTCACAAAAATTATTAATCCATAGGAAGCTGAGCAAGATCCCTTTAGTGAACAGAATCATTTTCATAGTTTATGAGTTGCTGTTAGGGGTTTGTTTCAAATTTCAATAAATGTTAGTGTATTTTTAAATGCAGTTAATTCTGTTTACACTGTTGTAAATCAAAACTCAACCAACTCACTGAAACCTTGCACAACCCTAAATTGTAATTCAACTTGATGATTCCATATTGAGGTTCACACACATTAAAAACAAATTATTCTTATCCAAATATTGGATAATATTGCCCAACATTCCTCTCACTATCTAACTTTCTAAATTTCTTGTAAGGCTTTCCAAGCCAGATACAGTTGAAACAGCAATATTTTCTTTCCCCTACTCCTTTCCAGCCTTCATACACAACACAGTGCGATGTTCAAACAGACTCTGCATGTACCAAGCATATGAGATTCACTTAAATTTGTTGACAGGAATGTAGCACAGAGTAAGGTTGTGGTTATTCTTTTGGTTCAGATTATCTAGAAGAAAGTTAGGGGAAAAAAACTTGTATTTAATCACCTAGTTCACCTATTCTGTTGCCTCATTTGAGAGTCACTAAAATAGAGAAGAACTTTCTTTCCACCTGAGAGATGATTCTGTTTCTATCAGAGAATAGAATGTAGACAGGCAGGGTGTAATACAGAAAAGGAAACAAATTTTCATTACACGGTCTCAGTATGGTTTCTCTATTTTAAATGAATTGTTATGAATACCAAGAACATTGGATTCATACATACTTGAATGCTACCACCAATGTATATTTTATATCCAGAAAGAAATAACTTCTGGAGAACTTGTTTTAGGCTATGCTGATGATGATGATTCAAATTATGCTACATTAGTAATTAATCGCTGATTTTGAGGGATAAAATTTACCAAGAAATCATCCACAAGTTAAGTGACTACTTCCTTACTACTTTCTACCAACTTGTTGGGTGATGTGGTGGTAAGACCACAGTATATGACCGGGTTTTGGTTCTCAAGGAACTCAGATTCAAGCTTTAGACAGAAGTTCTATAACTGTAAGAAAATTAGAAATCTGTCACATGTTTGTGATGTGCAATGGCCATGTAGAACAAAGATTTAGGATGAGAACATTTGATAAAGTTTGTGAAACATATCTGTGAGCATGAACTCTGGCAGGCACATCACCTATACTAACACTTCTAATTTTCACAGTAACCCAGTGAGTTGAGAACTATGATTATTCTCTATTAAAGATAAAAAGATAAGAATGCATAAAGTACTCATGGAAATGCTAAGAGGATGTGGGGTGAATTTAAAAGTTTGAATGATCCTGGAAAAAAAAAAAAAAAACAATGGAAAACTGGGATGGGTAGAGGGGACAGAAACGGAGTGTGATATTTGAGATAAACATTATCAGTAGGATGGAGAACTTGAGGAAAGAGGCATGAAAGTGAATAAGGACAGCAAAGAGATGGGCAGGCCACAGGAAGGCATTATTATGAAATGAGGGTGAAGCAATAAAGCCCGATACAGGATGGTCTTAAAAACCAGGCAGAGAACATTGGAATTGGCATTAAAGGCAATAAGTGAGTTCTAGGATAGGTAAGTAACAATGTAAAAAAAAAAAAAAAGAAGAAGGATTGAGAATCAGTGAAAAAAAGTATTGAGTAGTTACTACTTTATCAACACTATAATGCTTACTACAAGATCTACAAGTACAAGATTTCAATTCCAATATTATTGTTCTTTATCCTTTCTTCAGCTACAGCTGTAATATAACTATACTCTTCTTATAGTAGCCATTTTATTTGCCATGATCCAAGTATTGATTTTATGGGGAAACAGTCGGGGGGATGAAGGAACTAAAGAAGAGGAACTAAAGGAACTAAAGAGAGAAACTAAGGAACTAAAAAGAGAAAATGCCAGAGTAAAACAGGAATATATAGAGTGTTATGGTAGAAAGGGCTTTCCTGGTAGCTCAGATGGTAAAGAATCTGCCTACATGCAGGAGCCCTGGGTTCGACCCCTGGGTTGGGAAGATCCCCTGGAGGAGGGCATGGCAACTCACTCCAGTGTTCTTGCCTCGAGAATCCCAATGGACAGAGGAGCCTGAAGGGCTGCAGTCCATTGGGTCGCAAAGAGTCAGACATGCCTGAGCAACTAAGCACAGCATGGTAGAAAGTCCAAGGCTGAATAGGAGAAATAAAGCTAGAAGAGCTAGTAGATAGCCAATGAGTACCCTGTCAAGATCTTGGATGTTATTCAGTAAATAACAGGAGGTCTCCCAAAAGGATTAATATGGGGAATGGTGGTGTCAATTACATGTTTATTTTTGTTATATCACTCTAGTGTATGTAGACAATAAAGACAGTACTCAGTCTCTGGGTTGTATCTTATTACTGGATAGGAAGAAGAGGTTTCATGAATTGAGGGTAATTTGAGAGAATTTCTATATTTTTTAAATTGAATTGGAAGCAGTTGGAGAATTTGAGAGAGACTGGATAGACAACAGAGACAAATTAGACAAAAGACTAAATACTCGAGGCCTCCCTCAAAAGAGGGACCATGAACTCATAGTGAGAGCAAACTGCAAAATTATGTGATTTTCAACAATGTGTCTCTGAGCATCCAAAAATTTTCATTGACTGAAGACTTGAGGTTTTGATAAAATGGATGAGAGAGCAGAATTATTGTGATTAGTGATGACAGAACGATTGTCATAGTGGACTATGGCTCTCAGCTGGGCAGAAAAGGACAGAACAGAGGGGGTGTAATGGTCCAGGGACTGACAGTTAAAGGAAAGGCACTTGAGGATGAGAGAGTGAAAGAGCTGAAAGCCTAGGAGGTTTGGCCAAAGAGTAGTCCTGGAGTATAAGATTTGACATATGAAGTTCCATGAGATTGGGTTACTAAATGAGAGTTCAGGGGTTTCAAAAAAAAGTGAGAAGCCAGGATATTAGATGAGTCACTTTCATAGCTGGATATTGAATATCTGAAGTCACTCAGGATGATTCTGGGACAAAGAGCCAAGAGGGGCTATAATCCAGATGTCAAATCTTAGTAAGTGTGAGGAAATAGTCACAAGTCTGATAGAGTTATGATAGACCAGCTAGATGACGTGGGTTTTTTTGTGACACTATGCTAAAGGACAGGCTCAGCAAGCCTTAGTCTGACAGGAAAGAAGTAGAAAGAGGGTTTTTATGCCCAGTAAAGTTAAGGGTCATTTTCTTCTTTTGGTTACTTGTACCTCTACTGTGTCCTTTTTTCCTGTGTATATACAACACTAATCACTAAGCGAAAGATAGTAAGAGTTATTAGAATTACATAAACTGCTGCGATGATAAATTGCTTTTATAATATACCCTCAAAGTTAGTCAGCAAGGTTGTTTTTATATCTTGGCATGTTCATTTATATTTATGGGATTTTCTCTTCTTTTTTGACACTAGGACTTATTGAATAATTGTTTTTGACTACTTTAGGAGGAAATATCGGAGAAAGCAATGGCACCCCCATCCTTGCCTAGTAAATCCCATGGGTGGAGGAGCCTGGTGGGCTGCAGTCCATGGGGTCGCTAGAGTCGGACACGACTGAGCGACTTCACTTTCACTTTTCACTTTCATGAATTGGAGAAGGAAATGGCAACCCACTCCAGTGTTCTTGCCTGGAGAATCCCAGGGACGGGGAAGCCTGGTGGGCTTCCATCTATGGGGTCGCACAGAGTTGGACACGACTGAAGCAACTTAGCAGCAGTAGCAGCAGCAGGAGGAAATATATCAATACATACGCATATAGAGATAAGCACATCTTTTTAATAAAGGGATTATCCTAATTTGAGTGCTTAAAAAATTAGAATATTGATAAATAAGAATTCTCAGTAGTTTTATTAACATAGTGTGTGTGTGTGTGTGTGTGTGCGTGTACTGTGTGTTTTTAGTATACTCTATTTGGGATGTTTCCTAGAGTACTGGCTCTGTGATAGGGTGGTAATTATGCACTGGCATGAAGGTTTTAAACAATAAAATACATGTCCTTAAATACCAAACATAATGGTTAAAAATGAAAACTAATGTAACAGTCAACATTCACACCTTCTGATGCCTTCATAAGGTGTGAATGTTGAAAGCTAGTAACCTCATACCACTTGGTTCTTTTGTTTTTATTTTAATTGTTTTTTTAACTTTAAACTTCACTCAGCAATGGCCCAAACAAAAGATACCTGAAGTAAAGTAGCTCAGCCCTGACCTGAATCTCAAGTTAGGAATGAAGGAAATGCCCTACTGTGTGCATGCCTTATGGAAGCAGCAATCAAGCATATCCACTTAAACAAAAGAAGTAAAATATTATGATCTCTTAACACCAGAGATACATATCAGCTTACAGTACAGGAAGCCATTGCTGGCACCATGGACCTGCTCAGCATTTCTGGTTCCCATAGAGAATCATCTTCATGGCTATGTTAAAACTGCATTATTATATATTTCTCTTTGCCTTGCTGCTGCTGCTGCTGCTGCGTCGCTTCAGTCGTGTCCGACTCTGTGCGACCCCATAGACGGAAGCTCACCAGGCTCCCCCGTCCCTGGGATCCTCCAGGCAAGAACACTGAAGTGGGTTGCCATTTCCTTCTCCAATGCATGAAAGTGAAAAGTGAAAGTGAAGTCGCTCAGTCGTGTCCGACTCTTAGCGACCCCATGGACTGGAGCCTACCAGGATCCTCCTTCCATGGGATTTTCCAGGCAAAAGTACTGGGGTGGGATGCCATTGCCTTCCCCGTCTCTCTGCCTTAGTGGCATGAATACTGAGAGTGTATTCTAAAGCAGGTTCCTACCAGTAAGTGATGTATTTAGGCAGAATCCTCAGAGGTGGCATCCAGGGAACAGGATCTTACATGTGGGGATGTCCATTTACAGCATCACACAGTTGTTGCTGCTGCTAAGTCCTGTCGGTCGGCCCCCCCAAAAAGGCCCCCCCCCCCCCGGCTCCAAGAAAGGGGGGGGGGGGCCCCCCTCCAGAAAAAAAAAAAAAAAAAAAAAAAAAGCGCCCCCTTGTAGCACTGCCATTAGTTAATTCAGGCTGTCAAAGGAGGAATGTGAAAAAATGAAAAAGAATGCCAAAAGGCTTAGCTGAAGCTGGAGGGAGGTGTAGGTGGCTGTGATAGGTTTTTGACCTCCACTTAAGTGCACCCTGATGACAGTAACATGCACAGTGGAATCCTTGGGTCAATCATCAGCTCACTGCCACACAGCATGACTCTAGTGTGAGGTGGGCCACTCACTGCATTCGGATTATATATTTGAAGTTTCTCACTTACTTTTCCGAATAGGAAATACATTCATATAGTTCAGAATTTAAGAGGTATACAATAGTATGCAAATGACTCCTTTCTAGCCCTCTCCTCTGGCCAGCCAATTTCCTCCAAATGGGCAATCACTGTTTATCTTTTAAGTTAATAAATGCAAGCAATATGGAAGTACATATTCTTTCTGCAACTTTATTTTTTTTACTTAGAAATAAGTCTTAGATGCTGTTTTATATCAGCATATATTTCCCCATCTTACCCATTGCCTAATATTTCAGTATATGGAAGATGCATATTCTCCATTGATGAACATTTGGGTTGCTTCCAGTGTTTTGTTCTTAGAAATAGTGCTGTAATTAATAACCTTGTGCACATGTCATTTTGAATGAATGCAGGCAGGTCTGTAGGAGACATTTCTCACATTAGAATCTAAGAGTTTGCACATTTGAAATTTCAATAAATACTGCCAAGCTACAATTCCATCAGCTTTGCATAAGAAGACTTATTTTTCTTTATTCTCACCAAACCAATATGTTATCCAATTTTTAATCTTTCCAAAATAATAGCCTTTTAAAAATCAGTACAAAATAAATTTTCATTTTTTTTACTGTGTATGAGTTGAGAATCTTTTACTATGTCTAAGCACCATTGGCCTTTCTGTGTATTTCTGTGCTGTAAACTCCATATTTCTAATGGGCTGTTGGTGTTGTCTTGGGAGTGTGATGGTTTTAAATTCAAAACAAGTCTGAAAAGTACCTTGTGGGCAAGTAAGTTTTCCCCTATATAATTCTGGTGATTCTTTGCAGAATAGGAGAAAATGACTTCCTTTAATTTGCATTGGGTTATAAACTTGTATTAGAACTCAATTACCATCCTTTAGGAGCTCCAATGCTGACCTGATTGGCCATTTCTTACAGTGTGAGGTAAATGTCTTTAAAATGAAGTGCATGCTCATATTTTCAAGAAATGGGAGAGTAGTTAAGCAATAACATTTAGAAAAAAAATATTCTTAGTCCATAAAAATCAGAAAGCTCTTTATTAGTAGTAAGGTTCTTGTATAAAAGCATAATTTCTCTTACATTTAGAGACTGTAAAATTATGGCCCTTTAGGAATTGTGTATTATTTGAAATTGTAATATTTTAGATTTTGATGTTATTTCTAATACATGAGGTCTAGTGCTGTCATCTTTCCTAGACAATCCTTAGAGGGAAAAAAACATGCTACCTAGCTAAAGGTAGATTTCACCTGGAATATTCATCTGATAATGTGTTTTATAGGTAGCATATGGTAGTGCTGTTATATGAATTCTGGATGAATTTTTCCTTGTTAAAATTTGTTGAAAGTGTTATATTTTAGTTAGTGTCTGGTGTAAACCATTGATTTCAAATAGATGTGATTTCAGACAATGTGGTTCCTCCTATTTCATATTTATTTTAGAACAAGAAACAAAG
This sequence comes from Tragelaphus eurycerus, assembly GCA_935064755.1. Taxonomy (NCBI): domain Eukaryota; kingdom Metazoa; phylum Chordata; class Mammalia; order Artiodactyla; family Bovidae; genus Tragelaphus; species Tragelaphus eurycerus. Next base: position 207,165 of record CAKXYN010000107.1, read on the forward strand.
AGACTGTAAATGATGGCTTGGTCAATAATAATACTCAACTTGGAATTCCCGCTGACTGGTGGGAGTGATTTGATAGAAAAGCCGTTTGTCTTCCGTGATATCACTGCTGAGCTTTGAGTAGTAACTGCCTCCAGGATTACTGTTTTAAGAAAATATCTGAAATCTATAGGTGGATTATAGATACACAGGTGACTTTAAAATTATTTTTATTCATTCTTCATCTCTAAGATAGAATGGAAAGAAGAAACATTTCCATACCCAGCCCCCCTCTCAAATTTTCTACTGTCCTGAAATTCCTTCTGTTCAAATACTTAGAGGTTTAGTCTTAACTCCTGATTTTCCCTGTTGTTCATGTACTTAAGTCAGCATTTTTAAGTGGTTAATGTCTGCCAGCTATTTACTTAACTACACCTCTTTCAGTTCTCACAACCATCCAAAGAAGTAGGATTATCATTAGACCCATTTTGTAGATAACGAAACTAAGGCTCTGGGAAGTCAAATAACTTGATTAAGATCACCTGTTAGTAGTAGAATTAGAGCCTGAACTTAGGACTATGTGATTCCAAACACACTGTAACTATAATCATTATGTAATGCTGCCTACTCAGTAGTTGAGCCACTTTTCAAATAAATTCCTACATTGAACATGAGTGGTATTCCAAATATTGTATAATCAACATAACCAAATCACAGCATAATCATTAAAAGGGCATACACTAATGAACAGATGCCTACAACCAATGGCTGAATATGAGCCCAATAAATTTAGAAAAATCAAGTGGAAATGTTCCGAGGTGGCTGTGAAGGGCCTATTACTCACCCCTGTGGCCTGCCCATCACAGGAAGAAGCTCACTTCTCCTTCCAACTCCCACTTCACAGAAATTGGTGTTTGATTAAAAAAAAAAGAAGAAAAACTCTCGTAAAGTCACATACTGTATTTATCAACACATGATCCAATAGAAAAGCTTATATTCCTTTTACTAGTACCCTTTGTGATTAACTAGAGCTAAAGATATAGAGCTAAAGTCCCTTGGACTGCAAAGAGATCAAACCAGTCAATCCTAAAGGAAATGAACTCTTTATTAATTGAAAGGACTGATGCTGAAGCTGAAGCTCCAATACTTTGGCCATCTGATGGGAAGAGCTGACTCATTAGAAAAGACCCTGATGCTGGTAAAGATTAAAGGCAGGAGGAGAAGGGGATGACAGATGACAGAGGACAAGATGGTTGGATGGCTTCACCAACTCAATGGACATGAGTTTGAGCAAGCTCTGAGAGATGGTGAAGGACAGGGAAACCTAGAGTCCATAGGGTTGCAAAGAGTAAGGCAAGACTGAACAACCGAACAACAACAAAAAGATGCAAATTCGTTCAAATCGCTTTGAAAATCTTTTGACTAGACCTAATTCTAATATTTCTAGGGTCATTTCATAGGGAAACCTGTCCTGGTACATTTTCAGTTCAGTTCAGTTCATTCACTCAGTCGTGTCCAACTTTTTGTGACCCCATGAATTGCAGCACACCAGGCCTCCCTGTTCATCACCAACTCCTGGAGTTTACTCAAACTTATGTCCATTGAGTCGGTGATGCCATTCAGCCATCTCATCCTCTGTCATCCCCTTCTCCTCCTGCTCCCAATCCTCTGATGCTTTTGAACTGTGGTGTTGGAGAAGACTCTTGAGAGTCCCTTGGATTGCAAGGAGATCCAACCAATGTATTCTAAAGGAGATCAGTCCTGGGTGTTGATTGGAAGGAATGATGCTAAAGCTGAAACTCCAATACTTTGGCCACCTCATGTGAAGAGTTGACTCATTGGAAAAGACCCTAATCCTGGTACATTTTAGCTCATATATAAATAATATATACCTACTAGATAATATCAGAGAAGGCGATGGCACCCCACTCCAGTACTCTTGCCTGGAAAACCCCATGGACAGAGGAGCCCTGTCCATGGGGTCGCTAAGAGTCGGACACGACTGAGCTACTTCACTTTCACTTTTCACTTTCATGCATTGGAGAAGGAGATGGCAACCCACTTCAGTGTTCTTGCCTGGAGAATCCCAGGGACAGGGGAGCCTGATGGGCTGCTGTCTATGGGGTCACACAGAGTTGGACACGACTGAAGCAACTTAGCAGCAGCAGCAGCAGATAATATGTGTCTGTTTTTTATGGTCATTTCCTGAATGTTCACAACTGTATACTTACAATTCCCCTTTAGCTCAAAATTGCTTTAATTTTTACAATTATATAGAGAGTATATTGTCCAAGAGGGGATTTGACTTTAAACATTTATGATTCATTTATTTAACTAGTTACCAGGTCAACTGCTCAGTGGGAAATTGGATGTTATTCTTACTGTGAGAACATCAGACAAAATTAGACGGAAGTGTGTAGGACAAACTAGTGTGTTGGAGCCTCAATATATCAGTGATTGAACCAGTTAGTACCTTAATTCTTTTTTTTTTTCCCTCCAGAAAGCACAAGTGTTAACTTACAATGAAACATAGGTAAGATAAAAGCAAAGTAACAAGAATGAGGGCAGGAGGAGAAGGGGACGGCAGAGGATGAGATGGTTGGATGGCATCCCCAACTCAATGGACATGAGTTTGGGTGAACTCTGGGAATTGGTGATGAACAGGGAGGCCTGGCATGCTGCAGTTCATGGGATTACAAAAAGTCGGACACGACTGAGTGACTGAACTGAACACAAGTGAAAAAGAGGACAAATAGAGAAGGGACAGAGAAAATAGGATGGGAAAGAGGAAATAAAGTAAATCAAGAAACTTATTTTTTACTTATTAAAAACCAAGGTAAAAAGGGAAAAGGAATTCATTTAGTTAACTAATTCATTTACTAATTTTAAACAATACTGATCCATGAAAAGAGATAATCTTTTTATTATTACCAAGATCTAAAAGAAATCTGTTAGGTTACATAGGAGTCTTTATGAGGAATATCAATATCTTTTGAGGTCACTGACTTGGAAATATTAGTATAATTTTAGGAGTATGCAAAGGCAATGGCTGTTTTTGTCTCAAAAAAATAACTTCTGAAGGTTTATATCTTGTGGCATTTGCATGCTGAATATAATCTTAATACTTCCAGTATCATTATGTACATATTAACCTCTGGGAAATTTTTATTGCATAATGCAATGTCATTCAACAAAATTTTATTGTGTTCCTGTTCTATGCCAGGCATTGCATCAGGCTCCAGGAATGCAATCCATGGGGGTATCACTTCATGAGGATTCTCATTCAGAAATAAAAAAACAATGAAAATGAAATGTGGTGTGTATTCCAATGAAGGGATGCTATGGCATCTGACATCATCTAGAGCTGTGGTTTCTAGATTTTTTATTTCATGAATGAGCATAATAATTTTTAAATGTGGGTTAATATAGATTGCCATCATTTTACTAGCCAAGAAAAGGCACTGAAAAGATTTTAAAAGCTACTACATTTGACCCTTGAACAGCTTGGGCTTGAACTGGATAGGTCCACTTATATGTGGATGTTTTTCACTAAATGTATACTTCAGTACTACATGGTCCACATTTTGTTGAATCTATGGAGCTGGAACCAAGGATATGGAGGGTTCATTGTAAAGTTACACACAGGTTTTTGACTGTGTGGGAGTTGGAGCCTTTAACTTGTTCAAGAGTCAACTATAGATAGCATATTAAAAAGCAGAGACATTACTTTGCCAACAAAGGTTCTTCTAGTCATGGCTATGGTTTTTCCTGTGGCCATGTATGGATGTGAGAGTTGGACTGTGAAGAAAGGTGAGTGCTGAAGAATTGATGCTTTTGAACTGTGGTGTTGGAGAAGACTCTTGAGAGTCCCTTGGACTGCAAGGAGATCCAACCAGTCCATTCTGAAGGAGATCAGCCCTGGGTGTTCTTTGGAAGGAATGATGCTAAAGCTGAAACTCCAGTACTTTGGCCACCTCATGCGAAGAGTTGACTCATTGGAAAAGACTCTGATGCTGGGAGGGATTGGGGGCAGGAGGAGAAGGGGACGACAGAGGATGAGATGGCTGGATGGCATCACTGACTTGATGGACGTGAGTTTCAGTGAACTCCAGGAGTTTGTGATGGACAGGGAGGCCTGGCGTGCTGCAATTCATGGAGTCACAAAGAGTTGGACACAACTGAGCAACTGAACTGAACTGATATCGCCTTCTAACAACATCCTTTCATTCAAAGGACATTTTAAATTAAAAATATAGGAAGAAAATAGTTTTAGAATGAAGGGTAGACATTCACCAAAAAAGACAATGACAACTTTCAATCTTAACTTGAGCTATGTATAAGGTTTTAGCTGCAGAAAAATTACATCAGAACCTGATTTTAATTGTAATTTGTACAAAAATCATAGTGCTCTGAAATAAAGTATCAGGAGGGGCTACTACAGAAAGGGAGAACAGGGAACTCTCCTTAGAAAAGATAGAACATTTCAACTGAGGCCCAAAGGATGAACATAAACCAGGCAGGCAAGGAGGAAAAAACCCAAAACTTTCCCTGTCAGGAAGGCTTAACACACTCCCCTCTGTATTAGTGTTCTGAGCTTGGTGTAAAAAATCACCAACTTAAACACAATTTATTACCTTAGGCTCACTGACTAAATGAGATTCACTGTACTAAAATTAAGGCATGGTAAGAGGACCACTCTCATTCTGGAGGCTCTGTTGGAGAATCTATTTCCTTGCCTTGTATAGCTTGCAGATGTTGCCTACATTGTTTGGCTTGTGGCCCCTTCCATCACCTTCAAATCTACAGTGCAATTTCTCTCCTGACTCTGACACTGACTCTTCTGCCTCACTCTTACACATTCAAAGAACCCTTGTGATTTCATTGAGCCCATCCAAATAATCCAGGATAATCTCTTTATCTTGAAGGCAGCCAATTAGCAACCTTAATTCCATCTGCAACCTTAGCTCCTCCTCTCCTAGATTTATATCCACAAATTCTGGGGGATAGGATGTAAACGTCTTTGGGAAGCTTGTGTTCTACCTACCGCACGGTCTGACTCATGGAAAACAAAGTATATGCTAAATTGCTTCCTTCTCAACCATTGGCTTGTGAAGAATTGTGAAGAGTATGAAATATACTCTGCTTGAAAGCTAACAAGAAGCCTGCCAGAGTTCACTGGTGGCAGCAGAAGGCATGAGACTTCTGGATCACAAACAAAGGACTTCATTATTCATGGCCAAGCATGAGCCTCATCACATTTGCCTCAGCCCCTCTTATCTTCCAAGTCCCACAGGAGTGATTCAGAAGAGGTCTGACGGATAGCCGCATCCACTGTGGACTGTATTATAGAAGAAGAACCTCAAGTTTAGGGAACCTGAATCATTTACAATGAATAATGAGGATGCCTTTCCTTTTCTCCAAAAGGAAACGTGACCTCTCTCTTCCAAAGCTGCTCAATATACAAACATCCTTAAAAAGATAATCCAGAACAAAAAGTACATCTTGCAAACAAATTTTTATTGTACAATGCAATGTCATTCAACAAAATTTTATTGTGTTCCTGCTCTATGCCAGGCATTGCATCAGGCTCCAGGAATGCAATCCATGGGGGTCTCTCTTCATGAGGATTTTCATTCAGAAATTTAAAAAAAAAAAAAAAAACAATGAAAATGAAATGTGGTGTGTGTTCCAATGAAGGAAGAATGAGATGCTATGGCATCTGACATCATCTAGAGCTGTGGTTCCTAGATTTTTTATTTCATGAATGAGCATAAAATTTTTTAAATATAGATTGCCAACATTTTATTAGCCAAGATGTTTGCAAGATGTAAAGAAAAAACCTAAAGAACCTTGGAAAGTTGTCCATGAATATGCCTATGCTGCATCTGCTTTTAAAAACCCGATCTGCAGTTTCTCAAATGTGGGGACTAGGTCTTCAAACATCATTTTAAATATCAATTCATTTTAAGTTAAAAGCTTTGTTTTTCAATTTACAAATATAATTTTTTCAACTTTTTTTTTTACTTGATCAAGTCAACCTTTATTTATACATTACACTGAATTATTTTTCTAGTGCCTAATCTGTTCCCTGTTACTCTTTACTTATCATCAGATAGTTCTAAATGAAAACATGTTATTTTTGGCTGGCTTAATATATAAACAACTAATGCAAAAACAGACTAATGCATAAACAGACCTCAGTTCATAATGAGGAAATATTAGCAAATTTACTAATGAGGGCACTCATACAAACAGATAATTATGAAGCAAACCAAGTGCCAATATGACCCTAATGTGAAATGTCATTCTGTGAGAACAGGGACTGAGAGGGGGCCTTTATAAGAAGGGGAAAACAGACAAATTCATTTCTACGTATTAAATCCAAACCCATTCTGAGAGCAAAAGATGGCTATAAAGTTAGAGATCCAGTTAAAAAAACAAATGATAATATTTTATATTAGAAGTACCAACATTCATGAATTTGCTTATGGATCTATTCCCCCTATTACTGACATTCTTCTAAGTTAAAGTTACTCATTAGGTACATTTCCCCTAGTTTTAAGGGCAAAGAAGGCTATAAAGAAAATATTAAACTATCTAATGATAAAAATGAACTTAGAAGGAAAAAAGAAAGGGAATACATTTTACCCTCTATGTGCAGAAATGTAGTAGATGCATATCAATAAGGCACATTCTTTGAGCAACTTTTTCCCCCGACATGTTAATACATAAGATGAGTTGTCAATGTTCTCCCATCTAATTGTCCTGAGACCAACAGTATGATTCAGACTAAGGGTAAAACAGCAGTCTTTATTCCTAAAAGGGAGTTGCTTAGAAGCCAACTGGATTGTATTTATACTCGACATATGTAATGATCACAATCTTGCCACTCGTAATTTTTTATCTCATTAACACTTCTGAAAAACTAAAGCACCATCCCTACTTTTACCATATTCTTGCACTTTATAGACTATTGCTTTTATGTTAAATTCATCAATTTGTATACTATGCTGACAAAAGAAGCACAAATTGCCAAGGAGCATGACAAACTGCAGTCACTTTCCTTGACAAGTACAGTGCTAGCAATTCAGTGGAAGGCATTCAGTAACTGCAATCAGAAAACCTGCATTTTCAGTCTGGCTCCTTCCCATCTAATCCCTGTGAGTTCTATGCCTCAGTTTCTTCATTTGTGAAGAAATGATCTCAGGGTGACATGACATGGTGATGTGGAAGCACCTTAATTCATAAGGATATGCTTTATTTTTAGTCTGAATTTCATTCTTTTTTTTTTTTTTTTAATTTTCATTGAGGGAGTTCAGCAGCACCTGTTAATAGCTGGACTTTTAGTAAAGAGTACATCTGAAAAATAAAGAGTGTGATTACAATCCACAATTCCAACCTTCAGGTCAGAAATCACAAACCCAGCCATGCCTGAGGGCCTGCTGTGTGGAAAGGGCTGCGTGTGCTGAATCCAGGAGGAACAGTTTACTAGTTCCTCCCATTTCCTCCTGCCTGGCATCCCAGTCCTTTCCTTGTTGCTCATCAATGACTCACCAGTGCCTTTCTCACTCCTGACTGCAACAGGCTCACCTGCAAAACCCCTGACGGTGACAGCTCCTCATCCTTGCCTCTCATGTCCTGGCACCAAGGAACTACCACCACCGTTTCTTCAGGTTCCCTCAAGTCACAGAGATGCCCCTCTTCAGAGCCTCTGCTGGCTCATTTCCTGCAGAAACTAATGGGTCTTATCCTTGCTTCCCCTGACGGCTGTCATTGTTGCAGACAATCATGCTCTCCGTCTCAGCTGTTGACTCCTCTGCCTCCTCTGCCTCCCAGCTCTTTTCCTGAAGCTTCCTCTCAGGTACTAATTGCCTCAGCCATTCACAGATAAGAACATTTCAATAGCTAAGCTGAGATAAACTTGCAGGGTCCATCAGATGCAGCCTCCTGCCTGTAAAGGAGAAGAGAAGGCTCCACACAAGATGTGTGTTTCCTCAACCTGTCAGTGTTCCCTCTAACTTCTAGTCACAACCTGAAGAAAATCATTCCTCTGAAAGTAAGCTTGTCTCTTATGTCCAAACCAATTCTCTACCCAGGTAGTTGAGTCTTGTTTCCCTTCTTTGGTTTCCTCTGGTGCACTTGTCTATGATTTGGGCATGAGATAGAGGGAATATCAAAGTTCAGAAGTCTTCTGGTCCAATTACATATCTACTTTTAAAAATAACATTATCACCGCCAATGGGTCATGCACCCTGAAAAGGAATTTACTTCATTGTAGGCGGTCAGTCCATCCTTGAACAGCTCTGACCAGAAGTGTTTAACCTGGGTTCATAGAAACCTTCCTTCCTTCCTGTTACATCCTCTGATTATACTTTCTCCCATCAGGACATCACAGTAGCTTCCATGGTCACTCACCTGCTAGTACTGTCCATCACTTCTTCTCCAGCATCTGGCAAAGGCTCTCAAGCATAGCAGTCTCCTAAACATCTGTTGAATGAATGAGTGAGTGTGTAAATAAATAAATGTCTGGGGCCTTTTCTAGAGGACCACAGTCTGTATCTAAGATATATATGAAATATAATTTGGGTCTTCTCCAGGCTAAAAGTCCTTAGTTTTTATAAGGAAATTTTCAGGTGACATTTCCTTTCCTCTGGGCTTTCTCCAGTGTGTCTAAATTTATCTCAGTAAACAATATAAAAATTAAAAATTATATTTAAATATAAATATAAATCATAGTGAAAAAAATATATATATATACATTTCAGGCTTCCCTGGTGGCTCAGTGGTAAAGAATCTGCCTGCCAGACCAAGAGACACAGATTCAATCCCTGATCCAGGAAGATCCCACCTGCCACAGAGTAATTAAGCCCGTGTGTGGCAACTACTGAGCCTGTGCTCCAGAGCCCAGGAGTCACAACTCCTGAGCCCGTGTGCCTGAGAGCCTGTGCTGTACAACAGCAAAAGCCCCTGCAGTGAGAAGCCCGCTCACCACAACCAGAGAAAAGTGTGCACAACAACGAAGACCCAGCACAGCCAAAAACAAAAAAGAAGAGAAACATTTTTTAATATAAATTATATTTAAATATACATTTATGTATATGACTATATATAATCATATGGGTGTGAGTATAAAATTTGGTTACTCTACTTTTCTAAATAAAGTTACATCAATGTATAGAGCATGAGTAAACAAAAACTAACAGAAAAAAAAATATCCTTTGGCACTCAAAATCTACTCATACTTAAGTGGTTTTATTTAGTATTATTAAATTTTTAGTTTTGGACAGAGGCTTTGCTATATCATTTAATTATTTTTAAAAGAAAAAGCTAAACCACAATTCTACCACCCTGATGCAGTTGTTGTCATTTTCCTGTTTGGCCCATCTTTTTCATACATAAAAATAACTTTGTTATTGTAAATATGTGGTATACATTTTGCATTGTATTTTTTTCACTTAAAATTATATTGCACATATTTTTCATATTATCATTAATCCTTATTATAATTCCATCAGCTTATAGTATAATACTTCATCAACTTGATATACTATAACCATTTCCCAATTAGTACTGATTAAAATGCTTCAAAGTTTCTTAATAGAGAATTATGTTAGGAATACTGCCTGCATATAGATTTTCTTCCTAAATATCTTGTCAAATTTTAAAATATTCCCTTCTCTCTATTATCATTTGAAAGGATTTTTCAGTTTCTATGTGTATGAGTTTTAATTATATGTATGCTATTTATTTCCAGTTTTATATAAATGTAGTAAAAAGCTGAAGCCTATAAAACTTTGACTTTTAATTAAAATTATTCATTAAGCCCTAAAACATTATAATTTTTATAAATTTCACAGATATATTTTAAGAGATGTAGCCTGTTTTAAAGATGATTAGCATTTTTTTCATTCCAGAAATATTTATAAATACCTAATTGATGCCAGGCACCATGTTAGGAACCTGTGATGCAAGAATGAACAAGAGAGATCCAGTGCTTAAAGAATTAAGAAAAAGAGTAGTGATAAAAAACTGTGATAAGTGTTATGATAGGATGGTTCAAGGCACTACTACCCTTAGACTTAGACAGAAAGGGTCTTTGGCCTCAGTCCTAGGTTTCAGAGAAACTCTCTCTGCCCCCCACTCCACCCCCCACAGTGCCCCTTCTCACCAGGCAAGGAGACAGCAGACATCTATGAGATATCTTGGACATGTCTATCTGGAGCTCACAATCCCTACTAGACCCTCCTCTGAGTAACAGGGATGCCAGAATTTCCTCCTCGAATGGTCTAAACCCACTCCTAGGGCCAGAGCAGATGTCTCTGTATCCACCTACTGAATGTTGAGCTTGTGCTTATGTGCCCAGCAATGGACAGGTAAAACACAATGCTTGGGGAAGGCTGTGACAGGGCTTGAATGTGTGGTCTGAGTGGTCCACACACAGGCAGAGGAATCCCCTGGCAGCTCCGGTTGGAGGCAGGAGTGGGAAGGGAAAGAGAAAGAGGAGTGCTCACAGACTATAGACAAGGGGCGGGGGCCACTTCTCCCCCAAAGTCATGTTCTAGAACAGAGCTCTGAAGATTCTGAAAATTCTAATTTGGGCCTTGTTTTCCAGGTGGTTTTGTGGATATATTTGTCATGGTAGGAGGATGGAACATATTTTATTTAACGGGTTGCTAGCTTGATTGATGGTTTTAAAATCTTTAGACAAATGGGATGTAGTACTTCATTTATATTCTTGCCCCAGGCCTTGCAAATGTTGGGGCAGGTCTGGTATGTAGTGCCATGGGGACACCTAACAGGAGGATCTAACTTTATATGGGGGCATCATAGATGGCCTCTCAGAGTAAATCATGGTTCAGTAGCCTAGGATCAGCCAGAGGATATTCTACTTATATAACTACCACATTTATAGACTAAAGGTGGAAAAGTCATATGTTCATCCTAATAAATGCCAAAAAAATGTATTTGATGAAACAGTCATGTTTAAATTAATACTTAGAATATTAATACTCTAGAATATTAAGGGCAGGAGAAGGGGGTGACCAAGGATGAGGTGGTTGGATGGCATCACCATCTGAATAGACATGAGTTTAAGCAAGCTCTGGAAGATAGTGAAGGACGGGGAAGCCTAGTGTGCTACAGCTCATGGGGTTGCAAAGAGTGGCACACAACTTAGCAACTGAACAACTCCTGTAGAATAAACAGCATGGCACAATAAATCCTTTATGTATATGAAAGTAAACCTTGATGTCACACATAAATGTTAAGTACCCACAATGTTCCCTTGAAATGTAACCAAAGACAAGAATGCAACTATCACTCAATTACTTAACATGGATTTAAAATTTCTAGGCAATTCATTTGGCAGATGTTAATTTCTTTTCCCTTTTCCAGTGGTTTAATGAACATATTTTTAAAGTGAGAACTGTGTTATTTACTCCACAACATTTTTAAAGTCCTTTATCTTTTTTTGGTTTGTCATCATTGTTGTTGCTGGCCTATATCCCGTCTTGAAGGCACATGTTCCATAAAATTACTACCTGCTTGTTAAAATACACTTTTATGTATTTCGAATTTTCCTCTTTCAAGATTCAACAGAGGCCTCCATTTTCCTCCTTATGATTTTGTATTTGTTTGGTCAACCATCGCCTGGAGCTGGTGTTTAGACCAGGAAGCGACTCATTATTCTCCCAAATGGTTCCTGTGTCTCAGTTATTAATCTGCATCAGCTGGAGGCAAATAGCATTCCCTCTACCCTCCAGTCTTAACACATAATCAGGAACTTGGCAGAGGAAAAGAGTGGTGGTGGAAGTTCTGGCCTGACTGGCTATGAGGAGCAAGCAGTTAATTGAATAGAAACAAGTCATATGGCATTTTTAATTTGAGTAAAGAATACAAGTCTATTTTAAAGTTGTTTGCCTGGTCACTGCCAGGCATCTGTTAGCTACTGTGCTTGCTGGTTCACTCTCTCTCGCATTCCCTCTCTCTGACTCTCCTATTTCTGAACTATAAATTCCCAGATGAGACTCTGATTTTTGATACTTGATAAACAGTCATTCTTAAATGATGTCTAAGGGAAAGACAAGACATCTTTATGAAGCAGCAGTTTTGGTGTTCCTTTCTCACTCCTTCTCAAATTTTACAATAGAACACATGAGAACTAGGCTGCTGCCTGTTCTCAAAGTACATTTTCAGAGAATTTATCATATTCTGAGCCTGTAGCAGATATAATTCTTTTCTCCCCAACAATTTAGGACCCTTGATAACTTGGGGGACATCAAGCATGTTTATGCAGAACTCTCCAACTTTAACAAGAAGGTAGGACTTGAAGACATGTGCTTTTGATCATCCCTGCAGGACCATTTTATAAGTTCAAAAATCAGGGAATCCACTCAGGAGTTGTCTAGTGTTTGCTTAAATTCAGTCTTGGCAAGAACAGATGTTGCCTAAATTTGATTCTCCCATTAGTCAAATATAATTTTGACAGTAAAAGTGATATCCAAGGTATTATTTCTGTAAAATGATAAAATTCTCCCTTGTGGCTTCCCCACATCTCCACTGGTTCTCACTTCTCACCATCCTCCTCCTTCCTTTCTTCTCCATCCCAATTCACACCCACAGCCCTAGGTCTCAGTAAGAACAATCAAATGGCAAGTGAAGGGTCCTGAAGTGGCTTCACTTAGCACTGTGGAATCTCAACATGAAACGCCCATTCTTGGTTTCTCCTCCTTGACAGAGAGGGCTCCAGTCACCTCTGCAGTGCGCATGCCTGCTTTCTGACTCTCCAGTGTTTGCCTAGTCTTGGTCCTCTGAGGAATTTCTTTTCTAATCCCTCCTTTCTGCAGAGTAATTCAGTGGATTCTGGTAAAAAGAAGTCCTAGCCTGGGTTTAGGGAGTCTCTTACCTTAGTGAAGGTGTTAGTCACTTCAGTCTCTTTGGAACCCCATGGACTGTAGCCCGCCAGGCTCTTCTGTCCATGGAATTCTTCAGGCAAGAATACTGGAGTGGATTGTCATTCCCTTCTCTAGGGCTTTTACCTTAGGGCATTGCCAAAACACAAGACTTGTGTTCTGTCCCCTCCCAGACTTCTGTTTTAGAAAATCAAGTTGCATACAACCCCAAACACTCAGTACATAAAGAAAAGAACATTAAAACTGCAAATAATTCCATGACTCAACAATGATAAACATTGTTGATATTTTAGGGTGTGGTATGGTATGGAATATGTAAATATATGAGACATGAATTATACTAAATTATAAAAATTGTTTTATATAAATATTGTTTATATGAAATTCAGTTTTAAGTAGGTGTCATGTATTTTTGTGTGCCATATCTGGAACCCCTGTTAGAGTTCTAATCACAACAGACGTGTTTTCCTTCACATATACCCTCACCAATAATCCCACATTTTCAAAAATTAAGAATTATTAAAACATTTCAGGAATAATTTTTGCTGAGAACATTAATAACATTTTGCTACTCATACACTGGGTGGGAAAACTGTTTCCTTTATTGATTAATATGCAGAGTACATCATGAGAAACGCTGGGCTGGAAGAAGCACAAGCTGGAATCAAAATTGAAGGGAGAAATATCAATAACCTCAGATATGCAGATGACACCACCCTTATGGCAGAAAGTGAAGAGGAACTAAAAAGCTTCTTGATGAAAGTGAAAGAGGAGAGTGAAAAAGTTGGCTTAAAGCTCAACATTCAGAAAACGAAAATCATGGCATCCGGTCCCATCACTTCATGGGAAATAGATGAGGAAACAGTGTCAGACTTTTTTTTTTTGGGCTCCAAAATCACTGTAGATGGTGACTGCAACCATGAAATTAAAAGATGCTTACTCCTTGGAAGGAAAGTTATGAGCAACCTAGATAGCATATTCAAAAGCAGAGACATTACTTTGCCAACAAAGTCTGTCTAGTCAAGGCTATGGTCTTTCCTGTGGTCATGTATGGATGTGAGAGTTGGACTGTGAAGAAGGCTGAGCACCAAAGAATTGATGCTTTTGAACTGTGGTGTTGGAGAAGACTCTTGAGAGTCCCTTGGGTTGCAAGGAGATCCAACCAGTCCATTCTAAAGGAGATCAGTCCTGGGTGTTCTTTGGAAGGACTGATGCTAAAGCTGAAACTCCAACACTTTGGCCACCTCATATGAAGAGTTGACTCATTGGAAAAGACTCTGATGCTGGGAGGGATGAGGGGCAAGAGGAGAAGGGGACAACAGAGGATAAGATGGCTGGATGGCATCACTGACTCGATGGATGTAAGTCTCAGTGAACTCCTGGAGTTGGTGATGGACAGGGAGGCCTGGTGTGCTGCAATTCATGGGGTTGCAAAGAGTGGGACACAACTGAGTGATTGAACTGAACTGAACAAATAAAATGAGAGAAATTTTGGTTTACATTTTTTGTGTTATTGATTGGGAATTATAGCTTTAACATGTACTATTTGATCACTGAATATGAATATTTCTGTTGACTGAATACTAAGTGATGAAAGAAAACATATTTTAAAGTAAATAAAAGATAAAGAAATAAAATCATACAGAAAAGATGTCATAATATCATTGTTTTTTCTTCCCTTATGTATTAAAAAAAAGACACAATTTTTATAACCTACAAAGAAAAAAATGTTATTTTATCAATGATGGGGTTTCATTTTAGAAAAGGGGCTTGGAGATTATTTTAAAATTTTGGACCTATTTTAAATGAGGGTTTCATCATGGATATGCTTTTTCTTTTTTGTGTTCAGCATGTTATCATCAACAATGCATTCCTTGAAACTAGCCATGATTTCAAGTCATAATGAGGAGTGCATACACAATATTTGTGACTTGTCAAGCTCACAACAAATGCAGAGAATTGCACCTGAACTTCTGCCCTATCTATATCAACTCACTGTCAATCTTTTGACAGTATCATATTTCAGACAGTAACTTTATAAACTTGGGCACCTAGAGAAATTCTTTAACAAACTAAAACATTTTCAGGATGACATTAATGATAGACATTTTTAGATATCATATGTAGGCCAGAATTGCAAAATGGGTTTGTACTGCAAACTTTCCCAAGTTCTTGTAATTAGTGTAACCATGATAGATGGAAAATAACAGCAAAAAGATTTCCTTCTCATCTGCAGACCTGTTCCCTTCTATTCATCATTACCAAACACTAGTGTAAAAGAGCCATAAAGGTTGGGCAACGGAGAGTCTGCAGCTGCTCAATGGGTATTTTTGGAAAGTGACGTGGCCTCAGGACTCACAAGGACCCTGAAGGAAGATCTGTAATACTAATTAGGGGGAGAGCAATTCTCATTCATCTGGCTTGTCCTGATATCATTTCTTGGCAGTAAAAAGAGACTAAGATAATGTGCGAATCTGACAATTGGGAAGTCCATGAGTTAAAGTAGTACTTGATATCATCTCTCCTTTCTGGTCATCTGGCGTCAGTGTTAAAATGATTTTACATGGTCAGAATCACTCGAGTATGATCCACAGTTAATATGACATGGCAACAACTAAAATAGAATCAGTGCATGTTGCTAGTTGGTTCAGTCTTCAGATACATTTAACCACCTGGTATGTTTTTATCCAAAGAACTCCCCATTCTAAAGATATAATGCTTTTAACTCTTTATTTTTTCCTCAATACATTTGTCTTTTTAACTTTGTCATGACTGATAAGAGACAGATGCAAACATTTCCTATAGAAAGACATACATATTTCTGGTCTGGGACCTAGTACTAAAGTACCAGCACTGTAGTAGTCAGTATTTAAATAGTGGATTATTTTAAAATGCAGTAGTTTAACTACATATGAAATAGATAACTAATAAAAAGCCTACTGTATAGTACAAGGCACTCTATCCAATACTCAGTAATGACCTATATGGAAACAGAATCTAAAAGAGCGAATATATGTATGACTGACTCCTTTTGCCATACAGCCGAAACACAACAACTATACTCCAATAACAAGTTAAATAAGTAAAAGGCAGTAGTTAAGAGAATATCCTCAGGGCTCTGAGTTATGTGAATCTGAATCCAAGTTTAGTTGTTTACTATGGCTTTGTGACCTTGAGGAAGTTATTTAAACTGCCTACGCCTGAAGTCATCTATAAAGTGAAAATAATAAGGTGAAAATAATATTGAATCTATAAGATAATACAAGTAAAGGGCTTAGCGGAGTTCATGGCATACAAAATTATATTCTTCTGGTAATAAATGAAATTTAACAGATTTAAGTTATATTATAGTATAATTCACTACATCTGTGTTATAATTATCACATTTCCTCATGAAATTTCTCCCCATCACTTGTAACTAGCTAAAATATTGAAGTAGGAATATATTTTCTCCTTCATACATTTTTCTCCTAGGGGTTCCTGCTATTAGTTAGCATATAGACAGACAGGAGATGGAAAGTGTTGTCTTCATGTTAAACCTGAATTTCCCAAACAAGGTCAATACAGAAACTCACTTCCTATTTGTCTGGGTGAGTCTTTCCCTTTATTTTAGAAAAGGAAAACATTTTCACAGAGCCTTTAGGAGATTCTGATGTGAGGGTATTAGTTGGTGAAAGAGAAGGTAATCACTCCCTTCTTATGCACTTGGGCTGAGAGCCATCAAAGTAAGTTATCACCTGTTCTCACATCCCTTGAAATCTTGATTAGTTCTCTAGCAAAAGTAGTCCTTCCATTATATCTTCCCCACCAGCTCTGGGAAACAGCATGCCTGCTTTTACATTGAAACTTCAGTGGTTGCGCTTTAAATAAAGTCTTATCCTTGTATGGAGGAATGACTTGCATGTTCTATATAAACTTTTTTTTCTCTGCAAAGACTCATAAATTATTGCTTAAATAGTCCCTTCAGGAATTCAGATCCCTCTTATTATTGCTTTTATGCCTCTTTTTGCCTAAAATATTTAAATTTGAAGACCATACTATTTTTCCTAAGCTGCCACCCTTTCCACCATTTTTCATCTAGTCATGAGAGAGAGAGGTGAAGTCTAATTTATAACATGAAATATATACTTTAGGAATCAGAAAGCAAACGTTGTGAACAAAACAGCTCAGAAGGAAACATTCAAAGATAGGGGAAACACACTAAATATGATATGAGAAGAAATATTTTTAGTTTCTTCGTCTATTTATGAACCATGTGACCTCAGGCAGGTCACTAGATTTCTCTGACTCTTAGTTTTATCACCCACAAACTGACAGTCAGTGGCTGTCTGACCTTCTTAGAGCATCGGTGAAGAGAAAATAAGACAATAATGGTTACACATGCCAGTATTCTTGCCTGGAGAATTCCATGGAAAAGGAGCCTGGCAAGTTACAGTCCATGAGGTTGAAAAGAGTCGGACGCGACTGAGTGATTAACACTTTCACCTTCATAAAGGTTTATATAAATTGCAAAGCCCCATGAAAATATTTTTAGTAGTATAGAATTCAGCTCCTCTCCAGAAACTCTCTTGAAAGGTTCCAAAGAGTTTGCTGCCCCTTGGAACTGGGGACCATGCACTGCCCTGTCATATTGACTATGCTAGAACATCATACACCATGTAATCATTCTTTTGACATTAGAATATATTGATAAGAAAGGGATTATGCAGAAACATACTGACATTTTACCTCAAAGACAGTGAATCATTTTCCTTTATCCTGTTTTTAAAAGCAAACTCTTAAAAAGTCACAATGTTGATTAATACAGTCCCTTTATCCACATAATATAACATATTCTTCAAACGTTTTACTATCTATGACTGGCCTTAAAGTCTCAGATATTTAAAATAATTTTTTTTTTCATTTATAACATTCTATAAAAATTTTATGTGTAAAAAAATATTTCCTACTGAGCTAAAACTGTCCCAGTCTCATGGGTGTTTTTTAAAAAGTGTTATTCTCCATAGCACAACATCAAGTTGTTAGTTTAAACTTATGTTCTGAGAAGTAAAGAAGGAAAATAACCATTGGTATTGATAATGTAAAGCAAAAGAAAACAGAAAAACAAACTTAATACTAATTAGATTTTTATATCTGATATAACAGAAAGGATTAAATGACCCCAGAATACCATTCTTCCTGGGCCTAAAAAAAAAAAAATCTTTTGATATCCACAAACAGTAAGTTCCAGTATGCTTTAAATATGTACACAAACATCTCTGAAATGCTTAAAAAGAAAATTTTAAAAGACAGTGAGACATGCTTAAATCTGACTAACATAATAGTAACACGAGTAACATATAAACTGAAATAGAGTATATTAGCTCACATCAATAATAAAATTACATTGCCTTCAGATCAGATGTGCTAACCTGGCTTCTTCCTCTCCTCAAATTCTTTTTAGAAACATTTATCTCAAAATCAGAGCATTAACCAGATGCCAGCCCTACTTGAACTAAGAAGTAAGAAAGATGGAAGTTGCCTTAGGATAGCATTTCCCAAAATGAACTTCACAAAATTCTGGGCTTCAAGATGTTCTTTTTTTAAAAAAATGAGTTTGTTGCAGGAAAGGGATTCTATGATCAAATAAGTTTGTGAAATACTGTTTGCCATATCTTCCTCTTAGATATTTGCAGTATACATTAGTATGTTAAGTAGTTTTAGTACCTCTCCAGTTAGGCTTATCAGTAGCTTATTTGACCTGAGAAATGTTTTTAATGTAACAACTCCTTAAATTTCTGTGGAACATACAATTTCAGAACTAATTCTATCCTGAAAGAAGTTCAGCGTTACTGGAAGAAAAGGGAGAAACCAGTGGTAGTAAAGACCTAAACTTTTATTTTGTGTCACAACCCACATGGCACACCTTCACATGAGTATGTGTGGTTGAGGAATTTGGAAAAGAAATTCTTAGGGAAATAAATATATTTCTCTGCTTGCAGTAGATTAAATTATTTGTTCCAATTCTTCACCCCACCCCCACCCAATCATAGCATTATTATTCATCCATATCCTAGCCATGGTCTCAGCCCTTGCCATTGGGCGTGGCCATGTGACTTCCTTTCGCCAATAGGATGCTAGTGGACCTGAAGTGATCGAGACTTTGAATGTGCTTGTCCAGTTGTCTTGCTCTCTTCCACTCCTGCTTTTTCCATGAGAAGATCAAGTCTCAGGCAGCTGCTGTTACAAGTCATAGTTAACCCAGAGTTAACTACCAAGCTGAACACTGCCTAGAATGGCCAATCTTAGCCAACCTATAGATGCATGGACAGAAAATAACTGCATATTGCCAGTGAGTTTAGGGGTAGTTTTTTCCTACTGTGTGTTCATGGAGTTTGCTCCAAAATAATTAAAACTGCTATAAATGTTCATAATAGCTAAAAGAGAACATAAGAATGAAATCAAGTAGTGTTTAATAGGGCAATGAATTTATAGATTATTGTTTTCTTAAATTCTTGAAAACGATGTCCTGTTAAAAGCATGTAATTGTTTCGTATCTCACTTCTTTTAGTATGGTTATCCCAACATTTTTAAATATATACTCCCAGATAACCCAGCTTTCCCCCATTTAAACAAAATGAGGTAATGAAAAACATTTAATTGATATGAATATAAATTTTAAAAGAAACAATTGCAGATTAATATATAAAGACCAAAGATTCCACAAAAACCCCAATTATTATCAAATGTCCTCAAAATATTAATTTTAGTTTTACAGCTGTTCAGCAAAGAAGATGAAGGAGTAGCTCAAAAGCTCCCCTGCTGACGGAACTAGTCACTTTGACATGACAACCTACAGTCCAGTAGGCCCTCACTGTACCAGCAAGGCCTTCATCCCTAGACGCCAGGCAAAGACCTGTGATCTTGACAGGAATTGTGCTCTTTTTCTCCCTAGAGAAACTCCACCATCTCTTTTCTTCATTCAAGTACATAATCTGGTGCTTCTTCTCTCCATTTTTACATGTTCCAGCCTCCTCTGCTTCTAGAATTAATGAACTGTCTATAAAATGGGTAATAGTAAGAATTCAGTGCTTGTTATATGTAAAAGTGCCTTGAAGTGAAAGTAAAAGTGAAGTCACTCAGTTGTGTCCGACTCTTTGCAACTCCATGGACTGTAGCCTATCAGACTCCTCCATCCATGGGATTTTCCAGGCAAGAGTGCTGGAGTGGATTGCCATTTCCTTCTCCAGGGGATCTTCCTGACCCAGGAATCGAACCCAGGTCTCCCGCATTGCAGGCAGACACTTTACTGTCTGAGCCACCAAGTGCCTTAGCTGTTGCTTAATAAATGTTGATCCATCTCTCTCTTTCCCTGCCTATCTTAACTATCTTCCCATTTCCTTAGTGGTAATCCAGTGAGGTATAGATAGATGGATAGATAGATACATACATAGATAGATATTTAGAGATCACTGGACTGCTATATATGTCTCACTGCATGTATGAATATAAATTAAGTAATCATAAGTAAGACACTAGCACTAATGATAACTGTTAGGATTCACATTTGTCCTTCTAGATGTGACTGTCACTCACTAATGGCCAGCCAAGGAAAATGCTATCTAAAAAATATAGGATCTAGGTGACGTGACAGACCTGGATTTAAATCATGGTTTTAGAACTTACTGTCAAATGAGTTAGTACCCTCTCTTCAGCCAAGTTCCTTACCTGAAAATTAGGAGTAAAATATTTAATAAGATATCATCAATAAAAGACAATATCAAGCGCAATACTATATGAACTTAGCACAATGCCAAACACACAGTCAACACTCAATAACTGCTGGCTGTTATAATTACTGTACAAGAGCTGACTTTGTATGTGATAATACGTTTACTTTATAATATAAATAATACCTTGAAACAAGCATGCTATTAACATTATCTTCATTTTAAAATTGCTATCTTTATGAGCTAAAATTCCTGGGCAAGAAGGAAGATTTATTATATTAATTCATTTCACTCCTGCCATATTTCTAATCTGCTTTGCACATCAGATAGCTGGAGTTTAGGGATATCCCTGAAAAAAACCCTGAAGGTTAATGTGTATCATTTACATGCTTCAGAGCATAAGCAAATTACTGGCTGGTCAGATCAAGGTGAAACACAGTAGAAGGAACCCACTGTGGCCACACCTCTATTTTAAGGCTACTTGAAAGGGGGGGGAGGATTGAAGCATAGCTATTTTAACAAATAGGAGTAGGAGTGATTAATTACTTTTTACTGTCATTCAACAGCATGTCACCCAGGGAGTAACCTCATTTCTCCAATTCCCATAAATTTAATAGAGGTCACATCTTGGCCTACTTGGCTGAAAAGCACTGCTCCTAAAACCCTGATGGTACTTTTAAGTTCAGTGATGTGTGAACATAATTCTCTGCATCTCTCAGCCCCACATACTCTCTCTCTCTCCCAGGGAGACACTTTAGTAGATCTATGTGGCACTATGTGGAAAGTTACAAGGGATGAGCTCTCTGATTCATTCCTCTTTCATGTAATAAGATGAGAGAAAATTTAAAACCAGTGAGTGTTATTCTATGGTGTAGAGATTCTTTCTAGTCTGTTAAAAGAGTATAAAAAGATATTTATTAAAATTGAAAACTATTAGTTATGAGACCCTTGCAGTATGAACATTTAGCTTGGTATCTAAAAAGAGATTGTAAAGATCCCATTGACAAATTGACAGGATAGGATGGTGGTTACCTCTTGTGCCTAAAGCCCATCCTTTTATATACATTAATCCATAGGAAGATCATTGCAAAGGTCTGCCAGACACCAGGTAGGATTTTCAAAAAACAAAGCCTCAAGGAAGAACAGATGATAAAAAGCAGACTATCACCTATATCTATTGCATGTCCAACTCAGAGACACAGGGCCTTTTGCAGCTGGAATGCCAGAAGTTCCCCACTGTGTTCAAGGACTCATTTCTGGGGCTTTCAGTGCTATTTCATCCCTTAATTCCACTATTAGTACTCTCTTTTTTATATCTATGCATAAATGTCAATCTTTTCAACATTTAGGAAATGGAAACTGATAAGCAATGGTTTATGTCTCCTTGAGATATGAATGAAAAGAAGAGGCAGTAAAAGAAAGAGCAGTGAATTCTAGAGGTTGAAGTTTGTTTTTGTTTTTGTTTTTCTCCTTACGATTCTCCAGGCAAAGGAAGTTCTATATGTAAGTTCGAATAGTACCAAGGTGAGCTGCAAGGAGAACCAAGAAGCTACCAGCTCAATCTCTAGTATTTGGTTTGGACCAATCTCTTGTGCAGTCAGGCCTTAGGAAAGATTCTACACGGTAAAAAGAAAGGGAAGCATTAAACTCAGATGGAGTACTGAACTCACATTTTCCAACAGAAAAACCACTGGAAGTTTACATGAGAAGTTCTACTGAATGGCTAACAATGGTGCTAGGTACTAACAATTTAAAAAAAAAAGTATTGAACAGAATAATTTAGGACAAGGAGGCTGATGTGGAGGAAAGACAACTTTCCATCAATTTTAGCCCCTGGGAAAACCACTAGATTTCTTTAGGCATATATTTTTTATTTTTTTAAAAAACACACTGTATAGGTTTCAAGAGGTTATCATTATAATTCCGCATCCCTATACACTATAAAATGGTCACCAGCACAAGTCTGTGTACCATCCATTATCATGCAGTTGACTTTCTCCCCCCATAGGTTTCAGTATTTGTCAAATGGGACAAACTGTTTTATCTACTTTATGGAGATACTAGAAATTCAGATGTAGTTATATACAAGAAAAAAGTCTCAGAAATTATAAACATTCATTAGTAATGAAGTCTTTAGAGTCTTTCCTGTTTTCAATATTGTCTTCTGTATTTCTGATCTGATACTATCACTTATTCTTTACATATTGCTTCTAGTTTAAAATTTATGCTACAATTTAATTCTCAATTTCTTAATAATTTTATTTTCTTCAAATCCCTATCTCACTGTTTCAAAATAACAAATGAATACTACCTTTTCAAATTATCTTATATATTTTGATTCAAGGGAACATCTTCAGAATTCAACATTAGGCTTTCCAGCCTCTTAATCTTTGGCTTTATTCCTTCTATACCAGTTTTTTTTTTTTCTCAATGGTTTGTCCCATGTAGTAAAGAAGGGTCCCTCAGTATTGAGTTCCTGCAGTCATAACACCTGTACCTTGAAAAAGGCTACCACATGGAGTAGGAGGCAATTGTTTAGACAAGTTCAAATTTGTAGGATGGGGAAAGAAATGCAGAACATGTAAGAACTCTAGGCACCCATGACTGATTTCATAAAAATATACAAGAGAAAGAGTAAGAGCATAAAAGACAAATGGTTAAGGTTCTGACAAGTGGTAGATCAGATCAGATCAGTCATTCAGTCGTGTCCAACTCTTTGCAACCCCATGAACTGTAGCACGCCAGGCCTCCCTGTCCATCACCAACTTCCAGAGGTCACCCAGACTCACATCCATCGAGTCAGTGATGCCATCCAGCCATCTCATCCTCTGTCATCCGCTTCTCCTCCTGCCCCCAATCCCTCCCAGCATCAGAGTCTTTTCCAATGAGTCAACTCTTCGCATGAGGTGGCCAAAATACTGGAGTTTCAGCTCCAGATATTCTTCCAAATACGAAATCCCAGGGCTGATCTCCTTCAGAATGGACTGGTTGGATCTCCTTGCAGTCCAAGGGACTCTCAAGAGTCTTCTCCAACACCACAGTTCAAAAGCATCAATTCTTCAGTGCTCAGCCTTCTTCACAGTCCAGCTCTCACATCCATACATGACCACAGGAAAGACCATAGCCTTGACTAGGCGAAACTTTGTTGGCAAAGTAATGTGTCTGCTTTTGAATATGCTATCTAGGTTGGTCATAACTTTCCTTCCAAGGAGTAAGTGTCTTTTAATTTCATGGCTGCAGTCACCATCTGCAGTGATTTGGGAGCCCAGAAAAATAAAGTCTGACACTGTTTCCACTGTTTCTCCATCTATTTCCCATGTAGTAATGGGACCAGATGCCATGATCTTCGTTTTCTGAATGTTGAGCTTTAAGCCAACCTTTTCACTCTCCACTTTCACTTTCATCAAGAGGCTTTTTAGTTCCTCTTCACTTTCTGCCATAAGGGTGGTATCATCTGCATATCTGAGGTTATTGATATTTCTCCCAGCAATCTTGATTCCGACTTGAACAATCCACAAATGATGAAATATAAATGACTAACAAATATGCAAAATGGTCTAGTCTTACAAGTAACCAAGAAAAGCAAGTGGTAACATTTTAAAGAATAAGAAGCACACACACTCTTAAAGAGCTGTTGGCAAAAAATAAAAATAAATAGATGAAAATAAAAGCTGTTAATTTTTTTCTAAGTAAAGCACACAACACACTTCTATATGATAAAAGCTAAAATAAATGAGTTAAGTATTAAATAAAGATATTAGTTTTTTTTTTTTTTTAAAAAAGTACATAGAAAACAACATCCCTTTGGAAAGTAGAAGGAAAAAGTAACAAAGCCAACATAAAAACCAAAGCGATGAATTAGGAAGAAGAATATTAGAATAAATAAATTTATCTA
Organism: Tragelaphus eurycerus; assembly: GCA_935064755.1. Classification (NCBI taxonomy): domain Eukaryota; kingdom Metazoa; phylum Chordata; class Mammalia; order Artiodactyla; family Bovidae; genus Tragelaphus; species Tragelaphus eurycerus. Next base: position 231,656 of record CAKXYN010000107.1, read on the forward strand.
AGAGTATGTTGGTTTTAAGAAAACAAAATCAAATCCCTGCAATTCCAATTAAGAAACAGAAAATAGAACTATATAGTACTGAGAGTGAATGACACCACTGCTACACAGGCATTTAAGATATTCTAAGAATATAATGTTCTTCACTATAATGGCAGATTTTAGAATCTGAAACAGATTATTTTCTAAGAAAATATAAATTAACAAAATTAATACAAAACATTGCAAACCTACACATAACAATAATCAAATTTAAAAAAAAAAGAGGTTAAAAAAGCTGGGCTGAAATTTTTTAAACTATTTCCAAGTGTTCCAGAGTACTGAAAAAGATGGGAATCTTTCCAATTTGTTTTATATGGCCAGCATAATCCTGACACTAAAGCATGGTACACATAACTCAAAATAAATTATATATTTAGAAAAAATCTAATTAAATATATACTGCTGCTGCTGCTAAGTCGCTTCAGTCGTGTCTGACTCTGTGCGACCCCATAGACCGCAGCCCACCAGGCTCCCCCGTCCCTGGGATTCTCCAGGCAAGAGCGCTGGAGTGGGTTGCCATTTCCTTCTCCAATGCAGGAAAGTGAAAAGTGAGAGTGAAGTCGTTCAGTCATGTCTGACTCTCAGCAACCCCATGGACTGCAGCCTACCAGGCTCCTCCGCCCATGGGATCTTCCAGGCAAGAGCACTGGAGTGGGTTGCCATTGCCTTCTCCAAAATATACACCAAGTGAAAATAAATCTATATGAATTAGAATATCTCAACTGTAAAATGAATAAAATTCATGAAGTCTATACATACACATGGCCAATACATATGAGAGCTTGCTTTAATAATTAAATTAAAATAAGGTGCCTTTGTTGCCCATATGATTAGCAAAGAATAGATTAAAACGTTGCTAATACCTAGTGTGCATGAGAATATAGGAAAAACAAGAAAGACACTTTGTTGGCAAAAGTATAAGACTTTTCTGGAATGCACTTTCATGTTGTATATTTTCTAAAATATGCTTTTTGGGATTGTAATGTCTATGCCTGACTCAGCAATTCCAATATGTAAGAGGACATTATAACAGAGAGAATATGAAAATTTAGAAATGATCAAATGTGTGACAAAGATGTATACACAAGGCTATTCAATGTATATTATTTATGATATTAAGAGCTCTCAGTGTCTCTGAAAAAAATTTCTCATTAGGAAAAATATTAAATGGGGATCTAGTAAAAATATGCAGCCATTTGAAAAATGGCATAAATTTATACTTATTAATGCCCAAGATATATTCAAAGAAAGAAACATAATACTATGGATAATAAATAATATCATTATTGTAAATGGAAGGATAAAGATGTAGATAGATGATTGATCAATAGATAGAAAGCTAGGTAAGGTGGAGCTATCCACACCAATATCTAACATTTAAGAATGGTCATTTTTATATAATGGAATTGTGAATTGTCTTCTCTTCATAATTTCTTAATTATCTAAATTTTTAACAATTTAGTAAAGTTCATTATCTATGGCAAAGAACCAATTCTCTTCAGTTTTGTCCCAATCTGTTGTAGGCTGATATTTTAATAAATAGAGTAAAAAAAATTACTAGAAAAAATGAAGGGAAATATGACACAAAAATACAAAGCTAGCAAAAAGAGATAAGAAAGCCTCCTTAAGTGAACAATGCAAAGAATAGAGGGAAAATAATAGAATGGGAAAGACTAGATATCTTCAAGAAAATTAAGAGATACCAAAGGAACATTTCATGCAAAGATGGGCACAATAATGGACAGAAACAGCAAAAATCTAACAGAAGCAGAAGAGATTAAGAAGAGGTGGCAAGAACACACAGAAGAACTGTACAAAAAAGATCTTAAAGACTTGGATAATCACAATGGTGTGGTCACTCACCAAAAGCCAGATATCCTGGAGTGTGAAATCAAGTGGGCCTTAGGAAGCATCACTACAAACAAAGCCAGTGGAGGTGGTGGAATTCCAATTGAGCTATTTCAAACCCTGAAAAATGATGCTGTGAAAGTGCTGCACTCAATATGCCAGCAAATTTGGAAAACTCAGCAATGACCACAGGACTAGAAAAGGTCAGTTTTCATTCCAATTGCAAAGAAGGGCAATGCCAAGGAATGTTCTAACTATCTTATAACTTCACTCGTTTCACATGCTAGCAAGATAATGCTCAAAACCCTTTAAGCTAGTCTTCAGCAGTATGTGAGCTAAGAACTTCCAAATGAACAAGCTGTATTTAGAAAAGGCAGAGGACCAGAGATCAAATTACCAACATTGTTTGGATCACAAAAAAAAAAAAAAAAAAACAAGAAAATTCCAGAAAAACGTCTCCTTCATTGACTACATGAAATCCTTTGTCTGTGAGGGTCACAACAAACTGTGGAAAATTCTTGAAGAGATGAATATTAGACCACCTTACCGGCCTCCTGAGAAACCTGTATGCAGGTCAAGAAACAAGTTAGAACTGGACATGGAACAGTGGACTGGTTCAAAACTGGGAAAGGAGCATGTGAAAGCTGTACATTGTCACCCTGTTTATTTAACTTATATGCAGAGTACATCATGCCAAATGCTGGGCTGGATGAATAACAAGCTGGAATCTAGATTGCCAGGAGAAATATCAACAACCTCAGATATGTAGATAATACCACTGTAAGGGCAGAAGGCAAAGAGGAACTAAGTAGCCTCTTGATGAAGGTGAAAGAGGAGAGTGACAAAGGTGGCTTAAAACTCAGCATTTGGAAAACTAAGATCATGGCATCCAGTCCCATCACTTCATGGCAAACAGATAGGGAAAAAATGGAAACAATAGCGTATTTTATTTTCTTGGGCTTGAAAATCACTGCCAACAGTGACTGCAGCCATGAAACTAAAAGACATTTGCTCCTTGGAAGAAAAGATATGACCAACCTAGACAGCGTATCAAAAAGCAGAGACATCACTTTGCCAACAAAGATTCATATAGTCAGAGCCATGTATTTTTCAGTAGTCACGTATGGATGTGAGATTTGGACTATAAAGAAGACTGTGCCCCAAAGAACTGATACTTTCAAATTGTGCGGGAAAAGACTCTTGAGAGTCCATCCTAAAGAAAATCAGTCATGAATATTCACTGGAAGGACTGATGCGGAAGCTGAAACTCCTACACTTTGGCCACCTGATGCGAAGAACTTTTCCAATGGGAAAAGATCCTGATGCTGGGAAAACTTGAAGGCAGGAGGAGAAGGGGACAACAGAGGATGAGATGATTGGATGGCGTCACCGACTGGATGGACATGAGTTTGAGCAGACTCTGGGAGCTAGGGAAGGATAGGGAAACCTGAAGTGCTGCAGTCCATGAGGTTGCAGAGTCAGACATGACTTAGTGACTGAACACAGCAATTTTTATAATTCAATGGATACGATATTTCTCTATCAAAGTACTGTGAAAGTTTCTAAATGCTTGCTCTCTGTTTTTGTGCATCAGTAGCTCATGAAGTGTCACCATGTAGCACTGACGTAGTGAATAAACACACAGACTCCAGGGCCAGACATCTAGGTGTAAATTCAAATTACTAGTACTGTAACCTGAGAAGATTACACTCCAAACTTCAGTTTCCTCGTCTGTAAAATGAGTAATGAAAGATACACACTGAATATTTGTCCCTCCAAAATGCATTTGTTGAAACCTAATCCCATATGTGATGGTATTTTGAGGTGGGGACTTTGGGAAGTGATTAGGTGTCTTGAAGGTGGAGCCCTCTTGAAGAGGATTTGTTCCCTTATAAAAGAGATACTCCCCCTCACCCCCCAAAAAGGAGACTCTCAGTGAGCTCTCTGGTTCTCTTTCTGCTATAAACATTATTCATGTATGGATTTCTCCGTGAACTAAAGTCTTCATTTCTCTGGGATAAGTGCCCAGTGTGTGCTTGTTGAGTTGTACAGTAGTCACATGTTTAGCTTATTAAGCAACTGCCATACTGTTTTCATCACTGGCTGTACCATTTTACATTCCCATCAGCAAAGTACAAGTGATCCAACTTGTCACCATTTTGATGTTATTGCTACTTTTTAGCCATTCTACTAGGTGATATCTCACTGTAGTTTTAAATTACATTTCTCTGATGGCTAATGATGTCAAACAATAAACACGTTGAACATCTCTTTATGAGCCTATTCACCATGGGCATTTTCTCTTCAGAGAAAACGCTGTTCATGTCTTTGCTCACTTTCCAACTGGATTCTTTTTTTTTTTTAACTTTAATTTTCAGTGATTTTCCAAGGCAGCTGAGCAAAATATGTTGTAAGATGGAGTATTTTATATTTATGTTGACTACATTCGATTGGTTAATGATGTTGTGCAAATCATCAGGATCTTTGCTGACTTACTTTCTAATATTTCTATCACTTGCTGAGAGTAAGAATATCAAAATATCCAACTATAATTATAACATGAGTAATGTTTTAGATTTTAATTAAAAACATAGAAATAAAACTATTTAAAAAGATGGGACTATTATATACAATTATAATTTATTATAAAAATATGAAAATTATGTTAGGAAATATGCAAGAAATTAATGGCAATTAGATGTGGCAATAGAGTTATGGATAACTTACTCTCCATCTTTTTTTTTCTTTTGATAATTTCCTGAACAATTAAAAAGCTTAAAAAATTACCAGTTGAATGATATATACTGTAATTTGTAGATAATTGATAGCTAAAATAATGCCTCATTTTTAAAGATTTATTGTTCTTTCCTAGATCTGCAAGGATCACTCAAAATTATGTGGAGTATGGTGGGCAAACAGTCATCATACAATATTCTATTAAGTGAGAATCTATTAGCAAAATCAATCTTACTAATAATGATACAAATTAAAGAAAAATGTGTGGTTGTATTTTTAAGAATGGGACCCATAACATAATATTTAAGCTTGTTTTTTTCTGCTATTATTGGGCTTTCTGTTATTTTTATCTGTGTTTTAAAACAAACTTTGAAATTCCATTGTGCCACAATTTCTAAAAATAGGTTTGATACTTATTTCTTAAAACAACTTTGAAATACATTAGAAAAAAGTTTTATAACTTTTTATAAACTTTTAATAACTTTTTATAAACTTTTAATAACTTTTTATAACTGAAGTATTATCAGGCTATTTTCAGAAAGTATATATTTTTTATTAAAATTTTAACCTGTGATTTTAATTTACTACTGAAATTTACTATTAAATTTTGAAATTTTAATATCCAGTTTCTCATGAAAACAACAACTATACCCATAAGAGTTTTTACTTCATTTTCTCTAAAAAATTATACTTTTAACTTGTCCATCAGATCAGATCAGATCAGTCGCTCAGTCGTGTCCAACTCTTTGCGACCCCGTGAACTGCAGCACGCCAGGCCTCCCTATCCATCACCAGCTCTCGGAGGTCACACAGACTCACATTCAACTTGTCCATGCTTCTTTTTAAAACAAAAATTTCACACCTAATTTTTGTTTTCTAATTCAAAGTCTTCTCATTAATTTACTATATTAGGTAGTTTAAAACTTTTTATTACCTTGTGTCCATGACTTTTTTCACAAAAAGCTAAAGTGTATCAGATCAGATCAGTCCCTCAATCGTGTCCGACTCTTTGCGACCCCATGAATCGCAGCACGCCGGGTCTCCCTGTCCATCACCAACTCCCGGTGTTCACTCAGACTCAAGTCCATCGAGTCAGTGATGCCATCCAACCATCTCATCCTCTGTCGTCCCCTTCTCCTCTTTCCCCCAATCCCTCTCAGCATCAGAGTCTTCTCCAATGAGTCAGCTCTTCACATGAGGTGACCAAAGTACTGGAGTTTCAGCTTTAGCATCAGTCCTTCCAAAGAAATTCCAGGGCTGATCTCCTTCAGAATGGACCGGTTGGATCTCCTTGCAGTCCAAGGGACTCTCAAGAGTCTTCTCCAACACCACAGTTCAAAAGCATCAATTCTTCGGCGCTCAGCCTTTTTCACAGTCCAACTCTCACATCCATACATGACCACAGGAAAAACCATAGCCTTGACTAGAAGGACCTTTGTTGGCAAAGTAATGTCTCTGCTTTTGAATATGCTATCTAGGTTGTTCATAACTTTCCTCCCAAGGAGTAAGTGTCTTTTAATTTCATGGCTGCAGGCACAATCTGTAGTGATTTTGGAGCCCAGAAAAATCAAGTCTGACACTGTTTCCACTGTTTTCCCATCTATTTCCCTTGAAGTGATGGGACCAGATGCCATGATCTTCATTTCCTGAATGTTGAGCTTTAAGCCAACTTTTCACTCTCCACTTTCACTTTCATCAAGAGGCTTTTTAGTTCCTCTTCACTTTCTGCCATAAGGGTGGTGTCATCTGCATATCTGAGGTTATTGATATTTCTCCCAGCAATCTTGATTCCAACTTGTGTTTCTTCCTTTAGACAAATGCAACTTGAAATAAGTCACCCTTCCTGCATGCAAATAAATACATCTCATGTTAAAGTCCTTCATCTTCTAGAGAATTCACTTGTTAGTCTTCACAAATGACTACCTGAAATTTTAAAATTCAACAAAATATCTGAAATGTCCTTTATAATCCTGATACCAGTACTTTGTCTATATTTTCTATATTTCTACCTTTAACATCAATATCTTTGTAACAATTTGCCTTACTGCAAAGCTTATTTCAAAGACACATCACTTTGGCAAACAAATAAGGTAATCTTTGATAAAATCAGAAAGTTCTCTATCTTATAGTACTTGACTGATAAATCACGATCACCACAAATATGCAGACTGTGTGTTTTTCCATTTTAATGTGAACTGAAAAATTATTGTCTTTCCTTGCTTACAGTTTGGTTTCATAAAGTATGCACTCTGGAGCGTTAAGATTGATCATTTTATTCCTTTTTTTGGCCTTGAAACTCATAGAAGTAGAGACTATAGCAAACATTAGATCAGGCACTTATTTTTCACTTTCTTTCAATGTTCACAGACAAAGTCTTAATGTTATTAAACTTGAAGGTCAGCTTCCTCTTGCCATGTAGAATCTGAATGTCCTTGTGGAAGTTACTACCCTAATGGCCCCTGTATTCATCCTACAAAAAGTATGCCTGAGAAAGGAGCTATATCTGCTCTATCACACCTGATACTAATAAAGAAGAGGAAGGGGCAAAGGACATATACAACGTGGGGCTTGTTTCTTTTATGTTTAAGATTTTCAACAGACAGGCTTCTCTGTCCCTGGAATTCTCCAGGCAAGAATACTGGAGTGGGTAGCCATTCCCTTCTCCAGGGGATCTTTCTGACCCAGGGATCGAACCTAGGTCTCCTGCATTACAGGTGAATTCTTTGTTGTCTGAGCCACCAGGGAAGCCCAAGATTTTATGTGAAAAAAATCCATGAAGTTTGAGCATTTAAGATTTGGGGGAAATATGCTGATTTAATTTAAAGGATAAAACTACTCAAGAAAGTCTAGAATTTTAATACAATAATATGCTAACAAATGACACTACATAATTTCTACTTATGTTGTTTTCCACTGACTTTATAAAAAGCTGTGTTATCCAAAAACATTTTTTCTTCCTAAACAACCATTATTTTAGGTATCTCAGGGTCATATAGGATCAATCTGGTAGAAGAGGAGAGTTGCTGTCTCAAGCTATCATGTTCAAACTATAACACTTTCTTAAACTATATTTAAAGTCTGTTTATGGCACCCCACTCCAGTACTCTTGCCTGAAAAATCCCATGGATGGAGGAGCCTGGTAGGCTGCAGTCCATGGGGTCGCTAAGAGTTAGACATGACTGAGTGATTTCACTTTCTCTTTTCACTTTCATGCATTGGATAAGGAAATGGCAACCCACTCCAGTGTTCTTGCCTGGAGAATCCCAGGGACGGGGGAGCCTGGTGGGCTGCCATCTATGGGGTCACACAGAGTCAGACACGACTGAAGTGACTTAGCATAGCATAGCATACAGCCACACTGACATTTGTGAGGTCATACTCTCAGGAATAGTTACTAAATCACTGTTAAATACTTTGTCTCTTTTATTATGAATTTTATCAGGTAATCTTTATAAAGCATCCAAACAGCCTTGACTAAGGTCATTTACAAATACTTTGTATCTTCATAAAAGTCTTTGTTCCCCCACCTTGCCAAATAATTGAGAAATGTATTCTGAGGCTACATGGATAGAAGTTGACTCTTTTATGAAGAGCAATTAGAGGGGAAAAACCTTTATGTCTGATTCTGTGTACATAGTTGTATGGGAAAATGAATACTAGATTATAAAGAGCTTTCATAATTAATAAGAAAAAGATTAAAACATCAATGGAAATAGGCAAGGAATGCAAAAACAGGAATTTACACAGAACTAAAAATAGCCAAAATTTATTAAAAAGACCTATTAAATGAAACCAATTTAATTAGACCAAATTAAAATGTAAGGGTAGTATTTTTTGTCTGATGATTACTAGTAATTAATAAATATTTATTGACTGAATGTATGTAGCAAAAAATGTATCCCATTAAATTGGAAAAGACTTTTTTAAAATGATATGAATTATCATGCTGCTGCTGCTGCTGCTAAGTCGCTTCAGTCGTGTCCGACTCTGTGTGACCCCATAGACAGCAGCCCACCAGGGTCTGCCGTCCCTGGGATTCTCCAGGCAAGAACACTGGAGTGGGTTGCCATTTCCTTCTCCAATGCATGAAAGTGAAAAGTGAAAGTGAAGTCGCTCAGTCGCGTCCAACTCTTAGCGACCCCATGGACTGGAGCCTACCAGGCTCCTCCATCCATGGGATTTTCCAGGCAAGAGTACTGGAGTGGGGTGCCATATCCAGGTAGTACCATGTAACTACCAGTTCAAACGAAGGATGTAAAACATCTAGATTTTCCTTCAGCTTATAGCTGTTGGATAAAATTAAGAAGAGAAACACATTTTAGAACAGAATAAACCCATTCTCAACCTATTTGCACTTTAAAAAATAGACAATAATGTTAATGTAAATGGCTAGGCAACCTCAACTTAATCTATTAAAGAAAATTTGTTTAAATAACATTTTTTAAAAAACAGGATTTAGAATACAAGAAATCTTACACGGAGATATATACAAATAGGTACTAATCCTCAAATATTACTATCCCTGGTGAGAAAAGCATACAGGAGATAAAAATAGCAATAGCAAAAATATAAAAATAGCAAAGAAGCAGATATTCTGACTAAGGTCACTAAGTGGTAGTAGAGTCTCTCCTCCTCCATCAGTCTTGATTCTAGGGAATAGTAGAAAATTCTAAGGGGGAAAAAAGTACCAATCTATCCTTGTCATATTATTGATACTTCTTAATGTTTGGGGTTCTCTCCCCCAAATTAATTATTTTCTTCCTCTACAGTTTATCTATGGTGCCCAGAAACCATTGACTTCCTGGAATTTTTATTAAGAATTCCACATTCCTGCCATGTTTTTCAGATACTGTGGCCTCTGCCAATAAATTCTAATAAATTTTCACTTTTTTTCTTTCAATAACATCCTAGAGAATATGATTCAGACTCAAATTAATCACCAATCATGTTAATGGCTCCTAGGAGTTTACTTCCGATACCCCTTATTATATTAAATCAAACTTGATAGTATGCTAGATTATTGCTTAGCTGGGTTTTCATAAAAGCACTGGTATTTAATATGATTTATACTTGGTTTTCTGTTAATATCTTTGCTTATTGTGTGCTTTATTTTTAAAATAGACATTCTTAGCTAATGACTCCCCTTTAAAATATATCATGCTTTAAAAATATTTTACAGGAAGCATTTTACAATAAAATGTGTTACTTAGAGTCACTTAATAGTGAACAGGAATAATTTATTTAGTTTACAATCAAAATGTTAATATTTTACTTGTTTGGAAAAGTGTGTGTATATATTATTTTTTGTTTATTTAAAGGATCAATTATTTGTCAAGATGATTAGAAAATTTAAAGCATTGTATTTATTTTTCTTTTAAAGCTTTGCAGCAAAGGGGCAGTTCTGGGAAAACCATTTGAAGCATCTGCTGAAGATATAGCTAGTGTGGCAAGTTTCATTGAGACAAAGCTTGTTGCATGCTATCTGCGAATGAGGAAACCCGACCTTGCCCTGAATCATGCGCACAGGTAAAATGAAGGGTTAATAACTGCAAGTAAGTACTATCCATGCAAGCAGAAGGTATGATGTGAGCTTATAGGATTAACTTAGATTCCATTGAAATGTAATCACAAAACTAAAACCATCTCTTTATTACTTGATTTATGTTAAGCTAGACAGTCATCCTATCTTCATCACAGAGATCACAAAGGGCATCTCAAAACCTAAGGGAAGAAATAAACCCATAATTAACTATCATAAAACGGACAAAATAAAAAGGCAGGCAACTGCAGTAGCAAATGACTACAGGAACAAAGGAGGGATTGAATAAGTTTAAGAGAGTTGACTCATTGGAGAAGACTCTGATGCTGGGAGGGATTGAGGGCAGGAGGAGAAGGGGACGACAGAGGATGAGATGGCTGGATGGCATCACTGACTTGATGAATGTGAGTCTGAGTGACCTCTGGGAGTTGGTGATGGACAGGGAGGCCTGGCGTGCTGCGGTTCATGGGGTCGCAAAGAGTCGGACACGACTGAGCGACTGATCTGATCTGATCTGATCTGAAGGGGTGAGAAGGATGAGAAAGATTTCCAAAACTGACTGAGATACAAAGAATGGTAGAAAGAAATTCCAGCTGTGAACCATGAGCAAAGACACCAAAGTTTATGGCTCATTTGGTGATAACATAACTGATTCAAAGAATGTTATGAAGGGGCCAGTGAGACAGCTCCAAAGGTATGAATCACCTTTTTATCATTGTCCTTAAAGATTTCATTTATATATTTCTATCCTCTTCAGAACTCTGTATTAGCTTTTGGTTTCCTAGAATCCTCAAGGTTACTCAGCCCTATCTCTTTTTCTATAAAAATGTCCTCTCCTATGTCTTGTTCTCTAAAGGCCTTGATCTTATCATGGGCAGTATTCAGTTTAATCTACTTTAATCAAAGATAAAGTGATTATGTTACATCTTTTAAATAGCTCTTTTCTTAGAATTATGATGCCTCTATACCTCCCTGCCTGATTTACAGCAATTTACCTAAAACTTTAGTCTTGTTCATTCTCTGAGCTCATACATCCTGGATTTCTTTTTGACACAAATAACAAAACTAATAACAACATGAAAACATAATGCCTTCCCTGTTAATAACCAGTAAGAAACATAACCATCAATTGTATTAAGACTCATTATGTGAGCAGGAGATCTGCCAATGTGCTAAAACTCATTTATAACTCTATATCCACAATGATATAGAAGTTTCATCAGATATTCTTAACAGCTCTATGGAGACCTCAAACTTATAGGCTTAAGTTTGACATCAAGGACCTGCTGACGACAAAATCACTTTGAAATTTCTAAGATAACCTGCTGGAAAGAAACTTTTTGCTTTAAATAAACTGCAGAACCTAAACACAGATTCTCTTCGATACCAAAGAAAATTTGACTCTATATTTTCTGGAAACACCTTATGCAACCATAGTTTCCAAACCCAATATCAGGACATATGGTTACATTGGAAGAATTTCATTTCATTTCCATTTGAAAGGGCCAATATTGGAAATGTAATGTATACTTCAGTATGTTAAAATATTGGAATTTCTGAGCCACTTAGGTGACTTGTAAGCATAATAAAATATTTGAAATTGGGAATAGCCCAGAAAAGCTATAGGCATATGGAAACAATAATGAATTGAGATGCACCTGAAAGTAATTATTTATCACCTTGTCCATGGTTTTCACTACACATATCAAGTGCCATTAACTTTGCCTACATATTAATCAAAATGTCTCCTGGATATTAGAATCGTTTGATGGATTTTCAAATCATTTTTATAATCATAAAAAAATTTTAAATGGCATGATCATGCCAAAATTCAATTCAGTTTATAAAAATAACTTAATAAACATTAATCAAAATAGTACTATAAGAAACAATAAAATGCTATGGTTCCTAAGGATGCAAGGATTAGTTTCAATAGGTTCACTATTTAGACTTTGAAACTTTTGTTTTAAAACTAAGAGTGCCCTTTCAAGTCCTTGAAAATTAGTGAGGGGAGGGTATACAATATAAAGATGAAAAGTAAAATGATCTTCCCTATTATTCTAGGATTAACTTCTGTATCCTTTTTATTCTATTGTAAAATAATTTTGCTTCTGTTTCTGAGTTGAACATTAACTAAGCAATGGAAATCAATGGAGGTTAAATAGTGAATTCATACAATTAATTATGCACTAAGTGAAATAAATCATTTTTCTAGGCTTGTCATATTGCAGAACTACAGAAATCAGTACATATGATTCTAATATTAAAATGTTTTTAAAGATCTCAGATTTTTAAAATAGAATCTGAAACATAAATATATTCCTCAAAATAAATAATTAGGATATTCAGTCTATAAATAGCTTATAACCATTAGTTATACACTGAATGCAGGATCTTTCTTTTGTATTATTACCACACTGTGATGGTTGATACTAATCATGGATCAAAATTTAAATATTCCCTTTTTGCATTTATTTGCATTCCTGAAGCATCCTTTCTTTAATTTTATGTAAATTGTGAGACCTACTGCATATCTTTAGATTTGTTAATACAGAAATTAGCTTGAAAACCATCATGTAGTTTTGCTTTTGATAAAAATAAGTGCATATTGTTTTGTCATGTAGAAGACTACAAGAACCATAACTGTATGGTTTTAGGTTCAACAAAGATACATTTTGAAATGAATTAGCTGAGTATTGCCATTTAAAATATGCTAATAAGTAATACAAAGGCTTTGAAAAAAAAGTGGAAGTATTTGTCGTTCAGTCATGTCCAACCCTTTGTGACCTCAAGGACTGTAGCTTGCTATGTTCCTCTGTCCATGGAATTTCCCAGGCAAGAATGCCAAAGCAGGTTACAATTCCCTTCTCCAGGTGATCTTCTCCACCAGGGATTGAACCCTGGTCTCCTTCATTGCAGGCAGATTCTTTTACCGTCTGAGACACAGGGAAGACAACAAAGGCTTTAGAAACAACTATTAGCAAGTTTTTCTTTTTTAAATAACATATCCAAAGCACCATATTTGGATGTCATATTTTTTTTTAACTTCAAACCAAAGTAATGCCTACACTCACCAATCGAATATATCAACTCTGTGCTCACTTCATCAAACTATTGTCATTGTTTGTTAGTGATGTCTTGATCATTCCTGAGACTAATTTCTAATTACTGCTATCTTATCAAGAATGGAATCCTGCTATAAGCCTTTCTTCTCATATAATTATATGTTGATGTGTATAATTCTAAAGATTCTAATAATACATATCACCTTTTTTGCCTACTTCCCATCTTTAGACTGATGTTATTTCTGCTGTAGAATTTTTTCTTTTTTGGCCTTTTTTAAAAATTAATTTATTTTTTATTGAAGGATAATTACAGAATTTTATTGTTTTCTGTCAAACCTCAATATAAATCAGCCATAGCTATACATATATCTCATCCTTTTGAACTTCCCTCCCATCTCCCTCCCCATCCCACCCCTCTACGTTGATACAGAGCCCCCATTTGAGTTTCCTTAGCCATGGGGAGCCTGGTGGGCTGCTGTCTATGGGGAGTCGGACACGACTGAAGTGACTTAGCAGCAGCAGAAGCAGCAGCAGCCATACTATGCTGTAGAATTTTGATGCCACTAGGTGGCAGACAAGATGAAGTCGAAAATAGCAAATATGTAGAAAAAAGCCTCTCTTCAAAATTGTTTTATAATTCTCTCATCTATGTTCATTCATTCAACAAATATTTATTGAATGCTAACCAAGAGCCTGTGCTAGGCAGTAGGGTAGCAGTTATAAACAGGAATTGTGTTGTTTGTACACATTAGAAGAGGTAGCAAAGTTTAAAAAACAAATGTCAGTAAATATGAGAAAAAAGAGTGTGATAAATGCAACTAAGGTAGTAAACATAATTTCACATTGCAGAAGCAGCATCATTTATTAAATCAGATTCATGGAGTCTGAATCTGACTGCCCAAGTTTTAAATGTGATTCCCCCACTCACCAGTTCATTTAATTCTCCATAAAATTGGTTTATAATAACTGTACCTATTTCACAAATTACATCCCACAAGGTTTTGTGAAAATTAAACAGAAACCCATGGATTCTTTATTCCAGCCATGACAGAGTTACTGGTATAAAAGGACCTGCCTTCCTGCTATAAATAAGTATAAAACTAGGCAAAACATATGAAACAATTCTTTTTAGGCACTGGAAAATTGTCACAGCAGGACTTTGATCCTTGAGAGAAGAGTAGTATACACGGTGACTACCATGGCTTTCCTGACCAAACTCAGGGAGTTGAAGATCAAGTTAAACTTCAATCTCAATGAGCTGAGGAAGCAGAAATTAGAATATCAATTCAGTTCAATCTCTCAGTCCTGTCTGACTCTTTTCAACCCCATGGACTGCAGCACGCCAGGCTTCCCTGACCTTCACCAACTTCTGGAGCTTGTTCAACTCATGTCCATCGAGTCGGTGATGCCATCCAACCATCTCATCCTCTGTTGTCCCCTTCTCCTCCTGCCTTCAATCTTCCCCTGCATCAGGGTCTTTTCCAGTGAGTCAGTTCTTCACATTAAGTGCGAAACTCCAAAGTATTGGAGTTGGCTCTCCTTGCAATCCAAGAGGCTCTCAAGAGTCTTTTCCAACACCACAGTTCAAAAGCATCAATTCTGTGCTCAGCTTTCTTTATAGTCCAACTCTTACATCCAAACATGACTACTGGAAAAACCATAGATTTGATGAGATGGACCTTTGTCTGCAAAGTGATGTCTCTAGTTTTTAGTATGCTGTCTAGGTTAGTCATAGCTTTTCTTCCAAGGAGCAAGTGTCTTTTATTTTCATGGCTGCAGTAACCATCTGCAGTGACTTTGGAGCCCAAGAAAACAAAGTCTCTTAGAATACCAGATATTAGAATATCAGGCTGATAAAAAAAAAAAAAAAAAAAAAACTGTAATTTACATAGCAGGTGACTGAAGGAGAAATAGATATGTGGAGGGGTTGGGGGTAGAAGACTGCATGAAGATTTGCTGCAGGTTCTTGACCAATATGAAAAGTAAGACTTCATGTAGCAGAGACTGCCTACTGCAGGACCAAGGAATAAATGAAAATACCAGAGGAGCTGCAGTGATGGGAGATACTGAAGAACCAGTGTTAAGAGAGCTCACTGAGTACCTCAGGCATTCAGCTAAAATTCCTGAAAGACAATTCTTTAAGAGTTAGGACCATGACCTCCAGAAAGAATCACACCTTAGAATTAAGCTCAAAGGCAAAACTGACCTATCTGAAAAACCATACCTGACAAGAACAAGAGTATTTGCCATTTAACTGCCTGGTAACAAAAAAATTCTACAGGTTTGCAGCGATGATGTCATTCCTTAATGATGTCATTCCTCAATTTCTTACAAAGTTTCATCCAAAATGTTTAGCATAAAACTAAAAATTACTACACATTCAAAGAAATAGGAAAATGAGGCTCATATTTAAGAAAATAAATAGCCCATAGAATCAGACCCCAAGATGACCCACATGTTAGAATTGGTAGAAAAAGATTTTAAAGAAGCTGTAAAAAATAGGTTCAAGGATCTTGAGGCAAAGATGGCCATAATAAGTGAAGAATTGAGAATCTCAAAACACACAAAAATGGAAACTATAGAAAAGAAACAAATGGAGATTTTACCATAGATTAATGAACTATTAATATCTAAAATAAAAATATACAGATTGACTTTAACATCAGATTGAAGATTTAGTACTACAGAAAGGTTTAGTGAACTTAAAGACAAATCAATAGCAATTATCCAATATGAACACACAGTATCATTTTAAGATATTTTTAAAAATTAACTAATGCTTCAGTGACTTATTCTCAAACACAGTAACAAGTCATCTACCTACATGGTTTTTCCAGTAGTCATGTATGGATGTGAGAGTTGGACTATAAAGCTGAAAGCCAAAGAATTTTGAACTGTGCTGTTGGAGAAGAGTCTTGAGAATCTCCTGGACTGCAAGGAGATCCAACCAGTCCATCCTAAAGGAAATCAGTCCTGAATATTCATTGGAAGGATTGATGCTGAAGGTGAAACTCCAATACTTTGACCACCTGATGTGAAGAACTGACTCACTGGAAAAGACCCTGATGCTGGGAAATATAGAAGGCAGGAGGAGAAGGGTATGACAGAGGATGAGATGGTTGGATGGCATCACCGACTCAATGGACGTGAGTTTCAGGAAGCTCCAGGAGTTGGTGACAGACAGGGAAGCCTGGTGTGCTGCAGGCCATGCGGTAGTAAAAGAATCAGACACAACTGAGTGGCTGAAATGAACTGAACTGAACTGAGCTACATGTAAGTGTTTCAAAGAGAAAAGGGAGAGGAAAGGGCATAAAAAGTAGTTATTGGAAATTTTCCAAATTTGGTTTAAAAAAAGAGTAAGACACAATTAGCCCCAACTAAAATAAATATAAACAGAACCATATCTAGGAACAGCAGAGTTTTGAAAACCCAAGATGGAGAGAAAATATTAAAGGCAGACAAAGGATAACAACACATTATTCACAAGGGACAATGATACAAATAACAGGTAACATTTAATCAGAAATATGGAGGCCAAAATACAATAAAAGAGGAAGCTTAAAGTGCTGAAAGAAAAATGATGTCAAATCAGAATTCAACAAAAAAAAATTCTTCAAAATGAGAGTGAGATAAGAACATTTTTATATAAAAGTTTAAAAATTAATGGAGCAGATCTTCACTTTGAAAAATGGTAAGGCATAAGCTGAAATAAATGACAATAGATATAAATTTGGATCTACAAAAGATAATGAAAGCACCAGGAAGTATAAATAAATGAGTAAACTTAAACAATACTCTTCTTCTCAATATTTATTTAAAGATGAATGACTATTTAAGGGAGAAAACAGCATTTTATTATATTATCTAAAGTAAAAATAATACATAGTAAGATTACGTATTTTGACGTGAGATATTTGACTACAATATCACAAAAACCTATGGGAGGAGGCACAAATGGAATTTAATTACTAAAGTATTTTGTTTTTGTCTCTTGTTTTACATGAGGTAATAACAGTAACTTTTTATAAGAGTTAACAACAGTATTAACTCTTAAGTAGCTTGGGTTAAGTTAAAAATGCATGTTATAATGCCTAGAGTATCATTAAAAATATTAAAAGTATAGCTAGGAAACCAATAATGAACTAAGATTATGTACTAAACAATATTTAATGAATTGAAAATAAGTCAAGAAAAGATGAAAAGAAGAACAAATAATGAATGAAACAATAGAAGATAACATCAATACTCTAAGGTTGAACCAGATCATTAGTAATTACATTAAATGTATTAAACCAATTGACTAAACATTCCAATTCAGTTCAATTCAGTTCAGTTCAGTTGCTCAGTTGTGTCTGATTATTTGTGATCCCATGGACTGCAGCATGCCAGGCCTCCCTGTCCATCACCAACTCCCAGAGTTTACAAACTCATGTCCTTTGAGTCAGTGATGCCATCCAACCATCTAATCCTCTGTTTTCCCCTTCTTGTGCCTTCAATTTTTCCCAGCATCAGGATCTTTTCAAATGAGTCAGTTCTTCACATCAGGTGGCCAAAATATTGGAGTTTCAGCTTCAGCATCAGTCCTTCCAATGAATATTCAGGATTGATTTCCTTTAGGATGGAATGGTTGGATCTCCTTGCAGTCCAGGAGACTCTGAAGACTCTTCTCCAACTCCACAGTTCAAAAGTATCAATTCTTTGGCACTCAGATTTCTTTATAGTCCAACTCTCACATCCATACATGACTACTGGAAAAACCATAGCTTTGACTAGATGGACCTTTGTTGACAAAATAATGTCTCTGCTTTTTAATATGCTGTCTAGGTTGGTTATAGCTTTTCTTCCAAGTAGCAAGAGTCTTTTAATTTCATGGCTGCAGTCACCATCTGATTTTGAACTCCCCCAAAATAAAATCTGTCAGTGTTTTCTACTGTTGCCCCATCTATTTGCCATGAAGAGATGGAACCAGATGCCATGACTTAGTTTTCTGAATGTTGAGTTTTGTTTTTTTTTAAATGCAGAGATGTTTATTTTTTATTTTTTTCTTTTTAATTTTAAATTCATTTTTTAATTAAATTTTATTTTGCTTAACTTTACAATATTGTATTGCTTTTCCCATACATCAAGATGGATCTGCCACAAGTATACATGTGTTTCCCATCCTGAACCCTCCTCCCTCCTCCCTCCCCATACTATCCCTCTGGGTCACCCCAGTGCACCAGCCCCAGGCATCCGTTATCAGGCATCGTACCTGGACTGGCGACTTGTTTCAGATATGATATTATACATATTTCAATGCTATTCTCCAAAATCATCCCAACCTTTCCTGTTCCCAGAGTCCAAAAGTCTGTTCTATACATCAGTGTCTCTTTTGCTGTCTCATAAACAGGGTTATTGTTACCATCTTTCTAAATTCCATATATATGCGTTAGTATACTGTATTTGTGTTTTTCTTTCTGGCTTACTTCACTCTGTATAGTTTTAAGCCAACTTTTTCACTCTCCTCTTTTACTTTCATCAAGAGGCTCTTTAGTTCTTCTTCACTTTCTGCCATAAGGGTGGTGTCATCTGCTTATCTGAGGTTATTGATATTTCTCCCGGCAATCTTGACTCCAGCTTGTATTTCATCCAGTCCAGCATTTCTCATGATGTACTCTGCATATAAGTTAAATAAGCAGGGTGACAATATGCAGCCTTGATGTACTCCTTTCCCAATTTGGAACCAGTGTGTTATTCCATGTCTAGTTCTAACTGTAGCTTCTTGACCTGCATACAGATTTCTCAGGAGGTAGGTCAGGTGGTCTTGTATTCCCATCTCTTTAAGAATTTTACACAGTTGTGGTGATGCACACAGTCAAATGCTTTGGCATAGTCAATAAAGCAGAAATAGATGTGTTTTTGGAACTCTCCCACTTTTTTGATGATCTAATGGATGTTGGCAATTTGATCTCTGGTTCCTCCACCTTTTCTAAAACCAGCTTGAACATCTGGAAGTTCACAGTTCATGTATTGCTGAAGCCTGACTTGCAGAATTTTGAGCATTACTTTGCTAGCATGTGAATAAGTGCAATTTGTAGTAGTTTGAGCATTCTTTGTCATTGCCTTTCTTTGGAATTGGAATAAAACCTGACCTTTTCCAGTCCTGTGGCCACTGCTGAGCTTTCCAAATTTGCTGGCATATTGAGTGCAGCACTTGCACAGCATCATCTTCTAGGACTTGAAATAGCTCAACTGGAATTCCATCACCTCCACCTGCTTTGTTTATAGTGATGCTTCCTAAGGCCCACTTGACTTCACATTCCAAGATGTCTGGCTCTAGGTGAGTGATCACACCATCGTGATTATCTGGGTCATGAAGATCTTTTTTGTATAGTTCATCTGTGTATTCTTGCCACCTCTTCTGAATATCTTCTGCTTCTGTTAGGTCCATACCATTTCTGTCCTTTATCGAGCCCATCTTTGCATGAAATGTTCCCTTGGTATCTCTGATTTTCTTGAAGAGATCTCTAGTCTTTCACATTCTATTGTCTTCCTCTATTTCTTTGCATTGATCAAAGGCAGAAGATTCAACCGTGTGCTATCTATAAAAAGACATAGTTTGAAAATAAAAAAAAGAAAAATGATATGACATACAGTAAATATAAAAACCTCTCTTTATGTCAGGCTTAGCTATGTTAGTATCAGACAAAGTGGATCTCAGGAAAAGACATTATTACCAAAAGTAAAAATAAGGCTCTGTAAAATTTTGAAATCTGACAGAGTTTGTTTTCTTACTACAATGAAATTAAATTAGAAATCATTAACAGTAAGATATTTAGAAAAAAAAAATCCCTCCAAATACTTGGAAATTAAACAGTACACTGCTAAAGAACCCATCACACAAACTATAAAATACCAAAGAAATCAATTTGTATTTCTGCTTTATCCCTTATAGCTTTGACTTTCACAACTAACTTTACTTCTCTTTGCCTTGGTTTTCTTATCTTTAATTCTAAGTAAAATAATTTTTGAAATCATTCCTAAATCTTAAAATGTCAGATATGTATTTTGTTTCAATCCCACCACCAATAACAAATGCAGATTATTTTCAACAGTAATAGTAATAAACTCTATATATGTATAGAGGAGACTGTTTGTATGTGTAGCAGAGTTTTATTAAAGTGAAAAGGGACAGAGAAAACTTCTGACATAGACATCAGAAGGGGGACGGAGAGTGTCCCCCTCCCCAGTGTTAGTAAGGGAGTTATATACTTTTTAAATTAGTTATTCAGTTCAGTTCAGTTGCTCATGGATTAAAATTTTTATAACTTCCTTAGCCTGTTCACTATGGCAGGGAAAGGCCTCAATCCATCCAGTAAAAGTGTCTACCCAGACCTGTAAGCAAGAAAATCCATTTGTTTTTGGCATATGAAAAGGAACCATAGCCTCATTTATTTTCATAAATCTTGAACTAGTATCCATTTATCATTTGACTTTTTTACACCCAAAATAGGAGTGTTGAATGGACTATTACAGGGAATTAATAGCCCCTGCTCCTTTAAATTTTCAGTGATGGGTTTTAACCCTTCCTTAACACCTCAGGCTTGAATGGATACTGCTTTAGATGTGAAAATAGGTGAGGGTCTTTGAGCTTAATAACAAAAGGAACAGCATCTTGTGCTCGACCCATAGTTTTCCATCAGCCCACCCTCTAGGATTTACATTTTGTTCAATTATTGGGAGAGAAAGAGCAGGCTCCACAGTCATGAAAACAGAGGCCTAGAGCTTCCTCAGTATATCCCTCCCCAGAAGGGGTGAGGGAGACTCCAGCACGGTCAGAAACTCGTGAGAAAACAGCACAGAGTCCCAGCTGTAGCTTAAAGGATGACTGAAATAATAGCGATTGGCTCATCCTGACAGTCCCATTACGGTAGTGAATCAGGAGGAAAGTGGACCAGGGGCTTCAGTGAGCACAGAGAAAGTTGCCCCAGTGTCCAAAAGAAAATCAACTGATTGGCCCCCACAGGTATTAATATCCAGGGTTCCTCAGGTGTTATTAGGATGGGAGCTTGTGTAGGGACTCCCAGCAACCTTCAGTCCTGACTGTCCTGAGTCCGACCCCTGGGGCCTATGCCTCAGAGGGCGGTCTCTTCTCCAGTGTGGTCCTTTACAGACTGGACATGGAGCCAGGGGTGGCTTAGATCCCTGAGAGCAACTTCACTTGAGATGCTCCTCCTTTCCACAGTAATAGCAAGCCTGTCCCCTTCACCTGGGTTCCTCTGGGCATTCTTCTCAGGCTATTTCAGAGCAGATCTAATAGCCATTGTTGAGGCTTCAGTCTTTTGCCTGGTTCTTTTTTGCCTCTTATTTTCCTCCTTATATTCTCTACCATAATATACTGTCTGAGCCAGCTATAACAGTTTTTCTAAAGACTGATTTGGTCCAAACGCCTGTTTTCATAACTTACAGCAGATATCTGGAGCCAAGTTAGTGAGAAATCTATCTTTTAAGACCATTCCTCCTCCGCTTTCAAGATCGACATCAGTAAACTTGCAGAGAGCCTCCCGTATCTATCTAGGAATATACCAGGAGTTTCCTTCTCTGCTTGTTCTGTGTCAAACAACTTAGCATAGTCTAAAGTCTCAGGATGTTTGCTCACTTGAGTCCTTCAGGAATACATCTGACAAAGTGGCTCTGTTATTGGAACCACTTGGCTCCTAGTAGGAAGGAGGGCTATTTCATATTCCCTCTTTCCCCTTGTCTCATGTTCAAGCCATTCATCTCCAAAAGTAGTAGCTCCCCCCAAAACTCAAGTTTTCAAGTCAGGAGTCAGCATCTGTCCCAAGACATAATTACATCTCTCCAAGTAAGTTCCATAAAGTAAAGTTAGTCCCGTAAACCTTCTATGTACTTTTTGGATCTTCTCGATAGTCTCAACTGCAATTGTACTGTTTGAATTTCTACCAAGACTGAGGTAACCCCTCCTGGGAGAGTGCCCCAATTCTTAGCCTGTTCGGTTGGGAGCCCCAGATACAGGGACAAAGTAAGAGAACAGGAGGCAGCTGAAGGTTTCACACCCAAGTCTGCACCCTTAGGACATAAGTCTGGCGTGTCTCACAGAGAGATAAAGAGCAACACATACGTCACTTCTATCCATTTCTCTTGTTTTCTACAGAACTCATCTAGTTGTAAAACAGTAATAATTGAGATCCTTCAACAACAGGTCAGAGCTCCCCGACTTCTTAAGGATACTGTGGCCATTCAGTAACACAGAAGAAGATCAGGAGTGTCTTTTTTAAACTCTGGGGATCAAACTTGTCCCAGTTCTTTTAAATACATTTTAAAGAAGTGGTTCTGGAACTGCTAGCTCCCATCTGTAAGACAGAAAAAAGAGGCATCCACAGCCGTGGCTTTTTCCCATCAGAATGGCCCTTTCCTGCTCTAAATGGGTGTGTAGACAGACTCTTCACTGAAGCTTTCCTTCCCTGGTTGGACTTAGTCTGTCCCTTACTGATGAAGGTGTCGTACTCGTCCTTCCTTGTTCTACCACCGAGGCGGGGTGGAGATGCACCAGGAGTAGACCTGATGACATCCCAAACTGACTTAGTTCCATACCACCGAGACCTTTCTTTAATTTTCCCTTTTCTCTGATGCCACTCAAGGTGAAGCAGAGTAGTTTTTCGGAATGTTCCCCAAGCTAGTACTACTAGGGGAAGCAGCCGTGTTACGTGTGCCTGTGCACATTCCTGAGTACAGTTCTGACTGCAGTAGAAATGGTGAGTCATAAAGGGATGAACAACGATCAAAATGTCCCTTCTGAGTGTCGCCACGCCAGTATATGTGATGGCAAAAGAGGTGGTGGAGGGTTGGCCAGCGAGGAAAAAGTGATTTTTGTCCTCCAGCTACTAGGACCAATTCTTCCAGTTCATTTCCACAGATTCCACAAAAGGAATATATCTAGGGAGTTGAGACAAAGGCCATCAGACAGCCTTCTCTGGTCTGCTAAGAGCTAGCACTACCAAAAGAAGAAGCCTGTTGAACAGGCTGAACAGATCCTGCAATTCCCGATTCATGTCCTCAGAAACCTCATGGTCACCAGTAGTGCTTTTATCCACAGAGATAGGAGACACAGCTGTGACAAAGACGCACTTTCAGGTAGCTGGCCCCTGAGGCAGGCAGCCAAGAGAGTGACCTCTAGCCTGAGAGATATTCCTGGAGCTAGAGCTCTTCCTCAATTCAAAACATGCTGCTGGAGCTAGATTTCCACCTTGCTCCATACGTGCTGCTGGTAACTTTCTAGCAAGGCTTGCCTAGTCTAGCAAGGCTAAGCACTTCCATACGTGGGGTCTAAGCAAAAGTACACAATAACAGCATGGATCACAAGTCCCTTGAAAGTCTATGACCCGAAAGATTATGTTAGTAGTTCTAATTCCCCACGCAGTCATGGAATTGTCAAAGAGAGCAGGAAAAAGTAACTGAGAAAGGAAAGTTCAGTCCATGTGCTTTGCCCATTTCTGGCTGCTCCCCTAGCAGGGACCTTGGGTGTCTCTTGGCATTGGCAGGTCAGTATAAACCCCCAACAAGGCTCCCCTTTTGGGGGCTGCCGTCAGTCATTAGGCGGCACTGTAAAACCGCAGGGCTCATCACTTGCTTCGCGCAGGGCATGTCATTCATTTACACAAGCATACCGTAGAGTTAGTAAAGTAAAGCAGAAAACATGCATACTGAGAAAGCACAGAGTCTGAGCATTCTTACCTTGTCCTGAAGATCCTGGACAAGCCCCCAAGATGAGAGCTTACAGTGAACGGTGTCAGATTCGTGATCTCTGAAAATTTAACTTCAGGACCAGGGACCAGGCTTGATCACTCAAGAGCTTTTGTATAACAGAGTTTTATTAAAGTGAAAAAGGGACAGAGAAAGCTTCTGACATAGACATCAGAAGGGGGACGGAGAGTGTCCCCCGAGGAGACTATTATTTTTAAAATACCATTTTTGACATGAAAAGATGCTCAATGTCACTAATTATTAGAGAAATGCAAATCAAAATTACAAAGAGACACCATCTCACACCTGTCAGAATAGCCAGCTTGTATGGCAAAACAAATACAATATTGTAATTAGCCTCCAATTAAAATAAATATATTTAAATTTTAAAAAATAAAAAGTCTAATAACAAATGTTGGAGAGGGTGTGGAAAAAAGGAACCCTCCTACACTGCTGGTGTGTATGTAAGTTGGTACAGTCACTATGAAAAATAGTATGGAGATTCTGCAGAAATCTGAAAATAGAAGTACCATATGATCCAGCAATTTCACTCCTGGGCATGTAATCCAGACAAACTATAATTCAGAAAGATACGTTCACTCCTATGTTCATAGCAGCACTATTCACAATAGCTAAGACATGGAATGGCTGAATGGATAAAGAAGATGTGGTATACATATACAATGGAGTACTACTCGGCCATAAAAACAATGAAATAATGCCATTTGCAGCAACATGGATGGACCTAGAGATTATCATACTAAGTGAAGTCAGTCAGAAAGAGAAAGTCAAACACCATATGAATCACTCACACATGGAATATAAAGTATGGCACAAACCAACCTATCTACAAAACAGACAGACTCACAGACACAGAGAACAGACTTGTGTTGCCAGTGAAGGGTGGGGAGAGTGGGAGAGGGGTGGACTTGGAGTTTGAGGTTAGTAGATGAAACTATTACATATCAAACAGATTAACAACAAGGTCTTACTGTACAGCAAGAGAACTATATTCAATATCCTGAGATAAACTATAATAGGAAAGAATATAAAAAAGGATGTATATATGTGTGTATGAGTCACTTTACTGTATAGCAGAAATGAATACAACATTGTAAATCAACTATACTTCAATAATAGAATACCATTTTTGAATCTAAAAAATACTCAGTAAAGTAGGTAATTTGGAAACTTCTATGAGAATACATCTTTGGGGATATTATTATTTATAACTGAGGATAATGGAGAAGGCAATGGCACCCCACTCCAGTACTCTTGCCTGGAAAATCCCATGGACGGAGGAGCCTGGTAGGCTGCAGTCCATGGGGTCGCTAAGAGTCGGACATGACTGAGCGACTTCACTTTCACTTTTCACTATCATGCATTGGAGAAGGAAATGGCAACCCACTCCAGTGTTCTTGCCTGGAGAATCCCAGGGACAGGGGAGCCTGGTGGGCTGCCGTCTCTGGGGTCGCACAGAGTCGGACACGACTGAAGCGACGCAGCAGCAGCAGCAGCAGTAGCAGCAGCAAAATGCTCAGAGGTGATATGAGCTTAAAGCATTTCAGATATTAATGAGTTTTAGAATAGACTGGTTTATAGCAGAAGTAACAGAAATGTTGAAAAGTTCTTGCAGATCTCATGAAATGAGATATCTTAAATACAACATATTCCTCTTTGCCTTTACTGAATGTTTAAATTTTGGCCAGGAGTGACATCAGCAATACAGCAGAACAGAAGGTTCCCAGCTTGTATCATCCCCTGGCAACAGTTATTTGGCAGTGTTCACAGACTACATTGCCTTTATAGGTAGGAGACTATGAAACCTCAAGGAAGGGCCCAAGACCAAAGAAGTCTATTTTAATAAAGCAGGTCCAAACCAAGGGGTTGAGGTCCCTACAGTGGTCTTAACTAGACTCAGAAACAGTTCTGACCCCTGTGGACTTATCTGAAGCCCCATTTGACCTTGGTTTTGCCACTGGCACAATATGCCAAGTGATATAGAAGTCATGCCTGCCTGTGCCTCAGTAATAGGCCCGCAGACCTGGGTCTTGGCTATGGGCACTGAAGTAACTCATGATCTGATTCCATGCCCCTCCAGTCACTAACCATAAGCAGTCCTACCAGCCCCAGAACCTGACAGGAAACAGTCTCATTTGCACCCCCAGAGATCCTGAAATGTTTCTGTGATACAGCTCCAGCCTCTCCCCACTGCAGTCAGGGAACAGTCCTACCTACCCAGGGATCTGGTGGGAGACATGACCATCCATGCCTTCAGAACCATGACTGCAGATCTCAGTTCTGCTAGTGTACCCTGAAGCAGTCCTTGGTTTGGGCCTACTTTGTTAAAAAAAAAAAAAAAGTCTTATTGACAATAGCATCAAAACCAATAATATTTGGGAATAAATATAACTAAGGAGATAAAATACCTATACACTGAAAACTATATGACACTAAGAAAAAGATGGAAGAAGACACAAACAGAAAGATATCCTATATTCATGGATTGGAGTAATAAATATTGTTAAAATTCCATACTACCCAAAGAAATCTACAGAGTTAGAGCAATCACTTTGGAAATTTCAGTGACATTTTCCAAAGAAATAGAAGTGAGTCAGAATTCACATGGAACCACAAAAAAACCTGAATAGCCAAAGTAGTCTTGAGAAAAAAGAAGAACTGAAGGCATCACACTTCCTGACTTCAAACTATATTACAACTATCAAAGTAACCAACAAGAATGGTACTGGCATATAAACAGACACATACACTAAAGGAACAGAATAAAAAGCACAGAAATAAATCCACATGAATATGGTCAATAAGTCTAAGAAAAGGATGTCAGGAATACATAATGGGAAAAGGATAGTCTCTTTCTCAAAGGATAGTCTCTTTCTCAATGGCATTAAAAAAACAAACAAACTAGATAGCCACATGCATAAAAAATTAGACCCTTGTATTATATCATTACAAAAATCAACTCAAAATGGAGTAGACTTAAAAGTAAAACCTCAAACTATTAACTTCTAGAAGAAATTATAGGGGAAAAACTTCTTAACCTTGGTCTCTGCAATGATGTTTTGTATATGATACCAGAAACACAAGCAACAAAAGCAAAAATAAATAAGTGGGGCTATGTCAAACTAAAATCTTCTGCAGAGCAAAGGAAATAACAAAATGAAAAAGGAACTTATGAAATAAGAGAAAATATTTGCAAACCATACATTAGGGATTATAAACCATGATAAGGGGTTCATACTCAAAATATATAAGGGGTTCACAACTGTTTTTTTAAATGGGCAAAATATTGTAATAGACGTTTTCAAAAAAGACATACAAATGACCAACAGATATATGAGCATCCCTAACCTTCAGGAAAATGCATAGTAAACAGTGAGCTGCCACCTCATACCTGTTAGGATGGTTATTATTTAAAACAAAAAGTGAGATAACAAGTATTATCAAGGTTGGAGAAAAAGAGAACCCTTGTGCATTGTTGTAAATTAATATAGCCATTATGGAAAACAGTATGGGGGTTCCTCAAAAAATCTAAAAAGGAACTATAATATGATCCAGCAATCCCACTACTGGGACACATATCCAAAGAAATGAAGTCAGTATCTTGAAACGACATCTGCACCCCATGTTCGCTACAACATTATTCATAATAGCCAAGATGTGGAAACGATCTACATGTTCACTTAGAAAATATGAAATAGGTACACACACACACACACACACAGAATTTTATTCAGCCATAAAAAGGTAGGAAATCCTGCCATTTGTGACAATATGAATGAACCTCGAGTACATTATGCTAAAAGGGAAATAAGCCAGACACAGGAAGACAAACACTATATGACCTCACTTACACAGAATCTAAAAAAGTCCAACTCAGAGAGCCAGAGAGTAGAATATTTGTTGCCAGGGCCTGAGGGTGGGAAGAAAAGTGGTTTCAACTTTCAGCATAGTCACTATAGTTAATAATATTGTACTGTATATTTTAAATTTGAAAAGAATAGTTGCTAAGTGTTCTCACCATACTGAAAAAAAAAAAAAAAAAACAAGGTTAACTATGTGAGATGTGAGGTGACAGATCTGTTAACTTGATTGAAACAGTCATTTCACAATGCATACATGTACCAAACTATCACATTTTACACTTTAAGTACATACAATTTTTGTCAAATATGCCTCAATAAAACTTAGAGACCAATAGCTTTGTCTCTAAAATAGCTAGGCCTAAAAAAAAAAAAAAAAAAAATGGCCATTAAGTTCAACCATTCAATAGCATTCAGTGAAACAAAATAATTCTCATCATCTTAGGTAAACATAAAATCACAATACTAGTAGTAAAACAAGGGGAAGGCAATGGCACCCCACCCCAGTACTGCCTGGAAAACCGGACGGAGGAGCCTGGAGGCCAGTCGGCTGGACCCAGTTTCTTGATTGAAAACATATTCAGTGTCAGCCACGTATCAGTGTTGATACTGCCTATAGGAGGATAACAAGACGGAAAGAAAAGAAAAGATGTAATCTTCTTACCTGAATATACATAATCCTGGGCATCTCATAGAGTCTTGCTTTTTGAAAACATATGGGTGACTGGATGACATTGCCATTCATTTCAGAAAGATATGACATTACCCATACTGTTTTTCTCAACTCTTAAAGATCGGGCTTCAGTTTAAATATTGCTGTTTCTTCCTAATTCTATTTCTAAATTACTGGTTGTTCCTGTCAATTGAATTAAATACAGTCTCTATATATGTGGCCATGTATGCTTGCATATTTCTGTGACCTTGCAAGTGTGGAGAAAACAAAGGGAAACCATGGCAGGGCCATTTACGTATATCTGTTTGGACTTGAGCAAGTAGGCACTTTGCCTGTCTGGGAAGTTGGGCATATTAAAATACTGCATGGATCATTAGTACATGTATAGCTCTTGCTATTTTGTGCCCATAAAAGTATATTTACCTATTAAAAAAAGCTTTCACTGAAGATGATATTAAACACGCCAAGCTTTCCTTTCAACCCTGAAAAAGAATATAAAACATGCCAATTTCTATGGAATGGCAAAGACTGTGTTCACTGTACCATACTGCAGAGAACAGCCATGATACTTCTCTGCAGTGCAAAGGTGACCATGTTAAGAAACAGTTCTTGCACAGGAACAAGAACAAGCACTTATTGAATATCTTATCTATTACTACTTGGTAGCTGCTGCTGCTGCGCATTTCATATGCATCTCAGTTAATCCTTGCAGTAACTCCTGAGAAGGTTTCCTTACACTTATACTTGAAGGTACTACATCCCAGCAAACCTATGATATCACAGTAATTTTTCTTTCTCCTAGAAATTCTGGCTGTCATCATATCTCATCCCCAAAATGATGAAAGTCATAGCATCTTTAAAATCTGAAATAATTTTCATACAGATGGAGAGAACAGCGGGATGTGGTGGGCATTGTCCCCAAAATTATAAAATCTAGATTCAGCTACAATTTCACTGGTTGTTTCGAAAAAGTCTTGATTTCCACATGTGTGATTTGTCGATAATAATACTTCTTGACAAGTCTACTCTCCAATACTGATGTAACGCAGCTTTTAAATCACAAGACTCTATTCTAACATTTTCACCCTTCCTTTATGTGAAGACTGCCTCGTTTTGTGATCACGACATGAATCAATAAAAAATAGCTTTGTAAGGTAAATACATGGCCTGATTTCTGAAATAAAAAAAAAAAAAAGATAATGAAGGAAATAGCAAATAAATTAATAATTAAACATGTCCATATATTACCCAAGGAATATAAATGGCTAAGCATTTGAGAGTCATTATGTGCTTATCTTAGTACAAACCCAAGAAATAGGACACTGATAGCTCAGGTATCTTATTAGAAATTTCTCTTCTGCAGAAGGAAGAGGAGGAGGAGATAGTGGGGAGGGGAGGAGAGGAGGACC
Source organism: Tragelaphus eurycerus (assembly GCA_935064755.1). NCBI lineage: Eukaryota > Metazoa > Chordata > Mammalia > Artiodactyla > Bovidae > Tragelaphus > Tragelaphus eurycerus. The sequence goes on from CAKXYN010000107.1 coordinate 261,589, forward strand.
AGAAGGAGAGAGTGGGACAGGGGGAGGAAGAGGAGGTGATAACAATGACTATATCTGATAAGAGAGAAACGTTTGAACACATAACAAAGGCAAAAAAATAAAACAAAAAAAAAAAATATTGACCCTTCTTAAGTTTTCAATTATAGGCAGTTTCTGAAGCTGCATCAGATTCCTTGAATTGCCCATCCAAGTTTCAAAAGATGTGATAAAAAGATCATACTCTTTAAACATATTTTAAAACTTTCATGGTTATGTTTGTAATTTTTTCATTATAAGAGAGCCTCCTGCTGCTGCTGCTGCTGCTAAGTCGCTTCAGTCATGTCCGACTCTTAGCGACCCCATGAACTGCAGCCTACCAGGTGCCTCCGTGCATGGGATTTTCCAGGCAAGAGCACTGGAGGGGGGTGCCATTTCCTTCTCCAGTAACAGAGCCTGCAATAGATTAATTAAAATACCCACTACACAGTGTTTCTGTATTGCCTCCATTAATATTGCCATTCCTCACCATGGCTCTTCACCCAGACATGTCACCCTCTACCTTCCTTCCTTTCAACGTATGTTCAAGTTGACTGCATTTTAGTCTACCATCATCTTGCTTGGTGTTTTGTGTGTTATCCTAGCTTCCACTCTTTTTCTTTTGACAATTTAAGGTAGTCTTAACTCTGAGGTCAGTAGCTATTCAGCTTTTATCTTTTGTTTCCATTAACTAATTGATATAAAAATGGTTCATAAATGAAGAAGCAATATATTAGTGTAAGGGAGTGGTGTATGATGGAACAATACATCTGTCCATTGGGACCTCTCTATAGAATTTAAATCTACCAGTTATTATTTTTGATTTCCATATGGTTCTTGGAAAACATAATCGAGAGTGTTAATGAACAGTTCCCCTGCTGAGTACTGCCTTCAGGAAATGTTCATTTTGGTCCTCAAAGCAAGCAGGAAGGCTGTACAGACACTCCTCATGGGTGGGTTTATTCTTAACATTATTTTAAGAGGATTTTTTTATATTTGTTTCCCACTTTCTAATATACCAGCTTTAAAGTCCATTCTGATGGGCTGAACAAGCCACTTAGCCTTTTGGTAATTTCTTCTTCTGTAAATTCTCACTGGAATATTAAAAGCATTTATGTACTTAAAATTTTGAAATGTTCTAAAATGTAATTGGTGTGATCTGGGATAAGTACACATAATGAGAAAGATGAGATATGTTTATCTCAATTTCCTTCAAGGTCAATTGATTTTTTTTAAAGTTCTAGATTTTCAAGGGCCAATTCCATAACTACAAGTAAAGAAAAATAAAGGAGCTGGAAGTTTCCTTGTAATGTAGTAAAACAAACTTCAGAAGCCAAAGGTCTGGATTTGAATCTCTGCATATCACTGACTAACCTTAACTTTCACAAGTCATTTAACTTCTCTTTTCCTCAGTTTCTGTAGCTCTGAACAAGGGATAATAACAATATCTTCCTCAACACTTGTTAAGAGGTTGAAAGGATATTGTTAATATGAAAGAGTTTTGCAAATGGAAAATATCTGTGCAAATCTTAACCTTAAAGTCCCAATTGTGTTTTATTTCCAAACATATCAGGTGACCAACCTGAAATTTTACAAGATTCTTTTCATGAGTGCGTGCTGTAGTTAACAGCATTCATTGACAGAGTGAAAACTATTTTGCTAGTCTACATGGGGATGTTTGTTTTTAGTCTTCTAATTTGTTTTCTTTACATACAAAAACATTTCCACACAAGTAGTTTAAAAAGTAAGCTAGTTTAAGACCAATACTAAAACAGAGGAAGTCTAGGGAAATACAAGTTCGTGGTGGATGCTACATGTCCAAAAATGTTAGAAATAATTAACTTTAAGGAAAAATAGAGGACTGCCCACAATTCCAAATTAGCCAACACCATTTCAAGGGACTAAAAACTTATTGCCATTCATTCTGCTTCACATAGGCTAAAGTGTAAAATTGATGTTTGGGTCTCATTCTCAATAACTTCCTCAATGTTTTCTCACACTCCCAGTCCTAAAGGTCTTCCCAGGTATACTTGGGGAAGTCACAAAATAGGCCATTACATACAGGGCTACAAATAGCAGGGGACAAACCTGGAGCAGACCAGTTTCTGTCAGAGCAAGTAAAAAGCATGGCTTTGAGGCCCACACTTATTTATTTTACAGCTCTTGCCAGTTTATGCTTGATATTTAAAAGTTTTTCTTTACTTCTTTTCCAGATAGTACTCTGTTGTTAGGTGAGTCTGACTTGCTCTCATTCTGTTTACCTTAAAGGAGCAGAATTTGTACCTTACAAATAAAAATACCACTCTCCTATCCATTTTACTTTTCACAGTTTATGAATGTGTATTTCAAGGATATGGATATTTTCATGAATATCCCATGAATATTATATGTCAATGACCACAGAGTACCAGCCTCAACAAGTATTTGCAGATTCTGGGGTTGTACTGTTACTGGCGTATTTACCCAAACCCTTTCTCGTTTTCTCCTCTATTGCTATGGCAAGAATTCCTCATGCTTATCCTGTGACCTTTCCTGATTTTTCGTAGAAGTCTAAAGAGCAGCCATATGTTAAATTAGTTTAAGAGAGGCTTCTTAGTGACCCTGCCTGTGCTCTACTCACAGGTCTTAGCTGCCAATATAGATTTTGTGTGAATCTTCTTCGCTGGAAGACATGCAGACCATGTGCCTTTCCTAGGTGATCTGAGGCAAAATAATTCTGTAATTAGATAAAAGTAGTCTTATTAACAATTATTAAACTTTTAGTAGCAAATGGGACTTTCCCATAGAAGACAGTAAACTTCACAGCAGTATTTGATGGGTTTTTTTAGTGTTTCATAATAAGAGATTAGGGGGTAAGAAATCTAATATATAACCTTAGTATATATTTAACATCATTCTTTTTGCTTCTTTAGACTTTTATTTCCCATAAACCTTCCTTAAAGAACCTGTTCAATGTGTGCAGGCTCTGGAAAAGTTTTTAGTTTCTGTGGAAAGAAAATAATATGAGAATAACATTGATAAGTCACATATACAGATCAAAAAAAGAAGGGGGAAAGGTATTTTGGGTTTAAGAGAAAGGGCAAAAGGACTGTGATATAACGCAAATTATTAAACATGTCCCATGTGCCTCTTCGGCGAAGGCAATGGCACCCCGCTCCAGTACTCTTGCCTGGAGAATCCCATGGATGGAGGAGCCTGGAGGGCTGCAGTCCATGGGGTCACTAAGAGGCAGACAAGACTGAGCAACTTCACTTTCACTTTTCACTTTCATGCATTGGATAAGGAAATAGCAACCCACTCCAGTGTTCTTGCCTGGAGAATCCCAGGAATGGGGTCACACAGAGTCAGACACGACTGAAGCGACTTAGCAGCAGCATGTGCCTCTTTATCTTCTTTCTTATAGTTAGAACTTGCATGCAGATTTTGACTATTTACTTGTATATGCGTGCATGCTAAGTAGCTTCAGTCCTGTCCGACTCTGTGAAACACTATGGACTGTAACCTGCCAGGTTCCTCAGTCTACGGGATTCTCCAGGCAAGAATACTGGAGTGGATTACCATATCCTTCTCCAACTTACTTGTACAGTGGTTCTCAAACTATTATTCTGACTCCATTATATTTTTAAACATTATTGAGGGGCCAAAATATTCTTTTTTTGCTTTATGTGAGTTATACTTAGAAATGTTTACCATATTAAAAATTAAAATGTAGAAACTTAAAAATAAATAGTTACTCACTTAAGAATAATACACCTATCACATGCTAACATAAAATGCATATTTTATGAAAAATAAGTATATTTTAAATGCATACAGGACTAACATTGTTTTACATTTTTGTGAATCTCTTTAATATATGGCATTATAAAAGAAAACTGGGATCTCATATCTAATTCTGCATTCAATCTGTTGCACCATGGTTGAACTACATTAAGAAATCCAGTCTGACACAAGATGTATTGTTAGAAAAGGAAAGAGAGGGTTAACAGTCTTTTCAGATGATCCTCAATATTATTTTTTGATACTTTGATAATTTTAAAGTAGTAGTTTCTTAAAAATTTATTGCAATCAGAATTTTGAAGCCATATCAATCAACTTGTATCATGTTTCATAAAAAGCCACTGGTCTTCCTTATACTTTGAATGGATTATTTACTCATGCACGAGTTAGTAGCATCTTACATTGGTTATTTGGGAAATAATGCATCAGTTGCAGATTTCTATTATGTAATAGTAAATTTTAAAAATCGCACATGTTTATATCATTAATATCAGAAAAGTCTTTAAGCACTGGGTGGCCATCATTCTCACAGTGACAGATATAAGTTTTCCAAAATTCTAATTTTTACTTGAAAGCTCAAACTTTTATCACTGGCAATAAATACTGTCAGTTGTGTTCCTTTAAGTGACAGGCATACTCATTTCATTTTCAAGAAATGTCTGCCAAATTCCAGGTCTGATCATCATAGTTTGTTAGTTGTTCTTCTAAGTGAAACATGATGTTCCATGGAAACAGCAGATAAGTCAGCTCACAAATGCAAACAATGGCATGAGTGCACAAGTGCTTTTCCTCAAAGCGACCATCATACTTTGTTGTGCTAGAAAAAAGAGTTTTCTGCATATGTCCCATTTTGTCAAACCAAATATTAAAAATCCACACACTCAAGGGTAGAGATTGGTAATGTGGGGGATGGCAAGTGCATACAATGGTGAAGAATATACTCAATTTCTGCCACAACAGTTTGCTATTTCTGATTTGATTCCTGCAAGAGAGCCAGAAGTTTTACACACCATGTTGCTTTTGCAACATCAGTGCAAATTTCAACACAGTGATAAATGAAAATAAAATCTTAAAATATTATTATAAAAATAGCAATAATATTGTAAAACCCATTTGCAATCTGCAGACCACACTTTGAGAATCACTATGCCAATTTATAGCATCCTTAGGATCCTTCCAGGTTTTATCTCTCTCATCTTCCTTCAGAATAGTTATAATGATTGTGTTCCTTATTTTTCAATTGGAAGAAATTGCTTTACAATGTTGTGTTGGTTTCTGCCATACAACAATGCAAACCAGCCGTAACTGTACATAGATCTCTTCCCTCTTGAGCCTCCCTCTCCTCTTCCCATTTCACCCCTCTTTATCTTCTTAAAAATGATTTTATCATATGCTTGCTTAGTAATCCCTAAAGTCTTAGTTATTTCTTCCAAAAAATTAAAGGTCTTTTAACTAACGAACAAATCCTTAATAGGATTCTGTCTTCCCCTATAGTGAATTTATTACTTTAGCTAAGCAAATTTACATGACAGTTTTTAATATGGTTTACCATCTCTTATCACCAATTCATTTGAGGGTCACTCTTTCAATTTGGATTTTCTACTTCTCTTTCCTAAACACTATCACTTCAAAGTGAGCTTAAGACTTATTTCCTCCTGACTTCTTTCCAAAGTTTACATTTGATCCTTTACAGAAACCTTTCAATTTTTTCCATCTCCTTTGTATGAATTCCACAATTATTTAAAGTTTTAGTTTATTTACTGTTCTTTATTTGTGTGTTTTTATAATTTTTCACAATTGGATTACAACTTCTTTTGGAGGGTAGTTACTTAGAATCTATCATTGCTTTTTAAATAAGCAAACAAACAAACAAAACCCTCCAAAATATTTGCTGTTACATTATATTCACAGAAATGGCAGCACCTTTAAAGATATCTGAAAAAATGTATTCTTTCCAAAGTAATGGGAGATGACACTTTATTTGGCACAAGTCACAACAGGTTGCAAACTCAGTACTCTGAGCCAAAGAGAACAGGCTAGCAAGATAGAAGATTTAGTCATCTTTGTCAACAAAGAGAGAGTTAATAAACATATTAGAAAACCTCTTCGAATTTCAAAGAGAAACCATTAGCATTCTCATTCATAGGATTAGTAATTAGACTTCCCTAATTGGAGTCACTTTGAGTAAAGGTAATTTGGCCTGTAAGTAATCACTGTATTCAAACTTGAGAGCCTTTCCCGTAATCAAAGTCAATATCCAATTCAAATTTGGGCTTTCAACTTGTAAACTATAATACAGTATATAATCTAGGGGTTTAGCTGAAATGGCCACTCTATACATATAATAAATGCAATGCTCAGTGTGATACATTTCCACTAATTCTGTTAATTCAACAAAGGAAAATCACAATTGTCAGAAGTTCAATTGTTTCATCAAGCGTAAGAGTCACATTTTTTATCCTTTGGTATAGGAGCAAAAGGGGGTTGTATAGTAGGTAAAATATTGTTTATGGAAGCCATTTATTTAGTCTCCAGACCAAAAAATCATGATGTTAATATGAACAATTTTAATAGTTAATATACAAATAGTTTTGATTTTGAGATCAAAAGTCCCTCCACTTCTCATAGTTTGAAAGAAATAAGCATGCTGTTTCATTATCCAGTAAAACTATATAGTAGAATTCACTATAATTTCTCAGTTCATTTTAAAGATTCCTGCATAACTGCTGGTTGAAGACAGAAGGAAAAAAATAATAGAATGCAGGCAGACATTTATTTCCATATAACAAGGCCACTTAAAATACTAGTTTAAGTATGTATTTACCCTTCTGGTTCTTTTCTTTAGAACCTGTACAGTGCCTGGATCATGGTTTACTTTCAATAATTGTTGCTGAATGAATCATAAGTAATTTTTGGTAGGTTAGAACAGAGGGGAATTTATTAATTATACTTTTCAAAGCAATCATTCTAAAATGCAGCCCACCCAATAACATTGGGAAAAAAAATGTACTATTTGTCATGCTGTTCTTGAACCACCCCCACCACCACTTTGCCCTCCTCCCCCTCAGTATTACAAGACAGATGAATAGGTCTTTACATCTACATCTTTGGTTTCTGATGGATCTTGATAGCTTTTCTACAAGAGAGTTGATAGTTGGTATTTGGTTCATGAACCCTACAGAAAAGATAATGGGGCCAACACCATATTATTTGTTAAGAGAAAATGTCAAGAACAAAAAATGAAAATGTCAAAGGAAGGTTGATATACTGTATTACTTAAAGACTGTTTTGTTGGGAGAACTGACCAAGTGATTTACTAACAGCTTTTAGTGGACAGTCTTTGGATTACAATGTAGATGAAAAATAAATGGGAATTTAATCTAGGCATTTGACAGATGGAGAAAAAAAGTGGAAGACACAATTATAGTCTACAGAAACGTGTTTCTTTTCAGGATTTCAAATTATGAAAAATAATTTTGTATCAGAAATTTTCTTCAAAGGGTCTACTTATCTATATCTCTACGTCCTTTAATTACATAAACCATCTTTAATTCCTCATCACATTGGCATACAGGTAAAGATTAGGAAATTGTGTAAAGCTGATGCTCAAAAGGGATATAGGTGCTAAAGTCAGTGGAAAGAGGATCTTAGTATATTGGGGTCAAAACAGATGTAGATCTCCTTGTTGAATCTTAAATATTTTTAGGTTTTCTGGTGGGTCCTGAGGGAGAGTGTGTTCAGCCACTTAGTAATAAATAGTGCTTTATTGCATAAACATTGAGTGTCCATTATGTGTCATGAATTTGCTAGAGGTCCCCAATATAGAGGGGGGGAAAAAGGTTAAAGAAATGGAGGAAAAAAAGAAAAAAAAAACAAACAACAAGAAATGTTCTCTGTTGGTCAAAAAAGACATATCACTGCATACTGCCAAAGATCCAGTAGGGTGTCATATTTAATGTTTATTTTATATATGTTAACTGATGATATTCATGTTGATAAAGACTATGGAAGGCTAACACCTGAAACAAACACAACATTGTAAATCAACTGTACCTCCAATAAAAATTTTTAAAAAAGAATATGGAAGACCAAACCGCATGTGGAAAAACATGGAAGTCCTAAAATCTCCTTCTAAAGGTTCCTATTTCTTGGTATTGATTACACACTAAATTTGTTATTTGAATCCCTTAATCTTCAGTCTGTTCTTCTAAACAAAGAAATTTCATTCTCAAATTCTAAAGTAAAATATATTTAAACATTGATCCTAATCATTATTTAATGTGTATTTACTATTAGCTCGATAAAGAGGACAGACAGTATAATATCTCTCTTCTAAATATGTATTTTTCAGAACTGTGACATATAGCAATTTTTTAGTTACTTATCCTATTGATTCTTGGTCATGTCAAGAAATTAGGTCCTTGTTGCTCACTTGAGTAATTCCATAATTCAATATTTTGTACATATAATTAATTGTAATTTGGTGAACAAAAATCAAGGATGATATTCAACTTACTCTGTTTAGCTTCTTTAAATTTGTTTTCTTCTGCTGTGATATATATATATGCTAAGATCTCAAGAAATAGTTGAGAATGATTTCTTCTTGTTTTTTCCCTAAAGAGTTAAATTTACTTTCATGCTTTTGCAAAAACATGCTTTGCCACTGCTTCGGCAGAGCCATATGCTTTATTTGACAACAATCTACTGTACTTTTCTTATTTCAAAAACCAATGCCTTTAACTATAATTTTATGCTCTAATACTTCATAAAATAGTTCCATTTCTCCCACGTAAATTAAATTGGGATATTTTATTGTTCCGTCTTATTTGGCAATATAAGATATTTAAAGTGAACACATGGACTTCTTAATTCTCAATATGTTGAGGATTGTTATACTTTTTTTGGCTTGTAATTCCAATTACCAACCTTTTGTAGTGAAGCAAGTGAATAAGTAAGATGCAACCACTAAGATTTCATTGAATCCTTTTGTGGTGACAGCACAAGTGCTTAAGTTTCCTTTATATTCCTATTCCTTTCACCTACTCAGGAATTTTGATTACTAGATTGAGATTTGTATTATACCAACAGCCCATAGTGAAGAATTTCTATTAATAAGAAGCAACTTTTTATGACTAGCATATTTAATTTAGCATAATACCTGAAGTGTCATCCATGTTGCAAGCATGTGTCAGAATTTCTTTCCTTTTTAAGACTGAGTAAGCAGAGACATTACTTTGCCAACAAAGGTTCGTCTAGTCAAGGCTATGGTTTTTCCAGTGGTCATGTATGGATGTGAGAATTGAACTATAAAGAAAGCTGAGGGCTGAAGAACTGATGCTTTTGAACTGTGGTGTTGGAGAACACTCTTGAGAATCCCTTGGACTGCAAGGAGATCCAACCAGTCCATTCTGAAGGAGATCAGCCCTGGGATTTCTTTGGAAGGAGTGATGCTAAAGCTGAAACTCCAGTACTTTGGCCACCTCATGCAAAGAGTTGACTCATTGGAAAAGACTCTGATGCTGGGAGGGATTGAGGGCAAGAGGAGAAGGGGATGACAGAGGATGAGATGGCTGCATGGCATCACTGACTCGATGGACGTGAGTCTGAGTGACCTCTGGGAGTTGGTGATGGACAGGGAGGCCTGGCGTGCTGTGATTCATGGGGTCGCAAAGAGTCAGACATGACTGAGCGACTGATCTGATCTGATCTGAATATTCCATTGTTTGTATATACCATATTGTATTAACCCACTTATCTGCTGATGGACACTTAGGTTGCCTCCACCTTTTGGCTATTGCAAATAACAATGCTATGAACATGGACATACATCTTTGAAACACTATTTTCAATTCTTTTGGGTATATACACAGAAGTGGAAATGCTAGATCATACTATAATTCTATTTCTAAATTTTTGAGAAATTGCCATACGGTTTTCCATAGCAGGTGTACCATCATTCCCATAAATCATGCATGAAGGTTCTAACAGCTCCATGTCCTTGCCAACATCTGTCATTTTCTGTTTTTTTTAGTGGTAGCCATTCTAATGAGTATGAGGTGGTATCTCATTGTGGTTTTGATTTGCATTTCTTTAATGATCAGTGATGTTGAGCATCTAATTATTCAAGTCCTTTGCTCAGTTTTTAATTAGATTGTTTTTTCTTCACTGCTGAGTTTTAGAAACTCCTTTTATATTCTAGATATTGATCCTTTTTCAGGTACAAAATTTGCAAATATTTTCTCTTTTCACTTTTGCATTTTCACTCTGTTGATAGTGTCCTTTGATAAACAGAAGTTTTCAATTTTGATATACTCCAGTTTATCTATTTTTCCTTTTGTTCCCTGTAACTTTTACTTTGACTTAACTTCATAAATATTCTACAAGCTGCCTTAAAATCTATCTAAAACAGAATATAAATAGATAATAATGTAATAACTCATTCTTTAATATACGTATTCTTAGATTTTCCTATGATATTTTAATTTTTAGAGCTTTTATGAATTCTTTTTTGTTAATGGTATGAATATAACAAATACTGCTTGCCTATCTGAACAAAAATTGTTTATATAGGGAAACGATTCTCCTTGGGTCTCCTAACTTTTTGCATGCCTTGTAAACAAGGCATTGACTGGCCTCTGCTCTGATCTATCTTTTCAAAGATGGCTATGTGGCAAACAACCTTGGAAGAAAGGTCAAGTCTGCTTACACCCTTGGAAGATGAAATAGCGTCTCCCTGTAGACCTACTCCGGGAGTTGGTAATGGACAGGGAAGCCTGGTGTGCTGCGGTTCATGGGGTTGCAAAGAGTCGGACATGACTGAGCAACTGAACTGAACTAGATAGACCTACAAACAGGCATGCTTGCCATCAATTGTAAAACGTCTATATCCCCCAAGCCCAGGATTCCTCTCCTATAATGCAACCTACTGCATTTGAAGGCTTTACATGGCCTTCTTTGCATTAGTATCTGGGAACTGCAGCTCAAGGAACTGCTACAACAAAAGACTGATAGATTGGCTACTTCTGCTGCTGTGAGTAAGAAACTGTCCCTTGTCTCTAGCCTTGGAGGTTCACATCTTCTACAAGTACCCATGAAACTATGGCATGCTAACTTGTTAGCTTGAAGCAGTGGGGAAACTCAAACCCTTCACAGTGATCAACAGTGTATTCTATTACTGTGTAACACAGGGAACTTACTCATTTCCTTTAAGCAGAAGGAAATCCAAAAAAGAGGGGATATAAGTAAATGTATAGCGGATTCCCTTTGCTGTACAGCAGAAACTAATTCAATGTTGTAAAGCAACTATATTGCAATTAAAAATTATAAAAATGTGTTCTAAGAGATTTTTGAATATCCTTGAAAGGATATTCTAAATATCTTTGAAAGTCATTTAGCCCAACTCCCACTCAGTCAAAAATTTCTTCTACACATCCTGACAGATGGCATTTGAAATATCACTTAAATGATTCTAGTAAAAGGAAACTCTTCTCAAAGCTTTTTGCATCATTGATTATTAAGTCCCTCCTTATGTTAAACTGAACTATTTGTAACTTTATAATATTGGCTTTTGTCTGATTTCATTTTTTTTACATAGAATAATTATTCTATTTTTCACATGGCAGGTCTTTGTATCTGAAAGTACTTATTTAGTCTCCACTAATCTCACTTAATTCTCTGAACATATCAATTTCATTCCATATTCTTCCCACACTACGTTCTATAGATCCACTGGACTCTCTAGACACATCCCAAAATGGTAATGATTCCCAGAGGCGTGTCTATATGGCTATAGAACAATTCAGTGATAAATGAATGGTTTATCAATTGTTATCAATGATAAACACTTTATCATTTTAACAGAACGCCATTGATTCATTTAGCATAAATTTTATATACCATTTTTGTAGCTCTATCATATTATCCTATTGTGTTCAGCTTGTGATTATTTAAAATATTCAGGCTTTTTCCCCATAGCCATACTCAAGCCATAATTATATTTGTAAAACTGACTTTTAGAATCTATAACAAAAAATTTTTAAAAGATTTTGTCTCTGTCATCAGTAATACTATTTTTTGCTAAATATAATCTATGACATCAGAAAAAATTATAGGAATTCTTTCTCTCTTTTTTCTCAGTATATTTTTTTATTATTTCATTTAATTTAATTTAATTTTATTTTTTAACTTTATTGTATTGGTTTTGCCATATATCAAAATGAATCCACCACAGGTATACATGTGTTCCCCATCCTGAAGCCCGTACCATCCCTCTGGGTCATCCCAGTGCACCAGCCCCAAGCATCCAGTCTCATGCATGGAACCTGGACTGGCGACTTGTTTCATATATTGTATTATACATGTTTAAATGATATTCTCCCAAATCATCCCACCCTCTCCCTCTCCCACAGAGTCCAAAAGTCTGTTCTATACTTCAGTGTCTCTTTTGCTGTCTCTTATACAGGGTTATTGTTACCATCTTTCTAAATTCCATATATATGCATTATTATACTGTATTGGTGTTTTTCTTTCTGGCTTATTTCACTCTGTATAATAGGCTCCAGTTTCATCCACCTCATTAGAACTGACTCAAATGCATTCTTTTTAATGGCTGAGTAATACTCCATTGTGTATATGTACCACTGCTTTCTTTATCCATTCATCTGCTGATGGACATCTAGGTTGCTTCCATGTCCTGGCTACTATAAACAGTGCTGCAATGAACATTGGGATATATGTGTCTCTTTCAGTTCTGGTTTCCTCAGTGTGTATGCCCAGCAGTGGGATTGCTGGATCATAAGGCAGTTCTATTCCCAGTTTTTTGAGGAATCTCCACACTGTTCTCCATAGTGGCTGTACTAGTTTGCATTCCCACCTACAGTGTAAGAGGGTTCCCTTTTCTTCACACCCTCTCCAGCATTTATTGCTTGTAGACTTTTGGATAGCAGCCATTCTGACTGGCGTGAAATGGTACCTCATAGTGGTTTTGATTTGCATTTCTCTGATAATGAGTGATGTTGAGCATCTTTTCTTGTGTTTGTTAGCCATCTGTATGTCTTCTTTGGAGAAATGTCTATTTAATTCTTTGGCCCATTTTTTGATTGGGTCATTTATTTTTCTGGAATTGAGCTGTAGGAGTTGCTTATATATTTTTGAGATTAGTTGTTTGTCAGTTGCTTCATTTGCTATTATTTTCTCCCATTCTGAAGGCTGTCTTTTCACCTTGCTTATAGTTTCCTTTGTTGTGCAGAAGCTTTTAAGTTTAATTAGGTCCCATTTATTTATTTTTGCTTTTATTACCAATATTCTGGGAGGTGGGTCATAGAGGATCCTGCTGTGATGTATGTCAGAGAGTGTTTTGCCTATGTTCTCCTCTAGGAGTTTTATAGTTTCTGGTCTTACATTTAGATCTTTAATCCATTTTGAGTTTATTTTTGTGTATGGTGTTAGAAAGTGTTCTAGTTTCATTCTTTTGCAAGTGGTTGACCAGTTTTCCCAGCACCACTTATTAAAGAGATTGTCTTTAATCCATTGTATATTCCTGCCTCCTTTATCAAAGATAAGGTGTCCATATGTGTGTGGATTTATCTCTGGGCTTTCTATTTTGTTCCATTGATCTATATTTCTGTCTTTGTGCCAGGACCATACTGTCTTGATGACTGTGGCTTTGTAGTAGAGCCTGAAGTCAGGCAGGATGATTCCTCCGGTACCATTCTTCTTTCTCAAGATAGCTTTGGCTATTCGAGGTTTTTTGTATTTCCATATAAACTGTGAAATTATTTGTTCTAGCTCTGTGAAGAATACCATTGGTAGCTTGATGGGGATTGCATTGAATCTATAAATTGCTTTGGGTAGTATACTCATTTTCACTATATTGATTCTTCCAATCCATGAACATGGTATATTTCTCCATCTATTAGTGTCCTCTTTGATTTCTTTCACCAGTGTTTTATAGTTTTCTATATATGGGTCTTTAGTTTCTTTAGGTAGATATATTCCTAAGTATTTTATTCTTTTCATTGCAATGGTGAATGGAATTGTTTCCTTAATTTCTCTTTCTATTTTCTCATTATTAGTGTATAGGAATGCAAGGGATTTCTGTGTGTTGATTTTATATCCTACAACTTTACTATATTCATTGATTAGTTCTAGTAATTTTCTGGTGGAGTCTTTAGGGTTTTCTATGTAGAGGATCATGTCATCTGCAAGCAGTGAGAGTTTTACTTCTTCTTTTTCATTTGGATTCCTTTTATTTATTTTTCTGCTCTGATTGCTGTGGCCAAAACTTCCAAAACTATGTTGAATAGTAATGGTGAGAGTGGGCACCCTTGTCTTGTTCCTGACTTTGGAGGAAATGCTTTCAATTTTTCACCATTGAGGATAATGTTTGCTATGGGTTTGTCATATATAGCTTTTATTATGTTGAGGTATGTTCCTTCAATTACTGCTTTCTGGAGAGTTTTTATCATAAATGGATGTTGAATTTTGTCAAAGGCTTTCTCTGCATCTATGAGATAATCATATGGTTTTTATTTTTCAATTTGTTAATGTATATTACATTGATTGACTTGTGAATATTGAAGAATCTTTGCATTTCTGGGATAAAGCCCACTTTGTCATGGTGTATGATCTTTTTAATGTGTTGTTGGACTCTGATAGCTAAAATTTTGTTAAGGATTTTTGCATGTATGTTCATCAGTGATATTGGCCTGTAGCTTTCTTTTTTTGTGGCATCTTTGTCAGGTTTTCGTATTAGGGTGATGGTGGCCTCATAGAATGAGTTTGGAAGTTTGCCTTCTTCTGCAATTTTCTGGAACAGTTTGAGTAGGATAGGTGTTAGCTCTTCTATAAATTTTTGGTAGAATTCAGCTGTGAAGCCGTCTGGACCTGGGCTTTTGTTTGCTGGAAGATTTCTGATTACAGTTTCAATTTCCATGCTTGTGATGGGTCTGTTAAGATTTTCTATTTCTTCCTGATCCAGTTTTGGAAAGTTGTACTTTTCTAAGAATTTGTCCATTTCTTCCACATTGTCCATTTTATTGGCATATAATTGCTGATAGTAGTCTCTTATGATCCTTTGTATTTCTGTGTTGTCTGTTGTGATCTCTCCATTTTCATTTCTAATTTTATGGATTTGATTTTTCTCCCTTTGTTTCTTGATGAGTCTGGCTAATGGTTTGTCAATTTCATTTATCCTTTCAAAGAACCAGCTTTTGGCTTTGTTGATTTTTGCTATGGTCTCTTTTGTTTCTTTTGCATTTATTTCTGCCCTAATTTTTAAGATTTCTTTCCTTCTACTAACCCTGGGGTTCTTCATTTGTTCCCTTTCTAGTTGCTTTAGATGTAGAGTTAGGTTATTTATTTGACTTTTTTCTTGTTTCTTGAGGTATGCCTGTATTGCTATGAACTTTCCCCTTAGGACTGCTTTTACAGTATCCCATAGGTTTTGGGTTGTTGTGTTTTCATTTTCATTCATTTCTATGCAGATTTTGCTTTCTTTTTTGATTTCTTCTGTGATTTCTTGGTTATTCAGCAGTGTGTTGTTCAGCCTCCATATGTTGGAATTTTAATAATTTTTCTCCTGTAATTGAGATCTAATCTTACTGCATTGTGGTCAGAAAAGATGCTTGAAATGATTTCAATTTTTCTCAATTTACCAAGGCTAGATTTATGGCCCAGGATGTGATCTATCCTGGAGAAGGTTCTGTGTGCGCTTGAGAAAAAGGTGAAATTCATTGTTTGGGGGTGAAATGTCCTATAGATCTCAATTAGGTCTAACTGGTCAATTGTATCATTTAAAGTTTGTGTTTTCTTATTAATTTTCTGTTTAGTTGATCTATCTATAGGTGTGAGTGGGGTATTAAAGTCTCCCACTATTATTGTGTTATTGTTGATTTCTCCTTTCATACTTGTTAGCATTTGTCTTACATGTTGCGGTGCTCCTATGTTGGGTGCATATATATTTATAATTGTTATATCTTCTTCTTGGATTGATCCTTTGATCATTATGTAGGGACTTTCTTTGTCTCTTTTCACAGCCTTTGTTTTAAAGTCTATTTTATCTGATATGAGTATTTCTACTCCTGCTTTCTTTTGGTCTCTATTTGCATGGAAAATCTTTTTCCAGCCCTTCACTTTCAGTCTGTATGTGTCCCCCATTCTGAGGTGAGTCTCTTGTAGACAACATATGTAGGGATCTTCTTTTTGTATCCATTCGGCCAATCTCTGTCTTTTGGTTGGGGCATTCAACCCATTTACGTTTAAGGTAATATTGATAAGTATGATCCCATTGCCATTTACTTTGTTGTTTTGGGTTCGAATTTATACACCCTTTTTGTGTTTCCTGTCTAGAGAATGTCCTTTAGTATTTGTTGGAGAGCTGGTTGGTGGTGCTGAATTCTCTCAGCTTTTGCTTGTCTGTAAAGCTTTTGATTTCTCCTTCATATTTGAATGAGATCCTTGCTGGGTACAATAATCTGGGCTGTAGGTTATTTTCTTTCATCACTTTAAGTATGTCTTGCCATTCCCTCCTGGCTTGGAGAGTTTCTATTGAAAGATCAGCTGTTATCCTTATGGGAATTCCCTTGTGTGTTATTTGTTGTTTTTCCCTTGCTGCTTTTAATATTTGTTCTTTTTGTTTGATCTTTATTAATTTGATTAATATGTGTCTTGGGGTGTTTCACCTTGGGTTTATCCTGTTTGGGACTCTCTGGGTTTCTTGGACTTGAGTGATTATTTCCTTCCCCATTTTAGGGAAGTTTTCAACTATTATCTCCTAAAGTATTTTCTCATGGTCTTTCTTTTTGTCGTCTTCTTCTGGGACTCCTATGATTCGAGTGTTGGGGCATTTAATATTGTCCTGGAGGTCTCTGAGATTCTCATTTCTTTTAATTCGTTTTTCTTTTTTCTCCTCTGATTCATTTATTTCTACCATTCTATCTTCTAATTCACTAATCCTATCTTCTGCCTCTGTTATTCTACTATTTGTTGCCTCCAGAGTTTTTTATCTCATTTATTGCATTATTCATTATATATTGACTCTTTTTTATTTCTTCTAGGTCCTTGTTAAACCTTTCTTGCATCTTCTCAATCGTTATCTCCAGGCTATTTATCTGTGATTCCATTTTTGATTTCAAGATTTGGGATCAATTTCACTATCATTATTCGGAATTCTTTATCAGGTAGATTCCCTAACTCTTCCTCTTTTGTTTGGTTTGGTGGGCATTTATCCTGTTCCTTTACCTGCTGGGTATTCCTGTTTCTTCATCTTGTTTATATTACTGAGTTTGGGGTGTCCTTTCTGTATTCTGGCAGTTTGTGGAGTTCTTTTTATTTTGGAGTTTCCTCGCTGTGTGTGGGTTTGTACAGGTGGCTTGTCAAGGTTTCTTGGTTAGGGAAGCTTGTGTCGGTGTTCTGGTGGATGGAGCTGGATTTCTTCTCTCTGGAGTGCAATGAAGTGTCCAGTAATGAGTTATGAGATGCCTATGGTTTTGTAGTAACTTTGGGCAGCCTGTATATTGGAGCTCAAGGCTGTGTTCCTGTGTTGCTGGAGAATTTGCTTGGTATGTCTTGCCCTGGAACTTGTTGGCCCTTGTGTGTTGCTTGGTTTCAGTGTAGGTATGGAGGCATTCGATGAGCTCCTGTCGATTAATGTTCCCTGGAGTCAGGAGTTCCCTGGAGTCAGGGTTTGGACTTAAGCCTCCTGCTTCCAGTTATCAGTCTTATTTTTACAGTAGTCTCAAAACTTCTCCTTCTATACAGCACCATTGATAAAACATCTAGGTTAAAGATGAAAAGTTTCTCCACCATGAGTGTCACCCAGAGAGGTTCACAGCGTTACATGGAGAAGAGAAGAGGGAGGAGGGAGTTAGAGGTGACCCGAATGAGATGGGGTGGAATCAATAGAGGAGAGAGTGGGCTAGTCAGTAATCACTTCCTTATGTGTACTCCACGACTGGACCGCTCAGAGATGTTCACAGAGTTATACAGAGATGAGAAGAGGGAGAAAGGAGACAGAGGTGGCCAGGAGGATAAAAAGGGGGAATGAAAAGAAGAGAGACAGATCCAGCCAGTAATCAGTTCCCTAAGTGTTCTCCACTGTCTGGAACACACAGAAATTCACAGAGTTGGGTAGAGTAGAGAGGGGTTAGGGAGGAGACACAGGCGACCTGGTGGAGAAAAAGGAGAGTCCAAAGGGGGAGACAGCAGTCAAGCCAGTAATCTCGCTCCCTAGTAAAAAATGGGTACTGAAGATTAGGTTCTTAAAGGTACAAAATTGGTAACAAATACCTAAAAGCAAAAATTAAAAATCTAGAGTAGAGTTTGGAATTTCAAAAATATAATGTTATAGAAAGGAAGAAGGAAAAGAAAGAGAGAGAAAGAAAAAGAAAAAAAAAGTCACAAAAATTATAAAGAAAATATATATACAAAATTGATAACAAATACCAAAAAGCAAAAGTTAAAAATTTAGAGTAGAGTTCAGAATTTCAAAAATACAATGTTAAAGAAAAAGAAGAGAAAAAGATAGAGGAAAAAAAAAACCACAAACAAAATCACAAAAATTATAAAGAAAATATAGGTAAAAAATTGATCAGATCAGTCTCTCAGTCGTGTCCGACTCTTTGCGACCCCATGAACCGCAGCACGCCAGGCCTCCCTGTCCATCACCAGCTCCCGGAGGTCACTCAGACTCACATCCATCGAGTCAGTGATGCCATCCAGCCATCTCATCCTCTGTCGTCCCCTTCTCCTCCTGCCCCCAATCCCTCCCAGCATCAGAGTCTTCTCTAATGATTCAACACTTCGCATGAGGTGGCCAAAATACTGGAGTTTCAGCTTTAGCATCATTCCTTCCAAAGAAATCCCAGGGCTGATCTCCTTCAGAATGGACCGGTTGCATCTCCTTGAAGTCCAAGGGACTCTCAAGAGTCTTCTCCAACACCACAGTTCAAAAGCATCAATTCTTCAGCGCTCAGCCTTCTTCACAGTTCAGCTCTCACATCCATGCATGACCACAGGAAAGACCATAGCCTTGACTAGGCGAACCTTTGTTGGCAAAGTGATGTCTCTGCTTTTGAATATGCTATCTAGGTTGGTCATAACTTTCCTTCCAAGGAGTGAGTCTTTTAATTTCATGGCTGCAGTCACCATCTGCAATGATGTTGGAGCCCAGAAAAATAAAGTCTGACACTGTTTCCACTGTTTCTCCATCTATTTCCCATGTAGTGATGGGACCAGATGCCATGATCTTCGTTTTCTGAATGTTGAGCTTTAAGCCAACCTTTTCACTCTCCACTTTCACTTTCATCAAGAAGCTTTTGACTTCCTCTTCACTTTCTGCCATAAGGGTGGTGTCATCCACATATCTGAGGTTATTGATATTTCTCCCAGCAATCTTGATTCCAACTTGTGTTTCTTCCAGTCCAGCATTTCTCATGATGTACTCTGCATATAAGTTAAATAAACATGGAGACAATATGCAGCCTTGACGTACTCCTTTTCCTATTTGGAACCAGTCTGTTGGTCCATGTCCAGTTCTAACTGTTGCTTCCTGACCTGCATACAGATTTCTCAAGAGGCAGATCAGGTGGTCTGGTATTACCATCTCCTTCAGAATTTTCCACAGTTTATTGTGATCTACATAGTCAAAGGCTTTGGCATAGTCAATAAAGCAGAAATAGATGTTTTTCTGGAACTCTCTTGCTTTTTCGATGATCCAGCGGATGTTGGCACTTTGATCTCTGGTTCCTCTGCCTTTTCTAAAACCAGCTTGAACACCAGGAAATTCACGGTTCACATATTGCTGAAGCCTGGCTTGGAGAATTTTGAGCATTACTTTACTAGCGTGTGAGATGAGTGCAATTGTGCGGTAGTTTGAGCACTCTTTGGCATTGCCTTTCTTAGGGATTGGGATGAAAACTGACCTTTTCCAATCTTGTGGCCACTGCTGAGTTTTCCAAATTTGCTGGCATATTGAGTGTAGCACTTTCACAGCATCATCTTTCAGGATTTGGAATAGCTCCACTGGAATTCTATCACCTCCACTAGCTTTGTTCGTAGTGATGCTTTCTAAGGCCCACTTGACTTCACATTCCAGGATGTCTGGCTCTAGGTCAGTGATCACACCATGATGATTATTTGGGTCGTGAAGCTCTTTTTTGTACAGTTCTTCTTTGATAACAAATACCAAAAAGCATTCATTAAAAATCTAGAGTAGAGTTTGGAATTTCAGAAATACAATGTTAAAGAAAAGAAGAGGAGAAAGAAAGAGAGGAAAAAAAGTCACAAAAATTATTAAAAAAAAAAAAAAGGTAAAAAATTGATAGCAAATACCAAAAAGCTAAAATTAAAAATCTAGAGTAGAGTTTGGAGTTTCAAAAATACGATGTTAAAGAAAAGAAGAAAAAAAAGAGAAAAAGAAAAGAAAAGAAACAAGATCACAAAAATTATAAAATATATATATATATGTATTTTGCTTTAAAAAATAGGGTCTTTTTTTCGCAAAGTAATAGCAGGTTATAAAAATGAAAATTAAAGGAGTAATAGAGGGCTTAAAATTTTTTTAAAAATTAAAAAAAAAGAAATAATGATCGTAAAAATATATCTAGGAGTTTCTCTGGTGTTATTGTGAGTACTGGGGGGTCAGTTCATTTTCGGCTAGTTCCTTGGTCCGGCTTATATTTCTCAAGATCTATAGGCTCCTACCTATGTAGTCAGTACTAACGACAGGGTTTTAGTCTACTGCCTGTCGCTTCCAAGGTGGTTCCCTCTGTTATAGCTTCTTGTGTTTGCTGGTCTCTTTAGTGTCTGGTTTCTGCCCTGATACAAAGAGGGCAGTGGTAGACACTTTTTTTTTTTTTTTTTTTAGGCTCACTGGTTCAGTCTCAATGTGGGGAGGGAGGGACACTGCAAACAAATAACACTGGCGTTTGCTCACAGTGCCTCAGCCACACTGGGCCTGCCCTCACTCACGGCGCGTATAACCTCCCTGCCCACACTGCTCAGGCTCTAGGTTTCTCCATCAGGAACCATCGATGGCCAGCCCCGGGCTGCTTGCACCTCCTAGGTCTAAGCCGCTCAGGTTCAGGCACTCGGGTATTCCTCAGAGGCACAGACTCGGTTGGGCCTGTGTTTTGTGCCCTTCCCAGGTCAGAGCAGCTCAGGTGATGAGGTGTTTGGCGAGCGCAGCTGCTGTGACTTATCGCCTCCCCACTGCTTGGTTTTCTGGGTGTACAGTCAGCACACCTTCTCAGGCGGATGTTGACCATCCAGAGCCCCAAGAAGCCTTAGTTAGCAAAGAAGCCTGCTTACAGTTTTGTAGATAATGTCTCTCTGGGGCTGCGATTGCCTGCCTCTGGTGACAGGTCTGGCTGCCTGTCACCGGAGGGGGATGGTCTGCAGCCGGCTATCTCTGTTCAGTCCTTTGTTCTGGTGGTATCTTAGGTTGCTGCTACTGCTGCTAAGTCGCTTCAGTCGTGTCCGACTCTGTGCGACCCCATAGACGGAAGCTCACCAGGCTGCCCTGTCCCTGGGATTCTCCAGGCAAGAACACTGGAGTGGGTTGCCATTTCCTTCTCCAATGCATGAAAGTAAAAAGTGAAAGTGAAGTCGCTCAGTCGTGTCCGACTCCTAGCGACCCCATGGACTGGAGCCTACCAGGCTCCTCCGTCCATGGGATTTTCCAGGCAAAAGTACTGGGGTGGGGTGCCATTGCCTTCCCCGTATCTTAGGTTAGGGCTGGCTTTTCGCGTGGTAGATATCCCACAGTCTGGTTTGCTAGCCCAAATTATTTTGCTTAGGTAGCGCTTGGGATATTCAGGCCAGATCCTTACTCTAAGCGATGCAGCACGTGCCGCACCTCCCTGCCCAGCCCCCACTTGCTAATGGCGGATGCAGGCATCTGCACTGCTTCTCCTCTGGGGGAGTTACCGTAGGGCTCCTAATCTGTGGGTTTTAGTTGTTTATTTATTTTTCCTCCCTGTTATGTTGCCCTCTGTGCTTCCAAGGCTCAGCACAGACTCGGCAGTGAGAATGTTCCCTGGTGTTTGGAAACTTCTTAAGACTTCCTTCCTGGGACGGAGCTCCATCCCTCCCTCTTTTGTCTCTTTTTTTGTCTTTTATATTTTTTCCTACCTCTTTTCGAAGACAATGGGTTGCTTTTCTGGGTGCCTGATGTCCTCTGCCAGCATTCAGAAGTTGTTTTATGGAATTTACTCGGCATTTAAATGTTCTTTTGATGAATTTGTGGGCGAGAAAGTGGTCTCCCCATCCTATTCCTCTGCCATCTTAGCTCCTCCTCTCATAGAAATTCTTTTAATCTCTTAATACTAGTCACTAATGGAAATACTGTCTACAAAAAGGGCTAAAGACAAGCCATTGAACTTCTTTCATAACAATCTAGACTATACTTCAACAGTACTGATCAGTTGTTCAACAAGTTGTAATTTACTGAATGAGGCCATTATCCCACATAAATATCATCACAAAGATATCATGCTTTGGCTAAATAAAAATGTTTCATTTGTTTCCTTGGCATTCTCTAGATCTACCAACTATTTCTAAAAGAATGTTAGCACTTTGCTAAGATATTAAGAAGAGTGTCACTCAGGAGGATGTGTAATTGCTAATTTACTTTGATTACACTGCTAATTTACTAATGATTAAGCAAGGTAAAGGCAACTGAATTTAGGCATCTTTACCTAAATAAGAAATTGCTTTCCTAATCCCCAGTCTAAAGCCTTAAGCCCTGGAAGTAGTGATAACTAACATTCTCATTCACAGAATTCAAGCTTCTGATTGAGATGTAGAAGAAAAACACATCTGTCTCTGGGGTAATCAGTATGAAATTCTACCTCCATTGCCACTTTTTGATGTGATTGGAAAAATACTATATCCTTATTGTAGTGATGCTGAAGCTAAAGCTCCAATACTTTGGCTACCTAATGTGAAAGCCATCTCATTAAAAAATATCCTGATGCTGGGAAGGATTGAAGGCATGAGGAGAAGGGGACAATAAAGAATAAGATGGCTGGATGGCATCATCAACTCAGTGGACATGGGTCTGAATAAACTCCAGGAGATAGTGAAGGACAAGGAGTCCTGGCATGCTGCAGTCTATGGGGTCCCAAAGAGTTGAACACAACTGAGTGACTGAATGACAATTTTGTTTATTAATTTAATACTTTTTTGAATTGATAAATAATCCAAGTTAGCCCTACAAAAGATCAATGGACAAAGTCCACAATCATGTTGATAGATCAAAAGGGTATTTGAAAAAAGAATAAGCATTTACTTCTGATAATAAAACTTGGAAAATAATTTTTCTCAAACTAATTCATAATCATAGCTATCAGTGAAACACTGAGTCATCCATAGATCATTTCACTTATTTAAACTCCTTTTAAAAAAATTTTAGCATAGGCAGTAAAATAAAAAACATGAATATTGAAAAGCAGTACCAGACATCAGAAATCTGTATGCAGGTCAGGAAGCAACAGGTAGAACTGGACATGGAACAACAGACTGGTTCCAAATAGGAAAAGGAGTACGTCAAGGCTGTATATTGTCACCATGTTTATTTAACTTATATGCAGAATACATCATGAGAAATGCTGGACTGGAAGAAACACAAGTTGGAATCAAGATTGCTGGGAGAAATATCAATAACCTCAGATATGTGGATGACACCACCCTTATGGCAGAAAGTGAAAGCCTCTTGATGAAAGTGAAAGTGGAGAGTGAAAAGGTTGGCTTAAAGCTCAACATTCAGAAAACGAAGATCATGGCATCTGGTCCCATCACTACATGGGAAATAGATGGAGAAACAGTGGAAACAGTGTCAGACTTTATTTTTCTGGGCTCCAACATCATTGCAGATGGTGACTGCAGCCATGAAATTAAAAGATGCTTACTCCTTGGAAAGAAAGTTATGACCAACCTAGATAGCATATTCAAAAGCAGAGACATCACTTTGCCAACAAAGGTTCACCTAGTCAAGGCTATGGTTTTTCCTGTGGTCATGTATGGATGTGAGAGGTGGACTGTGAAGAAGGCTGAGCGCCGAAGAATTGATGCTTTTGAACTGTGGTGTTGGAGAAGACTCTTGAGGGTCCCTTGGACTGCAAGGAGATCCAACCAGTCCATTCTGAAGGAGATCAGCCCTGGGATTTCTTTGGAAGGAATGATGCTAAAGCTGAAACTCCATTATTTTGGCCACCTCATGCGAAGAGTTGACTCATTGGAAAAGACTCTGATGCTGGGAGGGATTGGGGGCAGGAGGAGAAGGGGACGACAGAGGATGAGATGGCTGGATGGCATCACTGACTCGATGGATGTGAGTCTGGGTGACCTCCGGGAGTTGGTGATGGACAGGGAGGCCTGGCGTGCTGCAGTTCATGGGGTCACAAAGAGTCGGCACGACTGAGCGACTGATCTGATCTGATCTGATCTGACCAGACATCATTATTTGCAGATGATGTAAATAAAACTATATTATTGCAATATTCAGAAATAAGGATATAAAAATTAATAATTTTAAAATACATTCTAAATCGATTAGAAGTTAGGATATACAACAGAAAAAAAAATCCCATTCTTATCATGTATACCTGTGTTGCTTCTCAAACTTTAATGTGCATATAAATCACCTAAGGACCCTTTAAAATGAAGATTCAGTACATTTGTAATTAAGATTTTACATTTCCAATGAGCTTCCAAGTGCTGCTGATCATACCTTGAGTAATTATGTGTGTATATATGGATATATATACATATACACATATACTAATATGTATAAACCACATCTATAATTTTAAAACTTTAGAATTAACAAGAAATCTGTAAAAATTCTATTTTACAAAAAGGTAAAAGAAAGGTTAAGTATTACTGGATGACATAAAATAATATTTGAATGAAGAGAATGTCATGTTCCTGGATAGGAAGACAACAGTATAAAAATGTGTGTTCTTCCTCAGATCAGTTCAGTCTCTGAGTTGTGTCTGACTCTTTGTGACCCCATGGACTGCAGCACGCCAGGCCTCCCTGTCCAACACCAACTCCCGGAGTTTACTCAAACTCACGTCCATCAAGCTGGTGATGCCATCCAACCATTTCATCCTCTGTCATCCCCTTCTACTCCTGCCTCCAATCTTTCCCAGCATCAGGGTCTTTTCAGATGAGTCAGTTCTTTGCATCAGGTGGCCAAAGTATTGGAGTTTCAGCTTCAACATCAGTCCTTCCAATGAATATTCAGAACTGATTTCCTTTAGGATGGACTGGTTGGATCTCCTTGCAGTCCAAGGGACTCTCAAAAGTCCTCTCCAACACCACAGATCAAAAGCATCAATTCTTTGGTGCTTAGCCTTCTTTATGTTCCAAGTCTCACAGCCATACATGACTACTGGAAAAACCATAGCATGACTAGACGGACCTTTGTTGGCAAAGTGATGTCTCTGCTTTTTAATATGCTGTCTAGGTTGGTCATAAGTTTTCTTCCAAGGAGTAAGCATCTTTTAATTTCATGGGTGCAGTCACCATCTGCGGTGATTTTGGAGCCCCCCAAAATAAAGTCTGCCACTGTTTCCACTGTTTCCCCATCTATTTGCCATGAAGTGATGGTACCAGATGCCATAAGCTTAGTTTTCTGAATGTTGAGTTTTAAGCCAACTTTTTCACTCTCCTCTTTCGCTTTCATCAAGAGGCTCTTTAGTTCTTCCTAAAATTAGTTAATGCCTTTAACACAAATGAAAACCACTAAATCTGGGAGTATTTGCAGCTTTAAAAAATGAATATTATAAAGTTCATCAAAAGAATAAATATGTTATATCAGATACATTTTTCACAGAGACCATTAGGCATTTCTTTCCCTTCCAGAAATTAATGACAAGAATTAAAACTATTTGTTTCTGTCACAGAAACAGGCAGATCAAAATTGTATGTACAAAATCCAGCCACTGATCCAAGCGTGCACACAAACTTAGTATATAACAAAGGTGGCATATCAAATCACTGGAAAAAAATATGAATCATCTGACAAGTAAATTGAGATATAACTAATAATCATTGAAATAGGCATATACTGGTCAAACAACATTATGACTGTAAGACTTAATAAAACAAGTACACACAAACATCAAATAATATGAAGCTTAAAAGACTTGACTACTGGAAAACTATAGCTTTGACTAGACGGACCTTTGTTGGCAAAGTAATATCTCTACTTTTTCATATGCTATCTAGGTTGGTCATAACTTTCCTTCCCAAGGAATAAGTGTCTTTTAATTTCATAGCTGCAATCACCATCTGCAGTGATTTTGGAGTCCCCAAAAATAAAGTCTGACTCTGTTTCCACTGTTTCCCCATCTATTTGCCATGAAGTGATGGGACCGGAAGCCATGAACTTAGTTTTCTGAATGTTGAGATTTAAGCCAACTTTTTAATTCTCCTTTTTCACTTTCATCAAGTGGCCTTTTAGTTCCTCTTCACTTTCTGCCATAAGGGTGGTGTCATCTGCATATCTGAGGTTATTGATATTTCTCCTGGCAATCTTGATTCCAGCATGTGCATCCTCCAGCCCAGCGTTTCTCATGATGTACTCTGCATATAAGTTAAATAAACTAGGTGACAATATACAGCCTTGATGTACTCCTTTCCTGATTTGGAACCAATCTGTTGTTCAGTCAGATGTTCAAGCTGGTTTTAGAAAAAGCAGAGCAACAAGAGGTCAAATTGCCAACATCCAGTGGATCATCGAAAAAGCAAGAGAGTTCCATAAAAACATCTATTTCTGCTTTGTTAACTATTCCAAAGCCTTTGATTGTGTGGATCACCATAAACTGTGGAAAATTCTGAAAGAGATGGGAATACCAGACCACCTGACCTGCTTCTTGAGAAACTTGTATGCAGGTCAGGAAGCAACAGTTAGAACTCGACATGGAACAACAGACACATTCCAAATAGGAAAAGGCATACGTCAAGGCTGTATATTGTCACCCTGCTTATTAAACTTCTATGCAGAGTACATCATCTTTGGCTGCAAAGAACATAATCAATCTGACTTTGCTGTTGGTCATCTGGTGATGTCCATGTGTAGAGTTTTCTCTTGTGTTGTTGGAAGAGGGTGTTTGGTATGACCAGTACATACTCTTGGCAGAACTCTATTAGCCTTTGCCCTGCTTCATTCTGTACTCCAAGGCCAAATTTGCCTATTACTCCAGGTGTTTCTTGACCTCCTACTTTTGCATTCCAGTCCCCTATAATGAAAAGGACATCTTTTGGGGGTTTAATTCTAGAAAGTCTTGTAGGTATTCATAGAACCATTCAACTTCAGCTTCTTCAGCATTACTGGTCAGGGCATGGACTCGGATTACCATGACATTGAATAGTTTGCCTTGGAATCGAACAGTCATTCTGTCGTTTTTGAGATTGCATCCAAGTACTGCATTTTGGACTCTTTTGTTGAGTATGATGGCTACTCCATTTCTTCTAAGGATTCTTGCCCACAGTAGTAGATATAATGGTCATCTGAGTTAAATTCATTGATTTCAGTCCATTTTAGTTCGCTGATTCCTAAAATGTCGATATTCACTCTTGCCATCTCCTGTTTGACCACTTTCAATTTGCGTTGTACCTAATGTACCTAACATTCCAGGTTCCTGTGCAATATTGCTCTTTACAGCATCAGACCTGCTTCCATCACCAGTCACATCCACAACTGGGTATTGTTTTTGCTTTGGCTCTGTTTCTTCATTCTTTCTAGAGTTGTTTCTCCACCTACAAACCTGGGAAGTTCATCTTTCAGTGTCCTGTCTTTTTGCATTTTCATAGTGTTAATGGGATATAGACTTGGAAATCATACTGGGAAACAGACTCTTGGAGGGCACCACAGAACCTTGTGTACCAGGACCCAGGAGAAAGAAGCAGCAACCCCACAGGAGACTGTCCCAGACTTTCCTGTGGGTGTCTGGGAGTCTCCAGTGGAGGAATGGGTCAGTGGTGGCCTGCTGCAGGGTTGGGGGCACTGAGTGTAGCAGTACATGCATGGGAACTTTTAAGGGATGTCACCATTATCTTCATCACCTCCACCATAGTTTGGTCCCAGGTAAATAGCAAGGAGGGAACACAGCTCAACCCATCAACAGAAAATTGGATTTAAGATTTACTGAGCATGGCCCCACCCATCAGAACAAGACCCAGTTTCCCCCTCAGTCAGTCTGTCCCATCAGGACACTTCCATCAGCCTCTTATCCTTCTCCATCAGAGGGCAGACAGTCTGAAAACTATAGTCACAGAAAACTAACCAATCTGATCCCATGGACCACAGCCTTGTCTAACTCAATGAAACTATGAGTCATACTTTGTAGGGCTACCTAAGACAGATGGGTCATGGTGGAGAGTTCTGACAAAATGTGGTCCACTGGAGAAGAGAATGGCAAACCACTTCAGTATTCTTGCCTTGAGAACCACATGAACAGTTTTTGAAAAGGAAAAAAAAATAAAGAATTAGCCAGAAAGTTTTCAGGAAGGAGAAACTGTCCTCAAGCAGGATAAATTGTTGTTAGTACAGAGTTTAAACTGTGTTGTTTGTTGTGTAATCATTGCTTTAAAAAAGAAAAAAGTGTTTTATGTGATTAAGACTAAGGAATGTAGAGAGAGAGAAAAAAATATTTGTCCTTTATTCCTCTTTGAGAATTCCAGACCCCTCTCTCTTTTCCTGACTTCCTATCAATCTGCCTAGGAATTGACTGTCTGATTACTAACACTGTCTTCATTCCTCTGACAAAAATTCAATGACTTCCATAACTTAGCCATTCTAACATGATTCTTATTTTTACTACAACCCCTATCAACATAACTAAGTCATAGCTATTTCCTCTCTTTTAAAATCAAACCAATCAGCACAGAGATATCTCTCTGATTATAACTGTAGAGCTGATTTATTTTCATTACAGTCCCAGTCAGATTGTACATTTCAGTCATAGACAGCCTCCCATAGGTCCCCAAATGGCATCAAATGATGAATGATTAAGAACTTTTTAAAAGATAAACCAATATTTCCTCTGCAAGTTATACACAACATAAAATACATCTTTAAAAGGGCATTATAGAAAGCATCAAATAAATCAATAAAATGTAAAAAGTAGGCTTTATGATCACCACTAGCATTTCCTTGCCAAATATCTAACAGTGCATATCATTAGCACACAGTGAATGCTGCAATAATTATAAAGAAGCCAAAAATAATAAATGGCCAAATAATATCTCATCCCAAATTTCTAAACTTCCTTTTGTAAGTACCTTCACCTTCAGGGTAGACTAGGTCCTAGATTTCTTGGTCCCTCTTATGAAGCAATGATTCACATGGCTCAGTGTTGGATGTTGTTACAGTTTAGGAGAACCTAGTCCAGTTTAGCAACAGTGACTTCAAACTCATGTCCTCTACCGTATTTCTTCAACACCATAAAAAGGACTTGTAATTATAAGAAAATTTTTAAAGAAACCTATTCTTTTTAAAAATTACACGGAAACAATGTTTATCTCACTACCCACAAAAACCTCTTACAAGACCACTCCAATAACTCCTCCTCTCCCTTAGCCCTCTATTTTACTAAACCCTTCTCTCATCACTACTCCTCCTGTCCACCACACCCCATGCTTCTCTCCAGTCTAATCCATTTTTATGAAAAGAACACATCTGGCAAAGCAAGATTCTTGAAGAATAGCTCAGTAAAACCAAAATACTGCATCATGGGGAAAAAGATAACAAAGGAAAAAAAATATGTTCATTCATAAGGATTTTGTCTCATCACATTTGCAGATATTTACTAAAAATGCTTAAGTGAATAAATATTACTAAGAGGAAAGAATTAGCCATGTTGTGAAAGAAAAGTTTCTGGTCAGAGTTGGAAGACTCAGGCCCCTAGGCAGAGCACTACTCTTTTTACTCTGACCTAATTTTACAAGATTACTCTTACAGGGATAAAATTTACAAACATTTTTCACTAACATACATTTTTCTGAATTAATATAAAGTATTAGTGCTAGATATTAATAGTTCAGTGTTGATATGGAATAAACTCATGGAATATGTTTTAAATTTCCAACAGTTTAATCAGAAATCACTAAAGCAAATGGTCTGTGTTCTTGTGGGATTAATGTATATATTTGTACAAATTTCTAGTCATAGAATGCAGTAAAACTTTACTAACCCAGGCTTCTTTAATTCAGAAATCATCACAGAGAAGGAGTAAGATAACTTACGAAGTGCTGAAGCTAGAGAGGAGAAACATAATAATAAACTTGAAGCAGCATTGCAACCAACTATGAATGACTTTAAAAGGGTGTGTTAGTCTCTTTGGATTCTATTCACTTGTGTTTAAAGTGAGCTAAACTAGTCAATCAATTCACCCCTCACCTCATCATCATATAATTCTATGACTCTATGTGGGTCAGATAGATGCAGCATTTTTTATTTTATTCTTTCCATAAGCCCCCCCAACCTGTCTCTGACACCCAGCCAGGGACACGAGCAGGATTATTCTTGTCTGTATGTTTTTCTTAATCTGAGAGCTCATGAATAGCCTTAAAGGATCACATGAATTCCCTGAATTTAGGCAACCACGTTTATGTGCATCATTTTTTAGACAGAGGTTCACAGCTTTAATTTCTCCAAAAGCTTTGTGAACCTCTCAAAAAAAAAAAAAAAGATCAAGAATCACTTCCTTCATTAATAGACTAATTCTAAGTGATTCTCATCAACTTGTAAAAGCAAGCACACACAAAAAAATTGCTTAATAATCCTGTGTCTGTTCTATAACATTATGTATCTTACATCCACAAACACAACCCATTTTGATATAAGCTATCCCTCAAACTTTCACTAATGGCTCTCTCCTCATTTGGTGATGCTCTTCATCTGTCTAGCTCACCTCATTATATCAAAAGCTTTGAGCAGTGACTGGCTCTCAGTGAAGCAAGGGAAAAGAAGAGCTACCAGTTTATCTCTAGGGAAAGAAGGCAGCTGTGGAGTGATCATCTCCTCTGAGCTTGGATTGTGACTCCAAAACTCTGTGAGATACTGGAAGAATCAGCAAGCAAGGATAGATAATCTTATCTAAAATCAAGCCTTGAAATTTCAGCAAAAAAAAAAAAAAAATGTAAACCCAAAGTAAACAAGGGCTTTACCAAAAGTGGCAAGGTGAGGACCAGAATCCTTAGCCAATGGTAAAGGGTTCCTACCATTTCACTACAATTGTCCAACTGGGAGAAGGCACAGAACCCAACATGGATTGCAAACGAACAAGTCACCTATTCCAGTTCCTCTCTTTTAACTGAAATCCAGCAGCTAACAATCTCCTTCCTCATTATGGGTAGATACACCATAATCTGAGACTTTTGCCTAATTTATTAGCATATGACAAATAAAATAACACTATGTCTTTATGTAATAAAAGTTGGATTCAAATTCTTTGTCATTGTTATAGCTATAAAAATTAGCCAGTGTTATAAATAAAATTGCTTTTATCATGCAAACTTAATTTTCAATAATGCTTGTTTATTTGTCTTAACTGACAATTACAGGAAGAAAAAATGATCCATTTCCTAGTGTCTTTTAAAATAGATGTATGTAAAATTGGATGATTGCTATTTCATTCCTATACACTTCTGGAAATTGACTTTTAAGAGCTTAATAACATTTTCATTTCTTTTATCTTTTCAGGAGCATTGTTTTAAACCCTGCCTATTTCCGAAATCATCTTCGTCAGGCAACAGTGTTTAGATGTCTGGAGAGATATTCAGAAGCTGCCCGGTATGTTTATTATAACTTTTGTGAAGATTTATTTCAAGTTAAATTAATTTAATTCTCAGCTTCTGGTAATAGCATAATAGAACTTTCCATTTCTCTCATGGAATATGATTTTACCAGAATTATTGTCTTATAAATGTCAAACCAACAATTATTGACTATCTTTTTCTTTAATTAAAGTCACTCTGTGTTCATAGCTCTTGGGAAAATTCAAACTTTCCAGCCATGAGGTCACTGATAATGATGGGAAAACTTCCAGGGAAGATTAGAAATGAACTTGACCTCTTGCTCTCAAGTATATTCCTGATCCTAATTGTAATGACACAATTTTGTGACTATCTCTTTCTTGAGTTCTGGAAATTAAACCCAACCACATGAAAAGGATCTCAGCAGCCCATTTCTAGAAAAGATGGTCTAAGTTATAACACCAAGCATTTTAAGAGGTGTCCTAAAGTATTGTCTCTTGGACCTGCAATATGTTTCATAAAAAACTAGTGAAGCAGCTCCTGATATTCTCATCCCCAGAACCTAGACTTATGGCAAAGAATTACAAGACTTGTGTAACAGCCTCCATGCTACACTCAGAATTCCTTTGCACCTGTGGCAATGAAGGCTTTTTATTCCTGAGTTAAGATCATCATATTAGACTCCCCTTCCCTTTGATCAGATCAGATGTCGCCGTGGTCCGACCGGCCCCCGGCGCACGCCAGGCCCCCTCCCCCGCCCCGGAGGCCGCCGCACCCGAGTAGTGATGCCACCGCCACCATCCCGGTCCCCCCCCCGCCCCCCCCGCACAGAGTCCCGAGTCCCGGAGGGGCGCGCGCCCCGAGGAGCCCAGAATGGACTGGTGACCGGGGACCAGACCCCCCACCACGCAGCCACGCCGCCCACGTACCCACCCACAGACCACAGGAAGACAAGCCGACAGACGGAGAAGCGCGGACAGGGGCCCCAGGAGAAGTGTCCAGGCGCAGTCACCATCTGAGTGATTTTCCCTTTGATAAATTCTCTCAAAGAATTTTCTTCATCTCCTAACATATAGGTATCTATTGTTTCTTACCCAGCCAATTTACCATCCAAGGATTTTATCAATAAAGTGTGAGTGGTTTCTACATACACTCCAAACATAACTCCTAGGGAGAAATCCATAGTAATAGGAATGGGGAGCCTAGGTTGCTGGTGGCTACTATCTCTATAATATTTATAAATAATACTTTATTAGAAAATGAAAACTTTAAGAAATTTAAATAATAAATAATAAAAATAGTAATAAAATGATTTCATAAAATTGATACTATGAGTTTGACATGCATTCTATAAGACAGCCCTAGGTATTAAATGGCAACCCACTCCAGTACTCTTGCCTGGAAAATCCCATGGATGCAGGAGCCTGGTAGGCTGAAGTCCATGGGGTCACTAAGGGTTGGACATGACTGAGCAACTTCACTTTCACTTTTCACTTTCATGCATTGGAGAAGGAAATGGCAACCCACTCCAATGTTCTTACCTGGAGAATCCCAGGGATGGGGGAGGCTGGTGGGCTGCCATCTATGGGGTCTCACAGAGTCAGACATGACTGAAGCAACAGAGCCGCAGTAGCAGGTATTACTTGAACTCAATTAAATGATGGACATGGAAGACTGAATTAATCATAATACTCTATTCACAGTCAACCACAATAGATAAGCCACACTATCTATTTATCTGTGTAGTAATGTCCTCTTTTAAAATTCAAAATATGTCTCTATCAATCTCATTTATACATTCTATTTTTCCTTATACTCGTTTCCTAAATGTTTTGTCTTACATTACCCACATACAACTTCTTCACTTTTTATTTTGTTTACTGAGTTATCCCCATGGCTTGTTTTCTGCCCACATATACTATGTGAATGAAAAGATATTTAAGAGATGATAGTAAGCTTCCTTCTGTCTGTTAAAGTCATTAACTACAAACAAAGCTAATCAGTTTAGCATAAACAGATACAGTACAGCTTATCTGTAAATAATTTTCTTTAAGAGGTAGTTCATTAATGTGTTTTCTGAATCTAATCAAAAATAACAGGAGAAAGCTAGATGCAACTTCAGAACTAGATTGCAACTAGTTAAAACTGCTAGTAATACACTTAGGTTAACTTGTACAGACTCTAGAGAGCCCATTGTTAAATATTCAGGAACATTGGGATAGTCAGTTGTTTACTGTAAAAGAAATTAGTGTTGCTGGGAGAATGTATACTATGTAAATTGGCAAATGCTTCAAATCCATGATTTTGGAGTTTGGGGGAGAGCCAGACACCAGTAGATCATTGACTATCACTTAATTGTATCAAAACTAACCATTTGAGTTACACTGGTGATAAAAATTCTTTATGGTTCCTAAAACAAATGAACAAACAATGAGAACTAGAAAATTAGGAATTTGTCAGTACCTACATGCAGTATTGGCATGAAACATCCATTTCCCTTGACATGTATATCCCTGCTGTGTAATAAGTGCATCTGTTTCATATCATTTGATGGCAAACTTGACATTACTCTTTGAGAAGTTTCCTAATAACTGTTGGCTATGCTGGTATGGACTTTTCAACAGAGAAGCAGATACAATTACTTTCAGATTCAAGTATTTTTCATCTTGGTTTCCTTGGCAATTATCGTCCTCAATAAGGAGTATCCATCATCCTTTTTTCCCCTCTAGGGAAAGAATAATATGACCCAAGAACGTGAATATCTTAGTGTCTCTTAACTATTTGATTTCTAGTATAAAACAATAAATATAAATCAATATATTAGGCATTCATACTTATCAATTAATTGCTTGGATACTTAGGTAGTTTGGGTTCAGGGCTCTTACAAATACATTATATGAAAACCCATTGAAAAAGCCCACAATCAAGGTATTTTCTCTAAGGAGCCAAGTTGGCATGCTTCTGAGGTTGAAAGGCACCAAGCAAATACAAAAGAATACCATTACCATGTAACATAGTAAGTCTTAAAACCATGATTCCTAGTCAAGTAGGTCATCTCCCATCTGGTCCAATATAGTGTATTTATAACTAGTCCCTAGGAAATTGACTATTTAAAATTTTCTAAGCCTAATCATTCAGGTATGACCTAAATTAAATACCTTATGATTATACAATGGACTGACAAATAGATTCAAGGGATTAGATCTGATACAGAGTGCCTGAAGAACTATGGATGGAGGTACATGACATTGTACAGGAGGCAGTGATCAAGATAATCCCCCCCAAAAAAAAAGAAATGCAAAAAGGCAAAATGGTTGTCTGAGGAGGGCTTACAAATAGCTGTGAAAAGAAGAGAAGCAAAACACAAAGGAGAAAAGGAAAAATATACCCATTTGAACGCAGAGTTCCAAAGAATAGCCAGGAGAGATAAGAAAGCCTTCCTCAGAGATCAATGCAAAGAAATAGAGGAAGACAATAGAATGAGAAAGACTAGAGATCTCTTCAAGAAAATTAGAGATACCAAGGGAACATTTCAGGCAAAGATGGGCACAATAAAGGACAGAAATTATTATGGACCTAATAGAAGCAGAAGATATTAAGAAGAAGTGTCAAGAATACACAGAAGAACTGTACAAAAAAGATCATCTGAGCCAGATAATCACAATGGTGTAATCACTCATCTAGAGCCAGAAATCCTAGAATGAGAAGTCAAGTGGGTCTTAGGAAGCATCACTATGAACAAAACTAGTGGAGGTGATGGAATTCTAGTTGAGCTATCTCAAATCCTAAAAGATGATGCTGTGAAAGTGCTGCACTCAATATGCCAGCAAATTTGGAAAACTCAGCAGTGGCCACAGGACTGGAAAATATCAGTTTTCATTCCAATCCCAAAGAAACACAATGCCAAAGAATGTTCAAACTACCATACAATTGCACTCATCTCACATGCTAGCAAAGTAATGCACAAATTCTTCCAAGCCAGGCTTCAACAATACATGAACCGTGAATTTCCAGATGTTCAAGCTGGTTTTAGAAAAGGCAGAGGAACCAGAGATCAAATTGCCAACATCTGCTGGATCATAGAAAAAGTGAGAGAGTTCCAGAAATACATCTATTCTGCTTTATTGACTATGCCAAAGCCTTTGACTATGTGGGTCACAACAAACTGTGGAAAATTCTGAAAGAGATGGGCATATCAGACCACCTGACCTGCCTCTTGAGAAATCTGTATGCAGGTCAAGAAGCAACAGTTAGAACTGGACATGGAAGAACGGACTGGTTCCAGATCAGGAAAGGAGTATGTCAAGGCTGTATATTGTCACCCTGCTTATTTAACTAATATGCAGAGAACATAATGAGAAATGCTGGACTGGATGAAACACAGCTGGAATCAAGATTTCCAGGAGAATTATCAATAACTTCAGATATGCAGATGATACCACCCTTATGGCAGAAAGTGAAGAAGAACTAAAGAGCCTGTTGATGAAAGTGAAAGAGAAGAGTGAAAAAGTTAACATAAAGCTCAACATTCAAAAAACTAAGATCATAGAATCTGGGCCCATCACTTCATGGCAAATAGATGGGGAAACAAAGGAAACAGTGACAGACTTTATTTTGGAGGCTCCAAAATCACTGCAGATGGTGACTGTAGCCATGAAATTAAAAGACGCTTTCTCCTTGGAAGAAAAGCTATGACCAACCTGCTGCTGCTAGACAGCATATTAAAAAGCAGAAACATTACTTTGCCAATAAAGGTCCATCTAGTCAAAGCTATGGTTTCTCCAGTAGTCATGTATGGATGTGAGAGTTGGACTGTAAAGAAAGCTGAGTGCTAAAGAATTGATGCTTTTGAACCGTGGTGTTGGAGAAGACTCTTGAGAGTCCCTTGGACAGCAAGCATATCCAACCAGTCCATCCTAAAGGAAATCAGTCCTGAATATTCATTGGAAGGACTGATGCTGAAGCTGAAACTCCAATACTTTGGCCACCTGATGCAAAGAACTGACTCACTGGAAAATACCTGATGCTGGGAATGATTGAAGGATGGAGGAGAAGTGGACAACAGAGGATGAGATGGTTGGATGGCATCACTGACTCAATGGACATGAGTTTGAGTAAGCTCTAGGAGTTGGTGATGGACAGGGAAGCCTGGCGTAGTGCAGTCCACGGGGTCGCAAAGAGTTGGATACGACTGAGCAGCTGAACTGAACTGAACTAAGCTAAAGCCTAACCAGCTCTACTCAGGAAGGAATTCCTAATGAATAGACCAAAAAAGGTATCTAAGACAGTTTCACAAAATCTCAGATTCTCAATCAGAGAGCCTATAGGAAATGTAACTGAATAGAGATTATCAGTCAGGTTTATGACAATAGGAAGGTCCTTTTATTTTATTGGTCAATATCTTTTCAGAAATATCCTACCAGAAGAAAGAGCTAGCATATATAAATGGTAGAAAGCAGAATAAAAATAAGGGTATTTATTTTTGATTTAGGTTCTGCAGGAATAGTAGTCACTCTCAAAAAAATACCTTGTTGTTTTTCAGTTGCTCAGTTGTTCTGACTCTTTGGGACCCTTTGGACTGCAAGACTCCAGGCTTCCCTGTCCTTCATTAACTCCCAGATTTAGATCAGACTCATGTCCATTGAGTTGATGATGCCATCCAACCATCTCATCCTCTGCTGCCCTCTTCTCCTCCTGCTCTCAATCTTTCCCAGCATCAGGATCTTTTCCAATGAATTGGCTGTTTGCATCAGGTGGCCAAAGAAGATACCTGACACCAGTTAAATTGATGAAATCACATTTTTATACTATAAATCTAAATTGAGATTACTGTAGTTACCCAAGAAACAGTAAATCTGTGAGGCCTACTTGAAATATTCAACAGCTTAGCTCTTTAACTGGGGAAGGCAATGGCACCCCACTCCAGTACTCTTGCCTGGAAAATCCAAAGGATGGAGGAGCCTGGTAGGCTGCAGTCCATGGGGTCACCATGAGTCAGACATGACTGAGCCACTTCACTTTCTCTTTTCACTTTCATGCATTGGAGAAGGAAAAGGCAACCCACTCCAGTGTTCTTGCCTAGGGAAACCCAGGGATGGGGAGGCCTGGTGGGCTGCCATCTATGGGGTCACACAGAGTCGGACACGACTGAAGTGACTTAGCATAGCATAGCATGGGCATTTAACATTTCTGTTTCTGTGCCTATAAGTGTGTTGAAGCAGAATGTCCTTGCTGAAATCTGTCCCTCCTCCAACACACACACACAATTTAACTTACCTTCATAAGAAAGATAAGACAAGAAACTACATGTAGAGATGTAAAAAAGCAAACCAAAGTCAAGACTGACTATTTTATGAAGAAAACTAATGACTTTTGATAATATTAATTAGTACATCTCTATATATTCATCAACTAGCATAGCACTTGGCACAAACTAAATTTGGGGCTTACAAATTAAATTAGCTAGTTTTTGAGTTTGTGGTCAATAACCACTTAGCTTCATCAGTAAGGCAATATTACATGAAATGGTTGGTACAATCCTGGTTGAAAAAAGATACAAGAGTGTGTACTTAGTGGTAAAGCCATATGATAGAATCATGCCTCCTATAATGAAGATTCATGGGGCAAAAAACAGATGACATTGCACAGAGTGTTGAAGACCATGTTGTGTAAGGGGCAGCAAACAGAAGGTAACAGTAAGGGAGAGAAACACAACAAAGCCTCTTTATCCATCACTAAGGAAGAATTAG
Source organism: Tragelaphus eurycerus (assembly GCA_935064755.1). Lineage (NCBI taxonomy): Eukaryota > Metazoa > Chordata > Mammalia > Artiodactyla > Bovidae > Tragelaphus > Tragelaphus eurycerus. The sequence goes on from CAKXYN010000107.1 coordinate 299,898, forward strand.
CTGTGTGTTTCCTCATACATGAATTAGATCAGGGGAGACTAGAGCAGGAATAATACATTCAAATGCTTACAAAGCCCATGCAGATGATGTGTGAAGGGGACCAATTGTAAGATAAAAGGATGTTATATAAAATGTAGAAAACTGGAGCTCACTAACTAGAGTCACCATACAATTCATCTTTTAGACTGAACATTGTGATAGTGAAAGTGGGCACTTTTAAGAATTATAACAGGGCAACAGGCATAAATCAGGACTGTCAAGAGCACACTGGCCACAGTCACCCTACCACCCGCCCTTCTGAAAGGAGTAACTTTATTCAAGTCCAGTTAATGTTGCTATATAGAAATACAGGATATAACAATCAAATGTTGTAGATTTTTGAGTCTCCAAGAAATAGTATAATATTTCAGAGCTTTCCAAGAAATTTCTTGACTTTTGAATGTTGGCAATTATTACTAGTTTTTCAAACAGTGTCATCTTAAGAAAGTTTAGTAATAGCAAATGAAGCAACAGACAAACAACTAATGTCAAAAATATACAAGCAACACCTACAGCTCAATTCCAGAAAAATAAATGACCCAATCAAAAAATGGGCCAAAGAACTAAATAGACATTTCTCCAAAGAAGACATACAGATGGCTAACAAACACATGAAAAGATGCTCAACATCACTCATTAGCAGAGAAATGCAAATCAAAACCACTATGAGGTCCCATTTCACACCAGTCAGAATGGCTGCTATCCAAAAGTCTACAAGCAATAAATGCTGGAGAGGGTGTGGAGAAAAGGGAACCCTCTTATACTGTTGGTGGGAATGCAAACTAGTACAGCCACTATGGAGAACAGTATGGAGATTCCTCAAAAAACTGGGAATAGAACTGCCTTATGATCCAGCAATCCCACTGCTGGGCATACACACTGAGGAAACCAGAATTGAAAGAGACACGTGTACCCCAATGTTCATCGCAGCACTCTTTATAATAGCCAGGACATGGAAGCAACCTAGATGTCCATCAGCAGATGAATGGATAAGAAAGCAGTGGTACATATACACAATGGAGTATTACTCAGCCATTAAAAAGAATACATTTGAATCAGTTCTAATGAGGTGGATGAAACTGGAGCCTATTATACAGAGTGAAGTAAGCCAGAAAGAAAAACACAAATACAGTATACTAGCGCATATATTTGGAATTTAGAAAGAAGGTAACAATAACCCTGTATACAAGACAGCAAAAGAGACACTGATGTATAGAACAGTCTTTTGGACTCTGGGAGAGGGAGAAGGTGGGATGATTTGGGAGAATGGCATTGAAATATGTATAATATCATATCTGAAACGAGTCGCCAGTCCAGGTTCGATGCCTGATACCAGATGCCTGGGGCTGGTGCACTGGGACGACCCAGAGGGATGGTATGGGGAGGGAGGAGGGAGGAGGGAGGAGGGTTCAGGATGGGGAACACATGTATACCTGTGGCAGATTCATTTTGATACATGGCAAAACCAATACAATATTGTAAAGTTAAATAAAATTAAATTAAATTTAAAAAAAAATAAATAAAATAAAATATTTATGTTTATACAAAAAAAAAAGTTTAAGTAATCCCGTTCATGAAAATGCAATTCACTGAAGAATCAATTGGCCAAGTGACCAATTTGAAGAATTCACCAAATTTAAAGTTTACTAAAACCTTACTCTAAGAAATAATCTTATTGACTAATTAATAGTAATATGAATACATTTATATGTATATATTCTTCATGAATACATTTAGCAAACCTTTTTAATTTTTGAAAATTTTCAGTCCTTCAAAAGCTAAGGTTATAGAATGATTGATTCTTAAAAATATACTCTTGTGTGTATGATTATTACTCTACTACTCTTGAATACTCTATGACTGTTTATTCTAAGTAACATAACCAAAATTTTAATTTGGAAGTTTAACAATTTAAACTAATTTCTTTCTACTTTGAAAGTCATTTTTTAAAACATCATTTTTAGGATTCATTCCCCAATTTCTGAAGGGTGACCAAATTTGCCTATGTGGTAAAATGTAGTTTTAAGTATTTATAGCATTTACAACTACTTGCATTTAATGAGGTGATCTCAACAGCTTTTTACTTTACCTCCTGAAGCTAGAAAAAGCCAAAAATAGGAGAAATGGACAATGGGCAACACAGCACAATCTGGACTGTGTATTTCACAAAGGGGAGACTGAAGAACAGAGAGAAATCATAGGCCCCAGAATTCTGGAGACCTGGCTCTTATAGGATTATTATAAATTTTCTAAAATGTTAAACTCTCTTAGGATATCAAATGATATCATTTATACATGGAATCTTGAAAAAAAAAGTCTATAAATGAACTTATCTACCAAAATGAAACAGAATTAAAGATGTAGAAAATAAATTTATGATTACAGGGTAAGAGGGTAGGGAATAAACTGGAAGCTAGGGATTGACATATACACACTGCTGCTGCTGCTGCTGCTGCTGTCGCTTCAGTCGTGTCCGACTCTGTGCGACCCCATAGACGGCAGCCCACCAGGTCCCGCCGTCCCTGGGATTCTCCAGGCAAGAACAGTGGAGTGGGTTGCCATTTCTTCCTCCAATGCATGAAAGTGAAAAGTGAAAGTGAAGTCGCTCAGTCTGTCCGACTCTTAGCAACCCCATGGACTGCAGCCTACCAGGCTCCCCCGACCATGGGATTTTCCAGGCAAGAGTACTGGAGTGGGGTGCCATTGCCTTCTCCTATATACATACTACTATATATAAAATAGATACCTAATAAAGACCTACTGTATAGCACAGAGAACTCTACTCAATACCCTGTAATGGCCTATAGGAAAAGAATCTAAAAATGTGTGGGTATCTGTATAACAGATTGACTTTGCTGTATACCTAAACTAACACAACATCATAAATAAGTTATACCCAGTAAAATTATTTTAAAAATATGAACCAGGATACAGAGTTTAAAAAGGACATTGTTTTCAAAAAATAAAACAAATAAGCCATCTTAATAAGTAAGCATATTTATAAATTTAACAAAATAGTCATTTGACAGCCTCATCAGCTAATGAATTGATCAGGAGCCCAGAGAAGACTGTGGGCCATACCATCAGATTTAAAGCCCAGATTGAGTCCTCTCTCCAGCTCTAAGTGGATACTAGAGTTTAATTTCTCAGCAATAAAGGCTGAGCTTCCTTCTACCAGTATAAGGACTCTGTCCCATACCAAATTTTGTGCAAGGCCAGTTGGGGTAAGATTTTAGTCCATTGTTGCTGCTGCTGCTAAGTCACTTCAGTTGTGTCCGACTCTGTGTGACCCCATAGACTGCAGCCCACCAGGCTCCCCCATCCCTAGGATTCTCCAGGCAAGAACACTGGAGTGGGTTGTTGTTAGACTATGTTAAACAGCAGACCACTGTTAGAAAAAGATGTTATCTTAGAGAGTTCATTAGCTTTAGTTTACTTATTATCTACAACAAATCTGGTCTGCTCTATATTTTAAATGTTATTTAGTGTCATGTTACTTTCTTAGGTCCCAAAATCAGTGCAGATGGTGACTGCCACCATGAAATTAAAACACGCTTTCTCCTAGGAAGAAAAACTACTACAAACCTAGACAGTGTATTAAAAAGCAGAGACATTACTTTGCCAACAAAGGTCCATACAGTCAAAGTTATGGTTTTTCCAGGAGTCATATACAGATGTGAGAAACCATAAAGAAGGCTGAGCACTGAAGAACTGATGTTTTTGAACTGTGGTGCTGAAGAAGAGCTGGACAAATCAGTTAATCCTGGAGGAAATCAATGCTGAATATTCATTGGAAACAACAACAACAACAACATGAAGTCGCGCGCCGACTCTGGAATGCAAGGAGCCAGGCTCCTCTGTCCATGGGATTTTCCAGTTAATAGTACTGGAGTGGATTGCCATTTCCTTCTCCAAGGATCTTCCCGCATGAATATTCATTGAGAGGAAAGGCTGATGCAAAAGCTGAAACTCCAATACCTTGGCCACTTGATGGGAAGAGCCAACTCATTGGAAAAGACCCCAATGCTGGGAAAGACTGAAAAGCTAAAGGGGAAGACAGTGATAGAGGATGAGATGGTTAGATAGCATCACTGATTCAATGCACATGAATTTGAGCAAACTCCAGGAGGTAGCAAACTCCAGGAGGACAGAGGAGCCTGGCATGCTTCAGTCCATGGGGTCAAAAAGAATTGGACATGACTTACAACTTAACAACACATGTAATATTGTGAGAAACAGATTAAATAACATTAAATAACATAATATGTGCTCTAAATGTTTTCATTTTTGCTCTTTAAACACTGCACTAAATGACACATTAGATTTCAGAGCTATTGTATATTACATATGCCTTTCAGGACTAAATAAAACAATTGGTTGTATCAGTCTGTTTATTGATACACTATGAATTTTCTCCCTCACAGCTAATTCTCAGCTTTGCCTCTCTCTTGCTTAACCTCTGATAGTGTCTTTCCGTTCACTCCTATTTAACCATTTTGGCCATTCTTATCCTCCTTCTCTGCATTCACCTTTTTTCTTGTTTTATTCCACTTACCTTTTTCTGGACACAATTTAGCAACTAAAACAATACTTTACCTGGGAAAAAAGTCCCTTCCTTCTGTGCATCCCCTTTTTTCAATAAGCCATTCTCAAAGCATCTCATTTGTTCTGTAAGACTTTGACTCTCCTTGGTAACTGTCATTGATTTAACCAATCAATGATTACATCTGCTTTTGTTTTATTTTTGAAACTCTGAGACAAATTTGAATACTTGAATTTTCAGGAAATCTGCTCTATGGGTGAATATAAATGAAAATCTCAAACACTAAATTCCTTAAAACACAGAATCTTTTAGAATTGAACTGTCAGCTATGCCTAAGGTATAACACATTAGAGTACCAATGTTTGAATTAGTATAAACACTTAAGGTCTGGGCTCTGTATGAATATCAGGATGTTCCAAGGTCGTTCCTTTGCCAAGCAGTATGCTACTGTTAAGCCAAATCAAGACATAAAATTTTAAGATGCATTAATTCATAGCTACTCTCACGGACAATTCAAATAGTAGAGGTTGGGAGAGGTGGCAGTAGGTAAGTTTCTTGAGACCCAGCAGAGGATTTGAGGTTTTGATTTTGTGATGGTTGTTTTCTTATGAAGTTGATCATACTGGAAATTGGAAATAATGCATATACTAATATAAATTACAATCTGTCAAAAGAAAAGAGTGGTCTAAAAATAAACTGAAGTGTTTGTTTAGAAATCTGGTGACATAAAACAGTGGTGTTGCTGTAGATAATCATTTAGGAGTAGTAGTACAACAGCAAGCAGGGAGAAACTGTGTCAGCTTTTTTGGTGTCATGGGACTCTATGATTTTAAATGAGATTATTATATATCGTCCAAGGTAAGGTGCGATGGCTGTGCTTCCCTGGCCGGGAGCAGCCAGGAGCAGCTGGGATGAGATACCCAACACCCGAGGTAAGAGAAACCCAAGTAAGACAGTAGGTCTTGAAAGAGGGCATCAGAGGGCAAATACACTAAAACCATTCTCACAGAAAACTAGTCAATCTAATCACACAAGGACCACACCCTTGTCTAACTCAATGAAATTAAGCCATGCCCGAGGGGCAACCTGGGATGGGCGGGTCATGGTGGAGAGATATGACAGGGTGTGGTCCGCTGGAGAAGGGAATGGCAAACCACTTCAGTATTCTTGCCTTGAGAACCCCATGAACAGTATGAAAAGACAAAATGATAGGATACTGAAAGAGAAACTCCCCAGGTCAGTAAGGGCCCAATATGCTACTGGAGATCAGTGGAGAAATAACTCCAGAAAGAATGAAAGGATGGAGCCAAAACAAAAAGAATACCCAGCTGTGGATGTGTCTGGTGATAGAAGCAAAGTCCGATGCTGTAAAGAGCAATATTGCATAGGAACCTGGAATGTCAGGTCCATGAATCAAGGCAAATTGGAAGTGGTCAAACAAGAGATGGCAAGAGTGAATGTCGACATTCTAGGAATTAGCGAACTAAAATGGACTGGAATGGGTGAATTTAACTCGGATGACCATTATATCTACTACTGTGGGCAGGAATCTCTCAGAAGAAATGGAGTGGCCATCATGGTCAACAAAAGAATCCGAAATGCAGTACTTGGATGCAGTCTCAAAAATGACAGAATGATCTCTGTTCGTTTCCAAGGCAAACCATTCAATGTCACAGTAATCCAAGTCTATGCCCCAACCAGTAACGCCGAAGAAGCTGAAGTTGAACAGTTCTATGAAGACCTACAAGACCTTTTAGAACTAACACCCAAAAAAGATGTCCTTTTCATTATAGGGGACTGGAATGCAAAAGTAGGAAGTCAAGAAACACCTGGAGTAACAGGCAAATTTGGCCTTGGAATACGGAATGAAGCAGGGCAAAGACTAATAGAGTTTTGCCAAGAAAATGCACTGGTCATAGCAAATACCCTCTTCCAACAACACAAGAGAAGACTCTATACATGGACATCACCAGATGGTCAACACCGAAATCAGATTGATTATATTCTTTGCAGCCAAAGATGGAGAAGCTCTATACAATCAGCAAAAACAAGACCAGGAGCTGACTGTGGCTCGGACCATGAACTCCTTATTGCCAAATTCAGACTGAAATTGAAGAAAGTAGGGAAAACTACTAGACCATTCAGGTATGACCTAAATCAAATCCCTTATGATTATACAGTGGAAGTGAGAAATAGATTTAAGGGCCTAGATCTGATAGATAGAGTGCCTGATGAACTATGGAATGAGGTTCGTGACATTGTACAGGAGACAGGGATCAAGACCATCCCCATGGAAAAGACATGCAAAAAAGCAAAATGGCTGTCTGGGGAGGCCTTACAAATAGCTGTGAAAAGAAGAGAAGCGAAAAGCAAAGGAGAAAAGGAAAGATATAAACATTTAAATGCAGAGTTCCAAAGAATAGCAAGAAGAGATAAGAAAGCCTTCTTCAGTGATCAATGCAAAGAAATAGAGGAAAACAACAGAATGGGAAAGACTAGGGATCTCTTCAAGAAAATCAGAGATACCAAAGGAACATTTCATGCAAAGATGGGCTCGATAAAGGACAGAAATGGTGTGGACCTAACAGAAGCAGAAGATATTAAGAAGAGGTGGCAAGAATACACAGAAGAACTGTACAAAAAAGAGTTTCAAGACCTAGACAATCATGATGATGTGATCACTGACCTAGAGCCAGACATCTTGGAATGTGAAGTCAAATGGGCCTTAGAAAGCATCACTACGAACAAAGCTAGTGGAGGTGATGGAATTCCAGTGGAACTACTCCAAGTCCTGAATGATGATGCTGTGAAAGTGCTGCACTCAATATGCCAGCAAATTTGGAAAACTCAGCAGTGGCCACGGGACTGGAAAAGGTCAGTTTTCATCCCAATCCCAAAGAAAGGCAATGCCAAGGAGTGCTCAAACTACCGAACAATTGCACTCATCTCACACGCTAGTAAAGTAATGCTCAAAATTCTCCAAGCCAGGCTTCAGCAATATGTGAACCGTGAACTTCCTGATGTGCAAGCTGGTTTTAGAAAAGGCAGAGGAACCAGAGATCAAATTGTCAACATCCGCTGGATCATGGAAAAAGCAAGAGAGTTCCAGAAAAACATCTATTTCTGCTTTCTTGACTATGCCAAAGCCTTTGACTGTGTGGATCACAATAAACTATGGAAAATTCTGAAAGAGATGGGAATACCAGACCACCTGATCTGCCTCTTAAGAAATCTGTATGCAGGTCAGGAAGCAACAGTTAGAACTGGTCATGGAACAACAGACTGGTTCCAAATAGGAAAAGGAGCACGTCAAGGCTGCATATTGTCACCATGTTTATTTAACTTATATGCAGAGTACATCATGAGAAATGCTGGACTGGAAGAAACACAAGTTGGAATCAAGATTGCCGGGAGAAATATCAATAACCTCAGATATGCAGATGACACGACTCTTATGGCAGAAAGTGAAGAGGGGCTAAAAAGCCTCTTGATGAAAGTGAAAGTGGAGAGTGAAAAAGTTGGCTTAAAGCTCAACATTCAGAAAACGAAGATCATGGCATCTGGTCCCATCACTGCATGGGAAATAGATGGGGAAACAGTAGAAACAGTGTCAGACTTTGTTTTTCTGGGCTCCAAAATCACTGCAGATGGTGACTGCAGCCATGAAATTAAAAGACGCTTACTCCTTGGAAGGAAAGTTATGAGCAACCTAGATAGCATATTCAAAAGCAGAGACATTACTTTACCAACAAAGGTTCGCCTAGTCAAGGCTATGGTCTTTCCTGTGGTCATGTATGGATGTGAGAGCTGGACTGTGAGGAAGGCTGAACGCCGAAGAATTGATGCTTTTGAACTGTGGTGTTGGAGAAGACTCTTGAGAGTCCCTTGGACTGCAAGATGATCCAACCAGTCCATTCTGAAGGAGATCAATCCTGGAATTTCTTTAGAAGGAATGATACTGAAGCTGAAACTCCAGTATTTTGGCCACCTCATGCGAAGAGTTGACTCATTGGAGAAGACTCTGATGCTGGGAGGGATTGAGGGCAGGAGGAGAAGGGGACGACAGAGGATGAGATGGCTGGATGGCATCACTGACTCGATGGATGCGAGTCTGAGTGACCTCCGGGAGCTGGTGATGGACAGAGAGGCCTGGCGTGCTGTGGTTCATGGGGTCGCAAAGATTCGGACACGACTGAGCGACTGATCTGATCTGATCTGATCTGATTATGTATCTTGCAAAGGAGGAGAATATACTGACAGGTAGACTCAAGCAATTCTGAAGAGATTATAGCAGTGCTGGGAGCTCATTTTAACAGTTCTGATTCAGTTGCAAGTGTAAAATCCATTCATTCACCAGGCAAGATGCTAAAAATACATCACAGGATTTTTTGGTTACAGTAAGTTCTCATTTATGCCCACAAATAGATTAAATGAAGACTACAGGCTGATTTTTATTCTTAAATTGGCTGTCTGCCTGAAGGGCTTTCTTTCTTTTTACAGGAGGCAGTTCACCACTGCGAGAACAGCTTGAGTGTGGTCTGGCATTAGTCAGTCACACGTAACATACAGTTAGGCATGATCATTCCACCACTAAATTGACTTTCCTCTTCCCTACATATGACAAAACTGCATGAACCCTAAACATCGTAAAAGTGTTCCTTAGGTGTGATTTCCAAAACTGAGATTATTAAAGAGATACTTAGTCATTTCACATGACTTAAGCTAAATATCTAACTACAGCCCACCCAATTTTTATGTATGTAAGGTGTTGTATTTGTTATTTCAAGGAAAAAGTAAGCTTGAAACATACTACAGCTTCAAGTTCTAGCTATTTACTATGTCTTAAGGATTTAAAATTGCAGATTTATAAATGTCTAATTTTATAATAAAAACACTAAATATAAGGCTGTAATGACATCAGGTGGCTTAAAAAGCAATTCTGCTGCCTTAAGAAAAGTTTTGAACATGATCCAAATTATAAGTAAATTATTGCAAGGATACATAATCTTACATCAATATAGAAAAAAAATTGACTCAGGCTGTTAAAAACAACATTTGAAAATCCATTAGGGAAAAACAAACATTGATTGACTTTGTGAATTCTCCATTTTGCTGACATAATGATAATTATTTCTGTCCCTTTTCTCTTTTGAATGATAGGCTACACATTTCCATTACCTTTAAACATTTCTAAACTAATTTTAAAATGTACAGTTCGTGGACTGCATGCACTTTCTGAAATATTGGTCTAGAAAGCATATAGTACAAAGAGAAAGATTTATTTTCTTTGATATAGATCCAACCCTGCATCTTTAAAAAAAGAGAGTGGAGCAATGAAGACAACATAAGAGAGAATGCAGAAAGGCCCTAGAGTAGTCATGCTTAAAATGTGAAGAAATAAAAATCTCTTCCCTCGCCTCTTCCTTTCAATCAGAAATCCACCCGATTCCCTATTTTCTACAACAGGATTAAAAATTTATAAATTTAATCCAAAGGAGCTGCAGTTGAACTCAGAGTTCTGTGCTGTTTTCTAATATCTAAGTGTTGTCTAGCAAACTAGAGTTTAAAGTCTGTAAATGTTACAATTATGGTGCATGGATCAAAACCCCTATGTTTCAATCTGTAAATTGGAGATAATAGTAGTATCTGTGTCACAGAGGTTATTATGAGGGTAAATGAGACAATTTTATTGTGCACTTAGCACAGTGCTTCAGATCAGATCAGATCAGATCAGTTGCTCAGTCGTGCCAACTCTTCGCGACCCCATGAATCGCAGCACGCCAGGCCTCCCTGTCCATCACCAACTCCCAGAGGTCACTCAGACTCACATCCATCGAGTCAGTGATGCCATCCAGCCATCTCATCCTCTGTCGTCCCCTTCTCCTCTTGCCCCCAGTCCCTCCCACCATCAGAGTCTTCTCCAATGAGTCAACTCTTTGCATGAGGTGGCCAAAATACTGGAGTTTCAGCTTTAGCATCATTCCTTCCAAAGAAATCCCAGGGCTGATCTCCTTCAGAAGGGACTGGTTGGATCTCCTTGCAGTCCAAGGGACTCTCAAGAGTCTTCTCCAACACCACAGTTCAAAAGCATCAATTCTTCGGTACTCAACCTTCTTCACAGTCCAGCTCTCACATCCATACATGACCACAGGAAAGACCATAGCCTTGACTAGGTGAACCTTTGTTGGCAAAGTGATGTCTCTGCTTTTGAATATGCTATCTAGGTTGGTCATAACTTTCCTTCCAAGGAGTAAGCGTCTTTTAATTTCATGGCTGCAGTCACCATCTGCAGTGATTTTGGAGCCCAGAAAAAGAAAGTCAGCTACTGTTTCCACTGTTTCCCCATCTATTTCCCATGTAGTGATGGGACCAGATGCCATGATCTTCATTTTCTGAATGTTGAGCTTTAAGCCAACCTTTTCACTCTCCACTTTCACTTTCATCAAGAGGCTCCTCAGTTCCTCTTCACTTTCTGCCATAAGGGTGGTGTCATTGGCACATCATAAACTCTCAATAAAAAATGAGTATCATCATCATTTCTATTGTTATTAACAATTATAGCTCTTAGAAGATAGATGAAGCTCCCTCCAAGAGAGTGAGTTTCTCAACATTGAAACCAGAATTTGTTAAGCAATCTTTTAGCTGAAATACTGCACTACAAGAGACAAGTTGGCACCCCAAGACCCTATCTCACTCTGTGAGTTGGCACATCTGTGTTTTTGAAAACCACTGTTAACATACAGGTTGAAGGACAAGATTATGGCTGCTTTAAGGAGTTAAAAGAGGCAAGAATTTAGCTTTTTTAAAAATTGTGTATGTGTATGAATATACTGTGAATTCAAGCTTCCTGTTTCCGCCTGAGTAGTGTTTCAATTATTCCCAAAGCAAATTACAATGTGGAGGTCTCTGAGGTTGTCCGGTATAATTTCAAATTACACAGAGAAAGAAAAGTATTCAGGTCACCTGGTTTTTACTCCCATTCTCCTTTTTTCTTTCCTTTCCACAATTCTATCAAAAATAGCAATCACTTGACAAAAGATTTAAGCTAGAAATCCTAACATTGCCAGAAACTCCAACCAAAACTCTTCACCTTTTTTTTTGGAAATACTGGCATGGTTCATCATATTATTTTGCACATAATTTAAGTTTAATGCCACTAATTGTGAAAACTGCTTATAAGTCAAAAGTTCTGATTTTGTTTCTGCCTGCTAAAGAGAAATTATATACACTAGAAAATATAGTCAAGCCAGGAAGATTGTGTTCCACTCCCTGGGCTATATGTGACCCTGGATAAGTAAATTAAGTAAGCGCTTTGAGTTTCAATTTCCTCAACCATAAAATGAAGATAATAATACTACCTTACAAAGTAAGCATAAGGAGTAAATAAAATAATGAATATAAACATTAAACTCAGTCCCTGGCACATAGTAAGTCCTCAGTGAATTATTGCTGTTGCTGCTGCTACTATTGTTACAAGCTTTGAAGATGAGGTTTAAAATTCTAATACCTTCACTCTGAATTAATTCTGTTGGGTGAAACTTTGGTATAAACATTATACTACTCTCCTATTACCCCAATTTATCTTAATTTTAGCAGCCATCATCTATGAACCCCTATTCTTTGCCAGAATTGTCAGTCTGACAAGTAAGATGCTTGTCCTGCATCATCTTTGTTTCTTTTAGCTCTGAAAGAAATGATATTCTGCATTTTGTAGGTGAAGAAATGTAAGTTAGAGCTTGAATGACTTGTCAAAGATCATACCATTGATACGTAGCAAATCTGAAATTCGAGTTTAATCTTATCATCAAATGCCTTTTCCTGCACACACAAACTCAGTTGGTCTTGCCAGATTTTTTAATATTTGGACAAGTTTGAAATGGCATTGCATTGTGATTTACATTTTCTTCTTTTATTGTTATTACTAATGAGCCTGTGTATTTTTAATATTTATTGGTCAATCATGTTTCCTCATCAGTGATATGTGCTTTTATCTTTTGCTCATTTCTTATTGAATTGTCTTTTTATCATTAAATTTATGGCCTTTTTATATACTCTAAGTACTAATCACTTTTGTTGCAAGTATTTCTTCCAACTTAAGGCCTATATAATCATTCTCTTCATGGTATTTTTTAATTAAAAAAATAAGCCTAAGGACTTAATTAATTTTAGTGTTGCCAAATGTGTAAAATTTCTTTATGATTTTCCCTATAAGAAATTTTCTTCTATTCTAAACTCATTGAGATAGCCTCCTATATTGTCTTTAAAATTTTTTTAAATGTTCTCTTTGCCTTTAAAGTTTTCACTCAAGAACAATCAATTTTTATGTATGGTGTGAGGCAGGAATCTATTATCATATTTTTCCCTCAATGAATAATCAATTATCTTAACATTATCCTACTAAATCCTTTTGCTATTGATCTTCAGTGTTGGTTCTGTCTAGATCAGTACACAAATGAATATGTTGATTTCTGGTCTGATTTCTATTCATTCATCTATTTGTCTGTTACATTACTAAAACCACACTATCCCACATACTATGGATTTATAATATATCTTGATATATAGCAAAGAAAAGTTCCTCCACTGACTCTTTTTCAAGAATGTTTTATCTCTCGTTGACCTTTTACTCTTCCACAAAAATTTTACAAAGAGTGAATTTGAATTCCAAACCAGAATAGTGTTAAGTTCTGGTTAGGAATTTCCAAAGAAGATTTGTAAATTTTTCCTGTGTTCCACCAGGATTCAATGTCAAGACTGGCATGAAGTTTCACTATTTTTCTCTGTAAGAGTTTCTTCTAGTTCTTTCATTGAACATATTATTTCATTAAAAAACCACTATGCAGTTGGTGTTCTATTCGGTCTTCACTATTCTTAGACCTCAAACTATGTCTCCTACCTACCATGCACATGTCTTGTTAAAATACAGTTACTAAACCAGTGAATATTAACCACAAACCAAACCTGCTGTCCCAAAATAGGAGAGACAGACAAAGAGAATCACAAGTTACTGGAGGTGAAATCCCTGAGCAGAATCCTCCATAAAAACCAATGCTGGGATAGGAAAATCTGAACTGTAACTGACAAATTTCTGGAGGCTCAATGTTGAAAACCCTCAGTGCAGTTCAGTCGACTGCTCAGTCATGTCTGACTCTTTGCAACCCCATGGACTGCAGCACGCCAGGCCTGCCTGTCCATCACCAAATTCTGGAGTTTACCCAAACCCATGTCCATTGAGTTGGTGATGCCATCCAACTATCTCATCCTCTGTTTTTCTCTTCTCCTGCCCTCAAACTTTTCAGCATCAGGGTCTTTCCAGGCAAGAATAGTGGAGTAGGTTGCCATGCCCTCCTCCAGGATCCTGGAGGTATCAAACCTGCATCTCCTATATCTCCTGCATTGGCAGGAGGGTTCTTTACTGCTAGAACAACCTGGGAAGCCCCAAAGAGGAGCATTAAGTTTAGTGCAGTCACTCAGTCATATCCGACTCTTTATGACCCCGTGAACCACAGCACGCCAGGCCTCCCTGTCCAACACCAGCTCCTGGAGTTTACCCAAACCCATGTCCATTGAGTTGGTGATGCCATCCAACTATCTCATCCTCTGTTTTTCCCTTCTCCTGCCCTCAAACTTTTCAGCATCAGGGTCTTTTCAAATGAGTCAGCTCTTTGCATCATGTGGCCAAAGTATTGGAGTTTCAGCTTCAACATCAGTCCTTCAATATACAACCTTGAGGTACTCCCTTTCCTATTTGGCACAAGTCTGTTATTCCATGTCCAGTTCTAACTGTTGCTTCCTGATTTTCATACAGGTTTCTCAAGAGGCAGGTCAGGTGGTCTGGTATTCCCATCTCTTTCAGAATTTTCCACAGTTTATTGTGATCCACACAGTCAAAGGCTTTGGCATAGTCAATAAAGCAGAAATAGATGTTTTTCTGGAACTCTCTTGCTTTTTCAATGATCCAACAGTTGTTGGCAGCTTGATCTCTGGTTCCTCTGCCTTTTCTAAAACCAGTTTGAACATCAGGAAGTTTACAGTTCACATATTGCTGAAGCCTGGCTTGGAGAATTTTGAGCATTACTTTACTAGTGTGTGAGATGAGTGTAAATCTGCAGTGGTTTGAGCATTCTTTGGCATTGCCTTTCTTTGGGATTAGAATGAAAACTGATATTTTCCAGTCCTGTGGCCATTGCTGAGTTTTCCAAATTTGCTGACATATTGAGTGCAGCACTTTCACAGCATCATCTTTTAGGATTTGAAATAGCTCAATTGGAATTCCATCACCTCCACTAGCCTTGTTCATAGTGACGCTTCCTAAGGGCCACTTGACTTCACATTCCAGGATGCCTGGCTCTAGGTGAGTGATCACATCATTGTGATTATCTGGGTCGTGAAGATCTTTTTTGTACAATTCTTCTGTGTATTCTTGCCACCGCTTCTTAATATCTTGAGGAACATTACATAATGGTAATGAATCAATACTTCAAAAATATATGGCAATCTTTAATGTAGGTATTGTATGTGCCTAACAAGAGAGGATCAAAATATATGGAACAAAAACTATAGAAATGCACACAGAAATAGATGAACCCACCATTATGGTTGGGGATTTTAACAGCTTTTTATCAGAAATTAAGATATCCAACAGGCAAAAACAGAAATACATAGTTGAATTCCAACGTAGTTTTGGAAGTCCTAGGCACAGCAATTAGAGAAGAAAAAGAAATAAAAGGAATCCAGATTGGAAAAGAAGTAAAACTCTCACTGTTTGCAGATGACATGATCCACTACATAGAAAACCCTAAAGGCATACCAGAAAATTACTAGACCTAATCAATATAGTAAAGTTGCAGGATATAAAATTAATAACAGAAATCCCTTGCATTCCTATACACTAACAATGAAAAAACAGAAAGAGAAATTAAGGAAACAATTCCATTCACCATTGCAACAAAAAGAATAAAATACTTAGGTATTAATTTACCTAAATAAACAAAAGACCTATATATCGAGAACTATGAAACTATAATGTATGAAAATGTATAATGTATACATTATGAAAATGTATAATGTATGAAAATGTATAATGTATAATGTATGAAAATGTATAATGTATGAAAAGACAAAATGATAGGATACTGAAAGAGAAACTCCCCACGTCAGTAGGGGCCCAATATGCTACTGGAGATCAGTGGAGAAATAACTCCAGAAAGAATGAAGGGATGGAGCCAAAGCAAAAAGTATACCCAGCTGTGGATGTGTCTGGTGATAGAGGCAAAGTCCGATGCTGTAAAGAGCAATATTGCATAGGAACCTGGAATGTCAGGTCCATGAATCAAGGCAAATTGGAAGTGGTCAAACAAGAGATGGCAAGAGTGAATGTCGACATTCTAGGAATTAGCGAACTAAAATGGACTGGAATGGGTGAATTTAACTCGGATGACCATTATATCTACTACTGTGGGCAGGAATCCCTCAGAAGAAATGGAGTGGCCATCATGGTCAACAAAAGAGTCCGAAATGCAGTACTTGGATGCAATCTCAAAAATGACAGAATGATCTCTGTTCGTTTCCAAGGCAAACCATTCAGTGTCACAGTAATCCAAATCTATGCCCCAACCAGTAACACCGAAGAAGCTGAAGTTGAACAGTTCTATGAAGACCTACAAGACCTTTTAGAACTAACACCCAAAAAAGATGTCCTTTTCATTATAGGGGACTGGAATGCAAAAGTAGGAAGTCAAGAAACACCTGGAGTAACAGGCAAATTTGGCCTTGGAATACGGAATGAAGCAGGGCAAAGACTAACAGAGTTTTGCCAAGAAAATGCACTGGTCATAGCCTATACCCTCTTCCAACAACACAAGAGAAGACTCTATACATGGACATTATCAGATGGTCAACACCGAAATCAGACTGATTATATTCTTTGCAGCCAAAGATGGAGAAGCTCTGTACAGTCAGCAAAAACAAGACCAGGAGCTGACTGTGGCTCAGACCATGAACTCCTTATTGCCAAATTCAGACTGAAATTGAAGAAAGTAGGGAAAACTACTAGACCATTCAGGTATGACCTAAATCAAATCCCTTATGATTATACAGTGGAAGTGAGAAATAGATTTAAGGGCCTAGATCTGATAGATAGAGTGCCTGATGAACTATGGAATGAGATTGTGACATTGTACAGGAGACAGGGATCAAGACCATCCCCATGGAAAAGACATACAAAAAAGCAAAATGGCTGTCTGGGGAGGCCTTACAAATAGCTGTGAAAAGAAGAGAAGCGAAAAGCAAAGGAGAAAAGGAAAGATATAAACATTTAAATGCAGAGTTCCAAAGAATAGCAAGAAGAGATAAGAAAGCCTTCTTCAGTGATCAATGCAAAGAAATAGAGGAAAACAACAGAATGGGAAAGACTAGGGATCTCTTCAAGAAAATCAGAGATACCAAAGGAATATTTCATGCAAAGATGGGCACAATAAAGGACAGAAATGGTAGGGACCTAACAGAAGCAGAAGATATTAAGAAGAGGTGGCAAGAATACACAGAAGAACTGTACAAAAAAGAGCTTCACGACCCAGATAATCATGATGATGTGATCACTGACCTAGAGCCAGACATCTTGGAATGTGAAGTCAAATGGGCCTAAGAAAGCATCACTATGAACAAAGCTAGTGGAGGTGATGGAATTCCAGTGGAGCTATACCAAATCCTGAAAGATGATGCTGTGAAAGTGCTACACTCAATATGCCAGCAAATTTGGAAAACTCAGCAGTGGCCACAAGATTGGAAAAGGTCAGTTTTCATCCCAATCCCAAAGAAAGGCAATGCCAAAGAATGCTCAAACTACCGCACAATTGCACTCATCTCACACGCTAGTAAAGTAATGCTCAAAATTCTCCAAGCCAGGCTTCAGCAATATGTGAACCAAGAACTTCCTGATGTTCAAGCTGGTTTTAGAAAAGGCAGAGGAACCAGAGATCAAATTGCCAACATCCGCTGGATCGTGGAAAAAGCAAGAGAGTTCCAGAAAAACATCTATTTCTGCTTTCTTGACTATGCCAAAGCCTTTGACTGTGTAGATCACAATAAACTATGGAAAATTCTGAAAGAGATGGGAATACCAGACCACCTGATCTGCCTCTTGAGAAATCTGTATGCAGGTCAGGAAGCAACAGTTAGAACTGGTCATGGAACAACAGACTGGTTCCAAATAGGAAAAGGAGCACGTCAAGGCTGCATATTGTCACCATGTTTATTTAACTTATATGCAGAGTACATCATGGGAAATGCTGGACTGGAAGAAACACAAGTTGGAATCAAGATTGCTGGGAGAAATATCAATAACCTCAGATATGCGGATGACACCACCCTTATGGCAGAAAGTGAAGAGGAACTAAAAAGCCTCTTGATGAAAGTGAAAGTGGAGAGTGAAAAGGTTGGCTTAAAGCTCAACATTCAGAAAACGAAGATCATGGCATCTGGTCCCATCACTACATGGGAAATAGATGGAGAGACAGTGGAAACAGTGTCAGATTTTCTTTTTCTGGGCTCCAAAATCACTGCAGATGGTGACTGCAGCCATGAAATTAAAAGACGCTTACTCCTTGGAAGGAAAGTTATGACCAACCTAGATAGCATATTCAAAAGCAGAGACATCACTTTACCAACAAAGGTTCGCCTAGTCAAGGCTATGATCTTTCCTGTGGTCATGTATGGATGTGAGAGCTGGACTGTGAAGAACGCTGAGTGCCGAAGAATTGATGCTTTTGAACTGTGGTGTTGGAGAAGACTCTTGAGAGTCCCTTGGACTGCAAGGAGATCCAACCGGTCCATTCTGAAGGAGATCAGCCCTGGGATTTCTTTGGAAGGAGTGATGCTAAAGCTGAAACTCCAGTATTTTGGCCACCTCATGCGAAGAGTTGACTCATTGGAGAAGACTCTGATGCTGGGAGGGATTGAGGGCAGGAGGAGAAGGGGACGACAGAGGATGAGATGGCTGGATGGCATCACTGACTTGATGGATGTGAGTCTGAGTGACCTCCGGGAGCTAGTGATGGACAGGGAGGCCTGGCGTGCTGTGGTTCATGGGGTCGCAAAGAGACGGACATGACTGAGCGACTGATCTGATCTGATGAAACTATAAAACACTTTTGAAAGAAAACAAAAATGACACAAATAGATGGGGAAATGTACCATGTTCATGGATTGAAAGAATCAATATAGTGAAATGAGTATACCACCCAAAGCAATCTATAGTTCAGCACAATCCCTATCAAACTACCAATGGTATCCATCACAGAACTAGAACAAATAATTTCACAATTTGTATGGAAACACAAAAAACCTCGAATAGCCAAAGCAACCTTGAGAAAGAAGAATGGAACTAAAGGAATCAACCTTCCTGACTTCAGACTATACTACAAACCTACAGTCATCAAGAAAGTATGGTACTGGTACAAAAACAGAAATATAGATCAATGGAACAAAATAGAAAGCCAACGATAAATCCATGCACCTATGGACACCTTATCTTTGACGAAGGATGAAAATATACAATAGAGAAAAGACAATGACTTTAACAAGTAGTGCTGGGAAAATTTTTCAACCATGTGTAAAAGAATGAAACTAGAACACTTTCTAATACCATACACAAAAATGAACTCAAAATGGATTAAAAATCTAAATATAAGACCAGAAACTATAAAACTCTTTGAGGAAAACATAATCAGAACACTCTTTGACATAAATCACAGCAGGATCCTCTATGACCCACCTCCCAGAGTAATGAAAACTAAAAACAAACAAATGGGACCTAATTAAATTTAAAAGCTTTTGCACAATAAAGGAAACTATAAGCAAGGTGAAAAGGCAGCCTTCAGAATGGGAGAAAATAAGAGCAAATGAAACAACTGACAAAGATTTTATCTCCAAAATATACAAGCAGCTCATGCAGCTCAGCACCAGAAACATGAACAACTCAATCAAAAAGTGGGTCAAAGAACTAAACAGACATTTCTCCAAAGAAGACATACAGATGGCTAATAAACACGTAAAAAGATACTCAACATCACTATTAGATGAATGCAAATCAAAACCACATGAGGTATCATCTCACACCTGCCAGAATTGTTGCCATCAAAAAGTATATAAACAATAAATGCTGGAGAGGGTATGGAGAAAAGGGAACCCTCTTACACTGCTGGTGGGAATTCAAACTGATATAGCCATTGTGAAACATGGTATGGAGATTTTCTTAAAACAAAAACTGGAAATAGAACTGCCATGCAACCCAGCAATTTCAATGCTGGGCCTACATACTGAGGAAACCAGAAGTAAAAGAGACACATGTACCCCAATGTTCATTGCAGCACTGTTTACAATAGCTAGGACATGGAAGCAACCTAGATGTCCATTGGCAGATGAATGGATAAGGAAGTTGTGGTATATATACACAATGGAATATTACTCAGCCATTAAAGGAATACATTTGAGTCAGTTCTAATGAGGTGGATGAAACTGGAGCCTATTATACAGAGTGAAGTAAGTCAGAAAGAGAAACATCAATACAGTACACTAACACATATATATGGAATTTAGAAAGATGGTAATGACAATCCTATATGCAAGGCAGCAAAAGAGACATCGATGTAAAGAACAGACTTTTGGACTATGTGGGAAAGGCGAGGGTGGGATGATTTGAGAGCATAGCATTGAAACATGTATATTAAAACAGATGACCAGTGCAAGTTAGATGCATGAAACAGGGCACTCAAAGTCAGTGCTCTGGGACAATCCAGAGGGATGGAGTGAGGAGGGAGGTGGGAAGGAAGGTCAGGATAGGCGGACACATGTGCACTGGTGGCTGATTCATGTTGATGTACAGCAAAAAACACAATATTGTAAAGTAATTATCCTCCAATTAAAATAAATTAATTTAAAAAACATAGTTGAATTCAACAGTACCATAAATCAACTATACAAAATTGACATCTATAGACTTCATCCAACAACAGCTTATTATATAGTTTTCTCATCTGCACAGGAAATATTCACCAAAATAGACCACTTCTAGTTTATAAAAAACACTTTAATTTGAAAAAATGGAAATCATACAGTATCTGTGCTCAGACCATAAAAGAATTAAACTAGAAAAGAATACAGAAAAATAACTGGAAAATTCCCCAAATACTTGGAGGTTAAACACAGTTCTAAATAACACATGAGTCAAGTAAAAAGTTTTGAAAGAATTTGTTAAAATTTTCAACTAAAAGAAAATAAAATACAACTTACCAAAATCTGTATGTGCAGCAAAAGCAGTGTTTAGAGAGAGCAAAATTTTTAGTCTTCAATACATACAATAGTAAAGAATAGAGATCTGAAATTAATAAACTAAGGTTCCACTTCAGTTCAGTTCAGTTGCTCAGTCATGTCCAACTCTTTGCGACCCCATGAATCGCAGCACGCCAGGCCTCCCTGTCCATCACCTCTCCCGGAGTTCACTCAAACTCTTGTCCATCGAGTCGGTGATGCCATTCAGCCATCTCATCCTCTGTCGTCCCCTTCTCCTCCTGTCCCCAATCCCTCCCAGCATCAGTGTCTTTTCCAATGAGTCAACTCTTCACATGAGGTGGCCAAAGTACTGGACTTTGAGCTTTAGCATCACTCCTTCCAAAGAAATCCCAGGGCTGATCTCCTTCAGAATGGACTGGTTGGATCTCCTTGCAGTCCAAGGGACTCTCAAGAGTCTTCTCCAACACCACAGTTCAAAAGCATCAATTCTTCAGCACTAAGCTTTCTTCACAATCCAACTCTCACATCCATACATAACCACTGGAAAAACCATAGCCCTGACTAGACAGACCTTTGTTGGCAAAGTAATGTCTCTGCTTTTGAATATGCTATCTAGGGTGGTCATAACTTTCCTTCCAAGGAGTAAGTGTCTTTTAATTTCATGGCTGCAGTCACCATCTGCAGTGATTTTGGAGCCCAAAAAGATAAAGTCTGACACTGTTTCCACTGTTTCCCCATCTATTTACCATGAAGTGTTGGACCAGATGCCATGATCTTCGTTTTCTGAATGTTGAGCTTTAAGCCAATTTTTTCACTCTCCTCTTTCACTTTCATCAAGAGTCTTTTAGTTTCTCTTCACTCTCTACCATAAGGGTGGTGTCATCTGCATATCTGAGGTTATTGATATCTTTCCCAGAAATCTTGATTCCAGCTTGTGCTTCTTCCAGCACAGCGTTCCTCATATGTACTGTGCATAGAAGTTAAATAAGCAGGGTGACAATATACAGCCTTGACGTACTCCTTTTCCTATTTGCAACCAGTCTGTTGTTCCATGTCCAGTTCTAACTGTTGCTTCCTGACCTGCATATAGCTTTCTCAAGAGGCAGGGCAGATGGTCTGGTATTCTTATCTTTTCAGAATTTTCCACAGTTTATTGTGATCTACATAGTCAAAGGCTTTGGCATAGTCAATAAAGCAGAAATAGATGTTTTTCTGGAACTCTCTTGCTTTTTTGATGATCCAGCAGATGTTGGCAATTTGATCTCTGGTTCCTCAGCCTTTTCTAAAACCGCTTGAACATCTGGAAGTTCATGGTTCATGTATTGCTGAAGCCTGGCTTGGAGAATTTTGAGCATTACTTTACTAGCGTGTGAGATGAGTGCAATTGTTCGGTAGTTTGAGCATTCTTTGGCATTGTCTTTCTTTGGGATTGGAATGAAAACTGACCTTTTCCAGTCCTGTGGCCACTGCTGAGTTTTCCAAATTTACTGACATATTGAGTGCAGCACTTGCACAGCATCATCTTTCAGAATTTGAAATAGCTCCACTGGAATTCCATCACCTCCACTAGCTTTGTTCATAGTGATGCTTTCTTAGGCCCATTTGACTTCACATTCCAAGATGTCTGGCTCTAGTTCAGTGATCACACCATCATGATTATCTGGGTTATGAAGATCTTTTTTGTAGTTTTTCTGTGTATTCTTGCCACCTCTTCTTAATATCTTCTGCTTCTGTTAGGTCCATACCATTTCTGTCCTTTATTGAGCCAATCTTTGCATGAAATGTTCCTTTGGTATCTCTAATTTTCTTGAAGAGATCTCTAGTCTTTCCCATTCTTTTATTTTGCTCTATTTCTTGCACTGATTGCTGAGGAATGCTTTCTTATCTCTTCTTGTTATTCTTTGGAACTCTGTATTCAGATGGGTATATCTTTCCTTTTCTCCTTTGCTTTTTGCTTCTCTTCTTTTCACAGCTATTTGTAAGACCTCCCCAGACAGCCATTTTGCTGTTTTGCATTTCTTTTCCATGGGGATGGTCTTGATCCCTGTCTCCTGTACAATGTCACGAACCTCTGTCTATAGTTCATCAGGCAATCTATCAGATCTAGTCCCTTAAATCTATTTCTCACTTCTACTGTAAAATCATAAGGGATTTGATTTAGGTCATACGTGAATGGTCTAGTGTTTTTCCCTACTTTCTTCTAATTAAGTCTGAATTTGGCAATAAGGAATTCATGATCTGAGCCATAGTCAGCTCCTGGTCTTGTTTTTGCTGACTGTATAAAGCTTCTCCATCTTTGGCTGCAAAGAATATAATCAGTCTGATTTTGGTGTTGACCATCTGGTGATGTCCATGTGTAGAGTCTTCTCTTGTGTTGTTGGAAGAGGGTGTTTGCTATGACCAGTGCGTTCTCTTGGCAAAACTATTAGCCTTTGCCCTCTTCATTCCGTATTCCAAGGCCAAATTTGCCTGTTACCCCAGGTGTTTCTTGACTTCCTACTTTTGCATTCCAGTCCCCTATAATGAAAAGGACATCTTTTGGGGATGTTAGTTCTAAAAGATCTTGTAGGTCTTCATAGAACCTTTCAACTTCAGCTTCTTCAGCATTACTGGTTGGGGTATAGGCTTGGATTACTGTGATATGGAATGGTTTGCCTTGGAAATGAACAGAGATCATTCTGTCGTTTTTGAGGTTGTGTCCAAGTACTGCATTTCAGACTCTTTTGTTGACCATGATGGCTACTCCATTTCTCCTAAGGAATTCTTGCCCACAGTAGTAGATATAATGGTCATCTGAGTTAAATTCACTCATTCCAGTCCAATTTAGTTCACTGATTCCTAGAATGTCAATGTCAACGTTGACATTCACTCTTGCCATCTCCTGTTTGACCACTTCCAATTTGCCTTGATTCACGGACCTAACATTCCAGGTTCCTATGCAATATTGCTCTTTATTCATCAGACCTTGCTTCTATCACCAGTCACATCCACAACTGGGTATTTTTTTGCTTTGGCTCCATCCCTTCATTCTTTCTGGAGTTATTTCCCCACTGATCTCCAGTAGCATGGTTGGGCACCTACTGACCTGGAGAGTTCCTCTTTCAGTATCCTATCATTTTGCCTTTTCATACTGTTCATGGAGTTCTCAAGGCAAGAATACTGAAGTGGTTTGCCATTCCCTTGTCCAGTGGACCACATTCTGTCACACCTCTCCACCATGAACCACCCATCTTGTGTGGCCCCACAGGGCATGGCTTAGTTTCATTGAGTTAGACCAGGCTGTGGTCCGTGTGATCAGATTGACTAGTTTTCTGTGATTATGGTTTCAGTGTGTCTGCCCTCTGATGCCCTCTCGCAACACCTACCATCTTACTTGGGTTTTTCTCCTTGGACGTGGGGTATCTCTTCACAGCCTCTCCAGCAAAGCACAGCCACTGCTCCTTACCTTGGACGAGGGGTGTGTCCTCACCACCACCCCTCCTGACCTTGAACGTGCAAATTAAATCCAAAGTAAGCAGAAGAAGAGGTATAATAAAAAAGAGTCAAAATCAGTGAAATTAAAAACAGATAATCATTAGAAAAAAACAACAAACAAAAAACTGGTTCATTGAAAGAATTAATAAAATCAACAAGCCACTAACTAGACTAAGGAAACTAGGACACAAAGTATACATCAAATGAAAAGGAGGAACATTACTGCAGATCCCATCGACATTAAAGGAATATTATGAACAACTCTATATACACAAATATGAATATTAAATGGAGAAATTCTTTTAAAGATACCATTTGCCAAAATCCATAAAGAAGAGGTAGATGATCTAAAATGGACTATAGGTATAGTCAATATCAAAGAAACTAAACCAATACTTGATAACCTTCCAGAACAAAGCCAATCAGGCCCAGGTAGCAGGTTCCCTGGTGGATTCTGCCAAACACTTATGGAAAGATTTATACAAATTCTCAACAATCTCTTCCAGAAGGTATGACAAGGAAAAATACTTTTAAACTCATCTTATGAAGGAGGCATTACCCTAATTTCAAACTAAAACAAAGACATTACCAAAAAAAAAAAAAAAAAAAGCTCAAAACAACAAAAACTATAGACTAATCTCTCTCATGAACATAGATGCAAAATCCTCAACAAAATATTAGCAAATTTAATCTAGCAATGTATTAAGAGACTACCATGATCAAATGGGATTTATTCTAAGTATGCAATGATTGCTCTGTATTTGAAAATCAATTAATGTAACCCATCATATCAACAGGCTAAAAAAATAAAATTATATGATCAATAGATGCATAAAAAATCATGTGACAAAATCCAACCTCCACTCATGATAAAAAACTTTTTGTTTTTCTTAGAACACTAGGAATAAAAAGGAACTTCCTCACCTTGATAAATAATACTTATAATAAAAACCTACAGGAAACATCATATTTGATGATAAACCTGAAGCTTTCCCACTAAGATCAGATTTAAGGTAAGGATGTCCCCTTTCACAACTCCTTTTCAACATTAAAATGGAAGTTCTAGCTAAGGCAATAAGAAAACAAACCAAAAAAAAAAAAAAAAAAGCATGCATTTTGGGAAGGAACAAACAGATTTGTCTTTTTCTCAGATAACATGATCACCTTGGTAAAAAAGTCTGAAAGAACTGACAAAATCGCCTGCAAGTAATAAGTAGTTATAGCAAGATTTTCAGATACAAGTTGAATATAAAAAAGTCGATTGCTTCCTACATACCAGCAATACATAACTGGAATTTGAATTTTAAAACACATTACCATGTACATTAGCATCCAAAGAAATGAAATATTTGAGTTTATACTCAACAAAATATGTTATACTAACATATTGTTATATACTAACATTTTGTTATAATAACAAAATATGTATGAGTCCTATATGAGGAAAACTATTAAACTTAGATGAAATATACCAAAGAACTAAATAAATAGAGAGACAGTCTATATTCATGGATAGACAGACACAGTATTTTCAAGATGTCAATTCTTCCCTCCTTGATTTACAGATTGATTCCCAGTCAAAATCCCAGCAAATTATTTTAGTGATATCAACCAACTAATCCTAGGGTTTATATAGAGAGACAAAAGATCCAGAATATCCAACTCAGTCTTAGAAGAGCAAAGCTGGAGGACTAACAGTATCCAACTTCAAGATTTACTGTAAAGCTATAGTACTCAAGACAGTGTGGTATTGGGGGAAAAAAGAGACAGATAAATGAAACAGAATAGACCCACATAAAAATAGTCAACTAATGTCTGACAAAGTAGCTAATCAACATGATAGAGCAAAGATAGTCTTTTCTAGAAATGGTGTTGAAACACTGGACACACACACACACACACACACACACAAATCTAGACAGACCTTACACCATACACACAAAAAAATAAACTCAGAATGGATAATAGACCTAGGTGTAAAACACAAAACTATAAAATTCCTACAAGATAACAAACAAACAATGTTGCTACAATGGTAGATTAATGTCACTAACTATTTGTCAAAACCCATAAGATATACTTGGATAGTAAGGAGATCAAACCAGTCAGTCCTCAAGGAAATCAATCCTGAATACTGAAGTTGAAGTTGCAAAACTTTGGCCACCTGATGCAAAGAGATGACTCATTGGAAAAGACCCTGATGCTGGGAAAGACTGATGGTAGGAGAATGGGCGACAGAGGATGATGTTTGTATGGCATCACGAACTCAATGGAGACGAGTTTGAGTAAATTCTGGAGATAGTGAAAAACAGGGAAGCCTAGTGTGCTGCAGTCCATGGAGTCACAAAGAGTTGGACATGACTTAGTGACTGAAAAACAATAAGATATACAACACCAAGAGTGGACTCTAATATAAACTATGGACTTTGAATGATAATAACATGCCCTTGTAGTTCACTGATTGGATCATGTGGTGTTGGGATGTTGATGGTGGGGTAAAGTATGAGTTTGTAGGGAAAGGGAGTATATGGGATATCTCTATACTTCTCAGTTTTGCTGTGACCCTAAAGCTGATTTTATAAAATAAAGTTTATTAATTAAAAGAAAAATTTTTAATTTACATAACTTTTTAAAAGATCCTCTAATGAATGTAATGTTAGTAGGCAAACTTTTGAGAAGAAATATGATATTGGCATAGACTTAAAATATCTCCCCCCAATATCTCTCAATTGAAAAGGAAAACCTAGTAACTTTCTGGTGAAGAAAAACAGCAAATTCTACCTTAATCAAATTATCAAGATTAGTATCATCAGTAATAAAATATCAACACTGTACCTCCTGATTGGATGAAATGATAAAGACAACACATTACTTCTATAGTATGTTTGCTTATATGCTTATAATTTTACTCTGATCTTGAGGAAACATCAAACAAACTCAATTTGGGACACATTCTATACAATAACCAGTCATTCCTCATTAAAAGTGTCAAGGCCATGAAAGAAAAAGAAAGAGAGAAAATATCAAAGGAAGCACAATTAAATGTGTTGTGGGATCCTTGACTGAATCCTGGAACAGAAAAAGCGCATGAGGAAAAAAAAAAAAAAACTGGTGAAAGTTGGAAAAATCTATAGTTCAGTTGGGCTTCCCTGGTGGTTCAGATGGTAAGGACTCTACCTGAAATGCAGGAGACCTGGGTTCGACCCCTGGGTCAGGAAGATCTGCTGGTGAAGGGAATGGTAATCCATTCCAGTATTCTTACCTGGAGAATTCCATGGACAGAAGAGCCTGGCAGGCTCCAGACCACAGGGTCGCAGAGTCAGACACGACTGAGCGATTAACACTACATAGTTCAGTTAACAGCGATATGCCAATATTAATTTCCTGATTTTATTCCTTGTATTACCATTATATAAGTTGTTAAAAGTAGAGGAAGCTAAGGGAAACTGGTTGGAAGGATATATGTTAACTCTCTGTTCTATTTTTGCAATCTTTCTGTAAATTTTAAATTCTTTCAAAATAAAAAAAAAATTAAACACCTGTTTGTTATTGTTTGTTTTCAGTTTCTCTTGTTTAAGAGCATCAGCTGTTCTGGATAGGGTTTCTCTGATCATCTCATCCACCATATTCCCAAATTTGAAAGCCAAGACTTAACATTTCAAAGACATATTTATCATCTTTCTCTCCCAAGCCTATTTTGGGATATCCTTTGCCTGCTATAATTTAAGAACACGTTCTTTTTCTACATTTTATATCTCCTACAGAATCCATCTTAATTTTAGCTTCTGAAGCTTATTCTGCTATTCTTTTATACTTTATTTACCTGAATCACAGAATCAGGTGCTAACTTCATTAGACTTGGGGTTAGACAATCGGGACGGGCAATTCAGTTTGATTCCTTAAACCTGTGTTGGCCTTAGCAAGACCCTTAGCCCCTATTAATGAAGATAATAATAATGCTAGTACCTGGACTCATGTCTCTAAAATTCTGAGAACCAGCTTTTTCTTTTCCCCTGGATTCCCTGACATCATTTTCTCTGCATTTTTTCCCACTTCTCTAATTTTTCCCTCCCAACCTCTTATTCCTCAGCCTACTACTTAGAAACCAGTCTTTTCAAAGGTTTCATGACTCTTTACTCTTTTAAAAAAATGTGCATTTTCTTTTCCTTGGACATTAACTCCCATTCTGGGCTTCAACTAATCAATTTACTAATGACTCCAAAATCCATGCCTACTTTCTTAGATCTTGCTCCCAGCCTTCACATTTATATATTCAAGCACCTTCTGGTTATCCCCATTTGGCTGTATCATAAGTGTTTCAATCAAAACATGTTCTAAACTGAACTTTTTATTGCTCTCAAAAATTTAACTCTCCAGTATCTTTATTGTTGAACATAAGGGACTGCTTAATTAAACAGTGAAAATACCCATAGAATACAATGCAACCATTTTAATTAATGAACAGATAAATATTTACTAATGTGGAAGATACTGTCACCATATTGTTCATTTTTAAAAGCAAGCTAAAAAACAATATGTGTAATATGCTTTATTTACAGAACAAATTTGAACACATCTCTCTCCAGACTACTTTAAATGACACTCTATAATCCACAAAATAAATCCTGACAAAAATTAAAAGGTCTCATAATGAAGGCCCTATTTCTCTCTCTAGATTCCTCTACACACACACCTACACACACACACACACACATGCACACACACACACGCACACACACATACTTTTCAGTACTGAAATATGACCCAAGAACAGTATGCTATTTCATTCATATGCATATTTGTATACTCCATCTCAGAATAGTTTTACTCTCTGGTAACCTCTGAAGCCTTCATTGGGTCCAACTCCCTGGGAAGGTTTCTTTAATTTCATTTTGTCCAAATAGGATTAATTATTTTTCTATACTATTTTTGTGCCTTGTCTTTATAGCTACTAGTGCATCAGTTCAGTTCAGTCACTCAGTCATGTCCAACTCTTTGTGACCCCATGAACTGCAGCACTCCAGGCTTCCCTGTCCATCACCAACTCCCAGAGCTTACTCAAACTCACGTCCATGGAGTCAGTGATGCCATCCAACCATCTCATCCTCTGTCATCCCTTTCTCCTCTCTCCTTCAATCTTTCCCAGCATCAGGGTCTTTTCCAATGAGTCAGTTCTTCACATCAGGTGGCCAAAATATTGGAGCTTCAGCTTTAGCATCAGTCCTTCCAATGAACATTCAGGACTGATTTCCTTTAGGACTGACTGGTTGGATCTCCTTGCAGTCCAAGGGATCTCAAGAGTCTTCTCCAACACCACAGTTCAAAAGCATCAGTTATTTGGCACAGGCTTTTATAGTCCTGCTCTCACATCCGTACATGACTAATAGAAAAACCATAGCTTTGACTAGATGGACCTTTGTTGGCAAATTAATGTCTCTGCTTTTTAATATTCTGTCTAGGTTGTTCATAGCTTTTCTTCCAAGGAACAAGCCTCTTTTAATTTCATGGCTGCAGTCACCATCTGCAGTGATTTTGGAGCCTGAGAAAATAAAGCCTGTCAGTGTTTCCATTGTTTCCCCATATATTTGTCATGAAGTTATGGGACCCAAAGCCATGATCTCAGTTTTCTGAATGTTGAATTTTAAGCCAACATTTTCACTCTCCTCTTTCACTTTCATCAAGAGGCTCTTTAGTTCTTCACTTTCTGCCATAAGGGTGGTGTCATCTGGTTATCTGAGGTTATTGATATTTCTCCTGGCAATCTTCATTCCAGTTTGTGCTTCATCCAGCCCAGCATTTCACATGATGTACTCTGCATATAAGTTAAATAAGCAGGGTGACAATACACAGCCTTTACATACTCCTTTCCTGATTTGGAACCAGTCTGTTGTTCCATGTCCAGTTCTAACTGTTGCTTCCTGACCTGCATATAGGTTTCTCAGGATGCAGATCAGGTGATCTGGTATTCCCATCTATTTAAGAATTTTCCACAGTTTGTTGTGATCCACACAATCAAAGGCTTTAGCATAGTCAATGAAGCAGAAGTAAGATGTTTTTCTGGAATTCTCTGGCTTTTCTTATGATCCAACGGATGTTGACAATTTGATCTCTGGTTCCTCTGCCTTTTCTAAATCCAGCTTGAACAGCTGGAAGTTCATGATTCATGTACTATTGAAGCCTGACTGGATTTTGAGGATTTTGAGCATTACTTTGTTAGCATGTGAGATATGTGCAATTGTGTGGTAGTTTGAACATTCTTGGCATTGCCTTTCTTTGGGATTGGAATGAAAACAGATCTTTTCCAGTCCTGTGGCCACTGTTGAGTTTTCCAAATTTTCTGGCATATTGAGTGCAGAACTTTCACAGCATCATCTTTTAGGATTTGAAATAGCTCAACTAGAATTCCATCACCTCCACTAGCTTTATTCATAGTGATGCTTCCTAAGGCCCACTTGACTTCTCATTCCAGGATGTCTTGTTCTAGGTGAGTGATCACATCATCCTGGTTTTTTGGGTCATGAAAATCTTTTTTGTACCGTTTTTCTGTGTATTCTTGCCACCTCTTCTTAATATCTTCTGCTTCTGTTAGGTCCATACCATTTCTGTCCTTTATCGAGCCCATCTTTGCATGAAATGTTCCCTTGGTATCTTTAATTTTCTTGAAGAGATCTCTAGTCTTTCCCATTCTATTGTTTTCCTCTATTTCTTTGCATTGATCACCGAGGAAGGCTTTCTTATCCCTCCTTGTTATTCTTTGGAACTCTGCATTCAAATGGATATGTCTTTCCTTTTCTCCTTTGCCTTTCACTTCTCTTCTTTTCTCAGTCATTTGTAAGGCCTCCTCAGACAATCATTTTGCCTTTTTGCATTCTTTTTCTTGCAGATGATCTTGATCACTTCCTCTTGTGCAATGTCAGGAACCTCTGTCCATAGTTCTTCATGTACTCTATCAGATCTAATCCCTTGAATCTATTTGTCACTAGTGCATAGTCTAAGTCATAATTATTTCCTTAAATGTCAGTTCATCTTAAATGACCATGGGCTTCTTGAAATGGAGAACTGACCAATTCACCTTTTGTACCTTCTTTACCCATCCTCATGACTCAATCACATTAGTCGCAATGTAAATACTTGTGAAACTGAAATTAGAATGCATATGAAAGTACATAGCAAATCACAAATAGAATGCTCTGAAATTAAAACATGGTATTACTGCTAAATTCATACTGTAACAGCTGACATTTTAATCAGATTACAAAGAACAAATTCTTCCAAAGAGGGTTTCTTACTTAGATGAGCAAAATTTAGGTGTCCACATCTTGAACCTAATAGTAAAGTATATAAGATCCCCTTAGACCAGATGTCTATATATAAAAATACAGAATACAAGAGAGGCACCATCTTCCAAAACTTTATAAAATGCAACAAAATAATTTACTGGGAAATATTTTACGCAGACTCTGTAATGAAAACTTTATGAGTTTTACTCTGCCCTCTTACATTTCTTGAGTTTCCCCAAGCCTTATCAACCTTTGAACACAAATCAAATCATAACAATAGTAGCAACTCAGTATACTGGCTTATGTACCCACCTGCCTAAGACTTTCTCTCTCCCACAACTTACTTGGGATTCTTGTGAACTGACTCACAGGCACTCCAGAAAAAGGATACAGTGGAAGAATGATATGAAGAGGTGAGTTTTTAAAGTCATTATCTAAGACCAAAAAAAAGAAGAAAGAGGCAAAGTCAAATATCCTTAAAAGCCTATGTGTATCACCCATTATTAGAGAAATGCAAATCAAAACTACAATGAGATATCACCTCATACCAGACAGAATGGCTATAATCAAAAATCCACAAACAACAAGTGCTGGAGAGAGTGTGGAGAAAAGGGAACCCTCCTACCATGCTGGTAGGAATGTAAACTGTTACAGTCACTATGGAAGACAGTATAGAGATTGCTTAAAATACTGGGAATAAAACCACCATACAACCCAGCAACTTCACTTTGAGGTGTATACCCTGAAGAAACTGAAACTGAAAAAGCCACATTTACCTCAGTCTTCACTGCAGCACTATTTACAATAGCTAAGACACAGAAGCAACCTAGATTACTGACAGATGAATGGATAAAGAAGCTGTGCTACATATATACCATGGAATACTGCTGCTGCTGCTGCCGCAGCAGTTGTGTCCGACTCTGTGCGACCCCAGAAACGGCAGCCCACCAGGCTCCCCCATCCCTGGGATTCTCCAGGCAAGAACCCTGGAGAGGGTTGCCATTTCCTTCTCCAATACATGAAAGTGAAAAGTGAAAGTGAAGTCGTGTCCGACTCTTAGTGACCCCATGGACTGCAGCCCACCAGGCTCCTCTGTCCATGGGATTTTCTAGGCAAGAGTACCAGAGTAGGTTGCCATTGCCTTATCCACCATGGAATACTACTCAGCCTTAAAAAGGAATGCATTTCAGTCAGTTCTAATGAGGTAGATGAACCTAGAGCCTATTATATCAAGTGAAGTAAGTCAGAAAGAGAAAAACAAATATTGTGTATTAACACATATATATGGAATATAGAAGGATGGTACTAATGACCCTGTTCACAGAGCAGCAGTGGAGATGCAGACATAGAGAAGAGACAAATGAACAAGGGTGGGGGAGAAGGAGAGGGTGAGATGAATGGAGAGAGTAAAATGGAAGCATATTCAATAACATATGTGAATAGATAGCCAATGGGAATTTGCTGTATGACTCAGAGAACTCAAACTGGGGATCTATAATAACCTAGAGGGGTGGGAATGGGCAGGATGTGGAAGGGAGATTCAAGAGGGAGGGGACATATGTATACCTATGGTTAATTCATGCTGATGTATGACAGAAATCAAACCATTATTGTAAAGCAATCATAAATTTAAAATATTTTTTTAAAGTCTATGTGTATTGTCTACTATCACCATGGTTTTTCATATATAACATATATACAAATATGCTCACACAAAAAATGTAATGTTTATTATAATGTTCAGAATATAATCCCAAAGAGATAATATATTCAGAAATCATCTCTCAAGGATATCTCTGCTTGGAATACTTCAACAAATTAATGAAGATTGTATTTTGTTGGCCCTTCTTGTTCATCCTCATCATTCCATCATCTTCCATACATGACTTTATGAGTCCATCTTACTCTTCCTGAGCTTTTATCTAAATTTTTCCTGTAAGGCCTGGAGTATAGCCCAGTTGCCTGGCAGATGTTTGATTTCTTTGCCATTGATCAAGGAAACCCTTAAATCTTTCTCACATTTCTAAAATAGGCTTCAAACTTTCAATGATTTGAAAGTGTGCTGATTTGACTGACTCCAGACACTGCCTGTGGGCTTAAGCTTATTAAGTAAAATGGCAGGCTCACACTGGGCACTATTTAAATCTCCATCTTCTGTTTTATCTTTTGATCAATATTTTGAAATCCAACTAGGTTAAACGCATATATAATGTGACCTTGCTATTACTTGCTTTCATATCAGTCTTGAGTCTCTGGGGTCCTCAACAAGGAACTGGGAACAAGTTCCAACCCCCAGGAGTTAAAGGAACTCTCTCTCTGCTGGCATAATGCGAATACCCCTTTAGTCAGTTCAGTCATTCACCATGTCTGACTCTTATGACCACTGGAAAACCATAGCCTTGACTAGATGGATCTTTGCTGGCAAAGTAATGTCTCTACTTTTTAGTATGCTGTCTAGGTTGGTCATAGCTTTTCTTCCAAGGAGCAAGCATCTTTTAATTTCATGGCTGCAGATACCATCTGCAGTAATTTTGGAGCCCAGGAAAATAAAGTCTGTCACTGTTTCCATTGTTTCCCCAGCTAGTTCCCATGAAGTGATGGGACTGGATGCTATGATCTTAGTTTTTTGAATGTTGAGTTTTAAGCCAGCTTTTTCGCTCTCCTCTTCCACTTTTATCAAGAGGCTCTTTAGTTCTTCGCTTTCTGCCATAAGAGTGGTGTCATCTGTATATCTGAGGTTATTAGTATTTCTCCCAGCAATCTTGATTCTAGCTTGTGCTTCAGTGCTTCATCTAGCCCAGCATTTCACATATAGGTATACGAATACTTCCTTCAGTTCTGTTCAGTTCAGTTGCTCAGTCGTGTCCGACTCTTTGCGACCCCATGAACCGCAGCACTCCAGGCCTCCCTGTCCATCACCAACTCCCGGAGTTCACTCAGACTCACGTCCATCGAGTCAGTGATGCCATCCAGCCATCTCATCCTCTGTCGTCCCCTTCTCCTCCTGCCCCCAATCCCTCTCGGCATCACAGTCTTTTCCAATGAGTCAACTCTTTACATGAGGTGGCCAAAGTATTGGAGTTTCATCTTTAGCATCATTCCTTCCAAAGAAATCCCAGGGCTGATCTCCTTCAGAATGGACTGGTTGGATCTCCTTGCAGTCCAAGGGACTCTCAAGAGTCTTCTCCAACACCACAGTTCAAAAGCATCAATTCTTTGGCACTCAGCCTTCTTCACAGTCCAACTCTCACATCCATACATGACCACAGGAAAAACCAGAGCCTTGACTAGATGGACCTTTGTTGGCAAAGTGATGTCTCTGCTTTTGAATATGCTATCTAGGGTGGTCATAACTTTCCTTCCAAGGAGTAAGTGTCTTTTAATTTCATGGCTGCAGTCACCATCTGCAGTGATTTTGGAGCCCCCCAAAAATCAAGTCTGACACTGTTTCCACTGTTTCCCCATCTATTTCCCATGAAATGATGGGACTGGATACCATGATCTTCGTTTTCTGAATGTTGAGTTTTAAGCCAACTTTTTCACTCTCCACTTTCACTTTCATCAAGAGGCTTTTTGATTCCTTTTCACTTTCTGCCATAAGGGTGGTGTCATCTGCATATCTGAGGTTATTGATATTTCTCCCAGCAATCTTGATTCCAGATTGTGTTTCTTCCAGCCCAGCGTTTCTCATGATGTACTCTGCATATAAGTTAAATAAGCAGGGTGACAATATGCAGCCTTGACGTACTCCTTTTCCTATTTGCAACCAGTCTGTTGTTCCATGTCCAGTTCTAACTGTTCCTTAGGGATCCCAAAACACTCTTTTGCTACGTTTGTTGTGTTCTAATTGTAATTGGTCACAAGAGTATCTTTGAGTCATGGATCTCTTTAATAGTTGATTTCTGTGAAAGATTTTGCTTTCCTTAAATAAATTCTGCAAAGTCCTGACCATGACTAGATCCCTGCCTCTCCTGCACAAATGACTGCACTCTCCCTTCAGGGATGCAAGACCAAATGCTTTGATGAGTAGAATCCTTTCTTGAAATAGGAAGAGCTGAAATGGAACCCATTTGTACAGGGCCTTGAGACTTCTTGCATCTCAACTTTTGATCATCCCCAGGGGCTTCCTTTCCTTTACCATACAAAGTGTGGTTTAGCAGGTGGCGCTACTGGTAAGTCACTTCAGTCATGTCTGACTCTGTGAGACCCCATAGACAGCAGCCCACCAGGCTCCGCAATCCCTGGGATTCTCCAGGCAAGAGGATGGGTTGCCATTTCCTTCTCCGATGCATGAAAGTGAAAAGTGAAAGTGAAGTCGCTCAGTCGTGTTTGACTCTTAGCGACCCCATGGACTGCAGCCTATCAGGCTCCTTCATCCATGGGATTTTCCAGGCAAGAGTACTAGAGTGGAGTGCCAAAACCTACCTGCCAATGCAGGAGATGTAAGAGACACCAGTTTGGTCCCTCAGTCTGGAAGGTCTCCTGGAGGAGGGCATGGCAACCCACTCTAGGATTCTTGCCTAGAAAATCCAGCGGACAGAGGAGCCTGGCAGGCTACAGTTCATGGGGTCACAAAGATTTGAACACAACTGAAGCAACATGGCACATGTGTGAAGTAGCAGCTCAGAAGTTCATTAACAGGCTTACTAGTTATTCTCTTCTACCCAGAACCAGGTAGATTATATGAGTGCAATACAGAGCAGGGTTTCTGCTTCAATCACTATGAATATTAGAAACTATGGTTCTTGTATAACCACCAGAGCCCTCTCTCCTCCCTGCCAACCTAGACACAACCTAGAGCATACCTTCCTTCAAGGCATACATTTATCCTCTTTAGGTTTTCATGAAATTTAGAATTTTAAGATGTTTTGCTGCATTCTACTTTTCTGTAAACTGGTATGATTTGTTTCTCCATGCCTATGAAACTGTTTCTTTCCTTAAAAACAACTCACATGAAAATATACTTACTAGCTTTCATTGCTTTCTGAAATTATTTATTTATATTTTAATTTATAAATATGCTACTGTTACTTAATGCCTCTGGGCACATTTGCAAAACTAAAAACATAACTTAAAAAAAAAAGATAAATATCATGCAAGGTGTGGTTTAGAATAAAAAAGAGAGCATTGTCTCTGCCTCTGTTAAACCCCTGTCATGCAAACATCTTAAAAAAACAAATGGATAGTATACTATGCCTCCAAAGAAATGTCAATGTTTCCTCAAATCAATACCATGAATCAGTTCAAGGGTGCAGAACTTCTCCTACAAGTGTCTGGGTGATTACTTTGAAAACTCAACATTCGCAGTGCTAGAACCTAGACTTCTAAAGTCGTCCATGTATTCTACCCCGCAAAGCTTAATAATAGAAATACTACTTTTAAATGACACATACACCAGTGCTCAATAAAGAAACAGTTGTTTGCTTTCAACATGCATATCATTTTAATCCCCAACTCTTTCCTTGTATTATTCACCATTCCTGGCATCTCTCTTTTTCCTTCATCCTTTCTTGTGTTTTCTTTCTATCTAAAGAAACATTGATAGAAATTTTACTTTATGTTACTGTAGATGTTTGTGTGTGTTGGATAATTTGCAAAGTAGTGAACAATATACCTCAGTGTTTATTTGCCAGCCTTTCTGATTCCACTGTATAAATTAAAAGCTATGAAATGAGCATTTAGAAAGCATAATTTTTCATAAATCAAAGTTTCTATGGATTATCAGATCAGATCAGTCGCTCAGTTGTGTCCGACTCTTTGCGACCCCATGAACCGCAGCACGCCAGGCCTCCCTGTCCATCACCAGCTCCCGGAGGTCACTCAGACTCACACCCATCAAGTCAGTGATGCCATCCAGCCATCTCATCCTCTGTCGTCCCCTTCTCCTCCTGCCCTCAATCCCTCCCAGCATCAGAGTCTTCTCCAATGAGTCAACTCTTTGCATGAGGTGGCCAAAGTACTGGAGTTTCAGCTTTAGCATCACTCCTTCCAAAGAAATCCCAGGGCTGATCTCCTTCAGAATGGACTGGTTGGATCTTCTTGCAGTCCAAGGGACTCTCAAGAGTCTTCTCCAACACCACAGTTCAAAAGCATCAATTCTTCGGCGCTCAGCCTTCTTCACAGTCCAGCTCTCACATCCATACATGACCACAGGAAAGACCATAGCCTTGACTAGGCGAACCTTTGTTGGCAAAGTAATGTCTCTGCTTTTGAATATGCTATCTAGGTTGGTATAACTTTCCTTCCAAGGAGTAAGCGTCTTTTAATTTCATGGCTGCAGTCACCATCTGCAGTGATTTTGGAGCCCAGAAAAATAAAGTCTGACACTGTTTCTCCATCTATTTCCCATGTAGTGATGGGACCAGATGCCATGATCTTCGTTTTCTGAATGTTGAGCTTTAAGCCAACCTTTTCACTCTCCACTTTCACTTTCCTCAAGGAGAAAGCAAGAGAGTTCCAGAAAAACATCTATTTCTGCTTTATTGACTATGCCAAAGCCTTTGGCTGTGTAGATCACAATAAACTATGGAAAATTCTGAAAGAGATGGGAATACCAGACCACCTGATCTGCCTCTTGAGAAATCTGTATGCAGGTCAGGAAGCAACAGTTAGAACTGGTCATGGAACAACAGACTGGTTCCAAATAGGAAAAGGAGTACGTCAAGGCTGTATATTGTCACCATGTTTATTTAACTTATATGCAGAATACATCATGAGAAATGCTGGACTGGAAGAAACACAAGTTGGAATCAAGATTGCTGGGAGAAATATCAAGAACCTCAGATATGCAGATGACACCACTCTATGGATTATATCTCCTAATAAATTCTATAAAAAAGTCATACAGAAAGTTATCTGAAGATAAATACATATAGCTCTAAGAAAATATACATCTAATAGGAAAAAATGCATGTAAATGCATTTTCCCGTAGAATCCTAAGTTAAGGAAAAAGTTAAATAAAATTTAGTAAGAATCTATAGTAGGTTACTCTGTAATCAGCTATACCTGAAAGAAAGAACAAGTTGAAATGAGATTCTTTTCCTTGAAGGGCTTACAATTCTACTAGAGAACAAGATAAAAAATCCTCTCTGCTGCTGCTGCTGCTAAGTCGCTTCAGTTGTGTCCGACTCTGTGCAACCCCAGAGACGGCAGCCCACCAGGCTCCCCTGAATCCCTGGGATTCTCCAGGCAAGAACACTGGAGTGGGTTGCCATTTCCTTCTCCTCCCTACAGAGTATTAAACAGGTATATTTAACCATGGAGGGTGGCATGCAGTAATGAATTCATGCTCTAAAACATTTCACTTGAGAGAATAGGAGACCTTGTTATTTATCCTCCAAATTATGAAAATTTTATAAAGGGGCCCTATTAATTACCTTAGAATAACAGGCATAGACTAGGACTGTTTTAGCAAAATCTAGGTGTACAGTCACCCTAAGCATGGAGTTAAGAATGTGGGCATCACAGTGCTGACCACTCTGTTGAGGTTTCCTCTTGAGCAAGCATACTGCTTCCAAGATGTTTATCCATCAAGGCAGCCTAAAGTGCAGAGGAAGATGAAGGACAAGAGACCTAGAAGGGGTGGAGACCACTTTGTTTTCCTTGTCTATTCTCTTTCTTCTATTATTTCTCTTTTGAATAGCCTAGTTCTTACATATCTGTGGTTGCTAGTCATACATGTTTTGGCCAGGATTTTTCAAACTTTTCCAGCTACTCAGACATAAACTCTGTGATCAGCATCTTCGTGTATACTTCTTGCCTCATGCCACCTATCACCAACCACAGTGCCTTTCACAGATCAAGCACTCAATAGCTTTTGTTTGAATGAATGAGTGGACAAATGAGGCAATAGCTAGGCCTACAGACAGGAGAACAGAGCTTACAGATAACAACTATTTCTATCCTCCTTTACCTGCAGAGGAATATCCAAAGGAGCAAGGAAATATCCTAGTATATATGTGCCATTGTTGGCTTCCCCAACGCACATTTTGTTTTGAAGGAATAGATCTCGAACTATTTAATATAATTCAGTGGAAAATTTGGTTTCAAACATTGAATCCCATTTTTACTTCAACAGCATGTCTGTGCCTCCCTTCATTTAACAAAATCATTCAGTTCAGATCAGTTCAGTCACTCAGTTGTGTCCAACTCTTTGCGAATCCATAAATCACAGCACGCCAGGCCTCCCTGTCCATCACCAACACCCGGAGGTCACTCAGTCTCATGTCCATCGAGTCAGTGATGCCATCCAGCCATCTCATCCTCTGTCGTCCCCTTCTCCTCTGCCCCCAATCCCTCCCAGCATCAGAGTCTTTTCCAGAGTCAACTCTTCACATGAGGTAGCCAAAGTACTGGACTTTCAGATTTAGCATCATTCCCTCCAAAGAAATTCCAGGGCTGAACTCCTTCAGAATGGACTGGTTGCATCTCCTTGCAGTCCAAGGGACTCTCAAGATCTTCTCTTGAGAGAAATTCAAAAGCATCAATTCTTCAGCGCTCAGCCTTCTTCACAGTCCAGCTCTCACATCCATACATGACCACTGGAAAAACCATAGCCTTGACTAGATGGACCTTTGTTGGCAAAGTAATGTCTCTGCTTTTGAATGCTATCTAGGGTGGTCATAACTTTCCTTCCAAGGAGTAAGCATCTCTTAATTTCTGTAGATGGCTGCAGTCACCATCTACAGTGATTTTGGAGCCCAAAAAAGAAAGTCTGACACTGTTTCCACTGATTGCCCATCTATTTCCCATGAAGTGATGGGACCAGATGCCATGATCTTCGTTTTCTGAATGTTGAGCTTTAAGTCAACTTTTTAACTCTCCACTTTCACTTTCATCAAGAGGCTTTTTGATTCCTCTTCACTTTCTGCCATAAGGGTGGTGTCATCTGCATATCTGAGGTTATTGATATTTCTCCCAGCAATCTTGATTCTAGCTTGTGCTTCTTCCAGTCCAGCATTTCTCATGATGTACTCTGCATATAAGTTAAATAAGCAGGGTGGCAATATACAGCCTTGACGTACTCCTTTTCCTATTTGGAACCAGTCTGTTGGTCCATGTCCAGTTCTAACTGTTGCTTCCTGACCTGCATACAGATTTCTCAAGAGGCAATTCAGGTGGTCTGGTATTCCCATCTCTTTCAGAATTTTCCACAGTTGATTGTGATCTACACAGTCAAAGGCTTTGGCATAGTCAATAAAGCAGAAATAGATGTTTTTCTGGAACTCTCTTGCTTTTTCCATGATCCAGAGGATGTTGGCAATTTGATCTCTGGTTCCTCTGCCTTTTCTAAAACGAGCTTGAAGATCAGGAAGTTCATGGTTCACGTATTGCTAAAGCCTGGCTTGGAGAATTTTGAGCATTACTTTACTAGTATGTGAGATGAGTGCAATTGTGCGGTAGTTTGAGCATTCTTTGGCATTGCCTTTCTTTGAGTTTGGGATGAAAACTGACCTTTTCCAATCTTGTGGCCACTGCTGAGTTTTCCAAATTTGCTGGCATGTTGAGTGCAGCACTTTCACAGCATCAATTTTTAGGATTTGGAATAGCTCCTCTGGAATTCCATTACCTCCACTAGCTTTGTTCGTAGTGATGCTTTCTAAGGCCCACTTGACTTCACATTCCAGGATGTCTGGCTCTAGGTCAGTGATCACATCATTGTGATTATCTGGGTTGTGAAGATCTTTTTTGTATAGTTCTTCTGTGTATTCTTGCCACCTCTTCTTAATATCTTCTGCTTCTGTTAGGTCCATACCATTTCTGTCCTTTATCGAGCCCATCTTTGCATGAAATGTTCCCTTGGTATCTCTCATTTTCTTGAAGAGATCTCTAGTCTTTCCCATTCTGTTGTTTTCCTCTATTTCTTTGCACTGATTGCTGAGGACGGCTTTCTTATCTCTTCCTGCTATTCTTTGGAACTCTGCATTCAGATGCTTATATCTTTCCTTTTCTCCTTTGCTTTTCACTTCTGTTCTTTCTTCACAGCTATTTGAAAGGCCTCCACAGACAGCCATTTTGCTTTTTTGCATTTCTTTTCCATGGGGATGGTCTTGATCTCTGCCTCCTGTACAATGTCACGAGCCTCATTCCATAGTTCATCAGGCACTCTATCTATCAGGTCTAGGCTCTTAAATCTATTTCTCACTTCCACTGTATAATCATAAGGGATTTGATTTAGGTCATACCTGAATGTTGGAGAAGACTCTTGAGAGTCCCTTGGACTGCAAGGAGATCCAACCGGTCCATTCTGAAGGAGATCAGCCCTGGAATTTCTTTGGAAGGAATGATGCTAAAGCTGAAACTCCAGTATTTTGGCCACCTCATGCGAAGAGTTGACTCATTGGAGAAGACTCTGATGCTGGGAGGGATTGGGGGCAGGAGGAGAAGGGGACGACAGAGGATGAGATGGCTGGATGGCATCACTGACTCGATGAATGTGAGTCTGAGTGACCTCCGAGAGCTGGTGATGGATAGGGAGGCCTGGCGTGCTGCAGTTCATGGGGTCGCAAAGAGTCGGACACGACTGAGTGACTGATCTGATCTGATCTGATCTGAATGGTCTAGTGGTTTTCCCTACTTTCTTCAATTTAAGTCTGAATTTGGTAATAAGGAGTTCATGATCTGAGCCACAGTCAGCTCCTGGTCTTGTTTTTTTGACTATATAGAGCTTCTCCATCTTTGGCTGCAAAGAACATAATCAATTGGATTTCGGTGTTGACCATCTGGTGATGTCCACGTGTAGAGTCTTCTCTTGTGTTGTTGGAAGAGGGTGTTTGCTATGGCCAGTACATTTTCTTGGCAAAACTCTATTAGTCTTTGCCCTGCTTCATTTCGTATTCCAAGGCCAAATTTGCCTGTTACTCATTAGCAAATATTTATCGATCACGTACTATGTGCCAGTCACTGTTTTAGATGCTTAAAGATACAGCAAAGAGCAGGCTTTCTTAAGTCTCTGTCCTTGTGGATATCTCAGTCCATTCATTTGATAATCATACAGTAAGTCTTTGGTGAATTCATAATGATGAATGAGATGTGATCTCTGCCCTCCACAAAATTGTACTGTACCAGACATACCTTTGAAGAATGCCAATTGCTAGTTCACAAGAGAGAGTTAAAGAGCTCTAAGAGAAGCAAAGTCTAATGACAGGCTGGAAGACAAGAATATTTGAATGCAATAAGGGTTAAAGCAGGCTGCAAGAGGAGAGTGGCATTCTCACTTTAAGCTCACATAACTATACTACCTATATTAGTTATAAGGTTCTCTAGGTTTTTCAAGTACAGGAAAAAACTTTAATAATAATAGAAAATTAATACACTTTTGAAGCAGTCTCAATAAGCCTGTGTGGGTATAAGCTCTTCAGTGAAGGAAGCAATGTCTATTTTATTTTCCTAAATGCCAGTGTTAGTGCCTGGGCAGAAGAACAATCTGCAAATTGAGTGCATATTGGCCACTGCTCGATGTGCGTCACATATAATAAATTACATAATCCTCCTGACAATCCTGTGAGGTTGGCAACTATTAATATATACATGGTAACGTGAGGAAACTGAGGCACAAAGAGGCTAAGTCACTTGTCCAAAGTCATACAGAGAACAGATGGCAGAGTTGAGATTCAAGCAAAGGCAGTCTAGCTCCTATATCTTTGTTCTCAATCCCTGTACTGTATTGCTTCTCTCTTAACCTGATGAAAATAATTTCTTCAAAGTTATTAATGAATGATAATGCCTTCATCTTCAGAAAAGACACAAATGTACAATACCATTTAAAACTGCAACCTAGAGAAGTGACTCATATGTCATTTTGGGCCCTTTAAGTCATTGAGGGAAACATTTTAGGGGTAGATTTTTTCATGCCTCATAAATTATCTACTTATCCTTAGATGTACTGTCGCCTTGAAAAAAGTATCTGTTTAAATGAAGAAAGGTACTGAGAAAGGCAGAAATTGAATGCTATAGTACAGACCTGAGGCCAGGGGAAAGTGGGTTTTCACTGTCGGGGAGCAGGGTTGGTGACCAAAATACCCATAGAATATAGTGAAAAGAAAGAAGAGAGAGGCATGGACTATTTAAAGGGGTCTAGAAAAGTGTAGAAAGCATATCTGAACACATCATAATTTTGCTTAACATCTACCCTGAATACATATCATGCTTGAAAATCAGAAAATGCTTATATGTTACTTGTACACCCTTCTGCTATCCTTGAAGGGTGCATCAGTCTTCCACTGCTGCTGCTGCTAAGTCACTTCAGTCGTGTCCGACTCTGTGCGACCCCATAGACAGAAGCTCACCAGGCTCCCCCGTCCCTGGGATTCTCCAGGCAAGAATACTGGAGTGGGTTGCCATGTCCTTCTCCAATGCATGAAAGTGAAAAGTGAAAGTGAAGTCGCTCAGCTGTGTCCGACACTTAGCGACCCCATGGACTGGAGCCTACCAGGATCCTCTGTCCATGGGATTTTCCAGGCAAAAGTACTGGGGTGGGGTGCCATTGCCTTCCCTGAGTCTTCCACTAGTGAGTGTAGTGAGCTGTTAACACTTGGAGAACAGATTCTTTACTGTATCTTGGTGAGATTATCACAAACAAGTTTTGTTGTTGGTGGTGGTGTTTTATTTAGTTCTTCTACTTAGATTAAATGGAGAATGCTACACATAAAATTGTTTTAAAGATCTGTTCTCCTTGGGTCACAAGTGTCCCGCGTAACAATTTTGACTATATTAATATAAAGATGTTCCACAGCTATAAGCTATTTCTCTCCCAGCCCTACATTCGACTCGTTCTCACTTTTCACGCCAATCCTAGCCTTTCAGTACAGGAAAAAAGCTTGCCCAAGTTGGGATCATTCGATTCAACTTGCAGCCTTCACCACTGCCACACTCACCTTCTGGTTGACAACACTAATATAAATAATGATGATATCACCTTAAAATGTATAGGTTTCATTTCATAGATTTAAAATAATTTTACATATATTATTACTTTTACAAATACACACACCCTTCCAGAATATAGGTAGTACTAAAATATTAATTCTAGAAATGGACCATAGAATTTTAA
Source organism: Tragelaphus eurycerus (assembly GCA_935064755.1). Classification (NCBI taxonomy): domain Eukaryota; kingdom Metazoa; phylum Chordata; class Mammalia; order Artiodactyla; family Bovidae; genus Tragelaphus; species Tragelaphus eurycerus. Next base: position 344,576 of record CAKXYN010000107.1, read on the forward strand.
GAAGACTTGGTTTGAGTGATTTGCCTGAGGTCAAGCAGGTTCTAAAACAGTAAGAGGCATGAGCCCATGGCCTGGTCCAGCCTCCACATCAGATCAGATCAGATCAGTCGCTCAGTCATGTCCAACTCTTTGTGACCCCACGAATCACAACACACCAGGCCTCCCTGTCCATCACCAACTCCCGGAGGTCACTCAGACTCACATCCATCGAGTCAGTGATGCCATTCAGCCATCTCATCCTCTGTCGTCCCCTTCTCCTCTTTCCCCCAATTCCTCCCAGCATCAGAGTCTTTTCCAATGAGTCAACTCTTTGCATGAGGTGGCCAAAGTACTGGAGTTTCAGCTTTAGCATCATTCCTTCCAAAGAAATCCCAGGGCTGATCTCCTTCAGAATGGACTGGTTGTATCTCCTTGCAGTCCAAGTAGGGCCACACAAACAGCATTTCCCCCTTTCCTTTTCTCTCTCACTATAGGTGCTTAGGTTATTACACCCCAGGGGTCCTTTTCCAAGACATACATACTCTTCCAGCAATGAGCAGTTTTCTTTTGGCTCATATTTTCTGTTTCATTTTTCAGCCAAAAAATTATCCTGCTCAACACCAGTAAGAAAATAAAAAAGCTCTTTATAATGTAGTCTCAACTATGAAATGTTAACTAAAAGACAATGTAAAAGAATTGAAAGCCTTTTCCCATCAACCTTAAAAGTGCCTCTGATTCTTCACAAGCATCTCTGAGCAGTTCCTAGCCCCTCTCCATTTTGTGGGAAGTGAATGAGGATGTCTGGGTTGTCCAGTTAACTGGCAAGCACTACTGCATATAGAATGGGGTTCCCAGAGCTGCTAAACTAGCAATGCACAAGACAGTCCCACACAGCATGGGATGTAACTGCCAAAAACCGACAAGAGTAACCACTGTTGAGAACCACTGAAGGCAGGACCTGCTTCTACTCAGTTAAACATTCAGAAGTATTCATTATCTTTATTCTCTTAGTTGGTTTCATTTTATTAGTAAAATATTACAAAACTGTAGAAATGCCTATTATTTCAGTAAACTGCAGTTTAGATGGCAATCTGTAAGCTACCTTCAAAACCTCACCACATTCATGTATATAATGGAATACTACTCAGCCATAAAAAGGAATGAAGTCAGATCATTTGTAGAGATGGATGGACCTAAAGGCTGTCATGCAGAGTCAAGTAAGTCAGAAAGAGAAAACAAACACTGCATATTAACACATACAGGTAGAATCTAGAGAAGTGGTACAGATGAGCCCATTTGCAGGTTAGAAACAGAGATATGGGTGTAGAGAATGGGCGTGTGGACGTGGGGAGGGAGGGGGAGGGATTAGTTGGGAGATTGGGATCTACATATATATACACTCTATGTATAAAATGGTTAGCTAGTGTGAACTTGTGATATTGCAGGAGGCCCAGTGCAGTGCTCACCCCAGAGGGGTGAGATGGAGGCTGAGTGAGAGGGAGGCCCAAGAGGGAAGGGATATATGTATATGTGTAGCTGATTCACTTCACTTAGAGCAAAAACTAACACATCATAAAGCCACTATGGCCCAATTTTTAAAAATTAAAAAAAAATTTTTTCACCACAGTGTGTGTATGTTTTGGTCCTATTGGAAAATTGATTCCAAGCTCCAAAGAACCAGCTTACCATATTAGAGCTTGCCCATGCCAGCAAATGAGTCTTTATCTTACTCTCCCCCTCTTGCCCTGTAGGTCCCAAACACCTGAGAAATGTGTAGCTGAGTTTATGAGGTTTGGTTCAGTGACACAGTACAATAAATATGAAGATGGTTTATCAGGCTGTATAATCTCTGTATATCTGGGATTTCTTTTTTTCCTACCCAAAGAGAGATTAAGAGATAGCATGGCAAGCTGTAAGACTATGTTTTTTCCTGACTCCTAAAGAGTTTTACCAGACAGTTCTGGCTACTTTTGCTGTAAGCTGTTCTGCTGCGAATGAATTTATTTTCTCCTCTGTACCCTCTTCTTTCCAACTGCTTTACATTTTATATTAGCTCTAGAAACTGCTGGCGTGAACTATTGAGAGCAAAATTAGACTCAGAATTGTCTGTTTTTGTACAGCCAGACTCTCCTGTAGATATTTTGTCCCTTTTCAGAAAGACCTAAGATGACGTTCTTTGGGGTTTTTTTTCCCGTAATCTTTCCACAAGAAGCTGGATAAAACTTTATGATCCTGTTCTAGATTAGAGAAAAAGATGCTCTGGATTTTTACACATACAGAAAGTAGAGGGTGCCCTCTGCTGGTGAATGTTCCAAGGACAGGGACTCAATTCTTGGTCATGGGAGAGCAGTGGTTGGGGAGCAGACCAGATCACAGGCAGGAACGTTCTAAGAGGAATACTTCAAAAGGAAATCTTCAGCAATAAGTACCAACTAAGCAAGCTTCTCTGGTTTATTAGGCTCCATAAACACTCTTCAGATAGTCAGGGCAGTACATTATTTAATTTGATGCTGCTCTGTGACATATGCAGAGTACATCATGAGAAACGCTGGACTGGAGGAAGCACAAACTGGAATCAAGATTGCCAGGAGAAATATTCAATAACCTCAGATATGCAGATGACACCACCCTTATAGCAGAAAGTGAAGAAGAACTAAAGAGCCTCTTAAGGAAAGTGAAAAAGGAGAGTGAAAAAGTTGGCTTAAAACTTAACATTCAGAAAACTAAGATCACAGCATCCAGTCCCATCACTTCACTGCAAATAGATGGGGAAACCATGGAAACAGTGGCTGACTTTATTTTTCTGGGCTCCAAAATCACTACAGATGGTGATTGCAGCCATGAAATTAAAAGACGCTTGCTCCTTGGAAGGAAAGTTATGACCACCCTAGACAGCATATTAAAAAGCAGAGACATTACTTTGTCAACAAAGGTCCATGTAGTCAAGGCTATGGTTTTTCCAGTGGTCATGTATGGATGTGAGAGTTGGACTGTGAAGAAAGCTGAGTGCAGAAGAATTGATGCTTTTGAACTCTTGAGAGTCCCTTGGACTGCAAGGAGATCCAACCAGTCCATCCTAAAGGAGATCAGTCCTGAGTGTTCATTGGAGGGACTGATGTTGAAGCTAAAACTCCAATACTTTGACCACCTGATGTGGAGAGCTAACTCATTGGAAAAGACCCTGATGCTGGGAAAGATTGAGGGCAGGAGGAAAAGGGGATGACAGGGTGAGATGGTTGGATGGCAACACCGACACAATGGACATGGGTTTGGGTGGACTCCAGGAGTTGGTGATGGACAGGGAGGCCTGACGTGCTGCAGTTCATGGGGTCTCAAAGAGTCGGACACGATTGAGTGACTGAGCTGAACTGAACTGTGACACTAGTCAGTCTCTACTCTAGAGGTATGCTGTTGGTTTCAGGCTAAACCTGTTACAGTATTATTATTTTTTTTTCTTATATGTTCATTCATCTTGAAAGAGATTCAAGATGATTGGGGAAATAGACTGAAATAGTTCATATTATCTAGAAATGTATTAATGTAAGAAAAGAATTCACTTTTAGGTTTTTATTTTCTCAGAAGAATAGTAGGAAACATCTTAATAGTAGGAAACGTCTCCTCACAAGAGTAGAAGGTAATGTTTTTAAACATCCCTAGTGTCTGATACTGGGTCACCCCAGGACCTAGAATATGACCATATCAAATGCCTTCGTACATGCCTTTGTCTTTTGACTTTGTCTTTAGGAATGGTGCCAATGTCCAATTTTCTATTAGCCTACAGTCACTGCCTAGTTTAAGCTCATCCATTATCTCTCAGGAGAATTCCAACAATGACCTCCCACTTGCAAGCTTCCCACCTTCAAATGCATCCTCTAAAGAGCTGCCAAAGGCAGCTTCCCTGGTGGTCCAGTGGTTAAGGCTCCACATTTCTACCGCAGGGGCACAGGTTTGGTTCAGTCCCTGGTTGGGGAACTAAGATCCCACGTGCCTCACAGTGTGGTCCCCAAAATTTTTCTTTTTAATTTTAAAAACAGTTGCCAAGGTTCTCTCTGTAAACCACAGAACTTCCCATGCCATTTAGTGCTTTAAAACCTGTAGGATAAAACTCAAGCTCCTTCATGCCTTCTCTCTGCTTTCTTTACCTGCTCTAAACTTGGCAAGAAGGTCCTAATGGGGTTTCCCACTCTTCCTTCTACTTCCAAGCTCTGCATCTATGTTCCAGCTGTACCCTCTGCCCTGAATGCCCTTCTCCATCTTATTCTCGCTTTGCTTGACTAATACCTGCTCAACATTTTAGGTTGGACCAGGTTCCCATCTTCTGTAGGTCTCCTTCCCTGAATACACCAACCATCTCAGCTGCATGTGTGCATATATCAACTATCCCACTTTACTTGTTGAGATAGAATTATCTTCATGCATGTTTGACTCCTCACTGGACCTTAATGATAGCCATTATCTTCTTCATCTCAGAATCTCCATCTTTGTGGAATGAACGAATTCACAAAGTATACACACTTGAGTCTGAAAAAAGCATGTACCACAAATCCATATGGCTCTAACAGAACCTTGGTTCCACATAAACCCAAATCTAAAAAGCAAAGTAGAGACACCCATGTATGTCTGGAGGCTGTCACTGTTCCTTCAAAGCACAAGAGATCTTGACTGGGTAAGATTCCACATCACATTTCCTGCCAATAATCCTTCAGTTGTTCCCTAACTTCTGCAGGAAAAAGTCCAAACTCATCTGCTTGGAATCCAAGAATACCATAATCTGTCCTCGACATAATTTTCTGGCCCTCTCTTCTTTTACACAAACCTTCTGCCTCGCCTTAGATTCTGCATCAATACTTTCCACCTTCAATGCCCTTGTATGTAATATAAGGGCCAAAGGAGAGAAAAAAGCTCCCTTTTCTCCATCACCACTTAAAAATAATGATAGCCATTCTTCAGGTCTTAGCACTGAATCACTCCATTACAGCCAAAAGTAATCATTTCCCCCTTTAAAATTCTATAGCACTTATGCTCTGCACTTCTTAGTTAACATTATGTACTTAACATTTGCATAGTTCTTTACAGCTATCAAACTGCCTCATATTTTGATTACTCTTTTCAAATATGGCTGTTATACCGATACTCAAATTGGCAGCTCACAGAGGTCAGCATCATGTCCTTATACTTTTGAATGTTGCCATGACTCTAAATCTTATTGTAATAAGCATTTACTGAAAATGTTGATAACCCTATTTGGGGGTTTCACATAGAAAAATTAATCATCAAAAATAAAAGCAAGCTTATATATATAATCTGAAATGAGTTTATTCATTTAGACCTCTTCAACTAGACATATATTTTTCTATAGGAGTAATAATACATTTCTTGAAATGGCCAGGAAAGGAAAAGCTGACTATGTCAGACTAACAAGCCAGAACCAAGGAGAGAGCATGTCTGCTGGTGAGACAAGCAGGGGATAGGGACAGGGGAGGAGGACCAGACACCAAGAGGTAATAGTAACTACCCTGACTGTTTCATCAACCACAGCAGTAAAGTCTTTAGAGAGTAGGCAACAGTTTGGTGAGAAATTAGCACCAAGGAATTCCAACAAAAGTTAATAAAGCCTGTAAAAGGCACAAAAGAAAAGAATGGTTTTACAAACTAATAAATAGTATTATTAATAAAGAGTACAGAACCACAGTGAAGAGGCCAAATCTTGATGTCAAATGCATTTTGTTCAATTCTGATCTTTTCACCACTTTTGGAAAACGAATATCCTCAATTTGAGGAACCTCGGTTTCCTCCTTTCATAGCTTGAGTGTAAGAATTACATGAGATGGAAAAGTAATTACTGTATATTTTAATTCATTTAAATATTAAATATAAATAGCTACATACATCTAGTGGCTACCATATCAGATAATACAGGTCTAGGGAAAGAAGGTAATACACAAGTAAATCAACAAGTAATCACACAATGTGAGACTTACACAGGAAAAGCTTAAGATTCTGGTTGAGGTAGGGCAGAACTTATTTAGTTAAAATGGTCAGGGTAGGCCTCACTGAAGAGGTTATCAATGTTTAAGCTAAAGCCCAAAAGCCTAAATCTTGACAAGGAGAAGCCAGATGAATAATTGAAGGACTAGATTCCAGGCAGGAGGAACCACATGCACAAATGCTCCAAGGTAAGAAACTTCCTATTTGCTTTGAGCAACTGAATAAGCCATACTTGATGGAAAAAGTGTTGAGGAGGAAAGAAAGGACAGCCTATTACAATAGTGGCAGGCCACCATAGGAGTTTGGGTTTTATTGAGATAATTTACAGTTACATTTTTAAACATCACTGTGGCTCACTGCCATGTGGAAAATATAAGATCAAATCAGATCAGTCGCTCAGTCGTGTCCGACTCTTTGTGACCCCATGAATCGCAGCACGCCAGGCCTCCCTGTCCATCACCAACTCCCAGAGGTCACTCAGACTCACATCCATTGAGTCAGTGATGCCATCCAGCCATCTCATCCTCTGTCGTCCCCTTCTCCTCCTACCCCCAATCCCTCCCAGCATCAGAGTCTTCTCCACTGAGTCAACTCTTTGCATGAGGTGGCCAAAATACTGGAGTTTCAGCTTCAGCATCATTCCTTCCAAAGAAATCCCAGGGCTGATCTCCTTCAGAATGGACTGGGTGGATCGCCTCACAATCCAAGGGACTCTCAAGAGTCTTCTCCAACACCACAGTTCAAAAGCATCAATTCTTCAGCGCTCAGCCTTCTTCACAGTCCAACTCTAACATCCATACATGACCACTGGAAAAACCATAGCCTTGACTAGATGAACCTTTGTTGGCAAAGTAATGTCTCTGCTTTTGAAAAGCTATCTAGGTTGGTCATAACTTTCCTTCCAAGGAGTAAGCGTCTTTTAATTTCATGGCTGCAGTCACCATCTGCAGTGATTTTGGAGCCCAGAAAAATAAAGTCTGACACTGTTTCCCCATCTATTTCCCATGAAGTGGTGGGACCAGATGCCATGATCTTCGTTTTCTGAATGTTGAGCTTTAAGCCAACCTTTTCACTCTCCACTTTCACTTTCATCAAGAGGCTTTTGAGTTCCTCTTCACTTTCTGCCATAAGGGTGGTATCATCTGCATATCTGAGGTTATTGATATTTCTCCCGGCAATCTTGATTCCAATTTGTATTTCTTCCAGTCCAGCGTTTCTCATGATGTACTCTGCATATAAGTTAAATAAACAGGGTGACAATATACAGCCTTGACGAACTCCTTTTCCTATTTAGAACCAGTCTGTTGTTCCATGTCCAGTTCTAACTGTTGCTTCCTGACCTGCATACAGATTTCTCAAGAGGCAGATCAGGTGGTCTGGTATTCCCATCTCTTTCAGAATTGTCCACAGTTGATTGTGATCCACACAGTCAAAGGCTTTGGCATAGTCAAGAAAGCAGAAATAGATGTTTTTATGGAACTCTCTTGCTTTTTCCATGATCCAGCAGATGTTGGCAATTTGATCTCTGGTTCCTCTGCCTTTTCTAAAACCAGCTTGAACATCAGGAAGTTCACGGTTCACATATTGCTGAAGCCTGGCTTGGAGAATTGTGAGCATTACTTTACTAGCGTGTGAGATGAGTGCAATTGTGCAGTAGTTTGAGCATATTTTGGCATTACCTTTCTTTGGGATTGGGATGAAAACTGACCTTTTCCAATCCTGTGGCCACTGCTGAGTTTTCCAAATTTGCTGGCATATTGAGTGTAGCACTTTCATATGAGCCTACAAAAAGACGTATTGTGCGGGTGTGTGTGTGTGTGTGTGTGTGCATGAGCTTGAGTGAATGTGCTAGTTTGGCCCTCCTCCCAATCAGAATATAATCTCTTTAGTATTAGCATGTATTTGTATTCAGAAGGAATATGTACTTTGCATCCATATTAATTTATGTAAAATTAATGGTGTGTATATACATATGCTCTTGAGCTTTCTTAAGTATAGGAAGAAGGAAGCAACCTGTTAAATACAATGAAAATAAAGAACAATTCTGCAGTGAAAATTATCTGATAGATACACATCTAAGAAGTACTTAGACCAGTTACACAAATGAATAGCTGCATACAAACTCTGAAAGATTATCTATAAACTCTTGAGAGAGGTCATTTTCTGGTTGCAGAAGAAAGGAAAGGAGTAAGAACTTAAAAAGGTTAAAAAGACAACCATGAAACCGACTAATGTCAAGCAAAGGGGACCCACAGAGAAAGGTTAAAGAAATTGGAATTAATTAACTTAGAGAATTGGTGATGGACAGGGAGGCCTGCCGTCCTGCAATTCATGGGGTTGCAAAGAGTCGGACACGACTGAGCGACTAAACTGAACTGAACTGAACTTAGGGAAGAAAAGATTAATAAACTATTGTCAGGATACGTAGACAGAGGATAAAGTCTAGTTGGGGTTGCAGCACCGCTGGATAGAAAACTGAAGCCCACAGAATAAAACTGCAGAAGATGCTATTTATGACTGTGAAACTGGAATCAGTGAGGAAAACAAAGCAATGTCCTTCCATAAAAGTCTTTAATATAGAATAGATTCTCATCAGTCTCATTTGAAAGGTTTAAGTGTGATCCTGCCCAAAGGCAAGATGCTGAGCAGAATGACTTTTCAAGGTCCCAGGTGTGAGCCCAACAAGACCACACAGCAGATGGTGTGATGCGATTTTCTTTTGTTTACCCATATCTTATTGTTTTACACCACCATGTGGCCACATTGAGTAGAAATGCTATAAATTTTGAATCTGAACATAGGCCTGGAAAAATGTCAATAATAGATTCTCTTACTTTTAGAACTGCACAGTCTGTTTAGAGATATTCAATGTGTAAAGTCACCTGGCATGAATATCTTTATTCATCATGATTCTTTTTCAATATTAATTTGGAAAATTACACTGATATCTGTCTTATAAATAACAACATGTCAAATTCTCTTATTGTGTATTTGCTATTTGATATAAATAGAATTTGATTTACAATAAGCTGAACTCATGACATAAAAATCTTTTATTTTAGATGCTATTTATTTGAAAGCCAGATTCTGACCCTCTTACATTTAACAGATATATTATGTAAACGTGACTTCAGAAAGAATATTTTTTAATGAATTCAAATACAGTATCAAAAGAATAGTTGATTTACTTGTAGAAAAAAACAGTAATAATCAACACATTTTTCAAGACATCATGTCAAAAATAAATTTAAATGCAATACATTAAGCCACTGTGCTTCTTGGTACCTTTTTTCTTTCATTTATGTGATAAATACATCAGCATCCATTAGCATTTGTTAAGCTCTCGTATGAGCTAAATGTTGCATTGGATTCTATTTAATACATTGGAGAAATCGCCAAAGCCCAGTCTGTCCCTTTATTCCCATGTCAGCTCTACTAAAAAAGCTTTCTGTTAAATATGGGTGGTGATAGACCTAGGGCCAGGCTGTTTGTGTTACAATCCTAGTAAACTATGTGTCATAGTTTATAAGGAGTTTAAGTTTTTTAGTTGAAGTAAACAAATAATGTTTTGTCATGTAATCCACAAATATTTATTGTATGAGGACCACACTATATAGCACCTCATTAACAATGCCAGGCACTCCTTGGGCACTGCAGAGAGAACAGCGAATCAAATAGGCAACAATTCCGACCCTCAGGGAGCTTCCATTCCAGTGATGACCCACACAGTAAATATTGGGGCTTTGGGGGCCTAAGGTCTCTGTTATAATTATTCAACTCTGCTACTATAGCACAAAAGCAGTCATAGACAAAACACAGACAGTGCACAAATAGATGAGCATTGCTATGTTGCATTAAAACTTAATTAACAAACCCAAGTGGCAGACCAGATTTGACCCACAGGCCTTGGCTGGCTGACCCCATAGTAGAAGAAGACAGTAATAAATACTACCAAAATGAAAAATAACAAACACTATGTGAAATGGTGATAAGTACTGTGGAAAAAGTACAAACAAGCAAGAGTACGAATAGGATTAGAGTGTAACAGGGTCGTCCTTTACTGAGAAAATAACACCTGAGAAAGACCTGAAGAAGGTGAGCAAATGAGTCAGGGGTGTCTAGGGAAAGAATATTCTAGGACAGAGACTGTCAGGTGCAAAATCCCAGAGGCAACAGTGTACCTGTTCTTTTTGAGGAAAGCAGGTGGACAGTTTGGAGCAACTAGGAAATGAGATCAGAGAAGTAATATGTGACCAGATGGCATGAGGCTCAAATTCCATTTTAAAGACGGGTTTTCACTCTGAGTGAGAATAGGAAGCCTTTGCAGTTTTAAGCACAGCAGTGACCTGCTCTGGTGCACTAATTTTAATGGGATCATTCTGGCTGCTGTATTGAGAATAGACGGAGGGAGTCCAGTGTGGGGTCTGTTGCAATAATCCTGGTGAGACATGATGGACCAGATGGTAATGCGGGAGGTGGTGAGAAGAGACAGGATTTGAAATAGGTTTAAGATAACCTGACCAGAATTTTATCTTGGATGGAATGTGAGACAAAGAGAGAAATCAGTGATGACACTAAGATTTTTGCCTAAGAAATTAGATAGATGGAGAAGACTGCTAGAGATAGAGGAAGAAAGGAAGATCAGGGTCTCAGGTATGGAGATAAGATTAGGTATCCAAGTAGAGATGTTGAGATGGCAGCTTTAACAAGAGTCTGCAGATCCAAGAAGAGGACTAAACTTGGGGTATAAATGAATGAGCTGTCAACCCATGGATAGTGTTTAAAACCATCAAACTGGTGAGATCACCAGGGATTGAGTACAGAAAGAAAGAGAATGGGTACAAGCATTGTGCCCTGGGAACTCGAAGGTTAGGAGTCCAAGAAAATGAGGAGACGCCAGCAAAGGAGACTGAAAAGAGCAACCAGGAAGACAGGAGGGAAGTCATAAAGAGCTGAGCTGTGCAAGCCCAGTGGGAAGAGGATACTGGAGGAGAGAACAGTTGCATCAGTTATATTGGAAAGTGTGTGTAAACTAAAGACTGAGAAATAAGCCACTGCATTTAAGAGTATGGAGACCATTAGCAGCATCAAAAAAAGCAGTTTCAGTGAAGTGGGAGGAATAAGAGCCTTGCTGAAGTGAGTTGCAGAGAGAAGTTTTTGTACTTTCATTCGCTTTTTTTTTTTTTTTTTTAAGAGAAAGAATTAAGATGATAACTGGAAGGGAAGTGAATCAAAAGAGGTTTTGGGGTGTCTTGTTTTGTTTTAAGGTGGTAGGAAGAACAGCACTTTTGTGTGTTAGTAGAAAAGCTCCAAGAAAATGAGAAATTTAAAGAAAGAGTAGGAAGGTAAGAGAGAAAGGGCAAGAAAATTGCTGGAGCAGTTTCCATGGGTGGGCAAAACAGGATAAGATCTGAAACAGAATTGTGGGTGGGCCGGATTCACATTCTGCATGTAAAGTGCTTCTCATGGTGCTCAGTACTTAGTAAATCTCAAAACAGACACATTAAACTACCAACTGTCAATTAAAAGGGTTTGGCTATAGTGATCTGACAGTTCCAGTGTAGCTACAACATTCAGTAGATGAATCAAAGTAAATTGAATAGAATAAAGATGATGAAAGGAAGACATTTAGAAGTAACATTGAGTCACATCAACTAGCATCTAGGATATTAGTCTAAAGGTAAACAAAAGTCTAAAAGATCCCTGAAGGAATGTAGGAAGAGTGACGGGTCGGTGTTTCATTCTGACTCATGATGAGAGTCAAGTCCCAGGATCCCACCAGGTACTTGACTCCTTGTAGATAATTAATCAATTATCTTTGCCCTTAATAAGTTCAGCATGATGGAAAACCACTATCTCTTTTCTCACAAGCATTGCATGGCATAATGTTATTTCCATACCTTTTTCATGTTCTTCCACTGATTTTTACACTGTTTCATAAAGGCTAAGCTGTAGGGCAGCCATGATAGGGCAACAGACAAAGGAAGGTGGGGGTAAAAGCATCACTGCCATTTCCACTGAGAAGAAAATGGGGCTGGAGCAACTGCAACCCCACTGTGTTCCTAATATGAACACAGCTCTGTGCCAAGTACTGGGAGAAACACACTACACTTATGAAAAATAGCCCAGCAAACATGGAGCTCTGTGAAACTATAGTTTGTTGTCTTTTTATGATTATAGTAATTGTGCTTCACTGAGGGCAGGTAGCGAATTTCAATGAATCTCAATTCTTCACTTAATTTCAATATAGATTTGGACATGTGTTCCCTGTCTGGGGAGGCCTTGCAAATAGCTGCAAAAAGAAGAGAAGCGAAAAGCAAAGGAGAAAAGGAAAGATATAAATATCTGAATGCAGAGTTCCAAAGAATAGCAAGAAGAGATAAGAAAGTCTTATTCAGCGATCAATGCAAAGAAATAGAGGAAAACAACAGAATGGGAAAGACTAAGGATCTATTCAAGAAAATCAGAGATACCAAAGGAACATTTCATGCAAAGATGGGCTCGATAAAGGACAGAAATGGTGTGGACCTAACGGAAGCAGAAGATATTAAGAAGAGGTGGCAAGAATACACAGAAGAACTGTACAAAAAAGAGCTTCACGACCCAGATGATCATGATGGTGTGATCACTCACCTAGAGCCAGACATCCTGGAATGTGAAGTCAAGTGGGCCTTAGAAGGCATCACTAGGAACAAAGCTAGTGGAGGTGATGGAATTCCAGTGGAGCTATTCCAAGTTCTGAAAGATGATGCTGTGAAAGTGCTTCACTCAATATGCCAGCAAATTTGGAAAACTCAGCAGTGGCCACAAGATTGGAAAAGGTCAGTTTTCATCCCGATCCCAAAGAAAGGCAATGCCAAAGAGTGCTCAAACTACCGCACAATTGCACTCATCTCGCACGCTAGTAAAGTAATGCTCAAAATTCTCCAAGCCAGGCTTCAGCAATATGTGAACCGTGAACTTCCTGATGTTCAAGCTGGATTTAGAAAAGGCAGAGGAACGAGAGATCAAATTGCCAACATCCGCTGGATTATCGAAAAAGCAAGAGAGTTCCAGAAAAACATCTATTTCTGCTTTCTTGACTATGCCAAAGCCTTTGACTGTGTGGATCACAATAAACTGTGGAAAATTCTGAGAGAGATGGGAATACCAGACCACCTGATCTGCCTCTTGAGAAATCTGTATGCAGGTCAGGAAGCAACAGTTAGAACTGGTCATGGAACAACAGACTGGTTCCAAATAGGAAAAGGAGTACGTCAAGGCTGTATATTGTCACCATGTTTATTTAACTTATATGCAGAGTACATCATGAGAAATGCTGGACTGGAGGAAGCACAAGCTGGAATCAAGATTGCCGGGAGAAATATCAATAACCTCAGATATGCAGATGATACCACCCTTATGGCAGAAAGTGAAGAGGAACTCAAAAGCCTCTTGATGAAAGTGAAAGTGGAGAGTGAAAAGGTTGGCTTAAAGCTCAACATTCAGAAAACGAAGATCATGGCATCTGGTCCCATCACTACATGGGAAATAGATGGAGAAACAGTGGAAACAGTGTCAGACTTTATTTTTCTGGGCTCCAAAATCACTGCAGATGGTGACTGCAGCCATGAAATTAAAAGACACTTACTCCTTGGAAGGAAGGTTATGACCAACCTAGATAGCATATTCAAAGGCAGAGACATCACTTTGCCAACAAAGGTTCGCCTAGTCAAGGCTATGGTCTTTCCTGTGGTCATGTATGGATGTGAGAGCTGGACTGTGAAGAAGGCTGAGCACCGAAGAATAGATGCTTTTGAACTGTGGTGTTGGAGAAGACTTGAGAGTCCCTTGGACTGCAAGGAGATCCAACCGGTCCATTCTGAAGGAGATCAGCCCTGGGATTTCTTTGGAGGGAATGATGCTCAGGCTGAAACTCCAGTATTTTGGCCACCTCATGCGAAGAGTTGACTCATTGGAGAAGACTCTGATGCTGGGAGGGATTGGGGGCAGGAGGAGAAGGGGACGACAGAGGATGAGATGGCTGGATGGCATCACTGACTCGATGAATGTGAGTCTGAGTGACCTCCGGGAGCTGGTGATGGACAGGGAGGCCTGGCGTGCTGCAGTTCATGGGGTCGCAAAGAGTCGGACACGACTGAGCGACTGATCTGATCCCTTGGAAAAAGGACTTGAGCCCCCAGGTGTCATAAAATCATACTTAAGAAAGTATTAAAATTTGACCACACGTTGTAATAGAAAAGCGACTTTTGGAAAACATTAATAAAAACAATAAAATTCCTAATTTTGCAATGATGAACTCAAAACCAACTCACCAAAAGCTTTACAAATGCAGGAAAGCTGAGAAGCCCACTGTAGTAACCTACCTTCTCTTCTCTCACAATTGTTCCAACCCAAGGACAGCAATGGCTAACATGATAGAAACAATCGATTTAGATTTTACTTAGCTTGAGCCCCTGTGTCTATGATCCAGGGTTAACTGTTACAGTTCTTGCATGTCTCAAAACTGCAAAGTTTCTTTCCTGAACTCTGCTCAATATTTTTAGTACAATATGTATGTTGTTCCTGAAATATTTAAGGGGACCTGTGACTAGAATGTGCAGAAGCTGGTGTCTGACTACGGATTGACACTTATATCTAGCTTGCCACCTATTGCTCAGCTTAATACTCTGTTTATCTTAGAGTTAGGTAAACGATGCTACATCTGGCCCCGGATATGTGTTTTGTAAATAAAATCTTACTGGAACACAGAACGTTGTCCTTATTTATTTATTGTTTACAGCTGCTTCTAACAGGCAAATGTGAGTAGTTAGGGCCAACAAAGCTTAAAATATTTACTATTTGACCTTTTACAGAAGGGGCTTCCCTGGGTGGCCCTAGTGGTAAAGAACCTGCCTGCCAATATAGGAGACATAAGAGACACGGGTTCAATCTCTGGGTCAGGAAGATCCTCTAAAGGAGGCATGGCAACCAACTCCAATATTCTTTCCTAGATAATCCCATGGACAGAGGAGCCTGGTGGGCTACAGTCCTTGGGGTCGCAAAGCGTCGGACATGACTGAAGCGACTTGGCAGGCACTCATGCCTTTACAGAAAGAGGTTTCCCATACCTTGTTTAACTAATGGCTGGTGTCCTCATTAAGCAGTGTTTGTCTGAGCCGTATTACATGTCCACATGCTAACAGAAGGAGGAATCAGAGTGCAGATCAAGTCTTCACCTCTGAGGACCCAACTTCCATGAATCTGGAGCGTACTGCCCTTGGCATTAAGATTTTACATTTTCCTTGATACTTTAAATTCAGAGTTTATAAAATGGATTTCTATTAGGTGACAAGCACCTACAAGTCAAGTAGATTTCCTTTTTTGGTTATTAAAGGAAGAAAATTTACATGTGTTTCTGTGCTAAGTCACTTCAGTCATGTCCGACTCTTTCCGACTCTATGGACTGTAGCCCACCAGGCTCCTCTGTCCATGGGATTCTCCAGAAAAGAACACTGGCGTGGGTTACCATGCCCTCCTCCAGGGACAAGTGTTTCTATCAAAATGCAAATATCTGAAATTTACTTTGCCCCTCTCTAGTCTAATTTTTATAACTTGTTTTCTACCCTCTATCAGTTTTTTGTGATATGAAAACCTCCGAGCTCATTTCATCTTATCATTAAGCCAGGGCTTTGAAAAATATAAAAATGTTTCTAAAAATTATTCTTAAATTATTGCCATTTATTTTGAAATGTCAGTGGATAGATTCATTTCAATACCACATGTGTGAAAAGAGAAATATTGAGCTGAATAATCCTTCAAATGGTAGTACTTTTTCCCATTGTTAATCTTTAGAGTCCTAATTTTTTGTCTGTCCGGAGTGAAAATCTAAGCATTCTAATTCTTCAACAGAGTACCATAGTAAGTTTATAGCTGCTCTGTATTAAACAATATATATATTTAGGGAAGGAAAATTTCTAATTCAATTTACAATTATGTCAAGAAACAATACATATCTGCAGGCAAAGATAAGAAAAACATTCAGAGTACCAAGTGATAGGTCTGCTTAAGTAAATAAACTTTTGGTACTAGTGATTAGGCACACAGGATTGTTATATGTTTAATTGGCCAATGTGACAATTCAGAATTACTTCCAGTCAGGTTTAATTGGATTTGGAATCTCTGGAGGAAAGAAATAGAGAAACCTAGCAAAGGAAAAGTCATAAAAAGTAAAGTGTTTTTCCAAAGGGTGCTAAACAATGAATTAATATCCACTGCACAATAGTTTTTAATATCCCCTCAGCTTAATAAGACTAATGTGGTGTTTATACACACTAGATTCCAAAACTAATTCAATGAAACACCAATGCCAGGAAAGTGAAGTATTTGTTGAGTTGAAAATTTTTTATTTTCAATTTTAAGATGACTAGTTAATCCCAAGGTGAATAATCTCTAATTTAGGTAAAGTCTGAGACATGCCCAAATACCAGTATGACAGTTAGCTATATATGTGATGCCAGATTTGAAGGTATTCTAGAGTCCATAAAATAACTGTTACTCTATAAATGCTTTGAAGTTTATTAAGAGGTAACCAGAACAAAGCATTCTCTTGAAATATTCTTACACTATGGACATGAGTTTGGGTGAACTCCAGGAGTTGGTGATGGACAGGGAGGCCTGGCATGCTGCAATTCATGGGGTTGCAAAGAGTCGGACACGACTGAGTGACTGAACTGAACTGAACTGATATAAACACAAAATCCATGTAGAAGACAAATGGCATGTCGCTTCTCTTCTAGATTTAATTTCAGTACCAAAAAAAAAAAAAAAAAAAAAAGACCTACTTTCTACATTCTAAAATGTGCTTTATGCTTTGCTTAATATTAGCCTAGTCAAATTTAAACAAGATCTTCTTTGGTATTTATATATACTGCCTGCTATAGTTTTCCTTCTGTCCTACCTATAAATTTTTTTTTTTTAATCTGTCCTTGTTCTTAGGAGTGCCATGATTGCTGACTACATGTTCTGGCTCTGTGGAGGAAGAGAACATGGTATAAGCAAGCTCATCAAACTGTACTGGCAGGTAAAAATTGATGTCCCAACCAGGGAGGAGGAACCCGTTTCATTTTTAGAACCAAAATGAAGGACTGGTGCTTAAAAGACTGCTGGAAAAGGTAGCTCTGGGCATATCAATCAGAAGGACACTACTCAGTAGTAATGTATTTATAATGAAGTAGATTTTCTGAGACTAATTTTAAGGGCAAAATTCAAGGTTGTTAACCCTTGGCCCATACTTCAGTTTTACAACCCAATATAAATTTTAGACATCCCAGGAACTATGTTCCCAGACATGCTGCTATAATGACATGATCCTTTAAAATATGAACATTGTGTTTTCATAGATTCTTTTTGATCTGTGAACTGTAAAAGCAAATTCTAGAAGTAATACCAATTACATAATAAATAAAAATACAAAGATCCATTGTATTTGTGGGGTAATGTAGCATCTGAAACACTTAATCCATTATAAACTGCAGATCTTCTTTCTTATTTATTATTCAAAATGGCAAGAAGAAGTCATACCAAAGATCAACTAGATGTCAAGAAGGGAGTCACAATTTCTCAGAATTTTAAGAATTTGTTGTTGTTGTTCAGTTGCTAAGTTGTGTCTGACTCTTTGTGACCCCATGGACTGCAACACACAAGGCTTCCCTGTCCTTTATGATCTCCCAGAATTTGCTCAAACTCATGTCCATTGAGTTGGTGATGCCATCCAACCATCTCTAATCCAGTCTCCTTCACAACATACAAATCTGTTCTTACCCTATTCTCTCCCCACAAACTGTCAATGACTTTCTCCTGAAATACATTCAAGGTGAGGAACTCATTCCCCAAAAAAATAACATCTAACTCCCTAATTACTGAGCTACTTTCCTCATTAAAATAGATTCCTACTTCCTTAAAACTTTCATCAAGTGGTTCCCAGTGAGGCCACATGGACCAAATGGAAACCCACTTCCAAATGAAATGTTATCAAATATTTAAAAATCCAGTACAGAAGCCTCTTCCAAATCTCCTCTCCAAACTGTGTGGTCTTTTTTTCCTTTGTATTTCAACATGGTATAATGTAATTGAATATGAACCTTATCAACCAACTAGAATAAGATCTGCTAAGACCTGATATGTAAGATAGAAATAATTGTCAACAGTCTCCTGATGCTTCCTGATATTTTTCCCACATTTTCAGTATTGTGTCTTGGTGCCTGGTTTTCTGTTTCTATATCCCCTATTATCCTTATTGAACAATAAAGTACTAGGTTTATCATATAAAATTCTTAGTAATTTATATGGTTCCATCTGAATATTTGGAGCTCAATTCACCTGCTATAAAAAGTAAAGATTTAAATTAGCCCTAATATACTTGAAACATGTAAACTGACCTTCAAAGTATGTAAAATTTAAGACTTTATTTATGTAAATGCAAGACTTTCCTAAGGAAATCTAGACCATGCAAAACAGTAGTTACTTGTATGTATGTAAGCAAATAGTTGTAAAGAATTGCCAGATGTGGAAAATAACCAAATAATATCTACTACATAGCTATATTAAAAGAAAGTGAAAGTGTTAGTTGCTCAGCCATGTCTGTTTGTTTGAGACCCTATGGACTGTAGCCCGCCAGGCTCCTCTGTCTGTGGTATTCTCCAGGCAAGAATACTAGAGTAGGTAGCCATTCCCTTCTCCAGGAGATCTTCCTAATCCAGAGATTGAACCCAGTTCTCTTGCACTGCAGGTAGATTCTTTACCATCTAAGCCACTGGGGAAACCCATAGTAAAAGAAAGGGGTTATTATTAAAGGATTTCAGAGGTTTTTGAAGAAAGCTGGGAAAGCAGTTGAATCTTGAGGGTTAGATGATATTCAGCAGACCTGACATTTACTAGGTTCCAAATGAATGCTTGATTAATTTATTCATTCATTAAGCAAACACGGATTGAGCATCCAATATTTTTTCTATACTGAACAAGGAAAAAATAGATCCAATATTGGTATAGCCTAAGATAAGTTAAGAGCTTGAAATTTTTATAAATTAGGGATAATTTTTTAAAATAGGGATATTATTATTCTTTGAAAGCTGAAGAAGACTTTTTGTCTGTCTTCTTCAGCTTTCAAAGAATAATAATATCCCTATTTTACTTAACTCAAATTTTTAAAAATATCTCCACTTACCAAAAAGTACATGCTATACAAAAAAGGAATAAAACAAATGCTATTATTTTACTATTTTGCATTAATAAAATAGAATAAAAAACACATTTGTCTTTGTATTCTTTTTCTCCTTTAATTTGAAGCAACTTGATATACTGAAAAATGGCCCTCATCTGGAAGTCAGATTTGACTCAGTTCAAGTTCTAACACCAACATCTAACCTAAAGCAGGCTAGTCTCCAGAAAAGTTTCAGCTATAAAATAAGAGGTGATGGTTGGATGGCATCACCAACTCACTGGACATGAGTTTGAGCAAGCTATGGGAGTTGGTGATGGACAGGGAAGCCTGGCGTGCTGCAGTCCATGAGGTCGTAAAGAGTGGGATATGACTGAGCAACTGAACTGAGAACAAGGGATTTGAGGTTTATTCTTAAAGCCCATCTAGGCTCTAAAATCTCTTATTTTCAGGGACATTCAAGTATGATGTCACACAACCTAGTGATGATATGACAAATGAGTGGTTAATATCCAAAATACATAAGCGGCTCATACAACTTAACATCAAAAACGAAAACAACCTGATTTAAAAACGGGCAGAAGACTTGAAAAGACATTTTTCCAAAGAGGACATGCAGATGGAAAACAGGTACCTGAAAAGACACTCAACATTGCTAACAGGGAAATCAAAACCACAATGAGCTATCACCTCACACCTGTTAGAATGGCTATTATCAAAAAGACCACAAATAAAAAATGTTGCTGAGAATGTGGAGGAAAGAGAAACCTCCCACACTATTAGTGGGGATATAAATTGGTATAGGCCCTGTGGAAAATAGTATGGAGTTTTCTCAAAAAACTAAACATAGAACTACCATCAGGGAAGGCAATGGCACCCCACCCCAGTACTCTTGCCTGGAGAATCCCATGGACAGAGGAGCCTGGTAGGCTCCAGTCCATGGTGTCGCTAAGAGTCGGATACGACTGAGCGACTTCACTTTCACTTTTCACTTTCATGCATTGGAGAAGTAAATAGCAACCCACTCCAGCACTCTTGCCTGGAGAATCCCAGGGACAGAGGAGCCTAGTGGGCTGCCGTCTATGGGATCGCATGGAGTCGGACACGACTGAAGCGACTTAGCAGCAGCAGCAGCAGAACTACCATATGATCCAGCAATTCCATTCCTGAATTTACGTCCAAAAACAAAAACACTAAATCAAAAAGACACATGCACACCAATGTTCACAAAGGCATGATTTATAATCATCAAGATATGGAAGCAACCTAAGTGTCCATTAATAGGGTGGATAAAGATGTAGCGTGTGCATATATACACATATATAGTGAAATACTACTCAGCCATAAAGAAGAATGAAATTTTGTCATTTACAACAACAATGAATGGACTTGCAGGATATTATGCTAAAGGAAATAAGTCAGGCAGAGAAAGACAAATACTATATGATGTCCCTTATATGTGGAATGTTAAAAATACAACAAACTAGTGAAGATAATGAGAAAGAAGCAGACTCACAGATATAGAGAACAAATTAGTGGTTACCAGTGAAGATGGGGAAAGAGGGAGGAGAAATATAGGGCAAGGAGATTAAAATATGCAAGCTACTATGTATAAAATAAGATACAATTATATACAATACAGGGGATGCAGTAAATATTTTATGATAACTATAAATGGAGTACAATCTTAAAAAATTTTTAATCATATTGTACACTTGTAATTTATAAAATATTGTACAACTATACATCAATAAAAAAACATATGTTACAAAGTTTAAGGAAAAAAATAACATAACTAGAAAACATCCTGCAGATAAGTTCCACAAACAAAACCCCTCTAACCTGCTCCAACATGAGCACTCCACACCAGTGTCTCCATTGGTACATAATTCCTTCTGCTCACCATTCTCTTCCTGATCTTCATTCAAATGTATATATCTTTCCCCAAACCTTGGTCTGTTCTAAATCAAAAGGGGTTGTGGAATACTGCCAGAGAGTATGCAGTCAATGTTAACTTTAAAGAGAAGTCCATCCCAAAGCACCATGGCAATCAAAGTGTTCAATATAAGAATGCCCTAAACATCACAGACTAGAAATTATGTCTGCATGTATGTTAGTAGCTGTCCATTAAGGCCGAAGAGACGGGGGCTATTTTTACTATTTCATAAATAAAGAAGTTATGATTTATCTGCCTTTCAACCACTAAAATCTCTACCATTCTGGTCAGTTATTCTTTTAGAGATGTTCAACAGGAAATTGAAAATTCAAACAGGAAATTGAAACTTAAGGACAAGTCTAAACGTACTCTCACAGTCTGTCAACTTACAAACTCTCAGATGCAAATGAACACACCTTTGCTTTGGTGAGTTCAAGAATGGCTTTCAATTGTATTAGGAATATTTTTCATATCATCAGCTCAGCAGGAAAAAATGCATAAAGCTCTACACTATGTGACAGCTCATACTGGGATATGTTGCTTTGATTAAAAGTGTTTGCCCCCATTATTCTATAATAGTATCACCTTTTCATACTGTTCATGGGGCTCTCAGTCCCATCACTTCATGGCAAATAGATGGAGAAAAAGCAGAAATGGTTAGAGACTTTATTTTCTTGGGCTCCAAAATCACTGCAGATGGTGACTGCAGCCACAAAATTAAAAGACACTTGCTCCTTGGAAGAAAAACTATGACAAACCTAGACAGCAGTAGAAAGCAGAGACATCACTTTGCCAACAAAGGTCCATATAGTCAAAGCTATGGTTTTTCCAGAAAAACATCTATTTCTGCTTTATTGACTATGCCAAAGCCTTTGACTGTGTAGATCACAATAAACTATGGAAAATTCTGAAAGAGATGGGAATACCAGACCACCTGATCTGCCTCTTGAGAAATCTGTATGCAGGTCAGGAAGCAACAGTTAGAACTGGTCATGGAACAACAGACTGGTTCCAAATAGGAAAAGGAGTACGTCAAGGCTGCATATTGTCACCATGTTTATTTAACTTATATGCAGAGTACATCATGAGAAATGCTGGACTGGAAGAAACACAAGTTGGAATCAAGATTGCTGGGAGAAATATCAATAACCTCAGATATGCAGATGACACGACTCTTATGGCAGAAAGTGAAGAGGGGCTAAAAAGCCTCTTGATGAAAGTGAAAGTGGAGAGTGAAAAGGTTGGCTTAAAGCTCAACATTCAGAAAACGAAGATCATGGCATCTGGTCCCATCACTTAATGGGAAATAGATGGGGAAACAGTGGAAACAGTGTCAGACTTTGTTTTTCTGGGCTCCAAAATCACTGCAGATGGTGACTGCAGTCATGAAATTAAAAGACGCTTACTCCTTGGAAGGAAAGTTATGACCAACCTAGATAGCATATTCAAAAGCAGAGACATTACTTTACCAACAAAGGTTCGCCTAGTCAAGGCTATGGTCTTTCCTGTGGTCATGTATGGATGTGAGAGTTGGACTGTGAAGAAGGCTGAGTGCCGAAGAATTGATGCTTTTGAACTGTGGTGTTGGAGAAGAGTCTTGAGAGTCCCTTGGACTGCAAGAAGATCCAACCAGTCCATTCTGAAGGAGATCAATCCTGGAATTTCTTTAGAAGGAATGATGCTAAAGCTGAAACTCCAGTATTTTGGCCACCTCATGCGAAGAGTTGACTCATTGGAGAAGACTCTGATGCTGGGAGGGATTGAGGGCAGGAAGAGAAGGGGACGACAGAGGATGAGATGGCTAGATGGCATCACTGACTCGATGGGTATGAGTCTGGGTGACCTCTGGGAGCTGGTGATGGACAGGGAGGCCTGGCGTGCTGTGGTTCATGGGGTCGCAAAGAGTCAGACACGACTGAGCGACTGATCTGATCTGATCTGATGGTTTTTCCAGTAGTCATGTAGAGATGTGAGAGTTGGACCATAAAGAAGGCTAAATGCCAAAGAATTGATGCTTTCAAATTGTAGTGATGTAGAATCACTGCAGATGGTGACTGCAGCCATGAAATTAAAAGACACTTACTCCTTGGAAGGAAAGTTATGACCAACCTAGATAGCATATTCAAAAGCAGAGACATTACTTTGCCAACAAAGGTTTGCCTAGTCAAGGCTATGGTCTTTCCTGTGGTCATGTATGGATGTGAGAGCTGGACTGTGAAGAAGGCTGAGCGCTGAAGAATTGATGCTTTTGAACTGTGGTGTTGGAGAAGACTCTTGAGAGTCCCTTGGACTGCAAGGAGATCCAACTAGTCCATTCTGAAGGAGATCAGCTCTGGGATTTCTTTGGAAGGAATGTTGCTAAAGCTGAAACTCCAGTATTTTGGCCACCTCATGCGAAGAGTTGACTCACTGGAGAAGACTCTGATGCTGGGAGGGATTGGGGGCAGGAGGAGAAGGGGACGACAGAGGATGAGATGGCTGGATGGCATCACTGACTCGATGGATGCGAGTGTGAGTGACCTCCGGGAGTTGGTGATGGACAGGGAGGCCTGGCGTGCTGCAATTCATGGGGTCGCAAAGAGTCGGACACAACTGAGCGACTGATCTGATCTGATCTGAGAACACTCTTGAGAGTCCCTTGGACAGCAAGGAGATCAAATTAGTCAATCCTAAAGGAAATCAAACCTGAATACTCATTGGATGGACTGATGCTGATGTTGAAACTCCAATATTTTCGTCACCTGATGCGAAGAGCCAACTAATTGGAAAAGTCCCTGATGCTGGCAAAGATTGAGGACAGGAGGAGAATGGGGCAACAGAGAAAGAGATGGTTGAATAGCATTACCGACTCAAGGGACATGAGTTTGAGCAAACTTCGGGAAACAATGAAGAACAGGGAGCCTGGCATGCTGCCATCTATGGAGTTGCAAAGAGTCGGACACGACTAAGTGTCTGAACGGTCACTTCAAAGGTGAAGAGGCTGGAACTAGCTTGTCACACTGTGCCTGCCTTCATGCTTCTACAACTTGATACTCGTCTTCTGTTATCAGTCAGTCTCCTCAAACACCCCCAAGCTTTACAACTTCACAATTCCAAACTAATTAGCAAAATGGAAAGTCCTTAGTCCAGCCATTTTAAAGTAGTGACACATATGTATTCATATATTGCTCCTAAAGTAATAAAATTATTCCAAGAAGATCTTGAAGAGTAACTTCTAGTCTGTCTTCCAAGCCTGTTAGATCCTGGGCTAAAGTGAATAGCATCTGAAGCAGAGCTAGATTTAATAGCATCAACAACTGTAAAACAAACAAGTGTTCCTCTTCCACTCCTGTTTCCCTTTCCTGTCTTCTCACCTTTATTTTCAGCCATGCTCTCAAACACACGAGTTATCCTGTGTGCAGCTTTATCTCCTGCAATGTGAGAAACAGAGCCAACTCTGGTCTGCATCACTCAGCAAAGTGGGGTGAGAAAAGGCAGTAACAGCTAATTTTGTTTCAGAACTCACATGAAATGAGTACAGAGAAATCCCACTAAATGGGGGCAAGCTGCCTGCTCAGCTCATTCCCCACCTTGACTGTTCTTTTTAAATTCTTTCTTTCTTTGAGCTACAAACCCCTTTGAGAATCTCATTCAACTGACAAGAATCCACCTAAAAACAATACTCAGAAGCATATACACAAGAAAAAAAAATGTGCTTTTTATCTCATTGCATTGGAAATTGATCTACACATAGTTGCTAAAACATCAATGACAGGGAATTATGGTTTTCTCACAGTTGTAAGAAGGTTGTACACTTTTTTTGGAATAAACCGATATATCATATTTGACATTGCAGCAATGTCAGTGTTTCTTCTTAATGGCAGTAAGAGGTAAAATCCTGATTCACAAAATCTCTGATAGCAAATGGAGTCCGAGCTCCTGTAGCTCACAGTATCTCATCGGAGCACGCATCAAGAAATACCAAAATTCATATTACATCATTGTCCTCAAGTCTATGAGATTATCTTTATTAACTTCATATTATCAAGGTTATCTACATCAGCAATTTGTTTTGATTTTAATTTCATCTAGACAAAGAGTGACCTTTATAAGAAATAAGCCATCTGCAGAGTTTCTATAGATTTTTTTTGTCCCTAGAAACACTCAAGACTTTGTCAGTCTACCTCCAGTATTAGAAAATTCAGATTTCTATCTAAATGAGCCACCTCATTTAGAATAACAGCTCAATAAAAACAAAACAAACAAAGAAAAAACAAACACTGTTCTTCAGTAGTATCTCTGATAGCAAATTCAACATTTCAATCAAAAGGTTTGCCTCGTTTTTGTGATGATGATATGAGCCATTATAAAGCTAGTCCTGGAATGAACTTCTCACATCTAATTTGTTCTAAGAAGGGGCTTTCTTTTCTCTTAAAAAATTTAAGAGTTAACCAAATCAAATCTCTTTTCAGTCTCTTCTCTGGATTGCCAACAAACTTCTCTAGTAGGAAAGAACCTCATGGTGTGCCCCTGTATCTTAACAAAGGTTTACTGAAAAGGCACTGATGCGAGTTCTTGGCTCTGAGGAAGTTGAAGACTTTCACAGCAGTGGAAAGACCTCTTTGGGGACTGCTGGAAGGGCTGTTGACACTAACAGAAGCCCATGTAAAAAGGCTGACATGTGGAGCATCTTTCCTCAGTGAAGCAGCAGAAGCTGAGATAGTGCCAACATCTCGGGTCCTCCATCTGTGCAGAGAATACCAAGACTCCCCATCCAATCCAAGTTGTGCTTGGCATTGAAATGTGCACCATCTTAAAGATATCAATGGCCTAAATGGTTTCCAAGAAGGGCTCACCAAAAAGGAATATTTCTTTGGTGTAATAAGCCTCCTTTCAAAGGACAAGATCAGGAGCTGGCTGTGTTGAGAGACAAAAGATTTTCCCCAAACACATGCTGGAGGAAGAGAGTGTACCATCTGTGATCCCCTAAAACCCTTCCATGGCTTTCAGGGGTTCACAGACCACAGGATAAGACTCTTGCACTGCTCCTTCTCTTTGCAACAGCCCTATTTCTCTTTTGTATTGGGCCTAACAGGAGAAATTTACTGCTTCCAGTGCTCAAAGCAAAAAATAGCACCCAAAATGTGCTATCATATAGTGCCTCCCGAGACTGCACTGCAGGCATTCAAGCTTGAAATCTTTCCATTCCAGTGTCTCCAGACTCCTCCTAAGTTAGTGGGTAGCTTTCTTCTTTACTCTCAAATTGTATTTGTCATTCCTATTCGATGAGCACCTATTTATCGCATACTTATTAGTGACTGTATGTTAAACACTGTGCTAGGTGTTGGATATACAGCAGTGAGCAAAATAGACATCACCTTGTCTTCAAAAGTATATATTCCAGCACAAAATATTTACCAAAAAAAAAAACCTAGTACTTAAATTAGACATCATTTCTTAATCTATTTTTCTTCCACAATACCATCAAAGTACCATTACAGTTTGACGTGAAACTCAGACCAAAAAAAGGGAATATTTTTGTATAGTTATTTTTTTTTCTTTTTTTTAATTAAATTTTATTTTGCTTAACTTTACAATATTGTATTGCTTTGTATGCAGTTTTAAAATTCAGTTGTTTATGATATTTCAACAAATATGTGTGTGTGTGTGTTAAGTTCAGAACTGCAGGCAACTTCTGTGCTATAGTTTAGTTTGGGATTCATCAGACTATTTCAAGAAGGTTGTAGTTTTCTAAGAGTCCTTTGTCTCCTTGGTTTCTGTGTTCACAGATGTCTTAATGCAAATTCCAAGGTTTTAGCTATTAGCTTCTTCTTTCAAAAGTGGTGATCAGGGTAGCAACAATCTAATGGATTTCTCTGGCTAATCAGAGAATGATGTAGGATATCTTTATCCTGAACAGAAGCTGATCTCTCAGAGTAATTTTTTCACTCCTGTTCTTTTTCTTCTTGATACTGCAAAATCATCCCAATATTAGTCATTCACATAATAAAACCTTATGATTTCTCAACCTCAGAATAAAAAATAAAATCTTCAACATGAAATTATAGGCAAAGTAATGTCAAGGAACCACAAAATTTTTTATTATCTTTAACAAAACACCTACATATTCTGGAGAAGAAAAAAAAAATGTGTTCTTGCCAAAGATGTGCTTCCCTGTGAAAAATTTTCCACAGAAGGAACAAAATAGAAATACCACATGAGCATTTCTCTTAAGCAGCCTATATTTATAGTTTACTTATTTATTTATTTGACCTGTCAGGCAGAGAGTTTATAAGATATTTGAGCAAGGACCTTCTGAATATAACCCAGGGTATACAGTATTTGGATTAGATATCATCTGAGAAACATCAAAGCCACTCACCTAAAAAATATTTTCCCTATAAATTGCCATATATTATGCTTAAATTCCAACCATTTGGCATAAAGGCTCTAGTCATCCCCTAGTAATATGAAACAGAAATTTTATCTGGAAGGGTTTAACTCACTAAAGGATGACACAATTGTGGGAATTAGCCTGAGACTTTCCTAGTCTCTTTGGAAACATGAAAACAGAAAGAACCTTGAGGGAACAAGATGTGGAAGGAAAGGTAAGCTTTGATGAGGAAAGGTGACAATGTCCTGGAATATAGGGAACGCAAACTGAGCAGAAGGACCTCACACAGGCAAAGGATGTGTTGTACTTAACTCTGTGAAGGAAAGAAAGCAAAGGGAAGCAGGTAATACAGAGCAGTAGAACCAAGTCAAACCTCAGACTCACAAGATATAACTTCTAGGTCCAATGCTAGGATTCAACTTCGGATAAGTCACTTCATTTCTATATTAATCAGGTACTGCTACAACAATGCTGTGTAACAAATCACTCTACAACTCTGACTTATAATAATAAGCAGATTAGCTTGAGTTTGACTGATCTAGGCTGGGCTTGGCTATGCTTAGCTCTAAGCTTCAGAGAGGCCTAAGAATGATCCATGTGTCTCATCCTCCTTAGACCAATGGCTACGTGATGTTTCTTTCTTATGGCAAAATGCAGGATTCTAAGAGAGAAAACAAAACCATATAAGAACGTTTCAAACCTCTGCCCATATCTTGCTTGCTAACATCCCTTTAGTCAAAGAAAACCATGTGCTTAAGCCCAAGGACAAGGAGTTAGATTCTTCTGCTTACTGAAAAGTCATGACAACCCTGTTGATACGATATTGCTATAGCTGTGCTGTGTTTAGTTGTGTCTGACTCTCTGCGACCCCATAGACTATAGCCCGTCAGGCTCCTGGGATGGGAGCCGGTCCATGGGATCAGGGAAGCACCATGATATTGCTATAGAGAGGGGAGAAATCGAGACCAGCAACTATGTTTACCATAGCGCTTTAGACTTTTAGTTTCTGCTACTATATGATGAGGAAGTTGGGTTACGTCAGTGGTTAAACATTGACCTAACACTGGTCTAGTGACCACTGCATTAGAGACACCTGGGAAAACATTCAAAGTATTAGATTCCCCAGAGTTGGGTGAGACACTGAAAATTGTATTTTCCCACTGCCGTCCTACTAGGTGATTCTACTGCACAACCATGGGCTAGATGGTCTCCAAGACCATTAGTAACGTTTAAAGTTGATGACCAGCTTAATTTGCAATAAAGTCTATGTAGGGCTTCCCTAGGTGCAAAGGTGCAGTGGCAGATGACCTGCACAAGTGATGCTGCCATCTGACAACGCAGCTGATAGAACCCACGAGCCCCAGACTTCTGCCGCCTTCAGTCTTTCCACGATGTATGATAGAAGCCTCCAGTAAGTGAGGCAAACTGTGCTTCCCATTTTTACAGATCAACAACTGCTCTCCCCTTCTTGCCCCTTACTCACAATGTAAATCAGGTTTCCCTGCCCTCCTATCCCAAACGCAGGCTCTGTGGCTTCCTCAGGATCCTTTCCTGCCCTCAGTGCTACATCGAGGCCACAATGGGACTGCAATATTTTTCAGCCACTTGCCTACAAAGAGATCTGTCCATTAAGCTAGGCAATATGACAATTCTCCTTTTATGAATTCTTGTGTTTTTCAGTTACATGACAGGCTAAAGAGGAAATGTCCAAACTGAGATGAGAGGTAAAAGAGAGCTTCTTTCCCTGGGTCTTGGAAAAAAAGATAAATGTAGAAATGAATTTCTCATCTAATTATTCATTTCTGTTTATATATTCTTTAATGATATGTTTCTATGGTTACCAGCGTTGTTAAACGCTGCCTGTGTTTCATTTTGCTTTGATGCTATTTGAGGTAGTATGCCAGCAGAAGAGGTTCACTTGTAAATGAAAGATGTGATTTAGGCATGTATTTGATCCAAGGTTGCATGTTCTCATGAAGGAGATAGTGACCGTGACATTATTTTCTGTTTATATAGTTCTGTGTAGTTTTTCTATTGGTGTTCTGTGAGTATCCCAGGGACTAAGAAGGAAGAAAGAAAGTAAAGAGAGAAAGGAAGAAGGAAGAGAGAGAAGGAGGGAGGGATGGAGGAAGGAACCTGAACCATATATATATTAAATTCATGCGTACACATCAGAACTATATTTATATATATATATACACACACACACACACATATATATAGTACACATTGGTATTATATATATGTGTGTGTGTGTGTGTGTGTGTGTGTATATATATGATGGCATTGATTTGACAAGACTACCAAGTAGGTGAGATTGTTTTTCATCTGTCCCATCCTTTTCTCCCCACACCATCCCCTCTCCTCTATCCCACATGTACATGTCAAAAGCCAAAGCTTTCTTTGAAAAAATGAGTCAAACACTCAATTACTTCACCTCAGTGTGTCACCTTTTAGTAGTCTTCCTGCCTTTGGAATCCTAGCTCTCGCTGAGAAATAAACAGCTTTGTCTCCTGCCAGAACAATGTCAGGCATCCAGATCATGCAAGAATGGGTGGACATAGCCTCAGAAAGTGGCCTCCAGAGGGCTGCACACTTGTACCTCAGCCCTATCTATCTGCAAGTTGATAGTTCAACCTTCATAGAAAAGAGTGGCATCAAAGGATATCGAGTGTGTTCAGGTGATAAAATGCAAGGAACCCAAACCTTGTGCTCTGTGAAAACCTAGAAGGGTGGTAGGAAAGGGGTGGGAGATGGGAGGGAGATTCAAGAGGGAGGAGACATATATATACCTATGACTGATTCGTGTTGATGTATAGCAGAAACCAACACATGTTATAAGTAATTATCATCCAACTAAAAATAAAATGAAAACAAGTGGCATCATATCAAACAGGAAAATAATCCTCAGCCACTCCTGAGAAATATTTATTTAGCACTCTTAGAAATATATATATATATTTTTTTTTCATGGTGCTGGTTTGGTTTTGCAGTAATATCCATAGGTGATAAAATAGAGTCAGCTTTTCCTTTTCTTTTTTCTCTCCTAAAAAGCTTTTTGGGTTTCCGACAGTTCTTAAGGGAGAAAAAAAGTGACCTCTAAATTTCTTTTCATTTTCCTTCATTTGAGAATGATGTGAGTTTCAGCGATCTAAGGCAATTTGAGCCTTCTTTTACTTGAACAAATTTCGGTATAACTATTTAATTCCCCAAAATCCTGTGGCTATTCTGCTAGGTAGCCATGAGGTTGTTTTATTTACACAGAGGCTTTGCCTTCCAGTTCAAATTTGTGACCATGTGGATTCCTTCTTTGTTTTTGTTTGCATCTGAAAATCAAAAATTGCTATGAGCAAAACCAATTTTAGAGGAGTTTATGGTTATTTTTTATATTTCCCATAGATTTTATGGGTTATTGATTTATAAGCTTGCAGAGAAATTGAGGTCACTGGTTTTTTTTTAGCAGTTGGAAATGTGGAATAACTATTCCATGAAATCACAAAATTTTTTAAGCTATGTTCACCCAGGTATGAGATAATCTGTAAAATGCAAAGCTTTTACTGTTTTTACTTATATTCAGCCATCCTTTTGATGGTATTGCACAGCAATTAAAAATAGATTCTCCTCTTTTCTTGAATTCATATGATTGTACTTTCCTCACTAATTTGTGAAGATTGCCTGTTCTACCTGGGCTACAGTTCCTGGTGGAATTATTTTCTTTTTCATAATTTCCCCTCTTCCAAATAATGATACCTTGGCATTTCAAATGTCAACCTTTAACGTGTGCCATGATGTAATTTTTCTCAGGATCACAAAGTAACTGTTAAACTAATATATTTTTATCCAAGAAAAGCACAGGTGCTGTTTTATACAGCACAGTCTAAACTAGGAGTCAACAGCCTGTGAGAGACAAAAACCTCCAGAAGACCTTAGGAGAACTATTTCAAGCCCAACCCTAAAGGGATGGAAAACATCATAACTAACATGGCAAGTCTTCATTTCATTTATCTTTCATCAGGTAGAGGTTGGCCCGCTTTAAGATTAACATATGACACAAAGCAGAGAGAAAACTTTTGACTGGACACAAGTAACTTGGAATACAGTGGCAGGTCTCTTGAAGATAGCATTGCATTTCTTTTCACATCACTGGAAGTTGGATTTTGTTACTGTTGTCACAGAGTGTGTGTGGGTATACACATATTCTCTGAAGTGTCTATGTATGTGTAAGTCATACACTGTGACAGGTCTGTTGCATTTCTCAGATGTAATTATCCCCCTCCTGAGATTTCCCGATGATGAGAAGTCATGTATAGGAGGACTCCATGGACTATAACCCTCCAGGCTCCTCTGTCCATGGGATTCTCCAGGCAAAAATACTGAAGTGGGTAGCCATTCTCTTCTCCAGGGGATCTTCCCGACCCAGGGATCAAAACTGTATTGCAGGCAGATTCTTTACCATCTGAGCCACCTGGGAAGCCCATATAGAAGGACACTTGCCCCATATTAATAATCTTCCTGCAACCTGTTGTCTTCTAAACTATAAGGCCCTCTGTGAGGAGCTACAGCCCAGAAAAGATTAATGAAAGGCAAATTAAAGATATAAGAATGAAAAAGAATAGGTGTATGGTACCCAGGCAAGGGTGAAACTTGAGGGAGAAAAGAAATTACCAGGATAGGGAGTCCACCCAAAGTCTACTACTTTGAGTACTAGACTCCAGCACAGTAAAGACATATACTGCTTGGCAATCCCTATTACTGGATTCCAACGTCAAAATCCCTCCTAAGTCCTCCAGGGCCATGGAGCTATTAGCTCCCAAGACAAGTAGTTCTTTCATTGAAAGGCTCTGCTAAAATGTTTTTCCCTTCTACTAAGGGTTCTCATGTTTATAATCCTATCTTAATGCCAAATGGGGCTACAGACTTCATTGATGAGCCCACATGGCATAAATGGCCCAGAATACAAGGCTCTGACTGATACACAACTGGCTTGAATCCCAACTCTGTCACAAAGTAGTAGTGTGAACTGCTGCATGTTATAACAGATAAAGAGTGAGGTTTTCTTATCCGTAAAGTGGGATGATAATGCTTATTTTCAAGTGCTGACTCAACAAATAAACAGAATAATTTATCTACAGCACTCAGCCAGGGTACAGTGAACATATTCAAATAATAAAAGAGTTTTCCATATTTATCAATGAGTTAAACAAAAATCTACATAGGCAGAGTCCAAGAGCAGGTTGCACTCTGGTGGCAGAGTCAGTTCATATAACTGACGTTTTGTCCCCAAGTTAAACATCCTTGTATTCTTTCAACTTCTTCTACAATATACCTTTGTTTCAAGGGCGTCCTTGACTTTTCCACTCAAAGTTATCTTTCATAGTGGCCCAAGAGACAAATATATATATAAATATATATAATACAAAATAAATAAATATACATATATATATGTAAAAAGCAGTATAAGCCTGGAAACCCTGTTACCAAGTTCTTGTCCCCATATCACCATTAATCAGCTATGAAACACCAGTCAAGAAATATAATCAAAAAACCACATACATAGAATAGGGAAAGGAATACCTACTTTAATACAACGAAACGAAGCATAGAGATGAAACACACAACAAAAAAGGGTTCCAAACCATGTTGGCATCCACCACTGAACACAGGAGCTAAAGCTCATTAATAATACCCAGTAATGAAATAATTACCTGTAATACAGCCATGTATTCATGTGATACCTTTTGGTGATGCATTTTAAGTCATCAAGAATAAAAGCTCTGTGGCATCCTAAACAGTCTGGAGGCTGCTGAAACCCACACTTGTAGCTCTCAGTTTCTATCAGCTGGTGTTTCTCTAATGTGCATGTAGAAAATTATTCAGGGTCTTTAGTACAAGAACATACTTTATATTCTATTTACAAATTATCTGTGCTTTGCCATTAAATAAGTTAGACCAACCCAAGTACATTATTGACTTCCCCATTAAGAAGCCTTTCATTTAATTTCTGTAAATGTTTCTCTTTGAGAAAGGCATGCTAATTGATAGCATATCCTAAATCTAATCAGCAGCCTGTAGACAAAACACTCTTACTGTGGCCAGTAGGATTGAAGGATGAATACTCTATGTTAGGATTATTGTTGTGAAGAGGAACTTGACCTGGTTTAGTCTTAATGTGGTCCATTTATTTCTTTGTTAGCATCAGAGTCAAATTATCCTTGTCTTTGATGACAGGAATAAAACAGTCATGAAAAAAGAAAATGAAAGCAATACTTGATCTTATAATTCTAGGAAATAATCTACTTACAAAGATAAAAATTCTCTCAGTGTAAGAGAAAGCACTGGTTTCAGAGACTTGTGTTCTTGTCTTACTTCCATCTCTAATTTTGTAACTGCAAGTGAGTCACCAGAACTAACAAGAGCCTCAGTTTCCTTGGTTATAAAGTTGAATGATCTTAAAATAATATCTTATATCCCTTCCATCTCTTTTGCTTCATGCTGAAGAGGCATGGAAATAAAATTTTACTATGAAATATAAATGATTAAAAATAAAATACAGGGTAAATTTTGGCCACTAAGTGCTGAAGTTATTCAGCTAATGGAGGCATATAAATAATCAAAACCTTAACCCTAACCAGACTGGACAGTGAACAGTGGAATACATTTACACACACAATATGTGGATACTTTTTATTATATATATATATATAGTTATATGTTCTAAAATCCTATAACACTCACATATACTGCCAAACTAAGGAAATATTTCATAATTTAAAATGGTAGTTCTTGTGACCGTTTTAAACAAGACAGCTTGCAAAGTAGAGAATTCAAAACTGCTATATAAAAATGTGCTTTCCTTGGTACAAGTAACCTGTTCATACAATATTTGGTAATTTCTAGAAAACACAAATAAAACTTTAAATACTTATATTTAAACTGCACGAAGATATTTACAATGTTCATATCACTGAGCTAATAAATATAATGGAAAAGCTGCCAAATATTCCTTTATACTAGAAAAATACACAACTTACAATGAAGGTTGCTTAATAAAAGAACTCTCATAAATCCAAAGCAATATTTCTGCATTAAAATGTTGATTATCAGGGCAGGGCAAACTGTTATATATTTTATTCTGATATATCATTATATTAATACAATTATCATAAAAATCTCAATCCTGGCTAGTTTCTAAATGATACTATGAAGCAGTTTATAGGTAAGTCTCAAGGCAAGATATTCTGCACCTTAAGAGAATCTACTCTTTAGATTAAATCTAAATTTCAAAAAAGTTGAAGTTTTTCGAATTAAATTCATATATATTTAAAAAGGATTAAGTTTGAAAAATATTGCTCAACAATTTTATTTTTCTGTTCTAGAAAATCCTTGGTATCATTCCAAATTTCATCATTATTAACATAATAACAAAGAGCCATATTAACCACTAAGGACTAAAGGTTCCCATCTCAATCATTATAGCTTTCAAATATAGCATTGGTTCCTTTGAATCTAATAGTGTCAAGTGAAGATAAAACAATACAATCATAATATTTATCCATTAGGATGAATCCACTTAGATGGACTTTAGGAAAATAAAAGCATAAGATACATAGAAACATTTATCACACTGCTAAATGAGAAGTTATTTCATCTTAAAATATCTTTTTTCTTTACTTTTTTTTATAATACATAAGACTTAGTAGAAAAAAATGGATTATGAGAGAGATTCCAATTTTCCTTTAATAGTGCTTGTGTATAAGGTAGACTAACTGCTATAACAAACAACTCCAGGGCGTCCCTGGTGGATCCACGGTAAAGGGTCCACATGCCAAAGCAGGAGACATGAGTTCAGTCCCTGGTCCGGGAAGATCCCACCTGCCACGGAGCAGCTAAGTCCATGCACCACAACTGTTGAGCCTGGGTGACACACCCACTGAGCCCATGCACCCTAGAGCCTGTGCTCCTCAACAAGAGAAGCCGCCACAATGATAAGCCGCACACCGCAACTAGGGAGTAACCCCCACTCACTGCAACTAGAGAAATGCCTATGCAGCAATGAAGACCCAGCACAGCCCCAAAATAAAAAATTATTTTTTAAAAACCTCCAAAATTCTAGTAACTTAATAAATGTTGATTTCTCGCAGTACAGTCCAATGTGGGTGTTCCTGGCTGATTGTCCTCCAGTCAGCAACAGGCGAACCCGTACTCCTTCCATCCTGTAGCTCCATCTTCATCCACATCCTGGGAGTCTTCCTCTCTAGGTAGCTGATAAGGAAAGAAAATAGATCATACTAGGCAAGTTTTATGGGCTAAATTTGGAAAGAATATCATTCCTGCCTACATTCCATTGGCCCGCACTCAGCCACATGGCCACACCTAACTACAAGGGAAAATGCCTAACCAGGTGTCCAGGAAATGGGTAGGTAGGTAGATAAATAGATCTATATATGTTCTAAAGTTCTGCAGCAATTACATATACTGCAAAACTAAATTAAATACTTCAGAATTTAAGATGATATGTCTATTATGGCTGTTTTTAACACGAGGATAAAGCTGAGGAAATAAAAACATAATTTTCCAAAGAGAATGTGAAATATAATATTTGAAAACCTAATTCTAAATTCTATAAAATTAAAAAGCTGTTAATCCTTAGAAAAGTCACTTATGCCTCTCCAAGTCACTTAAGCCATCTGCAATTCAGTGAATTGAACTGGAAAATTCCCAAGATTCCTTCCAGGTTTAATCCTGTAAGTAAAGCAATTTACTGCAATTATGGGCAACCCCAATAATGAGAACATTAAAGGAATAATTTGATAATAATCTATAATAACTTTATCACATTTTCTAATTAGCAGTGATAGGAATTCTACTCACTGAACCACCATCATTGGACACATAGTTAAAAGATTACAATTTATCCAAATCCTCCAGCAAAAAGGGGGAAATTTTTATAATCCCATCATCCTGGAAATGTCTGAGGTTTATGGTTACTGCAAGATTTATCCTGGGCGCTTTAAGTCCTCTTAAAAATTTACCAGGAAGAATCAACCCACTTGGATTTAGAAGAAGGAGATAAATTTTGTTTCTTTTCTTTTTCGCTAGTCATCTTTTTCTACTACTTTGATTGCTTTTGCTTTATTCTCGATAGAGTATCTCTCTTTCCTATCTCTCTGGGTCTTGGTTTACAATTATCCTGGGCAAGTTTAGTTCTGAAGTAGCAAATGCTCTTTTTTGCTTAGCTAAAGTATAAGGAGAATTTATTATGTTACTGTTTGTAGAGGAAGTGAGCTGCCCACATACACTCTTGGTTTGTATAACTATAAGCTTTAAAACTTGATAACACAAGGATAACAATAGGGAAATATTCAGTTCAGTTCAGTCGCTCAGTCGTGTCCGACTTTTTGTGACCCCATGAATCGCAGCACGCCAGGCCTCCCTGTCCATCACCAACTCCCGGAGTTCACTCAGACTCACGTCCATCGAGTCAGTGATGCCATCCAGCCATCTCATCCTCTGTCATCCCCTTCTCCTTCTGCCCCCAATCCCTCCCAGCATCAGCGTCTTTTCCAATGAGTCAACTCTTCACATGAGGTAGCCAAAGTACTGGAGTTTCAGCTTTAGCATCATTCCTTCCAAAGAAATCCCAGGGCTGGTCTCCTTCAGAATGGACTGGTTGGATCTCCTTGCAGTCCAAGGGACTCTCAAGAGTCTCCTCCAACACCACAGTTCAAAAGCATCCGTTCTTTGGTGCTCAGCCTTCTTCACAGTCCAACTCTCACATCCATACATGACCACAGGAAAAACCATAGCCTTGACTAGACGGACCTTTGTTAGCAAACTAATGTCTCTGCTTTTCAATATGCTATCTAGGTTGGTCATAACTTTCCTTCCAAGGAGTAAGTATCTTTTAATTTCATGGCTGCAGTCACCATCTGCAGTGATTTTGGAGCCCAAAAAAATTAAGTCTGACACTGTGTCCACTGTTTCCCCATCTATTTCCCATGAAGTGATGGGACCAGATGCCATGATCTTCATTTTTTGAATGTTGAGCTTTAAGCCAACTTTTTCACTCTCCACTTTCACTTTCATCAAGAGGCTCTTTAGTTCTTCTTCACTTTCTGCCATAAGGGTGGTATCATCTGCATATCTGAGGTTATTGATATTTCTCCCCTCAATCTTGATTCCAGCTTGTGCTTCTTCCAGTCCAGCATTTCTCATGATGTACTCTGCATAGAAGTTAAATAAGCAGGGTGACAATATACAGCCTTGACGTACTCCTTTTCCTATTTGGAACCAGTCTGTTGTTCCATGTCAGTTCTAACTGTTGCTTCCTGACCTGCATACAGATTTCTCAAGAGGCAGGTCAGGTGATCTGGTCAAATGTGAACACCTAATTTCAAAGCTTCTTTTTGTGTAGCAGCAAAGAAAGCAAAATTAATAGCAATGCACACAATAGCAGGTCATGCAAACTGATTGTGCTCCCCATTCTCTGCATATGTGAGACATTTATTGACATCAGAAAACCTCATACATTGGGAAAGAAGGACACAATTGCAGGAAATTTTTGTCAAGTTAAAAATGACCATTTGAAATCCGCCTTCATTTTCAGTGCACTTACTTTTTTTTTTTTTTTACAAGCTTCAATTTCTCACCTCTTTATTTTCAAAACCAAGGAAAATCTTTGACTGGTGGTAAAAAGTAAATTAAAATTTATATTTTAATATCTATCATTATTATAAAATATCCCAGTTTTTTAAAAAAATCTTTGCATTTAAAATCTTCAGTTTGCCCACATTAGATTATTCATTAAAATCTACAAACAATAAATACTGATGCAGGTATGGAGAAGAGAAAACTCTTCTACACTGCTAGTGGAAATGTAAATTGGTGCAGCCACCATGGAGAAAACTAAAAGTTGCCATATGATTTAGCAATCCCACTCCTGGGCATATATCCAAGCAAAGCTACAATTCAAAAAGATAACATCCACCACTATGCTCATAGCAGCATTTTTCACAAACGCCACAACATGAAAGCAAACTAATGTCCATCATCAGATGAATGGATGAAGATGTGGTACCTATATACAATGGAATACTACTTAGCCATAAAAAATAATGAAATGGTGCCATTTGCAGCAATATCAGTGGCCCTAGAGATTGTAATATTAAGTGAAGTAAGTCAGAAATAGAAAGCAAATACCATATGATAGCACTAATATCTGGAATCTAAAATATGACATAGGACTTCCCTGGTGACTCAGTGGTGGAAAATCCACCTGTCAATGCTGGAGACATGAGTTCGATCCCTGGTCCAGGAAGATCCCACAAGCTATGGAGGAACTAGGCCCATGTGCCAAAACTATTGAACCTGTGCTCCAGAGCCCAGGAGGCAGAAGTACTGAGCCCATGCGCCACAACTATTGAAGTCCACGAACCCTGGAGCCCATGCTTTGCAACAAGAGAAGCCACCATAGTGAGAAGCCTGCACACAGCAACTAGGGTACCCTCTACTCTCCACAACTAGAGAAAATGGAGACAGCTGTCTTCGTGCAGCAATAAAGACACGGTACAGCCAAAAATAAATACATATGTATATATATATGACACAAATGAACTTATCTATGAAACAAATTGACTCACAGAGAGAACAGACCTGTGATTGCTGGGGGAGGAAGGTGCAGGGAGGAATGGATTGGGAGTTTGGGATCAGCAGATGTGAACTATTATAATAGTGAATGGATAAACA
Source organism: Tragelaphus eurycerus (assembly GCA_935064755.1). Taxonomy (NCBI): domain Eukaryota; kingdom Metazoa; phylum Chordata; class Mammalia; order Artiodactyla; family Bovidae; genus Tragelaphus; species Tragelaphus eurycerus. The sequence continues at coordinate 383,795 of CAKXYN010000107.1, forward strand.
GCAAGGTCCTACTGTATAACACAGGGAACTATATTCAATATCCTGTGATAAACCACAGTGGAAGAGAAAATGGAAAAAAAGGTACATGTATATATACATATAGAAGTGAATCACTTTACAGCAGAAATACAACAATGTAAGTCAACTATGTATGTGCTTAGTCACTAAGTCATTGCTCACTCTTTGCGACTCCATGGACTGTAACCCTCCAGGCTCCTCTGTCCATGGAATTTCCCAGGAAAGAATACTGGAGTGGTTGCCATTTCCTTCTCCAGGGGACCTTCCCCACCCAGGGATCAAACTCACATCTCCTATAGCTCCTGCATTGTAGGCAGATTCTTTACCACCAGTGTCACCTACTTCAATAAAAAATTTTTTTAAAAAATAGACATAGATTGCTCATGAAAAACAAGCCCAATTCTAAATTATTACTGCCATCACAAAATGAAAACCTGATATTTTGGTGTCCATCCAAAAGCAATAAAAAATTCCCACTGTTTCAAATAATAACAATTATAGTAATAATAAGTATTTTAAAGCTAAATTTTTCTAGACTACTTCACAAATAATTAGTCAACAATATACCTGAAATGTTAGATATGTGTGTACATTTATATTTTAAATATATGTGTTTAAAACTTTATATGTAAATATATATGTAAAATTACATTGCAATATTTCTTCTTGGGGCTGTGGTAATTTCATCTGAGAAAGTATCTCCATTGAAAGTTCAATTTTATTCTTACACACTCTGCTCACTCACTCACTTCCTTACTCATCTTCAAGATGGAGAGCAGAAGCCACAAAAGAACCCCAATTCTATTGACTCTGAGTGAAGAGAGAAGGAGGGTATATACTTCAGCATATACCCTCCTGAGTGAAGAACACTGTGAAAGCCTGCATGCCACGTCTTCAGCATTAACCCAAGAGCACAATGCCTTAAACAAGCAGATCAAACTGTCATGAAAACCGCTCTTCTGCCACTTGCAAAAAAAAAAAAAAAAAAAGCTGGTGTAGGCTCTTGGGCATGAGTCTTCCTTCCTGCTGTGCGATGGCTTAAAGGCAAAGCTATTCTGCCAGCATCACTTAAGCTGCCAGCAATTGAAAGAGAAATGGGATGGAGAGAATGTTTTCTTCTGTCTTGGCCTTACTGGGATACTGTTAATACCTTTCTGGAAGCAAAGTAGAGGATTAAATACCTTCACTAAAATTATTTGATCCAGAATTTAAAGCAACATATCCTTCACCAAGATATTCAGAGAGACCGCCAGAAAGGCTATTTGGATGTTAGGAAGTGTTATGGGCTGAACCATGTCCCCTGCAAAATTCATATGCTAGTCCTAACCCCAGGCTGTAGATGGTGATTGTATTTGCAAATAGGGTCTTTAAAAAGGTAATTAAGTTAAAATGAGGTCTTTAAATGGGATTTAATCCAATATAAAGCCTTTGACTGTGAGGATCACAACAAACTGTGGAAAGCTCTTAAAGAGATGGGAATACCAAACCATCTTACCTATCTCCTGAGAAACCTGTTGGCTGATCAAAAAGCAACAGTTAGAACCGCACTGGTTCAAAATTGGGCAAGGAGTATGACAGGGCTCTCTGTTGTTTCCCTGTTTGTTTAACTCATACATTTAGCACATCATGAGAAATGCCCAGCTGGATGAGTTGTAAGCTGAACTCAAGATAGGTGGGAGAAATGTCAACAACCTCAGATACACAGATGATACCACTCTAATGGCAGAAAGTGAAGAGGAGCTAAAAAGCCTCTTGATGAGGATGAAAGAGGAGACTGAAAAGGCTGGCTTAAACCTCAACATTCAAAAAGCTAAGATCATGGCATCCAGTCTCATCACTTCATGGCAAATAGACAGGGAATTGGACTCCTAAATCACTGCAAGAGACTGCAAGGAGATCCAACCTGTCCATTCTGAAGGAGATCAGCCCTGGGATTTCTTTGGAAGGAATGATGCTAAAGCTGAAACTCCAGTACTTTGGCCACCTCATGCAAAGAGTTGACTCATTGGAAAAGACTCTGATGCTGGGAGGGATTGGGGGCAAGAGGAGAAGGGGACGACAGAGGATGAGATGGCTGGATGGCATCACTGACTCGATGGATGTGAGTCTGGGTGACCTCTGGGAGTTGGTGATGGACAGGGAGGCCTGGCGTGCTGCGATTCATGGGGTCGCAAAGAGTCGGACACAACTGAGCGACTGATCTGATCTGATCTGATCTGAGCTCCTTAGAAGAAAAGCTATGATAAACCTAGACAGCATATTAAAAAGCAGAAACATCACTTTGCCAACAAAGGTCCATATAGTCAAAGCTAGTTGACTCATTGGAGAAGACTCTGATGCTGGGAGGGATTAGGGGCAGGAGGAGAAGGGGACAACAGAGGATGAGATGGCTGGATGCCATCACTGACTCGATGGATGTGAGTCTGAGTGACCTCCGGGAGTTGGTGATGGACAGGGAGGCCTGGCGTGCTGCAGTTCATGGGGTCGCAAAGAGTCGGACACGACTGAGCGACTGATCTGATCTGATGGTTTTTCCAGTAGTCATGTACGGATGTGAGAGTTAGTTCATAAAGAAGGCTAAGTGCCAAAAATTGATGCCTTCGAACTGTCATGCTGGGGAAGACTCCTGAGAGTTCCTTGTACAGCAAGGAGATCAAACCAGTCAACCTTAACGGAAATCAACCCTGAATACTCATTGGAAGGGCTAATGCTGAAGCTGAAGTTCCAGTATTTTGGACATCTGATGCAAAGAGCCAACTCTTTGGAAAAATCCCTGATGCTGGGAAAGATAGAGGGCAGAAGGAGAAGAGGGTGTCAGAGGATGAGATGGCTGGATGGCATCACCATGCAATTGATATGAATTTGGGCAAACTCCAGAAAGTGGTGAGGGACAGGGAGGCCTGGCATGCTGCAGCCCATGGGGTTACAAAGGGTCAGACATGACTGGGTGACTGAACAACAACAATCCAATATGACCAGTGTAAGAGGAGATTAGAATACAGACACACACAGAAGGAAAAACATGTGAAGACACAGGAGAAGGTACCTGGCCGTCTACTAGCCAAAGAGAGAGGTCTAAAAAGAAATCAACCCTGCAGACACCTGGATCTCAGACTTTAAGCCACTGGAACTATGATAAAATAAATTTATGTTGTTTCAGCCATCCAGTCTATGAAACTTTGTTATGGCGGCCCTAGCAAACTCACACAGGAACTAGGAACCTACAAAAGGCAGTGAAGGCAGATCAACACCTCCGAACTGAGATCTAGAACAGCTTCCTTCTTCGGCACCTCACTCCACACGAATCCAGGTACAACTACTTACCTTCTTGGTCTGGACAGGCCATCCCAGAATTAGTTGCACCAATAAATATATTCCAGCATATTCCACGTTCCAGCAATAAACAATGAAGCATGAAGTTGGAGAAAATATTTTCCTAATATTTTTGTTGGAAGACCAGAACCTGGTACCTAAACAGCTTTAGTTCTTAATCCACACCTCTGAATTACAGACCTGCTGCCTGCATTGCCCTTTGTAAGCTTTCCATCATCACATCCAGGCCTCAGCATCCAGACCTGCTGCACCCTCAGAATCCACTGCTTCATAATCCATGGCTACCTCCATCTAGTTGCTGGCTCTGGATTTGGCATCACAATCATATTCTTTGTTCCCCTTCCAGTTCATCAAACCTGGAAAGGACAGTCTTGTGGACAAGTTCTTTCCTTCAGCCATTCAGAAATTTACCCCACAACAAATTTAAGTTGTAAGTTAGAAAACTGATCATAGAGGCCATTTGGAATCACTGAGGAATGAAGTAGGATATCAACAAGTTAAATTAAGTCTCTTAGTTTAAAATCAATTCCTTACTGAGCTTAATATTAGCCTAAAACTTGTTTAACAATACAATGCCGGTAATACAGAGAAGGTAATGGCACCCCACTCCAGTACTCTTTCCTGGAAAATCCCATGGATGGAGCTTGGTAGGCTGCAGTCCATGAGGTTGCTAAGAGTCGGACACGACTGAGCGACTTCACTTTCACTTTTCACTTTCACACATTGGAGAAGGAAATGGCAACCCACTTCAGTGTTCTTGCCTGGAGAATCCCAGGGATGGGGGAGCCTGGGGGCTGCCGTCTATGGGGTCCCACAGAGTCGGACATGAATGAAGCGACTTAGCAGTAGCAGCAGCAGCAGCATGCTGGTAATAACAAAGTTGCTGTTTGTTAAATGATTTTCTTTGTTGGAAACTTCAAATCTATTATTTTTCCTTATTGGTTGTTGACACTCTGAGTTGTCAGGGGAAAAATTATTCCTATAATATATATGAATTTTTATAATATTCTTTTTGCTATTTTCAGAAAAATGAGATAACTATAGACAGTTCCAATTTTTATTCAATTGTCAAAGCTTGTTAGAAGGAAAAGTTGTAGGAAAGGAATAAATTCCTTTTTAAAACTTCACATAACTTCCCTTTTGGTCTGTTTCAAATAGTAATGGACCTTGTTAAAACAGGAAGCTCTGGGTGATGACAAGCTTTATCAAGAATGGTACCATACATGAACAAAGAAAATTTAAAGAAATTCTTAAATAGCTCAATCCATCTCAAATGGCTCAGCCATTGTGATCTGCAGGAAAGGAAAGTTTTGCTAGGAGGGAATTGAGAAAGGTTTTTTTTTATACCTCCAAAAGACTTTGCCAGGTATTGGAAGAAGAAAAATATAGTTTGTCTAGCTTGTCAGGTTATTTATAGACAATACTTAAATCTAGATATTTTAATTACTTTTTTAAAGAACTAATTGCTCATCAGTGTCTGTTCATAAGATAATTATATTAGGCTTAAGAATTTGATGTTTCAGACCAAGTTAAAAATGACACCTCAGAAAATAGAATTTTTATTTTTATCTTAAAGCAAGCTCAGTTTAGAGGTGTCTGTTTACAAACTTTCTCCATTTAATTGGTTTTCCTAATATGAAATAGTATTTCCAAAACTAATTAAAAGTTCATTCTAATGAATATTCAAGACCAAAATGTTATCTCTGCAGTACAGTATTTAGATTTTTAAATCATCCATAAAGGTAATTATATATTTTTTTTACATTCTTAAAAAGTCATATATTGTTATTGATGCCAAATGGGTTATTTGCTTTCTCTTAGGCCATGATTGAGGAAGCCATCACCAGAGCAGAATCTTTCTCAGTTATGTACACACCATTTGCAACAAAAATCAGAGCTGATAAAATAGAAAAAGTAAAAGAAGTTTTCACAAAAATTCATCCTGCATATGTGGAGTTTATCTATACAGGTAAGAATAAGTATCTTCAAAGTATCAGCTGATGCTTTATTTTCATAAAAAACAAATACAGGGATGTTTCTGATTTTTGTTATTTCTGTTTTAAGGATTTTTTTTTTTATTATTATTAACCTGTTGAGTTGAAAGGCTATGGTTTTTACCAGTGGTCATGTATGGATGTGAGAGTTGGACTGTGAAAAAAGCTTAGCACCGAAGAATTGATGCTTCTGAACTGTGGTGTTGGAGAAGACTCTTGCGAGTCCCTTGGACTGCAAGGAGATCCAACCAGTCCATCCTAAAGGAGATCAGTCCTGGGTGTTCATTGGAAGGACTGATGCTGAGGCTGAAACTCCAATACTTTGGTCACTTCATGCGAAGAGTTGACTTATTGGAAAAGACTCCGATGCTGGGAGAGATTGGGGGCAGGAGGAGAAGGGGACGACAGAGGATGAGGCGGCTGGATGGCATCACCAACTCGATGCACACGAGTTTGGGTGAGCTCCGGGAATTGGTGATGAACAGGGAGGCCTGGCATGCTGCGATTCATGGGGTCACAAAGAGTCAGACACAACTAAGCAACTGAACTCAACTGAACTGAGTTGAAATAGAAAGTTATTTCTAGGTTTTATATAGAGCTAGCCTTATAGGTCTAGTGTAATATCCTTTGTGTCATTGGTCATGTTTCTTTTTTTAAGAGGAGAGGTAACACTTAGAAACTCTAAGATTTAAAAAAAAAAAAATGAAGGAGTAACTTGTGTAAAATGTCACCTTTTTTCATATCCTTCATCAGTAGACTAGGTGATTCTAGTATTTTCCTGAAGAAGAACTTTTTTCTCTAGCCCCTTCTCTTTCTATTTTCCTTGCTCCAACTATTTCATACCTCAAATGCACCTCTCTCTTTTTTTTTTTTTAATGTTATTCAGCCACTGGTATCCAAAGGAGATCTGGATAGTCAAGTGTATACAAAGAACACAACACTTGTGGTGTTCTTTTTTGATCTTTTTGTCTCTGGAAGCCAATTGCTTTTATTCATTCAATACTTTCTACCATGTTCCAAATGTTATTCTAAATTAAGAATTTTCTTGTATTAAATTAAGAGCCAATCCCTAATGGAGATAGAAATATCTAGTTATCTAAGACACTAAGAGTGGTCAAAAGCTTTTGTTATTGCTGTTTTACTGTCTTTAAATCATTGACTCAAAACAATATTAAAGACCATTTTGTTACTTCCAAAATTAAAAGCCTATCAACAATGACTACCATGTTAAGCAAAATCTCTAAGTACGTACACCTAATATTGTAACTTCCTGTTAAGCCCCCTGCGTTCCTTTTGCTAGGGTTTTGGAGTCAAACCACTGATTTATATGATTAATAACATACTCCATTAGTGATCACTTTTAAGGTGCCAGCTAGTCAACATTCATTATCTTTTGTTACTCTCATAACTCAAGTGACTAAGATGATTCTCATGTAGAAATGAGAATGGTAACCAGAAGAAAACAGTTTTTCCAAAGATACGCAAAAAACCACCACATCAGTGGCAGCAAGCCTTGGATTTGAATCCATGTCATCGCATGGACATGGATTGTACCCCATCGTTGGGGTACTTTATTTCCATCTGATAGAAGCCAAGATGGGACGAAAGAAAGCTTTAAGTCCTATGGAATCTGTTTCTTCCATAATGCCTCAAGCTCTTCAGAAAAAAAAGATATTTTAAAAATATAACCAGTAAAACCTTAAGGAACAAAGAAAATGTGAAGGCATAGAAAGAGAAGAAATCACACGCTATAATGACCATTGATGCTGATTTACTTAATTTGAGCATTTTTAAGAGAATAGATAAAAATATTTCAGATCTCACAATTTTTGCTAATTGTTATAAATCACTTATCATTTTGTTATGGATATATTCAGAGGGCTTTGGGGAGGAAAAGAGTGAAATCAAGAGCACACTTATGTCAATCTAGTATCATGGAAAATAAATAAGATTCAGTTATTTCCACATCTGCTCTCAGATCCATTGGTAATGAAGAGAGATTCATTGAGGAGATCACCAATTTTCCAATTTCTCTACTGGTAGAATAAATTAAGTTATATTTAACCTACTTCACAGAGAAGTTATGAAGATTAATTAATACTTAGGAAGCACTGTTGCCACTGAGGATTTAAAAACAATAATAACATTAATGAGCCAGATTCATATCTCATGTGACTCCATCAAACTTGTTATCAAGATGAATTATGATTTGTTGGCAAGGCGATTCATGCTAAAGAATCTTATACTATGAAAGAGAAGATAATTATAAGTTACTGATGATTGTTTCTATTATTTTATAATTACTAATTGCTGGATTGTGACAGTGCTGTATGAGAACAGAGAGAGAAAAGACGCAGTGTCTGAAGGAGAAGGGGAGGTAGAGAAGGCAATCTTGAATTTTCAGTTTCATAAGGACTGCTTGGGTTCTTTGCTCTGTGTGATGGGTACTTTGGGTTAACAGACTATGACATTGATGACATGCATTATTTGCCTCTGTTGCACTGATTAAAGGGTCTCTCCAAAGCTATTGCTGGAATGATGGTGAAACCGCTATTACTAACTATATGTGCAAGTCTTAGTGGCATCTCTTCTTTTCCCCTCAAGTAATTCCAAGGTGAGGAAGAGAGGAGGCCAAATGTGGTCTTTAGCTTCTGTATATTTCTCACAAGAGGTGCAGACTGATGATTTGGGCAGGTATCAGTAGCCAAAGGCAGTAGCTAGACAGTGACTCTTTGCAACCCTATGGGCTGTAGCCCACCAGGCTCCTCTGTCCATGGAATTTTCCAGGCAAGAATAGTCAAGTCGACTGTCATTCCCTCCTCCTTTGAAGATCTTGCCAACCCAGGGATCAAACTCTCACCTGCATTGGCATGTGGATTTCTTTACCACTGATCCACCTGGGAAGCCCCAGGATTCTCCTTTTATCTCCTTTGATAGAATTTAAGAAGCTTCTATGTTGCCAAAAATGTATTCAGTTACTTATTTCAACAAATAGTCATGCAGTGTAACTGGACAGTTACACAGCAAATATGTACAAATGTAAGAATTTTTTTAAACTTACACGTTTGCCTTTGATCTGCCCAGAGCCAAAAATGTATTCTTTCCCACCCTGCAGGACACAGTCCCATCCAATCATTTCTAAAATTTAGATTCTCTTCAGTAATTATCTGATCCAATTCACCATTTTTTCCCCCTTTCCATGGGACTTTCTTCTCCTTCTACTCTGGTTTCAACACTCTTGCTTGTGCATGTATGGTCAGTCACCTCAGTAGTGTCTAACTCATTGTGACCCACTGCACTGTAGCCCGCCAGGCTCCTCTGTCCATGAGATTCTTCAGGCTAAAATACTGGAATGGTTTGCCATGCCCTCCTTCAGAGGATCTTCCCAACCCAGGGATCTAATCTGTCTCCTGTATTGCGGGTGGATTCTTTACCTGCTGAGCCGTCAGGGAAGCCCAGAAGCCTGAGGGCATGTGAGGAAAGAGTCCTCTTCCAAAGTTTGGTGCAGGCTGGCACAGCTGCTGATTACACGACTAGTGCAACTTGAGACAGCTCTGTTAGTTTGAGCAGGACCTGATGGGGTCACTTATGTGACCTAGGTAGCGCTACAATATACCTGACTTTAGTCATTTATACTTCAGGGTGAAAGTTGGACTGTATTTTCCCTCTCTTCTAAAGAATATTTCAATTAAAACCTAAGCTCAAATTATGGAACTGAAGGCTGATTCTAATTAAAAGAATGGTGGAGGAGAAAACAGATGAAAGAGCAGTTTGGGAATAGAAGTCCTTGCCACCAAAAGTGGCAAGGTTCAGTGAGGTTGCTGACTCAATAACAGACAGTGTTTGAATGTGGATAGAAATAATATATGCCACTCGCAGGCCTGACCCATAAACTTCTGCCATATAGAATTCTCTTTTCCTTGCTACTGACTGAGTGGGTAGAACTGCAAAACTAAAGAAGCTGCAAGGCAAAAGAAGCTTGGATCCCTGAATGACCATATGGAAGGCAACCCACTGAATACCTACACAAATTAAAAAAAAAAATTCTCTTGTCTTCTCTTGTCTCAGATCACTGAGATTTGAAGGTTCTCTGTTAAATCAGGTGACTTAACTCTAACAGACTACCTTACATCATAACTAGTAGATGCTTTCCTACTCCATCTACAGTGTACACAATAAATTCATGTGAACTCAATGGAGAAAGGATAAACATCCCCCCGTGTGCAGTCAAACTCACCCTCAGAAACACTCAGATTGTGTACATTCCCTTCTACCTCCCACTCACTCATCCTTCCTTGAACAACTACAGGTGGATGTTCTCATACATATGTGTTTGTACCCACTCAAAGAAAGGGAACATTTCAGGAGAGACACAGATGCCCCACAGGAGACAGAACACGATTACACAGTTTGCAAAAGGGAACATTTCAGGAGAGACACAGATGCCCCACAGGAGACAGAACACAATTACGCAGTTTGCATTCCAGCAGGAAAAACTGAGGTCACAAGTAGGAGTTTTAGAAGTCATCCAAATCAACAGTCAACAGATGAAGGTCATAAAATCTGTACCTTGAAGATCTTGGATGAAAAGTCCACCTATCAAAGTTCTACAGGATAAGTAGGTATTATCATTAAAACTTGGAGACTAATACATTTAGCTCTCCCGGCAGAGGCTGGCAGACAAATCTCCAACTCAGAAACTCTGCCCAACTCCAGGTCACCTTCAGCAAGCGTACACAGTATTCAGTTCATTACTCTTTGATCATGTGACAATGCTGTGAGCCCAGTAATAGCTGGCAGAGGTGATGGGGATAAGCAAGAAGAGTATTTGTGATAGAGATTCCCCAGGCAGTGTGTTCTTTCTAGCTAACCCCTAATTCACAGTCACCCTTATCAGGGATTTTCACATGAAAAATAAATTGCAAAGGGAAAAAACTGTAAAAAACTCATTTTGAAACTCAGAGAGGTCTAAATAGTTTTAATATTTTATTAAATAGACCAACTAAACTAGTGATCTATTATGAGAAAAACTCGCTTCACCCTCAGTGCTGTGCTTAGTCGCTCAGTTATGTCCGACTCTTTGCAATCCCGTGGATTGTAGCCCATCAGGCTCCCCTGTCCTTGGAATTCTCCAGGCAAGAATACTCAAGTAGGATGCCATGTCCTCCAGGGGATCTTCCCAACCCAAAGATTGAACCCAGGTCTCCCACACTGCAGGTGGATTCTTTACTGACTGAGCCACCAGGGAAGCCTCCCTCAGTGGCAGGCACTAAGACCATATTTATATTGTCCTTATAACCTCTACAAGACTGATAAAGGAGGGTCAAAATTCAAATCTGCCTCATTGGACAACCAGGCTTATATATCCTCAGGAATTCACTGTGCAATCTTTGCTATGTGGGGAATGTGGTAAGACCCACCAAAATCTTAAAGCTATATTATAATAGACCTATATTGTACTACATCTCATGGAGGGAAAAAATTACTGAATTTTAGCAGTGTAGCTATCCATTTTTCTTATTTAAGGAAAAATCTAGCTTGATTCATGCAGAGAAGTCAGCATATATAAAACAAATAATAATTCACTAACCCTAGAATTATTATGTTTTCATTTATAAAGATTTTGCTTGAGATTTTTATTCATATATTCCAATGAAATAATGCAATTCTCTATAGTTCTTATTCTTGCATGGTTGTATTTTAATAATAATAAAGTAATACAATAAGCATATCCTGTCTCCACTTGATGAAAATATCAAGATTTATTTGCTAAATAAATAAATATTCAGTAATGGATCTGTGCTTAGTAATATTTAATAGAAAAGTTTTCTGGATCAGATATCAATTACTTTAACACTTAGGTGGATAGAGTCATATCTTGTCTTTCCAATGTAATTTAATTCCCAAGAGTAAATATATATATGTTCAGAAGAATAATATATTGTTTTAAAATAGACCTTTAAAAATTGCTTTTCACTGAAATTTATAACCTTGTTCTTGTTCAGTCATCATTTACCAGTAAGGATAATACAGTCTTATGCTTTCTAAAATGTAAAGTTAAAATTCCTTATTTTATTCTTTCCTCTTCAAAATATTATAATTTTATCATGATCAAGAACTTCCAAGATTAAACTATTTTCCTCCTCTTTCTAACTCACTTTATCAAATGGAAAAGTTTATAGAATTAAAGAGCCTACATTTCCAATATTATTATGAAAGTGTTACAGCCAGGTTGGTTATAAAGATAAATAATCTCATGTTTGCACCACAAGAATTCTTTGTAGAAATAGAGAATCATTCCCAAAGTAAAGAAATTCCTCATACATGGGGCTAAAGTCTCTGTTCTTAAAATATTAAATTGCTGGTCTTCCCAATGGGAAGAGTGGTGTTCCAGCACTATTCTATCTAATGAGAGTAAACACTTCTCAGTGAGCAGCCCACTATCCTTTGCAGTAGCAGGTTACAACATCGTTCACCTCTGGTCTCCATCACCTACTGTCTCTTGCCTTCTATGATTGCTTTTCTCCTGGACCTCTCTGAAAGTGTAATGCATCCTGCTTAATGTGTTTTCTTATGGGACCTGACTGAAGACAAACACTGTTTCATTTAAAGAAATACCAGTCAGTAATTCAAAAATAAATGGAAGTAATGTAAGTTTTTGCTCTAGCCTCTTAAGAAAAACCAGTGTGTTGGGGCAAGGTGGTGTGGTTGGAATGAGATACATGGCAGAAAGCAGATGTCAGAGGTATTTTATCCATCATGTTCAGAGAACCCTTGTAATGTACACATGCACACACTTACCTGGCAGCTTCCCGCCACGTCTCTTTTCCCACTCTAAGCTCTCCAATACACTCCCCAAGTTTATTCCTTCATGAACAGAGTAATCCCTTTCTGGTGTCAGTCTTGGCAGCCTTAACAGTGTCTCAGGCTCTTATCCATCACCTGTTACCTCAGTCTACATTAAAAAAAAAAAAAATTCCATAATAATTTCAAAATAAACTAAGCTCATTTCGGCAGGTAAAGGAGCAGTGAGGTAAATATTCAAAAAGGAGCAGTGAGGTAAATATTCATGTTAAGATTTTATTTTTCCTGAAACACTTACTTATGTTATCTAATCTAGCCACTTTGTAATATTATAGTTAATCATTCAGTTCAGTTCAATTCAGTTCAGTCACTCAGTCGTGTCCGACTCTTTGCGACCCCGTGAATCGCAGCAGGCCAGGCCTCCGTGTCCATCACCAACTCCCGGAGGTCACTCAGACTCACATCCATCGAGTCAGTGATGCCATCCAGCCATCTCATCCACTGTTGTCCCCTTCTCCTCCTGCCCCCAATCCCTCCCAGCATCAGAGTCTTCTCCAATGAGTCAACTCTTCGCATGAGGTGGCCAGAGTACTGGAGTTTCAGCTTTAGCATCATTCCTTCCAAAGGAATCCCAGGGCTGATCTCCTTCAGAATGCACTGGCACTGCTATCTAATGAATCATGCAGCTGAGCATTAAAATCCCTAAAGACTGAACTCTCAATTATATAAAACAATGTCTCTGTGTTCTTAATTTTAAACTCTACAAATCGATTGTGTGCAGAATTGGAAATTTCTATTTTGCAATATTATCCTTTTTTTTTTTCCTTCAGTTTTACATATTTGGCATTCAGGTCCTATTTACTTATGCTTTAATACTTGGCTCGGTTACCTTACACCTTTTAGGCAGGAGCTTTTCTTGATGATCTTGTGGCCCAGAGATAATCACTGCTTTGCACACTTAAAATAGAGCCCCATCGAAGTTATTTGTTATTCTTTTATTTTTTTTTTTAATTTACTTTTTAGCCATGCCACATTGGTATGTGGGATCTTAGTTACCAGACATGGGATTGAACCTGGGCCCTCTGCACTGGAAGCACAGTTTTTTAACCACTGGACCACCAGGAAAGTCCCCTCAGCCAAGTTATTCATCTTTTCTCATTTATTCTTTAAATGATTTTTATTGTGAAATATCATAGACATTTAAATTTACAGAAAACAAATGCTCAGCTAAACTAATTATTACAGAATAAATAAAGTAAAAAACAAAACAAAACATTGCTAGCTTTCCAGGTATCCTCTACTGGCCTCTGAAAAATCCCCAACCAACCATTCCCTACTTCCTACCAACGTAAACACTGTCCTCACCACCTGGAAGTCACTGTGCTCCATAATCTAAGGAATCATGTACTCATATATTCTGAAAAATTCATATATTCTGAGAAACTCAACATTAAAAAAAAATACTAATCCTTACTCCTTGCTTTTCTTTCATTGAAGAATTTTAGCTGGACATTTGTTACCTCTATTCATCCAATTTTCCGTTATCACCGAAGCTGTTCCTTATCTTTACTATTTCTTTGTCTCTGTATCCCATCCATTTTGAATCTGAATGAGTGTTAGTCACTCAGTCATGTCCCGTTCTTTGGAACCCCATGAACTGTAGTGGCCACAAGATTGGAAAAGGTCAGTTTTCATCCCAGTCCCAAAGAAAGGCAATGCCAAAGAATGCTCAAACTACCGAACAATTGCACTCATCTCATACTCTAGCAAAGTGATGCTCAAAATTCTGCAAGCCAGGCTTCAGCAATATGTCAACCGTGAACTTCCTGATGTTCAAGCTGGTTTTAGAAAAGGCAGAGGAACCAGAGATCAAATTGCCAATATCTGCTAGATCATCGAAAAAGCAAGAGAGTTCCAGAAAAACATCTATTTCTGCTTTATTGACTATGCCAAAGCCTTTGACTGTGTAGATCACAATAAACTATGGAAAATTCTGAAAGAGATGGGAATACCAGACCACCTGATCTGCCTCTTAAGAAATCTGTATGCAGGTCAGGAAGCAACAGTTAGAACTGGTCATGGAACAACAGACTGGTTCCAAATAGGAAAAGGAGTACGTCAAGGCTGCATATTGTCACCATGTTTATTTAATTTATATGCAGAGTACATCATGAGAAATGCTGGACTGGAAGAAACAGAAGTTGGAATCAAGATTGCTGGGAGAAATATCAATAACCTCAGATATGCAGATGACACGACTCTTATGGCAGAAAGTGAAGAGGGGCTAAAAAGCCTCTTGATGAAAGTGAAAGTGGAGAGTGAAAAGGTTGGCTTAAAGCTCAACATTCAGAAAACGAAGATCATGGCATCTGGTCCCATCTCTACATGGGAAATAGATGGGGAAACAGTGGAAACAGTGTCAGACTTTGTTTTTCTGGGCTCCAAAATCACTGCAGATTGTGACTGCAGCCATGAAATTAAAAGACGCTTACTCCTTGGAAGGAAAGTTATGACCAAACTAGATAGCATATTCAAAAGCAGAGACATTACTTTACCAAAAAAGGTTCGCCTAGTCAAGGCTATGGTCTTTCCTGTGGTCATGTATGGATGTGAGAGCTGGACTGTGAAGAAGGCTGAGCGCCGAAGAATTGATGCTTTTGAACTGTGGTGTTGGAGAAGACTCTTGAGAGTCCCTTGGACTGCAAGAAGATCCAACCAGTCCATTCTGAAGGAGATCAATCCTGGAATTTCTTTAGAAGGAATGATGCTAAAGCTGAAACTCCAGTATTTTGGCCACCTCATGCGAAGAGTTGACTCATTGGAGAAGACTCTGATGCTGGGAGGGATTGAGGGCAGGAGGAGAAGGGGACGACAGAGGATGAGATGGCTGGATGGCATCACTGACTTGATGGGTGTGAGTCTGGGTGACCTCCGGGAGCTGGTGATGGACAGGGAGGCCTGGCGTGCTGCGGTTCATGGGGTCGCAAAGAGTCGGACACGACTGAGCGACTGATCTGATCTGATCTGATCTGAACTGTAAATATTAATCCCATTGAGAACTCTTTTAATTTCATTTTAGCTGTAACAGGTAATGATAATCAAGATTGTATATTTTGCTTTTCTCTTGTTAGTTTGTATTTCTTAATGCATTCAGTGAATCAGCTTCCCAGGCATTGGATTCATCTCTACAATGGGAAATTCTTATCTTTAGTAAATGATCACAGCACAACTGCAGTTTCACACCACGAGTGGCCACCCAGGAATCAAAGATTTCTCACCCTCCACTCTTTTTATCCTTTTTCTTCCCAAACCACATGTTTTCATGAGCCAAAACCATTTTAGCAAATCTCACTTCTGACCCCAAATATAGGATTGCTTTTTCCTCACAACACTTTTGACACCAAATATGTGGGTGTTTTCTGTACCACTGCTCTAACTCTCAGCCACCAACTGGGCTTTTAATAATTCAACTTTGGTCTTAACTATCCAGAGTTAGTACAGACCTCACAGATTAAGGGATCTATCCTACAAGACCGCCCCCCAACTTCAGATGCCAGTCACAAGTCCCAGATCTCCTATACTTCTAATCAAGAAGTTATAAATTGGGGGTTCCCACCACCCCCAATTTAGGTTTTATAATTTTCCAGGATGACTCATAGTACTCAGGAAGTGCTTTACTTACAATTACTAGTTTATCATAAAGGATACAACTCAAGAACAGCCAAACTGAAGAGATATTGGGTTTGCCAAAAGTTTTTTTGGTAACATCTTATGGAAAAACATAGGGCAAAGTAAGGTACGTAGAGGGGTGTGTGTGTGTGTGTGTGTGTGTGTGTGTGTGTGTGTGTTCAGGGAGCTCCCAGGCTCTCTCTGGTGCACCACTCTCCCAGTACCTCACTGAACTTCACTAACCCAGAAGCTCTCCAAACCCCATCATCTGGGGGGATTTATGGAGGTTTCATCATGATTGGTTTAATCATTGGCCACTGGTGATTAACTCAATCTCCAGCCTGTCTCCTCAGAGCATGAAGAATGAGGCTGAAAGTCCCATGTTTCCAATCAAGGCTTGGTCTTTCTTGAGACTAGCCTCCATCCTGGCATAAGCTCTCTGGGGAACTGACAAGAGTCACCTCATTAGAACAAAAGACACTCCTATTATCCATTACCACTCAGGAAATTCCAAGCATCATAGAAGCTCTGTGCAAGAAACTGGGGACTGCTAAGTCACTTCAGTCATGTCCAACTCTGTGAGACCCCATAGATGGCAGCCCACCAGGCTCCCCTGTCCCTGGGATTCTCCAGGCAATAACGCTGGAGTGGGTTGCCATTTCCTTCTCCAATGCATGAAAGTTAAAAAGTGAAAGTGAAGTCACTCAGTCGTGTCCGACGCTTCACAACCCCACGGATTGCAGCCCACCAGGCTCCTCTGCCCATGCGATTTTCCAGGCAAGAGTACTGGAGTGGGGTGCCATTGCCTTCTCCAGAAACTGGGGACAAAGACCAACTATTTTTCTATGATACCACACCATCTCTCGCTCATTGTAGATAGTAACAAGTGTATGTTATTTACTCTTGGGTGCAAGCCACTATTCGCTGTGGCTTTACCTGGGAGAATCCAGTAGAGTTTGGGTTGACTTTGTTTCCTCCCACGGATTTCTTTTGATTTTTCCAAACACTATAGAGTCCTACCAATGAGAGAGCCTTTGTTTCTGGAGCTGAGATTTCCTGGGCATCTATGTGTAGTATAAATTCAAACCTTATCCCATGCCTAGAGTTAAAATTCTCAAAGAAGGGGAAAAATAATCCTACTCCAGGCCCCCAAAATTCAGGGCATTATAGCGACAATATGTTATTTCACTAACTGTGAATCTAACAAATATTGAAGGAAATAGTATCTTTCCTGTTTGTCTCAAATCTACTTTGCTAGGGATGGAATTAAGGAACTTTCCCAGAATAAATACAATACAGCTGATTAAACATAAAACTTCAGAAACAATAAGAGTTTCAAGTGAAATAAAAATAAACTACTTATAAAAATCTTATGTAGTTATTAATTTTTTCACATTTTACAAATGGGTTTTGAGAGGAAACATATACAAAGATTGGTTTGGAGAAGTAGCCCAGCAGCCTAAAGGGAAAATTAGGAATGAAAACCAATTTTTTTCACTTGCATCTATAGCTCTGACATTATAACGAAGGTCAACAGGAAAATACAAGTTTTTATACAAAGATTCATTATACATATAGCTTTCTCATACATCAAATGCAAAAATCAAAATACACTATGCTTTTAAAAGTGGAAACTTTTATTATTTATGGGGGGGCAATAATGATCAGTTAGCTGCAAAAGCTGCTGCCTTTTGCTATTTTCTTGCTGATGTGAATTTGTGGATAACTTCCAAGACAGAGGTATCGGTATTAAAAGAAGTGCAAGATAAAGCTCAGAAAATGATTGGGAAAGAAGTAGTGACAAAGTGCTGGCATTATGAAGGGACTGGAGAAACTAAACTCTGAGACTGAGCTCTAAAAGGAAGTCATATAAAACTGACATGGTCCCATCTCACAGTGAACAACTGGGACCTTTAGAAATGAGATTTTGCTCTAACCCAAAATGTCAGAACATTTTGTTATGGACAAAGGGCAGAGAAATGACATAGACACTGGAAAATAGAGAGGAAATGAAACTTAGAGAAAGGTGATAAGAGAATCTTGGCAAATTTGCGTATTCCTAAAAAAAGTTTTAAAATCTCTAGGACTTTTCATTTTTCCAAATTGCTTTGAGAAGTTCATCCACAATCTGTTGACTGTGGCTATGTTGAGGTGTCCAACAGAAAATATTGATGATGGTGATATCTGTGCTTTCTACTTTATGTCCAGAGAGCTCAAATTTTATTTTATAGATATGTAGCTTCATGAAAATAAGCAGTCCCTTCTACATAGAGATGAGTCAGCTGATCTATACTCAATAGGTCACATTTTTGCAGGTGCTTTTCTGGTGCTTCTGACAGTTTCACTAAGCCAGATTCTCCATTCATCCAATCTTCTTAGTGACTAAGAGTCCACGTTTCCCAGAGAACAAGCTGCATCAAGAGCGCAACCTGAATACGAAACTAATTCTTCCATCTCATCAGAGCTGGTCTGTTCATTTGAGCACCAACTACCCTGAGTTATCTAATACACATTATTTTACTTCACTCACCCTTTGTAAATTGACCAGAAACCACTTAATGTTTAGGGAAAATGAAAAACAAAGATTGTGTGATATTATTTTCTAAATTTCAGGTAAGTGTGGTTCAGTCGCTCAGTCAGGTCCAACTCTTTGCAACCCCATGGACTGCAGCACGCCAGGCCTCCCGGTCCATCACCAACTCCCAGAGTTTACCCGAACTCATGTCCATTGAGTCAGTGATACCATCCAAACATTTCATCCTCTGTCATCCCCTTCTCTTCCTGCCTTCAATCTTTCCCACCATCAGGGTCTTTTCCAATGAGTTACTTCTTTGCATCAGGTCGCCAAAGTATTGGAGCTTCAACATCAGTCCTTCCAATGAATATTCAGTACTGATTTCCCTTAGGATGGACTGGTTTGATCTTCTTGCAGTCCAAGGGACTCTCAGGAGTCTTCTCCAACTCCACAGTTCAAAAGCATCAATTCTTCAGTGCTCAGCTTACATGACTACCGGAAAAACCACAGCTTTGATTAGATGGATCTTTGTTGGCAAAGTAATGTCTCTGCTTTTTAATATGCTGTCTATGTTTGTCATAGCTTTTCTTCCAAGGAGTAAGCATCTTTTAATTTCATGGCTGCAGTCACAGTCCGAAGTGATTTTGGAGCCCAAGAAAAATGTTTGTCACTATTTCCATTGTTTCCCCATCTATTTGCCATGAAGTGATGGGACCAGATGCCATGATCTTCATTTTTTGAATATTGAGTTTTAAGCCAACTTTTTAACTCTCCTCTTTGACTTTCATCAAAAGGCACTTTAGTTCCTCTTCACTTTCTACCATAAGGGTGGTGTCATCTGCATATCTGAGGTTATTGATATTTCTCCCAACAATCTTGCTTCCAGCTTGTGTTTCATCTAGCCTGGCATTTCGCATGATGTACTCTGCATAGAAGTTAAGTAAGCAGGGTGACAACATACAGCCTTGATGTACTTCTTTCCTGATTTGGAACCAGTCTGTTGTTCCATGTCCAGTTCTAACTGTTGCTTCTTGACCTGCCTACAGATTTCTCAGGAGGCAGGACAGGTGGTCTGGTATTCCAAACTCAAAGAATTTTCCATAGTTTGTTGTGATCCACACAGCCAAAGGCTTTGGCATAGTCAATAAAACAGAAATAGATGTTTTTTCTGGAACTCTCTTACTTTTTCGATGATCCAACAGATGTTGGCAATTTGATCTCTGGTTCCTCTGCCTTTTCCAAATCAAGCTTGGATATCTGAAATTTCTCAGTTCACATATTGTTGAAGCTTAGCTTGGAGAATTTTGAGCATTACTTTGTTGATGTATGAGATGAGTGCAACTGTGTGGCAGTTTGAACATTCTTTGGCATTGCTTTTCTTTGGGATTGGAATGAAAACTGACCTTTTCCAGTCCTGTGGCCACCACGGAGTGTTCCAATTTGCTGGCATATTGAGTGCAACACTTTAACAGCATCATCTTTAGGATTTGAAATAGCTCAGCTGGAATTCCATCACCTCCACTAGCTTTGTTCATAGGGATGCTTCCTAAAGCCTATTTGACTTTGCATTCCAGGATGTCTGGCTCTAGGTGAGTGATTGCACCATTGTGACAGAGAAATAAATCCTATCTCAGAAGCTCTGAACATTTAATTAGCTTTGTTTGTTTTTTTTTTTTTTTTTTTTTGAAGTTCTATTCTTCCTGGACCATTAAAAATACAGGATTAATAAAAGTGGGTTTTTTTGTTTTTTCTTTTTAGATTCAAGTATTGACTGAGCACCTACTAGGTGCTTGGAGCATGAAGATAACTTGAAGATATTATCTTCAAGAGAATTAAAACTTATTGGAGTGATGAGACATAGCCCCATTAAACATGAGGAGATGCACTCTGGAATGAATAGTCTAGGTGTTCTTTAAGAGTTTGGGAGGAGGTTCTGAAGAACTTGTGGCTCAGACAGTAAAGCTTCTGCCTGCAATGCGGGAGACCTGGGTTCAATCCCTGGGTCAGGAAGATCCCTTGGAGAAGGAAATGGCAACCCACTCCAGTACTCCTGGCTGGAAAATTCCATGGACAGAGGATCCTTGTAGGCTACAGTCCATGGGGTCGTAAAGAGTCAGACACAACTGAGTGACTCCACTCACTCACTCTGAAGTACTTAGGAAGCGCTTTATGACTGTTGTTGTAGTTGCTAAGTTGTGTCTGACACTTTGCAGCCCCATGGACTGTAGTCCACCAGACTTCTCTGTCCACGGAATTTCCCAGGTGAGAATACTGGAGTGGGTTGCCATTTCCTTCTCCAGGGGATCTTCCCAACCCAGGGATCAAACCCACATCTCCTGCATTGGTAGGCAGGTTCTTTACCACTGAGCCACCAGGGAAGCCCCTTTATGGACTAGATGGAAATTAAATTAGGCACAGTCTGGAAGAATAGTGATTGATTGAATAAAAGAAATATTGAGGGAATAGGAAGTTGTTTAAGGTGTTAAAGCACAAAGAAAAATTCAAAGGCAGGAAGACCACAGGCTGCTACAAATTAGTAAAATCAGCAGAGTTGATGAGAAAGATTTATATTGGAGAAAACATAGGAATGAAGTATACATTGTGAATCACATGCACACAATTGAGAGCCTTGAATATGGGAAAGAAGCACTGAAATTCCTGAGGAAGGATGTGACAATGACAAAGTTGATACTGGTGACATTTCAGGGATGAATATTCACTGGTTGCTGTTGTGGAGATATATCGGTGTGAAATGTTACTGATGGTAGCAAGGCTTGTTGGGAAACGTTTTCTATAATCCGGGTGCTGTGTGATCAGAAATTTAACCAGTGTGCTAGCACTGATAATGCAAAGAAAGGGGTTAATATGAGTTGTATTACAATGG
The DNA here is from genome assembly GCA_935064755.1 of Tragelaphus eurycerus. Taxonomy (NCBI): domain Eukaryota; kingdom Metazoa; phylum Chordata; class Mammalia; order Artiodactyla; family Bovidae; genus Tragelaphus; species Tragelaphus eurycerus. The sequence goes on from CAKXYN010000107.1 coordinate 405,012, forward strand.
GCAGATTTAATGAGCTTTTGGGATTCCCTAAATGTCAGAGAACAAGAGGAAAGAAAAGTCAACAATGGCTTCAAAATTTTAAGACAAAATAATTGGGTGAACTTGGCCATTCCTACAATATACTGGTGAAAAGAAGGTGAGAGGGATGTTGTGGAGATTTCAAAAATCACTTTTAAGGCATATACTTGCTGTTTGTGAGGTAACGTTTGTAATGGTGAGCAAATGGTGATGTCCCAGTAGGCACTGGGAAATGTGATGCGTGAAATTTTGCAGGTGAAACTATGGCTTTGGATTCCCCCAGTCTTTTGATTAGAAGTAGTAGCTAATGCCACAAGAATAGAGAAATTCCCCCAAGAGTGTTCATATGAAGAAAATAATAGTAAGAGACAACGTAGAAGAGAGAGGGAGGAAGGGGAAGCAGTAGGCATGTGGGTAGGAGAGAAAGGGGGATACAGACAGACAGAAAGGCAAAGAGAGGGACAGAGAGACAGAAACTGTCACTGAGCTTCAGGAAGGTGACTTCAAGGAGAAAGGAGGGAACATGCAGAAGGTCAAAGAACAAGAATGACTTGAGTACCTGCCAGTCAGCTCCAGCCTCCTGAGGTACAATAAAAGGTTCTTGATAAAGGGCAAACGTTACCCTCTTTTGCTGAGAATTGGACATCTTTCACTTGGAGGCCAAAGAATTGAAAGATCATATTTCTACAAGAAACTAAGTTTGTATCATCTATCTTTGGTATTTTCTTAAAAACATCTGCTTCCTTAATGGTAAAAATTTGGAACTGTGTCATACCTGCAAACTGATTTTTTAATAATAGTTTTGGTCCTAGTCATCTAAATTTCATCTGCAATTGTGATAAATTGTAAACAAATGCCTTAAGGGATTTATTTCTCCCAAGTTTTCTTCTGACATGACAGGAGCAAAGAAGACATCTTTAATCAATTCAACTTTCCTACCAAAGGACAATATAGTCTGGTTAATTTTCATACCCATCAGAGGCTCAGGGCTTTTTGGACATAGGTAGAGGTTTATGAGCATAGAACCGAGAACAATTAGCGTTCAAATTAATGTTACATGAGATTCAACATCTGGAAGTATGTTGTCATTTTGGGTCATAGACCACCTGCTAGGCTAAATGTTCACACAACTGCAATTTACTCTGCATACAAATGGAATAAAAATGATACTTTAAAAATAGTTTTTGATTTAGCAGTATGTTTATAGAGGTCTGTCACATTTCAAAACTTCAATAGAATTGAACAATGGATTGATCAAGATGAAACATACAGCACCAAAAGGAATAAAAAAATACCTTTTTGAAAATACATTTTATAACAAATTAGCTATAGTGCTAATATTAATTTCTCTAGTTGATCTACCCACTGTCACTCTTTATCCATCAAATATTTAAGAACAAGAAGAGATCAACCTCTCATTCTTTATTCTATTTATGTAACAGACCCTGAAAACATTGGCTGTTTCTGGCAACATATCAGAAAATGCCAAATCTCAAGATGCCTCCTGCAACTCACCTCAAATACCAGCCCATTCACAACACACCCTAAACACACTCATTTAGGGGGTCTCTGGAGTTACCCAGATAGCCAAGCCTCTCTCCAAAGGGTGGCCCCAGACTTCATCACCAGTCTGACCAGAAGGCCCTGGGGCCTTTTAAGTGAGGAAGCAAAATCAGATAAAAGAGCAAACCATCACTAGGGAACACACACTTTCTCCTACCCTCCACCTCTAGAGTATGCTAGTTCTTGGAAATGCCAGCAGTTTAGAAATGTCAGCCTTTAGAGAGTGCAAAAGAACAATAGCAATCCAAAAAACAAGTTATGACCATTTATCAGAATGATGAGGAAATGGTAACCCACTCCAGTATTCTTGCCTGGAAGATTCCATGGACAGAGGAGCCTGGCAGGTGACAGTGCATGAAGTTGCAAAGAGTAGGACAGGACTGAGCACACAGCTCAAAATAGTATCCACTTTTATTTTTACTTAGCTGCCTTTTCACATGATCGGGTGATTGGCAACTTCAGTAAAACAGGTAAACTCTTGGTTGGGTGTGTCTGTGAATATCTGCAGGAGATTTCAAAGGCAAAGAAATTTTCTGCAAATGCAGAAATCACATTTTACCTCATTTACATAAATGAGCCATCATTTTTAAAAGAGTTTGGAATTCAAACACCAACTAAAGCATCATCTCATATTGCAATCTGCATTTAAAGTGCCTAAAAAGCTATGAACCCTCGAGCCTTTGTTGTACTTTTCTAGCTAGAGTAAGGAAATGTCCAATCTAGAACTGGGTCTGGTAAAGCCATCTACATATTGGCATTGCCCTGCTTCTGTAACTCACTTCCCATTGATTGTCAAAGTGATGATAATTATCAGTGGGTCGTTTCGAGAGTTAAGCCCTGTGCTCTGATGTCCAGCTGCCTGACTCTCAATTCCTGTCCCTCCATATGCTGTATGGTCTTGGGTAAGTTTGTAACTTCTTGAAGCTCCAGTTTGGTCATTTGTAAGGTGGGCATAATATGTCCTGCTCTATGTGGTTATTGAGGGAGAAGGATAATCTGGGTGTTGTGTAGGAAACAGAAGAAGGGCCATGTAATTGTCAGTCTTCAATATTACTGAGTGGTTATCAGATCCTGAGTCACCAAAGACTAAATCGTGTTTAATATATTTTTCTTCTGTGCTTGTGTTTACAAGATATTTTGTAATATTTTCTTTTAATTATCAGCCTACATGTTAACTCTATTTGACAGCCATATGCTATTTACTTAACCAAAATGTGCCACATAGCTTATGGCAATGTTTTCCAAACTGTGCTTTAAAAAACTGGGCCTCTGGTGGTAGGGAAGGGGAGGTTTAAAGATGGCTGCCGTGTGAGGGATATAAAATGGGGCACAGCAATGAGGGCCAGTGGTCACTGATTCAGGCTTCTAATGGAAAACCTCTACCTTTACTGACTTTAAATAGTGGGCTTCTCAGTTAAATTTTAGCTTGAACAAAGTGTTTTGCGGCTCAAAAGGTGGGTGGAGGAGTCAGAAAATGCAGATAAAAACACTAATGGTTTACTATTATTTTTAAAAGAAATACTACAGATAGCAAAGACTATATTTGAACTGTTGCCATTTGAGTTCTGATTCTAGATTAAAAATTATCATCTAAATCATAATTTAAGGATATTTGGAATTTCATCTTTTTCCCTCCCTGGCAGTGTTAAGTAGGAAGGACTCATTAAACTCTGTTCATTATCCTTCTTTTGAGAAGTCTATTGTATAAAGCAAGAAACACCTGGAGTAACAGGCAAATTTGGCCTTGGAATACGGAATGAAGCAGGGCAAAGACTAATAGAGTTTTGCCAAGAAAATGCACTGGTCATAGCAAATACCCTCTTCCAACAACACAAGAGAAGACTCTATACATGGACATCACCAGATGGTCAACACCGAATCAGATCTTATATTCTTTGCAGCCAAAGATGGAGAAGCTCTATACAATCAGCAAACACAAGACCAGGAGCTGACTGTGGCTCGGACCATGAACTCCTATGCCAAATCAGATGAATGAAAGTAGGAAAACTACTAGACCAAGGTATGACCTAAATCAAATCCCTTATGATTATACAGTGGAAGGAGAAATAGATTTAAGGGCCTAGATCTGATAGATAGAGTGCGATGAACTATGGAATGAGGTTCGTGAATTGTACAGGAGACAGGGATCAAGACCATCCCCATGGAAAAGAAATGCAAAAAAGCAAAATGGCTGTCTGGGGAGGCCTTACAAATAGCTGTGAAAAGAAGAGAAGCGAAAAGCAAAGGAGAAAAGGAAAGATATAAACATCTAAATGCAGAGTTCCAAAGAATAGCAAGAAGAGATAAGAAAGCCTTCTTCAGTGATCAATGCAAAGAAATAGAGGAAAACAACAGAATGGGAAAGACTAGGATCTCTTCAAGAAAATCAGAGATACCAAAGGAACATTTCATGCAAAGATGGGCACAATAAAGGACAGAGATGGTGTGGACCTAACAGAAGCAGAAGATATTAAGAAGAGGTGGCAAGAATACACAGAAGAACTGTACAAAAAAGAGCTCAAGACCCAGATAATCATGATGATGTGATCACTGACCTAGAGCCAGACATCTTGGAATGTGAAGTCAAATGGGCCTTAGAAAGCATCACTACGAACAAAGCTAGTGGAGGTGATGGAATTCAGTGGAGCTATTCCAAGTCCTGAATGATGATGCTGTGAAAGTACTACACTCAATATGCCAGCAAATTTGGAAAACTCAGCAGTGGCCACAAGATTGGAAAAGGTCAGTTTTCATCCCAATCCCAAAGAAAGGCAATGCCAAGGAGTGCTCAAACTACCGAACAATTGCACTCATCTCACACGCTAGTAAAGTAATGCTCAAAATTCTCCAAGCCAGGCTTCAGCAATATGTGAACCGTGAACTTCCTGATGTTCAAGCTGGTTTTAGAAAAGGCAGAGGAACCAGAGATCAAATTGCCAACATCCGCTGGATCATGGAAAAAGCAAGAGAATTCCAGAAAAACATCTATTTCTGCTTTATTGACTATGCCAAAGCCTTTGACTGTGTGGATCACAATAAACTATGGAAAATTCTGAAAGAGATGGGAATACCAGACCACCTGATCTGCCTCTTAAGAAATCTGTATGCAGGTCAGGAAGCAACAGTTAGAACTGGTCATGGAACAACAGACTGGTTCCAAATAGGAAAAGGAGTACGTCAAGGCTGCATATTGTCACCATGTTTATTTAACTTATATGCAGAGTACATCATGAGAAATGCTGGACTGGAAGAAACAGAAGTTGGAATCAAGATTGCGGGAGAAATATCAATAACCTCAGATATGCAGATGACACGACTCTTATGGCAGAAAGTGAAGAGGGGCTAAAAAGCCTCTTGATGAAAGTGAAAGTGGAGAGTGAAAAGGTTGGCCTAAAGCTCAACATTCAGAAAATGAAGATCATGGCATCTGGTCCCATCACTGCATGGGAAATAGATAGGGAAACAGTGGAAACAGTGTCAACTTTTCTGGGCTCCAAAATCACTGCAGATGGTGACTGCAGCCATGAAATTAAAAGACGCTTGCTCCTTGGAAGGAAAGTTATGACCAACCTAGATAGCATATTCAAAAGCAGAGACATCACTTTGCCAACAAAGGTTCGCCTAGTCAAGGCTATGTCTTTCTTGGTATTATGGAGTGAGAGCTGGATGTGAAGAAGGGAGCGCGAAGAATTGATGTTGAACTGTGGTGTTGGAGAAGACCAAGTCTGATCGAGAAGATCCAACCAGTCCACTGAAGGAGACAACTGATTTCTTAGAAGGAAGATGCTAAAGCTGAAACTCCAGTATGGCCACCCAGGAAGAGTTGACATGGAGAAGACCTGATGCTGGGAGGGAGAGGGAGGAGGAGAAGGGGAGACAGAGGATGAGATGGGAGGCACACTGACGATGGATGCGAGTCTGAGGACCTCCGGGAGCTGGTGATGGACAGGGAGGCCTGGTGCTGTGGTTCATGGGGTCGCAAAGAGTCGGACACGACTGAGCGACTGATCTGATCTGATCTGATCTGATTGTATAAAGCATTATTACTCAGAACGGAAATGAATGAGGTAAATCTGGCCTCCAAGACCCCATGGCTAACATTTGTCCCTGTCCCAAAAGTAACCCAAAGCCAAGCAAGCCGAAAGCAGAGTGCAGTGGTTAGGCCCATGGTCTCCACAGTCAAGACTGCCCAGTATGAATCTTGCTTTGTCCACTTACAGGCTGTGTTTCCAGACAATTCACTTCCTATCTGTGTACCTCAACCTCCTGTGTGTAACATGAGAATAACAGTACCAATGTTGTAAAGTTATCTTGAGGATTTAGAGAATACACACAAAATAAGGGCTTCTCAGGTGGCATGGGGTAAGGAATCTGCCTGCCAATGCAGGAGACGCAAGAGACATGGGTTCAGTCCCTGGGTCGGGAGCATGCCCTAGAGCAGGAAATGGTAACCCGCTCTAGTATTCTTGCCTACGAAATCCCATGGAGAGAGAAGCCTGGTGGGCTGCAGCCCACTGGGTCTCAAAGAGACATGACTGAACATGCACACACAAAACAAACATTACTAAAGTGGAAAGGGAAGGCAGGGAGGAATAAATTGGAGTATGGGATTAACAGATACAAACTATTACATATAAAATAGATAGGCAACAAGGATTTACTGTACAGCACAGGGAACTATTTTCAATATCTTTTAATAACCTATGATGGAAAAGAATCTGAAAAAATATGTATACATATATATAATTAAATCACTTTTCTATACACCTGAAACTAAAACAATATTAATAGAATGAACACAAAATATTTAGAACAAGGGAAGGTAGAAAATAATTACTAGGTAAATATTAGTTCTTATGGTCATTAAGAACAGAGTTTGTTTTAGAACCATTTTCTTGACACTTGAATTATTTCAAAAGTAATTACAAAAATTAAGTCTAATTACAAAAATTAAATCTAATTACAAAAGTCAGTACATTTATCATTTTACATTTCTTTCAGCTGTAGGAGGAATAGCAACTAAATTAATTAGCTTTATATTTTAATTCTTGGTAATTTTTCTCTTTCCTTTCATATAATATTATTTTCTTAAACTGTGAACAGAAAAACCAAATTCTCTTGAAAAGTATCACACAGAAAAATATCAAGAAATATCAAGCCTGCAAGCCTGTGGTCCTGAGTTTTGTGTTATGTTGAATATGGCAAATGAGGACCAAGTAACCTAGCTGTATTTTATTGCTATCCCTTATGTTTGCTTATATTTTAAGAAAAAAATGAATAATAAAATATGATTTTGACATATCATCTATTTGACCTTTTGAGGCACATACTTTTACTTTGTATCTTTAATTTTTGTATTTATCCCTTTTTCCAAGTATAATTCTTGGAATCTAGCAGGGGAAATACCCTGAAAACAATAAAATGATCAATTCTTTTGCTCTTTGTCTTTTTTTAGACTTTCAAGGACTCCACGTGTTGCCTCAGACAGTTGACTGGTCATCTTTTCCTCCTCAACAGTATCTCTTGACTCTTGGGTTCAAAAACAAAGAAGATGGAAAGTTTTTGGAAAAAGTGTCAAGTAGGAAGTTACCAACATTTACAGGTAACTCACCTGGACTTCTTATCTTTCAATACTATTTTAAGGCATAATTAATTATTCATTAATGAATAATGTGCATTATTCATTAAGCTCTATTCATTTCAAGCCTAGCATATAGTAGGGCCTGGGCACCAAAAAGTTTGTTGGGTCATTCTTAACTCCTTCCAGTCTTCTTTGTGGGTTAGTCAACAATACCTGGAATTCTGGTTCCCCAAGAGCACCCACCTCCCTCATGCCAACCATCTCACCCCAATCACACTATCACCAATGCCTAATCATGGGCACTTACAGAATACAAGCAAATACAAGCTTTTGTCACCATCAATTAGCAAACATAGAAGAAAATTATGCAACAAAACTACCATATGAAATCAAAAGTATAGACAATGACCCCCTTAAATCACTTGGATTATCTACCATTGTATTAATATCTGTTCCACTCTTTTCTTATGTAATTAACCAAGACCTCAGGTCTCCTAAAGAGTATTCTAGTTAAGCGGTGCTCAGTAATTCTAGTTGAAAACTTTCAAAAATCAAGAAAATATTCATGTAGAGTTGGAGTCTCAGACTTGTGGGCTGAATTCTTGACCGGGCTGAATTCATGACCAAGCTGAATTTATTCCTTCAACTCTACTCACATAATTAAGGATTTGTGTTTTGTCTGGCACTCCATCCTCTGAGGCTTATCTCAAATTCAAGCTATATTCAAAGTCAATGGGATTTGCACACTTGAATAATACCTGGGAGAAATAAGACAAGAATCAGACACATTTATGACAACCTTTTTTTCACAACTCAGGAAAAGCATACTCTGCAGAGAGAGGTGAATTGTTATAGGCTGTCCCTTAGATCTCAATCAGGAAACACAGCAAAAGGAATAAATGATAGTCTCCAAAGGGCAATGTCTCCTCTGCCTTTCTTCTCATAGATCTTTCATTATGATACTTGTGGTCTTTGAGATGGGACTCATTCCTGTACTAAAGATTTCATATCTATTAATATTGAGATGTCTGTTTTTAGCTTGCTAAGGAAAGCGTTTTGAAATGGATGTCTAGCAAAAAATAGTATAAAAGTTTATTGTTACAATTTTTAGAACATAAAACTCCCTTCAGTCTGCTGACCAGAGAAGACACAGTGAGACACATGGAGACAATGCGGAAGCGAATCTTGCCAATATTGGACTTTATTAGAGGCACCCAACTAAATGTAGGTATATGAGTCTTTTATATTTGTTCAGCATACAAATATCAAATATTTCTAGATCTATACAAAGTTTACATGTAAATATTGCAAATACTGGAAGATTTTAGAAACTTCCACAGTGAATCTCATTTGCAAAACCAACCAAAGTTTAGCTAATGATTTTAATCCTTTTATATTTCAAAACATTAATTATGTTATACTTTGCAGTTGCCAGCGTTTATTAGGCTAGTGTCTTTTTAAAAGGCCTTTTTTGTGTGTGGTGTCTTGATATCTAATTGAAGGTTGCACTGACTTTCTTGCTTCAAATGAGTAACAAAATTTTAGTAAACATGGTGCTTTCTCTATTTCATATATTGGGCAATTGCATATAACCATTTTGTTACCTACACGAGAATTCAGAATTTTGAAAGCTAGTTCCTCCACATCACACTGATAGTCAGTTCAGTCACTCAGTCATGTCTGACTCTTTGTGACCCCATGGACCATAGCACACCAGGCCTCCGTGTCCATCACAACTCCTGGAGTCCACCCAAACCCATGTCCATTGTGTCGGTGATGCCAACCAACCATCTCACTCTCTGTCGTCCCCTTCTCCTCCTGCCCTCAATCTTTCCCAGCATCAGGGTCTTTTCCAATGAGTCAGCTCTCCACATCAGGTGGCCAAAGTATTGGAGTTTCAGCTTCAATATCAGTCCTTCCAATGAATACCGAGGACTGATCTCCTTTAGGATGGACTGGTTGGATCTCCTTGCAGTCCAAGGGATTCTCAAGAGTCTTCTCCAACACCACAGTTCAAAAGCATCAATTCTTCAGCATTCAGCTTTCTTCACAGTCCAACTCTCACATCCATACATGACCACAGGAAAAACCATAGCCTTGCTAGATGGACCTCTGTTGGCAAAGTAATGTCTCTGCTTTTTAATATGCGGTCTAAGTTGGTCGTAACTTTCCTTCCAAGGAGTAAGCGTCTTTTAATTTCATGGCTGCAATCACCATCCACAGTGATTTTGGAGCCCAGAAAAATAAAGTCAGCCACTGTTTCCATGGTTTCCCCATCTATTTCCCATGAAGTGATGGGATCAGATGCCAGGATCTTGGTTTTGAATGTTTAGCTTTAAGCCAACTCTTTCACTCTCCTCTTTCACTTTCATCAAGAGGCTCTTTAATTCTTCTTCACTTTCTGCCATAAGGGTGGTGTCATCTGCATGTCTGAGGTTATTAATATTTCTCCCAGCAATCTTGATTCCAGCTTGGGCTTCCTCCAGCCCAGCATTTTTCATGAGGTACTCTGGATATAAGTTAAATAAGCAGGGTGACAATATACAGCCTTGATGTACTCCTTTCCTATTTGGAACCAGTCTATTGTCCTATGTCCAGTTCTAACTGTTGCTTCCTGACCTGCATACAGGTTTCTCAAGAGGCAGGTCAGGTGGTCTGGTATTCCCAACTCTTTCAGAATTTTCCAGTTTCTTGTGAACCACACAGTCAAAGGCTCTGGCATAGTCAATAAAGCAGAAATAGATGTTTTTATGGAACTCTCTTGCTTTTTCGATGATTCAGCAGATGTTGGCAATTTGATCTCTGGTTCCTCTGCCTTTTCTAAAACCATCTTGAACATCTGGAAGTTCACAGTACACATATTGTTAAAGCCTAGCTTGGAGAATTTTGAGCATTACTTTACTAGTGTGTGAGATGAGTACAATTGTGTGATAGTTTGACCATTCTTTGGCATTGCCTTTCTTTGGATTGGAATGAAAACTGACCTTTTCCAGTCCTGTGGCCACTGCTGAGTTTTCCAAATTTGCTGGCATATTTAGTGCAGCACTTTCACAGCATCATCTTTTAGGATTTGAAATAGCTCAACTGGAATTCCATCACCTCCACTAGCTTTGTAGTGATGCTTCCTAAGGCCCACCTTACCACATTCCAGGATGTCCGGCTCTAGGTGAGTGTGAGTGATCACATCTTCATGATCATCTGGGTCATGAAGACCTTTTTTGAACAGTTCTTCTGTGTATTCTTGCCACCTCTTCTTAATATCTCCTTCTTCTATTAGGTCCATACCATTTCTGTCCTTTATTGAGTCCATCTTTGCATGAAATGTTCCCTTGGTACCTCTAATTTTCTTGAAGAGATCTCTAGTAAATTGGATGCTAATCTAAACATTGGAACTTGATCTTTATTTAAGAAAGGCAATGTCAAAGAGTGCTCAAACTACCGCACAATTGCACTCATCTCACACGCTAGTAAAATAATGCTCAAAATTCTCCAAGCCAGGCTTCAGCAATACGTGAACCGTGAACTTCCTGATGTTCAAGCTGGTTTTAGAAAAGGCAGAGGAACCAGAGATCAAATTGCCAACATCTGCTGGATCATGGAAAAAGCAAGAGAGTTCCATAAAAACATCTATTTCTGCTTTATTGACTATGCCAAAGCCTTTGACTGTGTAGATCACAATAAACTGTGGAAAATTCTGAAAGAGATGGGAATACCAGACCACCTGATCTGCCTCTTGAGAAATCTGTATGCAGGTCAGGAAGCAACAGTTAGAACTGGTCATGGAACAACAGACTGGTTCCAAATAGGAAAAGGAGTACGTCAAGGCTGCATATTGTCACCATGTTTATTTAACTTATATGCAGAATACATCATGAGAAATGCTGGACTGGAAGAAACACAAGTTGGAATCAAGATTGCCGGGAGAAATATCAATAACCTCAGATATGCAGATGATACCACCCTTATGGCAGAAAGTGAAGAGAAACTCAAAAGCCTCTTGATGAAAGTGAAAGTGGAGAGTGAAAAGGTTGGCTTAAAGCTCAACATTCAGAAAATGAAGATCATGGCATCTGGTCCCATCACTTCATGGGAAATAGATGGGGAAACAGTGGAAACAGTGTCAGACTTTGTTTTTCTGAGCTCCAAAATCACTGCAGATGGTGACTGCAGCCATGAAATTAAAAGACGCTTACTCCTTGGAAGGAAAGTTATGACCAACCTAGAGAGCATATTCAAAAGCAGAGACATCACTTTGCCAACAAAGGTTCGCCTAGTCAAGGCTATGGTCTTTCCTGTGGTCATGTATGGATGTGAGAGCTGGACTGTGAAGAAGGCTGAGCGCCGAAGAATTGATGCTTTTGAACTGTGGTGTTGGAGAAGACTCTTGAGAGTCCCTTGGACTGCGAGGAGATCCAACCAGTCCATTCTGAAGGAGACCAGCCCTGGGATTTCTTTGGAAGAAATGATGCTAAAGCTGAAACTCCAGTATTTTGGCCACCTCATGTGAAGAGTGGACTCATTGGAGAAGACTCTGATGCTGGGAGGGATTGGGGGCAGGAGGAGAAGGGGACGACAGAGGATGAGATGGCTGGATGGCATCACTGACTCGATGGATGTGAGTCTGAGTGACCTCCGGGTGTTGGTGGTGGACAGGGAGGCCTGGCGTGCTGCAGTTCATGGGGTCGCAAAGAGTCGGACACGACTGAGCGACTGATCTGATCTGAAGGTAAATTATCTAATCCCTCTTTCCAATCTAGGGAAAATATGCCCTTTCTACTTTTCAGTCGTTAAAAAAAAAAAGCGCAAAATAAGACTTGAATTAATCTGTGCTAATTTACAAAATTTAAGCCCCTTTATTGAAAGTACATAAAGGGAACTTCTCATAACAGGCTACAAAGGTTGCAGATTTCCCCTCTTAAAATATTTTTCAAAAGATCTTTAACCTGGAAATTTTAAAGATTTCACCATTTGTGGCTTTTGTATTCCATCATTGATTTGATGTTCTTACCTTACAAGGGGAACCAAGGGGGTCATTACCAATAGCTACTTAACATCTGTTCAGCAGTTTATCTGCTCAGTAACATTATTCAGCATTTTAGAAAAGCTATAAAACCCCTCATCTATTTGCATGATCTGTAATTAATTCTATGCATTACAAATCCAAAAGCACACTTTCACTGATTTTCCTACCACGTAACTTCCCCTTCCTCACAACTGTGTTCCACTCAATTATCTTCCCTATACTTCTATTAATAAAAATTTATCTCTGTCTTAGTCATCTTGGGCTGTCGCACAAAATACCATAGATCAGATGACCTGAACAACAGAAGTTTATTTTCTCACAGTTCTAGAGGCTAGAAGTCTGGGATCAGGTCAGGTTCTGACAAAGACCCTCTTCTTGGCTTGCAGTTAGCTACTTTCTCTGCACCCTAACATGGCACAGAGCAAGCTCTGTGGTGTCTCTTCTTGAAAGAGCATTAATTCCATCATCAGAGCCTTACCTACTCTCATGATCTCGTGTGCACACTCAGTTGCTCAGTTGTGTCCAACTCTTTGCAACCTCATTGACTGTAGTCTGCCAGGCTCCTCTGTCCATGGAATTTTCCAGGCAAGAATACTGGAGTGGGTTGCCATTTCCTTCCCCAAGGGATCTTCCTGTGTCTCCTACCTCTTCCCACATTGGCAGGCAGGTTCTTTACCACTGGCCACCTGGGAAGCCCTCATCTCATCTAACCCTAATTACCTCCCAAAAGCCCCATCTCCACAGTGGCCTCTAGGGCTTCCACCTAGAAATTTTGGGTGGACACAAACATTTAGTTTATAGTAATCTCACTGACTCTACTGCAAATCTGGGGTCCTGTTCTCCAGTTTACCCTCTTTTGCAGCCTCCTGCAGCCACACACACACACACACACCCACACACACACAGCCTCACCACCCCATCTTAATTAGATGCACAAACACATATCATCATTGTCATTATTAGACCCTTGCAAGAAGTGGAAAGTATTAGTCACTCAGTCATGTCCCACTCTTTGCAACCCGTGGACTGTACCCTGCCAGGCTCCTCTGTTCATAGCATTCTCCAGGCAAGAATACTGGAGTGGATAGCCATTCCTTTCTCCAGGCAGTTTTCCCAAACCAGGGCTTGAACCCAGGTCTCCTGCTTTGTAGGCAGATTTTTAGCATCTGAGCCACCAGGGAAGCCCACAAGAATTCTTGTGGAAGCCTTGCTGACAAGAACCATCACTATGTAGTATCATTTCACTTCATCTGCACATGGTTACCCTTGCAGCACCAGTGTGTGGGATATTGGGGAGGTGATCTGTCTGTGCCATAGTTCTTTGGGGAAATGCCCACCATAACTTGCTACTTGTCAGGAACCTGCCACATCAAATCTATTGCCAGTTCAGATCTCCCAATGTGTTGTGAATAAAGGTTAGGCCAATCTAGGCATCAGTCATTTCTTAAACACTTTTAACTCATTTTCCTCTCATGTTACAAGGGGATTTTGGCCACTTAGAAATGTGTACACACATGGATATTTATGTGTCTATAAAGGGATTTTAAAATCATAATGAACTAGATTTTTAGCATCTAATGAATAACTCAGTCTTATTTAGAATGAGTGAGTTGTTATTTAGTTGCTAAGTCATGTCCTACTCTTTGAAACCCCATGAACTGTAGCTAACTTGACTCCTCTGTCCATGGGATTTCCCAGCAAGAATACTGGAATGGGTTGCCATTTCCTGTGCCAGGGGATCTCTCTAACCCAGGGATCAAACCTCCTGAATATCCTGCACTGACTTGCGTATTCCTTACCACTGAGCCACCAGAAAAGCCCCAAAATGAGTTGATAACATTTTGCTACTTCAAGAGATTTCGTCAACTTTCTTACTTTTGCATCTATGGAAAATAGTAGTTGTTGGAAAATTGTCTCTAAGAGCTTGAATGAAATTGAAGTGAATGAGTCCAAAGGTACCCAGGGACCAAAAGTATATCCAAATACTGGCCTCTAGGTTTCTTATTATATGTCCAGCCACAGCTTCATAAAGCAGGACTGAATCAAACAAGCTGCAAAATAACCTAGGTTAAGGAAACAAGAAATGAGTTGCAGAGCAGAAATTATTCCTACATAGTACAATTAACTATGATGCAGGAATCCCTCAGCAGTGTTTTTAGGATCCCCTGAGGCGTGTTTTTTCTTGTCAGATGTCAAATGCCATCTGTTTGAATGTTTAGACACTTCAGTGTCCTTGTTAGTTCTGACCCTACCTCATGACACTTGTAGAAAAAGACTTTTGTCTAAGACCAGCTGTGTAACCCCTAGGATGTCACTTAACCTCTGAGCTTTTTTTCTCATTTATAAAATAAACTGATAGATGCCAGGCTCACCTCACATAGTTGTTATGAGACCAAAAATATACAATCCACATTGAATCACTTTGTAAAGTATTAAGAATTTTAAAAATTTTAATTATTTGTATTGGTTTTCATTTGCTTTGACAAAAGGGTTGTTTTGGAGATCCTTCTTTTTCTTTATAAAAGCCATGTACTTTGAAATTATGTATTCTTCTAAAATGAAGACTGTGCAAGTGTCCTGCAGATTTTAAATGATTTTCCTTAGATCACTGATGCACTTAAATCTCCTTAAAAAGGCAGGATTAAGGGTGTCATCTCCCATCATGCCCACAGTAGGACTTCCCAGAGAACTGACTTTTCACCTCTTGCCACAGGTAGCAGAAAGAATTGGTGGAGGCGACAAAGACATTCCTGGTATAAGGTTTCTATGTCTCAGAAAATGATTCTCCTTACACTCTGACACCAGTTTCCTTCCCTTTATACATTCCTTTGCTAAGTATACAGTTCAGTTCAGTTCAATTCAGTCACTCAGTCGTGTCTGACTCTTTGTGGCCCCATGAATCGCAGCACGCCAGGCCTTCCTGTCCATCACCAACTCCTAGAGTTCACTCAGACTCATGTCTATCAAGTTAGTGATGCCATCCAGTCATGCATGGCCAAATAAGAATGATTCTGGCATTTTAAGAGTTATTGTCTAAAAGAGTCTTCCAGTTTCCTATCTGGTGGCTTTGAATCCCACTGAACATCAATCCCATTCAACCAGCTGCTCTGCTCTACTCTACCAGTATTTTTTCTTCTCTGGATCTTTGTCCTAATTATCTCACAAGCTACTGAATGCTACTATGGTTTTCCATTCATTAACTTTATTGGCTGCTGTCAGTTTAAAACCTTATGTACTGTGCTTCCTGGGGTAAATGTTAAAGAGTTAAAATAATAAAATCTTTCACCATGCATGAAGCTTCTTTCACAGGCTGACTTGCCAAAAAAAATGGCCTAACTAACCAGGTTTTAAATACCTCATTAATTTCACTTTTAATTTCTTCCAAGTGAAACATAAAAGATGTTTACACATGCACATTCTAAATGAACAATAATATGTGTTTCCTACCCCCTTTTCTTTGCAATGAATGTTTCTATGTATTATGTCAAATAGAAATACATTCCCAACACTTGGGCTCTGCTTTCAGCAGTATTAGATTAGCAGTGCCACTTATCTTGCAAACATTTATCCATACCTGCTATTAAATCTAGACAAGTATCTGGAGGAAGCCTTCATCTGAACTTGTTATTTACCTAAACTTCATTGTAGCTAGGTGCAGTTTTAGCTTCAGTCTTGGCCGCTTTATTATACCCTCGCCAGCAGCTAAGCAGTCTTTTGATCACTCCTAAAGTCTCACTCGGGGAAGGCAATGGCACCCCACCCCAGTACTTTTGCCTGGAAAATCCCATGGACGGAGGTGCCTGGTAGGCTCCAGTCCATGGGGTCGCTAAGAGTCGGACACGACTGAGTGGCTTCACTTTCACTTTTCGCTTTCATGCATTGGAGAAGGAAATGGCAACCCACTCTAGTGTTCTTGCCTGGAGAATCCCAGGGACAGGGGAGCCTGGTGAGCTTCCGTCTATGGGGTCGCACAGAGTCGGACACAACTGAAGCGACTTAGCAGCAGCAGCAGCAGCAGCAAAGTCTCACTGAGAGGGCTACTTCCCTTTAGATTTAGCCCTTGTGAGCTAATTCCTTCATTTTTCATTGTTTCCTTTATTTTCTTAAAGCAACAGCATTAAAGCTTTCCTGCTGGCATCTATTCATTCTTATTTTTGTTTCATTTTCTCTCTCAAAAGTCCCAAACTTGTACAGGTAAAATATTAATCTATCGTTTCCTAATAACCAAAGTTGCAATTGGTCTGGGGTGGGCAAAGGGGAAGTGGGGGAGGGCTATTAGCACTCAACTATATTCTTTCTCTAGCATCCTATTGGTAAGGAGCACTACCTGTTTTGTTATATATCTAACAATCAAGCTAACAAAGCACCATTGCCTTCCACTATTTTTATTTTCCTGATGTTTTGGAAAATTACACTGATAGATTATGTTCCTGAGCAGGCCGTAGTTGTTTCTGTTCTTTGGCATTGAGTCACTACACCACTTTCCTACAACCAGCCTTATTGTTTATTTTAAAGAAGGACAAAGAAAGCAATTTTTCTTCAGAAAGAAAACTGCGTCTCCTGCAACTCGCTTTCCTCTATTTGACAGTATCCCATTGTTTAGCTACATGTTTAAACTCAATGGGAAGGCTGGCTATTTCGTCAGTTCAAAGAAAGGATCTCAAATCCACAGTTTGCAATCATTGCTCCCATAGGTTTACAGGTTTTCAGATAAATGATTAATCAGAAATAGCAAATTAGTGGGGATTGACAGACACTAGTAAACTGGCTGAGATAGCTGTAAGGGAGAAATACAGCAAATACAAGGCAATGGTGCTCAACTTTGCTATATTACCAAGATTTTAAGAAAGTGCCAGAGAGGTTGGTGTCAATCAAGATGTGTATGACATTTCAGAAAGGACTGCCTTCCAAATTCAAGTTAAAATTTCGATGTTCTTTAGTAATGCTGGTTTCTAATAATTTTTCTCCTTAAAGGAAATTCTATTTTAAGAAGAAAAAGTCATGTCTGCCTTCTCTAGTTTCTGGGCGGGGGGGAATCTGGCTTTGTGAGCATGCACAGATTAAAATAGTCCATGTGCAGATACTAAGCTTTATGGTTTCTTCTTCAATTTCTGTTTGAGGTTATCTGAATACTCAGGAGGGCACTTTGCTAAAATTCCTATTTCCAGGGCCACATATCACAAGATTGTGAACCCAAGACTTTTTTTAACCCTTATATATCCCTTATGTCAGACGTGAAAGTTAAAGTGTTAGTCACTCAATCATGTCTGATACTTTGAGACCCCATGGACCGTAGCCTTCCAGGCTCCTCTATCCATGGATTCTCCAGGGAAGAATACTGGAGGGGGTTGCCATTCCCTTCTCCAGGGGATCTTCCCAACCCAGGAATTCAACCCAGGTCTCCTGCATTGCAGGCAGATTCCTTACCATCTGAACTACCAAGGAAGCCCGTAATTCTTTCTAAATAAAAAATGTGAGAATTTTATGATAAATGATGTCTCTATCAAGTAGTACAATTTGAATAAACTTCTTAGAGAAGGTAAAACATCCTCTTTTATGGATGGCAATAGCAAACACAGAGGTGGGCTGCTTTAATTATGTGTGCCCAGTTTTAAGAAAGTCTCAAATACCAGTATATTCATGGGGGTTGGTGGTCCTTACAAGTGCACCATAGTCTATTTCAAGATGGATTGCAATTGCTGGAATGGTCCTAGGAGTCAGAATAAACACTACACTACCACAAGGAGAGAAGCCAGAGTCCATGGCCATCCAATAAGAACTAAAGATAAAATCAGAGATGGAGATTTAATGTAAGTCACCAGGGTAGGACAAATTCCACTTGCACAATATTTTTCAGGATTCAACTTGTATAAGATATCATCCTTTATATAAACCAAATAGTGGGCAACTATGAATTCTTATTATGCCTTGATGACATAGACAAAGTCACCCCTTTTTAAATGGACACAGCTCTGTGGGATCCCCACTGCAAGATTAGAGTTCAAGTTCAATTTAATCCCTCTTTTTCCCCCTCATCCTGGCTTCCTTAGGCAGGGCCATCTGTAAACCCTTCTCAACAGTCCTGCAAAGTGTTCTCTTTTCTATACATTTGTCTATTTGAAGGAAGGGTACAGACAATCCTCTAAAATAACAGAAGAAAATGTTTATTTGCACTAGATGCCAATAATTCAGAGGCACTAAATATATTACAATGAGCCCTGACGTTGTTCCTCAGAGAGAGGTTATTTCTGTGTTTTTGTTCTAAACCATTTCCTTCTCTCCTGGGAGACTAGGGGAGTTTTCGTGCGTGCTCAGGTGTGATGGAGAAGTTGCAATATGCCAGCCTTCTCAGCCGGCTGCAGAGAGTAAAGGAACAGTCCCAGGTGATCAATCAAGCAATGGCCGAGCTAGCAACCATTCCCTATCTACAGGACATCAGTCAACAGGAGGCGGAATTGGTAAGCATCTGTTTTTCTTTGTTCACAAGCCCTGAACCGACAGAAGAGTGATATGGTCTGAAAAAGAATGTAACAATAAATGGCAGTCCAAGGGCAAACTCTCCAACTCTCATGAAGCATTCTAATGAAGAAACTAGAAATTATAGAAAGGGGTGTGTGTGTGTGTTTCATTTGCTCACCCTGACTAGCTAGCTTCCCTTTATTTTATAGCAAGACTTTTGTAATGTGTGAAAATATAGAAAAGGGGTGATTATTCATATTCTGAGTCAGGCTTTTTTGTTTCAAGTACAGTGAAATTTTAATAAATTGTTTTTCATTCCAAGACATGTTAATATATGATTCTCTTTGATGGAAAAGAGAAAAAAAAGTAATTGCTGGATAGAAAACTGACTCTACAAAACTGTCTTTAGAGTTTTCTTATTCACTTTGAGTGTCACATATATGTTTGTAATACCAACTGATACGCGCCCGCCACACACACACACACACACACACACACATAAAGAGAGTTGTCTTATTTGAGGGGAAAATGTAGTCAAATGGTGGGGTGTTTGGGGTTTTTTTTACTGAATTGACCAGTTAATTTAGAAAACAAAAAGCCTGTCAAAAACTAGTTGGAATACCTAGGAATAACTACTCTACTGCCTAGAGTTTTATATAGAAGACAAAAGAGTTTTATACAGAAAATTGTAAGACACTGATGAAAGAAACCAAAGACAACATAAACAGATGGTGAGATATCCCATTCCTGAGTTGGAAGAATCAATATTGTGAAAATGACTATATTACCAAATGTAATCTACAGATTCAATGAAATCCCTATCAAATTACCAATGGCATTTCTCACAGAACTACCACAAAAAGAATCTCACAATTCATATAGAAATACAAAAGTCCCCAAATAGCCAAATAATCTTGAGAAAGAAGAATGGAGCTGGAGGAATCAACCTTCCTAACTTCAGTCTATACTACAAAGCTATAGTCATCAAGACAGTATGGTACTGGCACAAAAACAGAAATATATAGACCAATGAAACAACACAGAAAGCTCAGAGATGAAGCCATACACCTATACATACCTTGTTTTTGACAAAGGAGGCAAGAATATACAATGGGGCAAAGATGGTCTCTTCAATAAGTGCAGCTGGAAAAATTGGACAGCTACATGTAAAAGAATGAAATTAGAACACTTCCTAACACCCTACACAAAAATAAACTCAAAATGGATTATAGGCGTAAATATAAGACCCGAAACTGTAAAGCTCCTAGAGAAAAACATAGGCAGAACACTCTATGACATAAGTCACAGCAAGATCCTCTATGACCCACCTGCTAGAGTAATGGAAATAAAAACAAAAATAAACAAGTGGGACCAAATTAAACTTAAAAGCTTTTGTGCAGCAAAGGAGAGTATAAGCAAGGTGAAAAGACAATCCTCAGAATGGGAGAAAATAGCAAATGAAACAACTGATGAAGGATTAACTTCAAAATATACAAGCAACTCATACAACTCAATACCAGAAAAACAAACAACCCAATCAAAAAATGAGCTAAAGATCTAAACCAGTATTTCTCCAAAGAAGACATACAGATGGCTAATAAACACATGAAAAGATGTTCAACATCGGTCATTATTCAGTTCAGTTCAGTTCAGTCACTCAGTCGTGTCTGACTCTTTGTGACTCCATGAATCGCAGCACGCCAGGCCTCTCTGTCCATCACCAACTCCCAGAGTTCACTCAAACTCACATCCGTCGAGTTGGTAATGCCATCCAGCCATCTCATCCTCTGTCATCCCCTTCTCCTCCTGCCCCCAATCCCTCCTATTATCAGTCTTTTCCAATGAGTCAACTCTTCACATGAGGTGGCCAAAGTACTGGAGTTTCAGCTTTAGCATCATTCCTTCCAAAGAAATCCCAGGACTGATCTCCTTTAGAATGGATTGGTTGGATCTCCTTGCAGTCCAAGGGACTCTCAAGAGTCTTCTCTAACACCACAGTTCAAAAGCATCGATTCTTTGGCACTCAGCTTTCTTCACAGTCCAACTCTCACATCCATACATGACTACTGGAAAAACCATAGCCATTATTAGAGAAATACAAATCAAAACTACAATAAGGAGTCACCTCACAATCACAACTACAATGAGGAGTCAGAAAGACCATCATCAAAAAATCTACAAACAATAAATGCAGGGAAGGGTGTGGAGTAAAGGGACCATTCTTGCACTATTGGTGGGAATGCAAATTGATACAGCCACTACGGATAACAGTGTGGAAATTCCTTAGAAAACTAGGAATAAAACCACCATATGTCCCAGCAATCCTACTCCTAGGCATATAACCTCAGGAAATCAAATTGAAAAAGACATATGTAACCCAATGTTAACTGTTGCTCTGTTTCCAAAAGCTAGGACATGGAAGCAATCTCAATGTCTATCAGCAGAGGAATGGATAAAGAAGTTGTTGTACATATATAAAATGGAATATTACTCAATCATAAAAAGAAACACATTTGAGTCAGTCCTAATGAGGTGGATGGACCTAGAGCCTATTATGCAGAGTGAAGTAAGTCAGAAAGAGAAAAACAATTATCATATACTAATGCATATATACATATGGAATCTAGAAAGATGGTGCTGATGAACCTATCTGCAGAGCAGCAAAGGAGACACAGACATTGAGAACAGACTTATGGACATGGCTGGGAAGGGAAGGAGGAGTAGGTGGGAGGTATGGAGAGAGGGAGAGAGTAACATGGAAACATACATTACCATACATAAAATAGATAGCCAATGGCAATTTGCTGCACGACTCAGGGAACTCAAACCAGGGCTTGTTAACAACTTAGATGGGCAGGATGGGGAGAGAGGAGGGAGGCATGTTCAAGTAGGAGGGGACATGGGTAAGCCTATGGCTGTTTCTACTGGTTTTTGGTAGAAACCACTGTAGTACTATAAAGTAATTATCCTTCAATTAAAAATAAACAAATTTTTTAAAAAATAGTTGGAGAAATACCTCACAGAAAGAAATCTTCAAGCAGACATGTATATTATAACCATAACATTAGAAACTATAGCACTTCATTTGAAAAACAATTACTAATCAGTGTGCCGGCCATCCAAAGAAAGGTAAAATTTATTCCATATAAAGCTGATGTGTTGTTGGGAAGGGCCCTTTAGTCTAAGGCTCTAATTGAAGGTAGTGAAAACTAATTACAGACCTGACCGAATTCACATAGCAAGGATGAGAACAACCCAAAATTATCACTTGTAATTTTCAGATAATTAAAGGAATCCTCCCTCTTTGAGCTTTGAAAGTTGTAACAAATTAATAAAGAAATGATCTGAATCTGCAAAAGCATATTAAATAAATATTGATATTCAAAGTAACCATTTAAAACTGTTGGAGTAGCCAAATAATAAAATTCTGCATACCAAACATTAAAACTATGAGGGAAAAAAAGTCTATTAGTTGGTAATTATTAAGTCAAAACTGGCAATAACACTTTCTAAACCTGTATGGTTTTATGCACAGAATACCTTCTAAAAGGCTAAGTGTTTATCCTACCATTCATAAGGCATTCAGGAGTGTAGCAACTGTGGAGCTTTCAAAGTGCATATTATAGCCAATTTTAGATGATTAATGCTCCTCTGAGATAAGAGAAAGCAAAGAAAAATGTTAATTTAAGAAGCTGGCACAATGTTGATCCTGTCTTCCTGAAAAGCACATCAAGATTTAAATGAAAAATACAGGGGCGTTTTCTGCACTTAGGTCTTCTTAACCACACATCTGCAGCTTTCTTTTTTCTGGAAAGTCTTATATTTTTAAATGTACAAAAAGAGCATGAAACTAGCATTACTGACATCCCTAACTACCATATCCATGCAATGCTCCACTACCTGAAACCTTGAAAAATAAGATTTCATGGGACATTTTCGTAATTTATATACCTACTAGAAAAAAAAGTAAATGTAAAGGGATGTATATGTGCAAACCAGACATTTTTAAAAATCATGTATCTTTCAAGATTTCATCATCTTAATAGATTTTACTTTCCAAGAGCCAAGTATGGGTTAATCTAGATAATATATCCTTGAAATCCCTTTTGTGATGCTCCACAAACAGTGACTACTCAGTAGAAGAGTTCTGAGTGACTCAACTCCCTACCTAAAATATCTAAAGAACAGAAACATTATCTAAGATTATCATAATGTTTGACACCATGGTGAACTGAACTGGCATTTGTTCTTCTTTAGAGAACTTTTTTTTTTCCGCTTCAAATGTCACATGGCTTGATGTGGCCTCATTACTTTGCAGGCACATATATCGTCTGTGTGCAGCTGTTGCCATTTAGTTGCTCAGTCATGTCCAACTCTTTGCAACGTCATTAACTATAGCCAGCCAGGCCTCTCTGTCCATGAGATTTCCCAGGCAAGAATACCAGAGAGGGTCACCATTTCCTTATCCAAAGGATCTTCCTGACACAGAGACTGAACCCGTGTCTCCTGCTTGGCAGGCAGATGCTTACCACTGAGCCACCTGGAAAGCCCCAGCGTGTATGTAGAATTATTTCAAATTGGAATATGGCAGTTTGGGGCAAAGGGTGGAATTTTAAAACTCGCCTCTGAAATGGAACCTAAAGAGAAATCTCGGTTATTTTGAAATTTTAGAAAAGAAAAGAATAGTAAAAGAACTTCAGTGAGCTAGATCCTTTAAGAGGTAATAAAACAACACAATTCTAGTATGGTCCTCTGGTGAGTTTTTGCATGATGCCTAGGATTATGATACATTAGCCTCAGGAGAAAGCACTAAAATGCGTTCATGTACTACACGCCATTTCCCAAGAGAATTAACTACTGCCTTCATCCTTTACAACCCAAATCTGTTTTCATAAAACATCGACACCCACTACATTAAAACCTATATGTTTTCTACAAATTTTCAAGAAGAATCTTTCCATTGTTTCAATATTTTATATCTGCAATAATACTTGGTAATGACTGAAGCAGCAATGAGGTGGCAGTGTTCATTGTCGGAAAGATGAGTAATAAAATCATCAGCGTACAAATGATTTTTTAATTAGGTTTTAATCTGTGTATTTAGAGAAGTTATTTCTGTGTGAATTCCACACTGATAATTTTTATCTTGGTGCTACAGCTGCAGTCACTAATGGCAGATGCCATGGACACCCTTGAAGGAAGAAGAAACGATAAAGAACGTGTGTGGAATACAATTCAAAAGGTAAAACTTTCAGCTGAAGGAAAAAAAAGATATATTATTCTCAAAGAAAATATCCATTTGGGGTCAAATCTGTTTAAAGATGAAAAGAAAGTTTCTCAGCTTATTTTATTGGTGGTTTTCTTTTTAAAACAAATGCAGCTGTCTCCCTAGAAGTATAACCAAGATGAAATGTGGACATTTATTTAATTTGTTCCTTCAGGTCTGCTGCATTTCTGACTGTGGTCCTGTACTTTTGGGGCCTCTTATCATGCTCATTGTCATGTTATATTTTCATTATCTGCTCCCTCATTATTGGTTATTATATATATTATCTGCTCCCTCATTATTGGTTATTATATACATTTAATGGAGAAGGCAATGGCACCCTACTTCAGTACTCTTGCCTGGAAAATCCCATGGATGGAGGAGCCTGGTAGCCTGCAGTCCACGGGGTCGCTGAGGGTCAGACACGACTGAGCAACTTCACTTTAACGCTTTGGAGAAGTAAATGGCAACCCACTCCAGTGTTCTTGCCTGGAGAATCCCAGGGACAGGGGAGCCTGGTGGGCTGCCGTCTATGGGGTCACACAGAGTCAGACATGACTGAAGGGACTTAGCAGCAGCAGCAGCAGCATATATATTTAAAGCCCCTTCATCAATGTTTCAATTTGCTCCCCAACCCTTCCTCCTGTAATTGGCACTTAAGAAATAATAGCTACATTTCAGGGAACTATAAGAAAACTAGCACATTGATGTTTGGGGTGAAGAAATGACATACTGGTTGTTAGAAGTCGGAGAACATCTCTTCGTTGGTTACCTGAGTTACACAAAACAAGCCCTGAGATGCACCTGGCCCCAGGTACTCAGGAGACTTGTGTGATACCACAAGACCTTCTGACAATATAGGAAGGAGTAGTGTTGGTTTACAGCCCAGATGAAAATGATAAATTCTGATCAATGTACTCCCCACTCTGCTGCTGCTGCTGATGCTAAGTTGACTTCAGTTGCGTCCGACTCTGTGACCCCATAGATGGCAACCCATCAGGCTCCCCTATCCCTGGGATTCTCCAGGCAAGAACACTGGAGTGGGTTGCCATTTCCTTCTCCAATGCAGGAAAGTGAAAAGTGAAAGGGAGATCGCTCAGTCGTGTCCGACTCTTCGCAACCCCACAGACTGCAGCCCACCAGGCTCCTCTGTCCGTGGGATTTTCCAGGCAAGAGTACTGGAGTGGGGTGCCATTGCCTTCTCTGACTCCCTACTCAGTCTCCTCCAATCATGGTAAGAACCGCAAAGGGAAAACTGGTGTCAGGAGACGTGAGAAGAAAACAACTGTTCCGTTTAGGAGGTAAAGTCAGCCAAGAGGGATTTTGATGCATTTGCAGAAATGTGTCTCTTCTGTAATCAATTGAGAGAACCTGAATTGACTGTATAAAACATTGTATATGAATGTACAGAACAGACTGTGAATGTACAGAACAGAGATCAACTGAACTCATCTAATATTTGTTGAATATCTACTATGCCTGAAAGATTACTGTGTTATGGATCTTTTGCTGGGCAAGGCAAACACAGCCCCTACCTATATGGGCCTTACCACCTAGGAAAGAAGCAGCTACTTAAACGTTTATAAATATTATATTTTAAAAGTAGATGTTCAGTGATTATGGGAACAAATAGAGGAATATATTCTGGTCTGAGAGGTCATAAAATCCATCTCTGAGAAAGTGATATTTATAAAACATTCAAAAGATAGTAGTAGCTATCTAGATGAAAAGGGAGATTTCTACACAGAGAGAAAAGCTTGTACCAAGAATGCTAAGAAGCATGGTAAAATTGACAAAGGAACAAGCAACATGGTTTAAAATAAAGTGCATATATACCATGGAGTATTACTCAGCCATTAAAAAGAATACATTTGAATCAGTTCTAATAAGGTGGATGAAACTGGAGCCTATTATACAGAGTGAAGTAAGCCAGGAAGAAAAACACCAATACAGTATACTAACGCATATATATGGAATTTAGAAAGATGGTAACAATAACCCTGTATACGAGACAGCAAAAGAGACACTGATGTATAGAACAGTCTTTTGGACTCTGGGAGAGGGAGAGGGTGGGACGATTTGGGAGAATGGCATTGAAATATGTATAATATCATATATGAAACAAGTCACCAGTCCAGGTTTGATGCACGATACTGGCTGCTTGGGGCTGGTACATGGGGACGACCCAGAGGGATGGTATGGGGAGGGAGGAGGGAGGAGGGTTCAGGATGGGGAACACATGTACACCTGTGGCAGATTCATTTTGATATATGGCAAAACCAATACAATATTGTAAAGTTAAATAAAGTTAAATTTTAAAAAATGAAGTGCAAAGGCAGGAGAAATCAAATCACAGGTCTTATAAACTATGTTCAGGATTTAGAATGTTTCAGGAAGTATTTATGTGGTAAATATTTTTGAGACATTTCTAGGGCTGTAGTGGGATAACAAACTGAGGCTACAGAAATCTGGGGAGGTCAGTTATAAGGTGGTAGCATGATCTACTTTGGTGGGCACAGAGATGGAGAGAAGCAGACAGATATAAGAAATATTCAGGAAGCAAATCCACAGGCCTTATTTACTGATTGCATGTGGGAGTTTAGACGACAGAAAAAATTAGAACAATGCTCAGACTTTGGGCTTGAGCCACCAGGTGGGGAATAGGGAGAGGTTTGCTGGTTAAAGGAAGGAAGGAAACACTTCAAAGCAGCAGCTTTGGGCTGAGAACATAAACACATTTAGAGTCCACAGAAAGCATACCAGGCATTTGAAAAGGAAGTTAATATACAGGGTGCTTAACTGGGTATGAAAATTTAGGTAACTGAAAAGGAAAACAATTTATCACAATGGAACCATTAAAAGAAACAGCTTCCATCCCTTAAGGGCTGAAGAATCAAAGAGAAGAGATTGCAATTATTGAAACTTGGAGTTGGGACCCAGCTGGACCACAACTCCGATCTCCTACTTAGGAGGTGCTGTTTAGCTGGTGCCAGTGTCTCCGAGCTTGGAGGAGGGGTCTTTAAAGACTTCTGAGGAGTGGGCACTAACCCACTGTTGCTGATGGGGAGGGAAGGAAAGCAGTTTTAATGGAGGTTATTTGGCAACTTTTGGAAAAACTAGATTTCACAGCTACTACAGAAAAGAATGTATATTTCTAGAGCAAAGAAACTTTACTGAATAGATGCTCACAGGAACCCCAAGCAGACAGGAAGTCCGCAGTAAATAAATAAGAATAGCAAGTCCCTCCTTTCCCCCTTGATTTTACAGTGCTCCTCTATCGCCTCCTGTTGAAGGAGACAGATCAGATCAGATCAGTCGCTCAGTTGTGTCCAACTCTTTGCGACCCCATGAATCACAGCACGCCAGGCCTCCCTGTCCATCACCATCTCCCGGAGGTCACTAAGACTTACATCCATCGAGTCAGTGATGCCATCCAGCCATCTCATCCTCTGTCGTCCCCTTCTCCTCCTGCCCCCAATCCCTCCCAGTATCAGAGACTTCTCCAATGAGTGAACTCTTCGCTTGAGGTGGCCAAAATACTGGAGTTTCAGCTTCAGCATAATTCCTTCCAAAGAAATCCCAGGGCTGATCTCCTTAAGAATGGACTGGTTGGATCTCCTTGCAGTCCAAGGGACTCTCAAGAGTCTTCTCCAACACCACAGTTCAAAAGCATCAATTCTTCAGCGCTCAGCCTTCTTCACAGTCCAGCTCTCAAATCCATACATGACCACAGGAAAGATCATAGCCTTGACTAGGCGAACCTTTGTTGGCAAAGTAATGTCTCTGCTTTTGAATATGCTATCTAGGTTGGTCATAACTTTCCTTCCAAGGAGTAAGCGTCTTGGAATTTCATGGCTGCAGTCACCATCTGCAGTGATTTTGGAGCCCCCAAAATCAAGTCTCACACTGTTTCCACTGTTTCTCCATCTATTTCCCATGAAGTGATGGGACCAGAGGCCATGATCTTTGTTTTCTGAATATTGAGCATTAAGCCAACTTTTTCACTCTCCATTTTCACTTTCATCAAGAGGCTTTTGAGTTCCTCTTCACTTTCTGCCATAAGGGTGGTGTCATCTGCATATCTGAGGTTATTGATATTTCTCCCAGCAATCTTGATTCCAACTTGTGTTTCTTCCAGTCCAGCGTTTTTCATGATGTACTCTGCATATAAGTTAAATAAACAGGGTGACAATATACAGCCTTGACGTACTCCTTTTCCTATTTGGAACCAGTCTGTTGGTCCATGACCAGTTCTAACTGTTGCTTCCTGACCTGCATACAGATTTCTCAAGAGGCAGATCAGGTGGTCTGGTATTCCCATCTCTCTCAGAATTTTCCACAGTTTATTGTGATCTACACAGTCAAAGGCTTTGGCATAGTCAATAAAGCAGAAATAGATGTTTTTCTGGAACTCTCTTGCTTTTTCGATGATCCAGCGGATGTTGGCAATTTGATCTCTGGTTCCTCTGCCTTTTCTAAAACCAGCTTGAACATCAGGAAGTTCATGGTTCACATATTGCTGAAGCCTGGCTTGGAGAATTTTGAGCATTACTTTACTAGCATGTGAGATGAGTGCAATTGTGCAGTAGTTTGAGCATTCTTTGGCGTTGCCTTTCTTTGGGATTGGGATGAAAACTGACCTTTTCCAGTCCTGTGGCCACTGCTGAGTTTTCCAAATTTGCTGGCATATTGAGTGCAGCACTTTCACAGCATCATCTTTCAGGATTTGTAATAGCTCAACTGGAATTCCATCACCTCCACTAGCTTTGTTCATAGTGATGCTTTCTAAGGCCCACTTGACTTCACATTCCAGGATGTCTGGCTCTAGGTCAATGATCACGCCATCATGATTATCTGGGTCGTGAAGATCTTTTTTGTACAGCTCTTCTGTGTATTCTTGCCACCTCTTCTTAATTATCTTCTGCTTCTGTTAGGTCCATACCATTTCTGTCCTTTATCGAGCCCATCTTTGCATGAAATGTTCCTTTGGTATCTCTGATTTTCTTGAAGAGATCCCTAGTCTTTCCCATTCTGTTGTTTTCCTCTATTTCTTTGCATTGATCACTGAAGAAGGCTTTCTTATCTCTTCTTGCTATTCTTTGGAACTCTGCATTCAGATGTTTATATCTTTCCTTTTCTCCTTTGCTTTTCGCTTCTCTTCTTTTCACAGCTATTTGTAAGGCCTCCCCAGACAGCCATTTTGCTTTTTTGCATTTCTTTTCCATGGGGATGGTCTTGATCCCTGTCTCCTGTACAATGTCACGAACCTCATTCCATAGTTCATCAGGCACTCTATCTATCAGATCTAAGCCCTTAAATCTATTTCTCACTTCCACTGTATAATCATAAGGGATTTGATTTAGGTCATAGCTGAATGGTCTAGTGGTTTTCCCTACTTTCTTCAATTTCAGTCTGAATTTGGCAATAAGGAGTTCATGGTCTGAGCCACAGTCAGCTCCTGGTCTTGTTTTTGCTGATTGTATAGAGCTTCTCCATCTTTGGCTGCAAAGAATATAATCAATCTGATTTCCGTGTTGACCATCTGGTGATGTCCATGTATAGAGTCTTCTCTTGTGTTGTTGGAAGAGGGTATTTGCTATGAGCAGTGCATTTTCTTAGCAAAACTCTATTAGTCTTTGCCCTGCTTCATTCCGTATTCCAAGGCCAAATTTGCCTGTTACTCCAGGTGTTTCTTGACTTCCTATTTTTGCATTCCAGTCCCCTATAATGAAAAGGACATCTTTTTTGGGTGTTAGTTCTAAAAGGTCTTGTAGGTCTTCATAGAACCGTTCAACTTCAGCTTCTTCAGCATTACTGGTTGGGGCATAGACTTGGATTACTATGACATTGAATGGTTTGCCTTGGAAACGAACAGAGATCATTCTGTCGTTTTTGAGATTGCATCCAAGTACTGCATTTCAGACTCTTTTGTTGACCATGATGGCCACTCCATTTCTTCTGAGGGATTCCTGCCCACAGTAGTAGATATAATGGTCCTCTGAGTTAAATTCACCCATTCCAGTCCATTTTAGTTCGCTGATTCCTAGAATGTCAACATTCACTCTTGCCATCTCTTGTTTGACCACTTCCAATTTGCCTTGATTCATGGACCTGACATTCCAGGTTCCTATGCAATATTGGTCTTTACAGCATCGGACTTTGCTTCTATCACCAGACACATCCACAGCTGGGTATTCTTTTTGCTTTGGTTCCATCCCTTCATTATTTCTGGAGTTATTTCTCCACTGATCTCCAGTAGCATATTGGGCCCCTACTGACCTGGGGAGTTTGTCTTTCAGTATCCTATCATTTTGCCTTTTCATACTGTTCATGGGGTTCTCAAGGCAAGAATACTGAAGTGGTTTGCCATTCCGGCTGTGACTGGCGCACTAAGAGCACCTCGCCGGCTGCCACCGGGGCACTAAGAGTGCGGCAGAGAGGAGCTACCCCAGGACCGAGGTCAGGAAGGGCGGCGCTGAGGAAATACCCCTCCTCCAAGGTCAGGAAGGGCGGCGGTGAGGAGATACCACTCCTCCAAGATCAGGAGGGGCGGCGGTGAGGAGAGACCCCCTTGTCCAAGGTAAGGTGCGATGGCTGTGCTTTGCTGGAGCAGCCGGAAAGGGATACCCCACGCCTAAGGTAAGAGAAACCCAAGTGGGACGGTGGGTGTTGCAGGAGGGCATCAGAGGGCAGACACACTGAAACCATACTCACAGAAAACTAGTCATTCTAATCACACTAGGACCACAGCCTTGTCTAACTCAGTGAAACTAAGCCATGCCCGTGGGGCAACCCAGGATGGGCAGGTCATGGTGGAGAGATCTGACAGGGTGTGGTCCGCTGGAGAAGGGAATGGCAAACCACTTCAGTATTCTTGCCTTGAAGGAGACAAAGAGTGGGCAAAACAGAAATGGAATTTACAGAGTTCCAGCCCCAGCATCAAAGGGTGAATGTGAAAGTCACTCAGTCTTGTCTGACTTGTGACCCCATGGACTATACAGTCCATAGAATTCTCCAGGCCAGAATACTGGAGTGGGTAGCCTTTCCCTTCTCCAGGGGATCTTCCCAACTGAGAAATCAAACCCAAGTCTCCTGCATTGCAGGTGGATTCTTTACCAGCTGAGCCACCAGGGAAGTCCAAGAATACTGGAGTGGGTAGCCTATTCCTTCTCCAGGGGATTTTCCCAACTCCGGAATCGAACTGGGGTCTCCTGCATTGCAGGTGGATTCTTTACCAACTGAGCAATCAGGGAAGCCCCATTGGGGTTAAGGGACAAAAGGCCAATAACTGGATTTACTGGCTCAGACAGTAAAGAATCTGCCTACATTGTGAGAGACCTTGGTTTGATCCCTGAGTCAGGAAGATACCCTGGAGAATGGAATGACTACCCACTCTTGTATTCCTGCCTGGAGAATTCCATGAACAGAGGAGGCTGGTGGGCTACAGTCCATGGGGTCACTGGCACAAAAGAGCATTGAAGTTAAGGTATTGAAACTAGGGCAAGATATCCAAGATGAAATACAGGAGTCTGGAGTTCTGAATAGAAGACTGAATAGAGAGAGAGATTTCTAAATCATTGGCAAATTGGTGATAACTGAAATCACTTGAGTGAGTGGCATGGCAGATAAAGAGCAAATAATGAGAAAACAGCTTTGAGGAGCACATTTCAAATTTAGGAGGAAAACTCTACAAAGGAGACTAAGAAGGAATGATAGGGCAAACCAAAGCTAGAGGTAAACCAAACCTAAGGCTCATGGGAGTCAAGCAATATAATTAAATATTTGTGCTTACTGCAGAAAGAATTGTTAGCACAGAGGGTAGCAAACTAGAGCCCATAGGTCCGAAACCAACCATGTACTTATATTTGTAGATAGAGTTCACTACACATAGCCATGCCATTCATTTAAGTATTATCTATGTCACCTTGGCCAAGTTGAATAGTTGCCATGAAGACCATATAGTTCACAAAGCCTAAAATATTTGCTATCTGAAAAGTGAAGTGAAAGTGTTAGTCGCTCAGTTTGTGTCTGACTCTTTGTGGTCCCATGGACTGTAGCCTGCCAGGCTCCTCTGTCCATGGTATTCTCCAGGCAAGAATACTAGAGTGGGTTGCCATTCCCTTCTTCAGGGGTTCTTCCACACCCAGGGACTGAACCTGGGTCTCCTGCATTACAGGCAGGCTCTTTAGCGTCCAAGCCATCAGGGAAGCCCCCTACACAAAAAAAGTTTGTTGTACCCTTGTATCCTGATATCAGTATCCCTCCAAGAAATATTTGCATTTGTACAGTAAACATATATATTTATAAATCCACTGACTCGATGGATGTGAGTCTGAGTGACCTCCGAGAGATGGTGATGGATAGGGAGGCCTGGCGTGCTGCAGTTCATGGGGTCACAAAGAGTCGGACATGACTGAGCGACTGATCTGATCTGATCTGATCTGATAAATCCAAGAGATAAAAGAATAGTCCAATTATGAAATTCCAGCCAAAAAGGTAGAAGAGGGACTGACATTTGTCTACACCTGCCTGCACTTTGTAGCCAAAGTTTCACCTGACCCTAAGCTAGTGATCTGATGTCCACATTCACAGAACTTAGCCAGCAGCTTCACACTTTGTCCTCACTGCAGTTACTCTACTGCTGTGTTAAATACCATCCCAAATATAGTGGTTTAGAACAAAATTATCTCCCACAGGTCTATGGGTTGACTAGACTCAGCCAGGTGGCTCTTGCTTGCTGTCTCTCCTGCAGTTCAATCACATGACTTCTGCGCCTTGGGCTGGAGTCACCTGATGGCTAAAATGTTCTGGACTCTAGGATGGCTCCCTCATATGGTTGATATCTGATATTAGTCAGCTGAGACATTGACTGGAGTGGCTAAATATGGCCTCTTCGTGTGAATTAGGCTTTAAATAGCACAAAAGCTGGGTTCCAGGAGGAAGTATCTCAAGAAAAAGGAAGTAAAAACCATCAGTCATCTAAAAGACTAAGTCCAGATCTAGGACAGCAACTGTCACCACATTCTGTTGATCAAAGCAGTCATAGACCACCCCTGAATCACAGGATTGGAGAAACAGACTGAATTTTTCCAAGTGGAGTGCTATGTACATTTGTGGAGAGAATGAGGTGATAGCATCCATCTTAGAGATAAGCTTTAGCAGTGGAGCCATGGATCAGGGCCCCAGACTGAAAAACATATCTGCAAGCAAGCAGGAGTCAGGAGAATAGTCAAGTTCAAGGCCTCTGAGATTGGAACACCTCAGAACCACTCCACCCAACCACCGGGTAACTAGAAAGACTCACTGGTGAGCAGCCAATCTTTCCAAATTAAAAGCCCTGATAATGATCTTAGCTTTCTAAATGGAAGCTCCTGAGAGGTCTTTAGGAAGATGTGAATGGGAAGGAGCAGGGTGCCAAATTTTTCCCAAGGGCTTTTAATTTGGTTAATGCGACGCTACAAAGCATGATCGTATCACTTTCAGACGATTCCAGTAGCAAGTAAGTAATTTCCTTTTACTGCTACAGAGTTAATTTGCATGTGCAAAAAAAAAAATAATTAAAAAAAAAGCTAATTGTACAAGCTACACTATGTTCTGAGCCCACTAGAAGTTGATATCAGCATCACCACCTCTGAGATCTGTTATCTGTAATAGAAACAGCTGTTGTACCTAATGAAAACACTTGAAATTTTCATGTGAAGCAGCAGAATTATAGCAGCACCTCCCAGTTCCATGGAGTTAAAGGGTCTGTCAGAATCCCTATTACCTAACACAATTTTCAGAGCTCCACTTTGTTATAGGTCTATAAAAAGACTATCAAGATGAAATCTGATTCATGAGTGCTGACCTCCTATCTATATTTTGTTATCTTTGAGATTTCTCTAAGGGCCCAGAAAGAGAAAGAGTGTGACAATTGTGTTTATTTTCCAATTCACCAGAACTAAAATACTGTATATTCTTTATAGAGTTTTAGGAAATTGACTCTTGTTTTGGTTTGGCTTTACAGAATATTTCCTTTCCAGTAATTAACTCCAGAAAGATATATGTATGTTGGTTTAGCTGTACAAATACAAAAATAAGCAGATTATGTTTTTTAAAAAGGTGCAGTAAATTTTTCTCATGTTGGAAAGTCCCTTAACAACAATCAGATCAAATCAGATCAGGCGCTCAGTCGTGTCCGACTCTTTGCGACCCCATGAACTGCAGCACGCCACGCCTCCCTATCCATCACCAGCTCTCGGAGGTCACTCAGACTCACATTCATCGAGTCAGTGATGCCATCCAGCCATCTCATCCTCTGTCGTCCCCTTCTCCTCCTGCCCCCAATCCCTCCCAGCATCAGAGTCTTCTCCAATGAGTCAACTCTTCGCATGAGGTGGCCAAAATACTGGAGTTTCAGCTTTAGCAGTATCACACTTTGCGTAACTTTGCTGCTAAGTCACTTCAGTCGTGTCCGACTCTGCGCGACCCCGGAGACAGCAGCCCACCAGGGTCCCCCATCCCTGGGACTCTCCAGGCAAGAACACCGGAGTGGGCTGCCATTTCCTTCTCCAATGCATGAAAGTGAAAAGTGAAAGTGAAGTCGCTCAGTCGTGTTCAACTCTTCGCGACCCCATGGACTCCAGCCCACCAGGCTCCTCTGTCCATGGGATCCTCCAGGCGAGAGCACTGGAGTGGGGTGCCATTGCCTTCTCCTGCTTAACTTTAGTCTGTAACAAAAATATCTGAGAAAATACACCCTTTTGAATAACAGGTCCTGTTACCACACTGCTCATTCCTGCAATCAGTGTCTGGGGCAGACACTGTTCCTGACATTGGAGATACAGCCATGAAAAAGCAGTGCCCTCATGATATTTGCATTCTGCTAGAGAAAAGTAGGCAATAAACTATCTAAAGAAATATGGAATATAAGTAACACATGCCAGGAAAGGAAAATGGAGAGTAGCAGATGATTGCAGCTGCAATAGAATAGTCAGGGCAGGATTCACTGAGGTGATGACTGAATGAATATCTGAAAAAAATGCAAACCATGCAAATATCTGGTGAGAAGTATTCCAAGTAAAGGAAACAGCAAACGTGAGATCGGAGAGTGCTTACCAGGTACAAGGATGTGCAAGGAGAGCAAGGTGACTGGAGTAGAATGACAAGAGTAACAGGAGATGAAACAAGAGAGGAGAGGATGTCATGCCTTATCAAACAAAAACAAAAACTACTCTAAGCTGCTGAATTGCGACCACATTGAAGAGGGCAAGGGCAGAGTCAGGGAGTCTAGTTAGAAGGTAACTGCAGTGATACAGGAGAGGAATACTGGAGGCTTGAACCCCGAACCCAGTGACTATAAGAAGTGGTCAGATTCTGTCTTCTATCCATAAGAAGAACAAAAGCTTATTTACAGGGAGGCTAATACAGTAAAATACATCCTGAACTAACATTCAGAGACCTGAGTCTGTCACAAATTAGCTCAAATCCATGTCTTTTCTCCAGGCCTCAGTTTTCTCATCTGTAAAATAAGGATAATGAACTAAGATTCAAAATCCCCTCTCTGCTCTGAAAAACTGGGTCTTTTGAAAATCAGACCATCAAAATGAAAGAAGAATTAATGTTTACTGAGCTCTTAATACAAGCCAACACTCTTATTCACTTTATATACACCAACTCACTAACCCTCGCATAGGGTAAAAGGCATAATTTATTGTAAACAGAGAAGTTTGGCAATTTTCCTAAAATCCCACTGTCAGTAAGTGGTGAGATCAGGATTTGATCTGACCTTAGAGCCTAATCTCTTTCTTGAGAGAAGCCCAAGCTTTGTGCAACTGAAAAAGCCCAACCAACCAGCATTATTTTATGTATGGCTGAGCATTCAGGTATGAAGCCAAATCAGGTGTGAGGCCAAAAGGGGAATTATGGTGACCTCCAGTCAAAGTAAAATTTGTCCAGTTTGTCTGTCTTCAGTTCTCAAAATAAAGTTCTTTCAGTCTGAGCCAAAGAAGTCACTAAGGAATGTTTGGTTGAGTCTCCCTCTGTAATCCACGGGTATAGGCTCCTCCTCCACTGTTCCTTAGTTCTCCATCTATAACCAGAAACTATACAAAGCCTCAATCTACAAATTCTTGACCATGAATTCAGGTCCCACTTGTGGGATCTTAGGCAAATCACAGCCTTCTGAGAAATACAGAATCTTCACATACTTAATAACTTCAGGGTCTATGATTTTGTGTTACTGTGCATTGAATCCTAAGACCCATAATGCACTAGACCTGAGGAAATAGAAAAAGGAATCTGTAGAAAAAGGAGTCTTTTTAAAGAAAAAAAGATGCCAACTGTTAAGTTGGAACATTCTTATTTCTTCTCACCAGAGACTCAGTTTAGAGAAACATTTAAGCAACACTGTCTACAATTCAGAAGACAAAGTTATTGGCTCTTCATTTACAAAGTCTAAATTTCACACTGCAAAGATCAAAATTTAATCTGGTATGACATGAAATATTGTCTTATTCTGATATGCCTCTAGATCTGATTTGAGATTAAATAAAGAGAAATAAAACTTTGTTACTTTTAAAGTAATGAGAGATACTTCGGCATCTAATCATAATCCTATGAATTTTCATGAGAAAAAAATGCTACCTTAAAATTTCAAATAATAAAATATAACACAGTACATCATAATCCTTCATGAATCCAACAAATGAAGTTTAGGTGGATATCTTTAAACTTTAAAGCTTAAAGCATCCATGTGAATGTATTATAAAATATTTAGCTTTGGGGGTTCCTTTTTATCTCAAAATCTTAACTTATAAATCATACTCACTGTCAAACAGAAATGATATTCATTGATTCACTCCTTTGCTTTTTAAGATAAAAGGGGGATAGAATTGTATATCACTTAACAACTCTATGCAAGGCTGCTGATATGGGCAGACCATGCAGGGGAAAGCACAAATTGGTGAGATGGGCTGGGGCAGTTAACCAACCAAGAGGGAGAGAAAAGAACAAATTGGAGCACTTTGTTTACTTTCCACATCAGCATTCAAACCTGAGTATTTCCAGCAACTCTGCTGAGAGAGACTACACGTGTGGCGCTATCTATCTTTCGTTGGCCAGGCATCTGGGCTGACTAATATGCAGCTGGGGACTGCCGTTGTGTCTGTCTGACAGGACTGCCATCTTGTCAAAGATTCAGCAACCATACCACTCATTTGCAAAGCAGTTTTTCCAGCAATCAGGCTTTTCCTGTGTGTCTTGTTCTTTAAGGAGTCTCCACAGATTTACTGCAATTTGACTATGAATCTTTTCCGCTTCTGGTTATGGGCTTCTTCATTAGCATATCCCCAAATTCCTTTACGGTATGTGCTCTGAGCACTGCTAAGCAGTTTCGTCCATGGCATAATGCAGATCATGCACAGAAACCCAAGTGCTCTTTTGCTGACCATGCTGAGGGGAAGGAGGCAGAGAGGCAAGGCCCAGGGGGCTGAAGAGGCCAGGTGCCTGGAATAAATAAATCATTGCAATTCCTGGGACAATGAGTCTGTGCCAGTAAGTGTCTAAACTGGTAACTGTAGTGGAGGAGCCTTTGCCAAAGCCCTGGCAGACCCTCCTGACTGTGGTCAGAGGCTGAGCCCTGCAACTGTCAGACCTCGAGGGAGGACCTTCCTCAAACAGACAGCAAAGCCACGTCTAGCCTGGCAAGCAGAGAAAGCCGAGAGCCTCAGTTCTGGACATCTCCCCTGGCCACTGTGCAACACTCCAAATATTGATACATGGTGAATTTCAATCACCACTTAAATCAAACAAAATCTTTCCCCTCTGACTTAAAGGAAAAAGAATGTGGTTAATTTGTTAAACATTTTCAGTAGCTGCATTTGCTAGTCACTCACTTTCCACCTGTATTTGGCCTTTCCTCCAAAACTGAGAATATCTCTCATATACTTTGTTGGCTAAAAGTATTCTGAAACTTTGATGATTTTGCAAGAAATTTCTGCAGCAGAAACATTTCTGTGTAGGAGTCGGATCTATCATGGCTCTCATCTAGGGAACATGAATCTAGAAACTGTGTCTTTTTAACCAGGAGTTTATCAAGGGTTAGACAAAACTAATCAGCCATTGATTAGGTCCTCACATACTTAATAAAATTCTGTGATATCCAACAAATTCTTAAACTATGTTAGTCTGTTTAAAGTTTGCTTTTGAATAACTATTACAATGGAAACAGGCTATAGAAAAAATTATTTCAGCTAAATAAACAATGTTATAAAAAATGAATAATGTGGTGATGACAAATATCATCAATGATGAATACTGATCTCTTAGTATATGTGAAGCACTTCAAGAAGTTATCATATTTAATGACTGCAACAATCCTGAGAGATGTCATTATCTCTCCTTTGGAAAATGAGAGAAAGAGCTTTGCAAAATTAACAAGGAAACAAGCCTACGTTGAAGGGACAGTGTTTGGTTTTGAATCAAGTTTGTTTGGGTCAAAGGCTCTGTTCCTAGTCATTAACCAGAACACTTATGTTAAACCAAATGCAGCTACTAAAATTTAATGGTGCAAAGAACACTGCCTGATCCAAGCTCAGATTCCGTAAGACAACCAAGAAAACAATCTTTGAATCTGATTTTCAGCAGTGAGTGGCGATAGGAGGATTGCAAGCCATCCTATTCTAGATCACAGCTCACAGAACCAGATGGTGACTTACCCAGACTGCTTTGCAGCAGATGCATGACCAAAGCTGAAGCACAGTACCCACTAGCCCCTGGACCATGATACTCTTATTGTCCTCCTTCACCATGTCTCCCTTTATAGACCTATCTGTTTAGGTTGCTTTGAGAGCTCACCATTTTCCTTCTTCCTGCAACAGCAGAACCCCATGAGAACAGCTTGGAAGTCTGGTCATTCCTGTAGTATTTCTACTATGGCTTACACTTTCTGGTGCATTATCTAAGCACTTTGAAATGCACCAGGATCTCCATGAAAACGTAATTTCAGAAGCACATATTCCTGTAACC
The DNA here is from genome assembly GCA_935064755.1 of Tragelaphus eurycerus. NCBI lineage: Eukaryota > Metazoa > Chordata > Mammalia > Artiodactyla > Bovidae > Tragelaphus > Tragelaphus eurycerus. The sequence continues at coordinate 443,928 of CAKXYN010000107.1, forward strand.
TCTGCAAACCTTACCTCACAGAACAGAGGCATATGTTTGAGACTGGACAGCACATTGTTTACTCTTCCACTTCCAGTAATCCCTCCCTGCCTGTCCCATTAGTGAGCTAATAATATAAGGAAGTGACTAAAACAGAAATTGGAAATACTCATACTACTCCAAACCTACTAGTATTTTTATCTCTGTAAAAACTTTTCTAAATACATCTTTCAGAAGTTCAGTGAAATATTCTGGGGCAAGGGAGGGGAGCATATATCTCAATTTCATTTGAACTGAAGAGTGAGTTTGCCATTCATTCTAAAAGCTACTGTCTCTAAATTACCTAAGTATCTCCTTTGCGTGGCAGCCAGCAATGTATTTATAGGTTAAGTTGCAATTCTTTGTAATTCTGAAGAATAACAAAATATTCAGCTTACACCACTTAGTAGCTAAATGAACCATAGGACATCTTCCATTCTGTATTGAAAGTAGGATTAACAAGTTCAGAGTAATTGACTTGTGGCTCCTTCAGTCATTTACAGTGGACTCATTAGACCTTTCATCTTTTAGAGAAGGGCAAAATAAAACTGCCTTTACATGCAGCCCTAAAGGAAGGCATGGATCATTTATCATTCTGATTACAACTTTCTTAAAGGGTACATGTGGAGGAAAGAACAACACGATAATCTAAAACACAAATGCCACAAGTACCAACACACTTGTATCTCTTAGCATCATCAAAACTGTGTGTGTAAAACATATGTGTGAAGTGAAGTCGCTCAGTCATGTCCGACTCTTTGCAAACCCATGGACTGTAGCCTACCAGGCTCCTCAGTCCATGGGATTTTCCAGGCAAGAATACTGGCATGGGTTGCCATTTCCTTCTCTAGGGTATCTTCCCAACCCAGGGATTGAACCCAGGTCTCCTGCATTGGAGGCAGACGCTTTACCGTCTGAGCTACCAGGGAAGGCCTATAACTGCTTAAATGGCTTTTTGCTGGATAAGAGATTCTGGAGAACATGAGGTGGCTAGTGAAATTTGGACCTAAATTAGAGAGCCTAACCCAGAGACAGGATAAAGTTAGTCTTTCTCATTGAATTGAAAGATAATCAAGGAGCTTTTAACTTTCTAATACCTCTGATGGAGAGGAGACCCCCTTCAGCCTCAGTTATTCACTTCAGCATACTGATAAAAATCTTTAGAAGCACCTGGGAAAACAGACTCAAGAAATAAAAATACGTCTTCCTGAGGAATAAAAATCAGAAATCATTTTTTTAAAAGCCATGATGGAGGACTTCCACTTACAGGAATATGGAGGAGACATGCTTTTCCCTATTCCTCACATTAAGCACAACTTTGGACATTATATGTAAAACAAATATAAGACACTGAAAGGTGGGATGAAAAGAGAAATGACCTAGAGTCCTGAGCAATAAATAACATGGTGATGAGTTCACTGGATTTTCTTTTATTTACTTATTTTTTTGCTTCAGATATTCCACACTTGATGATGAAACCTAGTAACTCAGAAACAAACAAAACAAAAACCCCAACAAAATCCTGCTCCCTCCAGCCAAAGGACAAGGAAAAAGGCAGCCTGTGCTCAGTATTCAGTCATATCTAACTGTTTGCAACCCCACAGACTATAGCCTGCCAGGTTTCTCTGTCCATGAGATTGTCCCTATAAGAAAACTAAAGTGGGCTGCCATTTCCTCCCCCAGGGAATCTTACTAACCCAGTGATTCAACCCAGGTGCCCTGCATTGCAGGCATATTCTTCACCTCTGAACCACTGAAGATGGAAAGCTCTTAGGCAAATAATCATTCTATTCCAGCCAAACACCACAGGGGGAAAAAAAAAAAAGGAAATCCAAACTCCCATCCACATCAGCAAAGCCCAAGTAAAGAGTTAGAATTCTACCTTCATTGGGCTATACTAAGGTGTCTCAGCCTTCCCACCCTAAAAGGTTGGTGTCAAAGAAACAAGTAGGGAGGCTGAATGTTCGTCCCCACTAGGTATGGTGTCAGACACCAGCCCCCAACAATCATGAGCTTCCCTTCTCAATGTGATGTCAGTGGAGGCCACATGAGGAGTAGTGATGAGGTACTGCTAGAGAGTTATCAGTGCAAACACAGTGAGGAGCTTGAATGTTTGAATGCTTATCCCTATCCGAAAGTAATAAGGAAGCCCTTCCTCAAGTCAATGGAGATTGAGTGTAGAACTTGAACTTCTATCCCCACCTGTCAGTAATTAGGCAATGCCCCTCCCATCTTTTGCCATAGCATGGTCAGAAAAATTCAGCTTAAGCAGAAGACTTAAATAGGATCCAGATCTCATAATATTAGTACCCTAAATGTCCAGATTTCAACTGAAGATGACGCATCATACCAAGAAACAGGAAGATCTCAAATTGAATGATAAATGACAATCAACTGATGCTAACATAAAGATATTAGAGCTATTATAATTATTCTGACAAAGATTTTAAAGAGGCCATCATAAAAATGTCTAAGCTATTAGAAACATCTTAAAACAAATTGTAAAATGTCATCAGACTACACTACAAGGCTACAGTAATCAAAACAGTATGGTACTAGCACAAAAATCTAGCACATAGATCAATGGAACAGAATAGAAAGTCCAGAAGTAAACTCACAAATTTATGGTCAATTAATCTACAACAAAGGAGGCAAGAATATGCATGGGGGAAAACAATCTTTTCACTAAGTGGTGGTGGGGAAACTGGACAGCTACATGTGAAAGAATGAACTTAGAACATTTTATCACACAATATACCAAGATAAACTCAAAATGGATTAAAGACCTAAATGGAAGACTAGAAAGCAAAACTTCAAGAAAAAAAACATAGGCATAGCATTCTTTGACATAAATTGTAGCAATATTTTGGGATCTGTTTCCTAACACAAAGGAAACAAAAATAAATAAATAGGACTCAATTAAACCTATAACCTTTTGCACAGCAAACTAAATGTACAACAAAACAAAAAAGACAGCCTACTTAATGGGAGAAAAGTATTTGAAAATAATACGACTGATAACAGGTTAATATCCAAAATATGTAAACAGCTGATACAACTCAATATCAAAAAAAGAAACAACCCAATTTAAAAATGGGCAGAAGACTAGAATAGACATCTTCCAAAGAATACAAATAGATGGCTAATGGGCACATGAAAAAACGCTCAACACGGTTAATCATGAGGGAAATACAAATCGAAACCACAATGAGATCACCTGTCAGCATGACTATCATAAAAAGAATACAAATAAAAAATATTGGTGAGGGTATGGAGAAAAGAAAACACTTGTACACTTTTGATGGAAATGTAAATTGCTGCAACCACTACGGAAAACTGTATGGAGGTTCCTCAAAAAGCTAAACGTAGAACTACCATATGATCCAACAATTCCGCTTCTGGATATATATCCAAAAAACCCCATAAACATTCATTTGAAAAGATGCTCATAGCAACCCCAATGTTCATAGCAACATTATTTACCAAGATATGGAAACAACCTAAGTACCAATCAACAAATGAATAGATAAGATGTGGCATATATACATATATATATTCCATTGTATGTATATATGTATGTATGTATATTGATACATACTCAGCCATAAAAAAGAATAAAATTTTGCCACTTGCAACAATGTGGATGGACCTAGAGAGTATATGCTTAGTGAAATAAGTCAGAGTAAGAAAAATACTCTATTTTATCATATACATATATGGAATCTAAAAAATAAAACAAATGATTATAACAAAAAAGAAAGAATCACAAGTATAGGACAAACTAGAGGGAAAGGGATCAGCAAGACAGAGGTAGGGGATTAAGAGGTACAAACTACCATTTATAAAATAAACTACAGGAATATATTGCACAGCATAGGGAATATAGCTAATATTTCATACTATAAATGAAGTATCAGTTCAGTTCAGTCGGTCAGTCATGTCTGACTCTTCACGACCCCATGAATCTCAGCACGCCAGGTCTCCCTGTCCATTACCAACTCCCAGAGTTCACTCAGACTCACGTCCATCGAGTCAGTGATGCCATCCAGCCATCTCATCCTCTGTCGTCCCCTCCTCCTCCTGCCCCAATCCCTCCCAGCATCAGAGTCTTTTCCAATGAGTCAACTCTTCACATGAGGTAGCCAAAGTACTGGGGTTTCAGCTTCAGCATCATTCCCTCCAAAGAAATCCCAGGGCTGGTCTCCTTCAGAATGGACTGGTTGGATCTCCTTGCAGTCCAAGGGACTCCCAAGAGTCTTCTCCAACACCACAGTACAAAAGCATCAATTCTTCGGGGCTCAGTCTTCTTCACAGTCCAACTCTCACATCCATACATGACCACAGGAAAAATCATAGCCTTGACTAGACGGACCTTTGTTGGCAAAGTAATGTCTCTGCTTTTGAATATATTCTCTAGGTTGGTCATAACATTCCTTCCAAGGAGCAAGCGTCTTTTAATTTCACGGCTGCAGTCACCATCTGCAGTGATTTTGGAGCCCAAGAAAATCAAGTCTGACACTGTTTCCACTGTTCCCCACCCCCCATCTATTTCCCATGAAGTGATGGGACGAGATGCCATGATCTTCATTTTCTGAATGTTGAATTTTAAGCCAACTTTTTCACTCTCCTCTTTCACTTTCATGAAGAGGCTTTTTAGTTCCTCTTCACTTTCTGCCATAAGGGTGGTGTCATCTGCATATCTGAGGTTATTGATATTTCTCCTGGCAATCTTGATTCCAGCTTGTGCTTCTTCCAGTCCAGTGTTTTGTCCAGTCCAGTGTTATATGATGTACTCTGCATATAAGTTAAATAAGCAGGGTGATAATATACAGCCTTGATGTACTCCTTTTCCTATTTGGAACGAGTCTGTTGTTCCATATCCAGTTCCAACTGTTGCTTCCTGACCTGCATACAGATTTCTCAAGAGGCAGGTCAGGTAGTCTGGTATTCCCATCTCTTTCAGAATTTTCCAGTTTATTGTGATCCACAAAGTCAAAGGCTTTGGCATAGTCAATAAAGCAGAAATAGATGTTTTCTGGAACTCTCTTGCTTTTTCCATGATCCAATCTATTAAAAATTTAAGTCACTATGTTGTACACCTGTGACTAATATTGTATATCAATTATACTTCAATTTAAAAAAATAGAGAGAGATGACATGCCTGGTGGTCCAGTGGTTAAGAATCACTTTCCAAGGCAGAGGACACAGGTTCAATCTCTGGTCTAGGAACCAAGGCCCTACATACCATGGGGCAACTAAGCTCACACGTTGCAACTACTAAGCCTAAGCGCCAGAACTGAGAGTCTGCCTACCACAACTAAGACCCAACACAGCCAAAAATAAATAAATATCTTTTAAAAAGAGACAGAAACTCAGCAAAGAAATGGGAGACATAGGAAGAACCAAATAGAAATTTTAGAATTGCAAATACAATAACCAAAATGAAAAATTCAGTGGAGGGGCTCAACAGCCTAATGAAGAGGAAATAATCAATGAAATGAAGATTGTTGTTTAGTCACCAAGTTGACGTCCGATTCTCTGTGGTCCCATAGACTGTCCCATCAGGTTCCTCTATACGTGAACCATGAAATTCCAGATGTTCAAGCTGGTTTTAGAAAAGGCAGAGGAACCAGAAACCAAACTGCCAACATCCGCTGGGTCATCAAAAAAGTAGGAGAGTTCCAGAAAAATATCTATTTCTGCTTCATTGACTATGCCAAAGCCTTTGACTGTGTGGATCACAATAAACTGTGGAAAATTCTGAAAGAGATGGGAATACCAGACCACCTGACCTGCCTCTTGAGAAACCTGTATGCAGGTCAGGAAGCAACAGTTAGAACTGGACATGGAACAACAGACTGGTTCCAAATAGGAAAAGGAGTACATCAAGGCTGTATATTATCATCCTGCTTATTTAACTTACATGCAGAGTACATCATATAACACTGGACTGGACGAAACACTGGGCTGGAAGAAGCACAAGCTGGAATCAAGATTGCCGGGAGAATTATCAATAACTTCAGATATGCAGATGACACCACCCTTATGGCAGAAAGTGAAGAGGAACTAAAAAGCCTCTTCATGAAAGTGAAAGTGGGGAGTGAAAAAGTTGGCTTAAAACTAAACAAAGATCATAGCATCCAGTCCCATCACTTCATGGGAAATAGATGGGGAAAGGGTGGAAACAGAGTCAGACTTGATTTTCTTGGGCTCCAAAATCACTGCAGATGGTGACTGCAGCCATGAAATTAAAAGACACTTACTCCTTGGAAGAAAATTTATGACCAACCCAGATAGCATATTGATAAAGCAGAGACATTACTTTGCCAACAAAGGTCCGTCTAGTCAAGGCTATGATTTTTCCTGTGGTCATGTATGGGTGTGAGAGTTGGACTGTGAAGAAAGCTGAGCACCGAAGAATTGATGCTTTTGAACTGTGGTGTTGGAGAAGACTCTTGGGAGTCCCTTGGACTGCAAGGAGATCCAACCAGTCCATTCTGAAGGAGATCAACCCTGGGATTTCTTTGGAGGGAATGATGCTGAAGCTGAAACTCCAGTACTTTGGCCACCTCATGTGAAGAGTTGACTCATTGGAAAAGACTCTGATGCTGGGAGGGACTGGGAGCAGGAGGAGAAGGGGACGACAGAGGATGAGATGGCTGGATGGCATCACTGACTCAATGGACATGAGTCTGAGTGAACTCCAGGAGTTGGTGATGGACAGGGAAGCCTGGCGTGCTGAGATTCATGGGGTCGTGAAGAGTCAGACATGACTGAGCCACTGAACTGAACTGATTCATGGGATTTCCCAGGCAAGGATACTGGAGTGGGTTGCCATTTCCTTCTCCGGTGATCTTCCCAATCCAGGGATAGAACCCACATCTCCTGCATTGGCAGGAGGATTCTTTACCACTGAGACAGCAGGGAAGTCTGAAATGAAGATAAAACAATACAAATTACCCAACTGGAACAACAGAGAAATAGACCAGAAAATAAAATGAAAAGAACCTCAAGGAGCTGTGAGTCTATAACATCATATCTAACATTCATGTTATCAGAATCCCAGAAAGATAGGAGAAAAGGGATAGGAATGAAAAAGTACCTTAAGAAATAATAGCTGAAAATTTCCATAATTTGGCAAAAGACAGAAACTACAGACTGAAAAATTTTAGTGAACCCCAAATGAGATAAACTCAAATTCACACCAGGATGCAGCATGGTCAAACTTCTAAAAACTAAACACAAAGACAGATCTTGAAAGCAGCAAAAAAGAAATGATTCACTAACTATTAGGGGGAAAACAATTTGAATGACAGTGGATTTTTCAGTCAAAAAAACTAGGGCCAGAAGTAAGTGGTACATTTTTCAAATACTGAAAGAAAAGAATTGTCAACATAAAATGCTTCACCCAATGAAAATAGCTTTCAGGAATTAAGGAGAAATCAAGACATTCTCAGATGAAGGAAAAGTAAGAGAATTTGTCATCAGCCAACTCACTCTAAAAAAAAAAAAAAAAAAGAGGCTGAAGAAAATTTCCTAAATAGGAAACAATAAAAGAAATAACTTTAAAATATCAAGAAAATTGAAAGAACACAAGCAAAAATATGAGTAAAAACAGCAGACTGTCCTCATCATTATGTTTCATTATTCAAGCAAAAATAACAACATAGTTTAATATGATTCTAAATATACATGGAGTTCTGTGTTTGGTTCTACATATGAGGAGCTGGGAAGTCACCACTCTATCCTAAAAGTCAGTAATTCTTCTTGGATCTATGAGACAGTGGACGACACAAGACAAAACACTGCTCCATAGATAGAAGAGACTAACAGATTAATACAGGGAGATATGGCTTTCTGGAGCAGAGACTTACGAGCAGAAACTGCTATGGGAACCAGTACTGGCTTTGTGAAGCTGGAATTATAATTGACAAATTGCTGGACACTCAGTGCAGACAACTCTGAGTATTACAAATTCTAAGAGGACCCAGTCTAGGAGTTATGCAATATTATGCAATTTACCTCCTGGAATTAATGGTAAGTATCAGAGAAAAATCCCCTTGGGCCTCTGGAAGGAACCACTCTGAAATATACTAAAACACTCTTTGCTTCTTAGTACGGCTTGCTCTCAGATGAAACCAGTTAAACAGACCATACCTTTTGGTGTATTATCAGGGCCTAAGTGACCTAGGAAAATCCCATGGGCGGAGGAGCCTGGTAGGCTGCAGTCCATGGGGTCGCGAAAGAGTAGGACATGACTGAGCAACTTCACTTTGACTTTTCACTTTCATGCATTGGAGAAGGAAATGGCAACCCACTCCAGTGTTCTTGCCTGGAGAATCCCAGGGACGGGGGAGCCTGATGGGCTGCCATCTATGAGGTTGCACAGAGTCGGACACGACTGAAGCGACTTAGCAGCAGCAAGTGACCTAGGAAAGGAAAATACCCAGCTCCAGCCCACTCTAGCCATCCTGTCCTATGTAAGGAGGAGTAGGTGGGGAACTGAGGAACACTTGTGAAGTTCACAGTCCAAGGCATGGGTTCAGCAAAGACTGAAATCTAATCTTAGAACTGTAGAATGCTTCCCCTCCCCTCACATTGTGTAGTTTAGTCGCTAAGTCCTGTCTGCCTCTTGAGACCCCATGGGCTGTAGCCCACCAAGCTCCTTTGTCCATGGAATTTCCCAGACAAGAATACTGGAGTGGGTTGCCATTTCCTTCTCAAGGGGATCTTCCCAACCCAGGAATCGAAACCAGGTCACCTGCATTGCAGCCGGACTCTTGCATCACAGGTGAATTCTTTACCAACTGAACCACAAGGGAAGCCTTCTCCTCACATTACTAAAGGTCTATTTATAACAGTTCCTTTTACCCAGTACATCATGCCCAGCTATCAAAAAATAATTACAAGACAAACCAAAAGGTGAAAAACACAATATGAAGAGACAAAGCAATCATCAGAAGCAGATATAGCAGAGATGTTGTAATTGTCTGTCTAGAAATTTAACACAACAATGATTAATATACTAAGGGCTCTAATGGATAAAGTGGACAGCATATAAGAAAAGATACGCAATAATAATAGCAACAATCTATTCAACTATGTATGTATCTTAAGTATGTGTGTATATCGGAGAAGGCAATGGCACCCCACTCCAGTACTTCTGCCTGGAAAATCCCATGGGTGGAGGAGCCTGGAAGGCTGCAGTCCATGGGGTCACTGAGGGTCAGACACAACTGAGCGACTTGACTTTCTCTTTTCACTTTCATGCACTGGAGAAGGAAATGGCAACCCACTCCAGTGTTCTTGTCTGGAGAAGCCCAGGGATGGGTGAGCCTGGTGGGCTGCCGTCTATGGGGTCGCACAGAGTTGGACACGACTGAAGTGACTTAGCAGCAGCAGCAGCAGCAGCAGGATGTGTGTATATATAATACCTTTTTAAACTGAAAAAATTATAGAAATGGACAACAAATTAGTGGTTGCCAAGGGTTAAGGAGGTGGGGCAGGAAGAAAGTGGGTGTGGCTATAAAAGAGCCACCCAAGAGATCCTGTAGTAATGGAACTGCTCTGTATCTTGACTATATCAGCGTCAATATCCTAGTTGTAATATTCTACCAAAGTTTTATAAGATATTACTGTGGGGACAAACTGCGTAAAGAATACACAGATTCTTCCTGTATTACTTCTTACTGCTGCATGTGAATCCACAATTATCTCAAAAGAAAAAGTTTAAAATATATGTACTCCAACTTTCAGATAAATTATGCCATTAAGTGTTAAAAATAAATTTTTAAAAAGCCATGATACATTAAGAACAAAGTGATAGCAAGATTTCATAATTGTACTCTAACTCTACACTAAATTTGTTTTACAAGTGCTATTATTATGAGGATTTTCAATTAGAAATTGGTAATGTAGTTTAACAGAAATTTTTTTTTTGCATATTTTGTAATATATCACAGGCATCTAATGCCTTACATTTCCACATTGTACTTTTATGACTATCATACCAACATACAGAATTCACTAAATTAAAATGGAGAAATATGAGGCTATTTGTTTGAATGCTAGCCAAAAGCTAAAGGAAACTGCTGTATTATGAACAGCAGAAACAACTTTGTTTCAGAAATTAAAGTTTATTTTAGAAATTAATTTCAAGCCTGTTTGAAAACAATTGTCATTCTAATAAGAATTAAAATTCAAACCATTTTGGATGATAAATATTTAAAAGCATTTGGTCTGGAAACTAAACTGGAAGACAGCAAGAAAACTAATGTTATGAAATCCACTGTGGTGGATTAAATGGCTTTTTTGCCAAGAGGATTTTGATCCACAATGCAAATTGCTAGAAATACATCCTCCTTCTATAACCACCACTACAGTTGTAGAAACATGATATTTATTCCCAAGGATGCAATTATTATTTTGTCTATTTTTTGTTTTCTTACAAGGCTTCTTTAAAAGCTTTATTTAAAAAAAAAAAAATCCTTTGAGCACCCAATCCCTGAAGCATGAACATATACAAACCCCTATACACATATTTAATTGTCTCTCCTTAATCCAGACTACATGAAATCCAATAGGAAATCCTATTTCAAGTGCAGTGTCTTCCTTCTTGCTGTAATTTACCCATGCATTTATGTTTGAGATCACGTTCCTCTCACTGCTATTACTTGACAGAAACCCACACTGCTTCCCAAGGTACATGCTAAGCATGTGCAGGGGGCACCAACAAAGTAGGCAACATCAACCAGCAGGAAAGTGAAAGGTAGAAATCAGCAAAGTCATGTTTGAGGAGAAAATCGGAACGTAATTGAGCTTTATGGCTTAGTACAGATCTCCTTAACTTACAATATCTCTATAAACCCAACATAAGCTGAAAATACCATCAGTTGGAAATTAATACACCTAACTTCTAGACATCACAGCTTAGCCTGGCATACCTTAAATGTGCTCAGAACACTCACATCAGCCTACAGTTGAGCAGGATCATCTAACACAAAGCCTATTTAAAATGTGTTGAGTAGCTCCTGTAATTCATCGAATACTATACTGAGAGTGACCACTAGAATGACTGTCTGGGGACAGGACAATTCTAAGTGTATGGGTTAGGGACTTCCCTGGTAGTCAAGTAGTTAAGACTCCATGTTCCCAATCTAGGAGCTATAGGTTCCACCCCTGGGCAGAGAAATAAGATCCCACATGCTGCACAGTAGTGTAGCCTAAAAAGTAAATAAACATCTCAGTTTTGATCCTCGGGATCCCGTGATTCACAGAGAGCTGCGATTCACTGCTACCACCCAGCACTCCAAGAGTATCAGACCCTCTACTCCTAGCCCAGGAAAAGATCAAAATCCAAAGTCAAAGTGTAGTTTCCAATGAATGTATATCATTTCTGCATCACCAAGAAGTCGAAAAATTATGTCAACAAATTATGTCGACACATCATAAATCAGGGATTGTCTATAGTTGCATTAATTTGCCATGACTGCTATAACAAAGGATCACAAACTGAGCGACTTGAACAACAGAAGTTTATCATCACAGTTCTGGAGGCTGGGAGTCCAAATTCAAAGTGTCATCAGGATTGGTACCTCCTGAGGGCTGTGAGGAAGAACCAGTTCATGCCTCTCCCCTTGTTTCTGGTGGTTTGCTTAACCTTGGTGGTTACCACACCTTGGCTGTAGGAGCATCACCCCATCCACTGCCTTCATCTTCACAAGTTATTCTCCTTGTGTGAGGGACTGTCTCCAAATATCCCATTTTTATAAGGACACCAGTCATTGTAGTTAAAGCCCACCCCAAAGACCTCATTTCAACTTGCTGATCTCTATAAAAACCCAGTCTCCAAATAAGGGTACATCCTGAAGTACTGGGGCTTAAGACCATAACACAGGGATTTTGAGGGAATGAAATTCAACTCATTACAGTAGTATTTGATTTTAAATGACTTTGGGAGGGAAAGGGACACCCAGATCTTCACAATGATTCTCCTTCCCCTCTATCACATCTGAACGACTCCCCTTTCAAAGCTGTATTAGGCTGAGGCTGTGTGTCCCTTTCTGTTACCATCTCTCACCAGCTTCGCTCATTTTGAGCTTCTTGTCATTTTTTCCTTAGTTTGTCCCCATTCCTAACACTCTATGCCCTAAATCTCAGTTTCTTCCCTGGCAATGCCTCTGGTCTCATGGCCAGCCATTACATAAGACATGGAAAGTGGTACTATTGCTTCCACCTCTGGCTCACAGGCCTTCAATTACCAAATAAAAATAGGTTGGATCTCTGTGCAAATGAAACCATAGTCAGCCTCACAAATCATAGTGAGGCAGCAGCAACCCTCCTTCACAAGAAAACTCTCAAGTGCATAGAAGCTCTCCTGACTTTAGGCTATCCCCACACTTTCCCCCAACACACAAGATACAAACCAATTTTACAGTAAAAGATTATCAGAGAAAATATCCAAGTACTTTTTATTATGCCTGTACTGAAAGTTACTCTGAAGTGGCTTTGTGAGGGAGAACATTTTAATCTGTAAAAATGTTGCATTTTATCCTAGAACTAGTAGAATAATCTTAAATTTTGATATGATAAAAAAAATCATTAACTGAGAAGAAGAATAATCTGATGATTGAATAATCTGATCCAGTTATAGAGTGAGAAAGAAATAAAGTATGCTCTAAACTACACTTAAGCTAATTCATAATAGTCCTTTGGATGCAAGATAAAATGTTGATACATCTAGAGAAGTTTTAGGTCTTATGGATATGCTTTTATAAGTGAAATATAATGAAGTACTGAGAACCCTAATATCTATGGATGTTTATATCAACCAGTTCAATACCTTGCATTACATGTAATACTAATACAGCAGAAATGGTTGGCTCCCTCTCATTTCCATAGTGCTCTTTCAGTGTGGTACAAGGCAAACTGCAATGTATTCTGCTTCCACTGAGCACATTTGTGTACAGTGAATCCAGGCCAAAATAACATCATTAAAATAGTACTTTAAAGTTTATTTAATCCAACCCCTGGGTCACACATGACCCAAATAATTCACACTTGCCAAAAATTTCATCTAGTGTTTGATTTCCAGTGTCTGGTGATGAGGGTCACCATACCTTACCCCAAAACACCTTCCACTTTTACACAGTTGTGAAAATATCAATATAATATCTATTTTTTTACTCACTGAAGGACTCATTCAGCTGTTTACCAGTTCAACAAATATTTATTGAGACCCTATTATGAAACCACCAGACACTACACAATGTGCTATTATAATCTTTGTGAAGGACTTAGACATTTATGAAGAGCTTTCCACAAACATCAAGCCATTTAATCCTCACAAAAACCCTGTAAATAAAGTCTGATTATAATTAATTCATGATTTACACTAGAGAAGAGAAAATTAAAGTTCAATAGTTAAGTTACATCACCAGTGAAAGCAATGAGACTCAAACTCATATTGTAATTCTAAATGGTACTCTCTTTCAAATACATAAGCTAACACAACAAATTCATCACCCCTTCACATATCACCTAAAGATACCGCAGATTCCTGTTATGTTTTCTCTTTCCCCAGTAAACATCTCCAGGTCCTCCAACTTTTCTTCATAAAGTTTGGAGTTAAGACCTGGACATACCCAGCACCAAGCATCATAGCCCAGATGAGACAGGACATGGTCAGAAAAGGGAGAGAACTATTACTCCCATTGAGACACATTTTAAACATTGTAGTTTATTATCAGATCAGTTTTGGATAACCAGGGAATACAGTTGAACTTTTTTGAACTTGCAGCCAATATGCACTATCAGAAACTCATATCTTCACACCCCTTTCTCTATCCCTTTGTAATTCTACCCTTTATATAGTTGAATTTTGAGACTTAATCACAAGACTTGAAAGCATATCAAACACCTATACTTGGCACAGTTACTTAGGCAGCATCCTTAAAGCGTGGAGGTCAAAAACACAGGGACTGTTAAAGTTCTTTGGCTTTTCATTTTATTTCACTTTTATATGTATTTTTAAATGTATTTTTCTATTTAATGGGCATACACTTCCAGATTGAAGCATTAATACTACTAGTAAATAATAAAAATTCAGAGCTATGCCATACTTCACATAAACTGTTTAATTTCATTAGGACCCTGTGAAGCTACTGACAGATGAAGAAACTTGGGTTCCAAGAAATTAAATAAGTCTGCCCAAAAGTCACACACCAAGAACATGCTGGAGCTGGGATTCCAACCCAGATATATCTGACTTTGACCCAGCAAGCTCTCTCTCTACCATAACCACTTTTTTGTTCTCAATAACCGAAAGCATCACTTTTTGTTTCTTTTTCTTATGACTTTTTAACTGCTAGAATGCTTTTCACACAGTAGACCACAAAATAGTGGACTGTTTTTTTCTTTTTAATTAGGAGTTTTGCATCATTCTGGCTTTTAGCCTAGTATTAGGCTATTATTACAGGTCCATTTTTTAAAACGCATTTCTGATTATGTGGCCTTTTTCTACCTCTTACATTTGTCACTAATCAAACTCACTCTTTATATTCATTGAATTTTATTCTTTACCTCATTAAGATACCATTATTGTCTCAAATGAGAAACTTCACAGTCATTACTAATTCTGCCTGCCTTCTAACCCCAACATAGAATTTTTCATCAAGACTACACTTCTTATTTCCCAAATGTCTCTTAAACTCTTGATGCAGGCCCCCATAGTATTTTTCATATCTTATTGCACTGGGCCCTAATTGATCCACCTGCTTCTAGTCTATCTAGCTGCATTCCACCCCATACAATAGCACCAGATTCATCTTTCAACCACATAGCTAAATATTTTTCAACTTTTTATAAGCTGACCCCAATCTATGTTTCCTGCTATGTATATCTCTACTCCCTGTCCCCTCATGCCCACATCTAGGCTATGTAACTCACCCCTATCAAATAGCCCATATTCTTTCGCAACTTCCTTTTATGAACACCATTCCCTCTGTCTGGAATGAGTTTCTTGTCCTGACAAAGACCCACCTCCTATCACCTCCCATCAGATCAGATCAGATCAGATCAGTCGCTCAGTCGTGTCCGACTCTTTGCGACCCCATGAACCGCAGCACGCCAGGCCTCCCTGTCCATCACCAGCTCCCGGAGGTCACTCAGACTCGCATCCATCGAGTCAGTGATGCCATCCAGCCATCTCATTCTCTGTCGTCCCCTTCTCCTCCTGCCCTCAATCTCTCCCAGCATCAGACTCTTCTCCAATGAGTCAACTCTTCGCATGAGGTGGCCAAAATACTGGAGTTTCAGCTTTAGCATCATTCCTTCCAAAGAAATTCCAGGATTGATCTCCTTCAGAATGGACTGGTTGGATCTTCTTGCAGTCCAAGGGACTCTCAAGAGTCTTCTCCAACACCACAGTTCAAAAGCATCAATTCTTCGGCATTCAGCCTTCTTCACAGTCCAGCTCTCACATCCATACATGACCACAGGAAAGACCATAGCCTTGACTAGGCGAACCTTTGTTGGTAAAGTAATGTCTCTGCTTTTGAATATGCTATCTAGGTTGGTCATAACTTTCCTTCCAAGGAGTAAGCGTCTTTTAATTTCATGGCTGCAGTCACCATCTACAGTGATTTTGGAGCCCAGAAAAACAAAGTCTGACACTGTTTCCACTGTTTCCCCATCTATTTCCCATGCAGTGATGGGACCAGATGCCATGATCTTCGTTTTCTGAATGTTGAGCTTTAAGCCAACCTTTTCACTCTCCACTTTCACTTTCATCAAGAGGCTTTTTAGCCCCTCTTCACTTTCTGCCATAAGAGTCGTGTCATCTGCATATCTGAGGTTATTGATATTTCTCCCGGCAATCTTGATTCCAACTTGTGTTTCTTCCAGTCCAGCATTTCTCACCTCCTATACTCCTCCACATTTCCTTCAGATAGAATTCACTATTTTGACGTTTTTGCTAACAAAATTCTTGTACAAAATTCTTGGATAAACATTTATGCTTTGTTGCAGTCATTTTTTCATTAACTGTCTTTCCTATGTGAATATGAGTTCCTCAAAAACAAGCATCCTGATATTTTTGCTTATTATCTTAGTAAAGTACCAAATACATAGTGAAAGTGAAAAGTGAAGTCGCTCAGTCGTGTCCAACTCTTTGCGATTCCATGGACTGTTGTCTACCAGGCTTCTCTGTCCATGGGATTTTCCAGGCAAGAGTACTGGAATGGGTTGCCATTTCCTTCTCCAGGGGATCTTCCTGATCAAGATCGAACCCAGGTCTCCTGCATTGCAGGCAGATGCTTTACCCTCTGAGCCACAGCAGCTTCCCAAATACATAGTAGATGTTCAGTAAATATTTGCAATGAAAGAACAAGAGTATTTCCTCTGAGATCTGAGCTGACCGGAAATTTTCCTGTCATACTGGAGTGAAGTCGCTCAGTCGTGCCTGACTCTTTGCAACCCCACGGACAGTAGCCTGCACCAAGCTCCTCCGTCCACAGGATTTTCAAGGCAAGAGTACTGGAGTGGGTTGCCATTTCCTTCTCCAGTGAATCTTCCCAACCCAGGGATCGAACCCAGGTCTCTCGCATATATATGAGACCAGGTCTCTCTCTTCCTGTCACATATACTGGTCTATTTAGTTGCCGCAACATTTCTTCCTAATTGGTATTCTTTGTTTTTGTACTGTTAGAATTTTAGCTTTGATATCTCCTGTGTTTCTCAGGCTGTCTTCTCTTTCACGGTTTCAAAATCATCTTTTTTCTGAACTTTTTGACTCCACACTAAGTCATGACAGATAGACTTTTGTGTATAAAAATTAAAAGTCCTCAGATACTAGTTGATAACAATTTCCTAACTCTTTGATGTGGATTTTGATTGATAACCATATGATAGGTGAGAATCTGCCCTTGGACTGAATTCTTCAGTTCCCTTCAATCATCTGGCATCTCAAATTCTCTACAAGCTCATTTGGGCTGATGTCCATATCTCAGTAATGCCGCGTCAGCATTGGCACACAGATACACAAGAGAATGTTATCTGCCCATTTTGCAAATGGGAAAATTAGACCCAGAATGACCAAGGACACTATCTGATATAATTAAGCAAGTGGATCCTTTCCCAAAAAGAAGGTCTAATAAGGCCTCTGCTCCCAAAACTGGTTTGTTTCCTTCCTTACATGCCTACATATTTGTGTTTTATTCCCCTAAGGGCTTTATAGAAATTTCTATCATTTGCAATCTGTTCTTCTTAGTTATATGAATCTATTTTCTCTTCAACCAGCACTTTTCTTTCCTTGACTTAAAAAAAGAAAATAAAGAACCAGCTTTACTAAAAACATGTTTCAGCTCTCCTACACTTCAGTAAGTACAGAAGCTAAAATTGACTTACTTTACTGCATGTTGTGTCATTCACCTAATGGTATCATCTGAGAGAATAACCTCTGATTTGAAAACTGTAAAGGCACATCTTAAGGCTGGACAAACTTAAATCTGGTGTGAGTACAAGTCATGGAATTTTTTTATTTAGTGTGTCCTTGGAAATTATCCGCTTCCCTGGTGGCTCAGATGGTAAAGCGTCTGCCTGCAATGAGGGAGACTTGGGTTCAATCCCTGGGTCAGGAAGATCCCCTGGAGAAAGAGATGGCTACCCACTCAAGTACTTTTGCCTGGAAAATTCTATGGACTGAGGAGCCTAGTTGGCTACAGTCCATGGGATTGCAAAGAGTTGGACACAACTGAGCAAATTCACTTTCACTTGGAAATACTAGGCTAACCTTTTTCTTCACTAAAGGCTAGCCCTTAACTGATCCGCCTGCTGGATCCACCATTCTGGAAACTGAAGGTCAGAAAGGGCAAGTGACTTCTCTGGGGTAATTGAGGATTATAAACCAGGACAAGAGCAGAACTCAACACTTCTGACTCCTTATCCAGTCAGTGCCCTTTCTACTTTTGGCCGTTTCAAGCATGGAGACCACACCTTGTTATTACCATGCTAATGGTAATTTGAGTTTACTACCATTAAACTCAAATGGTAGTAGAATGATGGCATATGAAAGCGATTATTTAATCTGTGAAAGTTTCTCAGTCATCAATGACCCTGTGCAATCCCATGGACTGTAGTCAGCCAGGCTCCTCTGTCCATGGAATTCTCCAGGCCAGAATGCTAGAGCTGTTCCCTTCTCCAGATGATCTTCCCAATCCAGGAATCGAACCCCTGTCTCCAGCATTGCAGGTAGATTCTTTACCAACTGAGCTACCAGGGAAGCCCATAAATATTGGACTGAGTCACCATGCTCTCCTCCAGGGAATCTTCCCAACCCAGGGATCAAACCTAGATCTCCCACATTACAGGCAGATTCTTTACAGTCTGAGCCACCAGGGAAGCCCAAGAATACTGGAGTGGGTAGCCTATCCCTTCTCCAGAAGATTTTCCCAACCCAGGAATTGAACCAGGGTCTCCTGCATTGCCTGCAGATTCTTTACCACCTGAGCTACGAAGGAAGTCCCTCTTTCTTATTTAATTTGTAAGAGAAAAGAAAGCCTTCTGATATATTTCATACCAGTCACCACTTTGAGTATGGAAAAATACATCGGTTTCTGAACACACTGATGTCTTCAGATCTATTATCAAAGAGTTAAATTACTGAGGGTCTACCATATCCTAGGTATTGGGAATAAGGAACACCATGGACCTAGTTGCCTGCCTTATGCAGCAAGCCCAGACAGGAAGATGGATACAAATCATTATAAACAGTTAAGAATTAAAATAGGCAAAGAGGTGAATGGACTGCTGTGGGAATATGTTACTGAGAACCTCAACTCGATTTGAGTCATCAAGGAATATGTCCCTGAGACACTGATATTGAACCTGAAATCCAGAGGATATGTAAGCATCCCAATGAGAATATTCCATCGGAGGGCATAGCATTAGGAAAGTCAAGAGCGCATAGAATGCTGCATGGTTGTGCTTAGAACACTGAGAGATGTACCACAGAGCTAAGGCAAATGGAATTTCAGGAGACAGAATTAGAGACACAAGTGTTGTGTAACCAGATCACCCAGAGATGTTTAGCTCATGTTAAGGACTTGGGAATCCATTTAGGCATTTTAAGTAGGGCAAACTGTGATCATATACACATTTTTAAAAGATCATTCCAGTATTATTGGGATAATGGGTTGAAAGGATAGCGTGTAGACAGACCAGGCAGGAGGCGAACACCTAGGCTAAGAGAAGCATGCATAGTGTCTGTACCCTAGACCTCCCAGGGTAATTCAGTGATACTCTCTATTCAAATAACATATCTTGTGTTTCTTATTTGTCTTTTCTAATGAAAAGCAACCCAGTTAGTCAACGCTGCTCTTAATAAACACAATTTTCAAAAAAGATAGCAGCCACCCAACAGATATTTTAAAACTATTATTTTTCTGTAGGACATGTTTTTTGTTGCATTGGGGTTGTAATTTTAATTGTATTGGGGCTAATTGCGATCATTATCATTGTAAAGAGCTTCAATTTAGATGATACATTTTCAGTGCAAATAACTTGAGTGAGCCACCAACTCAACTATCTAACAGTAAAATGCCAACTATAATGTTTGTTTTGATAATGCTCTATGTTAATTTTTTTACCTATGATTTTGGTATAAGTTGGATAGTATAAATGGATGGAATACATAAAATCATGCACTAACTTCATGACAAGATTAAAAAATATTCTGTCAAATCATTTTGAGGATTGCTGCAATAATCAGATATCATAAATTACACAAACTTTTGGGGAAATTTTACCTGAAGTAATTTTAGGTTTTCAAAAATAATTATTTTCACATAAATAATCTATGTTATTTTCTTATGGAAACCAACGGATTATATGCATCACCTTGTGTGATATAAGACCTAACTATAACATACAGATGAATGCGACTATGTATTATTCTCTTTTTGACAACCTGAATTATCTTTTGGGTATTACTCCGAATGATAAATCGAGTGATTTAAAAGTAGAGCTCAAAATTGGAAAATTGAACTTGTAAGTGCTTTTATCTTAAGTAGATGATATGTTCATGCACCTTGAAGAGTAAGTGCTCTAGCTTTGAGCTAACTTTATGACAATAGGCTCTTCAGTGAGTGACTTTAGACTAATAGAATATGCAGGTCCTAGGAATCGAGGTTAAGTATGAATTGTTATTCATCATGAAAGCCCAACTCAGCATATATGTAAACTGTTTTACTCTGACAAACAGCACAATGCATTCAACTGTCATTGAATAATTTTAAGTTTGTTTGGAAGAAAGACTAATAATTTATTTTTAAGCACTATTTTTTATTTATTATTTTATCTTATTTTTTTCAACTTTTCCTTTTTATTTAAAAGAGAAATGGCTCCTGCTAAAACAATATAGAAAATTCATTTTTCTCCCAAGTGGCCTAAGTGAAGTGAAAGTCGCTTAATCATGTCCGACTCTTTGCTACGCCACTACTATACAGTCCATGGAATTCTCCAGGCCAAAATACTGGAGTGGGTACCCTTTCCCCTCTGCAGAGGATCTTCCCAATCCAGGGATTGAACCCAGGTCTACCCGCATTGCGGGCAGATTCTTTACCAGCTGAGCCACAAGGGAAGCCCAAGAATACTGGAGTGGGTAGCCTATTCCTTCTTCAGGAGATCTTCCTGACCCAGGAATTGAACCAGGGTATCTTGTGTTGCAGGCAGATTCTTTACTAACTGAGCTATCAGACAAGTGGCCTAAGGGGCATACTAATTAATGTAGAATCACTGGTTTTGAGGGGTGTAGATTTTGTTTCATTCTTCTTTTAGATAACTTTTACCAGTTATTTCTTTCTGAAATCCCTGGTTTCACTGACCATTAAAGACAGCAAGTAATGATACTCTCAAGTTCCATTCTCCAACATATAGGACCTGGTGGTAAATTCCTGCATGTCTTCTTCATGTTCCTAAAACAAAGGAATGGAAATCAAAAGGGGACTGAAATGGAAATCAAAAGGGGACTTTTATGTTTAATTGTATCTGTCACCGCCAGTTCTGTTCCAACCTTGGACCTGTATGTGCCGTTTACTTTTAAATTCCTCACCATTTTCCTATATACACAAAACCTGGGGAAACAACAAACACTGTTATCTGTTTATTTCTTCCAGGTTGGACGAATTGAAGATTTTCTATACCAATTAGAGGATAGTTTCTTAAAAACTAAAAAACTGAGAATTGCTCGAAGGCAAAAAACAAAAATGAAGCGGCTTCAAACTGCACAGCAGAGCTAATCACTGGGGAGCAGGCGCCACCACAGAGAGACATCCCAGAGAAAGGGGCCGTGGCATGCCACCAGCCTGCCTGTGACAGCCAGTGTCGAAGGCCTAACGCCACAAGGATGAGATGGTGCTCCTCTTGGCAAAGATGTTCCGCACTGCATTAATCTCAACTGGCAGCAATAAATGTTCTCTGCAAGTTTCACCTGGCTCTTGTTCAAATTCATCTTATTTAAATAGCTTATCAAATAACCATTGCTGCCTCTCTCACCTGTCTTGTCCTTTCAGCACTGACTAAAGTGTAGCTGCTGCTGCTAAGTCACTTCAGTCGTGTCCAACTCTGTGCGACCCCATAGACGGCAGCCCACCAGGCTCCCCCATCCCTGGGATTCTCCAGGCAAGAACACTGGAGCGGGTTGCCATTTCCTTCTCCAGTGCATGAAAGTGAAAAGTGAAAGTGAAGTCGCTCAGTCGTGTCCGACTCTTCGCGACCCCATGGACTGCAGGCTACCAGGCTCCTCCACCCATGGGATTTTCCAGCCAAGAGTACTGGAGTGGGGTGCCAGTGCCTTCTCCAAAAGTGCAGCAGGTCTACCCAAGTACATTTTAGTATGTGTGCATCAGAGATCAGATCAATCGCTCAGTCGTGTCCGACTCTTTGCGACCCCATGAATCGCAGAACGCCAGGCCTCCCTGTCCATCACCAACTCCCAGAGTTCACTGAGACTCACATCCATCAAGTCAGTGATGCCATCCAGCCATCTCATCCCCTGTCGTCCCCAGTATGTGTGCATATGCATTACCAATCAGTCACATACAGATATATATGCAGAATTTAAGAATTACAAAACTGATAAGATACTTTCTTGATTTTTATAGAGATTGCCAACATAGTATGGCTGATATCAGTTATATCATTAAAATCTGTACTTTTCCCCTCTGGATCCTTCACATCCCCTTGGCCCTTAAATCACTCAACTCAAACACATATATTTGACAAAGTAATGGGTCAAGAATCATTACTGAAGACCTCAATTAACACCAGTAAGGAGGTGTGAGAACAGAGTAAGAAGGTGGAACCCAGATAAAGAGTAAAATAAATAAGAAAATGTAAATTTTAAAAAGAATAGAGAAAATTAATAATATCTCAGAGTACATTAATAACATGAAAAGGGAAAAGGGTAATAAAATACTGCTGAATTTTTCATTATATGGTGAGATTGTAAAGAAATCAATAATTCAGCATTAAGTGTATTTTAGATTTGTATAGTCATAATTATGTGAGATATAAATATTTTGAAAGTTTGAAACAAATTATGACCTTGATTTCCCTGTAGACCATTTGCTTAATTCTTACCTTTAACAAAGAGTTTTTCTCTTTTCTCCCCACTCCACCCAGAGATCATCATTGTCATCACATTCCCTCAGGTTTAAATATTAATGGTAGTCAATTAAAGATGGAGTATTTAAGAAACTCCTTTTGGTTTCTAGACTCAGACCAGCACAGCATCTCAGTTCTATTCTTGTAAGTATTCCTGCCTGGGAAATCCCATGGACAGAGGAAGCTGGTGGGTTACAATCCATGGAGTCACAAAAGAGTCGGAGACAACTTAGCGACTAAACTACAAAACAATACACACAAACATACACACACACACACACACACACACATACACACACCCCTTTACAACATCTCTAGGAGATAAAGTTTGCTGAGCTTTGAATTTTAACTTCAGTGTTAGGATTTTATTCTCCCAAAGAATGTCTATATTCTCTAACAGTTTTTTTATTTGTTTAGTTTTTCGTTGTCTCAAAATCTTAGCATTGGCTATTCTGAAAGGCCTGTTGATATTCTCATTCTGTACATGTTCAATTGCTTTATTTTTGTTCTTCAAAAATTAGTGTCCTCTCATTCCACAATGCTGAAAGATTATATTTGAAAATAATACAGTTACAATTATTAGATTATGACTTCACTCTGTGACCATTTCCCCCAGATCCAATACTAAATATACATTGGTTGTTTTTGGCTTGGACTTGAGTAGGGAAACAAAGGCAGTTCTAGTTGGTCTTAGAAAGGACGATTTAAAATGGAAATCAAAAAAATTCAAAAGAAACGTTTTTTGAGAAAAAAATTAATCAACATTCAGGGCTCTTCAAAAGAATATCAAATGTTTAGGATTTGTAAAACATATAATAGCAAAGTCCACAGCAATGAATTTTGCTCCTGGTTTCAATATTAATGTCAAGAGCCTTGAATACCAATAATGTAGTATAATTCACAACACTTGGCCTCCCATTCCTTGATTTTGTCTGCAGAGGAAGGATTTGTAAAGCAGTATGGTATTAGTTATTACTTTGTCAACAAAGGTCCATCTAGTCAAGGCTATGGTTTTTCCAGTGGTCATGTATGGATGTGAGAGTTGGACTATGAAGAAAGCTGAGCACCAAAGAAAAGGTAATAAAATCACCCCTAACTGTCTTCACTAAAGATAACCATTGTTAAATCTTCTTGTATTTCCTGCCTGTCTTTTATATGTATATATTGAGCTGGACTGTGAAGAAGGCTGAGCGCTGAAGAATTGATGCTTTTGAACTGTGGTGTTGGAGAAGACTCTTGAGAGTCCCTTGGACTGCAAGGAGATCCAACCGGTCCATTCTGAAGGAGATCAGCCCTGGGATTTCTTTGGAAGGAATGATGCTAAAGCTGAAACTCCAGCACTTTGGCCACCTCATGCGAAGAGTTGACTCATTGGAGAAGACTCTGATGCTGGGAGGGATTGAGGGCAGGAGGAGAAGGGGACGACAGAGGATGAGATGGCTGGATGGCATCACTGACTTAATGGATGTGAGTCTGAGTGACCTCCGGGAGTTGGTGATGGACAGGGAGGCCTGGCGTGCTGCAGTTCATGGGGTCGCAAAGAGTCGGACACGACTGAGCGACTGAACTGAACTGAACTGATGGTATTAGTTTAAAAATTAATACCAGAGAAACAAAGTTTACAAAGTACTTTCAGAGTGCTTATTTTATATCAACTTCATAAGAATTTCATTGTGTATGCATTTTCTCCTTTCATAATTGAGGAAACCAATCCAAAGAGGTTAATGCTTGCTTGACTCCAAAGACCTGTTTTGTCCCACACTTGCTATTTGAAATGTGGTCCATTGACCAGCAGCACCAGCATCACCAGGGAATTCATGAGGAATGCAGAATTTTAAACTCATCCCCAAATCTACTCTATTAAAATCTGCATTGTAACAAGCTCTCTGAGTACTTTACATATGCCCAATAAAGTTTGAGATTTGCTCTTTTACCATATTGGAAAATATTTTCCTGTCAGTTCAAAGTTAACACAGAACATGATGATGTAGCTACTCTTAGATTTTAGCCCTCAAATATTTCCTAATATAATCATTTCTGCAAAGGATTATATACCAACAGAACCAATAAGTTAAAAGTTCAGTAATAAGAGGATATGTTTTCTTTCTCTACTGTTTTACTCTAAGATTTTATCCTGTAACATTTCAAAAACATGAAGTAAAACAAAAGAAACACATAATGGCTGAAAAGAAGTGGTATACACTTCATGATCAGACCAACTCAAATATTATTAATTGTGTAGCTAGTCCATGCTCTAAATACATCAATGGTTTCCAGTGTCTTCTCCTATCATTTCTCCTGTGTCCCTCCAACATTTGCTGACATGCATCTAGATGAGAAGCAGAACTCTGCTGATCTCTAGAGCTAGGGGCAACTTATCTTTCAAAATACCTCAACAGATTCTTTCCAGCTTGTCTACATTAGGGTGATTAATTCTGTACATAGGATGTATTGG
This sequence comes from Tragelaphus eurycerus, assembly GCA_935064755.1. NCBI lineage: Eukaryota > Metazoa > Chordata > Mammalia > Artiodactyla > Bovidae > Tragelaphus > Tragelaphus eurycerus. The sequence continues at coordinate 469,060 of CAKXYN010000107.1, forward strand.
GGAGACTGCTGCTGCATATTCTTCTATAAGAAATAGTTCAGAAGTCCCATCACCAAAAGGAAAAACCCCAAAGAAGGCCACCTATGATCACATGAAAATCCTCTGTATTCTGACCCTCATATTCCTTAATGTCAAGTACTTGATCATTCTCAACCATCCCTTCATCATCCTTCAGGGCATTTTGGTATTGTTTGTATATGTAGGGTTCAGAATATATAACCCTGAAATATGCTACATTGGTGTGTTTATTATTTTGAATTAAAGGTACTCAAGAAACTGCCAAATGCAAGAAGAACATTCTGAACTTCCTTTGTTCTCCCGAAAGTAAAAAGTAAATTTCCCATATATGAAAGATACTCTCTCTGTACCAGGAGATGAAAGATATCCTAAGACATCCCTATCTCCAGAGTCGGAAATCAGGTCCAAGAAGGCAGTATTAAACAAACCTTGTTACTTCACCATTTACTAACCCCAGCCCAAACCCTTCTGTCTTGTCAATTCTAAACAAATTTATTGTTTCTTTGCCTAAAAGGTATAAAAGCTTCCTGCTTTGGTCACTTCTTTTGAGTCTCATATCTTTGTGAGGCTCCAGTGTGCACAGATGTAAGTTAAATTTGTTTTTCTTCTGCTAACCTTTTTATTACAGGTGGATCTGAGTCAATAATGTAGAAGAGAATAAGGAAGTTATTTTTCCTTCCCTACAGATGTTTTCCTCAGCTTTTCTGTTCAAACTTTTCAAACCTAGGGAAAGTGGTGAGAATAGTATAATATATACTCATCCATACTATACTATACTAAGTCACTTCAGTCGTGTCCGACTCTGTGCGACCCCATAGACGGCAGCCCACCAGGCTCCCCCGTCCCTGGGATTCTCCAGGCAAGAACACTGGAGTGGGTTGCCATTTCCTTCTCCAATGCATGAAAGTGAAAAGAGAAAGTGAAGTCGCTCAGTCATGTCCGACTCTCAGCGATCCCATGGACTGCAGCCTACCAGGCTCCTCCATCCGTGGGATTTTCCAGGCAAGAGTACTGAAGTGGGGTGCCATTGCCCTCTCCATACTCATCCATAAAAAGGAACAAAATGGTGCCATTTGCAGAGACAAGGATGGACCTTAAGATTGTCATACAGAAGGAAGTAAGTCAGAAAGGAAAACAAGTATCATATAAGATTGTTTATATGTGAGATCCAGAAAAATGGTACAGATGAACCCACTTGTAAAGCAGAAATAAGAGTCACAGATGTAGAGAACAAACTTATAGCTACCAAGCTGGGCAGAGGCGGGATGAATTGCCAGATTGGACTTCATACCATGTATAAAACAGATAACTAATGAGAACCTACTGTATAGCACAGGGAACTCTACTCAATGATCTGTGGTGACCTAAATAGGAAGGAAATCTAAAAAAGGGTGGATTTATGTATACATATAACTGATTCACTTTGCTGCACAGCAGAAACCAACACAACATTGTAAAGCAACTATACACCAATAAAAAATTTAAAAAGAACAGTACAATATAATGTACATCCTTCACATAGATTTCCCCAATTACTAACATTTTGCTTTAGTGCATTCTCTGTGCTCTTCTCTCCCTCCTTCCCTTCAAGTAAAATACATTCCACAGAAAAACCAAATTGTTTCTTTTAATAGGATTACCTTATTGTGAATACACTATGCTAATTCCCCCATGTGCAGATCTACACTTGTTCTCTGCATCGAATTAACCAAGTTAGCAGAGCTACTTATAAAGTACGGGGGGAGGGTGATGGACAGCACCCGCCACTCAGTCCCTGTCCTCCTCCTCACTGCCAGTCTTTCTGGAGCCTTGCTTTGATGACCAAGACAGCATTAAGCAGGGGCAGGGTTCTTGAAGAAGGAAAAGTCAGTCACAAATGCTGTTTGTTCCTTGCTACCAAAGTGTCAGTCACTCAGTCTGTCAGCCTCTTTGAGAACCCGTGGACTGTAGCCCACCAGGCTCCTCTGTCCTTGGGGATTCTCCAGGCAGGAATACTGGAGTGGGTTGCCATTTCCTTCTCCAGGGGATCTTCCCAACCCAGGGATGAAACCTGAGTCTCCTGCATTACAGGCAGATCCTATACTATCTGAGCCACCACAGAAACCCAAGGTACAGCCTCAGAACTGGTAATTCATACTTTTTTATATCCTCAAGAGTGGCCAATCTTTACTCGTTGAAATTGGATGTTGCAGTTTTTGAAAACAGCCAGATGTTACTAAGAACCCAAATTGGTGACTACAGAACACCTTCAGCTGTAAGGATACTCTGTGTCCCTGCACATCTCTGAGGTAATGACAGGCACAAAGCAAGCACACTGAAATAAGGAGAGGTTTGCACGTGACTCCTCTGAAGAGCCGTGTGTACCTTGGTATCTACGTGCTAGTATGTCTGTTTGTTTCTATATGCTTCTGATGCAACAGAGAATTAGATAAACTTTAAAACCTCTCTAGAAAGCTGTTTGGCAGTGTGTATCATGAGCCCACCTCATGCAAAGAGTTGACTCATTGGAGAAGACTCTGATGCTGGGAGGGATTGGGGGCAGGAGGAGAAGGGGATGCCAGAGGATGAAATGGCTGGATGGCATCACTGACTCGATGGATGTGAGTCTGAGTGACTTCTGGGAGTTGGTGATGGACAGGGAAGCCTGGCGTGCTGTTCATGGGGTCACAAAGAGTCAGACACAACTGAGCGACTGATCTGATCTGATCTCTGATCATGAGCCCTAAAGATATTTATACCCTTTGCTCTAGTAATTCTACTTTTAGAAAACTATACTAGAGTTTAGTTTAGAATAAACTTTTATCTTATACAGGTTATAAGAGAAAAGTAAAAAGGCATTCATCATAGGGCTTTTTTATGGAAAAATAAAATGAACTCAACTGAAATTTTAGACTATGGAATAAATGATTGATGACAGTCTATCTAATGCTTAACCTAATAATAGATAAAAATTTCATAATATTAAAGGGAAAAAGATATAAAACTATATAAGCACAATTATAACTAGGTTATACAATATATACATATAAAAGACAGGCAGGAAATACAAGAAGATTTAACAATGGTTATCTTTAGTGAAGACAGTTAGGGGTGATTTTATTACCTTTTCCTTAATATTATACAGTAAGTATATGTTCCTTGATGATAAGGGAAAAATCCATAAAAATATTATTATTTTGTATCATTCTGCAAAGAAAAGCCAGTTGATATCAGCTTTTCTTTGCCTGTTTACAATACAAAAATTATATATTCTGAAACTTGCATCACAGATAATTGCTATTTCAGAGACAGAGGTCAGTAGCAACACTTTATCTGTAGAATTCTTTGTGGCATAAAAATTTTTATGACTCCCTTCAAGCATTCCTGGGACACACAGTTCAGAAGGTCAAAGAAGTAACTATTACCCAGAGTATCAATTATGGTGTTTTACCAGCCTTTAAAAATAAACTGATACCACCTGTGAGGTGTCCCCATCTTCCTTGCTTGTCCTTTTCTCATAACTTTCTCCTCTGATTGTTTTGTTTCATTCTTTCCCTGTACTCACAGGATATCATCTTATAAAATATGAGGTGATCACAGACCAAAGTCCTTTAAATCAAAATGTATTGAAAGCTGAGAGACCACTGGCAGAGCAAAGCTTTGATTTACAGTGGCTTGATTCACTGAGATGGGGTGATAGAGTCCAAGTTCAATCAGATATTTCACAAAGTTGCCTGATCTACTCAGCAGTTCCTGGGCTCTCGGGACACGGATACATAGGACTGCTGTGCAGCCTTGACAAGCAGTAGATTGTCAAGATGTAATAGAATGTAATGACACACCTGGGGCAAGCACCTGTTTTTGACAAGTTATCAAAGGGAGGGAAAAATCAGAAAATAGACCCAAAGAGCGGTCCCAAAGTTATAAATGTAAGCACAGCCTGCATGTGCCTCAATGAAAAGAAGCCAGAAACACTAAGATTGCATGAAGTAGGAGATTAAAATTACTCTCCATGTACATTATTTAATAGATGGTATGGAAACTTGAAAATTAAATATTGGATATGCTCTTTTGTCGGGGAAGGCAATGGCACCCCACCCCAGTACTTTTGCCTGGAAAATCCCATGGACGGAGGAGCCTGGTAGGCTCCAGTCCGTGGGGTCGCTAAGAGTCGGACACGACTGAGCGACTTCACTTTCGCTTTTCACTTTCATGCATTGGAGAAGGAAATGGCAACCCACTCCAGTGTTCTTGCCTGGAGAATCCCAGGGGCAGGGGAGCCTGGTGAGCTTCCGTCTATGGGGTCGCACAGAGTCGGACACGACTGAAGTGACTTAGCAGCAGCAGCAGCATGCTCTTTTGTTGTGATCTTCTATTGATCCAAGGCAATGTACAGAACTAATACACATTAACAGTCGAGACTTTAACCTTTTTCTTTAAACAGTGTTTAGGGAAATGGAAAGGCAAACATTCATTGAGAAACGCGAAGACTAAACCCTTGACACTGATAACAAGACAGTCTTTCTCTAGGTCTTGTTCATTAGCTTTACAGATATGAATAGATGTATCGGGTTATTTCTTAAAACCAGAAGAGGAAATTGGTGTAGGACAGCTGCTAAATGTAAAGCCCTAAGAAGAGTACCTCTCAGGTACTGCTCGGTTGAAGTTAACTGCCAATGGTGGTAATCATGATACAGAAAGCAAAATGGGCTTTGACTTTGAAAAACTGGATTTCAGTCCTAGCTGTATTGCAATAAGGGATAATAATTTTTTCCCTACCTAATGAGTTTTCAGTAAGGAACAAATAGGACAATGAAATATGAACTGAGTTCTAAACACTGAAGCATTAATGCCTTTATTGACAACTCACGGTAAGCTAAGCATTGCCCTCTTTAGTCCTCACTACAATGCTGAAAGATGAAATGTTATTATGCCCTTTTACAGATAAGTAAACCTAAGGACCAGGAGATGCAGTAATTCCTTAGAGCTAGAAAGTGGGAAAGCTCAAGGTCAAACCCAGACAGCTATACTCCAGAGGTGGGAATTGATACATAGGGCACCTCATTTTATTGTACTTCACTTTATTGCACTTTATAGATACTGTGTTTTTTAATAATTGAAGGTTTGTGGCAACCTTGTATTGAGCAAGTCCATCAGCATTTTTCCAAAGCATTTGCACACTTTGTTTCTCCGTGTCACATTTCAGTAATTCAAAATATTTCATACTTTCTCAGTATTGTGCAGAGAAGGCAATGGCAACCCACTCCAGTACTCTTGTCTGGGAAATCCCATGGATGGAGGAGCCTGGTGGGCTATAGTCCATGTGGTCGCTAAGAGTTGGACACGACTGAGCAACTTCACTTTCACTTTTCACTTTCATGCACTGGAGAATGCAATGGCAACCCACTCCAGTGTTCTTGCCTGGAGGATCTCAGAGACAGTGGAGCCTGGTGGGCTGCTGTCTATGCCGTCACACAGAGTCTTGGACACGACTGAAGTGACTTAGCAACAGCAGCAGGAGCAACACTGTGATATTTTTATGGTGGTCTGTGATTGGTGAGTGACTTTTATGTGACTGTTGCAAAAAGATTATGACTCACTGAAGGTTCAAATGACAGTTAGCATTTTTTAGCAAAAAGTATTTTTTCAATTAAGGTATTTTGTTTATAAAATGCTATTACAGAATGCAGTATAAAGGTAACTTTTATATGCACTGGAAAAGCAAAAAATTTGTATAACTCACTTTATTGCAATACTCACTTTACTGCAGTGGTCCAGAATTGAACCCATGGTATCTATGAAGTGTGTTTGTATCACTTCTCTGCTTTATTCTTATATTTGTTTTTAAAGACTTGGTATTCCCTAGTAACATTTGCATTATGCACACCTGTGATTGCCCCAAAGTGGCCCCAGGAGCTCCACTGTGTCCAATACAGTAGTGCTGGTCACAAAGGACTCTCAAGCCCTGGAATGTGCCTAATGCAACCAAATAACTAATTTTAATTTAAACTTTTTAAAGTTAAGTTTAAAAATGGACACAATTTGAATTCTGGAAAACTTGGAAATATATTTGGAACAACTGAGGTATGCAAATCTACTATTTAACTGTAAATTTTATGAAAACTAAACACTGATCAAGTATGTCCAAATAAAATTTAGCATCTGAATTGAGAGATTCTGTAAGTGTGAAATACACACCTAATTTCAAAAAGCTGCTATTAAAGAATGTAAAATGTCTCAATAATAAATGTTTCATTAATTAAATGTTGACCTGATAATATTTTGGGTAAAGTGACTCAAAGAAAATACATTATTAAAAATTCATTTCACCTGTTTCTTTTTATTGTTTTGTTTGTTTTTTACTTTGCTACTAAGACCCTCAAAATTGCATATATGGTTCACATCGTATTTCTATTGACCACCACTGGCCTGAACAATAAATCAGCTGGAGTGGGGAGTTCTCCCCTCTTCCTAGCATGAGAGGATAAAGATGATCTTGACCTTCCTGGGTACAGACTTACCCAGGTTGTAAGTTACCAGTCCCAAGATTCCCAGAAGCAGACCAAATAGCTTTCCCAGACAACTGGCCAGGAAAGCCCTGGAGTCGATAAGTTTGTTCCCCTCTGAGAATCAATAAGGAGACAGGTCCTGCTCCTGGAATGAACAACCCCACTGTGTCCAGCACAATGTCCTGCACCCCAGAACCCCCTTCTGTGCACATCATGTATACCACATCTTGGGGAACCTTGCTCTCAGTCTCCCCAAGCCTTTCTAACTCAGAGTTGTACAGTTTGCCTTGGCTCCTGACAAATGGTAACCACAAAGGGACCTACCTTGCCCAACAGGGACTCCTGGGAGCCTAGGAAAAGACTGAATTCCTGCTAACAGGAAAGTAGATACTCAAACAGCAGGGAAATTTGTGATCTTATTGTAAATGTGACACATGTGGACTTATCACAGGAGAAGCCACTGGTTACATTTGTAACCAGTGTTAGTCCCCTGAGTCACATTATCCCATAAAAACAAGTGGCAGCAAAGAGAAATTTCTGTACTAAGACGTAATATGCATTTAACCCAGAAGAAAGCTAAAACACAACATAATTTCTATACTCTAGGGACAACAGAATCCCTATCCACTAGCAAGTATGACAGAGGGCTGCCTAATGATAAGAAAATCTACCTCGGTTTAAATGCTAATTACACATCTACAGACAGCATCTGACTATATGCCAGGAAGTGGGGTAGACAGTAGGATGTTAGTCATTCAGTTGTGGCCGACTCTTTGTGATTCCATTGACTGTAGCCCACCAGGCTGCTCTGTCCATAGAGTTCTCCAGGCAAGAATGCTGGAGTGGGGTACCATTCCCTTCTCCAGGGGATCTTCCCCACCCAAGGATCAACCTGGGTCTGCTGCATTGCAAGTAGATTCTTTACTATCTAAGCCACCAGGGAAGTAGGACAGTAACATGAAATAATATAAAAAGCATTGGCTTTCTCATTATGAGATCTGGGTCTCCTAATCTATGAAACAATAATAACAGTCCTTTTATGGATATAAGTAAGTGAAAGTCGCTAAGTCATGTCTGACTCTTTGCAACCTCATAGACTATACAGTTCATGGAATTCTCCAGGCCAGAATACTAGAGTGGGTAGCTATTCCCTTCTCCAGGGGATCTTCCCAACCCAGGGATTGAACCTAGGTCTCCAGAATTGCAGGTGGATTCTTTACCAGAAGAGCCACCATGAAAGCCCTATATTGGTATAGAGAGCCTTAAAATGAGCATGTATTTTAATTGCCAAGACAGTGTAACATACTGTAAGGATGCTAAGTCTTAGTGTCCTGCCTCTGAGAGCTAAAAGAGTGAAAAACAGGCCCTGTCCTGAAAGAGTTGAAACTCTAGCCAGGTGGGGTAGCAGACCAGAACAGCAATTATCCTAAGGCTCCCACAGTTACACCTTTTGTAGCCCAGAGCACCTTCACAGGGGCAGGAAGGAAGGAGGGGCTACGACTGCCTGTGCCTGTGAATCCAGGACAACCAGAAAGTAGATGTTCAGAGGCAAGAGGAGGTAGGAATGTGACACAGATGATGGATGAAACTGAACTAATACTGAGAGAGTCAACTCCTAGGCAGGTTGATAAGAAGTCCGGGAGTCCCCAAGGAGAGAGGGGTCTGGGGTTCTCAAGGAGGAGATAGAGGTCTGGGGTTCTCAAGGAGGAGATAGAGCTCTGGAATTCTCAAGGAGGAGAAAAGGACAAATTTTTTTTCCCCTCTATATTCCTTAGGATTATATAACAATAATGTATCCTGCTTGAGGACAGTTTCTGGAAAATCAGATCAGATCAGTCTCTCAGTCGTGTCCGACTCTTTGCGACCCCATGAACTGCAGCACGCCAGGCCTCTCTGTCCATCACCAACTCCCGGAGGTCACTAAGACTCACATCCATCGAGTCAGTGATGCCATCCAGCCATCTCATCCTCTGTCGTCCCCTTCTCCTCCTGCCCTCAATCCCTCCCAGCATCAGAGTCTTCTCCAATGAGTCAACTCTTCGCATGAGGTGGCCAAAATACTGGAGTTTCAGCTTTAGCATCATTCCTTCCAAAGAAATCCCAGGGCTGATCTCCTTAAGAATGGACTGGTTGGATCTCCTTGCAGTCCAAGGGACTCTCAAGAGTCTTCTCCAACACCACAGTTCAAAAGCATCAATTCTTCAGCGCTCAGCCTTCTTCACAGTCCAACTCTCACATCCATACATGACCACAGGAAAGACCATAGCCTTGACTAGGCAAACCTTTGTTGGCAAAGTAATGTCTCTGCTTTTGAATATGCTATCTAGGGTGGTCATAACTTTCCTTCCAAGGAGTAAGCATCTTTTAATTTCATGGCTGCAGTCACCATCTGCAGTGATTTTGGAGCCCAGAAAAATCAAGTCTGACACTGTTTCCACTGTTTCTCCATCTATTTCCCATATACTGAAGGGACCAGATGCCATGATCTTCGTTTTCTGAATGTTGAGCTTTAAGCCAACCTTTTCACTCTCCACTTTCACTTTCATCAAGAGGCTTTTTAGCCCCTCTTCACTTTCTGCCATAAGGGTGGTGTCATCTGCATATCTGAGGTTATTGATATTTCTCCCAGCAATCTTGATTCCAACTTGTGTTTCTTTCAGTCCAGCATTTCTCATGATGTACTCTGCATAGAAGTTAAATAAACAGGGTGACAATATACAGCCTTGACGTACTCCGTTTCCTATTTGGAACCAGTCTGTTGTTCCATGTCCAGTTCTAACTGTTGCTTCCTGACCTGCATACAGATTTCTCAAGAGGCAGATCAGGTGGTCTTGTATTCCCATCTCTCTCAGAATTTTCCACAGTTTATTGTGATCTACACAGTCAAAGGCTTTGGCATAGTCAAGAAAGCAGAAATAGATGTTTTTCTGGAACTCTCTTGCTTTTTCCATGATCTAGTGGATGTTGGCAATTTGATCTCTGGTTCCTCTGCCTTTTCTAAAACCAGCTTGAACATCAGGAACTTCACGGTTCACATATTGCTGAAGCCTGGCTTGGAGAATTTTGAGCATTACTTTACTAGCGTGTGAGATGAGTGCAATTGTGCGGTAGTTTGAGCATTCTTTGGCATTGCCTTTCTTTGGGATTGGGATGAAAACTGACCTTTTCCAGTCTTGTGGCCACTGCTGAGTTTTCCAAATTTGCTGGCATATTGAGTGCAGCACTTTCACAGCATCATCTTTCAGGATTTGGAATAGCTCAACTGGAATTCCATCACCTCCACTAGCTTTGTTCGTAGTGATGCTTTCTAAGGCCCACTTGACTTCACATTCCAGGATGTCTGGCTCTAGGTCAGTGATCACACCATCATGATTATCTGGGTTGTGAAGCTCTTTTTTGTACAGTTCTTCTGTGTATTCTTGCCACCTCTTCTTAATATCTTCTGCTTCTGTTAGATCCATACCATTTCTGTCCTTTATCGAGCCCATCTTTGCATGAAATGTTCCTTTGGTATCTCTGATTTTCTTGAAGAGATCCCTAGTCTTTCCCATTCTGTTGTTTTCCTCTATTTCTTTGCATTGATCACTGAAGAAAGCTTTCTTATCTCTTCTTGCTATTCTTTGGAACTCTGCATTCAGATGTTTATATCTTTCTTTTTCTCCTTTGCTTTTCGCTTCTCTTCTTTTCACAGCTATTTGTAAGGCCTCCCCAGACAGCCATTTTGCTTTTTTGCATTTCTTTTCCATGGGGATGGTCTTGATCCCTGTCTCCTGTACAATGTCATGAACCTCATTCCATAGTTCATCAGGCACTCTATCTATCAGATCTAGGCCCTTAAATCTATTTCTCACTTCCACTGTATAATCATAAGGGATTTGATTTAGGTCATACCTGAATGGTCTAGTGGTTTTCCCTACTTTCTTCAATTTCAGTCTGAATTTGGCAATAAGGAGTTCATGGTCTGAGCCACAGTCAGCTCCTGGTCTTGTTTTTGCTGATTGTATCGAGCTTCTCCATCTTTGGCTGCAAAGAATATAATCGATCTGATTTTGGTGTTGACAATCTGGTGATGGCCATGTATAGAGTCTTCTCTTGTGTTGTTGGAAGAGGGTATTTGCTACGATCAGTGCATTTTCTTGGCAAAACTCTATTAGTCTTTGCCCAGCTTCATTCCATATTCCAAGGCCAAATTTGCCTGTTACTCCAGGTGTTTCTTGACTTCCTACTTTTGCATTCCAGTCCCCTATAATGAAAAGGACATCTTTTTGGGTGTTAGTTCTAAAAGGTCTTGTAGGTCTTCATAGAACCATTCAACTTCAGCTTCTTCAGCATTACTGGTTGGGGCATAGATTTGGATTACTGTGACATTGAATGGTTTGCCTTGGAAACGAACAGAGATCATTCTGTCGTTTTTGAGATTGCATCCAAGTACTGCATTTCAGACTCTTTTGTTGACCATGATGGCCACTCCATTTCTTCTGAGGGATTCCTGCCCACAGTAGTAGATATAATGGTCCTCTGAGTTAAATTCACCCATTCCAGTCCATTTTAGTTCGCTGATTCCTAGAACGTCGACATTCACTCTTGCCATCTCTTGTTTGACCACTTCCAATTTGCCTTGATTTATGGACCTGACATTCCAGGTTCCTATGCAATATTGGTCTTTACAGCATCGGACTTTGCTTCTATCACCAGACACATCCACAGCTGGGTATTCTTTTTGCTTTGGTTCCATCCCTTCATTATTTCTGGAGTTATTTCTCCACTGATCTCCAGTAGCATATTGGGCCCCTACTGACCTGGGGAGTTTGTCTTTCAGTATCCTATCATTTTGCCTTTTCATACTGTTCATGGGGTTCTCAAGGCAAGAATACTGAAGTGGTTTGCCATTCCTTTCTCCAGCAGACCACACCCTGTCAGATCTCTCCACCATGACCCACCCATCCTGGGTTGCCCCACGACCGACCGGCGGGTTCCCGCGACTGGCGCACTAGGAGTGCCTCGCCTTCCCGCGACCGGCGCCCTAGGAGCGCCCCGCCAGCTGCGCGGCGGCCTAGGAGCATGGCCGAGAGGAGCTACCCCACGACCGAGGTCAGGAAGGGCGGCGGTGAGGAGATACCCTTCCTCCAAGGTCAGGAAGGGCCGCGGTGAGGAGAGACCCCTCGTCCAAGGTAAGGAGCCATGGCTGTGCTTTCCTGGAGCAGCCGGGAAGAGATACCCCACGCCCAAGGTAAGAGAAACCCAAGTAAGACCGTAGGTCTTGCAAGAGGGCATCAGAGGGCAAATACACTGAAACCATACTCACAGAAAACTAGTCAATCTAATCACACCAGGACCACACCCTTGTCTAACTCAATTCTGGAAAATACCTTCTGGCTAATCCCATTATCTTAAAATGTAAATTATGGGAGTGAGTCTAGTAAGATCTTTACAACCTCCAGACATTGTTTTGATTAATAGCTAATTCAGTTCAGTTCAGTCACTCAGTCGTGTCCGACTCTTCGCTACCCCAAGAATCACAGGACGCCAGGCCTCCCTGTCAATCACCAGCTCCTGGAGTTCACTCAGACTCACGTCCATGGAGTCAGTGATGTCATCCAACCATTTCATCTTCTGTCGTCCCCTTCTCCTCCTGCCCCAATCCCTCCCAGCATCAGAGTCTTTTCCAATGAGTCAACTCTTCGCATGAGGTAGCCAAAGTACTGGAGTTTCAGCTTCAGCATCATTCCCTCCAAAGAAATCCCAGGGCTGATCTCCTTCAGAATGGACTGGTTGGATCTCCTTGTAGTCCAAAGGACTCTCAAGAGTCTTCTCCAACACCACACTTCAAAAGCATCAATTCTTCGGCGCTCAGCCTTCTTCACAGTCCAACTCTCACATCCATACATGACCACTGGAAAAATCATAGCCTTGACTAGACGGACTTTTGTTGGCAAAGTAATGTCTCTGCTTTTGAATATGCTATCTAGGTTGGTCATAACTTTCCTTCCAAGGAGCAAGCGTCTTTTAATTTCATGGCTGCAGTCACCATCTGCAGTGATTTTGGAGCCCAGAAAAATAAAGTCTGACACTGTTTCCACTGTTTCCCCATCTATTTCCCATGTAGTGATGGGACCAGATACCATGATCTTCATTTTCTGAATGTTGAGCTTTAAGCCAACTTTTTCACTCTCAACTTTCACTTTCATCAAGAGGCTTTTTAGCCCCTCTTCACTTTCTGCCATAAGGGTGGTGTCATCTGCATATCTGAGGTTATTGATATTTCTCCTGGCAATCTTGATTCCAGCTTATGTGTCTTCCAGTCCAGCATTTCTCATGATGTACTCTGCATAGAAGTTAAATAAGCAGGGTGATAATATACAGCCTTGACATACTCCTTTTCCTATTTGGAACCAGTCTGTTATTCCATGTCCAGTTCTAACTGTTGCTTCCTGACCTGCATACAGATTTCTCAAGAGGCAAGTCAGGTGGTCTGGTATTCCCATCTCTCTCAGAATTTTCTACAGTTATTGTGATCCACATAGTCAAAGGCTTTGGCATAGTCAACAAAGCAGAAATAGATGTTTTTCTGGAACTCTCTTGCTTTTTCCATGATCTAGTGGATGTTGGCAATTTGATCTCTGGTTCCTCTGCCTTTTCTAAAACCAGCTTGAACATCTGGAAGTTCACGGCTCACATATTGCTGAAGCCTGGCTTGGAGAATTTTGAGCATTACTTTACTAGCATGTGAGGTGAGTGCAATTGTGCAGTAGTTTGAGCATTCTTTGGCATTGCCTTTCTTTGGGATTGGAATGAAAACTGACCTTTTCCAGTCCTGTGGCCACTGCTGAGTTTTCCAAATTTGCTGACATATTGAGTGTAGCACTTTCACAGCATCATCTTTCAGGATTTGGAATAGCTCCACTGGAATTCCATCACCTCCACTACCTTTGTTCGTAGTGATGCTTTCTAAGGCCCACTTGACTTCACATTCCAGGATGTCTGGCTCTAGGTCAGTGATCACACCATCGTGATTATCTGGGTCGTGAAATCTTTTTTGTACAGTTCTTCTGTGTATTCTTGCCACCTCTTCTTAATATCTTCTGCTTCTGTTAGATCGATACCATTTCTGTCCTTTATCAAGCCCATCTTTGCATGAAATGTCCCCTTGGTATCTGTAATTTGCTAACACTAGTGAGAGGGCACTCTTTCTGGCCCCTTCTGATGTCTATGTCAGGAGCTTTCTCTATCTCTTTTATACTTTAATAAAACTTTAGTACACAAAAGCTCTGAGCAATCAAGTCTCGTCTCTGGCCCTGGATTGAATTCTTCTCCTCTGGAGACAAGAATCCTGATGTCTTTCGTGGTTCAGCAATAACCTTTCAATACAATCCCAGGACAAAACATAGGACCTGCTTCCTCAAAGATAAAATTGCTTTCAGGTTGTTTCCTTGTCATTTGCCTTTCTCATAAATATTTAGCATAGAAACACCAAGTATTTGAGGTATTTAATGAGCTGTGTTCCAAATAATCACAATTTTAAACTAAATATGTTTGTGTTTTACCAGAATTCTCAATGTTTGTGAAATAGAAACATGTCTTTACCTTTATACATTCCAATTAGGCATTTTTGGTTTGTTTGTTTGTTTCCTATTCAAGCTCAAAATTGGCTCAGACAGTAAAGAATCTGCCTGCAATGCAGGAGACCCCAGGTCCCATCCCTCGGTATCCATCCCTGACCCAGAAGGGAATGGCAACCCACTACAGTATTCTTGCCTGGAGAATTCCATGGAGAGAGGAACCTAGTGAGCTACAGTCCATGGGGTCACAAAGAGTCGGACAAAACTGAGCGAATAACACTTTCAAGCTTTTTTTTTTTTTTTTTCCTATTCTAGCTCAAAATCACAAATTTCTCCACCCCACTCCCTTGGTGATACGCTTTTTCTAATTTTTCATGAGTTCTTATTGTTCCTGATTGACCCCCATTATCCCAGTTGCCCCTGACTTCTATCATCCACAGTGAACCTTGGTAGCTCAGCTGGTAAAGAATCCACCTGCAGTGCAGTAGACTTGGGTTTGATCCCTGGGTTGGGAAGATCCCCTGGAGCAAGGAACTGGCTATCCACTCCAGTATTGTGGAGTAGAGAATTCCAGGGACTATATAATCCACGGGGTGGCAAAGAGTTGAACACAACTGAACAACTTTCATTTTCGCTTTTCCAATACATTGTCCATACTAAACCCAGAGCCATCTTTCAGAATCCCACAGTATCCATCACTGCACTGCCTCTCCCACCATCTCCAGTTCCCTCTTTCTATAAAAGAAGCCAGGTCACTTAGATTCCAGAGAGACTTCAAGATCCAGTCCTGCCTCCTTCCCTGCCCTTCTCTTGAGCAGTCCTACCCTGCACCACCCCATATTCAAAGATACTGGACACCACACCCTGACAATCTCCTGGCTTCGTTACCGTGCTCTCACTCTTCCCTATGCCCTTTCCCTTTTTATCTGGCTGGCTTTCAAAGCCTCAGGTGAAAATGTCATTTATTTTTTCAAACCTTCACCTATTCACTTCTCTCATCTCTAAGCCCAAATGGACCATTATGCTTTTCTCAAAATTCACATTATCACTATATGTATCACTAGCACCACTCTAGTCACATCGTAAGTGTATACACATTATTTTTCTCAATTACATCATACACTTTTAAAAGAAAGGGAGATCCTTTTTATCCCTAATTTATTGCTAGGACTGGGCAAGGTACCGCTTTATAAAACCAGGGCAGCTAGTTAGTAGCCCTTCAAAGTGTCTAGGAAAGAGTGAATTCTCCAAAAACATTATAAAAAAAAGAGATGGGGACGATGAAAGAAAAGGGAGATGTTAAGCAACTGAGTTCAGAATTGAATACAATTGGGGTTTTTTTCTTCTCTAGTCCTTAGAGAAGAAGTTGCTGTGCTGTGACCAAGCATAACCTACATCGTTTCTCTGAATGTCACCCACCTAATCTGCAAAACGGAAACAGAAATATTGACAGTAGATCTTCCCTCCCTGGTGCAGCTCTGGGAACAAATAAAGTGAAAGAGTGGCTATAAAATTCTGACTTTGAATTGAGTTCAAGGTCAGTCTGTTTTTGAAAATGTATTTTTCAGAAAAGGAAAATTGGAAATTTGCTCTAAAATTTTTATTGAAAAAATGTTCTCTTTTGTTGAATAATGATAGGAGATAAAACATGCCACAGTTTCAATACATCCACCTTATTAATGAATTAAGCCACATCAAAATGCAATAAAAAGGGTATAAGAGACTCCTAAGAATCATTCAAATTTTTATCAGTCATTTTCTCTCCATAAAATGAGCATTTCTATTAAAATGATATTGCATAAAAATGGGATTTTAATGTGTGAAGATTCTTTAAAATCACGAGACCACCTGGTAAATCAGAGGTTTAAAACTATTTTTCCCTCCATAGAAATCAGAAATGAATTCAATTAGAAAATGCAAAACCAACATAGTCACAAAATATTGAAGCAACAGGATATTCAACTTAAAGATGCCCACAGGTAAGAGTATTGGTCTCTTGGTCAGCAGGGACCATGAGAAATGAGAAGTTCTCATGAAGGAGTGCATAAACCTCATTGGTTATATAAGAAAGCACAGCTGCAAGGGAGGAAACAAAAGTGCATAGGAAACAGGAATTGTCACATCACAGCAGAGTTGAAAACATGAATTACTTGCCAAAAAGGTACATGCCATGAAAAAGAGTCACAGTAGATAACAAAATTGAAAGAATGGCCACTTAATAGAATGGGCTCCTCAAAGAATAGGAAAAGTATGCTTTTGATAAACCTCTATTAATAGGCAAGCCTTGATATCTTATTTAAGATATCAAGTGATGAACTAGAGTGATAAACAGAAAGCAATTCAAATTGAGAAGTATTGCAACAATAAGCATTAAACTTCACATATTATACTTGTAAATATTGGAGAGATGTGAATATATATCTTGGTCAAGCTGGAATCAAGATTGCTGGGAGAAATATCAATAACCTCAAATATGCAGATGACACCACCCTTATGGCAGAAAGTTAAGAAAAACTAAAGAGCGTCTTGATGAAAGTGAAAGAGGAGAGTGAAAAAGTTGGCTTAAAACTCAACGTTAAGAAAACTAAGAACATGGCATCAGGTCACATCACTTCATGGCAAATAGATTGGAGAAACAATGGAAACAGTTACAGACTGAGCAACTGAACTGAACTGAACTGAAAATCACTGCAGATGGTTACTGCAGCACGAAATTAAAAGACGCTTGCTCCCTGGAAAAAAAGTTATGACCAACATCAGATCAGATCAGATCAGGCACTCAGTCGTGTCCGACTCTATGTGAACCCATGAATCGCAGCATGCCAGGCCTCCCTGTCCATCAACAACTCCCAGAGTTCACTGAGACTAATGTCCATCGAGTCAGTGATGCCATCCAGCCATCTCATCCTTGTTGTCCCCTTCTCCTCTTGCCCCCATTCCCTCCCAGCATCAGAGTCTTCTCCAATGAGTCAACTCTTCACATGAGGTGGCCAAAGTACTGGAGTTTCAGCTTTAGCATCATTCCTTCCAAAGAAATCCCAGGGCTGATCTCCTTCAGAATGGACTGGTTGGATCTCCTTGCAGTCCAAGGGACTCTCAAGAGTCTTCTCCAACACCACAGTTCAAAAGCATCAATTCTTCGGCTCTCAGCCTTCTTCACAGTCCACCTCTCACATCCATACATGACCACAGGAAAAACCATAGCCTTGACTAGATGGACCTTTGTTGGCAAACTAATGTCTCTGCTTTTGAATATGCTATCTAGGTTGGTCATAACTTTCCTTCCAAGGAGTAAGCGTATTTTAATTTCATGGCTGCATTCACCATCTGCAGTGATTTTGGAGCCCAGAAAAATCAAGTCTGACACTGTTTCCACTGTTTCCCCATCTATTTCCCATGAACTGATGGGACCAGATGCCATGATCTTCGTTTTCTGAACGTTGAGCTTTAAGCCAACTTTTTCACTCTCCACTTTCACTTTCATCAAGAGGCTTTTGAGTTCCTCTTCACTTTCTGCCATAAGGGTGGTGTCATCTGCATATCTGAGGGTATTGATATTTCTCCCGGCAATCTTGATTCCAACTTGTGTTTCTTCCAGTCCAGTGTTTCTCATGATGTACTCTGCATGTAAGTTAAATAAGCAGGGTGACAATATACAGCCTTGACGAACTCATTTTCCTATTTTGAACCAGTCTGTTGTTCCATGTCCAGTTCTAACTGTTGCTTCCTGACCTGCATACAAATTTCTCAAGAGGCAAGTCAGGTGGTCTGGTATTCCCATCTCTTTCAGAATTTTCTACAGTTTATTGTGATCCACACAGTCAAAGACTTTGGCATAGTCAATAAAGCAGAAATAGATGCTTTTCTGGAACTCTCTTGCTTTTTCCATGATCCAGCGGATGTTGGCAACATAGCATATTAAAAAGCAGAGACATTACTTTGCCAACAAAGGTTTGTCTAGTAAAATCTATGGTCTTCCCAGTAGTCATGTATGGATGTGAGAGTTAGACTATAACGAAAGCTGAGCACCCAAGAATTGATGCTTTGAACTGTGGTGTTGGAGAAGATTTTTGAGAGTCTCTTGGACTGCAAGGAGATCCAACCAATCCATCCTAAAGAAAATTAGCCCTGAATATTCATTGGAAGGACTGATGTTGAAACTGAAACTCCAATACTTTGGCCACCTGATGAGAAGAACAGACTCATTGGGAAAAAACCCTGATGCTGGGAAAGATTGAGGGCGAGAAGAGAAGGGGACGACAGAGGATGAGATGGTTGGATGGCATCACTGGCTCGATGGACATGAGTTTGAGTAAACTCCAGGAGTTGGTGATGGACAGGGAAGCTTTGCGTGTTGCAGTCCATGGGTCACAGAGTTGGACATGACTGAGTTACTGAACTGAACGGAACTGAATATCACCCAAGTGCAATAGAAGAAGAATTGGGTCTTCCAAGGGACTTCATTCACTGTTAAGTTTTCATAAACAGGAAAAATCCAACTCAAAGTAGTCCATGTATTTAAGAAATCTACAGGGTCAAAAATCACTGTACCTATTATCTCCCTTTCGGCTTTTTCACCTTACTGCCAATATAAATACTAACATTTTACTTTTGTGAAATTGTGATTCATAAGAAATCTGTGTTACGTCTGCATCCACAGTTCCTAGCTCACAGCTTCCAAAACCCTTGAAATTTCCTAAGTGTGGAGAGTAATAAAGGTGTTTTTTTGTTATATTAATGAGGTGACTTAGGAAATGGACTGGAAGGACAGGAGTGGGTTGCCAATGGAACCAACTAAGTGATAAGACAATTGGAACTTTCAGTCCTAGCCCTGACTTTCTGGGAAGGGGAAGGGACTAGAGGTTGATTCAAAGTCCAGTGGCCAATGTTTCAATCAATCATGCCTATGTAATGAAACCTCCAAAAAACCCAAATAGATGTGGTTAAAAGAGCTTTGGGGTTGATGTGCATGTGGAGGTCAGGGCAAGTGTTGAGTACGGAAAGGGTATAGGAGCTCTGTACCCTCTCCCCATAGCTTGCCCTAAGCATCTCTCCATTTGGCTCTTCTGAATTACAGACTTTTGTAATAAACTGATAAACTAGTCAATTCTGTAAGCCACTGTAGCAAATTAAACAAATGCAAGGAGGGAATATTGGGAAACACTGACTTATAACCAGTTGGTCTAAAATACAGGTAACAACCCGGCCTTACCACTGGCATCTGAAGATGTAGGGGCAGTCTTATAGGACTGAATGCTTCACCTGTGTTATCTGACTTCATTTCCAGGTAGATGGTGTCAGAATTTAGTTAAACTGGAAGACACCCAACTGGTGTTTGGAGCACTGTTTGTTGATGTGGGAAATACACACACACATGTCGGAATTGGTCTCAGAACACCATTTTTTTTTTTTTTTACATTTTATTTATTTTTTCACATTTTATTTTTATTTTATTTAACTTTACAATATTGTATTGGTTTTGCCATGTATCAGAATGAATCTGCCACAGGTATACATGTGTTCCCCATCCTGAACCCTCCTCCCTCCTGCTTCCCCATACCATCCCTCTGGGTCTTCCCAGTGCACCAGCCCCAGGCATCCGGTATGAGGCATCGAACCTGGACTGGCGACTCCTTTCATATATGATATTATACTTATTTCAATGCCATTCTCCCACCATTTTAACAAATATTAGATTTTCAAATAAAAGCTGGTCATAGCTCCCAAAGCACTTTCAAACACATTAGCTCCTTGATCTTCCTCATGCTGCTGCTGCTGCTAAGTTGCTTCAGTCGTGTCCGACTCTGTGTGATCCCATAGACGGCAGCCCACCAGGCTCCTCCATCCCCGGGATTCTCCAGGCAAGAATACTGGAGTGGGTTGCCATTTCCTTCTCCAATGCATGAAAGTGAAAAGTGAAAGTGAAGTCGCTGAGTCGTGTCCGACTCTTAGCGACCCCATGGACTAGAGCCTACCAGGCTCCTCCGTCCATGGGATTTTCCAGGCAAGAGTACTGGGGTGGGGTGCCATTGCCTTCCCCCTGATCTTCCTCATAGCCCTGTGCAATAGGTACTGCAGTTATTTTCCAGATGAGAAAACAAAGTCTCGGAGGAGGAAGGTCACACTCTTAGAATGAGGCACACTGAAGATAAAAATTCAAGCCTTCTGGGTCCAAACCAACTGCATCTCCCACTTTCATTTTCAAGTGCAAAATGATCGTAAGAATGACTCAGTTCTCTGAGAAAAGAGCAAAACCCTTGGCAAATGCTCCTAAATTTTTTCATAGCCCCTTGGAGGACTCAGAGCTGTGTTTTAATCCCTGGGAGGGGAAGAGACCTTGGTGGGCCGAACTTTTGTATGAGGCTTCAGCAGCAGGGTCAGGCTGCAGATGGGCAAAGGGAGGGGAGACCAGGGTGCAACGCTCCAAGCTCAGATTAAGCATCCAGATCGGAAAGAGAACAGCTGTAGCCCCTTTACATTATGGTTTTAAAATTCTGAGCATGTAAAGAACTATAAAAATCACAAGTAGGCCCTGGATCATAACAGATGAATAAGGGATTTATAATCTTTAAACTGCAAGGAGAATGGCTTACATTTGTACCATTTCCTATTTTGATTACAATCATTGTCCTGAGAGCAGATTCATATTGTGCCTTTTCTGATTCTTTTTGTAATCCATCACAGGGAGACAACAGGCTGGTGATGCCACTGTACATTCTTTGAAAGACAATAAAAGCCTGTGTAACTTTAGACCTCTCTCTTTTGTCTTGTTTGTCATAATTTGATTGGGCAATTGTTTTCTGTGGTGGCCTGTTAGCCACCTCATTAACCTAGAAGCGTGAGATGGTCTGGACAATGCACTTCTGGAAAATTTTAAAGGTTAAAGCAAAAAGCCTGCTACTCAATGCTTTTCATAAACTAGCTAGGATATTAAATTCTAATATCTTGTTCCAGGGTCCCAGACTGTCATCATAAGAAATGGTACAAAGCGAGGCTATTCCTGAATTATTTGAAAATGGCATTCTTCTTCTAATGTTTTCTGGCCCCGTGTGGTCTGTATGTCAGTAAGCCCAGCGGAAATGTCTACCCTCCCTTCCCCACAACACCCTCCTACAACAGAATGTCCTTTATTCCTTAGGAGGGACTCTTTTCCAGCTCAATCTATTTTCCTATGTATTAGAGAAACTTCTATAAAATTGATAAGAACCTCTATAGCTACCAAATTCTCTATTTTTCTAGAAATTCACGAAATGTAGTGTGATGATATTGATGCTCATGTGCAAAGAAACAAATACAAAAGTTTAGAACCAGTGCCTCTGGGCTCTAGCCTGGCTATTAACTATTATGGCCTATAGTAGAGCCATCACAGTGCACACCTACCTGTATTATTGTGCTATATGTGCAACCATCTGGAAAACTATAGCTGCATCAATGCAAAAAAAAAACAAAAAGTGAAAAAGGAAGACATAGATTATGTTACAATTTTTCAGATGGTACTCAAGTCACACAGTTGGTTAACGCAAGAAGGACATAAAAATCCAGTAATTTCTAAATTAAAAAGGAAATATTCATTTTTCTTCTGTGTTGATTTTTTTTTTCTCCTTTTACTCCTGATCCAGCTAGACTGCCTGGCTTTTTATAGCAAAGAAAATCTATGGAGCATAAGAAACTGGTACCATGCCCATAACTGACCTAACTTTATGAAATTGCGCTCCTATCCCTATCACATATATTTATTATACTCCAACTTCTCTTGGGTGGCTTTATACCCAGGTGACAGTTGGGATCTGTGGGGATGTTCCCCTGGAAAGCTGTAAAGCTCAGGGTAAATTATACCACATGTGGCTAATCTAAGAGCTCATTAAAGCATTTCCATACACTTCATTCTGATGGATATGGCAGCCTCAGGAATTCCAGTTGGATATATAAACAGCCTCTTGTTTTTTATTCTAATTGTGGTCATTATACAAATGTAAATGAAATGTACACTCTGCTCTTCATTTGCATGTAAAGTTGGCAAGCAGTATTTGAAAAGTCTTGTCACCCACTTCTTTTACCAATCACTCTCTTCTCAGACAACAGATTAACTCATTCATTCATCCACTCATTTATTCCACAAACATTTACTCTACTATGTACTCTACAGTATGAGAGGGTAGCAGGCACAGGCTATACAAAAATGACGGAGAAATAATCCCTTCCCTCAAGGAGTTTATGTCTAGTTGGGAGAGAAGTAGACAAATTACAAGTACTATTTGTTAAGTGGTAGAATCTGGGTCATGAGACCCAAGTAGACACGTTTAACAGAGATATTATTTGAGTTGGATTTTGAGGAATTAGTAGGACATTTTCAAATGGAGACAGCTCAAAGGACATATTTGAAAGAAAAAACAAAGGCAGAGAAAAAAAAAGTATGTTAAGGGAATGCAATTTTAGTTCTGGTCTCAGCAAAATAGAATTAAGTAAAGGCAGTCCACTTTCTGCTGATTCCCCTTCCCTTTCCATAAATCACATGATCCAGGCAAATTCCAACACAAATAATTTGGGACTTTGCTTCTGTTCATCTCCATTCTTATGAACAAAGACAAGGCGGTTACTGACAACCACAAAGACAGTAACTAACTCGGGTCCCCTGCTCTGTCACATCACTATCTCCCTTGATCTCACGGGTCTTGGGAAATAATCAGTGCAGGCTTGTTGAGAATTCCCGGCTTTCTAAGGCCTACTTGGAATTAGGAATTCAATGTTTGTGCCACAGCATGAGAGGTTTTCAAGAGGTTGGGTTCAGTCAAGATTTCAAACCACAGTGCCTCCAGCTATGCAGTTTTGTTGCAGGGACTGGCTGAGCACATGGCTCCTGCCTTCTCAGGCCTTACTAGTCATCTGCAACAGGGCTGAACCATGAGGTGGTAGACCAGACCACTTCTGAAGAAGCTGGCCATTGCCCCAGCAATGAAGTGGTACAGGGACCATATTTTCTGAAGACAAAATGAAAACACACGGTCTGGTAACAGAACCAAGTATCTGAAGGCAAGGCCATATTGAAAACTTGCCAAGATGGAAGGGTACAGCAACCATTTCTTTGAGGAGAAGCTGCTGTCTATACTATTGCTGTCCCATAAAAATATGAGTCACAAATACGAAGCATACGTGTAATTTTAAACTTTTTTCTAGCATTAAAGAACTAAAAACAGTACGATTCATTTTAATAATTTTTATTTAATCTGTCACAAAATATAATTCTAAAATGTAAATAATACTTTTCAAGTATTAAGATATTTTACTTTTTATGTTCATACTTTTTTGTGCATAAGCCTTTGCCATCCAGTATGTATTTTCCAGTGATAGCTCATCTCAATTTGGCATTGGTATCAGACAGCGTAGCTCTACAGCAAAGGAGCTGTCTGTGGTCCTCCCCTCCCTGTATACTCTGTACTGATAGTAAGACTCAACTAACCAAAGCATTAGCCAGGGTTGTTCAAGACTCTGGTTAAGGACATACAGTAACCATCCTTAGCTCTTTCACTCTTCCATTCATTTATTTACTTAGCAAATACTGTTTCAGGAACTATGACTGTATCAGTTAAGTGCTTCATGTGGAAACACAAAATGAAGTGAGACTAGGACTCAACTTTCAGAGTCTACATGAGAAGAAACAAGTAAAACAGTAATGGCGCAATGCTTTGACTTCTTTGCCAGTGTGTACACAGGGAGCCTTGGGAGCCCAGAGGCAAGTCAGGGAATGAGCAAGGAAGAGAGGAGAGCTGAGGAATCATTCAGAGCACTCAGCACTAGTGCAAGTTTAGCTAGACAGTTGTAAAGTGGAAGGAAAAGCATTCCTTGGAAGAGAAAGAGAAGAGGTGCAAAGACCTAAGGCACCATTCCACAGAAATCAAAAGTAAAATTTGTAATAAGGAGTTTCCAAAGATGTCAGAGAATGTGTCAGGAAACCTAGCGTGTCTGCTACAGTTGGCACAGCATGGAACCAAAGAACCTGCAAGCATTTGACAGAGTGCTTCCCTGGTGGCTCAGTGGTTAAAGCGTCTGCCTGGAATACAGGAGACCCAGGTTCGATCCCTGGGTCGGGAAGATCCCCTGGAGAAGGAAATGGCAACCCACTCCAGTATTCTTGCCTGGAGAATCCACGGACAGAGGAGCCTGGTAGGCTACAGTCCATGGGGTTGCAAAGAGTCGGACACGACTGAGCAGAACTCATCATCTGATAAGTTCCAAGCAACTCCCTGCAGTAGATGTGTGTTATCAACATTCCAGAACCCAACTAAAAGTCCAACAGATTATGCTGCAAATGCATCATGATGTCTTGCTTACCAAATAGAACTTTTCATACCAAGTTCAGAGAACCTTTTGCTAAAATACTTTTGGCAACAGTAGCAGGATTATATTTCCCTAGGCTGACTCCCTTTAAGATGGCAGGCAAGGTTCCTCCCTTGCTTTTCATGCTACCTTCAGCCCCACCCTTGGTGATACATGGACATCACCAGATGGTCAACACCGAAATCAGATCGATTATATTCTTTGCAGCCAAAGATGGAGAAGCTCTATACAGTCAGCAAAAACAAGACCAGGAGCTGACTGTGGCTCAGACCACGAACTCCTTATTGCCAAATTCAGACTGAAATTGAAGAAAGTAGAGAAAACTACTAGACCATTCAGGTATGACCTAAATCAAATCCCTTATGATTATACAGTGGGAGTGAGAAATAGATTTAAGGGCCTAGATCTGATAGATAGAGTGCCTGATGAACTATGGAATGAGGTTTGTGACATTGTACAGGAGACAGGGATCAAGACCATCCCCATGGAAAAGAAATGCAAAAAAGGAAAATGGCTGTCTGGGGAGGCCTTACAAATAGCTGTGAAAAGAAGAGAAGCGAAAAGCAAAGGAGAAAAGGAAAGATATAAACATCTAAATGCAGAGTTCCAAAGAATAGCAAGAAGAGATAAGAAAGCCTTCTTCAGTGATCAATGCAAAGAAATAGAGGAAAACAACAGAATGGGAAAGACTAGGGATCTCTTCAAGAAAATCAGAGATACCAAAGGAACATTTCATGCAAAGATGGGCACGATAAAGGACAGAGATGGTGTGGACCTAACAGAAGCAGAAGATATTAAGAAGAGGTGGCAAGAATACACAGAAGAACTGTACAAAAAAGAGCTTCAAGACCTATATAATCATGATGATGTGATCA
The DNA here is from genome assembly GCA_935064755.1 of Tragelaphus eurycerus. NCBI lineage: Eukaryota > Metazoa > Chordata > Mammalia > Artiodactyla > Bovidae > Tragelaphus > Tragelaphus eurycerus. Next base: position 494,335 of record CAKXYN010000107.1, read on the forward strand.
CTGACCTAGAGCCAGACATCTTGGAATGTGAAGTCAAATGGGCCTTAGAAAGCATCACTGCGAACAAAGCTAGTGGAGGTGATGGAATTCCAGTGGAGCTATTCCAAGTCCTGAATGATGATGCTGTGAAAGTGCTACACTCAATATGCCAGCAAATTTGGAAAACTCAGCAGTGGCCACAAGGTTGGAAAAGGTCAGTTTTCATCCCAATCCCAAAGAAAGGCAATGCAAGGAGTGCTCAAACTACCGCACAATTGCACTCATCTCACACGCTAGTAAAGTAATGCTCAAAATTCTCCAAGCCAGGCTTCAGCAATATGTGAACCGTGAACTTCCTGATGTTCAATCTGGTTTTAGAAAAGGCAGAGGAACCAGAGATCAAATTGCCAACATCTGCTGGATCATGGAAAAAGCAAGAGAGTTCCAGAAAAACATCTATTTCTGCTTTGTTGACTATGCCAAAGCCTTTGACTGTGTGGATCACAATAAACTATGGAAAATTCTGAGAGAGATGGGAATACCAGACCACCTGATCTGCCTCTTAAGAAATCTGTATGCAGGTCAGGAAGCAACAGTTAGAATTGGTCATGGAACAACAGACTGGTTCCAAATAGGAAAAGGAGTACGTCAAGGCTGCATATTGTCACCATGTTTATTTAACTTATATGCAGAGTACTTCATGAGAAATGCTGAACTGGAAGAAACACAAGTTGGAATCAAGATTGCCGGGAGAAGTATCAATAACCTCAGATATGCAGATGACACCACTCTTATGGCAGAAAGTGAAGAGGGGCTAAAAAGCCTCTTGATGAAAGTGAAAGTGGAGAGTGAAAAGGTTGGCTTAAAGCTCAACATTCAGAAAATGAAGATCATGGCATCTGGTCCCATCACTGCATGGGAAATAGATGGGGAAACAGTGGAAACAGTGTCAGACTTTGTTTTTCTGGGCTCCAAAATCACTGCAGATGGTGACTGCAGCCATGAAATTAAAAGACGCTTGCTCCTTGCAAGGAAAGTTATGACCAACCTAGATAGCATATTCAAAAGCAGAGACATTACTTTGCCAACAAAGGTTCGCCTAGTCAAGGCTATGGTCTTTCCTGTGGTCATGTATGGATGTGAGAGCTGGACTGTGAAGAAGGCTGAGCGCCGAAGAATTGATGCTTTTGAACTGTGGTGTTGGAGAAGACTCTTGAGAGTCCCTTGGACTACAAGAAGATCCAACCAGTCCATTCTGAAGGAGATCAATCCTGGAATTTCTTTAGAAGGAATGATGCTAAAGCTGAAACTCCAGTATTTTGGCCACCTCATGCGAAGAGTTGACTCATTGGAGAAGACTCTGATGCTGGGAGGGATTGAGGGCAGGAGGAGAAGGGGACAACAGAGGATGAGATGGCTGGATGGCATCACTGACTCGATGGATGCGAGTCTGGGTGACCTCCGGGAGCTGGTGATGGACAGGGAGGCCTGGCGTGCTGTGGTTCATGGGGTCGCAAAGAGTCGGACACGACTGAGTGACTGATCTGATCTGATCTGATCTGATCAGCCCCACCCTAACACTCACACTCAATCCACTGCACTCCAATCATAGGAAATGACTTGTCATTTCCAAAACACAGGGCCATAGTCATTCTCAGTTGCACACCTTTGCACCTATGATTCCCAGGATACACTAATTTCTACCTGACTGCTTAAAACTCAGCTCAAGTGTGAGTTCCCTGAGGAAGCCTCCCAATTGTGACCCACTCCATCCATGTGGGTACTATGTGCTAGTGCTCTTGCAGACCTCAGTGAATATCTCTTCCATTGCTTTTTGTGCCATTTACTTGTTATCTTTTCCTACAGGAGTATTTATTCCTAGTGGACAAGCCTGTTTTCCTTTTCTTAACTTCTGTATCTTCCACCCCCACTCAAATGCTCTATAAGTGATTGATAGATAAGTGAATGACTCAATAAACTATACCATCTTTAGAACAAAATGATTCAGGTTGGGAAAATTATATCTTCAGTTCAGTTCAGTTCAGTCGCTCAGTCATGTCCGACTCTCTGAGACCCCATGAATTGCAGCACGCCAAGCCTCCTTGTCCATCACCAACTCCCGGAGTTCACTCAAACTCACGCGCATTGAGTCGGTGATGCCATTCATCCATCTCATCCTCTGTCGTCCCCTTCTCCTCCTGCCCCCAATCCCTCCCAGCATCAGAGTCTTTTCCAATGAGTAAACTCTTCACATGAGGTGGCCAAAGTATTGGAGTTTCAGCTTTAGCATCATTCCTTCTAAAGAACACCCAGGACTGATCTCCTTTAGAATGGACTGGTTGGATCTCTTTGCAGTCCAAGGGACTCTCAAGAGTCTTCTCCAACACCACAGTTCAAAAGCATCAATTCTTTGGTGCTCAGCTTTCTTCACAGTCCAACTCTCACATTCACACATGACCACTGGAAAAACCATAGCCTTGACTAGACGAACCTTTGTTGGCAAAGTAATGCCTCTGCTTTTGAATATGGTATCTAGGTTGGTCATAACTTTCCTTCCAAGGAGTAAGCGTCTTTTAATTTCATGGCTGCAGTCACCATCTGCAGTGATTTTGGAGCCCAAAAAATAAAGTCTGACACTGTTTCCACTGTTTCCCCACCTATTTGCCATGAAGTGATGGGGTCAGACAGCAAGATCTTAGTTTTCTGAATGTTGAGCTTTAGGCCAAGTTTTTCACTCTCCACTTTCACTTTCATCAAGAGGCTTTTTAGTTCCTCTTCACTTTCTGCCATAAGGGTGGTGTCATCTGCATATCTGAGGTTATTGATATTTCTCCTGGCAATCTTGATTCCAGCTTTTGCTTCTTCTAGCCCAGCATTTCTCATGTGGTACTCTGCATATAAGTTAAATAAGCAGGGTGACAATATAAATCATTTAAATACAGAAGGCAGAATTATGGCTAATCAATCAACTATTTTTAAAACAGAGCAATGAATGGTAAAGGTTATGAAGGGTTGTGACTAATTTAAAGGGAGGCAGATTTTGTCTCAGGGTAGAACTTTCTAACATCTAGGGCTGTCCCACAAAAAAAAAAAAAAAAAAAAGGTCTATCTGGGGGTAGGCAAATTATGTCTTTGGGCCAAATTTAGCCCACCATCTATCTGCTTTTATAAATAAAGTTTTATTATAACACATCCATTTGTTTACATATTTCCATAGCTGCTTTCACAGCCAAAGGCAGAGTTGAATAGTTGCAAAACAAAGAACTAACCCTAGAACTTTCAAAGTCTAGAATATTTACTATCTGGTCCTTTATAGAAAAAGTTTGCTGGCCTCTAATCTAGTAATGACGCAGAAGGCAATGGCACCCAACTCCAGTACTCTTGCCTGGAAAATCCCATGCACGGAGGAACCTGGTAGGCTTACAGTCCATGGGATCGTGAAGAGTCAGACACAACTGAACGACTTGGCTTTCACTTTGCACTTTCATGCATTGGAGAAGGAAATGGCAACCCACTCCAGTGTTCTTGCCTGGAGAATCCCAGGGACAGGGGAACCTGGTGGGCTGCTGTCTACGGGGTCACACAGAGTCGGACAAGACTGAAGACTGAAGTGACTTAGCAGCAGCAATCTAGTAATGAGGTTGTGAGATTTCCACTTCAGCAAATGTTCAAATAGAGGATGGGTCTGTCCAGGATGTGGAAGGAATACATTCTTTAAAAGGGAGAATGGTAACCTTAAAATGTCCTCCCCTCTGGGCAAGACTATGATTATATGCCTACATTTCTATGACAAAAATATATCATATTTTGTCTTTGGCTGACAATCCTGTAATGGGCAGTATTGCTAGTGAAATGGAGCAGGACCCTGTGGGGCCCTCCCAGGCTCAAATCCATTCAGTATCCCACCCAAGTAGAGGACGGTTACCTCAGGCTGAGCACAAGACTCCTGCTACTTCACCACCAACCAATCAAAGGAAAGTCTGCACACAGTGGAAGATAATGAAGACAGACTCTGACCCCTTCCCTAAACAACTCTCCCTTAAAAAATTTTCATGGTTGAGCAGAAACTTTAGAGTTGGTTTCTGGACACGAGTCTGCCTTCTCATGGGGTTGCAGCTGCCTGAACTAAGCAACTTTTCCCTTCCAGCTGGGCTTCCCAGGTGGCACAATGGTAAAGAACCAAGCAGGAGACACAGGAAACTCGAGTTCTACCCTGGATAGAGAAGATCCCCTGGAGGAGGAAATGGAACCCACTCCAGTATTCTTGCCTGGAAAATTCCATGGACAGAGAAGCCTGGCAGACTATAGTCCACAGAGTCACAAAGTCAGACATGAATGAGCACACACACACACACACACACACACACACACACACTCATCCCTTCCAACTAACACTTGTCTCTTTCAAGCAGCAAGCAGCCAAACCTTAGCTCAGTACTACTAGTTGTAGCAAAGGAAATCGTTGTCTATACAGCCATGGTTTCAGTAATGCACCTGACTTCCTAAATATAGTCTATACTCTAAATAATGAAGGAAATACATTTTTGATCCCAGGCATCACCAGGACACTATCATAGAAAGCAGTCAAGAAAGATTCAAAGGAAGCCAAGGGGACAGTAACCTAACCTGTCGCTGATCCTGCATTTCCCAACAGATTTAAAATGAAGCTCTTCCTCTAGATCACAGGTATTAATCATGGGTCAGCCCTTCAACCTTTGCTATTCTTTACGAGGCTATGTGGTGACAGTGGGAAGGGAGCCACCTATGAGAATACTTCTGCTTGCTTGTGCTTATTGACTTGCCTCAACATCACTGGAGGTCAAGTTTCCAAGGCTGCTTTTTCATCCTTTAGCAGGTTTATTCACTAGGAGTGAAAAATTCTCAAAACTGAAGCACTCTGGATGAAAAAGAATTCTTTTTCAAACATCTTCCCATTTTCACATATTATAATGACACATCATGAAATGGTTTTAATTTTGGAATAAAGCCACATGCATACATCCATTTGGTGTTTCTTAGGAGGGTTGAAATGTCTGCATGCTTCCATACTTTCAATTCTAGATGATATACCTTTGTATAGATTAAGGAAGGAACTGCTGTATCAGGAGGAAAAAAGACCTTCCTGCATCCCATTTTTCTGGAGAAGGTGATGATGCAGGAAACTGGCCAAGGAAGGCAGGTCTGGGGACAAGGTACTCCTACCACCACATCGGCCAAGCTCAGCTCTCATCTCTGCACATTTCCCACATCACCAGGTACATTGTTCTACAAATAAAGGAGGGACCACTGCAAGCCCTAAAAACCCCTCATTTTAAAGTGGTTCCACAGGCTATCCCCAAAGACACTTACTATCCCCTCTTCAATGATCTCCTCACCAACTATATCAAGACTCAAAGGTGCTCAAAGATGAAGGCAGCTGAAAAACCCCAAAACATCTGTGGTGGAAGTTACTCATAGCTGCCGTTTACTTTCTAGAGGTCTCATATACAGGTTTCTAGTATATTCTCCATCTTTCCTCCTGCTTCTCCATGAAATGAATCTATCTCCTTGTTTACCACGGTTGCTGTGCCAGTGAGCTGCACTCTTGCTCTTAGATGTCTGCCGACTCTTATTATCACTCTGAAGGAACTGGCTGTTTTAGGAGCAAAGGGAAGAAATCTCTCCAGTACTATGTATCTCTAGCAATAGTATAAGGGGAGGGTCATGTAAGTTATAGCTGTCTGGGGCCAATTGTGCAGACACTTAGCGTTTATTCTTTCCTTCCTCTTACCCACCCCTCCCTGCTCTGCTGGAAGATACCTGCTGTAATAAAAAATAATAGAGAAAACTTGCTCCCATGAAGCCTTATTGCAATGCTCCACTGGAAGGAGTGAAAGTAGGTCAGGAGGGGAAACATTCGGTCAATGGATTTCAGAGTGATGCTCCCTCGTCTTGAACTCCCATGGCACCAATTGGCTGAACCAGTCATTGTCATTTATCAAATCCTGTTCTGCTCTGTTCTATGTGTGTGTGTGTGTGATTCACTCAAAGAGGGTATAAAATTCCTTAAAGGCACTCTAATTCCACATGCTCTCCTTTGGACCTCCAATAGCTCCTAGCACAGGGTCTTCTACCCTGAAGTTATTTGAAAAAAAATTTGTTGCAGTGCTCTTTTGAAGCCTGTGAACTAGTTTTGAATGCATTTTAAGAACTATAAAAACTTTTCATAGTAACCAGAACACAAAAGAGAAGGGGCAGATTTTAAAATCCTTCCTTACTAGGATAGACAGTATGATATTACTTCCAAAGATGACCAAGCGAATATGTTGGGGAATTAAAGTTGCAGATGGAGTTAAGGTTGCTAATCAGCTGACCTTAAAAGAAGGAGATTTTCCTGGATTATCTAAGTGGTCCCAATATAATCACAAAGGTCCTTAAAAATGGAAGCAGGAAGCAAAAGAGTTAGTGTCAGTGATGTTATGTGAGACTCTGCTAGCCATTGCTGGCTCAATAGATGGAAGGAAACACAAGCTGAGCAATGTGGGTAGCCTACAGAAGCTGGAAAAGACAAGCAAACAGATATTCTACAGGGCCTCCAGAAAGAAATGCAGCCCTGCGGACTCCTTGCTTTTACCTCAGTTCTGAACTTCAATAAGTGTGTGCTGTTTTAAGCCACCAAATTTATGAAAATTTGTTACAGAAGCCTTAAAAAAAAAAAAAAAACTAACAGATTCAACTCCCCTTAGCTTATGCAAAAGGAAGGGAATGTTGAGGCATTTTCTTCCTAAGAGCTTCTGCCTTGAAGAGGGCCTTCAGTCCTGGTTGATCAGAATGTTTCTAAGTGATAGAGACTAAGGATTCAAGTGATTATCAGGCAAAATCTTTGGCCTCCAAGGCCCTTGCATGTTTCAGGTAATACCTCTTATGGAAGGAAGGGCTGGCCCTGCTCTTATATGAAATGAGCACTTGCCTCTGTAGTGTTATTTCATGGGGAAGAATAAGGTTTCCCACCCTACTTCCCTAAAAGAATCCCTCTCGCTTCCCCATGGGGCCCTGAGAACAGGAAAGTAATATCATAGCCAGCTGAATAGGGAAAAGAACAGCCATTCTTAAAGAACAATTTCTGTAAGGAAATCTTATATCTATGGATATCAAGGGTTTAGATTTCACAGTGGAAAACCACTTGCTGTAGTGCCTGCACAATAAACGTCACTTGATATCGGTGTCTCCAAACCTGATAAGCAGCAGACATTGACAATAAGATAGGCTCAGAGCCAGTGATACTGGCTGGAAACACAAAGGGATGTACAAAGACGTAGGTATTTTCCAACCAGGGAGAAAAATAGAGAGAACTGGGCTCCAAGACAATCTTTGCTAATATCACAATTTTGCTTACTTTCAACACTTGAAGGGGCAGACTCCCCAATTCAGTCTTTATCAACTTGATGAGCCTGGAAGGGCTACAAAGCCTGCCCCTATTACATCCTCTGTGTGAAACAGGAACCTCCAGGGTTCTTATAAGTGTTCAGCACTGAGGTTCAAGTGAACACATTTATGGGACTTGGCCTCCAGCCCACTTCTTATGAATACACATAAACACACCTTTTATTGCTCAATAATGTTTTCCCTTTTGGAATTTTTTATGAAACACTGAAAAAAAATGGGGCTTGTAGTTTAATTTTTTAACAGAAGAAACCAGAGAAATACCAAAATCTTCCAAATGGGAAATTTTCTTGCCTGCTACCCCTATAAAAAGTGATTTGTCAAGGGACTGGTCGAAGCTTCAATATCAACAACTCAAGATATTAATTTGGTCCAAATCCAACACACTGACTTGCTCTCCAGACTGTTTCTGCATCCCTCTTTACGAGCCCAACCTCGTTCTCTGGGGTGCTTCAGGTGCAATGCAGAATTCCTCAGCTCTAGATGCCTATGGGATGTGCTCCCATCGGCTCTGTTACAAACCAGTATTCTCTCGTCTTGGCTCCTGTCCAAAAGAACAAGATGTTCTTTGATACATGCACGTCATTGCCTTGCCTCCTTGACACCATCAGTCCAAGAACTTTGTGACCCCTATCAGGACCACTGCAAGAGCTTCCTACCTAGTCACCCAGCCTCCAATATCTGCATTCTCCAATTTATATAAGCACAATGCTGTCATACTAATCATGAAGGAGAGACACAATCATATTGCTCCAGCTTAGATGCTCCAATAGTTTCCATTTTTCACCAGTATCCTCCACCTGGCATTCAATCTCATACAACCAAGCTAAGAATCCCCTTTCCAGATGTAGCGGTCACTAGTCTCTTTCATGCATCCTGCACTGCTGACAATCTGGTAATCTGGCACTCTGCAGTGTACTCTACACGTGCCTTTATTCTTGCCACTTTGAGTTCTTTGCTGCAAGCCACACACACTGACTTTGGTTACCTTGGGAGCAAAGGGATGTCCTGGAAATATGTGTGGAAGTTAAGACTCTGAAGAGCAAGGCACAGAAAGGACAAAAACCAGAGTTGTTCAATGGGGTGCTCAGTAGCAGGAACTGTTGGGCAATCTCTTAGGGCACAGCCAAAGTGAATGAGTGAGCTCCAGATCTTTGAGTTTTTTTTGTTTGTTTGATTTTGCTGTTCTGTTCACATTACAGCTTCAGAGAACATCAAATTGACCTGGCTTTAGCTGTAGGCAATCAGAGCACGTTGATAGATCATTTTGCAATCACTATCCAATGGAAGAAGAGAAAGCTTCAAAAATAAATTAAAACATTAGTACCAAACAAACATATAATAGAGGCCTGAAAGCCAAAAGCAACAATTACCAACAACATATTATCTCCACCTGGAATGTTCATTTTCTACCTACTGTTCTCTGCCCATCCTCCAAGACCCAATGAGACATAATTTTGAAGCCAAAACACATCACTCTTGTCATGAATTTCCAGTTCAGAATGTGCTCCTTTCAGTCTTCCTTACTTTCTTCCTGCTTTCATAGTTTTTATGTTATAACTGCTTCCTCACTAGCTCTGTGATGAGAAAAGTCACATCCCCTCTCTATGCTCCAGTTTCTGGATCTATAAAAAGTCAAAGTGTTACTCATTCAGTCATGTCTGACTCTTTGTGACCCCACCCTCCTCTATTCATGGGATTCTCCAGGCAAGAATACTGGAGTGGGTTGTCATTCACTCCTCCAGGGGCTCTTCCTGACCCAGGGATCAAACCTGGGTCTCCTGTATTGCAGGTAGATTCTTTACTGTCTGAGCTGCCAGGGAAGCCTGGATCTAAAAAAGGATATAATAATAACCATTTCACATAATTTGTGAGTAGGATTAATATCCATATGCAATTAAATCAGTTTAGTACCTGACATGTTGTGGTTGTTATTTTTATTAGCCTGCCATCATCGTCATTATTACCAATATTAACACTTTTAGACTGGGAACCATGATTTCTTCATCTTTATGAACCCTTGTCAAATATTTTACAACAAACTATTTGCTACTTATGATGAATGAATAACTCAATAAATAAAGTAATCAATGAAGGAAGAAAACTCTGGAAGATGAAATTGAAACTAGGATTTCTGTAGGTCTGCCCTTTCCACTTTTCCCATCCAATTAGGAGACCCCATATACCCATCTGAATAGAGTTCCAAAGAATAGCAAGGAGAGATAAGAAAGCCTTCTTAAGTGAATAATGCAAAGAAACAGGAAAAAATTGAATGTGAAAGACTAGAGATCTCTTCAATAAAATTAGATACACCAAGAGACAATTTCATACAAAGATGGGCACAATAAAGAAGAGAGACAGTATGGACCTAACAGAAGCAGAGATATTAAGAAGAGGTGGCAAGAATACACAGAAAAACTATACAAAAAATATCTCCATGACTAAGATAATCGTGATGATATGATCACTAACTGAGAGCCAGACCTCCTGGAATGTGAAATCAAGTGGGCTTTAGAAGCATCACTATGAACAAAGCTAGTGGAAGTAATGAAATTCCAGCTAGCTATTTCAAATCCTAAAAGATGATGCCATTAAAGTGTTACACTCAATATGCCAGCAAATATGGAAAACTCAGCAGTGGCCACAGGACTGGAAAAAGTCAGTTTTCATTCCAGTCCTAAAGAAAGGCAATGCCAAAGAATGCTACCTACCGCACAATTGTACCCATCTCGTATGCTGCTGCTGCTACTGCTGCTGCTAAGTCGCTTCAGTAGTGTCCGACTCTGTGCGACCCATAGACGGCAGCCTACCAGGCTTCCCATCCCTGGGATTCTCCAGGCAAGAACACTGGAGTGGGTTGCCATTTCCTTCTCCAGTGCATGAAAGTGAAAAGTGAAAGTTAAGTCGCTCAGTCATGTCTGACTCTAGTGACCCCATGGACTGCAGCCTACCAGGCTCCTCCATCCATGGGATTTTCTAGGCAAAAGTACTGGGGTGGGATGCCATTGCCTTCTCCATCTCACATGCTAGTAATGCTCAAAATTCTCCAAGCTAGGCTTCAACAGTACATGAACAGAGACATTCCAGATGTTCAAGCTGGATTTAGAAAATGCAGAGGAACCAGAGATCAAATTGCCAACATCTGCTGGATCATTGAAAAAGCAAGAGAGTTCCAGAAAAACACCTACTTCTGCTTTATTCACTAAGCCAAAGCCTTTGACTGTGTGGATCACAACAAACTGTGGAAAATTCTTCAAGAGATGGGAATACCAGACCACCTGACCTGCCTCCTGAGAACCTTGTATTCAGGTCAAGAAGCAACAGTTAATACTGGACATGGAAAAAAAGACTGGTTCTAAATCAGGAAAGGAGTACGACAAGGCTGTATATTGTCACCCTGCTTATTAACTTATACGCAGAGTATATCATGCAAAATGCTGGACTGGACAAAGCACAAGCTGGAATCAAGATTGCCAGGAGAAATATCAATAACCTCAGATATGCAGATGACACCAACTCTAATGGCAGAAAGCAAAGAGGAACTAAAGAGCTTCTTGATGAAGGTGAAAAAGGAGAGTGAAATGTTGGCTTAAAACTCAACATTCAGAAAACTAAGATCATGGTATCTGGTCCCATCACTTCATGGCAAATAGATGGGGAAAGAGTGGAAACAGAGACAGACTTTATTTTCTTGGGCTCCAAAATCTCTGCAGATGGTGACTGCAGCCATGAAATTAAAAGACACTTACTCCTTAGAAGAAAAGCTATGACCAACCTAGACAGCATATTTAAAAGCAGGAACATTACTTTACCAACAAAGGTCCACTTAGTCAAAGCTATGATTTTTCCAGTAGTCATGTATGGATGTGAGGGTTGGATGATAAAGAAAACTGAGTGCCAAAGAATTGATGCTTTTGAACTGTGGTGCTGGACATTCTTGAGAGTCCCTTGGACTGCAAGGAGATCCAACCAGTCCATCCTAAAAGAAATCAACCCTAAATATCCATTGGAAAAACTTATGCTGAAGCTCTAATATTTGGCCACCTGATGTGAAGAACTGACTCATTGGAAAAGACCCTGATGCTAGGAAAGATTGAAGGCAGGAGAAGGGGATGACAGAGGATGAGATGGTTGGATGGAATCACCTACTCAATGGACATGAGTTTGAGAAAGCTCTGGGAGTTCGTGAAGGATAGAGAAGCCCGCGACCCTCCATAGGGTTGCAAAGAGTTGGACATGACTGAGCTGCTGAACAACAACTGTAGGAGCAAGGATTATCATAGATCTTCCATGAAACAGGAAAAGAGCTTTCCTTGAACATTCTGTGGTTCTGAGACAGTGGAAATAAAACTCCAGTTCCGTTCTTCTGCTGTAATAGCCTGTGTCTGCAGGAGGTTTTAAAATGTATAATGAAAAGGAAGGAAGGAAGAGAGTGTACAAACATTTGGAAATTTAGGGTGGCCCATATGATAGAAAATGGATATCCCCACCCTTGACCTAGTTGATCAGTTCTGTCAGTGGTCCCCTTAGAAGCCATTCTTGGTGATACTTGGTGCAATAGTTAGGGATGTTCCTTAGGCAAACTCATCTTCCTTGGTTACCACTATGGGTCTGTCATCTATGAATTTATCTAAATCATATTCAAATCTATCTGTATGTTTAATCTATGCCACTTTCCTCTTGTATTAAAGCTTTGCTTTAAATTGTACCTAAAATGCTAGGGAAGAATGAGAAAGAAACTCATCCTTCCAAAAGAGAACTAGAGTAAGTTATATTTAAAACCATACCTGTGCCAACCACCAACAGCTTGGGCCAGGCACTTGCCCTCCCTGTCTCACCCTGATCCGTTTACAACTGACAGAATAATCTTCAGATTAAAGGTTAATTAGATTTTTAACTTTTTCATGCCACTCAGAATATAAAGATTATATAAATATTTCATCTTATTATAGATTCTTGATAAGACTCTTTTCTTCATTTGACTAAACTCATATCCCTCCCTGACCCATCCTTTGTCTTCAAAACCATAATATTTTTTTACACACTTTAGATAATCCCTGTATTACCACAATGTGTGGGTATGTAGAAGAGGTGCATTACACTACTTAAGGGGGTGAGGTTCATATCCTGTTTATCGTATGTATGTCTACTCATTTTGAAAATTTCCACACAAATGTCTGTAAAGTATCTCAGGGAAGGGCTACCTTTTCTACTTTATACAAAGATATTTAGAAGATGTGGCTGGCTGGATCCAAGATATCTCTATGTCTCTTCTAACTTTATCCTTAAGTCTTTTAATTAAGTTCCATTTACTAGGTAGATTCAGGAAAGCTCAATGATATTTCAACTATAATATACATGTAGTAGTTACCTCCTGCATCAGACTTCCTGCTCAGAGCAGCATTCCTCCTGGAGCTGGTTTCTAAGGCCCAGCACTTTCTCTTCTAGACCTGGTTCTGCGTCCATAAGATACATATCTTAAGGCAAGTCTATAAATTAATCAGGCTTCAATGTCTTCACTCCAGATCCCTCATCTCTGGCATAGAAATCTGTCTCAGATTGAGTGTGAAGATACCAGGTAAATCCCTAAAGTAGCAATTAACAGTATCTTTTGTTTTCTCCTCAAAATGAGATCACCCCCAGAATTGACTCCTTCAGGGCACTGAAAAGTATGTTTTTAACCCTAAGAGTAGAGGCAAGAAAAACATCTCTTGTTCTGTGTTTAGATTTAATATTTCCCAGTGGATTTAAGAAAACCACTATTATTTTGCTCCATGTCTGTATATATATGTGTGCACACACAAATTCAGATCATCAATAAACAAGACAAAAATTTGAATAGGAATGGTCATCATTTCACAAATTTGGGAGTCATAATTCTCAGGATGATGCAAGCAAGCAATCATCCATCAAGTATTTTAAAAATTCTTACCCAGAACTCTGCTTTTGTTGAAACCAGAGGGGAGACAAAATCCTTACTCCAGGATAAGAATGGAAAGATGTCAAGTTATTTTACCAAACCTTATTTTTCTAATCTTCAAAATGACAATAATACCTACCCCATTGGTCATTTCTAAGTGTGTGCATGCTGTCATATTGGATTCTTTGTGACACCATGCACTGTAGTCCACCAGGCTCCTTGGTCCATGGGATTTTCCAGGCAAGAATTCTGGAGCAGGTTGCCATTTCCTACTCCAGGGGATCTGCCCAACTCAGGGATTAAACCTGAGTCTCTTGTGTCTCCTGCATTGACAGGCAGATTCTTTACCACTGAGCCACCTGGGAAGTCCATGATCATTAGTTGAAGACCAGATCACTAGCTGAAATATAAACACGAAATCTTTTAAGCAGCTAACGTTCAACAAATGCTTATGGAAAGCCTACTGCACTAATTTAAAAGTGAAGCACTGTTCCTGTCTTCACAGAGTTCTACTTTTTATAGAGTCTTTTTTTTTCCTCAAGAGGTTTTTGAGCAAGGGAACAACCACTGGTGCGCCAGAGGCAGTGTATATTGACTTGCAAGAGCCAATTATTAAAATACTCAGAACTAGTTGCTAAACCATTGATAGTTCAAAGTGTGAAAGTGAAAGTGTTAGTCCCTCAGTCATGTCCAACTCTTTGCAACCCCAAGGACTATAATCCATCAGGCTCAACTGTCCAAGGGATTCTCCAGGCAAGAATACTAGAGTGGGTTGCCATTTCCTTCTCCAGGGGATCTTCCCTACCCAGGGATCAAATCTGGGTCTCCTGCATTGCAGGCAGATTCTTTACCATCTGAGCCACCAGGGAAGTCAGTCTTGAAATGTGAACTGGTTGTTAAACCATTAGTAGCTTGAAATATGAATGTATTTACACCACAGAAATTTCCAAGCACTATAAATCAGCCTTTCTATCCAGCCCCCACACCAACCCAGAGGGCTAGCTCTCTAGCACACCTTTAAAAAATATGAAAGCATGAAGAATATGGCATAGTAGTTAGAAAGAGGATCCTGATTTGGCGAGAGATGGATCAAAATTCAAACTTTACAATCTACAGTCTGTAAGTCATTTAGCTATCCTAAGCCTCATTATCCTCATTAATAAATAAGGAAAATGGATTAATATTATAATCTACATATGTTGGTCTGCTCAGGTTGCCATTAACAAACATAGACTGGGTGACTTAACAAGTTTTCTTACAATTCTGAAGGCTAGAAGTCCAAGATCAAGGTGCTAGCATAGTCAGTCTCCAGGGAAGGTTCTTTCTCCAGCTTGCAGATGATCTTGTTCTCATTGCATCTTCACATCACCTTTCCTCAGTGTGTGTGCATGGAGACAGAGAAAGCAAGCTCTCTAACATTTCTTCTTCTTCTTTTTTTTTTTTTTAATGAAGGATAATTGTTTTACAGAAGGATAATTGCTTTACAGAATTTTCTGTAAAACCTCAACATGAATCAGTCATAGGTATACATATATCCCCTCCCTTTTGAACCTCCCTCCCACCTCCCTCCCCATCCCACCCCTCTAGGTTGATACAGAGCCCCTCTTTGAGTTTCCTGAGCCATACAGCAAATTCTCATTGGCTATATATTTTACACATGGTAATGTAAGTTTCCATGTTACTCTTTCCATACATCTTACCCTCTCCTCCCCACTCCCCATGTCTATAAGTCTATTCTCTATGTCTCTTTCTCCATTGCTGCCCTGTATATAAATTCTTCAGTATCATTTTTCTAGATTCTGTATATGTGTGTTAGAATACAATACTTATCTTTTTCTTTCTGACTCACTTCACTCTGTACAATAGGTTCTAGGTTCATCTACCTCATTGGAACTGACTCAAAAGTGTTCCCTTTTATGGCTGAGTAGTATTCCATTGTGTATATGTACCACAACTTCTTCATCCATTCTTCTGTCAATGGACATCTAGGTTGCTTCCATGTTCTAGCTATTGTAAATAGTGTTGCAATGAAAAATGGGATATATGTGTCTTTTTCAATTTTGGTTTCCTCACAGTATATGCCTAGGAGTGGGATTGCTGGGTCATATGGTGGTTTTACTCCTACTTTTATAAGGAATCTCCATACCATCTTCCATAGTGGCTGTATCAATTTACATTCCCACCAACAGTGCAAGAGTGTTCCCTATTCTCCACACCCTCTCCAGCATTTATTGTTTGTAGACTTTTTGAGGATAGCCATTCTGACCAGTGTAAGGTGATATATCATTGTGGTTTTGATTTGATGAGATGGCTGGATGGCATCACTGACTCGATGGACATGAATTTGGGTAAACTCCAGCAGTTGGTGATGGACAGGGAGGTCTGGCATGCTGCAATTCATGGGGTTGCAAAGAGTTGGACACAACTGAGCAACTGAACTGAACTGAATAATGAGCAATGCTGAGCATTTTTTCATGTGTTTACTAGCCATCTGTATGTCTTCTTTGGAGAAATGTCTGTTTAGGTATTTTCCCCACTTTTTGATTGGGTTGTTTGTTTTTCTAGCATTAAGTTGTATGAGCTGCTTGTATATTTTGGAAATTAATCCTTTGTCAGGTGTTTCATTTGCTATTATTTTCTCCCATTCTGAGGGTTGTCTTTTTACCTTGCTTATAGTTTCCTTTGCTGTGCAAAAGCTTTTTAAGTTTAATCAGGTCCCACTTGTTTACTTTTGTTTTTATTTCCATTACTCTAGGAGGTGGATCATAGAGAATCTTGCTTTACATCATCAAGTGTTCTGCATATGTCTTTCTCTAGGGGTTTTATAGTTTCTGGTCTTACATTTAGGTCTTTAATCCATTTTGAGTTGTATGGCATCACCGACTCAATGGACATGTTTGAGTAAACTCCAGGAGCTGGTGATGGACAGGGAGGCCTGGTGTCCTGACGTCCATGGGGTCACAAAGAGTCAGACGTGACTGAGTGACTGAACTGAACTGAATGGTGTTAGGACGTGTTCTAATTTCATTCTTTTACATGTAACTGTCCAGTTTTCCCAGCACCATTTATTGAGGAGGCTGTCTTTGCCCCATTGTGTTCTTGCCTTCTTTGTCAAAAATAAGGTACCCATAGGTGCATGGGTTTATTTCTGGGCTTTCTATCTTGTTACATTGGTTTATATTTCTGTTTTTGTGCCAGTACCATACCGTCTTGATGACTGTAGCTTTGTAATATAATCTGAAGTCAGAAAGGTTGATTCCTCCTGCTCCATCCTTCTTCCTCATGACTGCTTTGGCTTTTGGGGTCTTTTGTGTTTCCATATGAATTGTGAAATTTTTTGTTCCAGTTCTGTGAAAAATGCCATTGGTAATTTGGTAGGAATTGCATTGAATCTGTAGATTGCATTTGGTAGTATAGTCATTTTCACCATATTGATTCTTCCTACCCTACCCAGGAACATGGAATATCTCTCCATCTATTTATGTCATCTTTGATTTCTTTTCTTAGTGTCTTATAATTTTCTGTGTACACTTCTTTTGTCTCCTTAGGTAAGTTTATTCCTAGATATTTAATTATTTTTTGTTGCAGTGGTGAATGGGATTGATTCCTTAATTTCTCTTTCTGATTTTTCATTGTTAGTATATAGAAATGAAAGTGATTTCTGTGTATTGATTTTGAATCCTGCAACTTTGCTAAATTCACTAATTAGCTCTAGTAATTTTCTGATACTATCTTTAGGGTTTTCTATCTACAGTATCAGATCATCTGCAAACAGTGAGGGCTTTACTTCTTCTTTTCCAATCTGGATTCCTTTTATTTCTTTTTCTTCTCTGATTGCTGTAGCTAGGACTTCCAGAAATATGTTGAATAATAGTGGTGAAAGTGGACACCCTTGTCTTGGCCCTGATCTTAGGGGGAATGCTTTCAGGTTTTCACCATTGAGAATAATGTTTGTTGTAGGCTTATCATATATGGCCTTTACTATGCAGGGGCAGGTTCCTTCTATGCCCATTTTTTGGAAGAGTTTTAATCATAAATTTTGTCAAAGGCTTTTTATGCATCTATTGAGAGTATCATATGGTTTTCATTTTTCAATTTGTTAATATGGTATATCACATTGATTTATTGCATATATTGAAGAATCCTTGCATTCCTGGAATAAACCCAACTTGATCATGGTGTATGAGCTTTTTTGATGTGTTGCTGAATTCTGTTTGCTAAAATTTTGTTGAGGATTTTTACATCTATGTCCATCAGTGATATTGGCCTGTATTTTCTTTTTTTGTGTTGTCTTTGTCTTGTTTTGGTATCAGGGTGATGGTGGCCTCATAGAATGAGTTTGGGTGTTCCTTTCTCTGCAATTTTTTGAAAGAGCTTTAGAAGAATATGCATTAGCTCTTCTCTAAATGTTTGCTAGAATTCTGTGAAGCCATCTGATCCTGGGCTTTTTTTGGAGGGGGGGAGATTTTTGATCACATCTTCAACTTCAGTGCTTGTAATTGGGTCATAATTTCTATTTCTTCACAGTTTAGTCTTGGAAGATTGAACTTTGCTAAGAATCTGTCCATTTCTTCCAGATTATCTATTTGATTGCCATATAGTTGTTCATAATAGTCTCTTATAATCCTTTGTATTTCTTCACTGTCTGTTGTAACCCCTCCTTTTTCATTTCTAATTTTGTTGATTTGATTATTCTCTCTTTTTTTCTTGATGAGTCTGGCTAAAGGTTTGACAATTTTGCTTATCTTCTCAAAGAACAAGCTTTTAGTTTTATTAATTTTTACTATTGTTTTTTTCATTTCTTTTTCATTTATTTCTGCTTGGATCTTTTTTATTTCTTTCCTTCTACTAATTTGAGGTGGGGGGGTTATTCTTCTTTTTCCAGTTGTTTTAGGTGTAAAATTAGGTTGTCTATTTTTTTCTTGTTTCTTGAGGTGGGATTGTATTGCTATAAACTTCTCTCTTAGGACTGCCTTTGGTGCATCCAATAAACTGTGGAAAATTCTGAAAGAGATGGGAATACCAGACCACCTGACCTGCCTCTTGAGAAACCTGTATGCAGGTTAGGAAGCAACAGTTACAACTAAACATGAAACAACAGACTCATTGCAAATAGGAAAAGGAGTATGTCAAGGCTGTATATTGCCACCCTGCTTATTTAACTTATATGCAGAGTACATCATGAGAAACGCTGGGCTGAGGGACACAGAAGCTGGAATCAAGATTGCTGGGAGAAATATCAATAACCTCAGATATGCAGATGACATCACCCTTATGGCAGAAAGTGAAGAGGAACTAAAAAGCCTCTTGATGAAAGTAAAAGTAGAGAGTGAAAAAGTTAGCTTAAAGCTCAACATTCAGAAAACTAAGATCATGGCATCTGGTCCCATCACTTCATGGGAAATAGATGGGGAAACAGTGGACACAGTGTCAGACTTTATTTTTCTGGGCTCCAAAGTCAATGCAGATGGTGATTGCAACCATGAAATTAAAAGATGCTTGCTCCTTGGAAGGAAAGTTATGACCAACCTAGACCACATATTAAAAAGCAGAGACATTACTTTGCCAACAAAGGTCCATCTAGTCAAGGCTGTGGTTTTTCCAGTAGTCATGTATGGATGTGAGAGTTGGACTATAAAGAAAGCTGAGCGCCAAAGAATTGATGCTTTTGAACTGTGGTGTTGGAGAAGACTCTTGAGAGTCCCTTGGACTGCAAGGAGATCCAACCAGTCCATCCTAAAGGAGATCAGTCCTGGGTGTTCATTGAAAGGACTGATGCTGAAACTCCAATATTTTGGCCACCTGATGTGAAGAGCTGACTAATTTGAAAAGATCCTGATGCTGGGAAAGATTGAGGGCAGGAGGAGAAGGGGATGACAGAGGATGAGATGGTTGGATGGCATCACTGACTCAATGGACATGGGTTTGGGTGGACTCTGGTAGTTGGTGATGGACAGGGAGGCCTGGTGTGCTGCCATTCACTGGGTCACAAAGAGTCAAACATGACTAAGCAATTGAACTGAACTGATAGATTTTGAGTTGTCATGTTTTCATTGTCATTTGTTTCTAGAATTTTTTTGATTTCTTCAGTAACCTGTTGGTTGTTTAGAAATGTGCTGTTTAATCTTCATGTGTTTGTGTTTCTTAAAGCTTTTTTCTTGTAATTTATATCTAGTCTCATAGCACTGTAGTCAGAGAAGATGCTTGATATGATTTCAATTTTATTAAATTTACAGGGGTTGATTTGTGACCCAAGATGTGGTCTATCCTGGGGAATGTTCCACATGCACTTGAGAAGAAGGTGTATTCTTCTGCATTTGGATGGAATATGCGAAAGATATCAATGAGATCCATGTCATCTAGTGTATCAGTTAAGACTTGCGTTTCTTTATTAATTTTCTGTTTTGATGATCTATTCATTGGTGTGAGTGGAGTGTTAAAGTCTCCTACTATTATTGTGCTACTGTCAATTTCTTCTTTTATGTCTGTTAGTGTTTGTTTTATGTATATATATATATATGGGTCTTGTTTTTGCAACCATTCAGCCAGTCTGTGTCTTTTGGTTGGAGCATTTATTCATTTACCTTTAAAGTAATTATTGATATATATGCTCCTATTGCCATTTTCTTAATTGTTTGGGGTTGATTTTGTAGATCTTTTTTCTTCTCTTGTATGTCTTGACTATGTAAGTCCCTTTAACATTTGTTGTAAAGCTGGTTTGATAGTACTAAATTCTCTTAATTTTTTCTTGTCTGAAAAGCTTTTTATTTCTCCATCAATTCTGAATGAGATCTTTGCTGGGTACAGGAATCTTGGTTGTAGATTTTTCCATTTCAGTACTTTAAATATAAATATATTCTGCCATTCCCTTCTGGCCTACAGAGTTTCTGCTGAAAGATCAGCTGTTAAGTGTATGGGGTTTCCCTTGTATGTTACTTGTAGCTTCTCCCTTGCTGTTTTTAATAGTCTTTCTTTGTGTTTAGTCTTTGTTAGTTTGATTAGTATGTGTCTTGGCATGTTTCTCCTTGGGTTTATCCTGTATGGGATTCTTTGTTCCTCTTGGACTTGATTGACTATTTCCTTTTCCATGTTGGGGAAATTTTCAAGTATAATCTCTTCAAAAATTTTTGTCATGCCCTTTCTTTTTCTCTTCTTCTTCTGGGACACCTATAACTCAAATGTTGATGCATTTGATGTGGTCCCAGAGGTCTCTGAGACTATCCTCAGTTCTTTTCATCCTTTTTACTTTATTCTTCTCTTAGAAGTTATTTCCACCATTCTATGTTCCAGCTCACTGATTCATTCTTCTGCTTCAGATGCTCTGCTATTGATTCCTTCTAGAGTATTTTTAATTTAAGTAATTGTATTGTTTGTCTCTGCATGTTTACTCTTTAATTCTTCTAGGTCTTTGTTAATTGATTCTTGCATTTTCTCCACTTTGTTTTACAGGGTTTTGATCATCTTTACTATCATTATTCTGAATTTTTTTCAGGTAGTTTGCTTATTTCCTCTTAATTTATCTGGACTTCTGTGTTTCTAGTTTGTTCCTTCATTTGTACTGTATTCCTCTGCCTTTTCATTATTGTTTTTTAACTTTATTGTGTTTGAGGTCTCCTTTTCCCAGGTTTCAAAGCTGAATTCTTTCTTCCTTTTGGTTTCTGCCCTCATAAGGTTGGTCCAGTGGTTTGTCTAAGTTCCGTATAGGGTGAGATTTGTGCTGAATTTTTATTTTTTTGTTTGTTTTTCCTCTGATGGCCAATGCTGAGTGAAGTGGTAATCCTGTCTGCTGATGATTAGGTTTGTATTTTTGTTTTATTTGTTGTTTAGATGAGGCGTCCTACACAGGGTGCTACTGGTGGTTGAGTGATGTCGGGTCTTGTATTCCAGTGGTTTTCTTTGTGTGAGTTCTCACTATTTGATATCCCCTAGAGTTAGTTCTCTGGTAGTTTTGGGTCTTAGAGTCTGTGCTCTCACTCCAAAGGCTCAGGGCTTGATCTCCGTGAAGCCTAGGAGGAAGGTTTTTGATGACAGATCCTTGGGATCCTGGTTCTGTCCTCCAATGAGGTATAGAGATCTGTCCCCTTTTGGCAGTTGTGGGAGGCCCTCAGCAAAGTCAAGGACTTCTGGTTCCTCCTCAAGGACTATAGAATATTCTGAGCCATGTCCTGTGAGTTTTCTATAGCTACTGAAACCCCTACTAGGTGGAGAAGTTAGCTACATGATGATCAGACTGTAGCCATGACATAAGTTTAATGTTTCTTCTTATAGACACTAATGCTACCAGATCAAGGCCCTGGAACCCTTAAGACTACATTTAACCTTAATTACCTCCTTAAAGGCTCTATATCCAAATAAAGCCACATTAGGAATAGAACGGAGAAGGCAATGGCAAGCCACTCCAGTACTCTTGCCTAGAAAATCCCATGGATGGAGGAGCCTGGTGGGCTGCAGTCCATGGGGTCGCTACCAGTCCATTGCGACTGAGTGACTTCACTTTCACTTTTCACTTTCACACAATGGAGAAGGAAATGCCAACCCACTCCAGTGTTCTTGCCTGGAGAATCCCGGGGATGGGGAAGCCTGGTGGGCTGCCGTCTATGGGGTCACACAGAGTTGGACACGACTGAAGCAACTTAGCAGCAGCAGCAGGGATAGAACATATGAATTTGGAGGGGACAAACATTCAATCCATAACATTATCTCACTGAAAATTAAAATGAGACATACTATGTTGATGCCATGTCTAGTATTTCAAGTGCTCAATAATATTAGCTAATATTACCATTTCTCATTAGAAGAGTAAGTCTGGTTTTATGTCTTGGTGGAAAAGGAGACTTGAGACTGAAAGTATACAGTCAAGAGGATCATTAAGCAAATTGCTGGAAAACATCAGATAAAGACAGATTCCATTAAATGAAAAATTAACAAGATATAGAAATCAGCTAGCACAGAGATAAGGAAAAAATAGTCAGAGTCAGCTCCAAGCATCCTAGATGGGAAGGAACTGGTGGGGAAAAGACACCAGAAGATGAGAATTAGTTTTAGCAAATGAAAATAATTGAGAATTTAAGGTAATGGCTAAAAATATCCAAAATTGCGTTTCAAGTTTTGAGAATACACATTTATTAACCAAATATTTCTTGAGTTTTTGCTGCAAGACACTATAAGGGATACAAAGATGGTGAGGATATGGTCACTGTTTTTATAAACCTAGGTCCATTATGGAAAAGGACATAAAAAGAAAATTGTCGCTCATGCTTGAAAGATTTAAATTAGGTGCAGTAAATTATAAAAAAAAAAAAAACATAGGAGATAACTTTTTCTGAGGGTATGTTAGGATAGGATTTCATAGAGGCAAAGAGATAGAGCATAAAAGACAGATAAATATGAAGATGGGAATGAGGGTAGAGAAAGGCTTCCTCATAGAGACTTTTCTCTAGCATAAGAAGAAGCATTGAGCTGAGAAAATGTAATCGAGGGCAGTTCAGTTAGCCAAAGCATAGATGGCCAATTAGAGAATAATAGGAAAACAAGCTAGAGAGGTCGTCAAAGACCAAGCCACAGAGGATCTTAAAATCTAGGTTAAGAATTTGAACTTGATAAAACACTGGTGAAGGAAATTAAAGAAACACAGATAAGTGTAAAGACATGCTCTGTTATTGGATTGGAAGAATTAATATTGTAAAAGATGGTCCATTACCCAAAGTGATTCACAGAGTCAATGCAATCCCCATTAAAACCCCAATCTCATTCTCTACACAAATAGAAAAAATTCCTAAAATATGTATGGAACCAGAAAAGACCCCAAAGGGTCAAAGCATCTTTGGGCAAGAAAGCAAAGCTGGAGCCATTTCAAAATATTTTGCAAAGCTGCAGCAATTAAAAGAGTACAGTTCTGGCAGAAAAACACATATATAGACCAATGGAATAGAATAGAAAGCTCAGAAATAAACCTTACAGTCATCTGATTGTCAACAAGGGTCTCAAGAACACACTATGAGGAAAGGATAGTCTCTTCAATAAACAGTGCTAGAAAAACTGTATCAGATCAGATCAGATCAGTCGCTCAATCGTGTCCGACTCTTTGCGACCCCATGAATTGCAGCACGCCAGGCCTCCCTGTCCATCACCAACTCCCAGAGTTCACTGAGACTCACATCCATAGAGTCAGTGATGCCATCCAGTCATCTCATCCTCTGTCGTCCCCTTCTCCTCTTGCCCCCAATCCCTCCTAGCATCAAAGTCTTCTCTAATGAGTCAACTCTTCACATGAGGTGGCCAAAGTACTTCAGTTTCAGCTTTAGCATCATTCCTTCCAAAGAAATCCCAGGGCTGATCTTCAGAATAGACTGGTTGGATCTCCTTGCAGTCCAAGAGACTCTCAAGAGTCTTCTTCAACACCACAGTTCAAAAGCATCAATTCTTTGGCGCTCAGCCTTCTTCACAGTCCAGCTCTCACATTCATCTCACATCCATACATGACCACAGGAAAAACCATAGCCTTGACTAGAAAAACTGTATATCCACATGCAAAAAATTTATTTGGTTTTTATCTTATAATAGATTTTAAAAACCAACTTAAAATGGATTAAAGACTTAAAAGCAAGACATGAAACCATAAAACTCATAGAAGAAAACAGGGGGGAAATGTTTGACATTGGTTGGGGAAATAAGTTCCTGGATATGACACCAAAAGCCCAAGTAACAAAAATAAAAATAGATACATGGAATTTCATGAAAAAGCACTTCTGTACAGCAAAGGAACTGACCAAGTGAGTGAAAAGTCAAATTACAGAATGGAAGGAAATAATTAAAAATCATATATCTGATAAGGGGTTAATATCTATAACATATTAGGAATTCATACATCTCAAAGCAAAAAAAACAAAAAACAGTTTTTAAGATGGACAAACTATTGATTATAAAATAAATTTCAAGGATATATTGTACAACATGGGGAATGTGACCAGCATTTTATAATAACTTTAAATGAAGTATAACCTTTAAAATTATGAATCACTATATTATATACTTGTAACTTATGTAACAGTATACAGCAATTATACTTCTTTTTTTTAAATGGACACAGCACCAGAAGAGATACTTCTCAGAAGACATACGGCCAACAGATATGAAAAGGCACTCAACTTCGCTAAATACCAGAGAAATACAATCAAGACCACAGTGAGATATCACCTGAAACTCATTAGAATGGTTATTACCAGAAAGATAAAATATAACAAGAACTGGAAAGCACATGGAAAAATAGAAACTCCTGCACCATTAGCGGGAATGTGAATTGATACATCCATCAAACAAAACAATATAGAGGTTTCCCAAAGAATTAACAAAACTACCATACGATCCAGGAAGCCCAGTACTGGGATATATCCAAATAAATGAAATCAGTATTTTGAAAAAGTATTTGCACTTTTCATGTTCATTACAGCATTATCATCACAGCCAACATGTGGAAACAACCTAAGTGTTCATTAACAGATGAGTGGATAAAAAAATGTAGCCTACATTTTCATACAAGGGAATATTGTATAATTATATTGTCTTATGAATAAACCACATAAAAGGAAATCCTGCCACCTGCAACAACATGGATGAACCTGGATGACATGATGTTAAGTGAAATAAACCAGACACAGAAGGACAAATACTGTATGATCTTGCTTATATGTGGAACATAAAATACTCAAACTCAAAGCAGCATAGAGTATAATGATGTTTATGGAGGCTGAGGGGAGGGGAGTGAGGAATAGGGAAATATTGATCTGGGATTACAGAGTTTCAGTTGTGCATGATGAATAAATTCCGGAGACCTGTTGTACAACAATGTGACTCTATTAACAATTCTGTACTGAATACTTGAAATTTGCTAAGAGAGTAGATCTTAAGTACTCTCACCAGAAAAAAAAAAAAAAGGTAACTACATGAGATGATGGATATGTTAATTAACTTGATTGCAGTGATTCTTTCACAATGTATATGTGTATCACATCAAGTTGTACAGATTAAATATATGCAAATTTTAATTGTCAATTACACCTCAATAAAGCTAGAAAAAAACTTAAAAACTGCCCCCACAAAAAAAAAAAAAAAAACCCATGAACTTGATTTAGTAGGGAGTGGTGAATCACTACCACATGGTTCAAATAGAAGCATCTTTCACCTCATCCACAACTGATTTACACAGACCCTTTCATTCTTCAAGTCTCCAAGTAAACTTATCATCAGCTGTGCTAACTTTTAAGGTGACTAGTTTCTGGCATTAACCTTCTCACAATTCCTTCAGCAACCAGGCTGTCCAAGACCCCAGAACTCTTCCTGATCCCTGGAAAATTAAACCATCTCCTGCCTTTAAGTATCTTAGCTTTCAATCTCAGAATTTCCTCAAAAAGATTAAGTAGAAAAGTCTGCTGTTCTCATTTCTGCACATACTCCTTTGTCCAATATAGTCTATGAGAGTACTCAATATACAGTCCCTAACAGTTACTAAGTGAAAGAAAGAGAAGCCAAAATAGCCAAGTGACTTACCAAGAACCTGTAGAAGGTCTCTGGGAAGAGGCAATTAGAGGAAGTGTGTGGAAGCTGAAGTTCATGAGGCTCCAGACCACAAACAGGGCTTCTCTGGTGGCTCAGCTAATGCAGGAGAGGCAAGAGATGGTGGTTCCATCCCTAGGTCAGGAAGATCTCCTGGAGGAGGAAATGCAACCCACTCCAGTATTCTTGCTGGGAAAATCCCAGGGACAGAGGAACCTGGTGGGCTACAGTCTGTCCATAGGGTCACAAAGAGTTGGACAATACTAAGCACACACACAGATCACAAACATGTACACACCTACTGTCTCCCTCACCAGCATTTGCACCTCTACCTCTAGCTTCAATTTGAGCCTGAGCATCTCTGCAGAGCAAGCCAAGCTCCTTGTTTAGATCAGAGCCCAGAGTGGGCGGAGGTTATGCAGAGGATGTGACCTATGAGCTGAAACTAAACCTTCCGAGGTTCCGCAGCCCCTCCCTGTTCTTGGAATCTACCTTTGGCCCACTCTTCCCACAGCCAGAGCCAAGCTTAAGAGAACTTAAGCTTGAAAGAGCGCTCTGGTGTTAAGACCATCTGGACGGCATAAGTGACTGAATCCAGTTAAGGCCTCTACATAAACTTTCAAAATTTGATGGGCGGGTGGGGTGATCTATTGATAACATGCATCAGAGGAGACTACTGTCCTATGTAAGTTCCTTGCTTGTTTATCCTGCTACCTACTGATTTCGAGTGATCTCTTTCTTCAGTGTTTCCTGCCCTCCGTGTATGGGGCGAGTTTCAGATTTCACCCAGGATATTTCAAGGTTGTTAATCAACAGTTAGTGAGGCAGCCAGGGCACCTGAGAAACAGGAAATCGGCCTCCTGGTTACGTGGCGGGCAGGGGAGCTGAGTTGGCCACTGACTTCTATGTAGACAAGGGTGGTCCTTATGTTAGATGTTTGTGGGCCACCGAGTGAGTCTGAGAACGCCCGGAAATGTTTGAGGAACTGCGCAGGACTGCACTGCAGCCAAGAGGGAAATAAACAGCTGCCTCAGTGGGCTGATCTCTACTGTGGGCAGAGCTGAGCCCCGACGCCCAGCTGGAGCCTGAAGCGCAGCTTACAAAATTGGAAGAAGAGCTGAGGATATAAAAGGATGTGCAGTGTCCCTGGCTCTGCTAGCTTCAGGGCTGGCAGAGGAGGTGGAAAAGCCAGGTAATAATTTGGAAACCTTAGCAACTCATCTTGTCAAGTTAGGAGGGCACAAGCTATGGGGAATTAAAGTCTGAGTGCTCCTAACAAAGCAGGCCTATGTGGGTACTCTGTCGTGTCCCACTCTTTTGGGACCCCATGGACTGTATCCCACCAGGCACCTCTGTCCATGGGATTTCCCAGGCAAGAATACTGGAGTAGGTTGCCATTTTCTCCTCCAGGAGATCCTTCCCACCCAGGGATCAAGCCTGCATCTCCTGCATTGGTAGGCCTATTCTTTTTCCACTGAACTACCTGGGAAGCCCTAACAGAGCCTGATGGGGACGCTAAGATCAAATCCCTGAGAAAGTGAGGAGAGCAAAAGAAGAATGTTGCAGTAATTGACTGTGAAATGGACAAAATGCCTCCTGCAGTACAACTCCTAAAACAAAGGAGAACAAAAGCATAACAAAACAATGCCAGCCAGCAGCCCCCATTTCAGGAAATGTTCTTGAGGAGAACATGGACTCCCATTGAGCCTACTGATAGAGCCCCCAAGTTCCAGCAAGAGGCCAGGGAAGATCCCCAGGCATGGTTCATGGGGCTGTGCTATACAGGGTGCGATGGCATTTCTCTAACAGGACAGGAGGCAGAGAAAAATAAGCAACATCACCACACAGCCTGCCATCTGGCAGCGCCTGCATGAGGTTGGGGGGAGGGGCTGTTCAAAGAACTCACTGCCTTATAGAATGGATTATTCTGGCCCTCTTCCAACAACACAAAAGAAGACTCTACACATGAACATCACCAGATGGTCAATACCGAAATCAGATTGATTATATTCTTTGCAACCAAAGATGGAGAAGCTCTATACAATCAGCAAAAACAAGATCAGGAGCTGACTGTGGCTCAGATCATGAACTCCTTATTGCAAATTTCAGACTTAAATTGAAGAAAGTAGGGAAAACCACTAGACCACTCAGGTATGACCTAAATCAAATCCCTACGATTATATAGTGAAAGTGAGAAATAGATTCAAGGGATTAGATCTGATAGAGTGCCCAAAGAACTATGGACAGAGGTTCATGACATTGTACAGGAGGCAGGGATCAAGACCATTCCCAAGAAAAAGAAATGCAGAAAAGCAAAAACAGCTGTCTGAGGAAGCCATACAAATAACTGTGAAAAGAAGAGAAGAAAAAAGCAAAGGAGAAAAGGAAAAATATACCCATTTGAATGCAGATTTCCAAAGAAATGCAAGGAGAGATAAGAAAGCTTTCCTCAGTGATCAGTGCAAAGAAATAGTGGGAAAAAATGGAATGGGAAAGACTAGAGACCTCTTCAAGAAAATTAGAGATATGAAGGGAACATTTCATGCAAAGACGGACACAATAAAGGACAGAAATGGCATAGACCTCATGGAAGCAGAACATATTAAGAAGAGGCGACAAGAATACACGGAAGAACTGTACAAAAAAGATCTTCATGACCCAGATAATCATGATGGTGTGATCACTGACCTAGAGCCAGACATCCTGGAATGTGAAGTCACGGGGGCCTTAGGAAACATCACTATGAACAAAGCTAGTGGAGGTGATGGAATACCAGTTGAGCTGTTTCAAATCCTAAAAGATGATGCTGTGCAAGTGCTACATTCAATATGCCAACAAATTTGGAAAACTCAGCAGTGGCCACAGGACTGGAAAAGGTCAGTTTTCATTCCAATCCCAAAGAAAAGCAATGCTAAAGAATGTTCAAACTACTGCACAATTGCACTCATCTCACACGCTAGTAAAGTAATGCTCAAAATTCTCCAAGCCAGGCTTCAATAGTACGTGAACTGTGAACTTCTAGATGTTCAAGCTGGATTTAGAAAAGGCAGAGGAACCAGAGAGCAAATTGCCAACATATGTTGGATCATAGAAAAAGCAAGAGAGTTCCAGAAAAACATCTACTTCTGCTTAATTGACTAAGCCAAAGCCTTTGAATGTGTGGATTATGACAAACTGTGGAAAATTCAAGAGATGGGAATACCAGACCACCTGATCTGCCTCCTAAGAAATCTGTATGCAGGTCAGAAAGCAACAGTTAATACTGGACATGGAACAATAGACTGGTTCCAAATCAGGAAAGAAGTACGTCAAGGCTGTATATATCTGATTATTTAACTTATATGCATCATACAAAATGCTGGGCTGGATGAAGCACAAGCTGGAATCAAGATTGCCAGAAGAAATAACAATAACCTCAGATATGCAGATGACACCACACTTATGGCAAAAAGTGAAGAAGAGCCTCTTGATGAAAGTGAAAAAGGAGAGTGAAAAAGTTGGCTTAAAACTCAACATTCAGTAAACTAAGATCATGGCATCTGGTCCCATCACTTCATGGCAAATAGATTGGAGAAACAATGGAAACAGTGACAGACTTATTTTGGGGGCTCCAAAATCACTGCAGATGGTGACTGCAGCCATGAAATTAAAAGATGCTTTTCCCTCGCAAGAAAAGCTATAACTAACCTAGACAGCATACTAAAAAGCAGAGACATTACTTTGCCAACAAAGGTCTCTCTAGTCAAATCTATGGCTTTTCCAGTGGTCATATATGGATGTGAGAGTTGGACTATAAAGAAAGCTGAGCATGGAAGAATTGATGCTTTTGAACTATGGTGTTGGAGAAGACTCTTGAGAGTCCCTTGGACAGCAAGGAGATCAAACCAGTCCATAGTAAAGAAAATCAATCCTGAATATTCACTGGAAGGACTGATGCTGAATTGAAACTCTAATACTTTGTCCACTTGATGTGAAGAACTGACTCATTGGAAAAGACCCTGATGCTGGGAAAGATTGAAGGCGAGAGGAGAGAGGGATGACAGAGGATGAGATTGTTGAATGGCATCACTGACTCAATGGACATGAGTTTGAGTAAGCTCTATGAGTTGGTGATGGACAGGGAAGCCTGGCGTGCTGCATTCCATAGGGCGCAGAGTCGGACATGACTGAGCAACTGAACTGAACTGATTCTGACCTATAGGGAGCATTGGCCCAATGAGGGGGACCTCCCTGAGCCTGTGTGGCCCTGGAAATCTATAGAGGAAGCACATCAAACTCTAAGGCATTTGGGAATGAGACAGACCATCTCCACCCCTGTCTTTGAAGATTCCGACTTGGCCACATTCACTGCAGGAATAGAAGTCAAGATACTCGAGTCCACCCCTCAGTACCTAGTAAGGGATGCTGATATCCACCCCAAGCCCAGTTGAGGGAGAAGACACATATGGTGTTGGGCAATCCATCACTGGTCTGGGGGAAACTGACAGAACACAGGAACAGGTCCATGCTATGGGCAAGACTCAAGACAGAGGGAACTCAAAAAGCCAAAAGGCTATCCCAAGCACTTGTGAAGGACTGGGTAAAAGTAACCCAGAGGCATATGTGGTTTGACCTCACTGCTGCATGGGCCCCACCTGAAAAGACAGAGAGGCAACCCAGTGCTGTCTTGTTAAGCCTGTAGAAAGCCTTAAAACCTGAGCAGTAATTCAGATCTGCTTCACCTGCCCCTACTATCCCTGATGCCCTGCCTGCTCCCACAGAGTCTTCAAGGATTCACACCCTGGATATAGGATGCAAGCCAAGATCACCTCCAGGTGAGGGCTGTGGGAGGCCTCATGTTGAGCTCATATTCACAGTTCCCTGCTGCTCAAAATTGCTGCTGCGGCTAAATTGCTTCAGTTGTGTCCAACTCTGTCCGACCCCATAGACGGCAGCCCATGAGCCTCCCCCATCCCTGGGATTCTCCAGGCAAGAACACTGGAGTGGGTTGTCATTTCCTTCTCCAATGCATGAAAGTGAAAAGTGAAAGTGGAGTCACTGAGTCTTGTCCGACTCTTAGCAACCCCATGGACTGCAGCCCACCAGGCTCCTCCGTCCATGGAATTTTCCAGGCAAGAGTGCTGGAGTGGGGTGGCATTGCCTTCTCTGATTCACAGTTCCCTAGTAATAAACAAAAGGTGATGGCTTTGGGCCACTCATACCTTCTGAGATGGCCCACACTCTGTGAAGTGTGTTTCTCTCTAAATTAGTCTACTTCTTTACCTATCACTGAAAAAAAAAAAAAGGAAGTGATGGCTCTGGTTGATGTTGGTACCAAATGAACTCTAATCACAGTAACCTCTAGAAGCAGTGATTGATGGTTTTGGAGGTCAAATGGCTATGGTCAGAAAGGTCCCTTTGCACTGGATATCAGGTGTTTGCTTGCACCAGAATATGAGGTTTTATCTAAATACCAGAGAACATGTTGGGCTTTGATATTATACAAGGTCAAATTTTGTAAACCTCTAATTCCACCTACAGGTTATGAATTCCACCTACAGGTTAAAGTAATCAAACCAGTGTTGAGGGGAAACACCAACTGACAAGCAGTCCACCGCCTCCTCAAAGAGTTGTTGTTCAGTGTCTAAGTTGTGTCTGACTCTTTGTGAACCCATAGACTGCAGCACACCAGGCTCTGCTGTCCTCCACTGTCTCCCAGAGTTTGCTCAGATTCATGTCCATTGAGTGTGTGATGCTATCTAATCATCTCATCCTCTGCCGTCCCCTTCTCCTGCCTTCAATCTTTCCCAGCACCAGGGTCTTTTCCAATGAGTCATCTCTCACATCAGGGGGCCAAAGTATAGGAGCTTCAGCATCAGTCCTTTCAGTGAATATTTAGGGTTTATTTGCTTTAGGATTGGCTGATTTGAACTTGCAATCCCAGGGACTCTCTAGAGTCTTCTCCAGCAGCACAATTCAAAAGCATCAAAGAATGGTAACTGTCAAACAATATAAATTGCTGAGGATGGAGCATCATAAGAGAAACTGAGAACTGTACTGAGTAGGTATTGTACATCCTGCCCACAGTGCTTTCAACAGCCCAGTTAAAAAAAAAAAAAAAAAAGCCAAATGGCTCCTGGAGGATAACCAAGGATTGAGCAAGTCCCTCAAGAATTGAACAAGTCGTTCATGTGGCTGTGCCCAACACTGCACTGTCTTAGATACCTCGCCACTGCCTTAGGAGTGGACCATGCTGTACTGGACCCAGCAAATGCTTTTCTCAGTATAACCCTGGCCGCTGAGTCACAAGATCAATTTGCCTTCACACAGAAGGTCAATAAGGGCCCTTTAAGGAGCTTCCCCAGTATTACCTGCCCAGCCCCACCAAATGGCAGGGGATGGCAATGTGAGCTCTGTCCCTGTTCTCTTTCCCACATCAATAAAATGAGCTCATGACCTTGATGGTAAAATATTAACATGAAGGCTTGCTTCTGCTGCAGAGCACTCTGCAGACTTCCCTGGAACATCTGTGAGGGAGAAGAGGGGCAGTGATGCCACAGAAGACTCGAGGCACAGACACCACCACAAAGTTTGAGGGAGTTATTTGTGTCAGGTAAGATGTGTATTGTCCCAGAAGGTGTGATTGATATGGGGCAAGCCTGTCAAGTCCCTAAGAATGTGAGAAGTGCAAGCTTTCATAGAAGTTTAGGTGTTCGGGAGGACTTTGATTTCCCACCTGGGACAGTGCCTTCCTTCCTTCTACTTCTTGGTAAGGAAAGGCGAGGTTCAGAGCAGCAATCTGCCAATGAGGAGGAAAAAATACTCGTGAAACAGATGTGGACATCATCTCCCAAGCAGGGCCACCATTTGAGTTAGGTGGGTCTGTGACTCTGGCAGGTATGGGTTGGGCACAACAGCGGAGACAACAAAAGGAAAGGAACCCAGGTCGGAAGAGGGTAGGAACTGGAAAAAAACCCTAGAGAGCAACAGCTCCTGACAGCATACGCAGTGCCCCTCCAACTAGAGCTTCTCAGAAAGGAACAGCATGTCATATGTAAGGACATTCCTTCCTAGCAAGGAGTTGAGAATCTGTTCCAGCGACCCACCTCTGCCATGGCTGACTCCCAGTTTGCCTAAGAGACAGTAATCTGCGTGCAGTGCAGGAGACACAGGAGATGTGGATTCGATCCCTGGGTCAGAGACTCGGGTACAATCCCTGGAGGAGGAAATGGCAACCTACTCCAGTATTCTTGCCTGGAAAATTCCATGGACAGAGGAGTCTGGTGGGCTACAGTCTATAGGACCACAAAGATTCAGACATGACTGAGCACACCACAGCACCATTTGCAACAGTGAAATATCCTATCTGCCAGCCCTCTGTCTCTAGCAATAAAGGGGGCTACTTGGCCCTGCAGTGTATGTTCATTCTCAAAATGCCTCCACCCCTATCCTGGTGGCAGCCCCTGCAGCCTGTAGGGAGGGAGAGGGGGAAATTCCCACTGACACCCGCTACACTAGGGTCTAGTAGGGCAAACAACTCCTGCACGTGGACTGTGCTCTCTCTTCAGCCCAACACTGACACCATCTGGATGAAAACAGGAATAAACTCCAGCAGCCAGTGAGCTGAACTCAGCAAGAGCCCTGACTTTCAACTCTTTGCACCGATGGCTGGGCTGTTCTAAAGGGATTAACCCTATGGCTTGCACAATGGGAAACCAAGGGGTAATAATCATGAATAAGCCCTTCTGAGGTTGAGACATGTGGGAAAACGTTTGGGTTCACCTTCAAGGGCCTCAGCTTTCCTCACTGTCTTCCAAATCCCCACTCATAAGGTGCTGATACCCCCCTGGCAATCAGAAAGCTGATGTCCTTGCTCAGGTGCATGCCCTAGCAACTGACCTTTCAGTAGATACAGCAGATTGGGTGGGATGCACATTGCCAAGGATGCCGTATTGCCCTTGAAATACAGCAACTTGATTAACGCATGAACACCATGTCCTGTGTGTTCTAAACAAGGTCCAAGGCAACTGCCAAAGGAAACTGGGGCCATCCACTGGAGTTCCCAACTGGAGAGGGATTGGCAGACTGATTATCTTGACCCCTTCCCTCTGGGAGAGAGTTCTAAATATGCGTGGATCTGTGTGGACACTGTGTCTGGCCTAACCCAAGCTTTCCCCTGTCGCTGTGCAAACCAGGGTTACTGGAAAGGAAAAATGGAATATTATAGCAGCATATTAGAATACAGGTAAAACCACCTTGGCCAGGGGGACTACAGCACTATCTCAGGCTTTAATACATGTGAATGACTAGCCAGGAGGACCTGCTGCCTCATATGCCTGACTGGGAAGTTGCTGGAAACAGCCACTGCCCTGATTCTTGTCATGAATGTGCTATGCTGCTTGAGAACACCAAGCCCCATCATGACTGGGAAAGGCGTTATCTACCAGAATTTGTAATGGGATGGGGGACTAATTTCACACTCCTGGGTGAGGGAGACCGACTTAGTCTCCACTGGGTTCCTGTTGTCCAACTGTAGACCAGACCTGCTGAAATGCACTGTACCTGGAATGGAATGTGTATCATTAGGTGTCTTGGTCTGGCATATCCCACCCCTATTCATCTCTTCAAACCTGACAGTGCTGCTTCCCCTGGCCAACATGTATGGCATACACAAGCAGGTCAAATTCCTAAAACTATACCACATTGATATCCAAAGATCAGGTCATGGTGTACGTAATTCATACAGAAAGGAAAGAGGCTCCCATCCAAGTTCCTACTGAATATCTGACCATGGACTTCTGCTACTCCTGTGGTGTTGGGTAAGGCACCTGATGACTGGTTTGGCACTGACTGGTCATGCTGCCCAGGTATTTATTGGGTAGCCACAAATGTGTGGCACAAACCTTTAGCTTTGATTCCCACCTCGGTGGTTGTATCTCTGTACCCTGGGTTTTCCCTGGGCACAGAAGATAATTCACTCCATAGTGATAAAAATGTCCAGCCTCCCTCTCCTCAGGGCTAAATGGGTATATTCTGTTTTCCACCAGTGCAATCATTTGGCCACCATCTTTATTCCTTCCATTGGCCTGGACTTCCCTGGTGGTCCAGTGGTTAAGAATACACACTTCCATTGCAAAGAGCAGAGGTTCGACCCCTGGTCAGGGAACTAAGTTCCCATATGCTACGTACAGTGGCCAAAAAAATAAATACATTGGAAAAAAAAAAAAAAAAAGATGGAATCAAACACAAAGATTTGCTTAACTGAATATTTTCAGAGAAGTGAGTCTGCTTTCTTCTTTCACTTTTAGGGAGGCTGATGTGATATGTAGCCATACTTCTTAAAATCCACAGATTTTTGTAGATAGGTAACCTAAATCCAAAATTATAGTGGGTTTAGTAGTAGCAGCAGCATTACTATTACTATTACTGCAACTACTGCTGCTATGCAACTCTTGAGCCCAGAAGTACTTAAAGATTCCCAAAGGTAACGAAGACTGGAGTTCTTTGAAGACTCAAAACTATAAAGCAACCAGCCTTCACCTTCTCTCTGGAATACCAGCAAGAATTAATTACTTACCTGGGGGGAATGAACAGAAGCATTATCCCGTCTAGAGTGGGAAAACCAAGCCCTCGGGACTCAGAGGGCTTCAAAGCTGAGCCTGCTAAGCTGCATCAATTTAAGGAAGATTTAAATGCTGTGTCCTTCTCTCTCTGTGTCAGAGATGAATCACATTGCCATGAGAAGAAAGCCTAGCAATGATAGCAAGCCTCTGGCCTGAGGTCAGCTGGCACAGTCTATCCCTGATACATGAAGGTGAAGATGGCAGCTGGATCTCTGGAGTCAGCACACCTTTGAGTTATTAAGAATAGGGATTTGAGATTAAAAAGAAGCCTTGCAATACATGTATAAGTATGGCAAGTCCCCTTCGCTATTCACCTTAAATTATCACAATATTGTTAATCGGCTATACCCCAATACAAAATAAAAGGTTTTTTAAAAAAAGAGTAGCCTTGTGTTTAAAAACAGGTGAGTTTCTCTTAATTTCTAGGGAAATTAGGAATGCCCAGCTGCTGCTGCTGATAGAATCAACTTCTATTAGCATACCACAAGGTTGATGCTGTGTTGTTTGGGCTTCATAAAAATCCAAAATCCTTAAGTGTTCTGATCCTTAACAGCCCTAGTAAACTGGAACTGAAGGAGCTCCTTTGTTCACATATCTCACCGTCATTCCTTCCAGAGAATTACTCCTCTTCTGCTCCTCACTGGGCATTTTGTGATTGAAAGGCAGTTACCCATAAAAAGAGTGCAGAAGCCCAATACAAGCAGTGTCTTCTTTCCTTCTGTAAAATGAATGGAATCTCAAGTTGTTACCCAATCTAGCAGTAACCAGTTTCAAAGATCTTCAGCAAGCTTCCTTGGTGGCATGTGCAACCGTGCTCACTCGTGTCTGACTCTTTGCAACCCCATGGACTGTAGCCTGCCAGGCTCCTCTGTCTATGGGATTTCCCAGGCAAGAATAGTAGAGTGGGTTGCCATTTCCTCCCCCAGGGATATTCCTGACCCAGGAATCGAACCCTTGCTGCTTATGTCTCCTGCACTGACAGATGGATTCTTTACCACTGACGCTATCTGGAAAGCAATCAATGCAAAAGAATTCACTGCTTAATTTAGCTAACTTTTCTTAAGCATCTATGTTATGCCAGGGATTGAGGTTTCAGATGTGCTGGACAAAGCCCATTTCCAAGAGTTTATGGCAAAACTCCAAAACTCACATGCTCTAAGTCAAGTGTAGTCCAGACAAATATAGGCTGTGGTATCTTCCAAAGGATACACTGGCAAGACTGAAGACTGTTCTTCATAGTGCCTTGTAGTGGACTTTGAAATAAGTTTTATAAATCCTGTGACTATCTTATGAAAAGCCTATCAATATTGCACTGTATTTTTGTTTTAAAACAATTGGTCAAAGAAAGATAGATATATACATATTGTTAATGCTTTACGATTTCTAGCATTATTCTAGTATTTCTCCATTTGCGCATATACTGAGTGCCACAAAATGTGGAAGTGACACAGGCATCTCCAAGAACATAAAATAATAAGGATAGCAGGAAACCATGGAAATGACATCATCTTTTTCTAGCACTTAAATCATCTCAAAGTAACTACGCTTTTCTTTTAAATCTGCACTAAAGGTTTCTTATTGACTCTCTTTATAATGGCATGATGGCATTTCACTGTGGTTTGAAATTGTATTCTGCTGCACTTTAATCTAAAACCCTCCTGCATCAATTTCACTTCATTCTTTCTTGACCTATTGGTGTAAATAGAAAAAAAAAAAGTCATTTACCATCTTTTATACTGGCTTTGCCTTACCTCTTTGCAATATATGTGGACAGAGTACATTGCTTATCATGCTGAACAAATGTTCAAATATAACCAATCAAGTCAAGTAGATTTATATACCAACTACACACACACAAATATGCACATATACTGGTTATTGAGCAAACTACTTCCAAAACACTATATATATATCTTACAACATTTCTGTAAAGTTGTTTTTATTATCCCTGATTATGTAGCTGAGGAAATTGAATCTCAGAGAAGCTAAGTAACTTGCCCTAGGTCACACAGCTAATGAATTTTAGAGTTGGGACTTATGCCCAAGCCTATCTGACCTCAGAGTCCTGTTTCTGGCTCCAGACTGATGGGTGGGGTCTCATCTCTGGTCCTGGCATTAGATTCTACAGCTTTTAATTGACAATAGACTCCACAAGCACTTTCTAAAGAAAACAATTCTCAACTTTGAACAACTCTACAGAGAATTTGAAAAAAATGAAGAGGAAATCTGGAGAGGTCAGAGCTTTGAGATTTTTTCCCATCATATTTCTTAAAAGTAATAACTCAGAAAGATAAAGTAGTACTTATTTCCAGTAAAACTGGGACAGTCCCAGAAATGCTGACTCACTTGTAATGGAACATCATTCCTGGAATCATGTCCCATATAAAGTGGCCTGTCAGAATGCTAGCAGACACAAAGAGACTTCTGTGATCATGGCACCTCTTCCCCTTCATTCCAGCCAGAGTGTTCACCGGATACTTTCTGTCTGCCTGATGCTCACATGATAGGTTTGTGCTGGAGGACCCAGTGTTTCTCAAGTTTTCCTAAACTATGTAGCTACCAGGGCATTTAGTTTCTTCAAAATGAACAAAGTTCGAAATTAATCATTTATTTCCTCTCCTGTACTAAATTTAGTATTTCATTTTGGGTTTTGTTTTTTTTTTTTTTTTTACCCTACTTCATTTCTGTGTAAGTCATTTCTTTTTTTTTTTTGGCTGCAGTGGGCTGCATGGGGAACTTTAGTCCCCCAATCAGGGATAGAACTCTGGCCTTCAGCAGTGAAATTTTGGAGTCTTAACCACTGGACCAGAGAATTCTCATGCTTGCAAGTCATTTTTATAGAGTTCTTTCTGTTCTATATTAGAGCAGGAAGCAGAGCTCTGGCTCACTGTCTCGCTCTAAAACTCCCAGCCCGATCATTTCTAATACCCATCTCTGGCCCAGCTGTTTCAAGATCCTTTTCTACTCTATCACTTCTCATTCTCATCAATACTCAGCCTTCAACCAACCGTTCCCTTTACTACAGGAAAGTGATCTCCCTTATGCACCTCCAAAGAGTCACATTGCATGGATGTTTCCACTCCTTCTTTATTTACTCTCTGCAGTATAGGATACTATTCACCATTCCCTCCTTGAAACTTTTACGTCCCTTATTTTACATCTCATTTTCCTCCTGTTTGGCCAATCTTTCTCATTTTTACGCATATAAAATCTTTCATTCATCCTTCTTTCTCCATCTTAAATATTAATCATTCCTGGGATTCTGCTTCTGCACTTTTAACTATAATCTTCCTAGGTGACCTCACCCTCAAGATGTCAAATAGATCCATTATACTGTGTCTGCCAATCTGTCTACTCTAATCATAATGAAAGCAAGATCCCAACAATCTTGTCTGAGGTACAGAAAGTAATTAATAGATGTTTGTTGAATGCATTAAATATCCATCTCCAACTCAGGTGTCTCTCCTGAGCCCCAGACAATAAATATGTATATATGTATATGTACATTTTCCAGGCAAGAGTACTGGAGTGGGTTGCCATTTCCTTCTCCAGGGGATCTTCCCAACCCAGGAATTGAACCTGGGTCTCCCACATTGCAGGCAGATGCTTTACCATCTGAGCCACCAGGGAAAACTATGTATATGTAGGTATACATATTATATATCTACCTATTGGACTATTCCATCTGAATGTCCTTCAAGCATCTCACATTTATCTTGTTCAAAAATAGTCTACTGGCCCCCAACCTCTTCCTTACCTTTGATTCTCTATTTCAGTAAATGACACCATGCAAATCGGACACACTGGAGGGTAGTCGTTATGACTCCATTACTCACATGCCCTCTCCTCACATCCAACTATTTATCATATTCCTTTTGTCTTTCTCATAACTTTTCAAGTCTGTCTTCTCTATCGCCTCCACTCATACAGCCACAACCTTAGTTCAGGCCTTCATCCTGTGTAACTACCATGGCCTCCTTCTCTCACTGTCTCTCCAGCTCCTGATCACCCACTGTAGCTTCTACACCTCTGTCAGAATGTTGTTTTCTGAAAACAAACTCATTCACATAAAGTTGTATGTCCAGCATCAAAGTCCATGAATTTCCTCTTTCTCTGTTTTTAAAAGCACTGCAACAGGTACCTTTTATGACAGATTCAGTCAAGGCAAACACAACCATACCCCATAACAGGATTCAGCCAATGTTCTGTAATGGGAGTCAGAGCCCTAGGTCAAGAGGACCCCAGATTCTTATGCTTGTTCATGCCACAGCAGTGACGCTTGTGCCACATTCCTAGCCAATAATTTATCTTGTATAGTATTTACTTATCTGATCTTATAGTGA
The DNA here is from genome assembly GCA_935064755.1 of Tragelaphus eurycerus. Classification (NCBI taxonomy): domain Eukaryota; kingdom Metazoa; phylum Chordata; class Mammalia; order Artiodactyla; family Bovidae; genus Tragelaphus; species Tragelaphus eurycerus. The sequence continues at coordinate 534,153 of CAKXYN010000107.1, forward strand.
AATACTCCTTTACAATTATTGCTAGCACCCCTCAGGCTACCTAATAAACCTAATAAACCCTAGTGCCAAATGAAATGATGGAGACTTAAACATTTACAGTAGCTACCTGAATAGAGTCTTTCAAATGCTAACTAACCTCCCTTGGAGTGTGTATTTCTGATTAAAGCACTTCAAATATTAGCAATCTGCCCCTAGAGGTTGGTTAAACGAAGTAAATGCATACATATGTATTACATTTTCTATGTTAAGTAATTTTAAACTGAAATACAGACAATATAATGCCCCGTTTTGCGAGGCCTTATGCATATGCCTAATTTGCCTTCTGGGTAATGAAACAGAGTCAGTACATACCCAGCACTTGGCATTCTTGTCTCAATGCTCAAGACAAGAAAAGATAAGCAACAGATGTCTTGTTAATGAATAAACGAGTGACTTTATGAATCCATTAGTTATAAGGGTGTGAGTTCTGGATGGGAACTCAGGATTCATTGCATTTATCTGGACTTCAATCTTCATTTGCTCTGACAGTAGTTAATGTTAAACTGAACCATATGAAAATGCCATCTTCAAAGTTGAAAAACACACAAATATTGGCACTTTTATATGATTCTTTCTCCCACAATGCTTCCAAGCCACCTTCAGACACACAGAGAGAAACCAGTTTAAAGCAGGATCTATTCAAATGCTTAGTGACGAGGTCCCAGGAGGAGAAGTGGACCCTTCCCTCTCAGTGTAGTTAGTGTCTCCAGCCTCCTTAATATTCTTAATCATTCAACAGGGCTTCGAGGTTGCCACGAAGTCATCACAGATCAATTAAACCCTGGGTGCTTCTGAGGTGACATTCAGATTAGTGGGAGGATAAAAGGAAATCAATTCTTCCTTTTCAGCCTGCAGGTGCCCACTGACTTCCTGGTGTGCACCGTGAACTCTCATTTCAAACACAAAGGCAAAGACGGCCCCTCCTTTCAGGGCCACTAGTTGATTGCAGAAGTGATGCTGGGAAGAATAGAAACCCCAGGGGTCTTGCCTTGCCATTAAGGGCACTGACACAAAAAGACCTCTTTATATCAGGAGTTAAGAAAGAGGAGAGGACAGAATTCCTATTTCACCAACCCTTGAAGTAAAATTACCTTGAGAATTTGGGCTTCAAACAGGGATAAGAGCACCAGCTTTCATTTTCTGGCCTACACATGGATGGAAGAAATGCTTTTTGAGGAAGAGTGTCACTGTGGAGTGGGGAGGGGGAAGAAAGACGAGTCAAGGTGAGGCAAAGTGAATTCCACCATTTAATTAGCAATCACCCCTGACCTGCCAGACACTGCCAATGTGATTCCTGAATGGAGTCAAAGCAAAAGAGCAGGTAATTAGACAGCGTGCACTAGAGCACTAGAGCATCACATTTCCAGAGCTTGCACTGAGAACAAACTGGATATATGTGCTATGCTTTTAATATATTCTGCTTTCCAATTAGCAATCAGAGTTGATTTGTCAGTCATTCCACCTATAATGCATAAAGCACTGGAACACAGAGTGGGGAAAAGCCAGTTCAGAAAATCAATTATGCTTATATTTATATTCCCTCAAGGCTGAGGCGTTGCAAAAACCGCTGAAATATTATCTTTATCTTTACAAAGGAGCAGAAAGAAAGGGTGAGATTGCAATTCAATATAATGAATAAATCTCTGGCTGTTTGGGGAATGGTACAATAGCTGAATATTTATGAAATTGATGAAGGGAAATGCATTTCATATGGTCAGCAATTGTGGAAATATTCTACCATTTCTAAAGAACATAGGAACAAGTATGTGTTCAAGAAATAGAGTCATCTTTTAAATGTAAGGAGTTAATGGAAAATGTTTTAAAATCTAGCTTTTTATTGGATGGTGATTAGCAGAAGGATAATATCTTGTCTATCTCACAGAGTCACATGAGTGTAACGCACTCACACAAGAAGTGAAACTGAGCTCTCCCAAAACCAAGCCCCCTTCCCCAAAACCAAGTTCCCCTGCTGAATTTATGGTTAGCTTCTCTACCCAAAACTTTATTCCCTTTCTTGCCCTACTCCCCTCAGGATTGGAGAGTATCAAAGAAAAGAGGGATTGAAACCAAGCAGGACTCTGCAGGGACTCCCAGGTATAAAAGCCCTTCTCTGTCCCCCATTTTTTGTTTGTAGAAAAAGGCTTTTAATCTTCTAGGGCTTCTGAGTCCCAAAGAGTGGATTCAAGCAGTTACTAATTAAGGAAGTGAGGAAACACAGAAACAAGGGAAAACCGTCAAGCAAGAAAAATAATGATCGCTTAAACAATAGCTCAGGAATAAAAGAGTCCTAGTTCATCCTCAAGGTATCGATCTGATGCATATCTTTGAGTTATTCTGCAGAACCTAAGACATCCCCCACTTCCCATACCCAGGTGGAAGATGTTGACTCCATGCTGACCACAGGCAGGTAGACCCAGACTGGGTGGAACCAGAAGGTTGATGATTAAAGTTTCAAAACATCACTGTACATAACCACCAGTAAGTCAGAAGATCTTTTTTTTCTTCTTCTTCTGACTTACTGGTGGTATTTTTGGGGCTCCAAATTCACTGCATATGGTGATTGCAGCCATGAAATTATAAGACACTTACTCCTTGGAAGGAAAGTTATGACCAAACTTGATAGCATATTCAAAAGCAGAGACATTACTTTGCCAACAAAGGTCCATCTAGTCAAGACTATGGTTTTTCCAGTGGTCATGTATGGATGTGAGAGTTGGACTGTGAAGAAAGATGAGCGCCAAAGAATTGATGCTTTTGAAGTGTGGTGTTGGAGAAGACTCTTGAGAGTCCCTTGGACTGCAAGGAGATCCAACCAGTTCATTCTAAAGGAGATCAGTCCTGGGTGTTCTTTGGAAGGCATGATGCTAAAGCTGAAACTCCAATTCTTGGGCCACCTCGTGCGAAGAGTTGACTAATTGGAAAAGACTCTGATGCTGGGAGGGATTGGGGGCAGGAGGAGAAGGGGACGACAGAGGATGAGATGGCTGGATGGCATCACCTACTTGATGGACGTGAGTTTGAGTGAACTCCAGGAGTTGGTGATGGACAGGGAGGCCTGGCATGCTGCAATTCATGGGGTTGCAAAGAGTCAGACACAACTGAGTGACTGAACTGAACTGACTTGAAGTCAGAAGAAAGTCCACAAGCTGCAACCCTCACCCCAAATATTGCTTTTAAAAGCCCTTTCTAGAAAGCCATTGGACAGTTTGGGTCTTTTGAGCATCAACTGCTCCCTGCAATGCAAGCCTGAAGCCCTAACCACTGGACCACCAGAGAATTCTACTTTTCCTTTTTTTTTTCTGGTGGATTGTTATAGTAATAATTATATATTTCCTTCAACTCTGTAGGGAAGAGTTGTCCCTTCTCCTCATTTATTTATTTCATCATGTATTTATATTTGTACTGACTCAAGGATACTTATTTTATTCTACTGGTCATAATCCCAATATTATAGTTATTTATTTTATTGTTCAGATCATCTTATTATGGCCTTTGGGAGTTCCATCTTACCTCCCGTGTCCTTATAATACATCCTTTTTAAATATTTTATTTAGCTGTGCCAAGTCTTAGTTGTGGCACACAAGATCTTTAGTTGTGGCATGTGAGCTCTAGTTCCCTGACCAGGCACTGAACCTGGGCACCCTACATTGGGAGCACCAGTCTTAGCCAGTGGACCACCAGGGAAGTTTCTGTCATCCTTTTTTTGAGTACATCTTTTTTTTTTTTTTTTTTTTTTTGACATTGCAAGATGTTCCAGTCTTTTTTTTTTTGTCCACCCCAACTTTTCCAGAGAGGTCTGGTTTCTTTCACAGAAGAAGCAAAATTATAAACCAAGATTTTGCCACTAGATGTGTTCATGCCTACTAGGTTATCATTACTTCAAGGCTCAGTGAGCAAAGATGGGAAATATATATATGAATACTAACCCACATATAAACATCTACATTTATTTCTACATATATCTGTCTCTATGTATATATGTAAATCTGTAAATTCATATTCATGAATCATGCCTATGCTTCCAATCCAACACCATGAGGCTCATTTCAGCCTTCTCGCTTTATATATCTCTGTTAAGCCAACAGTGAGAGACCCAGCTCTCACTTTCTATGGTATATTCATTTGTTTGTTCAATACTAGTACACATGTAACACAGTTACGCAATTGTTCGTCTATACCCTAAGAGAAACAGATTTACCAACTAGATAACAGTATTTGTATATATTTCTTTTAATCTTTTCTTCACAGTATCCAGCTGTGAGGATATTCTTTTCCAACCTTATTTAGGTTAGTGCTTTTCTATCCATTCAGCTTCAGTGCAGTAATGGTACTCATTTGTAATATAATTAGGTACATTCTATTTTGGATTTTCTCCACTTCCTGGTTGATTTTAATTATTAACTGGGGAGAAGATATGTATGTGAAATATTACTATGGCTCCAAAAGTCAAACTTATAAAAAAAATACTCAGAAAAATATTTCTCCCTTTTCATCCCTCCCAACCCATTCCCATTCATTCTTTTTTCTTCAGCTCTCCTACCAAACTCAGTAGATAACCAATCTCTTTAGCTTCTCATTTATCTTTCCTGTATTTCTTTTGCATCAGATCAGAGATCAAATCAGTCGCTCAGTCGTGTCCGACTCTTTGCGACCTCATGAACCGCAGCACGCCAGGCCTCCCTGTCCATCACCAGCTCCTGGAGGACACTCAGACTCACACCCATCAAGTCAGTTATGCCATCCAGCCATCTCATCCTCTGTCGTCCCCTTCTCCTCCTGCCCTCAATCCCTCCCAGCATCAGAGTCTTCTCCAATGAGTCAACTCTTCGCATGAGGTGGCCAAAGTACTGGAGTTTCAGCTTTAGCATCATTCCTTCCAAAGAAATTCCAGGATTGATCTCCTTCAGAATGGACTGGTTGGATCATCTTGCAGTCCAAGGGACTCTCAAGAGTCTTCTCCAACACCACAGTTCAAAAGCATCAATTCTTCGGCGCTCAGCCTTCTTCACAGTCTAGCTCTCACATCCATACATGACCACAGGAAAGACCATAGCCTTGACTAGGCGAACCTTTGTTGGCAAAGTAATGTCTCTGCTTTTGAATATGTTATCTAGGTTGGTCATAACTTTCCTTCCAAGGAGTAAGTGTCTTTTAATTTCATGATTGCAGTCACCATCTGTAGTGATTTTGGAGCCCAGAAAAATAAATTCTGACACTGTTTCCACTGTTTCTCCATCTATTTCCCATGAAGTGATGGGACCATATGCCATGATCTTCGTTTTCTGAATGTTGAGCTTTAAGCCAACCTTTTCACTCTCCACTTTCACTTTCATCAAGAGGCTTTTTAGCCCCTCTTCACTTCCTGCCATAAGAGTGGTGTCATCTGCATATCTGAAGTTATTGATATTTCTCCCAGCAATCTTGATTCCAACTTGTGTTTCTTCCAGTCCAGCATTTCTCATGATGTATTCTGCATATCAGTTAAATAAACATGGTGACAATATGCAGCCTTGACGTACTAGTTTTCCTGTTTGGAACCAGTCTGTTGTTCCATGACCAGTTCTAACTGTTGCTTCCTGTCCTGCATACAGATTTCTCAAGAGGCAGATCAGGTGGTCTGGTATTCCCATCTCTTTCAGAATTTTCCATAGTTTATTGTGATCTACACAGTCAAAGGCTTTGGCATAGTCAATAAAGCAGAAATAGATGTTTTTCTGGAACTCTCTTGCTTTTTCCATGATCCAGCGAATGTTGGCAATTTGATCTCTGGTTCCTCTGCCTCTTCTAAAACCAGCTTGAACATCAGGAAGTTCACGGTTCACATATTGCTGAAGCCTGGCTTGGAGAATTTTGAGCATTACTTTGCTAGAGTATGAGATGAGTGCAATTGTGCGGTAGTTTGAGCATTCTTTGGCATTGCCTTTCTTTGGGATTGGGATGAAAACTGACCTTTTCCAATCTTGTGGCCACTGCTGAGTTTTCCAAATTTGCTGGCATATTGAGTGTAGCACTTTCACAGCATCATCTTTCAGGATTTGGAATAGCTCCACTGGAATTCCATCACCTCCACTAGCTTTGTTCGTAGTGATGCTTTCTAAGGCCCACTTGACTTCACATTCCAGGATGTCTGGCTCTAGGTCAGTGATCACACCATCATGATTATCTGGGTCGTGAAGCTCTTTTTTGTACAGTTCTTCTGTGTATTCTTGCTACCTCTTCTTAATATCTTCTGCTTCTGTTAGGTCCATACCATTTCTGTCCTTTAACGAGCCCATCTTTGCATGAAATGTTCCTTTGGTATCTCTGATTTTCTTGAAGAGATCCCTAGTCTTTCCCATTCTGTTGTTTTCCTCTATTTCTTTGCATTGATCACTGAAGAAGGCTTTCTTATCTCTTCTTGCTATTCTTTGGAACTCTGCATTTAGATGTTTATATCTTTCCTTTTCTCCTTTGCCTTTCACTTCTCTTCTTTTCACAGCTATTTGTAAGGCCTCCCCAGACAGCCATTTTGCTTTTTTTGCATTTCTTTTCCATGGGGATGGTCTTGATCCCTGTCTCCTGTACAATGTCACAAACCTCATTCCATAGTTCATCAGGCACTCTATCTATCAGATCTAGGCCCTTAAATCTATTTCTCACTTCCACTGTATAATCATAAGGGATTTGATATAGATCATACCTGAATGGTCTAGTAGTTTTCCCTACTTTCTTCAATTTCAGTCTGAATTTGGCAATAAGGAGTTCATGGTCTGAGCCACAGTCAGCTCCTGGTCTTGTTTTTGCTGATTGTATAGAGCTTCTCCATCTTTGGCTGCAAAGAATATAATCAATCTGATTTCGGTGTTGACCATCTGGTGATGTCCATGTCCATGTTGACCATCTGGTGATGTCCATGTCCATGTAAATCCTTATACCCCTTCTTTCTCACACAACGGGTAGCATTACTATATATTTCTTTTGTACTTTTCCTTTTTAAAAAATTTTTATTGGAGTGTTGTTGATTCAAAATGTTGTGTTAGTTTTAGGTGTACAGCAAAGTAAATCAGTTAAACATATACAAATATCCACTCTTTTTCTTTAGATTCTTTTCTCACATAGGCCGTTATGTACATTTCCACTTCACTTACTAGTAAATATGCCCTGTAAACCACTCCGAATCAGTCCGTAGAGATCTTTCTCTCTCTTTTTTCACAGTGGCAGGGTACTCCACTGTCTAGGTGTACTATAATTTATCCAATGACTTCCCAGTGTGTTGTAATTTAGGTGACAACTTAAAAATTATCAACAGTTTGTAATTACAAGCAATACTATCTTCAATAACCTTGGCATATGTATTTTATATATATTCGAAGTATGTCTTCTTGGTAGATTCCTAGAAGTGTAATTTCTGGGTCAAAAACCAAATACATATGTAGTTCTATTAGGTATTACCAACTTTCACTCCAGAAGAGAGTTGTAGTCGTGCATATTCTCATCAGGTACTTATTAGGGAGTGTCTGTCCTCACAGACTCGCCAGCAAGACGTGTTGACATGCTTTTTTATTTTTGCCAGTTTGACAGTGAGAAATTATATTTCAGCATTGTTTTAATGTACATTTATCTAAGTGAATCTGAACATCTTTTCACTGTGTTAAATGTTCCTTATATATTTTTGTGTCTATTCATGATTTTTCCCATTTTTCTAATAGGTTTGGCCCTTTGCCTCTCAATTTCTACAATCTCCCTCTCTCTCTGTTATATATATATATGTATATATGGGCTGCTCAGGTGGCAAAATTGATAAAGAATCCACCTGCCAATGCAGGAGACAAAAGAGATGCGGGTTTGGTCCCTGGGTCAGGAAGATCCTCTGAAGTAGGATATGGTGACTCACTCCAGTATTTTTGCCTGGAGAATACCATGGACAGAGGAAACTGGCAGGCTACAGCCCATGAGGTCACAAAGAGTCAGACACGACTGAGCAACTGAGCATACACACATGCACGTGTGCACACACACACAAACACACACATATACACATATTATACATATATATATATATATATATATATATATATATATTTGTCTGTGGTATATGTTACAGATATTTTCTCCTCATTTTCCCTTTGGTTTTGTTTATGATATGTGGCTCCCCCTTGTTGGCTCAGTGGTAAAGAACCGGCCTGACAAGCAGAAAGACATAGGTTTGATCCCTGGGTCAGGAAGATCCCCTAGAGAAGGAAATGGCAACCCACTCCAGTATTCTTGCCTGGGAAATCCCATAGACGGAGGAGCCTGGTGGGCTATAGTTCATGGGATCCCAGAGTCAGACACAACTTAGCAACTAAACCACCTATAATATGTGGAGGGTTTTATCACAAAAGCGCTTTTTTTGGTTAAATTTTTATATAGTCAGACTTCTTAATCTTTACTTTTATTGACCCTGAATTTTGAGTCACAGAGAGTCTTTCCCTGCTCCTTTAATAATGTTAAAGAGGAATTTATCCATGTTTTCTTCGCATAATTATATGATAGTATTTTTTTATTTTTTTTTCTGTTTTTATTGTTGTTGCTTATGTGATCCTGATTTTTTATTAAAAACTTTATTTTTTATTGGAGTCTAGTTGATTAAAAATAGTATGTTAATTTCCTGTATAGTGCAAAGTGATTCAATTATACATATGCATGTATCTATTCTTTTTATTTATTTTTTTTTCAGTTTTTTTTTTTTTTTTTTTTTTGCTTAACTTTACAATATTGTATTGCTTTTACTATACATCAAGATGGATCCACCGTTAGTATACACGTGTTCCCCATCCTGAACCTTCCTCCCTCTCCCCTCCCCACACCATCCCTCCGGGTCGTCCCAGTGCTCCAGCCCCAGGCATTTGTTATCGGGCATCGTACCTGGACTGACGACTTGTTTCAGATATGATATTATACATATTTCAATGCTATTCTCCCCAATCATCCCACCCTCTCCCGGTCCCAGAGTCCAAAAGTCTGTTCTATACATCAGTGTCTCTTTTGCTGTCTCGTAAATAGGGTTATTTTTACCATCTTTCTAAATGCCATATATATGTGTTAGTATACTGTATTTGTGTTTTTGTTTCTGGCTTACTTCACTCTGTATAATAGGCTCCAGTTCCATCCACCTCCTTAGAACTGATTCAAATGTATTCTTTTTAATGGCTGAGTAATACTCCATTGTGTATATGTACCACAGCTTGCTTATCCATTCATCTGTGGATGGACATCTAGGTTGCTTCCACGTTCTGGCTATTGTAAACAGTGCTGCTATGAACATTGGGGTACACGTGTCTCTTTCAATTCTGGTTTTCAGTGTGTATTCCCAGCAGTGGGATTGCTGGATCATAAGGCAGTTCTATTCCCTGTTTTTTGAGGAATCTCCATACTGTTCTCCATAGTGGCTGTACTAGTTTGCATTCCCACCAACAGTGTAAGAGGGTTCCCTTCTCTCCGCACCCTCTCCAGCATTTATTGCTTGTGGACTTTTGGATCGCAGCCATTCTGACTGGTGTGAAATGGTACCTCATAGTGGTTTTGATTTGCATTTCTCTGATAATGAGTGATGTTGAGCATCTTTTCATGTGTTTGTTAGCCATCTGTATGTCTTCTTTGGAGAAATGTCTATTTAGTTCTTTGGCCCATTTTTTAATTGGGTCATTTATTTTTCTGGAATTGAGCTGTAGGAGTTGCTTGTATATTTTTGAGATTAGTTGTTTGTCTGTTGCTTCATTTGCTATTATTTTCTCCCATTCTGAAGGCTGTCTTTTCACCTTGCTTATAGTTTCCTTTGTTGTGCAGAAGCTTTTAAGTTTGATTAGGTCCCATTTGTTCATTTTTGATTTTATTTCCAATCTTCTGGGAGGTGGGTCATAGAGGATCCTGCTGTGATGTATGTCAGAGAGTGTTTTGCCTATGTTTTCCTCTAGGAGTTTTATGGTTTCTGGTCTTACATTTAGCTCTTTAATCCATTTTGAGTTTATTTTTGTGTATGGTGTTAGAAAGTGTTCTAGTTTCATTCTTTTACAAGTGTTCGACCAGTTTTCCCAGCACCACTTGTTAAAAAGATTGTCTTTAATCCATTGTATATTCTTGCCTCCTTTGTCAAAGATAAGGTGACCATATGTGCGTGGATTTATCTCTGGGCTTTCTATTTTGTTCCATTGATCTATATTTCTGTCTTTGTGCCAGTACCATACTGTCTTGATGACTGTGGCTTTGTAATAGAGCCTGAAGTCAGGCAGGTTGATTCCTCCAGTTCCGTTCTTCTTTCTCAAGATAGCTTTGGCTATTCGAGGTTTTTTGTATTTCCATACAAATTGAGAAATTATTTGTTCTAGCTCTGTGAAGAATACCGTTGGTAGCTTGATGGGGATTGCATTGAATCTATAAATTTCTTTGGGTAGTATACTCATTTTCACTATATTGATTCTACCAATCCATGAACATTGTATATTTCTCCATCTATTAGTGTCCTCTTTGATTTCTTTCACCAGTGTTTTATAGTTTTCTATATATAGGTCTTTAGATTCTTTAGGAAGATATATTCCTAAGTATTTTATTGTTTTCATTGCAATGGTGAATGGAATTGTTTCCTTTATTTCTCTTTTTATTTTCTCGTTATTAGTGTACAGGAATGCAAGGGATTTCTGTGTGTTAATTTTATATCCTGCAACTTTACTATATTCATTGATTAGTTCTAGTAATTTTCTGGTGGAATCTTTAGGGTTTTCTACGTAGAGGATCATGTCATCTGCAAACAGTGAGAGTTTTACTTCTTCTTTTCCAATTTGGATTCCTTTTATTTCTTTTTCTGCTCTGATTGCTGTGGCCAAAACTTCCAAAACTATGTTGAATAGTAATGGTGAGAGTGGGCACCCTTGTCTTGCTCCTGACTTTAGAGGAAATGCTTTCAATTTTTCACCATTGAGGATAATGTTTGCTGTGGGTTTGTCATATATAGCTTTTATTATGTTGAGGTATGTTCCTTCTATTCCTGCTTTCTGAAGAGTTTTTATCATAAATGGATGTTGAACTTTGTCAAAGGCTTTCTCTGCATCTATTGAGATAATCATATGGTTTTTATTCTTCAGTTTGTTAATGTGGTGTATTACATTGATTGATTTGCAGATACTGTAGAATCCTTGCATTCCTGGGATAAAGCCCACTTGGTCATGGTGTATGATCTTTTTAATGTGTTGTTGGATTCTGATTGCTAGAATTTTGTTAAGGATTTTTGCATCTATGTTCATCAGTGATATTGGCCTGTAGTTTTCTTTTTTTGTGGCATCTTTGTCAGGTTTTGGTATTAGGGTGATGGTGGCCTCATAGAATGAGTTTGGAAGTTTGCCTTCCTCTGCAATTTTCTGGAAGAGTTTGAGTAGGATAGGTGTTAGCTCTTCTCTAAATTTTTGGTAGAATTCAGCTGTGAAGCCGTCTGGGCCTGGGCTTTTGTTTGCTGGAAGATTTCTGATTACAGTTTCAATTTCCTTGCTTGTGATGGGTCTGTTAAGATTGTCTCTTTCTTCCTGATCCAGTTTTGGAAAGTTGTACTTTTCTAAGAATTTGTCCATTTCTTCCAAATTTTCCATTTTATTGCCATATAATTGCTGATAGTAGTCTCTTATGATCCTTTGTATTTCTGTGCTGTCTGTTGTGATCTCTCCATTTTCATTTCTAATTTTATTGATTTGATTTTTCTCCCTTTGTTTCTTGATGAGTCTGGCTAGTGGTTTGTCAATTTTATTTACCCTTTCAAACAACCAGCTTTTGGCTTTGTTGATTTTTGCTATGGTCTCTTTTGTTTCTTTTACATTTATTTCTGCCCTAATTTTTAAGATTTCTTCCCTTCTACTAACCTTGGGGTGCTTCATTTCTTCCTTTTCCAATTGCTTTAGGTGTAGAGTTAGGTTATTTATTTGGCTTTTTTCTTGTTTCTTGAGGTATGCCTGTATTGCTATGAACTTTCCCCTTAGGACTGCTTTTACAGTGTCCCACAGGTTTCGGGTTGTTGTGTTTTCATTTTCATTTGTTTCTATGCAGAATTTGATTTCTTTTTTGGATTTCTTCTGTGATTTGTTGGTTATTCAGGAGTGTGTTGTTCAGCCTCCATATGTTGGAATTTTTAATAGTTTTTCTCCTGTTATTGAGATTTACTCTTACTGCATTGTGGTCAGAAAAAATGCTTGGAATTATTTCAATTTTTCTGAACTTACCAAGGCTAGATTTATGGCCCAAGATGTGGTCTATCCTGGAGAAGGTTCCGTGTGCGCTTGAGAAAAAGGTGAAATTCATTGTTTTGGGATGAAATGTCCTATAGATATCAATTAGTTCTAACTGGTCTATTGTATCGTTTAAAGTTTGTGTTTCCTTGTTAATTTTCTGTTTAGTTGATCTATCCATTGGTGTGAGTGGGGTATTAAAGTCTCCCACTATTAGTGTGTTATTGTTGATTTCTCCTTTCATACTTATTAGTATTTGTCTTACATATTGCGGTGCTCCTATGTTGGGTGCATATATATTTATAATTGTTATATCTTCTTCTTGGATTGATCCTTTGATCATTATGTAGTGACCTTCTTTGTCTCTTTTCACAGCCTTTGTTTTAAAGTCTATTTTATCTGATATGAGTATTGCTACTCCTGCTTTCTTTTGGTCCCTATTTGCATGGAAAATCTTTTTCCAGCCCTTGACTTTCAGTCTATATGTGTCCCCTGTTTTGAGGTGGGTCTCTTGTAGACAACATATGTAGGGGTCTTGTTTTTGTATCCGTTCAGCCAGTCTCTGTCTTTTGGTTGGGGCATTCAACCCATTTACATTTAAGGTAATTAATGATAAATATGATCCCGTTGCCATTTACTTTGTTGTTTTGGGTTTGAATTTATATATCCTTTTTGTGTTTCCTGTCTAGAGAAGGTCCTTTAGTATTTGTTGGAGAGCTGGTTTGGTGGTGCTGAATTCTCTCAGCTTTTGCTTGTCTGTAAAGGTTTTGATTTCTCCTTCATATTTGAATGAGATCCTTGCTGGGTACAATAATCTGGGTTGTAGGTTCTTTTCTTTCATCACTTTAAGTATGTCTTGCCATTCCCTCCTGGCTTGGAGAGTTTCTATTGAAAGATCAGCTGTTATCCTTATGGGAATTCCCTTGTGTGTTATTTGTTGTTTTTCCCTTGCTGCTTTTAATATTTGTTCTTTGTGTTTGATCTTTGTTAATTTGATTAATACATGTCTTGGGGTGTTTCGCCTTGGGTTTATCCTATTTGGGACTCTCTGGGTTTCTTGGACTTGAGTGATTATTTCCTTCCCCATTTTAGGGAAGTTTTCAACTATTATCTCCTCTAGTATCTTCTCATGGTTTTTCTTTTTGTCTTCTTCTTCTGGGACTCCTATGATTCGAATATTGTAACGTTTAAAATTGTCCTGGAGGTCTCTGAGATTGTCCTCATTTCTTTTAATTTGTTTTTCTTTTTTCTCCTCTGATTCATTTAATTCTGCCATTCTATCTTCTAATTTGCTAGTTCTATCTTCTGCCTCTGTTATTCTACTATTTGTTGCCTCCAGAGTGTTTTGGATCTCATTTATTGCATTATTCATTATATATTGACTCTTTTTTATTTCTTCTAGGTCCTTGTTAAATCTTTCTTGCATCTTCTCAATGCTTTTCTCCAGGCTATTTACCCATGATTCCATTTTGCTTTCCAGATTTTGGATTAATTTCACTATCATTATTCGGAATTCTTTATCAGGTAGGTTCGCTATTTCTTCCTCTTTTGTTTGGTTTGGTGGGCATTTATCCTGTTCCTTTACCTGCTGGGAATTCTTCTGTCTCTTCATCTTGTTTAAATTGCTGAGTTTGGGTTGTCCTTACTGTATTCTGGCAGTTTGTGGAGTTCTCTTTATTGTGGCGTTTCTGCACTATATGTGGGTTTGTACTGGTGGCTTGTCGAGGTTTCTTGTTTATGGAAGCTTGTGTCGGTGTTCTGGTGGGTGGAGCTGGATTTCTTTTCTCTGGGGTGCAGTGGAGTGTCTAGTAGTGAGTTATGAGATGTCTATGATTTTGGGGTCGCTTTGTGTAGCCTGTGTATTGGAGCTCAGGGCTGCGTTCTTGTTTTTCTGGAGAATTCGCTTGGTATATCTTGCCGTGGAACTTGCTGGTCTTTGTGAGATACCTGGTTTCAGTGTAGGTATGGAGGCATTTGATGAGCTCCTGTCAATTAATGTTTCGTGGGATCAGGGTTTGGACTTAAGCCTCCTGCTTCCAGTTATCAGTCTTATTTTTACAGTAGTCTCAAAAACTTCTTCTTCTATACTGCATTCCACAACTGGACTGCTCAGAGATGTTCACGGAGTTATACAGAGAAGGAAAAAGGGAAGAAGGAGACAGAGGTGGTCAGGAGGATAAAAGGAGGGAATTTGAAGGAGAGAGACAGATCTAGTCAGTAATCAGTAAAGAAAAGAAAAAAGGAAAGGAAAAAAGCAAAGGACAAAAAGGAAAAAAGAAAAAAACAGGGTCTCAAAAGTTATATCTAAATGTGGAGATTAAAGAAGTACTAGAGGATAAAAAAATCAAAATAAAAGAAACAAAACAAAAAAAATTAAAAGAAGGAAAAAAAATTTTTGTTTTCCTTTTTTTAATAAAAAAATAATAAAAATTTAAAAATATATTAAAAAAAGAAAAAAAAAGGAAATAATGATGGTAAAAATAGTAACAATATATATAAGAGTTTCTCTATTATTGTTGTGGGTTCAGTTCATTTTCGGCTAGTTCCTTGTTCCGGCTTAAATTTCTCAAGATCTATAGGCCCCTTTCTCTGTAGTTGGTCTGTATAGTCCTTTGCTCTGTGCACGTGCCCGGTGGTGTCCTGGGCCAGGGCCGGCCTCTCGTGTGGTCGGTGCTGCACAATCTGGACTGCCGGCCCAAACCACTCCGATCAGGCAGCGCTCTGGACAATCAAGCCAACGCAGCGGCCAGCAGGGGAGCAGCCGGCGAGGGGGTGGCTCGCGCGGGAATAGCGGGCGGGGGGAGGGGCGGGGCGGCCCTCGCGGGCCGGCGCAGCGGGCGGGGGCGCGCCTGCGTGGGAGTAGCTGTGGCCCGCGCGGGAGCGGCCGGCCGGCGGGGGAGAGTCCCACGGGGGAGCGTCCCACGTGGGGGACAGCTGGCGGGGGAGCGTCCTGCGTGGGAGCGGCCCGCGGTGTCTCCCTGCCCAGCCCCGGCTGGCCAACGGCAGATGCGGGCGTTTGCGATGATGGTTCTCCGCTGTGGAAGTTACCGCAGGGCCTGCAGTCTGTGGGTTTTAATTGGTTAATTGTTTTCCTCCCTGTTATGATATTCTCCGTGCTTCCCAGGTTCGGCACAGACTCCGCAGGGAGAGTGTTTCCTGGTGTTTGGAAACTTCTCTTTTTCTTTTAAGACTCCCTTCCCCAGACAGAGGTCCGCCCCTCCCTCTTTGTCTTTCTCTGCCTTCTATATTCTTTCCTACCTCCTTTAGAAGGCAGTGAGTTGCTTTTCTGGGTGTCCGACGTCCTCCGCCAGCATTCCGAAGCTGTTTGTGGAATTTACTCAGCACTCAGATGTCCCTTTGATGAATTTGTGGAGGAGAAAGCGTATTCCCCGTCCTAATCCTCCGCCATCTTAACCGGAACTGCATCTGATAGTATTTTTTAAATTTAGATCCCTAATGCCTTTGGAGTTTCTCCTTTGTATAACATGAGAAATGGGTCTAATTTTATCTTCTTCCAAATGGCCCAGTTGTCCACCACCATTAAAAAGTTCAGCTTTACTCCAGTGATTGGAGATGCCATCGAATAATCTCTATATCTGCAAAAATGAAGAGAGGGAAACCAGCAACAGACAAGACATTTCCAAAATTGTTACACGAAGCAGACAGAAGAGCATTGACAAATGAAGTTGACCTAAGGAAATTCATACGGAAGAGACATTTTATGATGATTTTTTTTAAAGTCAACTCATCAAGAATATATAACAATCTTTTTTTTTTTTTAATTTTACAGTATTGTATTGGTTTTGTCATACATCAAAATGAATCCGCCACAGGTATACATGTGTTCCCCATCCTGAACCCTCCTCCCTCCTCCCTCCCCATACCATCCCTCTGGGTCGTCCCAGTGCACCAGCCCCAGACATCCAGTATCAGGCATCGAACCTGGACTGGCGACTCATTTCAAACATGATATTATACATATTTCAATGCCATTCTCCCAAATCATCCCACCCTCTCCCTCTCCCAGAGTCCAAAAGACTGTTCTATGCATCAGTGTTTCCTCTGCTGTCTCGTATACAGGGTTACTGTTACCATCTTTCTAAATTCCATATATATGTGTTAGTATACTGTATTTGTGTTTTTGTTTCTGGCTTACTTCACTCTGTATAATAGGCTCCAGTTCCATCCACCTCCTTAGAACTGATTCAAATGTATTCTTTTTAATGGCTGAGTAATACTCCATTGTGTATATGTACCACAGCTTGCTTATCCATTCATCTGTGGATGGACATCTAGGTTGCTTCCACGTTCTGGCTATTGTAAACAGTGCTGCTATGAACATTGGGGTACACGTGTCTCTTACAATTCTGGTTTTCTCACTGTGTATTCCCAGCAGTGGGATTGCTGGATCATAAGGCAGTTCTATTCCCTGTTTTTTGAGGAATCTCCATACTGTTCTCCATAGTGGCTGTACTAGTTTGCATTCCCACCAACAATGTAAAAGGGTTCCCTTTTCTCCACACCCTCTCCAGCATTTATTGCTTGTGGACTTTTGGATCGCAGCCATTCTGACTGGTGTGAAATGGTACCTCATAGTGGTTTTGATTTGCATTTCTCTGATAATGAGTGATGTTGAGCATCTTTTCATGTGTTTGTTAGCCATCTGTATGTCTTCTTTGGAGAAATGTCTAGTTCTTTGGCCCATGTTTGATTGGGTCATTTATTTTTCTGGAATTGAGCTGTAGGAGTTGCTTGTATATTTTTGAGATTAGTTGTTTGTCTGTTGCTTCATTTGCTATTATTTTCTCCCATTCTGAAGGCTGTCTTTTCATCTTGCTTATAGTTTCCTTTGTTGTGCAGAAGCTTTTAAGTTTAATTAGGTCCCATTTGTTTATTTTTGCTTTTATTTCCAATATTCTGGGAGGTGGGTCCTAGAGCATCCTGCTGTGATGTATGTCAGAGAGTGTTTTGCCTATGTTTTCCTCTAGGAGTTTTATGGTTTCTGGTCTCGCATTTAGATCTTTAATCCATTTTGAGTTTATTTTTGTGTATGGTGCTAGAAAGTGCTCTAGTTTCATTCTTTTACAAGTGTTTGAAGTCAAATAAATAACCTAACTCTATACCTAAAGCAACTAGAAAAGGAAGAAATGAAGAACCCCAGGGTTAGTAGAAGGAAAGAAATCTTTAAAATTAGGGCAGAAATAAATGCAAAAGAAAGAAAAGAGACCATAGCAAAAATCAACAAAGCCAAAAATTGGTTCTTTGAAAGGGTAAATAAAATTGACAAACCATTAGCCAGACTCATCAAGAAACAAAGGGAGAAAAATCAAATCAATAAAATTAGAAATGAAAATGGAGAGATCACAACAGACAACACACATATACAAAGGATCATAAGAGACTACTATCAGCAATTATATGGCAATAAAATGGACAACGTGGAAGAAATGGACAAATTCTTAGAAAAGTACAACTTTCCAAAACTGAACCAGGAAGAAATACAAAATCTAACAGACCCATCACAAGCACGGAAATTGAAACTGTAATCAGAAATCTTCCAGCAAACAAAAGCCCAGGTCCAGACGGCTTCACAGCTGAATTCTACCAAAAATTTAGAGAAGAGCTAACACCTATCCTACTCAAACTCTTCCAGAAAATTGCAGAGGAAGGCAAACTTCCAAACTCATTCTATGAGGCCACCATCACCCTAATACCAAAACCTGACAAAGATGCCACAAAAAAAGAAAACTACAGGCCAATATCACTGATGAACATAGATGCAAAAATCCTTAACAAAATTCTAGCAATCAGAATCCAACAACACATTAAAAAGATCATACACCATGACCAAGTGGGCTTTATCCCAGGAATGCAAGGATTCTACAGTATCTGCAAATCAATCAATGTAATACACCACATTAACAAACTGAAGAATAAAAACCATATGATTATCTCAATAGATGCAGAGAAAGCCTTTGACAAAGTTCAACATCCATTTATGATAAAAACTCTCCAAAAGCAGGAATAGAAGGAACATACCTCAACATAATAAAAGCTATATATGACAAACCCACAGCAAACATTATCCTCAATGGTGAAAAATTGAAAGCATTTCCTCTAAAGTCAGGAGCAAGACAAGGGTGCCCACTCTCACCATTACTATTCAACATAGTTTTGGAAGTTTTGGCCACAGCAATCAGAGCAGAAAAAGAAATAAAAGGAATCCAAATTGGAAAAGAAGAAGTAAAACTCTCACTGTTTGCAGATGACATGATCCTCTACATAGAAAACCCTAAAGACTCCACCAGAAAATTACTAGAACTAATCAATGAATATAGTAAAGTTGTAGGATATAAAATCAACACACAGAAATCCCTTGCATTCCTGTACACTAATAATGAGAAAATAGAAAGAGAAATTAAGGAAACAATTCCATTCACCATTGCTACGAAAAGAAAAAAATACTTAGGAATATATCTACGTAAAGAAACTAAAGACGTATATATAGAAAACTATAAAACACTGGTGAAAGAAATCAAAGAGGACACTAATAGATGGAGAAATATACCATGTTCATGGATTGGCAGAATCAATATAGTGAAAATGAGTATACTACCCAAAGCAATTTATAGATTCAATGCAATCCTCATCAAGCTACCAACGGTATTCTTCACAGAGCTAGAACAAATAATTTCTCAATTTATATGGAAATACAAAAAACCTTGAATAGCCAAAGCTATCTTGAGAAAGAAGAATGGAACTGGAGGAATCAACCTGCCTGACTTCAGGCTCTATTACAAAGCCACAGTCATCAAGACAGTATGGTACTGGCACAAAAATATATAACAATCTTAAATGTGCATAACTATACTGTGTCTCCTCCTGACTGATTTTCGAATCTAACAAAATGCTATGGTCCTCATTTAAATCAAAAGTTGAGTTGGACTATCATGATCAAAGGATCAAAACAAGAAGAAGATATAATAATTATAAATATATATGCACCCAACATAGGAGCACCGCAATACATAAGAAAAATGCTATCAAGTATGAAAGGGGAAATTTAACAATAACACAATAATAGTGGGAGACTTTAATATCCCACTCACACCTATGGATAGATCAACTAAACAGAAAATTAACAAAGAAACACAAATTTTAAATGATACTATAGACCAGTTAGACCTAATTGATATCTATAGGACATTTCACCCCCAAACAATAAATTTCACATTTTCTCAAGTGCGCATGGAACCTTCTCCAGGATAGATCACATCCTGGGCCATAAATCTAGCCTTGGTAAATTCAAAAAAATTGAAATCATTCCAAGCATCTTTTCTGACTACAGTGCAATAAGATTAGATCTCAATTACAGGAGAAAAAATATTAAAAATTCAAACATATGGAGTCTGAACAACATGCGGCTGAATAACCAACAAATCACAGAAGAAATCAAAAAGAAATCAAAATATGCATAGAAATGAATTAAAATGAAAAGACAACAATCCAAAACCTATCAGATGAGATCAGATCAGATCAGTCGATCAGTCGTGTCTGACTCTTCACGACCCCATGAACTGCAGCACACCAGGCCTCCCTGTCCATCACCAACTCCCGGAGGTCACTCACACTCACGTCTATCAAGTCAGTGATGCCATCCAGCCATCTCATCCTCTGTTGTCCCCTTCTCCTCTTGCCCCCAATCCCTCCCAGCATCAGAGTCTTCTCCAATGAGTCAACTCTTCGCATTAACTGGCCAAAGTACTGGAGTATCAGCTTCAGCATCATTCCCTCCAAAAATCCCAGGGCTGATCTCCTTCAGAATGGACTGGTTGGATCTTCTTGCAGTCCAAGGGACTTTCAAGAGTCTTCTCCAACACCACGGTTCAAATGCATCAATTCTTCGCAACTCAGCCTTCTTTACAGTCCAACTCTCACATCCATACATGACCACTGGAAAAACCATAGCCTTGACTAGACGGACCTTTGTTGGCAAAGTAATATCTCTGCTTTTGAATATGCTATCTAGGTTGGTCATAACTTTCCTTCCAAGGAGTAAGCGTCTTTTAATTTCATGGCTGCAGTCACCATCTGCACTGATTTTGGAGCCCAGAAAAACAAAGTCTGACACTGTTTCCACTGTTTCCTCATCTATTTCCCATGAAGTGATGGGACCAGATGCCATGATCTTCGTTTTCTGAATGTTGAGCTTTAAGCCAACTTTTTCACTCTTCACTTTCATGTCATCAAGAGGCTTTTTAGTTCCTCTTCACTTTCTGCCAAAAGGGTGGTGTCATCTGCATATCTGAGGTTCTTGATATTTCTCCCAGCAATCTTGATTCCAGCTTGTGTTTCTTCCAGTCCAGCGTTTCTCATGATGTACTCTGCATATAAGTTAAATAAACAGGGTGACAATATACAGCCTTGATGAACTCCTTTTCCTATTTGGAACCAGTCTGTTGTTCCATGTCCAGTTCTAACTGTTGCTTCCTGACCTGCATACAAATTTCTCAAGAGGCAGATCAGGTGGTCTGGTATTCCCATCTCTTTCAGAATTCTCCACAGTTTATTGTGATCCACAAAGTCAAAGGCTTTGGCATAGTCAATAAAGCAGAAATAGATGTTTTTCTGGAACTCTCTTGCTTTTTCCATGATTCAGCAGATGTTGGCAATTTGGTCTCTGGTTCCTCTGCCGTTTATAAAACCCACTTGAACATGGACACTGTAAAAGCAGTGCTAAGGGGAAAGTTCATAGCAATACAGGCATACGTCAAGAAACAAGAAAAAAGTCAAATAAATAACCTAACTCTACACCTAAAGCAACTAGAAAGGGAAGAAATGAAGAACCCCAGGGTTAGTAGAAGGAAAGAAATCTTTAAAATTAGGGCAGAAATAAATGCAAAAAAAGCAAAGGAGACCATAGCAAAAATCAACAAAGCCAAAAACTGGTTCTTTGAAAGGATAAATAAAATTGACAAACCATTAGCCAGACTCATCAAGAAACAAAGGGAGAAAAATCAAATCAATAAAATTAGAAATGAAAATGGAGAGATCACAACAGACAACACACAAATACAAAGGATCATAAGAGACTACTATCAGCAATTATATGGCAATAAAATGGACAACGTGGAAGAAATGGACAAATTCTTAGAAAAGTACAACTTTCCAAAACTGAACCAGGAAGAAACAGAAAATCTTAACAGACCCATCACAAGCACGGAAATTGAAACTGTAATCAGAAATCTTCCAGCAAATAAAAGCCCAGGTCCAGACAGCTTCACAGCTGAATTCTACCAAAAATTTAGAGAAGAGCTAACACCTATCCTACTTAAACTGTTCCAGAAAATTGCAGAGGAAGATAAACTTCCAAATTCATTCTATGAGACCACCATTACCCTAATACCAAAACCTGACAAAGATACCACAAAAAAAGAAAACTACAGGCCAATATCACTTAATAACATAGATGCAAAAATTCTTAATAAAATTCTAGCAATCAGAATCCAACAACACATTAAAAAGATCATACACCATGACCAAGTAGGCTTTATCCCAGGAATGCAAGGATTCTTCAATATCTGCAAATCAATCAATGTAATACACCACATTAACAAACTGAAAAATAAAAACCATATGATTATATCAATAGATGCAGAGAAAGCCTTTGACAAAGTTCAACATCCATTTATGATAAAAACTCTCCAGAAAGCAGGAATAGAAGGAACATACCTCAACATAATAAAAGCTATATATGACAAACCCACAGCAAACATTATCCTCAATGGTGAAAAATTGAAAGCATTTCCCCTAAAGTCAGGAACAAGACAAGGGTGCCCACTCTCACCATTACTATTCAACATAGTTTTGGAAGTTTTGGTCACAGCAATCAGAGCAGAAAAAGAAATAAAATTAATCCAGATTGGAAAAGAAGTAAAGCTCTCACTGTTTGCAGATGACATGATCCTCTACATAGAAAACCCTAAAGACTCCACCAGAAAATTACTAGAGCTAATCAACGAATATAGTAAAGTTTCAGGATATAAAATTAACACACAGAAATCCCTTGCATTCCTGTACACTAATAGTGAGAAAATAGAAAGAGAAATTAAGGAAACAATTCCATTCACCATTGCAACGAAAAGAATAAAATACTTAGGAATATATCTACCTAAAGAAACTAAAGACGTATATATAGAAAACTATAAAACACTGGTGAAAGAAATCAAAGAGGACACTAATAGATGGAGAAATATACCATGTTCATGGATCAGAAGAATCAATATAGTGAAAATAAGTATACTACCCAAAGCAATCTGTAGATTCAATACAATCCCTATCATGCTACCAACGGTATTTTTCACAGAGCTAAAACAAATAATTTCACAATTTATATGGAAATACAAAAAACCTCGAATAGCCAAAGCAATCTTGAGAAAGAATAACAGAACTTGAGGAATCAACCTGCCTCAGTCATCAAGACAGTATGGTACTGGCACAAAGACAGAAATATAGATCAATGGAACAAAATAGAAGGCCCAGAGATAAACCCACTCACCTATGGACACCTTATCTTTGACAAAGGAGGCAAGAATATACAATGGATTAAAGACAATCTCTTTAACAAGTCGTGCTGGGAAAACTGGTCAACCATTTGTAAAAGAATGAAACTAGAACACTTTCTAACACCATACACAAAAATAAACTCAAAATGGATTAAAGATCTAAACATAAGACCAGAAACTATAAAACTCCTAGAGGAGAACATAGGCAAAACACTCTCCGACATACATCACAGCAGGATCCTCTATGACCCACCTCCCAGAATGTTGGAAATAAAAGCAAAAATAAACAAATGGGATCTAATTAAAATTAAAAAGCTTCTGCACAACAAAAGAAATTATAAGCAAGATGAAAAGACAGCCTTCAGAATGGGAGAAAATAATAGCAAATGAAGCAACAGACAAACAACTAATTTCAAAAACATACAAGCAACTCCTACAGCTCAATTCCAGAAAAATAAATGACCCAATTAAAAAATGGGCCAAAGAACTAAATAGACATTTCTCCAAAGAAGACATACAGAAGGCTAACAAGCACATGAAAAGATGCTCAACATCACTCATTATCAGAGAAATGCAAATCAAAACCACTATGAGGTACCATTTCATGCCAATCAGAATGGCTGCCATCCAAAAGTCTACAAGAAATAAATGTTGGAGAGGGTGTGGAGAAAAGGGAACCCTCTTACACTGTTGGTGGGAATGCAAACTAGTACAGCCACTATGAAGAACAGTGTGGAGATTTCTTAAAAAACTGAAAATAAAACTGCCATATGACCCAGCAATCCCATTGCTGGGCATACACACCGAGGAAACCAGAATTGAAAGAGACACGTGTACCCCAATGTTCATCGCAGCACTGTTTATAATAGCCAGGACATGGAAGCAACCTAAATGTCCATCAGCAGATGAATGGATAAAGAAAGCAGTGGTACATATACACAGTGGAGTATTACTGAGCATTTAAAAAGAATACATTTGAATCAGTTCTAACGAGGTAGATGAAACTGGAGCCTATTATACAGAGTGAAGTAAGCCAGAAAGAAAAACACCAATACAGTATACTAACACATATATATGGAATTTAGGAAGATGGTAACGACAACCCTGTATGCGAGACAGCAAAAGAGACACAGATGTATAAAACAGTCTTTTGGACTCTATGGGAGATCAGGTGGGTGGGTGGGATAATTTGGGAGAATGGCATTAAAACATGTATAATATCATATAAGAAACAAATGGCCAGTCCAAGTTCGATGCAGGATACAGGAAGCTTTGGGCTGGTGCACTGGAATGACCCAGAGGGATGGTATGGGGAGGGAGGTGGGAGGGGGGTTCAGGATGGGGAACATGTGTACACCCGTGGCAGATGCATGTTGATGTATGGCAAAACCAATACAATATTGTAAAGTAAAAATAATAATAATTTTAAAAATAAAAAAAAAAAGAAAATCATTTCTTGATTTGTTCTTCTGAAATTGTTTTCCATTTCACCCTACAGAGCCAGAGGCATAATGAGGAGCTTCTAGCCACATCTACAATAACATCTTGACATTTCTCACATACTTTAGGTCCTTGGAAAACAGCTGGATATAGAAGTCATTCAATTCTTCCAGCTGTGAGTTTTTATCTTTTGCTTTTGCTTTTTAAATTTTACCAATTCATTTCTACTCTCCTAGAAAAGCTTCAGGTTATAAAAACATCCATTTGTTTTAACAGTAGTGATTCTGGGATAGCACTTTTTATCCTAAAAGACCATGAACAGCCAAGCAGAGCAGCTTTGGCTATGTTACATGGGCCTTCCAACTCCATGCTAGACCTAGATGAGCTTCACACTCTGCAAAAGCACTGAGAGACAAATCAGTTAATTTCATAAATACTTGGTGTTAATTACAAATTCAGTGGTGAATTTTGTTGTAAGTAGGATCAGTTTGACATTTTGGAAACTCTCCAGAATCCAGGTTTAAGGTGTGCATAAGGTGGGTAGACTAAGCAGCTAAGATTCATACCAAAAGGTTTTATCCCTGTCTCTGAGCTGTTAGAATGTATGTGTCAGCCAAAGCCTTTACTTCTTGTTTATACACGTCTTTCCTCCAGGGAGTTCTCCTCACATTTATTAGCTTTTCAATCATCTACCTATTCCCTCAGAGAAAACAAAGTGGGGAAACATGGGTTATATGGACTCTTTCACTCCTGAGTGGGACTATGAGTTTCAGAGGGAACAAATAAGTAAGTTGAATCTGAATTTTTTTTAATGCTGTCTTAAGACATTTGTGGCATAATCATGTAAATTTTATTGCTTTAATCCCTGAAGTGTCTACTGAGAGTAAGAGATGAACTCTTCCTCATGAGGATCCTTAGTGTTAATCAATTCACAATTTAATGTGGATAAAAGCTTTACAGCATGGTAGCAATAATGTTGGTCAAATTTTCACACATAATACACAAACCTATCAGATTCTCTTCTGGTCAAGTCCTATTCCCTTGCCTTCACTATAAGGATTTATGAGATCTGTCTTAGTTAGGAATAAATCACTGAATTTCCTCATCTGTAAAATGAGGCCTCTGGCCTAGTCCATGTATTATGCCCCAAGTACTTGCTAAGAATGAAAGATGTGAAAAGTTCCTTGAAAATGAAAGTAAAAGTCACTCAGTCATGTCCAGCTCTTTGTAACCCCATGGACTCTACAATTCTTCAGGCCAGAATACTGGAGTGGGTAGCCTATCCCTTCTCCAGGGGATCTTTCCGACCCAGGACTCAAACTGGGGTCTCCTGCATTGCAGGCGGATTCTTTACCAGCTGAGCTACAAGGGAAAATTTCCTTACTCATGTGGTCCACTGGAGAAGGAATGGCAAACCACTTCAGTATTCCTGCCTTGAGAACCCCATGAACAGTATGAAAAGACAAAATGATAGGATACTGAAAGAGGAACTCCCCAGGTCAGTAGGTGCCCAATATGCTACTGGAGATCAGTGGAGGAATAACTCCAGAAAGAATGAAGGGATGGAGCCAAAGCAAAAACAATACCCAGTTGTGGATGTGACTGGTGATAGAAGCAAGGTCCGATGCTGTAAAGAGCAATTTTGCATAGGAACCTGAAATGTCAGGTCCATGAATCAAGGCAAATTGTAAGTGTTCAAACAAGAGATGGCAAGAGTGAATGTCAACATTCTAGGAATCAGCGAACTAAAATGAACTGGAATGGATGTATTTAACTCAGATGACCATTATATCTACTCCTGCAGACAGGAATCCCTCAGAAGAAATGGAGTAGCCATCATGGTCAACAAAAGAGTCCAAAATGCAGTACTTGGATGCAATCTCAAAAACGACAGAATTATCTTTCTCGTTTCCAAGGCAAACCATTCAATATCACAGTAATCCAAGTCTATGCCCCAACCAGT
Source organism: Tragelaphus eurycerus (assembly GCA_935064755.1). NCBI lineage: Eukaryota > Metazoa > Chordata > Mammalia > Artiodactyla > Bovidae > Tragelaphus > Tragelaphus eurycerus. The sequence continues at coordinate 560,387 of CAKXYN010000107.1, forward strand.
AATGCTGAAGAAGCTGAAATTGAACGGTTCTATGAAGACCTACAAGACCTTTTAGAACTAACACCCCCCAAAAGATGTCCTTTTCATTAGAGGGAATTGGAATGCAAAAGTAGGAAATCAAGAAACACCTGGGGTAACAGGCAAATTTGGCCTTGGAATACGAAATGAAGCAGGGCAAAGGCTAATAGAATTTTGCCAAGAGAACGCACTGGTCATAGCAAACACCCTCTTCCAAGAATATAAGAGAAGACTCTATACATGGACATCACCAGATGGTCAACACCGAAATCAGATTGATTATATTCTTTGCAGCCAAAGATGGAGAAGCTCTATGCTGCTGCTGCTGCTGCTAAGTCGCTTCAGTCGTGTCTGACTCTGTGCGACCCCATAGATGGCAGCCCACCTGGCTTCTCGTCCCTGGGATTCTCCAGGCAAGAACACTGGAGTGGGTTGCCATTTCCTTTTCCAATGCATAAAAGTGAAAAGTGAAAGTTAAGTCACTCAGTTGTGTCCGACCCTTAGCGACCCCATGGACTGCAGCCCACAAGGGTCATCCATCCATGGAATTTTCCAGGCAAGAGTACTGGAGTGGGGTGCCATTGCCTTCCCCGGGAGAAGCTCTATACAGGCAGCAAAAACAAGATCGGGAGCTGACTGTGGCTCAAATCATGAACTCCTTAAAGCCAAATTCAGACTTACACTGAAGAAAGTAGGGAAAACCACTAGACCATTCAGGTAGGACCTAAATCAAATCCCTTATGATTATACAGTGGAAGTGAGAAATAGATTTAAGGGACTAGATCTGATAGATAGACTGCCTGATGAACTATAAACAGAGGTTCATGGCATTGTATAGGAGACAGGGATCAAGACCATCCCCATGGAAAAGAAATGCAAAAAGCAAAATGGCTGTCAAGGGAGGCCTTACAAATAGCTGTGAAAAGAAGAGAAGTGAAAAGCAAAGGAGAAAAGGAAAGATATAAACATCTGAATGCAGAGTTCCAAAGAATAGCAAAAAGAGATAAGAAAGCCTTCTTCAGCAATCAATGCAAAGAAATAGAGGAAAACAACAGTATGGGAAAGACTAGAGATCTCTTCAAGAAAATTAGAGATACCAAGGGAACATTTCATGCAAAAATGGGCTCAATAAAGGACAGAAATGGTATGGACCTAACAGAAGCAGAAGATATTAAGAAGAGGTGGCAAGAATACACAGAACTATACAATAAAGATCTTCACAACCCAGATAATCACAATGGTGTGATCACTGACCTAGAGCCAGACATCCTGGAATGTGAAGTCAAGTAGGCCTTAGAAAGCATCACTACAAACAAAGCTAGGTGGACGTGATGGAATTCCAGTGGACCTATTTCAAATCCTGAAAGATGATGCTGTGAAAGTGTTGCACTCAATATGTCAGCAAATTTGGAAAACTCAGCAGTGGCCACAGGACTGGAAAAGCTCAGTTTTCATTCCAATCCCAAAGAAAGGCAATGCCAAAGAATGCTCAAACTACCACACAATTGCACTCATCTCACATGCTAGTAAAGTAATGCTCAAAATTCTCCAAGCCAGGCTTCAGCAATATGTGAACCGTGAACTTCCTGATGTTCAAGCTGGATTTGGAAAAGGCAGAGGAATCAGAGACCAAATTGCCAACATCCGCTGGATCATGGAAAAAGCAAGAGAGTTCCAGAAAAACATCTATTTCTGCTTTATTGACTATGCCAAAGCCTTTGACTGTGTGGATCACAATAAACTGTGGACAATTCTGAAAGAGATGGGAATTCCAGACCACCTGATCTGCCTCTTGAGAAATCTGTATGCAGGTCAGGAAGCAACAGTTAGAACTGGTCATGGAACAACAGACTGGTTCCAAATAGGAAAAGGAGTACATCAAGGCTGTATATTGTCACCCTGCTTATTTAACTTATATGCAGAGTACATCATGAGAAACACTGGGCTGGAAGAAGCACAAGCTGGAATCAAGATTGCCGGGAGAAATATTAAGAACCTCACATATACAGATGACACCCTTATGGCAGAAAGTGAAAAACTAAAGAGCCTCTTGATGAAAGTGAAAGAGGAGAGTGAAAAAGTTGGCTTAAAGCTCAACATTCAGAAAACGAAGATCATGGCATCTGGTCCCATCACTTCATGGGAAATAGATGGGGAAACAGTGAAAAGTGTGTCAGACTTTATTTTCTGGGGCTCCAAAATCACTGCAGATGGTGATTGCAGCCATGAAATTAAAAGACGCTTACTCCTTGGAAGGAAAGTTATGACCAACCTAGATAGCATATTCAAAAGCAGAGACATTAGTTTGCCAACAAAGGTCTGTCTAGTGAAGACTGTGGTTTTTCCAGTGGTCATGTGTGGATGTGAGAGTTGGACTGTGAAGAAAGTTGAGCTCCAAAGAATTGATGCTTTTGAACTGTGGTGTTGGAGAAGACTCTTGAGAGTCCCTTGGACTGCAAGGAGATCCAACCAGTCCATCCCAAAGGAGATCAGCCCTGGGTGTTCTTTGGAAGGACTGATGCTATAGGTGAAACTCCAATACTTTGGCCACCTCATGTGAAGAGTTAACTCATTGGAAAAGGCTCTGTTGCTGGGAAGGATTGCGGGCAGGAGGAGAAGGGGATGACAGAAGATGAGATGGCTGGATGGCATCACTGACTCGATGGATGTGAGTTTGAGTGAATTCCGGGAGATGGTGTTGGACAGGGAGGCCTGGCGTGCTGCGATTCATGGGGTCTCAAAGAGTCGGACATGACTGAGCAACTGAACTTGTAAAAAAGCAATTACATATGGCTAGTCAGGCAGATTATTACAGATCAAATGTCCTTTAAGGGAAATACAAAGACTTTATGATACTATGATCTGAGTGAGAATAAAAAGAAAAAATATAGGACTTCCTTTGTAGTCTTGTGGTTAAGATTCTGTGCTTCCAATGCAGGAGGAATGGGTTTGATCCCTGTTGGGGGAACTCAGATTCCACATGCTGTGTGGTATGGCCAATTGAAAAAAAATTACATAATTATCTGTTACTGTGTTCTGTCTTCCAATATGTGTATCTAATGGATCATGGTTATGATCTTAATCAATGAGGCTTTCCTAGGTTGGTCACCATTTGGAGGTATTTATATGATTATTAGGTTGTATTATGTTTATACGGAATTCCCTGGTGGCTCAGAGGTTAAAGCGTCCACCTGCAATGCGGGAGACCTGGGTTTGATTTCTGGATTGGGAAGATCCCCTGGAGAAGGAAATGGCAACCCACTCCAGTATTCCTGCCTGGAGAATCCCATGGATGGAGGAGCCTGGTGGGCTACAGTCCATGGGGTCGCAAAGAGTCAGACATGACTGAGCAACTTCACTAACTCATGAAATTATTAATGTTTTGGAGATATTGTCTTTGCATGCATAATTTTAATTACTCCTGACAACAGTCAAAAGAAGAAAACATTATTATCCTTATCTTACAAATTAAATGCGATACAGAAAAAAATTACAAAAGAGACTTACTTGGGATATTATAGGCAGTGAGTGGTACAGCTGAGATTTGAATTCAGGTCTTTAATTTTTAAATATTAATACATGTTTGTTCCAATACATGGAACATTTGCCACCAATGACATGTTTCATCTTTATTTGAATTATTCTAATAGTTTGAATTATGTAATTCACAAAATGGAATGTATCTGTATTGGTTATTTTGGAAATACTGGGTTTTTGGACAAATTGGGAGCATCTCAACTGTCATGAGTAGAAGATGGATAAATGCCATCCCTTGCTGGAAGAGGCATCCCTGGGGAGTTTGCAGCATGTGTGGACTCTAAAGGGTGCTTCATGATTGCTCTTTGCTCTGTGCATGTGTTCATGCTAAATCTCTTCATTCATGTATGACTCTTTGTGACCTTATGGACCATAGCCCACCAGGCTCCTCTATCTGTGGGAATCTCCAGGCAAGAATAATGGAGTGGGTCACTGTGCCTCCTCCAGGTGATCCTCCCAATGCAGGGATCAAACTCATGCCTCTTACATTTCCTGTAGCGGCAGGTGAGTTCTTTTTTTTTTTTAATATAAATTTATTTATTTTAATTGGAGGCTAATTACTTTACAATATTGTATTGGTTTTGCCATACATCAACATAAATCCACCATGGGTATACACATGTTCCCCATCCTGAACCCCCTCCCACATCCCTCCCTGTACCATCCCTCTGGGTTGTCCCAGTGCACCAGCCCCAAGAATCCTGTATCATGCATCAAACCTGGACTGGCAATTTGTTTCATATATGGTATTATACATGTTTCAATGCCATTCTCCCAAATCATCCCACCCTCTCCCTCTCCCACAGAGTCCAAAAAACTGGTCTATACATCTGTGTCTCTTTTGCTGTCTTGCATACAGGGTTACCACTAGTGCCACCTGGGAAACCCCCATGATTGTTCTGCTGCTGCTGCTAAGTCACATCAGTCGTGTCCAACTCTGCACGACCCCATAGACAGCAGCCCACCAGGCTCTTATCCCTGGGATTCTCCAGGCAAGAATACTGGAGTGGGTTGCCATTTCCTTCTCCAATGCATGAAAGTGAAAAGTGAAAGTAAAGTTGCTCAGCCGTGTCCGACTCTTTGCAACCCCATGGACTGCAGCCTACCAGGCTCCTCTGTCCATGGGATTTTCCAGGCAAGAGTACTGGCATGGGTTGCCATTGCCTTCTCCATGATTGTCTATGATCTGGTAAATCTGGGGAAGGAGGTTTTGTGGGTGTTTTCTAAAAGATATTTGACAAAAGAACAACGTTCAAGGCTAAGATTATTACTGCCATACATGATGGCATTAGTTTTCAACTTTTATTTTGTCCCAACATTCCTATGGGATGCAGTACACTGATATCAGTAATAATGTGTGGTTCTCTCCTCCACCAATTCATAGCCACGTGGACACAGGCTCTAAGCCTGTTTGAGTGAGCTTAGGGTAGGGTGGTGAGGCCTCAGTAGAAATCTGGAAAAGTCCCCTTTCTCAGATGACTCAGCTATGGGTGGTAGAACAGGTAGGGAGAACAGTATTCCCACTAAGTAAACTCAGTCCTTATTAGCACAAAACACGTCTTTCAGCAAATTGTTAGAAATACAGCCTAAAAAAGTTCCAAACAATTTCCCCTTCCTCCAGCCTGGTGTAGCTCCATGTGCTTGATAAGTATAAAGCTGTTCTTCAGTCTTGACTCTCGTCTCAGGGTCAGTTGGAACACAATCTCCACAACCATCGGCAGTGACCCTTCTTAGCACGAGTCTCCACGTTTCACTAGAAACACAGAATGGCTCTAAGTACCTGTTAGAAGATTAAAACCTCAATCTCTTTGCCCTTTGATAATTACCAACAGCTCAGTTTATTTACTAAAAAAAAAAAAAGAAGAAGAAGAAAGAAGAAAAGAAAGAAAAGAAAAACATACATAACAAAAAATTTAGCCTTACCAGAAATTAATGAAACTCAAAATCATTTTTCATTTCAGGGAATGTCATCTAAAACCTGAATTTTTAGCTTTTCTTGAAAATCTAGAGATCTGGACTATCCTTAGTCTTCATTCCTGGATGACAACAGTTGGCAAAATCTGTGTCAGTATCCCCATGAAAATGGGACATGCCATCTCTAGTTCTTTCCTGGTCTCCAGTGAATTCTCCCTATTGTCTCACACATCTTCCTGCTCATTTGCCTGGCCTCTGTTGGCTTTTGAGTTTGAAAACCCTGAGGAAGTGCTCTTCTCTGCTCCAATCATTTGTGGCCAGAGAGGTGGAGTCAGGTGACAAGAAACAAGCCCCTATTTGTAAGAAATGATATGGTCCTGCTCCCTCAGCAGAGGGCCATGGATATAGATAGAATACCTTCAGAAGGGAGCTAAGGGTATAGCAGACATTCTTGGCTTCCCTTATCCATTACACAAACAGGGAAAATGATCTATTTTTGTAAATTTCAACATATACTGTTAAATTACATAGAGATATGGTTACAATATATTATGAGAAAGCAGGTTCAAATCAATAAGATAGTATCCCACTTTGATAATAAATGAATAAATTTATACGCAGGCATTGCTTGTTACCTGCATCGAATCATTTCTTGGTTTGATATGATGGATATCAAATTTACAAGTAGTGGAGAATGGGTCTTATACTGTTTCAAGCCCATCCAAAAACCTCAACCAATTTTCCAAAATTTAACTAAATACTCTTAAACACCTATATAGGGAGACAAGATGCCTAGTAGAAAGACCTTGAGTTCCTCTCAGGAAAACACCAAAGTCACAACTAATTGGTTAACAACCATTAAAAAAAAAAGAAAAGAAAAACTGGAACCTACCAAAAAATACTCCACATCCAAAGACATAAAATAGAAATCAAAACTTTAGATGGGGGACACTCATAATATAAACACCTGTATAACTCCAAAGATTTCTGCATAAATCTATTAGGTAAAATGTGAATTACATAATTATTTAATGGGTTTTTGGGGAGATGTATTTTAATGTATAATAGATCAGATCAGATCAGTCGCTCAGTCGTGTCCGACTCTTTGAAATCCCATGAACCGCAGCACGCCAGGCCTCCCTGTCCATCACCAGCTCCCGGAGGTCACCCAGACTCACACCCATCAAGTCAGTGATGCCATCCAGCCATCTCATCCTCTGTCGTCCCCTTCTCCTCCTGCCCTCAATCCCTCCCAGCATCAGAGTCTTCTCCAATGAGTCAACTCTTCGCATGAGGTGGCCAAAATACTGGAGTTTCAGCTTTAACATCATTCCTTCTAAAGAAATTCCAGGATTGATCTCCTTCAGAATGGACTGGTTGGATCTTCTTGCAGTCCAAGAGACTCTCAAGAGTCTTCTCCAACACCACAGTTCAAAAGCATCAATTCTTCGGCGCTCAGCCTTCTTCACAGTCCAGCTCTCACATCCATAATAATATGCAACAATAAGAAGAAATCTGTTTTTCTTCTGTACAAGCATATGCTGTAATGCAAACTAAAAACTACTATATATTTTAAAGTTATGAAGTGAATATAGACAGAACTTGGTTAAATAAACAAACATGAAAATTTTTAAAATGATTATTTACCTAGTAAGGAGTGAGTTACAGAGAGGAAGATGAAACCTCAGTTATGTAAACAGTGACGGCTCTCGGGGATGGATGCGGTGTGGGCTCACAGTGAGCAAGTGAAACAGCACATGCCCACAGTGCATCTATGTTCAAGTCCAAGCATCTCGTGGACAGTCATCTCTTTTTGGCCCTTGAGTCTCCAGAAGCGGATGGCCATGAACCATTATCTAAAATGGTAGATAACCAAGGACCAAAAGAAGTAAACAAAAGACCTGCAAAAACAAATATTGCATCTGCATAATTCCACGTTTTCTAAAGATCCAGCCACAGGTATTTCTGGCTCCTTTCTTTCTCGTCCTTTGACCTAGAATGAACGTCAGGTTAAACAAGTTTCTTGGTTGTAAGTTTTTTGTACCATCTGCTTCACTAAATCTAACCTCCTGCCTAAGATTTAGGATTTTTGTTTTGCGTTAATCACTTCCTTGAAACCTTGGAAGTCAGCAACAATTGCAGGACCAGTTTTTCTCCATATTCCATTCACTGTTTGTTATGATACATGCCAAACCCAGTTGATAAATCTGAAGACCTTCTGAATGTCAAAACTCTTCCATAAATCCTGAATCGAAGCAGTGTTGCCGGCAACACCAGACCATATATCAGCATTTAAGCACCACGTAGTACATCACCATCTGTAAACAATGTGCCTTGAAGGCTGCAGGACTCTCAGAGGCTACAATAAAGCATAATGCTGGGAGGCATAAAGACCACTGTGACATTATCTCCGTAATTGTCAACACTAGAAGGACATCTGGGAGCATTGTCTATTATCAAAAAAGCATTGTTTGCAGGTTTTCCATCTTTTTGTACCCTTTGATAAGTGGAAACAGTTAGTTCCTCTTGTAATCTCTGAACGGTGCCTTGGTCACCCAGTCTTTATGAACTGGATATCACATAACAAACAATTTATTTTTCAATAGTCTCTAAAAGGCAACGGGGGTTTTGAAGTGATACACCAGCGGAGCTTTTAGCTTAGAATCACATTCACTTCTGAGCAGTCTTAGCCTGTTTGGGATGGTTTATGTTCTGGCACTTTTATCTCCTTTTTCTGAAATGAACGAACGAGATAACATTTGTTTTCAAAATAACCCAATTTCATCAACATTAAAATTTTGTTTTGCAGTTTAGTCACCTTTGTCAATAGTTTTCTGCGATTCATGGGCTCATCTACTTTCTTAACAGGCTTTTTGACATTCTTAGAAGACATTTTCATGTCATAATGTGGAGAAGGTGATGAGATAATGCACAACATGTTTAAAGTGTGCAAGCACAGGATTCAGTCTTGCCAAAAGAAGAGCTGAGAGCCTACACCAGCACGCTCTTTTCTCTCCTGAATCTGAACACAGATCAAACAGTTTTGCTGCTGTAACAATATGGATTTGTTATAACAAGCCTTCCTTTCAGATGTTGTGTTTTGGTAAAAAAAATTACAAGTCATTTTTAAGTCATTTAAACAAAGATTTGGATAGTGAGATTAAGGTGGCAAGAATTATTTTTCACATAAAAGGATACTAACCAAGGTTAATAGTAACTATCCCTGAAAGATGGAACAAAGTAATTTTAACAAATTTTCTTTTTATCAAGTCTTATAATCTATTGAAAATGAGTATGTATCAGTTTTATAATTAAATGAAGAAAATAGATAGTAGAATACAATGCCTGCTACCTGGACTAGCAGAGTATTTCTCAGCTGAAACACAGTTTTGGTCCTCCATGCAGAAAGGCACTTTAACAATTTTTCCCATCCACTTATGCTGCATAACTTTATTTAAAATGTAGCAAGGTATTGGACTTCCCTGGTGGTACAGTGAATGAGAATCCACCTGCCAATGCAGAGGACACAGATTCAATCCCTGATCCAGGAAGATTCCACATGCCATGGAGCAATTAGGCCTGTACACCACAACTATTGAAGCCTGTGATCTATAGCCCTCCAGCCACAAATGCTGAAGCCCATGTGTCCTAGAGACCATGCTCTGCAACAAAAGAAGCGACCACAGTGAGCAGCCCGCCCACCACAGCTAGAGAGTAGCCCCCAGTCATCACAACTAGGAAAAAGCCTGAGAAGCAATGAAGACACTGCTGCTGCTGCTAAGTCGCTTCAGTCGTGTCCAACTCTGTGCAACCCCATAGACGGCAGCCCACCAGGCTCCCCCGTCCCTGGGATTCTCCAGGCAAGAACACTGGAGTGGGTTGCCATTTCCTTCTCCAAGCATGAAAGTGAAAAGTCAAAGTGAAGTCACTCAGTCGTGTCCGACTCTTAGCGACCCCATGGACTGCAGCCCACCAGGCTGCCCCGTCCATGGGATTTTCCGGGCAAGAGTACTGGAGTGGGGTGCCATTGCTTTCTCCAATGAAGACACAGCAATGCAAAAAAAAAAAAAAAAAAGTAGCAAGATATTGGAATCAGTTTCAGCAAAGGCCACCAATAAGCTCAGAGTCAAACAAAAGATGACAAAGGGTGTGAGAAACAGTTTTAAACTTTTAGTGCAACTGTCTGTCAAAGGTATAAAAAGGCTTTGTAGAAGAGGTGGGACAAAAAATTTGCGGTGCTGTGTCATTTTCCCTCACCCCTTCCCTTGGGAGGAAAAAGGATGTTTCCTTCAGTTTTACCTCAGCTTGGAGAAAGGGGCTTTAAGGAGAACATTGCAAGAACTGTATATGTGTTTTCTGGAATGTGGAAGGGCACAGGGGACTGATCTCTGGCATCCCTCCCCACCCTGACCCCCTACCTCCCACCCCCGCACAGCCCCAGTGGTCCACCTGAGGAAGAAGAGCCTGGAAAGAGCCCAGGCAGCAGGTGCGCTAGCTACACTTGCCCCGCTAGTGAGGAGGAGACAGCACCACCTGCCCAGTAAGATGCTTCCTGACACTGACTTTTCCACTCTTCTTCAGAGTCGAGGAATCTGGGACAACTTAGTCATGGTGCTAGCAAGTGGGCTAGAGGGTGGGAGCAGGAGGGTGGGGTGAGGGGGTCAGGGAGTGGTTGTGTAGTAAGGAATGAGAGAAGGAACATTTCAAAACTTAGAAGTGAGATGCAAGACTTTGCCCTCTTTTATCACCACAGACTTCCAGCCCAGCCTGAAATGAAAAGTTCAGCTTTCAAATGAAGTTCAGAGTTTTATTTTCATGGGCTAAACATAAAAAAAAAAAAAAAAAAACTAAAAGGAAACTATTCTGTCTGATGACTAAAAATGAGTGGAAACATTTCATCTTCTGAGAATGATAAAAGAACTTGAGGGACCTGTCCTAAACTTCACAAAAATCAACAGGCATTAAATAATGATAGCGTGGGAGTGGGAGAAGAACGTTGCTCATGACTGCACCTTATCAAGTTGTTTGTGCGTATTCACTAACACTCCCGTGTGTGCCATCTGTTACCCTTTCTAGGAAGAAGTTATGGGTATGCCATATCCGACACTGAGCAGAGCTTCTCTACCAGAGCCCACAGGAAGTAATTCGCCCCAGCTCTGTTTCAACATAGCTCTCCTCCACAGCAAACTGTTTGTTTTTGTGTTATACTTACTGGAAATCGAGGAACTGGTGCTGCTGGCAGAGGAACTGGGTTTTGTTCAGCTGTTCAAACATCCAGAATAAAATGTGTAGTGCACTTCTAACAATAGGCCAGATACTCTGCAAGCATTTTGAGTACGAACCTCAATCCTAGCCTTCACTTATCATTCCTATTCTTCTCCCCCATGGCTTTATCTTTTTGCGTAGCATGCTTTTATGCAAACCACTTTAAATCCTTTCTAAAATATGGTACAGCAATTTACATATTTATCACAAATAGTAAAACTAATTTGCACTAAACTTAATCTTGAACGTAACTTTGTTCTGATAATTGTGAAGGTACTTTAGCATCTTGCATTGCCTTAAGGACATCAATATGAACATCAAATATTATTGTGCTATACGTGTGATTAAGCTAATAAGGAGTCTTATTAATGGTAGATCTAATAAAGAAGCTTTCTCTGTATTACTAGCCTGGGGTAGGTGGGGAATGAAGAAGAATATTCTGAAATCATTCTCTTTAATTCTGAGATATTTCTAAGTAAACATACATCTACATCAAAGGCATTTAGTTATAAAGAAACAATACTGTGTTTGTCTAACAATGCTATTTGTACACATGCAAGATTTTATCTACATATACACATATGTATGTATCAGATCATATCAGATCAGTCGCTCAGTCGTGTCTGACTCTTTGCGACCCCATGAACTGCACCATGCCAGGCCTCCCTGTCCATCACCAACTCCCGGAGGTCACTCAGATTCACATCCATCGAGTCAGTGATGCCATCCAGCCATCTCATCCTCTGTCGTCCCCTTCTCCTCCTGCTCCCAATCCCTCCCAGCATCAGAGTCTTCTTCAATGAGTCAACTCTTCGCATGAGGTGGCCAAAATAATGGAGTTTCAGCTTTAGCATCATTCCTTCCAAAGAAATCCCAGGGCTGATCTCCTGCAGAATGGACTGGTTGGATCTCCTTGCAGTCCAAGGGACTCTCAAGAGTCTTCTCCAACACCACAGTTCAAAAGCATCAATTCTTCGGCACTCATCCTTCTTCACAGTTCAGCTCTCACATCCATACATGACCACAGGAAAGACCATAGCCTTGACTAGACGAATCTTTGTTGGCAAAGTAATGTCTCTGCTTTTGAATATGCTATCCAGGTTGGTCATAACTTTCCTTCCAAGGAGTAAGCGTCTTTTAATTTCATGGCTGCAGTCACCATCTGCAGTGATTTTGGAGCCCAGAAAAATAAAGTCTGACACTGTTTCCACTGTTTCTCCATCTATTTCCCATGTAGTGATGGGACCGGATGCCATGATCTTCGTTTTCTGAATGTTGAGCTTTAAGCCAACTTTTTCACTCTGCACTTTCACTTTAATCAAGAGGCTTTTTAGCCCCTCTTCACTTTCTGCCATAAGGGTGGTGTCATCTGCATATCTGAGGTTCTTGATATTTCTCCCAGCAATCTTGATTCCAACTTCTGTTTCTTCCAGTCCAGCATTTCTCATGATGTACTCTGCATATAAGTTAAATAAACATGGTGACAATATACAGCCTTGACGTACTCCTTTTCCTATTTGGAACCAGTCTGCTGTTCCATGACCAGTTCTAACTGTTGCTTCCTGTCCTGCATACAGATTTCTCAAGAGGCAGATCAGGTGGTCTGGTATTCCCATCTCTTTCAGAACTTTCCACAGTTTATTGTGATCCACACAGTCAAAGGCTTTGGCATAGTCAATAAAGCAGAAATAGATGTTTTTCTGGAACTCTCTTGCTTTTTCCATGATCCAGTGGATGTTGGCAATTTGATCTCTAGTTCCTCTGCCTTTTCTAAAACCAGCTTGAACATCAGGAAGTTCACAGGTCACATATTGCTGAAGCCTGGCTTGGAGAATTTTGAGCATTACTTTACTAGCGTGGGAGATGAGTGCAATTGTGCGGTAGTTTGAGCATTCTTTGGCATTGCCTTTCTTTGGGATTGGGATGAAAACTGACCTTTTCCAATCTTGTGGCCACTGCTGAGTTTTCCAAATTTGCTGGCATATTGAGTGCAGCACTTTCACAGCATCATCTTTCAGGACTTGGAATAGCTCAACTGGAATTCCATCACCTCCACTAGCTTTGTTCGTAGTGATGCTTTCTAAGGCCCACTTGACTTCACATTCCAGGATGTCTGGCTCTAGGTCAGTGATCACACCATCATGATTATCTGGGTCATGAAGCTCTTTTTTGTACAGTTCTTCTGTGTATTCTTGCCACCTCTTCTTAATATCTTCTGCTTCTGTTAGGTCCATACCATTTCTGTCCTTTATCGAGCCCATCTTTGCATGAAATGTTCCTTTGGTATCTCTGATTTTCTTGAAGAGATCCCTAGTCTTTCCCATTCTGTTGTTTTCCTCTATTTCTTTGCATTTATCGCTGAAGAAGACTTTCTTATCTCTTCTTGCTATTCTTTGGAACTCTGCATTCAGATGGGTATATCTTTCTTTTTCTCCTTTGCTTTTCGCTTCTCTTCTTTTCATAGCTATTTGTAAGGCCTCCCCAGACAGCCATTTTGCTTTTTTTGCATTTCTTTTCCATGGGGATGGTCTTGATCCCTGTCTCCTGTACAATGTCACGACATGATATATATGTGTATATATATCATTGTTGATATATGTGTGTATATATATCATTGTTGATATATGCGTGTGTGTGTGTGTGTGTGTATATATATATAGAGAGAGAGAGAGAGACTACTACATTTATAATGTGGACCAATTAGGATTTCTCATTCAAAATGCAGCTTAGTCACAACTAATTACTCAATAAAGACTTGAATAAGAAAGAGTGAAGAAATATTGTAATAAAAGTGGACAGGCAGAAGGGAAAACATCAATAAAGAAAAGGTTTGAACACATTTCTAAAAGACGGGAAGATGACAGAAACCTGTTGAATAATAAAATCAACTGAGGAAGCAGAGACCTAGAATTCACAGAAGGAAGAAAAGCAGCAAAAAAGAGACTGTTCATCATGATGCAGAACCCCTGAGAGACAATGAATTCAAGGTCAGGGGTAAGGGGGAAGACAAGAAGATAGGGGGCCAAAAAGAGATTAAAAATCCTCTGTAAACAACATTCTGGGAAGTGGTTGTAGGGACAGGTGAAGGGAAAGAACCTCATAAGAAAGGCTGGGGAGAAAGAGCAACAAGAAGGGGACAGGTTTGCAGAGTGAGGGGGCATAGGTGTGAGGCAGAAGGAGAAGGGCAGGAAGAGCCAGAGAGTAGAGAGGGGAAAAGACAGAGAGAAATAGGGAGCTAGGTGCACAGACTGAGAGGCAGAGATGCAAAGGAGTGAAGAAGGTCGGGGGGAGTCCAGACACATGGTGGGCTCTTTGGCTATGGGTTACTAAGCTGTGATGGATTGATTTGTGGTTTTATAAGTTTGTAAACTCGAACTTTGTTTTTATTATACAGACGAGAATGAAAATTGCAAAATTCCTGTCTAGAAGGTGTGTGCGTTTTGTGATTGTTTGTGTCAGCAAATAACTTGCTTGCTTGCAATCCCTATTCAGCCAAGGGACAGTGTCTTGATTCAGTCATTTGTGGGTCACCCTCTTCCCTCTTCCTGGGATGGCGTAGGAGATGCAGGGAGAAATGGGGTAAGAAATGACTCTCACTTATGGTGCTTTTTTAAAGGAACATTTAAAGTGTTTGGTGATTTTTTGTTTGTTTTTTGTAAGAAATAAAGAGGAAGGAAAGGAGGCAAGGTGGGAGTGGGAGAGAGAGAGGAAAGAAGTAAAGAAAGTCTTTGGAGCCATGTAAACTAAAATGTGACATGCTTTTGAGCATCTGGAAGAGAGCTTCTTGATAAGAAATGGAAATCCACTTGAACCAGATGCAAGGATCATTTGGCTTTGGTTGGTACCAAAGTTGAAACATGAAGTTTTTAATCCTAACACATGATTTACTTGTCTCCACAGTGGATGGTATTCACTTGGTCATGATAACATAAATGTTGCTTATTAATGTTCAGTCTTTGAATTAATCTATAAACTGAACATGTAACACTTTAAAATGTTATATATCAGAATGTAAACATTATCAATTTTGACAATATAAAATTAAGAGATTCTGCCCACATGGCCTCCATGCAGCCCCATTCCTCAGCACACTCATCACATTGAAGTCTGGACAGTGCATAAGTCTGGACAGAGCACACCCGCTATTGGTACCACCTCTCCCTCCCACACTGTCCAGGATTCCAGAACCTACAGGCTAACAGAAGAGAGGGCGTGCTCTGGGGAGAAGAGCCAGAGAGTGAAGGGAAGGAAGAATGAAACTCCCACTGTAGAAGGTGAGCAAGATGTCTGTGGGGAGAGAAAGGGAGATAGACCTGTTAGATACAGGGAGTCAGTGGACACGTGGTTTCTAGAGCATGCATACTTAGATGCTTACACAGGACTGGTGCTTACTCATGTCTGACTCTCTGTGACCCCATGGACTGTAGCCACCAGGCTCCTCTATCCATGGGATTCTTCAGGCAAGATACTGGAGTGAGGTGTTATTCCCTTCTCCAAGGAATCTTCCTGACCCTCCTGCATTGGCAAGCAGATTCTTTACCACTGAGCAACCTAGGAAGCTGTGGTTTATAATAGTTTTATCCAAAGGAAACTGTTGTTGTTTAGTCACTAAGTTGAGTTTGACTCTTTCCTGAACCCAAAGACTGTAACCCCCCAGTCTTCTCTGTCCGTGGGAAGCTGTTCAGTTCAGTTCAGTCACTCAGTCGTGTCCAACTCTTTGCAACCCCATGAATCGCAGCACGCCAGGCCTCCCTGTCCATCACCAACTCCCGGAGTTTACCCAGACTCACGTCCATCGACTCAGAGATGCCATCCAGCCATCTCATCCTCTGTCGTCCCCTTCTCCTCCTGCCCCCAATCCCTCCCAGCATCAGAGCCTTTTCCAATGAGTCAACTCTTCGCAGGAGGTGGCCAAAGTACTGGAGTTTCAGCTTTAGCATCATTCCTTCCAAAGAAATCCCAGGGCTGATCTCCTGCAGAATGGACTGGCTGGATCTCCTTGCAGTCCAAGGGACTCCCAAGAGTCTTATCCAACACCACAGTTCAAAAGCATCAATTCTTTGGTGCCCAGCCTTCTTCACAGTCCAACTCTCACATCCATACATGACCACAGGAAAAACCATAGCTTTGACTAGACGGCCTTTTGTTGGCAAAGTAATGTCTCTGCTTTTGAATATGCTATCTAGGTTGGTCATAACTTTCCTTCCAAGGAGCAAGTGTCTTTTAATTTCATGGCTGCACTCACCATCTGCAGTGATTTTGGAGCCCGCCAAAATAAAGTCTGACACTGTTTCCACTGTTTCCCCATCTAGTTCCCATGAAGCAATGGGACCAGATGCCATGATCTTTGTTTTCTGAACATTGAGCTTTAAGCCAACTTTTTCACTCTCCACTTTCACTTTCATCAAGAGGCTTTTGAGTTCCTCTTCACTTTCTGCCATAAGGGTGGTGTCATCTGCATATCTGAGGTTATTGATATTTTTCCCAGCAATCTTGATTCCAGCTTGTGCTTCTTCCAGCCCAGCGTTTCTCATGATGTACTCTGCATATAAGTGAAATAAACAGGGTGACAATATACAGCCTTGATGTACTCCTTTTCCTATTTGGAACCAGTCTGTTGTTCCATGTCCAGTTCTAACTGTTGCTTCCTGACCTACATACAAATTTCTCAAGAGGCAGATCAAGTGGTCTGGTATTCTCATCTCTTTCAGAATTTTCCACAGTTTATTGTGATCCACACAGTCAAAGGCTTTGGCATAGTCAATAAAGCAGAAATTGATGTTTTTCTGGAACTCTCTTGCTTTTTCCATGATCCAGTGGATGTTGGCAATTTGATCTCTGGTTCCTCTGCTTTTTCTTAAACCAGCTTGAACATCTGGAAGTTCACGGTTCACATATTTCTGAAGCCTGGCTTGGAGAATTTTGAGCATTATTTTACTAGCATGTGAGATGAGTGCAATTGTGCGGTAGTTTGAGCATTCTTTGGCATTGCCTTTCTTTGGGATTGGGATGAAAACTGACCTTTTCCAATCCTGTGGCCACTGCTGAGTTTTCCAAATTTGCTGGCATACTGAGTGCAGCACTTTCACAGCATCATCTTTTAAGGTTTGAAATAGCTCAACTGGAATTCCATCATCTCCACTAGCTTTATTCGTACTGATGCTTTTTAAGGCCCACTTGACTTCACATTCCAGGATGTCTGGCTCTAGGTGAGTGATCACACCGTTGTGGTTATCTGGGTCATGAAGATCTTTATTTATAGTTCTTCTGTGTATTCTTGCCACCTCTTCTTAATATCTTCTGCTTCTGTTAGGTCCATACCATTTCTGTCCTTTATTTGCCCATCTTTGCATGAAATATTCCCTTGGTATCTCTAATTTTCTTGAAGAGATCTCTAGTCTTTCCCATTCTATTATTTCCCTCTATTTCTTTTATTGATCACTGAGGAAAGCATTCTTATCTCTCCTTGCTTTTCTTTGGAAATCAGCATTCAAATGGGTATATCATTCCTTTTCTTTTTTGCCTTTTGGTTCTTTTCTTTTCTGAGCTATTTGTAAGGCCTCCTCAGACAACCATTTTGCTGTTTTGCATTTCTTTTCCTTGGGGATGGTCTTGATTCCTGCCTCCTGTAGAATGTCACAAACCTCTGCCCATAGTTCTTCAGGCACTCTGTCTATCAGATCTAATTCCTTGAATCTATTTGTCACTTCCACTGTATAATCATAAGGGATTTGATTTAGGTCATACCTGAATGGTTTAGTGGTTTTCCCTGCTTTCTTTAAGTCTGAATTTTACAATAAGGAGTTCATGATCTGAGCCACAGTCTGCTCCTGGTCTTGTTTTTTCTCACTGTATAGTGCTTCTGCATCTTTGGCTTCAAAGAATATAATCAATCTGATTTTGGTATTATGTGCCAGAGATGCTCAGAGGGCTCAAACAAACCTTGTGTGCACCAGGACCCAGAGACCCAAAGACCCCACAGAGGAGACTGAGCCAGAACTGTGTTTGAGTGTCTCCTGAGGAGGTACAAGTCAGCAGCGGCCTGCCGCAGGGGCAGGGGCTCTGGGTGCAGCTGACCTGGATATGGCATAAACCTCCTTGGAGGAGGTCGCCATTAACCCCACCATAGAGCTGCCAGAACTTACATGGGACTGGGGAAACAGACTCTTGGAGGGCACAAACAGAACCTTGTGCTCATCAGGACCCAGGAGAAAGGATCAGTGACCCCACAAGGGACTGACCCAGACTTGCCTGTGAATGTACAGGAGTCTCTGGTGGAGGAGCAGATAGACGGTGGCCTGCTGCAGGGTCAGGGGCACTGAGTGCAGCAGCGCGTGCATGGGACATTTTGAAGGATGTACCATTATCTTAATTACCTCCACCATAGTTTGGCCTCAGGTTAAACAACAGGAGAGAACGCAACCCTGCTCATCAACAGAAAATTGGATTAAAGATTTACTGACCATGGCCCCGCCCATCAGAACAAGACCCAGTTCCCCCCTCAGTCAGTCTCTCCCAACAGGAAGCTTCCATAAGCCTCTTATCCTTATCCATCAGAGGGCAGACAGAATGAAAACCACAATCACAGAAAATTAACCAAACTGATCACATAGACCACAGCCTTGTCTAACTCAATGAAACTATGAGCCATACTGTGTAAGACCACCCAAGATGGATGGGTCATGGTGGAGAGTTCTGACAAAATGTCGTCCACTGGAGAAGGGAATGGCAAACCACCTCAGTATTCTTTTCTTGCTAACCCCATGAACAGCATGAAAAGGCAAAAAGATAGGACACTGAAAGATGAACTCCCCATGTCAATAGTTGCCCAATATGCTACAGGAGATGAGTGGAGAAATAACTCTAGAAAGAATGAAGAGATGGAGCCAAAGCAAAAACAACACCCAGTTGTGGATGTGACCAGTGATGGAAGTAACGTTCCATGGTATAAAAAGCTATATTGCATAGGAACCTGGAATGTTAGGTCCATGAATCAAGGCAAATTGGAACTGGTGAAACAGGAGATGGCAAAAGTGAACATAGACATTTTAGGAATCAGTGAACTAAAATGGAGTGGAATAGGTGAATTTAACTCAGATGACCATGTATCCACCACTGTGAGCAAGAATCCCTCAGAACAAAAGGAATAGCCATCATAGTAAACAAAAGAGTCTGAAATGCAGTACTTGGATGCAATCTCAAAAACGAAAGAATGAACTCTGTTCGTTTCCAAGGCAAACCTTGGAGATATCACAGTAATGTTTATATCAAAGTATAATATCACAGCAATCCAAGTCTATACCCCAGCCAGTAAGTAATGCTGAAGAAGCTGAAGTTGAATGGTTCTATGAAGACCTACAAGACCTTCTAGAACTAACACTCAAAAAAGATGTCCTTTTCATTATAGGGGACTGGAATGCAAAAGTAGGAAGTCAAGAGATACCTGGAGTAACAGGCAAATTTGGCCTTGGAGTACAAATGAAGCAGGGCAAAGGTTGACAGAGTTTTGCCAAGAGAAAGCACTGGTCATAGCAAACACCCTCTTCCAAATAAATGTTTAACATTATCAGCCATGAAATTAAAAGACGCTTACTCCTTGGAAGGAAAGTTATGACCAACCTAGATCACATATTCAAAAGCAGAGACATTACTTTGCCAACAAAGGTTCGCCTAGTCAAGGCTATGGTTTTTCCTGTGGTCATGTATGGATGTGAGAGTTGGACTGTGAAGAAGGCTGAGCGCTGAATAATAGATGCTTTTGAAATGTGGTGTTGGAGAAGACTCTTGAGAGTCCCTTGGACTGCAAGGAGATCCAACCAGTCCATTCTGAAGGAGATCAGCCCTGGGATTTCTTGAAAGGAATGACACTAAAGCTGAAACTCCAGTACTTTGGCCACCTCATGTGAAGAGCTGACTCATTGGAAAAGCCTCTGATGCTGGGAGGGATTGGGGGCAGGAGGAGAAGGGGACAACAGAGGATGAGATGGCTGGATGGCATCACTGAGTCAATGGACGTGAGTCTGAGTGAACTCTGGGAGTTGGTGATGGACAGGGAGGCCTGGAGTGCTGCAGTTCATGGGGTCACAAAGAGTAGGACACGACTGAGCGACTGAACTGAACTGAACATCATTGAGAGTCATGAGATGCTGTCTCTGCAAAATTAAAATAGTAACAATTGTTTTAAGTTGGAGGTGGAAGGGGAGGAGAGAAAATACAGTTTAAGTAGACACAATACTTCCCAGGTTCTCAGAAGTTCAGCTAATAAATAATGCCTGAAGTTGACAGTTGAAGAAACAGCACTGTTTGGTATTATTTAAAGACAGAAAGGCAACCATTAGAAACATGAAAACCGGAAATAGTTTCTATATCCATACTTATTATCTTTTTAATCAAGTAAAGAATTATACAGTTTTTCATTTAAAAAATGGAATTATATTTGGCACAAATTAATTCTATGAAAACTGAATCACAAAAGCCAAATGAATCAAGCCAAATCTATTCTTTTACAAATGGATTCAGCCAGGCAGATTTATTTGGAAGTGAAAAATAATCTCTCCGCCTACAATATTTTCCCGAGTCTTTGCCACACTCTCTGGGGTTACAGCAGCACCACACTTCCTGGAGGAAAGACTCAGTTCTTGGGAAGGTACATTAGTGCCTGATGTCATATTTTCAAACACAACAGAAATTATGCTGGCCCAAAGCCCAATTTCATCCAGACTCATGAAAGCTTTGCCAGCTCCAGTGTGTGCATGCAACTTATCTGTGGGTCTGAAACACTTCCTCTAGCAAATTGTTACACCAGTTATCAGTTTTCACACCTCTTGCAGGCAGGTGATCCGAGAGGTGGTGTTTCCCATCAATAATACAAGACTGCTCTTTGAACCATTCTAGCATGTCAGAGCAGCCACCTCTCTCATCTCTTCACCTACCACACCTTCATGCAGTGCTTAAAATCTGCATTCTCCCTAAGGTACGTCTAGTAGACATGTGTTAGGTTAACACTTTCTGAGAGGAACTAAAACATCAAAGGTATTAAGATATACATTGGATATGGTTATTCTTCATTTCAGTAATACAGTTGGTTGATCTTGCCTGATAGGCAACTTTTCCATAGACTTTGGAACAATTTTAGCAGTTATTGAGCACTTATTATGTTCTAGGAATTGACAATCTAGTTTAACAGATAAATTAGACCTCCCTAAAACATAACAGAATATAGTAAATTTTATGATGAAGGTAAACACAGGTGCTGTTGAACAGTTAGGAGGGGCACTAATCCAGCCTGGGAAGAAGGGTAGACTGTCAAGTAGGGTTTCTTGAAGGAGAGAATTTTTGTTGTTCAGTCACTAAGTTGTGTCTGACTCTTTGCCACCCTATGGACTACAGCATGCCAGACTCCTCTATCTTTCACTATTTCCCAGAGTTTTCTCAAACTCATGTCCATTGAGTCAGTATTGCTACCTAATCATCCCATTCTCTGTCACCCTCTTATCTTTTTGCTTTCAATCTTACGCAGCATCAGGGTCTTTTTCAAAGAGTTAGTTCTTTGCATCAGGTGGCCAAAGTATTGGAGCTTCAGCTTCAGCAATTGTCCTTCCAATGAATATTCAGGGTTGATTTTCTTTAGGATTAACTGGTTTGATCTTCTTGAGTTAAGCTAAAAAGGAGAAGAAAGTCATTCTCAGGAGAGGGTACAGGATAGAAAAGGAGCATGTCAGGGAAGTCAGGCATGTTCTGGGAAGAATTTATTTGGAGAAGTGATTGAGAGATGGCTCTAAGGAAGTGAGAAGGAGCCAGACCATAAAGGGAGGGCCTTTCACATTTTATAATATGCTAAGGAGCATATATTTCTCTGGAATTCTCTAGGAGAGATATTGAAGCATTTTAAGCAGGACAATAATGTAATCATTTTGTTTTAGGGAGGCTACTCTCACTCTAAAGGATGGATTTCAGAAGGACAAGAATATCAGTTAGAAGGCAAATCAGATACTTCCTCTGGGTCATTTCAAACCCTTTCACCCCACCTCTTTTTTACAGAAGCCATTGCTGGAGTATGTGCTACCTACCTCTCACTTCCTGCACCAGAGATCCCTGAAGCTTTGGGGGGGTGGGGGGTGTCAAAATCACTGCTCGGCATTCGTGCCAATTGCAGCCTGGAATTGCTAGGAACCACCCTATGTCCATGGTGCCACCCTTAAACAGCCAGAATGGGAACTGAGAAATCAACACTTCCTCCTTTCACATAACAGATCTGAGCAAGAGTGTTTGTGGTGGTCAGCTTGGTAGAGCAGACTGTTGGCTTTTCCTCCTTGTAGTTTCTTCATTCCTACTCCCCAGGATGAACTACCCAAATAAACCTTAACACAAGCCCTTGTTTTAGATTCTGCTTCTGTGGAACCCTGAAGACTAGAGACTATCACATAAATCCCAGAAAAAGTCATGTGTGCCTGAAATAAAGCCTCGAAGTGGGAATGGAGACGAGGAAATGAACTCATTCATAAGATCTTAAGGATGTGGGATCAGGAGTCTGGCTATGAGGAATGAGGAGGAGACAAGCCTAGGCCCGGGAGGTTTTCAGGTGTCTGATTCAGATGGTAGGGTGGATGGTGATGCCATTCACAAAAAGCTGTAAAGAAAAAAAAAAAAACAATACTGGAGGAGTGAAGGAAGAAGAGACTTCAGATGTGACTATATATAAAATGTGAGATGGTTTTAAATGATCCAGGGAATGATGTCCTATGGAAAGTTTTATAAAAAACCACACACACACACATATGATAGGTATAGAGCTATACATACATGCATAAAATAGTATACTATGAGTACGTAAAATACAAAGAATTGAGGAACAAAGATGAACATGTGGGGAACATCTATTGGGGAGCTGGGCAATAACGGGTGGGCAATGATTCTCTGTATAATTCAATGAAATATACTGAGATCTAGCTCAAGAGGAAGGGGAAAAAAAAAAAAAAGAAGTGACACATTTCAAAGGAGGAAAATGTTTTTAAAAGGAAGAGATGGTTTATGAGAACAGAACCAGAGGTACAATTGATAAGAACTGAAAAGCATACATTAGATTTGACAAGTGGAAAGTCACAGGTGACACCGGCAAACAAGTTTCAGTGGAGGTAATTGCTAAAGCCAAATAGCAATGGGTTACAGAGTGAATGGAAGAGCAATGAGAAAGTTAGGAAAGAAAATAACAACATAGAATTTTCTCTCCCCCCTCCACCAGAGATATAGATAGATGATAGATGGTTGGATAGATCTGTTCTATCTTTATGATAGATAGAAAATCTGTTCATTATTTAAAAATTCAGACAATAGAGAAGAAACAAATTTTAAAAATCACTTTTAGTTCCATTCATAGACACTACTATTATTTTCGTATGTCTCTTTCTAGACTTTTTCCTATTCATATGTAACACTTTTAGCAAAATATAATCATATTCTGTATACTATTTTATAACCTGTTTTTTCATATAATAATAGGTAGTGAACATTTTTCCATGTCCATACATCTATATTAAAAAACATCATTTTTAATGACTGTGTAGTATCCCATTGCATGAATGCATCACAATTTACATATCCAATTTCCTATTAAAGAACATAAAACATTTTTATACTGACAATCCTGTAATACAGCTATACATACCTGTCTATTTGCCTATGATCAATTTTGTGGAAGAAGTTTGACTCTATCAAAAAATACATTATATATATATATATATATATATTCTTTTTGATACAAGCCTACCTTTGTTACATTTGGCTTTATTATACTTTGCAGACACTGCATTTTTTACAAATTGAGTGGTTGAGACAACCTTACATTGTGACAACTTTGCATCCAGCAAGTCTGCTGTCACCATTTTCCCAATAGTATCTGTTCAGTCTGTTTCTCTGTCTCACATTTTGATAATTCTTGCCACACTTCACACATTCTTCTTCATACTATTATATTTGTCATGGTGATCTGTGATCAGTGATCTTTGATGTTACTATTGTACTTGTATGGGGGGCACCACAATCCATGCTCATATAAGACAGTGAACTTTCTATAAATGTTGTATGAGTTCAGACTTCTTCACTGACCAGCTCCCCGACCTCTCTCCCTTTCCTCAGTCATCTATTCTTTGAGACACAAGAATATTGACATTGTGCTGTGCTTAGTCACTCAGTCGTGTCCAACTCCTTGCAACCCCATGGGCTGTAGCCCGCCAGGCTCCTCTGTCATGGGATTCTTCAGGCAAGAATACTGGAGTGGGTTTCCATGCCCTCCTCCAGGGGATCTTCCCAACCCAGGGATCAAACCCAGGTCTCCCACATTGCAGGTGGATTCTTTACTGTCTGAGCCACCAGGGAAGCCCAAAAATATTGACATCAGGCCAATAACTCTGCAATGGCCTCTAAGTAGACAAGTGAAAGGAAGATTGCATGTCTCTCATTTAAATCAAAAGCTAGACATGGTTAAGCTGAGATAGGCTAAAAGATAAGCCTCTTGAGCCAAACAGTTAGCAAAGCTGTGAGTGAAAAGGAGAAGTTCTTGACAGAAAATGAAGCACTACTCCAGTGAAAATGAAAAGAAAGTGAAACAGCCTCACTGATGATATGGAGAAAGTTTTAATGGTCTTGATAAAAAATTAAACCAGCCACATTATCTTAAGCCAAAGCCTAACCCACAACAAGGCCCTCTCTTCAATTCTATGAAGTCTGAGAGAAGTAAAGAAGCTGCAGAAGAAAAGTCTGAAACTGGCAGAGGTTAGTTAATGAGGTATATGGAAAGAAGTCATCTCCAAAACATAGAAGTGCAAGGGGAAGCAGCAAGTTCTGATGTAGAAGCTGCAGCAAGTTGTCCAGAAGATTTGGACAATTAATGAAGGTGACTCCACCAAACAACAGATGTTCAATGTAGATAAAATAGCCTTATATTGGAAGGATATCCCATCTAGGATTTTTGTAGCACGTCAGTGCCTCACTTCCAAGCATCAAAAGACAGGCTGACTCTCTTGTAAAGGGGCTAAGTAAAGGACTGTCTTGTAAAGCACAGGCTGACTCTTGTAAAAGCTATAAGCTGATGACTCTAAGTTGAAGCCGTTGTTCATTTACCATTCCAAGAATCCTAGGACTCTTAAGGATTATGCTAAGTAACTCTGCCTGTGTTCTATAAATGGAACAAACACTGGATGACGGCATGTCTGTTTACTGAACATTTTAAGCCCATTGTTGAGACCTGTTTCCCAGAAAAAAAGCTTTCTTTCAAAATATCACTGCTCATTGACAATGAACCTGGTCACTCAAGAGCTCTGATGGAGGTGTACAGTGAGATGAATGTTGTTTTCATGCCTCCTAATACAGCATCCATTCTGCAGCCCATGGATCAAGGAGTAATTTTCACTTTCAAGTATTATTATTTAAAAAGTACATTCTATAAGGCTATAGTTGCCAAAGATGGTGATTCCTCTGATGGATCTGGGTAGTCAGTTGAAAACCTCCTGGAAAGGATTCACCTTTCTAGATACCATTAAGAACATGCATGACTCATGGGAAGAGGACAAAATATCAATGTTAACAGGAATTTGGAAAAAGTTGATTCCAACCATCATGGATGACTTTAAGGCATTCAAGACTTCAGTGGTGGGATTAATTTCAGATATAGTAGAAATAGCAAGCATCATTGACTACGCTAAAGCATTTGACTGTGTGGATCACAATAACCAGGAAAATTCTTAAAGAGATGGAATACCAGATCACCTTACCTGCTCCTGAGAAACCTGTATGCAGGTCAAGAAGCAACAGTTAGAACTGGACATGGAAAAACGGACTCGTTTCAAATTAGGAAAGGAGTATGTCAAGGCTGTACAGTTGCCCTGCTTATTTAACTTATATGCAGACTACATCAAGTGAAATGCCAGACTGCATGAAGCACAAGCTGGATTCAAGATTTCTGGGAGAAATATCAATAACCTTAGATATGCAGATGACACCACCCTTATGGCAGAAAGCAAAGAAGTAAAGAGACTCTTGGTGAAGTGAAAAAGGAGAGTGAAAAAGCTGGCTTAAAACTCAACATTCACAAAAATCCGGTCCCATCACTTCAGGGCAAATAGGAGGAAACAAGGAAACAGTGACAAACCTTATTTTCTTAGGCTCCAAAATCACTGTAGATGGTTATTGCAGCTGTGAAATTAAAAGATGCTTGCTCCTTGGAAGAAAAGCTATGACCAATCTAGACAGCATATTAAAAAGCAGAGACATTACTCTGTAGACAAATGTCTGTCTAGTCAAAGCTATGGTTTTTCCAGTAGCCATGTAGGAATGTGAGAGCAGGAGCATAAAGAAAGCTGAGCACCAAAGAATTGATGCTTTTGAACTGTAGTGTTGGAGAAGACTCTTGAGAGTCTCTTGGACTGCAAGGAGATCCAACCAGTCCATCCTAAAGGAAATTACTCCTGAGTATTCATTGGAAAGGCAAAATGATAGGATACTGAAAGAGAAACTCCCCAGGTCAGTAGGGGCCCAATATGCTACTGGAGATCAGTGGAGAAATAACTCCAGAAAGAATGAAGGGATGGAGCCAAAGCAAAAAGAATACCCAGCTGTGGATGTGTGTGGTGATAGAAGCAAAGTACGATGCTGTAACGACCAATATTGCTTAGGAACCTGGAGTGTCAGATCCATGAATCAAGGCAAATTGGAAGTGGTCAAACAAGAGATGGCAAGAGTGAATGTCGACATTCTAGGAATCAGTGAACTAAAATGGACTGGAATGGGTGAATTTAACTCAGAGGACCATTACATCTACTACTGTGGGCAGGAATCCCTCAGAAGAAATGGAGTGGCCATCATGGTCAACAAAAGAGTCCGAAATGCAGTACTTGGATGCAATCTCAAAAACGACAGAATGATCTCTGTTCGTTTCCAAGGCGAACCATTACATGTCACAGTAATCCAAGTCTATGCCCCAACCACTAATGCTGAAGAAGCTGAAGTTGAACAGTTCCATGAAGACCTACAAGACCTTTTAGAACTAACACCCAAAAAAGATGTCCTTTTCATTATAGGGGACTGGAATGCAAAAGTAGGAAGTCAAGAAACACCTGGAGTAACAGGCAAATTTGGCATTGGAATATGGAATGAAGCAGGGCAAAGACTAATAGAGTTTTGCTAAGAAAATGCACTGGTCATAGCAAATACCCTCTTCCAACAACACAAGAGAAGACTCTATACATGGACATCACTAGATGGTCAACACCGAAATCAGATTGATTATATTCTTTGCAGCCAAAGATGGAGAAGCTCTATACAATCAGCAAAAACAAGACCAGAAACTGACTGTGGCTCAGACCATGAGCTCCTTATTGCCAAATTCAGACTTAAATTGAAGAAAGTAGGAAAAACCACTAGACCATTCAGGTATGACCTAAATCAAATCCCTTATGATTATACAGTGGAAGTGAGAAATAGATTTAAGGGCCTAGATCTGATAGATAGAGTGCCTGATGAACTATGGAATGAGGTTCGTGACATTGTACAGTAGACAGGGATCAAGACCATCCCCATGGAAAAGAAATGCAAAAAAGCAAAATGGCTGTCCGGGGAGGACTTACAAATAGCTGTGAAAAGAAGAGAAGTGAAAAGCAAAGGAGAAAATGAAAGATATAAACATCTGAATGCAGAGTTCCAAAGAATAGCAAGAAGAGATAAGAAAGCCTTCTTCAGTGATCAATGCAAAGAAATAGAGGAAAACAACAGAATGGGAAAGACTAGGGATCTCTTCAGGAAAATCAGAGATACCAAAGGAACATTTCATGCAAAGATGGGCTCGATAAAGGACAGAAATGGTATGGACCTAACAGAAGCAGGAGATATGAAGAAGAGGTGGCAAGAATACACAGAAGAACTGTACAAAAAAGAGCTTCACGACCTAGATAATCACGATGGTGTGATCAGTGACCTAGAGCCAGACATCCTGGAATGTGAAGTCAAGTGGGCCTTAGAAAGCATCACTACGAACAAAGCTAGTGGAGGTGATGGAATTCCAGTTGAGCTATTCCAAATCCTGAAAGATGATGCTGTGAAAGTGTTGCACTCAATATGCCAGCAAATTTGGAAAACTCAGCAGTGGCCACAAGATTGGAAAAGGTCAGTTTTCATCCCAATCCCAAAGAAAGGCAATGCCAAAGAATGCTCAAACTACCGCACAATTGCACTCATCTCATACTCTAGCAAAGTAATGCTCAGAATTCTCCAAGCCAGGCTTCAGCAATATGTGAACCGTGAACTTCCTGATGTTCAAGCTGGTTTTAGAAAAGGCAGAGGAACCAGAGATCAAATTGCCAACATCCGCAGGATCATAGAAAAAGCAAGAGAGTTCCAGAAAAACATCTATTTCTGCTTTATTGACTATGCCAAAGCCTTTGACTGTGTGGATCACAATAAACTGTGGACAATTCTGAAAGAGATGGGAATACCAGACCAAATGACCTGCCTCTTGAGAAACCTATATGCAGGTCAGGAAGCAACAATTAGAACTGGACCTGGAACAACAGACTGGTTCCAAATAGGAAAAGGAGTACGTCAAGGCTGTATACTGTCACCCTGTTTATTTAACTTATATGCAGAGTACATCATGAGAAACGCTGGACTGGAAGAAACACAAGCTGGAATCAAGATTGCTGGGAGAAATATCAATCACCTCAGATATGCAGATGACACCACCCTTATGGCAGAAAGTGAAGAGGCAATAAAAAGCCTCTTGATGAAAGTGAAAGTGGAGAGTGAAAAGGTTGGCTTAAAGCTCAACATTCAGAAGACAAAGATCATGGCATCTGGTCCCATCACTTCATGGGAAATAGATGGGGAAACAGTGGAAACAGTGTCAGACTTTATTTTTCTGGGCTCCAGAATCACTGCAGATGGTGACTGCAGCCATGAAATTAAAAGACGCTTACTCCTTGGAAGGAAAGTTATGACCAACCTAGATAGCATATTCAAAAGCAGAGACATTACTTTGCCAACAAAAGTTCGCCTAGTCAAGGCTATGGTCTTTCCTGTGGTCATGTATGGATGTGAGAGCTGGACTGTGAAGAAGGCTGAGCACCGAAGAATTGATGCTTTTGAATTGTGGTGTTGGGGAAGACTCTTGAGAGTCCCTTGGACTGCAAGGAGATCCAACCAGTCCATTCTGAAGGAGATCAGCCCTGGGATTTCTTTGGAAGGAATGATGCTCAAGCTGAAACTCCAGTATTTTGGCCACCTCATGCGAAGAGTTGACTCATTGGAGAAGACTCTGGTGCTGGGAGGGATTGGGGGCAGGAGGAGAAGGGGACGACAGAGAATGAGATGGCTGGATGGCATCTCTGACTTGATGGATGTGAGTCTGAGTGAACTCTGGGAGTTGGTGATGGACAGGGAAACCTGGCGTGCTGCGATTCATGGGGTTGCAAAGAGTCAGACACAACTGAGTGACTGATCTGATCTGATCTGATTCATTGGAAGGACTGATGATGAAGTTAAAACTCTTATACTTTGGGTACTTAATGGAAAGAGCTGACTCATTTGAAAAGACCCTGATGCTGGGACAGATTGAAGGCAGGAGGAGAAGGAGACGACAGGATGAAATGGCTGGATGGCATCACCAACTTGATAGACATGAATTTCAGTGAACTCCAGGAGTTGGTGATGGACAAGGGAGCCTGGTGTGCTGCAGTCCATGGAGTTGCAAAGAGTTGGACATAACTGAGTGACTGAAGTGAACTGAGAAATAGCAAGAGAAGCAGAATTAGAAAGGGAGCCTTAAGCTGTGACTGAATTGCTGTAGTCCCCTGATAAAGCTTTAACAGTATAAGAGTTGCTCCTTATGGATAAGCAGAGTGTTGTGTGTGTGTGTGTGTATGTGTGTGTGTGGTGGAATCTACTCCTGGTAAAGATGCTGTGAAGATTGTAGAAATGACAACAGAGGATTTACAAAAACTTAGTTGATAAGGCTTCTCCTCTTGTGGCTCAGATGGTCAAGAATTCACCTGCAGTGCAGCAGACCAGGGTTCAATCCATGGGTTGGGAAGATCCCCTGGAGAAGGGAATGGCAACCTACCCCAGTATTCTTGCCTGGAGAATTCCATGGACGGAGAAGCCTGGCAGGCTACAGTCCATGTGGTCACAAACAGTAGGATATGACTGAGTAACCGTTGATAAGGCAGCAGAGGGTTTGAGAGGACTGGCATTTTACTTATTCCAGTATTCTGGCCTGAAGAATTCCATGGACTGTAGAGTCCATGAGGTCACAAAGAGTCGGACACAACTGACACTCACTTTCACCCCAGCCTTCAGTAAAGACAATCCTGAACAGTTAGCAGCCATCAACTCTCCGCCAGCACAAAATAATAATTTGCTGAAGGCTCAGATGATGGTCACAAAGAGTCGAATACCACTTAGAGATTGAACAACAGATGGTGGTCAGCATTTTTTAGCAATTAAGTATTATTTAAGGTATACATAGTGGCTTTCTTTAGACACAATGCTATTGCACACTTAACAGACTCTAGAGTAAATACAAATTTTATATATACCAGGAAACCAAAACATTTGTGACTTATTTCAATACTCATTTCACTGCAGTGGTCTGGAACCGAACTTGCAAAACCTCCAAGGTATGCCCTAATGAAATTTTTCACCATACACAAACAACTTATTAATCTTTATGAAGTAAAACATGTCTATCTTGACATTTCTTTCCTTTCCCCACATACAGAGGTTATGGAGCTACTTTCTTAAATTTTATTCTATATTTTATTGCTTTTATATTTTAAAACAATTTATTTACAAAATGATATAAGCTGTAAATAAAACTTTATTTTCTTCAAGATGGATAGTGCATTATGCCAGCATATTCTCATAAATAAACCATTGTTTATGTCCAAATTGAAATGACCCTCTTATCTTTAACTAGGTTCTCCAATCCATATACTCTGATCTTTTTTATTGGATATTCTATATTGTTTGCTAACCTAGTATCATTCCAGTACTAAGTGGGTTTAATTATAGAAATTTTGGGGCTAAGTATCAAAGCAAATCCTCCTTCACTAACTTGCAAAAGAATTTTGGCTAGTTTCAGATGTCTATTCTCTCCTACAGACATTACTAGAATCATTTTGTACTATTCTTTAAAAAGATGCAAACAAAATAAACAAAAACCTACTTAAAAAAAAGTGGGACTACATCAAATTCAAAAGCTTCTGCACAGCAGAAGAAACTATTGAAATGTTGTTGCCGAACCCCGCAAAGATACCAGGATTCTTGGCCTCTGTAGGAGGAGAATTCAATCTGGGTCCAGAGACGAGGCTTGATCGCTCAGAGCTTTGTGTAATAAAGTTTTATTAAAGTATAAAGGAGATAGAAAAAGCTTCTGACATAGGCATGAGAAGGGGGCCGAAAGAGTACCCCCTTGCTAGTGTTAGCAATGGAGTTATATACTCTCCAGTGAATCAAAAGAATGTCTGGAAGTTGTAAAGATCTCACCAGTTCAGTTGAGTTCAGTTCAGTTGCTCAGTCGTGTCTGACTGTGACCCCATGAATCGCAGCATGCCAGGCCTCCCTGTTCATCACCAACTTCCGGAGTCCACTCAAACTCATGTCCATCGAGTCAGTGATGCCATCCAGCCATCTCATTCTCTGTCATCCCCTTCTCCTCCTGCCCCCAATCCCTCCCAGCATCAGATCTTTTCCAATGAGTCAACTCTTTACATGAGGTGGCCAAAGTACTGGAGTTTCAGCTTTAGCATCAGTCCTTCCAAAGAACACCCAGGACTGATCTCCCTTAGAATGGACTGGTTGGATCTCCTTGCAGTCCAAGGGACTCCCAACAGTCTTCTCCAACACCACAGTTCAAAAGTATCAATTCTTCGGCACTCAGCTTTCTTCACAGTCCAACTCTTACATCCATACATGACCACAGGACAAGCCATAGCCTTGACTAGACGGATCTTTGTTGGCCAAGTAATGCCTCTGCTTTTGAATATGCTATCTAGGTCGGTCATAACTTTCCTTCCAAGGAGTAAGCGTCTTTTAATTTCATGGCTGCAGTCACCATCTGCAGTGATTTTGGAGCCCAGAAAAATAAAGTCTGACACTGTTTCCCCACCTATTTGCCATGAAGTGATGGGACCAGACGGCAAGATCTTAGTTTTCTGAATGTTGAGCTTTAGGCCAAATTTTTCACTCTCCACTTTCATTTTCATCAAGAGGCTTTTTAGTTCCTTTTCACTTTCTGCCATAAAGGTGGTGTCATCTGCATATCTGAGGGTATTAATATTTCTCCCGGCAATCTTGATTCCAGCTTGTGCTTCTTCCAGCCCAGCGTTTCTCATGATGTACTCTGCATATAAGTTAAATAAACAGGGTGACAATATACAGCCTTGACGTACTCCTTTTCCTATTTGGAACCAGTCTGTTGTTCCATGTCCAGTTCTAACTGTTGCTTCTTGACCTGCATATAGGTTTCTCAAGAGGCAGGTCATTTGGTCTGGTATTCCCATCTCTTTCAGAATTGTCCACAGTTTATTGTGATCCACACAGTCAAAGGCTTTGGCATAGTCAATAAAGCAGAAATAGATGTTTTTCTGGAACTCTCTTGCTTTTTCGATGATCTAGGGATGTTGGCAATTTGATCTCTGGTTCCTCTGCCTTTTCTAAAACCAGCTTGAACATCTGGAAGTCACCAGACCTACTCCCATAATTTACATTTTACAATAACAGGATTAGCCAGAAGGTTTAATCCAAATTCTGTCCTCTCTCCTTGGGGACCCCTAGACTTCTTATCAACCTGCCTAGGAAATGACTCTCTCACTATCAATAAAATGAAAAGGCAACTGACTAAATCAGAGAAAATATTTGCAAATCATATATATAAGGGGCTAATATCCAAAACATAAAGAACTCATTCAAGAATCCCCTCCCACTGAAAAATCCAATTTAAAAATGGGCAAAAGATCTGAATAGACATTTCACTAAAGAAGACACACAGATGGCCAACATGAAAAAGTGCTAGATATCCCTAATCATCAGGGAAATGCAAATTAAAACCACAATTAAATATGACCTCACACCTGTTTACAAAGGCTATCATGAGAAAGATTAAAAAAGAGTTGGTGAGTTTGTGGGAAAAAGGGAACAGGTCTACACTTTTTGGGAATATAAACTGGGGCAGCCATGTGGAAAACATTATGAAGTTTCCTCAAAAAATTAAACATAAAACTACCATATGACCCATTTTGGCTATTTATCAAAGACAGAGGAAACACTAACTTGAAGAGATATATGACCCCCATCTTCATTACAACATTATTTACAACAGCCAAGACATGGAAACAAAATAAGTGTCCATTGATTAGATGAATGGATAAGGAAAATGGAATATTATTTAGCCATTTTATTTAAAAAAGGAAATCTTACCATTTCAGTTAACATGGAGAGACCTACTTGAGGATTAAGTTAGAGAGAGAAGGGCATATACTTTATGGTCTTCTTATATGCAGAACCCTAAAAAAATAAAAAACACAACACACATACACACACAAACCCAAAACACAAGTGCATGGACACAGAGAACAGATTGGTGGTTGCCAGAGGTGAGGAGTATGAGCTGGGTAGGCAAACTGGGTCAAAAAGTACAGACTTCCAGTATTAAATAAGTCATGGGGATGTAATGTACAGCATGATGACTATAATGAGTAATATTGTGTATTTGAAAGTTGCTATGAGACTAAAAGTTCTTATCACACACAAAAAAATGTGTAACAATGTGTGGCAATGAATGTTAACTAGACATAGTGATTATCTTGCAATATATACAAATATTGAGTTATCATAACTGAAACTAATATGTTACATGCCAAGTATTATTCAGTTCAGTTCAATTGCTCATTCATGTCCAACTCGTTGTGACCTCATGTACTGCAGCACACCAGGCTTCCCTGCCCATCACCAATTGCCAGAGCTTACTGAAACTCATATCCATCGAGTTGGTGATGCCATCCAGCCATCTCATCCTCTGTCGTCCCCTTCTCTTCCCACCTTCAATCTTTCCCACCATTGGGGTCTTTTCCAATGAGTCAGTTGTCATCAGATAGCCAAAGTACTGGAGTTTCAGCTTCAGCATCAGTCCTTCCAATGAATATTCAGGACTGATTTCCTTAGGATGGACTGGTTGGATCTCCCTGCAGTCCAAGGGACTCTCAAGAGTCTTCTCCAACACCACAGTTCAAAAGCATCAGCACTCAGCTTTCTTTATGCTCCAACTCTTACATCCATACAAGGCTACTGGAAAAACTATAGCTTTGACTAGATGGACTTTTGTTGGCAAAGTCATGTCTCTACTTTTTAATATGCTGTCTAGGTTGGTCATAGTTTTTCTTCCAAGGAGCAAGCATCTCATGACTGCAGTCACCATCTGCAGTGAATTTGGAGCCTCCAAAAATAAAGTCTGTCACTGTTTCCATTGTTGCCCCATCTATTTGCCATGCAATGAAGGGACCAGATGCCATGATCTTAGTTTTCTGAATGTTGAATTTTTTGTTTGTTTGTTTTCTTTTTTTTATATGAAGGTAACTTTTATTTATTTATTTATTTTTGCAGGGGAAAATGGACAAAGGAAAGGATCAATGAGGGTGGGAGGGAAATGGGAAGAAAGAAGGGGAGTGATGGTGGGGAGGAGTATATGTAATTTCTTAACCAATGGCTTTCTGTTTTTAATCACAAAGAACACTTAAAAAAAATCATGTTGAATTCATCCTATATTAGGAGGTTTGTTCTCGAAATGAAAAGTTCAGGAAACAAAAAGTCCAGTTTGGGTGTCCTCATCTTAGGCACATCTTGGTATTTTGTATTGGTAGGTCTATCTTTACCACAATATATTATTTAGGACAGGATCACATTTGTCACCTCTTCCTCCCTACTACCCAAAGTGGTACCAAACCCATAAAATAGTCAATAAACCTTTACAGAGTGAACAAATAAGTCTTTTTTTTTTTTTAACTCTCCTGAGTGAACTGAAATTTTTGAGGCTCATAAGTGAATATGTTTTGCTCTTTACTTTGTCTATTACAGCCAGCTTTTTATGAGTGGGGTATTAAAGTCTCCCACTATTATTGTATTGCTGCATATTTCTTCTATCATATTAATTAATGTTTGTCTTAGATATATCAATGCTCCAATGTTGGGTGCATATATATTTATAATTGTTATAACTTCTTTTTTGGATTGTTCCTTTAAGTCGTTATGTGTAACCTTCATTGTCTCCTTTTCAGGATCTTTAAAGTCAATTTTATCTGATATAAGTATTGCTACTCCTGTTTTCTTATGGTCCATATTTGCATAGAAAATCTTTTTCCAGCCCTTCATTTTCAGTCAGTATATATCCTGTATTTTAAGGTGATTCTCTTGTAGACAACATATATAGGTGTCTAGTTTTTGTATCCATTTGACCCATTTTAGTCTTTTGGTTGTCTCTTGTAGACAAGGTATGTAGGGGTCTTGTTTTTGTATCGATTCGGCCAGTCTTTGTCTGTTGATTAGGGCATTCAGCCCATAAACGTTTAAAGCAATTATTGATAAATAAGATTTACTTTATTTGTTTTGGGTTCGAATTTATACACCCTTTTAATGATTCCTATCTAGAGAATGTCCTTTAGTTTTTGTTGGAGAAATGGTTTAGTGGTGCAAAATTCTCTCAACTTTTGCTTACCTGTAAAGCTTTTGATTTCTCCTTCATATTTGAAAGAGATCCTTCCTGGATACAATAATCTAGGCTGTAAGTTATTTTCTTTCATCACTTTAATTACGTCTTGCCATTCCCTCCTGGCTTGGAGAGTTTCTATTGAAAGATCAGCTGTTATCCTTATGGGAATTCCCTTGTGAGTTATTTGATGTTTTTCCCTAGCTGTTTTTAATATTTGTTCTTTATATTTAATCTTTGTTAATTTGATTAACATGTGTCTTGGGGTGTTTCACCTTGGGTTTATCCTGTTAGGGACTCTCTGGATTTCTTGAACTTGAGTGGTAATTTCCTTCTCCATTTTAGGGAAGTTTTCAACTATTATCTCCTCAAGTACTTCCTCATGATCTTTCTTTTTATCTTCTTCTGGAACTCCTATGATTCAAATGTTGTAGCGTTTGATGTTATCCTGGAGGTTTCTGAAATTGTCCTCATTTCTTTTGATGCGTTTTTCTTTTTTCTCGTCTGATTCATTTATTTCTAGGATTCTATCTTCTAATTCACTAATCCTATCTTCTGCCTCTGTTATTCTACTATTTGTTGCCTCCAGGGTGTTTTGGATCTCATTTATTGCATTATTCATTATGTGTTGACTCTTTTTTATTTCTTCTAAGTCCTTGTTAAACCTTTCTTGCATCTTCTCAATCCTTGTCTCCAGACCCTTTAACTGTGATTCCATTTTGATTTCGAGATTTTGAATTAATTTCGCTACCTAGAGCCAGACATCTGGAAGTGAAGTCAAATGGGCCAGAAGCACACTACAAACAAAGCTAGTGGAGGTGATGGAATCCAGTGGAGCTATTCCAAACTGAATGATGATGCTGTGAAAGTGCTACACTCAAATGCCAGCAAATTGGAAAACCAGCAGTGGCCACAAGATTGGAAAAGGTCAGTTTTCATCCCAATCCCAAAGAAAGGCAAGCCGGAGTGCTCAAACACCGAACAAGCACTCATCTCACACGCTAGTAGTAATGCCAAAACCCAAGCCAGGCTCAGCAATATGTGAACCGGAACTCCTGACGTCAAGCTGGAGAAAGCCAGAGGAACCAGAGACAAAGCCAACACCGCTGACAGGAAAGCAAGAGAGTTCCAGAAAACATCATTCTGCATGACTATGCCAAGCCGAGGACAAAAATAGGGAAGAGGGACAGACCACCTGATCGCCCAAGAAACTGCAGGTCAGGAAGAACAGTAGAACTGGTCAGGAGCAACAGACTGGTCAAAAGGAAAGGAGACGCAAGGCTAATGTCACATGACAAGCAGAGACAGAGAAAGTGAGGAAGAAAATGAAAGAGCGGAGCAACCTCAGAGAGAGACACCACCCAGGAGAAAGTGAAGAGGGGCAAAAAGGGAGGAAGGGAGAGGAAAGGTGGCGCCACACGCGAAGGACGTCCCAACTGAGGGAAGAGGAAGGAAGGAGATGCGCCGAACTGAGAGGGACGACGCACCGGGAAAGAGAGCCCAGAAGCACAGAGAGACTCCAACAAAGGCGCCAGTGGATGTTTGTGGATGTATGGAGTGAGAGGATGGAAGAAGGGAGGAAGAATGATGTGAACTGGGGTTGGAGAAGAGAGAGTCTTGACTGCAAGAAGATAACAGTATAGGAGATAACCTGGAAGAGGAATGATGCAAAGCTGAAACAGAGGCACCCAGCGAAGAGTTGACAGGAGAAGACCTGAGCTGGGAGGGAGAGGGCAGGAGGAGAAGGGGACGAAGAGGAGAGGGGGAGGCACACGAGGGAGTGGGTGACCCCGGGAGCTGGTGAGGACAGGGAGGCCGCGGGGGCAGGGGTCGCAAAGAGCGGACACGACTGAGCGACTGATCTGATCTGATCTGATCATTATTCAGAATTCTTTATCAGGTAGATTCCCTATCTCTTCCTCTTTGGTTTGGTTTGGTGGGCATCTATCCTGTTCCTTTAGCTGCTGGGTATTCTTTTGTCTCTTCATTTTGTTAAAATTGCCAAGTTTAGAGTGTCCTTACTATATTCTGGTAGTTTGTTGAATTCTCTTTATTGAGGCGGTTTACAGGTCTTTTCAATATCTGATCTCTGCCCTGTTACAGAGGGGGCGGAGATGAATACCCAAATCTAAACCGGCCAGGTTCAGGCACTCGGATAATCCTCAGAAGCACAGACTTGGTTGAGTCTGCATTTTATGCCCTTCCCAGATCCGAGTAGCGCAGGTGATGAAATGTTCAGTGAGCGCAACTGCTGCGACTTATCGCCTCTCTGCCGCTCAGTTTTCTGGGTATACAAACAGCGCACTTTCTCAGGCAGATGTTGACCATCCAGAGCCCCAAGAAGCATGAGTCAGCACAGAAACCTACTCACAGTTCCGTTAGACAATGTCTCTCTAGGGCTGTAATTGCCTGCCTCCGGCCCTGGCTGCCTGTCACCAGAGTGGGATGGCCTGCAGCCGGCCAACTCTGTGCAGCCCTTTGTTCCGTAGGTAGTCCTGGTGGTGTCTTAAGTTAGGGCTGGCTTTTGATGTAGTAGATGACCGACAGTCTGGTTATTTCACTCAGATAGCGCCTGAGATAGCCAGGCCAAATCCTTTCTCAAAGCAATGCAGGCCTCGCCGTTCCTCCTAGCCCAGCCCCCGCTTGCCAATAGCAAATGCTGGTGTCCTCGCCACTTCTCCACAAAAGGAGTTACCGCAGGGCTCGTTTTCTCATTTTGAAGACAATGAGTTGTCTTTCTAAGTGCCTGATGTCCTCTGCCGGCATTCAGAAATTGTTTTATAGAATTTATTCAGCATTCAAATGTTCTTTCAATGGATTTGTGGAGGAGAAAGTATTCTCCCCGTCTTACTCGTCCACCATCTTAGCTCCTCCCCCCTGAATGTTGAATTTTAAGCCAACTTTCTCACTCTCCTCTTCCTCACTCAGCCTCATCAGGCGGCTCTTTAGTTCTTCGCTTTCTGCCATAAGGGTGATGTCAACTGGTTATCTGAGTTTACTGGTATCTCTCCTGGCAATCTTGATTCCAGCTTGTGCTTCATCCAGCCCCATATTTCGTATGATGTGCTCTGCATATATGTTAAATAAGCAGGGTGACAACATACAGCCTTGACGTACTCCTTTTCCTATTTGGAACCAGTCTGCTGTTCCATGTCTAGTTCTAACTGTTGCTTCCTGACCTGTATACAGACATCTCAGGAGGCAGGTCAGGTGGTCTGGTATTTCCATCTTTAAGAATTTTCCACAGTTTGTCATGATCCCAAAGGCTTTAGTGTAGTCAAAAGCAGATGTTTTTCTGGAACTTTCTTGCTTTTACAACAATCCAATGGATGTTGGCAATTTGATCTCTGGTTCCAATGCCTTTTCTAAATCCAGCTTGAACATCTGGAAGTTCACCATTCATGTACTGTTGAAGCCTGGCTTAGAGAATTTTGAGCATTACTTTGCTAGCGTGTAAGATGAGTGCAATCGTGCAGTAATTTGAACATTCTTTGGCATTGCTTCTTTGGGACTGGAATGAAAACCAAGGCCTGTGGCCACTGCTGAGTTTTCCAAATTTGCTGGCATATTGAGTGCAGCACTTTCACAGCATCATCTTTTAGGATTTGCAATAGCTCAACAGGAATTCCAACATCTCCACTAGCTTTGTTTGTAGTGATGCTTCCTAACACCCACTTGACTTCACATTTCAGGTTGTCTAGGCGAGTGATCACACCATCGTGGCTATCTGGGTCATGAAGACCTTTTTTGTATAGTCTTCTGTGTATTCTTGCCACCTCTTCTTTATGTCTTCCTCTTCTGTTAGGTCCATACATTTCTGTCCTTTACTGTGCCCATCTTTGCATGACATATTCCCTTGGTATTTTCTTAAAGAGATCTCTACTCTTTCTCATTCTGTTGTTTTCTTCTATTTCTTTGCATTGACCACTGAGGAAGGCTTTCTTATTTCTCCTTGCTGTTCTTTGGAACTCTTCATTGAAATGGGTATATCTTTCCTTTTCTCCTTTGCCTTTAGCTTCTCTTCCTTTCTGAGCTATTTGTAAGACTTCCTCAGACAACTTTGCCTTTTTGGATTTCTTTTTCTTGGGAATGGTCTTGATCACTGCCTCCTGTACAATGTCACGAACCTTCATTCATAGTTCTTCAGGCAGTCTATTAGATCTAATCCCTTGAATCTATTTGTCACTTCCACTGTATAATCATAAGGGATTTGATATAGTCAAACCTGAATGATCTAGTGGTTTTCCCTACTTTCTGTAAGTCTGAATTTTGCAATAAGGAGTTCATGATCTGAGCCACAGTCAGCTCCTGGTCTTGTTTGTCCTGACTGTATAGATCTTCTCCATCTTTGGCTGTAAAGAATATAATCAATCTGATTTTGGTATTGACCATCTTTTGATTTCCATGTGTAGTCTTTTCTTGTGTTGTTGGAAGAGTGTGTTTGCTATGACCAGTGTGTTCTCTTGGCAAAACTCTGTTAGCCTTTGCCCTACTTCATTTTATACTCTAAGGCCAAATTTGCTTATCTCTTGACTTCCTACTTTTGTGTTAGAGTCCCCTATAATGAAAAGGACATCTTTATTAGGTGTTAGATCTAGGTCTTGTAGGTCTTCATAGAACTGTTCAGCTTCAGCTTCTTCAGCATTGGTTATGCCAAGTATAGCTCATAATATTTATAAATAAATAAGATTCTAAAGGAAATGTAGTGAATTTAGATATTTCTTTTAGTATTATGTATTCCCATCTATGGAGAAGGCAATGGCACCCCACTCCAGTACTCTTGCTTGGAAAATCCCATGGATGGAGGAGCCTGTTAGGCTGCAATCCATGGGGTCGCTAAGAGTCGGACACGACTGAGTGACTTCACTTTCACTTTTCACTTTCATGCATTGGAGAAGGAAATGGCAACCCACTCAAGTGTTCTTGCCTGGAAAATCCCAGGGACGGGGGAGCCTGGTGGGCTGCCGTCTATGGGGTCGCACAGAGTCAGTCACGACTGAAGTGACTTAGCATAGCATAGCATAGCATTCCCATCTAGGAAAAATAAATCTTTTTAATCATTCAGGATTGCATTATGCCCTTTATTTAATAAGGGTTTATATTTACACATGGCCTTTTCCTTTATTAAATTTATTTCAAGGGTTTTTATAAACTGTCATTATTGTAGGGAAATTCTTTTATTTGGTGTATCAAATGCTAACTGGCTATTACCAACTTGAAGAAAAGCTTTTGATTTCTGTATTACAAATCATGTAAGCAGCCAAATATTAATTGTAAAATTTTTAAAGGAAGTTTTGGAATATACAGCCACAGTATTAATAATTTGCCTATTCTTTTAATGTATAACAATTACTTAATTTTTGTATTATTCAATTAGCTAAAGGCTTTAAAAACAGTAAATAGCTATGGTGATGGAGGGTGAATCTTTCTTTTCCAATTTAATGCAGTTCTGTTCATATTGCATGTAACATGATTATTTGCCATCACTTGTTACAAAGTATTATGTTTAGGGGATTTCTCTCTATTATTTGAGGATTTCTTTTTCTCTTTAAAAAACTTTACTGTGATATATAACTTTAATGTGAAATACAAATTTAAAATGAATATTATGGAAATAATACCCACGCATACACTTTGTTGCATTAAGTCACCAATATCTAAGATTCTTCTGCTGTGCTCCTCTCCAACCACATCTCTCAGCCTAAGCAAACACTTTCAAGAGGCAACTGTTAACCAGAATTTTGTGCTAGTTATGCCCAGTGCTTTTCCTTAAATTGTTACCAGCTGCTGCTAAGTTGCTTCAGGTGTGTCTGACCCCGTGCAACCCCATAGACGGCAGCCCACTAGGCTCCCCCTTCCCTGGGATTCTCCAGGCAAGAACACTACAGTGGCTTGCCATTTCCTTCTCCAACTACCTGTACCTAAATAACCATCCTTTTTGTTTTTAAACTGTATAAAGATAGAATATTGCTATATCTATTTTTTGGACTTCCTTTGTCACTACGTTTCTGAAAATGTTACTGGATGTAGATAAAACGCATTCATTTTATCACTGTATGTCATAAAATTGTATGGAGAGTCTATAATTATCCATTCTGCTACCGGTAGACATTTGGGTTGTTTCCAATTTGTGAATACTACAAGCAATGCTGCTGTGGACATTCTCATATCTGGACACCAACAGACACATGTGTGCAAGAGCTTCCCTAAGGATAGATATACTATCTGGTTTAGTCATGTACAACTTCACCACATGACGACAAACTGATTTCTGTGCAATAAACCAATTCATCAGTACATCAATTTACCTATCCTTGCACCAAATACCATAGTTTGTAAGTCCTGCTATCTTGTACATCAAATGCTATCACCTTGTCCCTCCTCACAAGTATCTTAACTTTATTAGCTACTTGTTCTACCAAGTCTATTTTAGAATTAGCCAGTTTAATAAGTTAAAAATTCTTATTGAGGATGGGCAATCAACTTAGGGAATTTATATCAAATACACTCTGTATTGTTAATGACTTCCAATAAAGTTTCCATTTTCTCCACAAAAACTTTTGCAAATC
Organism: Tragelaphus eurycerus; assembly: GCA_935064755.1. Taxonomy (NCBI): domain Eukaryota; kingdom Metazoa; phylum Chordata; class Mammalia; order Artiodactyla; family Bovidae; genus Tragelaphus; species Tragelaphus eurycerus. The sequence goes on from CAKXYN010000107.1 coordinate 602,432, forward strand.
CTCTGTTGGAATGAATTCCATTGTATTTTTGTTGCCACTGTTATTTTTTAAATTATAGCTTTTGACTTTTGTCTGTGTATAGAAATAAAAGATTTTTATTTATTTCCAGAACTTTATTACTCTTACTAACTCTAACAATGTATCTACATGTTCTTTGTGGAGGAGGGGAGAGACGATAGGGCTATGCAGACAATAAGACCCATGTGAATAAGAACGTTTATTTTACACATGAATTCGTATACTTTTTAAAAAAATTGTCACTGCACTGGCTACTACCTCCAATATAATGACTCCTTGTATTCTGATCTTAAAGGAAACACTTTCAAAGTTTCATCATTAAGTAAGATGTCTGTTGTTGTTTTTCTTGGTGAAAGTCCTTTATTACTTTAAGGAAGTACTCTTTTATGCATTATTTTATTTTTCAAATGCATTTATTGATTTTCCCCTTCATCTGTTGTGGTTATTTACACTGATTTTGTATTGTTAAAGCAACCCTGCATTCCAGAGATAAACTCAGTAATGATGCATGATCTTTTTTATTCAATGCTGAATTGACTTTGCTAACAGAATATTAGCAATTTAGAATTTTTCCATTGACAGTCTTGAATGAAATTAAACAGTTTTTTCTTTTCTCTTTGTTTTGATATCAAGGTTATGCTATACTCATTAAAAATGGAAAATATTCTCTCTTCATTCTGTTTCTCGAATTTGGGGTATACTTACCCTAAAACTATTGAAACCAAGTATTTTCTTAGTAAGAAAGAATTTTAACTTTGGAATCTATTCTTTAATAACTAATAAAACCAACCAGATTTTTCTTTTCCCTTATTCGGTCAGTTTTATTTGTATTTTCCTCAAATTTTATCAATTTCAACTGTTTTCAATTTGACTGGGAGAAAGTTGTTCATAATATCATATGCATGTGTCAATATATCATATCGAATGTTTTATATTTGCTATTTCAACCTTGACAGATGTTTGTCAATGTCATTGGTCTTCTCAAAAGACTAAATGAAGTGATAAATTACTATGAAGTGAACTAACGTATAACATACAGGTTAAGAAGTATCAACAGAATGCTGCCAGCAGTACATATAAGCTCTGATGTGCCCCTCCCTCATTTTACCCCATGGAGGTGAGACTATTTTAGCTTTTAGAGTTGTAATTTTCTTGCTTGCCTAAATTTTTATCAGATAATTCTGCAACCTTACACAGTAAAATAATACTTTGTCGATTTTTAAACTTTATATAAAAAGAATAAGTTATTTTTATATCTATTTTCTTTCACTCAATACTTTCAAACTTACCCAGGCCATTGCATGTTCAGCTTATTCAATGCATGACTATAATATAGTATATTCATTCATTACAATATAAAAATGTCTAACTTTTCATTTTCAGCCTATTATGTATAATGCAGCTAAGAACATTCTTTTGTACATGGATTCTGGTATTCATGTACCTATTTTTTAAAAAATAAATATCTGGGATTGCAGTTGTTTGGTATCAAGCTATGCATATTTTAAACCTTATAGTTTAATGCCCAAGCATTTTGTAAAGTGATTATACAATTTACACTCCAAAGAGCAGTGAAGGGACTTCTCTGCCTCCTATATGTGCTAAGCAAATATGGTGCATGTGCAACGGTGTCTTATTAGCATTTTCTGCAATATGGATGAGGAACATTTCTTAATAAGGTTATTGGCCATTTGGATTTCTTCACTTGTAAAATGCCATTTTTTTTCTAAGAGATGTTGATTTTTAGACTTTAAGTATGGATATGAGTCATTTATCAGTTGTATAAATTGCAAACCTCTACTCTGTGACTTTCACTCTCTTAATGATGTCTTTTCATGACTAGAAGTTCTTAATTTTAATGTAGATTTATCAACCTCTCCCACTATAATTAGCTTAAACAAGGTAACATGTTTAAGCAATCTTTTCCAACCCTCAGATTAAAGATACTCTCCTATATTGTCTAGTAAAATCTTTATAGTTTTACCTTTCATATTTAAGTCTATAATTCCCTTGAAATTCATTTTTATATAGTATGTGAAGAAATTAATTTCCTTCTCTTCTGGTTTTAAAATAAAGATATCCATTTTTCTCTGCACTATCTATTGAACAGACTATCTTTTCTCCAAAGTTTTAAAGTGCCATTTTGTCTGTTTATAGATTTTCAATTACAATCCATTATTTTCATATCAATACTTCTAATACCTCAATGTCCTGAAGCCTACAACTTTATAAGAACCTTGTTTCTAATAAAGCCAGTCCTCTCACTTCCTCAACCGAGTGGTTATTCATAACTCATGTATTTCCATATACAATTGGAAAACAATCTGTCATGGTACACACAATCAAACACATACTTTGTACTTTGACTGGCTTTGTTTGAATCTACAATTCAATTTGAAGGAAACATTGTTCAAAAGCAAAGGAACTAATCCATGACTTTGATATAGTACCTCCATTAAGGTCTTTAATTAAAGTAAATAAATTCCCATACCTGCCTCCTGAGAAATCTGTATGCAGGTCAAGAAGCAAGAGTTAGAACTGGACAAGGGACAACAGACTGGTTCCAAATAGAGAAAGGAGTACGTCAAGACTGTATACTGTCACCCTGCTTATTTAACTTACATGCAGAGTACATCCTAAGAAATGCTGGCCTGGATGAAGCACAAGCTGGAATCAAGATTGCTAGGAGAAATATCAAAAACCTCAGATACACAGATAACACCACTGTTACAACAGAAAGCGAAGAAGAACTGAAGAGCCTCTTGATGAAAGTGAAAGAGGAGAGTGAAAAAGCTGGTTTAAAACTCAACATTCAGAAAAACTAAGATCATGGCATCTGGTCCCATCGCTTCATGGCAAATAGATGGGGAAACAATGGAAACAGTGACAAACTGATTGATGCTTTTGAACTGTGGTGTTGGAGAAGACTCTTCAGAGTTCCTTGGACTGCAAAGACTTCCAACCAGTCCATTCTAAAGAAGATCAGTCCTGGGTGTTCTTTGAAAGACTGATGCTGAAGCTGAAACTCCAATACTTTGGCCACCTGATGCGAAAAACTGACTCATTTGAAAAGACTCTGATGCTGGCAGGCAGGAGAAGGGGATGACAGAGGATAAGATGGTTGGATGGCATCACTGACTCAATGGACAGGAATTTAAGCAAGCTTTGGGAGCTGATGGACAGGGAAGCCTGGTGTGCTGCTTGCAGTCCATGGGGTCACAAAGAGTTGGACATGGCCGAGCACTTGAACTGACTGAAGATCTTTTATATCTTTTATTAGATTTACACTTAGGTACTTCAGTAGGCACTCTTCTCCTTTCTAATCACAAAGAAGATGTTGCCAAGGCTTCATCATTAAGTATGACATTCATTATAGTATTTTAGTAGATAACCTTAATCAGTTTAAGGATGTTCCATTCTACTCCTAATCTGCAAGAAGTCTGATCACAGCAGACAAATTTATCAGATGTTTTTCTGCAACTACAGAGGTAATATAATTTTTTTCTCCCTTAGCCTATTAGGAAAATATACTGATAAATTATCTAAAATTAAAATAACCTTGTGTGTCTTGCATAAACCCAACTTAGTTATATTATTCTTTTAATATATTACAATATCTCATTTTTTAAAAATTTGAAATACTACAAGTATTTTCACAAATAAGATGACTCTTTACCACTCCATGGACTGTAGCCGCCAGGTTCCTCTGTATATGGGATTTCCCAGGCAAGAATACTGGAGTGGGCTACCATTTCCTTCTCCTAGGGATCTCCTGACCCAGGGATCAAACTCGGGTCTCCCACATTGCAGCCAGATTCTTCACTGTTTACAGATTCCCACCAGGGAAGCCCCAGGTAAGATTAATGTTTCTTAAAATGTCCAAGGTTATCCAGAACTCATAAAATAAGTTGGGACGTTTCCTTCCTCTATTCTCTTTAAGAATCTGTGATTGCTATTAGTTCTTCATTAAATATTAAATAGCATTATCCAGTGAGGCCATCTGGGCCTGGTGATTCCTTTCTAGGAATAATTTTAAACGTGAATCCATTTCTTTAGTGTTTAGAGGAATATTTATACATGTTCTATTTCTTCCTATATCAGTATTAATAAGTTATATTTTTCTAGAAATATGTGTATGAGAATTATGGTATTCTGCTGTGGTAATGAGTTTCAGTTTGCTCACATATCCCTGCATCCACACTCCTGGATAATAGTACCTTTACACACTGACTCTAAATCTCCCTTTAAAGTTAAAACTGCCTACCTGCTATATTTTGCCAGTGAACATCCAGTACATTTCCAACTTCATGCCTTATCTCGTCATTTCCTCTCCCTGGAAAACCCACATATTTGGAGGTAATCAAGTTGTTGTTTAGTCACTAAGTTGTGTCCGACTCTATGCGACCCCATGGATTGTAGCCCGCCAGGATCCTCTGTCCACGGAATTCTCCAGGCAAAAATACTGGAGTGGGTTGCCATTTCCTTCTCCAGGGGATCTTCCTGACCCAGGGACTGAACCTGTGTCTCCTGCATTGGCAGCCATATTCCTTACACTGAGTCACCCCAGGAAAGCCCAGAAAAAATGCATAGATGCTTATAAACACAAAATTTTATATAAACTATCATGGCATTCACTACTTACATTCTGCAAAGTAGATTCCAAATTAAAGACTCCTAACTTACATGCTGCTGCTGCTGCTGCTAAGTCCCTTCAGTCGTGTCCGACTCTGTGCGACCCCATAGACGGCAGCCCACCAGGCTCCGCCGTCCCTGGGATTCTCCAGGCAAGAACACTGGAGTGGGTTGCCATTTCCTTCTCCAATGCATGATAGTGAAAAGTGAAAGTGAAGTCGCTGAGTCGTGTCCGACTCTTAGCGACCCCATGGACTGGAGCCTACCAGGCTCCTCCATCCATGGGACTTTCCAGCCAAGAGTACTGGGGTGGGGTGCCATTGCCTTCCCCGCCTAACTTACATACTGCTCAATATTAACAGAGGGAGGAATAAGCAAATAAATATGGAAACAAATACATAACAGAGCAAGGGTTGATAAAGCATTCATACCGGCCTATGGAAATTTGTATAAAAGAACTGTTTAAAATATGAAACATAAAATATACTTGAGTTTTAGGAATTTATTTACAAAGTTCTTCCTAATACAACTGCTTTTAAAATATAGCAATAAAGGATCATTCACTATCTAAAAGTGGTACACATGTGGCATAGAAAAAAATCTATATAGTCAAAGTATTATAACAGATAATTGAAAATTGTTAAATGACAAACATTTGCAGTACTCCCTAAACAAGTAGGAAATAACAATGCATTTATTCATAGGAACTTGAGTATTTTGTACTAATATTTAAAAAACACCCTACTATGAAAGATAAAATCAGAGTTTGAAAAATATTTTACAACAGCAAGTAAGTGTATTTCAATTTTACATTTAATTATGAGGCCACAATAAAAATTTAACCATACACATATCTATGCATTTTACAACAGATTAGCCAACTTAGGAATTATTTCATAAGAGTATAAACCACTTTACCACAATCTCCCCATGGTTTTATCTTTCCAAATAAAATTCCACACACTATCAAACTAAATTAAGTGACCTGTGGCTAAAATCACTATAAGCATACTGGCCCTTAAGCAAGTATACATCAGTATCATGTTTGTGCAAAATATACATGATTTTTTAATCCTTTTGTCCTTATTTTAATTTGCAAGTATATTCTGAAACCCACCTCCTTTAACTGTTATTCTTGTCAATAGTGGCAAATCTTTCAAAATCCACATGCCGTATCTTTATTTATAAAATAAGCTGCAAAAGGAGCAGTTAAATAACTAAATAGAGTATGTGAACCAAGAACCCACTATTCAGAGACCTATGCATGTTTTCATTTGTGATATCACTTAATTTCTGAACAAACTGAAATAAAGATTTATTTCAAAAATTCATTCATGGACACTATACAAAGAAATTTACAGCAGTATTTGGCATCAACCAATAAAATTTATTTACTGTATCATGTGGCAAAGTTATTAATATCATGAATAACTTAAATGACAGGTCTTCAACTGGATTCAACAAAGAGAAAAATTACACCAAAGTCAATATAATTTTTACATTAATTAACTCAAAAAAGGTCAGAGGTTAACCTCACTCTTTTAAGAGAAAAATAAAATGGCATAGTTTAGTGTTACCTTCTTTCCAGCTTTCACTAAGTGCTAACATGTAAGTACCATTTAAGTCAGTTTCTTATTTGAGAATGAGGTGTTTACAACTTTATACAAATTAAGATTTTTTTTTAAAGCTTCATATCAAATGAGTTGTAGATCTACTTAAAGTATGGCTTCTCCTTTCAAAGAAGGCAGGAAGACTGACAAGGGAGGGAGACGGGATGCCCTGTAAAGACAAATATTTTATACTTAAATATGTTTTCCTTTAAGTAAGATACAGCTTAGTATCATACATACTATTTTTGCATTTTACAAATTATCATAACAAGTAAGACATCTGAAAATCAAAACTCTTTAAAGAAATAGAAACTTAAAATTAGGAGGGAAGGGTTGGGAGAACAAACACATAAAACTATTTTAGCATTCTGAAAACAAGAAAAATGGATAGACTAGTTTACTACATATTAACTCAAATGAAAGAGATATATGCTTAGTGCTAATACTGGTACTTCTGTGAGATAAAAATGATTTAGTGTTTCAGGTGTCTTTTTAAAATTATAAATTAGAAGGCAAACTTTCAAGGTTAAAAAGACAAACCACAGTGGTTTCTTCTTAATCATAAGCAGAATTAAGAAGAGTAAAATTACTTTATGGGAAATAATTTTCTAAATTAAAAGCCATACACTCTGAAAGAGTTTTTATATTATGTGTTCAACCCATGTTTATATGTGTGTATGTATGATTTTGCTTCAAATAAAACTAAGCAAAACAGCAGTGCTTCTGATAATAGAGATTACTAATATACTAAGCTGTCTAAACTTTATTATTTCAGAGTGTCAAAGTTAAATATCATCAGAATTTTTAATAACAAAGAAACAATACCAAAAAGTTAAGAGGGGATATAAATCAAAACAAATTATTATGAAAGGTACTATTTTAACAGACATGCTGCTGCTGCTGCTACTGCCAAGTCGCTTCAGTCGTGTCCGACTGTGTGACCCCATAGACGGCAGCCCACTAGGCTTCCCTGTCCCTGGGAATCTCCAGGCAAGAACACTGGAGTGGGTTGCCATTTCCTTCTCCAATGCATGAAAGTGAAAGTGAAGCCGTTCACTCGTGTCTGACTCTTAGCGACCCCATGGACTGCACTGCAGCCTACCAGGATCCTCTGGAGTGGGGTGCCATTGCCTTCTCCATTAATAGACATGAATGGTTAACTATTCGCTGGAGAAGGGAATGGCAACCCACTCTAGTATTCTTGCCTGGAGAATTCCACGGACAGAGAGGAGCCTGGTGGGTTACAGTCCATGGTGTCACAAAGAGCAGGACACAACTAAGCGACTAAGCCAGCAAGGCAGCTAGCTAGCTATAAGTTCTCATCAACAAGGTTTGAAGAGTTTAAAGAGCTGGGTTGGTAAAGTATTACCATTCAAGTAACAGCAAAGGAATGACTTAAGTAGATAGTATAAAAGTTTACATTTTCCTCAGGTAAAACCTTTATCATTTGCCATATTAAAAGCATAAATTTCACACAAATGTCATAATTCTAAGAATAAGAATCATATTTGGAATATAAATCCACTTCATAGGACAATTACTACTAGTTTTAAGTAATTACTTCCATAAATAAGAAAATCTCTAATGGAACTGATTTGTTCAGGCTTTATGAGTAAATTATCTTGCAAAATAGTTTTATGTGCCAATAAACAAAGAAACTCCATTAAGCCTAAGTTGTTGTGATTTCAAAGCAGTTATAAAGTTGTGAATTCAAAAGTCCCCATTCACCTAATAAGTGATTCAGTGGAGAAAAATATTTTCTTTTTTTCATAATAAATACAAATTTCAAATAGCTAATAAGCTCACATTAAACTTCACAAGGCTTGTTTCCATTACTAGTTGACATATGTCCTAATTCTTCACAAATATCAAAGATGACTTGGATAGAACTTTTTTGAAATTTGAAAACTCAGAATTTCCTTCTAGCATCTCTGAAAAATTAGCTCATGAGGCAGAATGAAGTACAGATCAAAACCAGGAGTTTTGAGAGCGCCCACCAGTAGAGTTTGGGAGCTGAACATAACCATGCTTAGTAAATCCAGTTACACTGCTTGTGGAAACAGAATGGGTAATCTGTTAGAACAGAAATAGGCCATTGAGAAGAGGACAGGAATGTCTTAAAGATACTTTACGTACTTATTTATATTATTTACATAAAACTGGTAAAGCTATAAGTAATATATATTAATTTTCCAAAAATTTTCTATAAAATCCAATTATCTTCATTTGAAAAGCAGTAATATTTATAATAGTTACAACAGATGCAGGAAATAAAAAAGGGATAGTGCACTACAGAAAGCTTACAATCTAATTTTAGTAAATGAATGCTTACTATATTTTGTCAATTTCAATACTTTTTTCATTAACTAATACCTTTGCAAAAATTTATATTATCAATCAAGTATGATTTCTCTTCCATTGGAAGGTTAATCTTGATTACAAATCTATATAAACATACTCATAATAAGCTATAACCTTTGATGTATATTAACTAAAGACTTAACTAGCTTTATAAAAAATAAGCTATCAAGCATTATGTACCTTTTTTGTATACATTTTATATAATTAAAGGTAACCATTTATAAAACACCACGGTGTTACCCTAAGTGCACTAACTTACTTAATCCTTACAACTACTACTTTATATTGATTTTATACCAGTGAAATTGAAACAGAAAGATCTTTAATAAGTTGACAAAAGTCATACAGCTAGTGAACAGCACAACTGGGATCTGAACTTAGGAGTTTCAGAGTTCCTGCTCTTAATCACTAATCAAACTGCCTCTGATAAAATAATCACATCATATATGTGAGACAGAGTGTGTGTAATTACCCTTTATAATAACAACACAGGGTAAGTACTTCTTTCTTTCATCTGCAAATTGGGGATAAGAGAAAATAGGAAACTTGCTGAAGAACATATAGCTAAGAAATGACAGTCACTTGCCTTTCTTAACCTTAGTAAGTTATATTAATAATAATTTTTACAAAGGACAGATACATCACTATTTAGTGACAGTAATATATGTTAGAAATGCCCTTAATATTGTCTAATAATTCTGACACCATTGGGAATTTGGACTGATCAGGAAACATTTAAAAATAAACACATGAATTTAGAACCCATAACACCTTTTGATACTCACTTCAGCGATTATCTATTCACAGAAATAGTAAAGGAAATAAAACACAGTCTCTGCTATATTATTGGAGGCAGTCTATAAATGGAACTATCATTCTGTACGTCAGTAAAGTGATAGGCTAGACTGAAAAATGTTTCTTTCTCAGAGATTAACATCTCAATCCCAATAAAATTTCATATCAAATAAACTACACCTTAAGTAAGTCTCTAATTCATTAAGTGAGGTTTTCTAAATTATCTTAACCCAACGATGAGGTTACATATATCAAAAAAATTTATGGAAATATTAAGATTTCCACCTTTAAAAAGTCAACAAATTTTATACCAACTTGATAAATTTGAAGTCATTTAGCCTGTTAAATCAAAATCACTTACTGCTAATGATGATGTGCTAGCCAGACGACTCATTACATGCTTCTCATTGCTAGAAGGACTTCTTCCCTCTGCTGAACTTTGGGATGTCATAAGAGCCCTTAGGAGAGCTCTTTTTGGAGTTTTGGAGAAAGAGAATGCTCTTGTAACCTAGAATTAAAACAAGATACAATTAATTTAAAAATCTAGATAAATCTAATATAATTGATTAGAACAATTATATGTAAAACAAAGCCAAATTCACATTAAAAGTTTTTCTTTTTCTATAAAAAATATGGAGGAATTTTGCCATATACTTTTTCTATAAAAAGTACATGGCAGAATGAGAATCTCTGGACAAAGCACTGAGAAAATGTAGTACATTGCGGATTATTCGATCTTGCATTCATAGAACACTGGTCCAGCAGGAGAAAGTAGGAGGGAAAATTTGGCATGAGAAGAAACCTTGGTATTGTCTAATCCTGCTGTAATTCAGTTGTGAGATCGTTGATCCAAAGCCACTTAAACCTCAAGTTAAGTGAAAAAGGGTTGGACTTTATTTGAATCACCATTCTTAATATTTATCTACTATATATCATTCATGTTAAAAGCAGAGATACAATGATGATTAAAGTATGCAGCCTCCCCTCAAAGGCAAAGAAAACAACAATCAAAAACTTATAAACTGAACAATAGACTCTGGCTATAAATTTACCTATAAAATTAAAACTGTAATTCTACTTTTAAAAAAACCTATTACCAACATTCTTGTATAGTCCTGAACAACCTTGATAAGGTAAGGTAGGGTTAAGTAGGAAAGTTATCTTCATCATTAGAAGTCTGAAACTTACTATGGTAAGGAACAGATCTCAGGTTTCCTGACTCTATGGTGTGCCCTTTGCTGAAAAATACCTAAGGCAATTTCTAACATGAATGCACACATACTTAAAACACATCAGAAATATCACAGTTAACTAGAATGGGAAGGGTAAAAGCTGTTACAATTACTGTGCCAAGGAATTCGCTAAGTTTAACTATTATCTCTGCAGGCCATTTCCTAAAACCGAAAAACAACTTTGTTTTATGTACTACCTTCACACTGACACCTATGGCTAGATTATTTTAATATACTCTGAAAAATACATTTTGGAGATACAGTGAATAATAATGTCACTGAGATTTACCTTTTTTGAAGTCTTTTTTATTGCTCTAGATGCTTTACTCAATGTACTGTCCATATCTTTTGTATTTACTTCAAAGGATTCTGGATCAGCAGTGTAAATAAGATTCTCCTGTTGAAAATTAATATTAATTTTTAAAATAATAAAATAAAAATACACAGCTGTTCCTAAAATCAAATCTGTAAGAACTTACATGCACACACAGGTACATATATAAATCAAACTACTCAAGATTTTTGCTGCTTTTTACAATGTATGTATGAGTATACAAATATTTTCTCTTCAACATGGCAGAAGTTCTCAATAGAAAAGACACCAAATCAGGGCATTTTAAAATGTAATACTTGAAATGTAAGAGAGAGTTCAATGAAGTCGCTAAATATCTGAATTTATATACATTTATAAACATTTTTTAGTAACAATTTTATAACTGGGAAGAGTTTTGTGGCTTAAAACAGTATAAATTAGGATATAGGTTAAATGTTTGCTGCCACCTTGTGGTTAATCTTACTTTATGAAATACTTTCATTAATTGTTTATATTTCAGTTCTAGAATTATTAGCCATCCTGTGGCTAGTAATTCAATAGATTTTATTTTCAGCATTTTTCCATTACTGTTTACACTTCGGAATCATAGTTATAAATTTATAAAAGACTGCAAAAGCCATCTAGTTGGACATTGTGATAAATTTAGGAATAATCTCTATAGTAGGAAATCACTATACTGCAGAGATCCATTTTATATATGGATACCTAGCACTATTAGGAAAAACTTCCTTATAATGAACAGTTTTTTGGCTTTACAAAAAGTTGTCTCCATTATTTTCCTAGCCAGCATTCTGTTGTATGCACTAGTTCTATATTTCTTTCAATGAACCTTTGTGTGGAGCAATCCTTTATTTATAACAATATATTGTTGGCCCACAGAAATTAAAAAAAAAAATCAAGGACCAGAGCAAGATGGTGCAATAGAGGGACATGGAACTCACCTCCTTCCACAGACATATCTGTATGTAGAATAAAGCTCACAGAATACCTGCTAAATGCTGGCAGAAGAGCTCATAAAACCAAAATGCAAGAAAGATCACCAAATAACAGGGTAGGAGAAAAGAAAGAAAAGGGGAATTGGGATAGGATCTGTACCCCTGGGAGGGAGCTATGAAAGAGGAAATGTTCCTTGACACAGGAAAATGCTTCACCAGCAGGGGAGATCAGTGTGGAGAAAAAGAGAGCTTCAGAGGCTTGAGAGAGAACACAGCAACTGGACTGTAACAAGTAGAACAGAGGGAGACCCACAAAGAAGGCTAAAGCCATCTCACTGCAATCCTCAGCCTGAGAGGCATGTCTGCTGGTGCACACAGGTGCTCAGCTGTGTCCAACTCTTTGCAATCCTTTGGACTATAGCTCATCAAGCTCCTTTGTCCATGGGATTTTCTAGGCAAGAACACTGGAGTGGGTTGTCATTTCCTTCTTGAGCAGATTTTCCTGAACCAGGGATTAAAGCCAAGTCTCTTGTGTCCCCTGCACTGCAGGTGGGTCCTTTACCTTCTGAGCCATCTGAGAAGGTTGGGTGCTAAAACCTGGGCTTCAGAGGACAGACCTGGGGCAAAGACTGGAGTTGTCTACATGAAGACTGCCTGAAGGGGCTTGGAGTGTGATCCAAGCTGCAATCTGGTACATGTGCAAAAAGGAGACTGGATCCGCCACTGAAGCCCCACTGTTAACTTGCAAGCTCAAAGGAAGGGTGGGGCACAGAATAGCAGCCTCATTCTCAGTGTGCTCACAAAAGGCTCAGCTGCTCATTCACAGAGGCAAGGCTGCCATCCTAGCCAACTGCCAGTGGCCTTAGAACTTAGAAAGCAGGGCTGACATCTTAATGTCCCCATGGCTCATGAATTTATGTGCCTGAGATGGCTTGGTAAACTCAGTGCCTGTAGGACACTGGTGTAGATTACTATGCTCCTGTGGCTGGAGCACGTCTAGAGATAGTAGGCTCTGCTGGCACTCACACACACAGGTAGGCGAGGGTCTGGGCTGACTCAGTAGCTCCTACAGCTATGGCGGGTCCAGGTGCTCAGCCCAGCCATGGTGGTCCCAGCGCCTGACCTCAGTAGTTCAGTGTCAACAGATCTGTGCCAGTAGCTTTGTGAGTAGAAGACCTGAGGGTTACCAGAACTATCTAAATCTCCACAGCTGAGGTGGGACCAAGGGGTGTATCAAAAACTGTACTCTGTGAACCAGCACAATAGTGACAGGCAAAATCACAGAGTGTACTTTCCTGTAAACAAGTCCTTTCCCAATATTCACTGGGTGGCATCTCTCCCAGTGGGAGTATTCCAGTCCTATCTGCCTCACAGTGGAGTTCAGAAACAGGCCTGGGGCATCTATCCAAAAGGGGGACAGACCCTGCCCCAGAGAGAGTTGTAACAACCACAGAGCAAAGAGGAGGCCACGCTCAACATCCAGTGCAAGCTCTGGTCATCATGATAACAATCATGCCCTTATCAAGGGGATAATGGAATGACGTTCGTGACACTGTACAGGAGACAGGGATCAAGACCATCCCCATGGAAAGAAATGCAAAAAAGCAAAATGGCTGTCTGGGGAGGCCTTACAAATAGCTGTGAAAAGAAGAGAAGCGAAAAGTAAAGGAGAAAAGGAAAAGATACAAGCATCTGAATGCAGAGTTCCAAAGAATAGCAAGGAGAGATAAGAAAGCCTTCCTCAGCAATCAATGCAAAGAAATAGAGGAAAACAACAGAATGGGAAAGACTAGGGATCTCTTCAAGAAAATCAGAGATACCAAAGGAACAGTTCATGCAAAGATGGGCTTGATAAAGGACAGAAATGGTATGGACCTAACAGAAGCAGAAGATATTAAGAAGAGGTGGCAAGAATACACAGAAGAACTGTACAAAAAATATCTTCATGACCCAGATAATCACGATGGTGTGATCACTGACCTAGAGCCAGACATCCTGGAATGTAAAGTCAAGTGAGCCTTAGAAAGTATCACTATGAACAAAGCTAGTGGAGGTGATGGAATTCCAGTTGAGCTATTCCAAATCCTGAAAGATGCTGCTGTGAAAGTGCTGCACTAAATATGCTAGCAAATTTGGAAAACTCAGCAGTGGCCACAGGACTGGAAAAGGTCAGTTTTCATTCCAATCCCAAAGAAAGGCAATGCCAAAGAACGCTCAAACTACTGCACAATTGCACTCATCTCACACGTTAGTAAAGTAATGCTCAAAATTCTCCAAGCCAGGCTTCAGCAATATGTGAACCGTGAAGTTCCTGATGTTCAAGCTGTTTTAGAAAAGGCAGAGGAACCAGAGATCAAATTGCCAACATCCGCTGGATCATGGAAAAAGCAAGAGAGTTCCAGAAAAACATCAATTTCTGCTTTATTGACTATGCCAAAGCCTTTGACTGTGTAGATCACAATAAACTGTGGACAATTCTGAAAGAGATGGGAATACCAGACCACCTGATCTGCCTCTTGAGAAATTTGTATGCAGGTCAGGAAGCAACAGTTAGAACTGGACATGGAACAATAGACTGGTTCCAAATAGGAAAAGGAGTACCTCAAGGCTGTATATTGTCACCCTGCTTATTTAACTTATATGCAGAGTACATCATGAGAAACGCTGGACTGGAAGAAACACAAGCTGGAATTAGGACTGCCGGGAGAAATATCAAGAACCTCAGATATGCAGATGACACCACCTTTATGGCAGAAAGTGAAGAGGAACTAAAAAGCCTCTTGATGAAAGTGAAAGTGGAGAGTGAAAAGGTTGGCTTAAAGCTCAACATTAAGAAAATGAAGATCATGGCATCCAGTCCCAACACATCATGGCATCCAGTCCCAACACTACATGGGAAATAGATGGGGAAACAGTGGAAACAGTGTCAGACTTTTTTCTGGGCTCCAGAATCACTGCAGATGGTGACTGCAGCCATGAAATTAAAAGACGCTTACTCCTTGGAAGGAAAGTTATGACCAACCTAGATAGCATATTCAAAAGCAGAGACATCACTTTGCCAACAAAGGTCCGTCTAGTCAAGGCTATGGTTTTTCCTGTGGTCATGTATGGATGTGAGAGCTGGACTGTGAAGAAGGCTGAGCGCCGAAGAATTGATGCTTTTGAACTGTGGTGTTGGAGAAGACTCTTGAGAGTCCCTTGGACTGCAAGGAGATCCAACCAGTCCATTCTGAAGGAGATCAGCCCTGAGATTTCTTTGGAAGGAATGATACTAAAGCTGAAACTCCAATACTTTGGCCACCTCATGTGAAAACTGTTGACTCATTGGAGAAGACTCTAATGCTCGGAGGGATTGGGGGCAAGAGGAGAAGGGGACGACAGAGGATGAGATGGCTGGATGGCATCTCTGACTTGGTGGACGTGAGTCTGAGTGAACTCTGGGAGTTGGTGATGCACAGGGAGGCCTGGTGTGCTGTGATTCATGGGGTTGCAAAGAGTAGGACAGGACTGAGCGACTGAACTGAACTGAATGGATAACACACAGAGAGGAAAAATGTGGCAGGCATCCATACTAAAAACAGTCTTTGCTCAAAAATATTACACTCACAAAGGCTACACAGGGACACTCCCTCATAAAAACTGCCCTTCCAGACCATGGTAGAAAACTGTTTCTCCTTAATTCAGAGTCAGAGAAATAGAAGTAAAATGAAGAAGAGGAACCACACAATTAAAAGACCAAGAGAATTCCCCGAAAGAACAAACAATGAAACAGACATCTCCAGTCTACCAGATCCTGAGTCCAAAAAGGAAATAATGAAAATATTGAAGGAGTTAAGAAATTATATGGATAGAAATAGAGATTACTGTAAAAAAAAAAAAAAATATATATATATATATATATATATATATATATATATATATATAAAGGAGTCATTTAAAAGTAGAAATCTCATTTGCTGAGACAAAAGCTGAACTAAAGGCAATCAATAGCAAACTGGATAATGAAGAACTAATAAAGTGATCTGGAAGATCAAATAATGGAAATTACCAGACTAGAAGAGCAGACAGAAATACAAATAAAATATATATATATATATAGAAGACCTATGGAATAATATAAAGTATCCAGTTCTGTGCATAACAGGAATTTCAGAAGGAAAACAGAATGGGAATTTAAAAATGTATTTGAAGAAATTATGGCTGAAAATGTCCCAAATCTAAGGAAGGAAACAGAAACCCGTGTATACTCCGAATAGGAAGGACAGAGGGTCCCAAACAAGATGAACCCAAACAGACCTACACCAAGATATACTATAACTAAAACAACAAAATTTAAAGATATAAAGAGGATTCTAAAGGCAGCAAAAGAAAAACAAAGAGTTAATTACAAAGGAATCCCTCCATAAGGCTGTCAGCTGATTTCTCTACAGGGTCCCAAACAAGATGAACCCAAACAAACCTACACCAAGATATACTATAACTAAAATGGCAAAAGTTAAAGATATAAAGAGGATTCCAAAGGCAGCAAAAGAAAAGCAAAGAGTTAATTACAAAGGACCCCTCCCCCCATAAGGCTGTCAACTTATATCTCTACCTACAGAAACACTGAAGGCCAGAAGTGGGTGGCAGGATATATTCACTTAAAGTCTTAAAAGGGAAAAGCCTGCAACCCAGGACACTCTATACAGCAAGATTATCACTTGGAATAGGGAGAGATAAAGAACTTCTCAGACAGGCAAAAACTAAAAAGAATACAGCAATATTAAACTTATTCTAAAAGAAATATTCAAAGGTTTCTCTAAGTAGAATAAAGAAAAAAAATCTACATGAAAAAAATCACAACTGGAAAGAAAATCAAGAGAAAATCACAATTGGAAAGAAAATCACTTACATAAGCTAGTACACAAATTTAAAAAATTTTTCTGAAAGTAATGATAACTCCAACTAACACCAAAAGAGTAAATACAAAGATATAAAAGAGGATGTCAAAAATAATAAAATGTGGGGAAAGAGTATAAAAAATGTAGTTTTTTCTTTTAAAGAATGTGTTTGAGCCTAAATGACTATCAGTCGTAGGAAGTCAATATAGTTGTCAGTTAACACACTTGACAGCCTGGGTAACCACAAATCAAAACCATGTAACAGGTTCACAAAAAGTAAAAGAAAAGAAAAAAGCACAATACAAAAGAACCATCAAACCAAAACAAGGAAAACAGAAAGGAACAAAGACAAAATATAAACTCAACTGGAAAATAAGTTTTAAAAGTGGAAATAAATGCTTATCTATCAA
Organism: Tragelaphus eurycerus; assembly: GCA_935064755.1. NCBI lineage: Eukaryota > Metazoa > Chordata > Mammalia > Artiodactyla > Bovidae > Tragelaphus > Tragelaphus eurycerus. Next base: position 619,639 of record CAKXYN010000107.1, read on the forward strand.
TAATTACCTTAAATGTCAATGGACTAAACACTCTAATGAAAAGACATTGGCAGACTGGATTAAAAAAAAAAAAAGAGCCTACAATCTGCTACCTATAAGAAACCTACCTTAAGGCCAATGACACACAGATTGAAAGCAATGAGACTGAAAAAGATATTTCATGCAAATGGAAATGACAACAAAGCAGATCTAGCAATGCTCATTCCAGACAAAACAGACTGTAAAACAAAAGTCATAAAGATAAAAACGGACATTCTATAATAATAAAAGGGTCAATACAAGATGAAGACATTACATGCATTTAATACTTGTTAACATATGCAACAGACGAGTGCCTAAATACAAAGAGCAAGTATTAACAGACATAAAGGAAGAAACTGACAGGAATACAACAGTAAAAGACTTTAACATCTCACTCACATCAATAGATACATCTTCCAGACAAAATGAGAAAGGCAACAGAGATCCTAAATGATATAATAAAAAGGTTGGGCTTAATTGATATTTTCAGGACATTACATCCAAAAAACCAGATCACATTCTTTATAAGTGCACATAGGTCAATCTCTAGGATTGACCACATACTAGGACACAAAACAAGACTGAGCAAATCTAAGAGGACAGAAATTATTTCAAGCATCTTTTCTGATCACAATAGCATATGAAACTAAAGTCAACCTTAGAAAGAGAAAAAAAAAAAAAAGATTATATGGAAACTAAAAAGCATGCTACTTAAAAAAAAATATATCAAGAGTCAATGATGGAATCAAAGAGGAAATCAGAAGACACCTTGAAACTACTATATACTCTTGATAAAGGAGGCATGAGTACAGAATTGAGGGGGAAAAAAGTCTCTTCAGTGTGGTGCTGGAAAAGCTGGACAGATGCATATAAATCAAGGAAGTCAGAACAGTCTCTCACACCATACATAAAACTCAATAAACACCATTCTCTTCTCCCAGAGATCGTCCATACCCAGGGATTGAACCTGGGTCTCCTGCATTGCAGATTCTTTACCATCTGAGCCACCAGGGAAGCCCAAAATATATGACATGACACCATAAAATTCCTAGAAGAGAACATAGGCAAAACATTTTCTGACATAAAAGTCCAAATGTTTTCTTAGATCAGTCTCCCAAGGCTACAGAAATAAGAGTAAAACAAGCAAATGGGACCTAATAAACTTAAAAGCTTTTCCACAGTAAAGGAAACCATAAAAAGAAAAGACTATCCACAGAATACGAGAAAACATTTGCAAACAATGTGCCCAACAAGGGATTAATTTCCAAAATATACCAGTAGCTCATACAACTTAATAACAAGACAACAAACAAGACAACAACTCAATCAATACTAGACAAACACCTAAATAAACACTTCTCCAAAGACATACAGATGGATAGCAGAACATGAAAAGATGCTCAACATCACTAATTATTATAAAAATGAAGATAAAAACTACAAAAATGTACTGCCTCACACCAGTAGGAACGGCCATCATTAAAAAGTCTGCAAATAACAAAGGCAGAGAGGGTAACAGTACCGAGGTTACTTAAAATCCTGAAAATAAAAAAGCAATAAAAACAAACAAAACCAAAAAACCTTAAAATAGAGTTGGCATATGACCCAACAATCCCACTCCCAGGCATATATCCAGAGAAAACTATAATTCAAAAACATACATGTACCCCAATGTTTACAGCAGCACAATTTACAAATTACAATAAATTTTACAGCAGCACAAGTTACAATTTCCAAATCATGGAAGCAACATGATAGATGAATGGATAAACATGTGGAATAGATACACAATGGAATACTACTCGGCCATAAAAAAGAGTTTAAGAATGCCATGCAGTAACATGGATGGACCTGAGATTATCATGGGCTTCCCAGGTGGAACTAATGGTAAAGAATCCACCTACCAATGCAGGAGATGCAAGTTTGATCCCTGGGTTGGGAAGAGCCCCTGGGGTAGGAAATGGCACCCCACTCTAGTACTCTGGCTTGGGAAACCCCCTGATAGGCTACACTCCATGAGGCCACTAAGAGTTGGACATGACTGAGCACACACGTGCACACACACACAAAGATAATATCATATTAAGTGAAGTAAATCACAAAGACAAATACTATATAATATCACTTATATGTGGAATCTAAAATATGACACAAATTAAATTATTTACAAAACAGAAACAGACTCACAGACATAGAAAACATAAGAACTTATCATTACCAAAAGGCGTTGAGGAGGAATAAACTAGGATTAGCAGATACAAACTACTATATATAAAATGGATAAACAAGGTCCTACTGTACAGCACAGGGAACTATATTCAGTATCCTATAATAAACCATAATGGAAAAGAATATGAATATATATTTATAACTGAATCACTTTGCTATATACCAGAAACTAACACAACACTGTAAATAAACTAGACTTCAATTAAAAAAAAAATTTTGTCTCTAAATTTTTCTAAAGTTATGTAAATATCCTCAATCAAGTATTTATAAACAATAATAATCATACCTCAATGTCTTTGAAGATCAGATTTAACTATAATAAACATTTTATTCCCACAGGAAATGTCCAAGGCAATCTACTATACTGAAAAGGGTCATCTATTTATACATTCTCCATCTAATATATCATTTGTGCAAATATGAAGGGATCAATATCTATCACATATCCCTCCCATATATGATGAAGAAATCAAATTATCTTTTAATGGACCTAGACTTCATCTAAGATCTATCACAAGCTACCTGATTTTGATTTTCTCATATATCTTCACTTTAATCTGTACAGGATAAAAGGGATTATACATTTATAATGGCTTTTGATTTTAAGAGACTGCACTGATAAATTGGCAACTTGCCTGACAGGAAAAGCAACTTGCTACAACTCACCATATTGCTCTCAATAAGATAAAAGAACAACAGAACAAAATATTCTCTCACAAATACTAAAGTCAAAGAGCATAAATGAAAATGCAAGTTCTAAAAGCTTCACTAAAGTAGAGCCACAGGAGTTCTAAGGCTATGAGGGCCTATCTGTAAGCTAAGGATTCAAAAAAAGGTTGCATGCGTCTATACTTTTAAACATCTTTTCCAAAACAACTTTTATATCAGTTTTCTTCAATAAACATAAAACTAAAACTCTCCTGTATTCATAGTTAACAAGTCATTAGAAATATATAGGTTTAGTATGTACATTACCATGGAGTTTAAACTTTCATTACAATAGTAGTTTAAGAACTTACAGCATCTGCTTTACAAATGGTGTTGGCTACATGTCGACATAGCATCTTTAGCCAGTTTTCTTTTGGAAGTTCCTCTGATGTCATCTGGAAACTGAGCAGCACATTTGCTTGCTCTGTTGGTGGCCTCACAAGCAATGCAAAAGCATTATGGCAATCTAGGGTTCCAGAATAATCACAAACACTACATGTTACTCCTTGGAAAATGACAGATTTAACACAAATTTAGTTCCCTCAGAGCAAGAAAACTCCACTGAATTCTCTCTTCTCTATCCAGTCAATTATCTCTATTTCTATCTTTCCTGTTCCCTTAGTTATTAATTGGACAAAGAGCAGCATCATATTATGTTGAAACACTGGAAAGAATAGTTCATACCATGTGAGGAACCAACAATAATAATTTAATGTTGTTAGGTAAACAGTACTTTCCATAACATTTAATATTTTCTTTAATGAAGCTTTAAAAAATTAGATCATTTCTTAGAATTCTAGAATTTAAGTTTTTAAAGTGACACTCTAAGAAAATTTAATAATTAAACCTACTTAAAATCAAACTGAAAGAAAATAATCAAATATTAAAACTGTTACAAAAGGTTTTATGATCAAGATGTTAAAACAGAACCTATTTTGAGCAATGAAGTCTTCCAGAATTATAATCCAAAAAATATAGATGATTTAAGTAAATGCTCTATGTAGCCCTTAATAAATCCAGAATTTGACAACTGAGTAAAGAGAGAAATATAAGTTGCTATTCAAGTTTTCTTTGTTTCTCATAAATTGAAAGCTTTCCTTCATTAGAGGATAGGATCAGTGACAAAACCAGCTTACATCGTAAGAGTATATGCCTAAACAAGAAAAATATTGCCAAGCATACATATCATTAGTTACTATTTTTAAAAGTGATATTGCTTATGGTAGGTATAAACTTTTGCCAATTTCAAGCCTTCAAAGAACCCTCTCTTAACATTCCCAAAGTTTAGAGCAAAAGCTTTCCTTAATACACATATGAGCCCACATTGAGTCTACCATAGTTACTTTGGGTATATTTACTCATGCATATCTATTTCTGGTGATATCCTAAATATATCCCTCACAATGCAGCCACTGGCAACAGGAATGTTGTAAGATGTGGAAGCACAGGTAATAGACTACAAGTGCTTTTGGATTCTGAAGGAATAAGTTTTGGTGTGGGAATGGGGAGGATGGGCACTACTTTAACCATGCAACCATTTAAAAGCTCTTTGTATCTTAAGAGATGAAGATATTCTACAGAATGAAACAGTACTTTCATTTGAAAAAAATTAAAAATCAAATCAGTTCCTAGAAATGTAGTGGGATAAAAGTAAAGAACTACTTTGCCAGAACTAATCAACAATACTGAAAAATAATTTACCAGTTTAAAAATAAATATATAAGGGAATTAAACCTTCAATGAATATAAACTATTTTTATTTAGCCAACAGTTTATCCAATGACCATACCTTCTGTCTCTCGTATGTCTAGCACCTTCTTAATCTGAGAAAGAGGCATTAGATGAATATGCTTAAGAGACGCTGGGGGTCGGGTCTGGCCATGAGGACTTCTAAAAGTACCAATAACCTTGTGTCGTTTTCTTGCTATCTGATTATTGGGGGTGAAAAAAGTTGATGTCAGTAACAAAAACAAAGACCAAATGCTTAAAAATAAAATGGCACTAGTCACATTAATCTGTATGTAGCTCATTAAGTATCAGTCATTCCAAAATTATCTGTAAGTAGTTACTATGTAACAAATTCATACATGTAACTATGTAACAGAATTGTTCACATTCATATGAAAAGAGCTCAAAAGTCAGGAAAACAGGATCTACGGAAAAAATCCCAAAGGTGTGAAAGAACTCTTAGAAGCATTGTGAGAAATAATAGGATCAAAGGATGAAGGAATCTTCAATAAAAGACCTTGAATTCGGAAAGGGGAATAGTTGCTCTGGGATCACTGCCTTGGGTTCAAAAAAATAAATGACTTCAGTTTAAGAATAGAATTCACAATTATCTCAGATCCCATGCAAGGAACTGAGGATAAAGAAGCGAATAATACAGAAATGGTTCTGGTTCTCATGACACTTACATACTATTGAGAAATATGAAAATCAAAGTAACAGTACATTACAAATCGATGCAAATTATAAAGTCAATGTGCTGATATAACTTTAATTAAACTGGGAACTCACCAAAGGAAGAGACACGTAAAGTATTGCTGGAGAAGACAGGAGCAAAATCAGAAAGGATCCTGTGACTCATGATGTATATAAGTTCTGAGAATTTTATAAGGTCTTTACATTTTTCATTTCTATAAAATCACAGTATATTATTTTGTCTTTTTAAAAGAACATCTCTTTTGGGCTTATGAAAGTGAAAGTAGCTCCATGTCTGACTCTCTGACCCCTTGGACTATATACAGAAAGTCCATGGAATGCTCCAGGCCAGAATACTGGTGTGGGTAGCCTTTCCCTTCTCCAGGAAATCTTCCCAACCCAGGGATCAAACCCAGGTCTCCTGCACTGCATGCAGATTCTTTACCATTTGGGCTTCTAATCATTAACTAAAAGACACTAACACAAAATAATTTAGATTAAGTTGCTTAATGAATTGAGATATGACAAAGTAAGGCTGAAATCTGTGTTGGTTAATGAGAAAAAATCAAACAGCAGTCAGTATCACATTCACACTGATGCAGAAATATGACACAGATCTATGATACCAAATATTAAAAACCCATTTATATTAATATGGTGAAAAAAAGTAATTCTTTAACTTCCACTGTAATATCCGAATGTACTTTTAATTTAGCTAAGTAAAAAAAATAATTTTAAGGCTCATTTTTAAAAAGGAAAAACAATGACAAGTATTAATACTGATGATACAAATGCTAGTCCATCAAGGTAAGTACTCAAAATACAGATACATCACCTGTCATGTCTAAGTGAAGTCAGTTCAGATCTTATTCATTTTAAATGTTTCTAACATTTACCATTCTCTTCATTCCAAATTTGCTCTAAGTTTTGGTGTTAAAAACAAAACAAGCTAAAGAATAAGAGCTTATAAATCTAAAGGTCCAAAATTTGGGCTCCAAATTTAATGTTAGAAATAGAACTGTTATAGTTACTGTGATTTTTGACATGGAGACTAAGAGAGAGTAGAAAAAAAAGTCAGTGAATTCAGGAAAGATGAAGGAAGTAAGAGGCCAAGCTATAACAGGCTCGGAGACAAGGAATGACGAATGGCATGAATTAAAGTGCAAGGTTAGTCTATGAGCCAGTTGTAGAAGACATCACAAAAACTGAATGGGAAGTAAAATAAAAAAATGTAAAGCAAGCCACAACTCTCCAAGGATTAGAGGATAAAGACCTGGGTTCGATCCCTGGGTTGGGAAGATCCCCTGGAGAATGGAATGGCTACCCACTCCAGTATTCTTGCCTGGAGAATTCTATGGATGGGGAGCCTGGTGGGCTATAGTTTCATCAGCAGGGGATTATAATTCATTATATTAAATAATCAAGTTATGTCCATCTTCAATAAAATACAGATTTCTCTGCTGGGAAAATGTACTTAATTTTAAAAAGAAGTACATACATACAAGAAGTTTCTAAAATTCTTGATCTAGGCATTTATTTGCATGGAAATAAACTAAATTTTCATTTTGACATGGATTTGAAGTTATGAAAAAATATCATACTTTTTAATATTAGGTCTTCTCCTAAAAGCATTCAATTAATAGCATTAAATCAACAATTGGTCTCATCAAAAAGTGATTCAAGTTCACTTTACTTTAAACTTCTTTAATCAATTAATTAAAACTTATTGTTTTGATCAAAGCTTAGTTTTAAAGATTCAATGAAGTCATACAAAACAGCAGTGTTATTACACTGTATTAAGGACAACTTTACCTCCAAGCAGTCATTGAAGAGGAAGAGCGTTACTTGTTCTCCTCTGTCACAGGGGTGCTCACCTAGAGAAATTGTTTCAATTCGCTGAACTAAACTTCGGTGAGAAGATAAAAGATTAGCCTGAATAGATTGAAAATATTTATAAAAGAGGTTACTTTATGGTAAATACTTTTTTAAAGTTATAATTAAAAAGAAAGTTGTGCCAAGATTCTGTTTATAACTGGCAAAATCTAAATACAGCTGACCTTGAACAACAGAGGTTTGAGCTGCACTAGTCCACTCATACAGGTTTTCTTTTTTAGTAAATAAGTACTACAGCATTACATGACCCATGACTGGTTGAATCCATGAATACAGAAGCACAGAAACAGAGTGCCAACTATAAAGTTATATTCAGATTTTCTACTGCTTTGGGCAGGGGGTTAGTGCCCTTAACTCCCAGTAGTTCAAGGGTCTACTATAACAAAAACAAAAAGAATAAGTCAACAATCATCAAAAATGAATACTTACTGGACAGCCATCTACCTCATAAACAACATCGAAAATTTGCTTTTGAGCTTCTGTTTTTCTCTTATCCTCATTAATATGGCTGAAAATTAATAAAGTTATTTTTAAAACAACAGACCATAAAAACTGCATATATACACATCTTGTGTCACAAACACAAAAAATCCCTCCATGTGAATATGTCTTAATTTTGATAACCGTTATCAGTTACTATATTCCCTAAAAATGTCCCACTACATTAAAAAATTTTTCATAGAATCCTTCAGAAAAATAAGTTTTGCTTTACTCCTCACTATATTCTTTCTCTCTCACTTTAAACTACATTCATTATACACTTCCTAAAATACATTACACTGGTATAAACTACAGGTTCAGAAGTTTTAAGTTCAGGTAAGGTTTTATGCAAATCATTCCCAAATTATATGCTAATCATTTCACTGAAATAAAAATTAAGACTATTGCTTCCAGACAAGATGGAATAAGACGAAAAATATATACTTTGCCTGAAACAACTTAAAAAAAAAAACCCAGCAAAGTATAAAGAAAGAGGTTTTTCAAGTTAGTCTGAAACAATGCAAGCCTAATTATATCCTGTCTACAAAAGATACACTTTTTACATCAAAGACATGAATAGTCTAAAAGTAAAATAATGAAAATATCCAGTAAGAGCACAATATATTCTTCTCAAGTGTACATGGTACCTTCACTAGGTTAAGTCATAACATAAGCCTCAGGAAGTTTAAAAGGATTGAAATAATACAAAGTATATTTTCTATAAATGGTGAAGTAAAATTAGAAAATTACTATCACAAGGAAATTTCAAAAATTCACAAATATGTGGTAATTAAACAACAAACTCCTGAACAACCAGTAAGTCAAGACGTAATCACAAGGGAAATCAGAAAATAGTTTCAGGTAAAAACAAAAACCAAGAACATGACTAAAGTAGTGTTTAAAGGGAAATTTACAGCTATAAAAGTAAACAAAAAAATAAGCTCAAATCAATATCCTAATCTTCTACTTTAAGACACATGAGGGGGGGAGGTGGGAAGAGCAAGCTAAATCTAAAGCATGCAGGAAAAGGGAAATCAAAAGTTATGACCTAGTAACTATAAAATAATAGAAAAAAATCAAAAAAATTAAAAGCGTCTTTCTTTTATGAAAATATGTTAACGCTGACTGCATAATTCAGTTTGTAGAAAAGATCAAGGTAAAGAATGTGTATGTTAAACCACAAAGTAGTGAAAAACACTACTATGCTGATCCCAAAATAACAAACCAAAAGCATGACAATTGGCTGATCAACATATAAAATACAAGCAAAAACCAAAATATGCATAATGCTTTCAGTAGCAACAGAAGCTCATATCTACTAATTTGAGCATTCTTCTACTGCTAGATCCTTTCACTAGAGCTGGTAATTTCTATATAGGAGCTCCTTACAAGTATTTTAAGAAACTCTATTTCAGGACTTCCATGGAGGCAGTGGTTGTGGATCTGCCTGCCAATGCAGGGACCACAGATTTGATCCCTGTTCTGGGAAGATTCCACATGCCAGGAGCAACTAAGCCTGAGTGCCACAACTGCTGAGCCCACACACTGAAACTTCTGAAGCCTACATGCCTAGAGCCAACAAGAGAAGCCACTGCAATAAGGAGCCTGCACACTGCAACGAAGAGTAGTCCCTGCTCTCTCCAACTAGATAAAGCTTGCACGCAGCAACAAAGACCTACTGCAGCCAAATATAGAATCCAGGTGCTAGGTTTTAGAAGATTTAAAAAAAAAAAAAAGAAAGAAAGAAACTCTATATAATACAGAAGCACTTCATGGAATCTCAGAAGCTATTTAATTAAATCAACTGAATATGCTTATATGTAAAGTTCAAAAAGGTGCTATATCCTCATCCTTCAGGAAGCAAAACAATTAACAGCAATAGAGCTTTTAATTCTGATCATATTAGTCAAAAAAAATCACTTCTGATCAATGCTGTCTCCAAGTTAGACCTACAGTTTAATAATCAATTTCCCCTAGTAAATTTCATTGAGTTTGTACTTTGACCACATCTCCAACAAACCCTACCAATTTAAGTCCACAGAATTCAAAGTAAGAAAAAAAAGTCAAAGCTAATGTGAAAAACGTATTAACCTTTTCATTTCATCATGGTCAAATTCCCAAATTCCATTTGGGTAGTTAATAAGAATATGAAGACAAAAACAAGTTAAGACTGGAAATATATGAAGAAAATGTCTATTGGTCCATTTATAACATTTTCAAATTTCTAAACCAGTTACCCTTTACATGTATACGTTCACAAGTATGTTTTTGATTAATCATATTTTAACAATATTTCTAACATTTTAATATGTGACTACACTAATAAAAATAATTTAGATATTATTTTACAGAATTTTGTTATTGATCTTTTTCTATTTACGATTCTAATTGTTCCACCAATTCCACTGTAAATCTAAGGAATAACAAAAAAATTGAAATAATGTACTTACGTCATTACTTCCTTTAGTGATCCAATAGCTTTTTCTAGAGTGCTTTTGTCGGGATTTTCTTCAGATGTGTGCTTCTTAAGATCTGTAATATTTTATCAAATATTTTCTCTATGATTAAAAGAAATTCAATGGTTTTCCCACTATGACTTAAAAATGCTGTCCACTGAGACAGACACACGTTAATTTAAAAAAATAGTATCTAACTTTTCCTTTTAAAAAAAAGTTTTTATACAATGTTCCCTTAATAACGAGTTTCCAAGGTGGTGCTAGTGGTAAACAACCCACTTGCCAATACAAGAGAGATTAGAGATATGGGTTCAATCCCTGGGTCAGGAAGATTCCCTGGAGGAGGAAATGGCACCCCACTCTAGTATTCTTGCTGGGAGAATCCCATGGACAAAGGAGCCTGGTGGGCTACAGTCCACAGGGTTGCAAAGAGTTGGTCACGATTGAGTATCTGAGCACCCTTAAGAGCTCTCTTCTTAAATATATTAAATAAGTTTCCACATTTATTCACTGAATAAATTTTCAGAATACGTACCAGATTTTCTTTCACTATTTCAATTCCCTTCTAGTAAAGTTTGATGACTCCTAAATTTTTCAAACTCTCTCTGAATTCATGATGCTCAATTAACTAAGAAGTCATTATACATGCTATATCTCATAGTGGGGCCCATGGCTCCATCAGAGAGAGTAGCTGGTGTGAAGAGAAGATTTTGTTTAGTTTTTAGGTTTAATAAGGTGCTTAGATTTTGACTCTGCTTACCCAAGTTGCTTATAATGTTCTACCCAATGGTTCCCTATATCTCCACCCCCCCACCTAATCTTTTATGTGGAATAATAGAAGAAAGGCTTAGATATCAAGTTCATTTTAGTCATGACAACATTTGATGGATTCCTATAAGTACTTAATAAAACAATGAAGATAAATAAGAAATAGCCTATTTTGTAAAGTTAAAAAGGTTGCATATTCATCTATTTTCCTTATAATCTGTAAAATAGAATAGTTTTTAAAGACTGTGGAAATCATTTTATATGCTAGTAATTCTAAACTATATTAGATAACCTCAAAGAGAATAAAAATTACCAATTTTTGTAGTTACTACCACAATTCATAGTTTAACCAATATATTTCAAAGACAGTAATAGATAAAAAGTGTCACAAACAGCCTCCTTAACTGCTACACTCACTATTGTAGTTAAGGTCTGGAGGCCAAATTGCTTTGTTACACTTATTCATGTTTTATGCAATTTAGTTCTCATACTTAAATTTAAAAGTATAAAATTTAAATTTAAAAATATAAAAACTGACACTGTTCTAAACCTATTCACTACTTTAGTAAGGTAAATATAAAAGCATATAAATACACCTTTTCATGCAGGTATAATTTATTCACAAAAATTAACTCTGCTATAGATGTCCTTTTCATTGAAATCTATAATTTAAATTGTAGAATAAATGGATGGATGTTTCAAGAGTGTTCTGCACACTATAAGGAAGAAAAATAAGACCAAGCATAAAGAATTCTACTAAGAGTCAGAAAAAGACTAAATAATCTTAGACATCGTAATCATTGTGGGTTTTGTGGGGATGTAAACTGTTTGGGAATTAGTGACATAACATGAAATATAAGACTTTTAGGAGAGAGGCAGAAAGTTCAATACTAGTCAGTAAAACTGATTTCACAACAAATAAAGCATTTCTAGGCCAGACTGAATTTTTGTAGCACCAGTGATTATTCAGATTATCCATAAAGATATTTTCTACATAAAAGATACAAACTTTAAAACGGAAACCTGAGAGCACTTTGAAAATGAGAAATTTTGCCAATTTTTTAGAACAAAATAATTACATAAAAACATCCAAAACTGTCTGGAAAGAGATCAGACCAGTACCATTTAAAAGCAATGCAATGCTGGGTAACCTCTGCACTGGTCGGATGAGAAGTTCAACAAGGCTTTGCCGTCCACATTCTGGCTTAGCTTGGTTTATCTGAAAAGAATTAATTTATTCAAAATTTATTTTGAATGTTTTCTGCAAAGATTATTATACATTACATTTATTAGGTTACACCTTATCATTTGTGCCCTGATAAAGAATGGGAGAAGTAGGGTGGTAGTTGTTCTCTGGCAGATTATTATGGTTCAGTAATCCCCCAAAACAAGACAGGAGCTGACTGTGGCTCGGACCATGAACTCCTTATTGCCAAATTCAGACTGAAATTGAAGAAAGTAGGAAAAACCACTAGACCATTCAGGTATGACCTAAATCAAATCCCTTATGATTATACAGTGGAAGTGAGAAATAGATTTAAGGGCCTAGATCTGATAGATAGAGTGCCTGATGAACTATGGAATGAGGTTCGTGACATTGTACAGGAGACAGGGATCAAGACCATCCCCGTGGAAAAGAAATGCAAAAAAGCAAAATGGCTGTCTGGGGAGGCCTTGCAAATAGCTGCGAAAAGAAGAGAAGTGAAAAGCAAAGGAGAAAAGGAAAGATATAAACATCTGAATGCAGAGTTCCAAAGAAGAGCAAGAAGAGATAAGAAAGTCTTCTTCAGTGATCAATGCAAAGAAATAGAGGAAAACAACAGAATGGGAAAGACTAAGGATTTATTCAAGAAAATCAGAGATACCAAAGGAACAGTTCATGCAAAAATGGGCTCGATAAAGGACAGAAATGGTATGGACCTAACAGAAGCAGAAGATATTAAGAAGAGGTGGCAAGAATACACAGAAGAACTGTACAAAAAAGAGCTTCATGACCCAGATAATCATGATGGTGTGATCACTGACCTAGAGCCAGACATCCTGGAATGTGAAGTCAAGTGGGCCTTAGAAAGCATCACTACGAACAAAGCTAGTGGAGGTGATGGAATTCCAGTGGAGCTATTCCAAATTCTGAAAGATGATGCTGTGAAAGTGCTGCACTCAATATGCCAGCAAATTTGGAAAACTCAGCAGTGGCCACAGGACTGGAAAAGGTCAGTTTTCATTCCAATCCCAAAGAAAGGCAATGCCAAAGAGTGCTCAAACTACCGCACGATTGCACTCATCTCACACACTAGCAAAGTAATGCTCAAAATTCTCCAAGCCAGGCTTCAGCAATATGTGAACTGTGAACTTCCTGATGTTCAAGCTGGTTTTAGAAAAGGCAGAGGAACCAGAGATCAAATTGCCAACATCCGCTGGATCATGGAAAAAGCAAGAGAGTTCCAGAAAAACATCTATTTCTGCTTTATTGACTATGCCAAAGCCTTTGACTGTGTAGATCACAATAAACTGTGGAAAATTCTGAGATGGGAATACCAGACCACTTGATCTGCCTCTTGAGAAATCTGTATGCAGGTCAGGAAGCAGCAGTTAGAACTAGTCATGGAACAACAGACTGGTTCCAAATAGGAAAAGGAGTACGTCAAGGCTGTATATTGTCACCATGTTTATTTAACTTATATGCAGAGTACATCATGAGAAATGCTGGACTGGAAGAAACACAAGCTGGAATCAAGATTGCCAGGAGAAATATCAATAACCTCAGATAGGCAGATGATACCACCCTTATGGCAGAAAGTGAAGAGGAACTAAAAAGCCTCTTGATGAAAGTGAAAGTGGAGAGTGAAAAGGTTGGCTTAAAGCTCAACATTCAGAAAACGAAGATCATGGCATCTGGTCCCATCACTACATGGGAAATAGATGGGGAAACAGTGTCAGACTTGATTTTTGGGGGCTCCAAAATCACTGCGGATGGTGACTGCAGCCATGAAATTAAAAGACGCTTACTCCTTGGAAGGAAAGTTATGACCAACCTAGATAGCATATTCAAAAGCAGAGACATCACTTTGCCAACAAAGGTTCGCCTAGTCAAGGCTATGGTCTTTCCTGTGGTCATGTATGGATGTGAGAGCTGGACTGTGAAGAAGGCTGAGCGCCGAAGAATTGATGCTTTTGAACTGTGGTGTTGGAGAAGACTCTTGAGAGTCCCTTGGACTGCAAGGAGATCCAACTGGTCCATTCTGAAGGAGATCAGCCCTGGGATTTCTTTGGAAGGAATGATGCTACAGCTGAAACTCCAGTATTTTGGCCACCTCATGCGAAGAGTTGACTCATTGGAGAAGACTCTGATGCTGGGAGGGATTGAGGGCAGGAGGAGAAGGGGACGACAGAGGATGAGATGGCTGGATGGCATCACTGACTCGATGAATGTGAGTCTGAGTGACCTCCGAGAGCTGGTGATGGATAGGGAGGCCTGGCGTGCTGCAGTTCATGGGGTCGCAAAGAGTCGGACACGACTGAGCGACTGATCTGATCTGATCTGAATCCCCCAAGGCCTGAAATAGCCTCCTGGCAAGCCAAGGATTAACACTTTAAACAGAGAGTGAGTTCCTTTAAGCACTCTTATACATTTCATTTCAGTTTTTCGTAAATCTGTATCATTCAAAAAGAAAAAAAAATTTAAAATATTAATTATGCTGATACCATTTGGATAAACAAAGAAGCCACCAATAAGAAAATCATTAACAGCAAGCAAAATCTCATTGGAAAATTTTTAGAAGTGTTTGAGAATATGCCTAACTTAAAACACACACACACACACAAAACCTTCATATTCACTCAGCTGCCTCTTGGATCCTGCTTATGGCATATCAAACCTTGTGATGCTAAACATCACTGCACTTTCAAGTAAAACTAAACACATAACATTAAGTTATTCTGATGTGGATGTATCTTTACTAAAAGATACATCTTTACTAATAAAATAAATTCCTTCAGAAAATAATTCTCTGATTTTTATTTGAAAGAAATATACATTACCTTCAGAAAAGCATGAAATCTTGGTTTCTGTTTTTCACATTTAATAATAGTTTCCTTGCTCATTTCAAAGAAGTTCACAAAGGGAGGATAGATTTTTACCAAATCTTTGGACTAGGAACAAACAAAAAAAACCAAAACCCATTAATTTGTGATGGCTGTTACCCTTAGTCAATGAACCCTAAGGTTGAATAACCAGTAGTCAAAATCTGACATACCAGATGCAAAAGAAAAGTTCAAAATACATTTCTTCTCAAGATAAATACAGGAAGTTTATTTCATAAACTTCTCACTAACTAGTGAGTTAATTGCTAAAGAAAATGCATCAATTTTTAAACAGAGCCTAAAACCTGAAAAGCAAATAAATACTCAGAAACAAACAAAAGTTAATATACTTTTGTTGAACTTCAATATAAGCTTATTGTATTGATAAACATGACAAAGTTTTAAAACTTCTATTAATTTAGAATATAGTAGCAATTATAGCTGATCTATGAAGAACCCAAGAACACGCTATTATCTTTTCAAGGAGCCAAACAACCATTAAAAGATCAACTGTACTGTGCAATTTTGAAGTACAAGGAAAATGTCCTGACAAATTGAGACCAACAGGTACCAAAAAGATCTGGGACAATAATTTGCATATTTGAAATTCTCAGTCAACCAGAAAGAACATCCAAAAGCTATACAGTAAGGATTAAAGTTAGGAGACCTTAGAAATCAAACCTAAATGGGCAAGAATCCAAGGCACTGAAACTTATCTGGTTGGACTGAATCATATCCAAAGAGACTGAAGGAAATTTATAAATTCTATTTGTGGCACCTCATTCAAAACTAATATACTTATTTAATAAACTTAACCTATGTTCTTAGAGAAGAAACAGTTCATTGGAAAGTTTTATGCAGACACAAAGACAGTACAAAGTGCTATCAACTAAGGAAAGAAAAATATAAAACTCAATTATAGAAAACTTTAAAAAATCATTAATCTACGGCTGTTTATGATAGGCAAATAACATGATATATGGTAAAATGACTGTAACACAACAGTTAATATTAAAGATGAGCTATCAAGAAAGTGTTGGATTGTATATAGAAGGCATGTTTTAGAAGACAAGAACACTTTCAAAATATTTTACAAACACAACAATGCCTAAGTTTTTAAAAATGTTCTCACATTTAAACAGGTAACTTTCATTCCCTGCCATTTCTTGATGAGATGATACTTTAATCTTAATACTTAAAAAAATAAATAAAATACTTACATATTTAAGAAAGATATCACCAATGCTTTTGCTCTCATCCCAATTAACAATAAGGTCTTCAAGATCATCCTGGAAAAACACAAAATGAGACAATAAGTGATTCTGACAATCACTTTAGCATCTCTTAAATTTGAATATTCATTTGAGAGACATACTTTACAGAGTACCTTAATTTGGCATATATAACAATAACATTCTTTCTCAGTAAGAAATAAACTTTTTGACTACAAGAAAAATATCCTTTGAAAAATAATTAAGAAAACATAAAGAATGCCAAATCAATAAGACTAAGTCTAATTTCCCAGTATGATGTGGAAGTATAATTAATTTAACTACACAGCTGATTGGTTCATTAATTAAAGAATTAATTAATTATAGAAAAGCACCTTTCATCTTGGCTGCTGAAGTAACAGCCATTAGAAACTATAATCTATAATAGAGGTCAGCAAACGTTACTTAAAGGGCGAAATGGTAAATATTTTAAGGCTTACAGGCCATATGGTTTCTGTCATAAGTCCTGAATTCTATCTTTGTAGAATGGAACCATAAACAATATATAAATAATTGTGAGTGGCTGTGTATCAATAAAACTCTCTTTATGAAAGTAAGTAAAACTTTACCAAAATGCTAAACTGGCTGGATTTGGTCCATTGACCATGATCTGCTAATTCCTAGGCTTATTTCTCAATCATCATCCTAAAATATTACTTATTTGTAAAAATTTAGAAGATATTTAAAAGCTTTCTAAGATAATAAAACCAGATGATAAAATGAAATGGTAAGAAATGACATGCCCTAACTGAAATTCTAAAAGTGACTTTAAAGTAGAAATTAATCAATAAACTTATACAAAAGGTTCTCAAACTGTTACATGCAGACACTCTCGCAAAAGATATTTTTAGTGGGATCCATAGATTAAACTATTTTCATTACAATATGAAGGCATGATTTGACTCCTTGATTCTCTCATAAGGATACAACAGAGTCATATGGAGGTGACATGATGTGTGATACCACAATAGAATGAATTAAGCAGTAGACAGGAGAAACGAGTTTTCTATTAAGCCAGACAAAAAAAAAGCAAAACAAATCAACATCACTGTTTCTGTTTTGGAAATTAGTTATTTTAAAAAAGAACACGTTATTTATACTACCACATAAGGAGTCATTATTATTAACATATATTTTTAAAATTGCAAGAGTTCAGTTCAGTTGAGTCACTCAGTTGTGTCTAACTCTTTGTGACCCCATGGACTAAAGCACACCAGGCCTCCCTGTCCACCACCAATTCCTGGAGCTTGCTCAAACTCATGTCGATTGAGTCGGTGATGCCATCCAAACCATCTCATCCTCTGTCATCCCCTACCTTTCCCGCCTTCAATCTTTCCCAGCATCAGAGTCTTTTCAAATGAGTTCGTTCTTTACATCAGGTGGCCAAAGTATTGGAGTTTCAGCTTCAGTATCAGTCCTTCCAATGAACACCCAGGACTGATATCCTTTAGGATGGACTGGTTGTATCTCCTTGCAGTCCAAGGGACTCTTTAAGAGTCTTCTCCAACACCACAGCTCAAAAGCATCAATTCTTCAGTGCTCAGCTTTCTTTACAGTCCAACTCTCACATCCATACATGACTATTGGAAAAAACATAGCTTTGACTAGATAGACCTTTGTTGGCTAAGTAATGTCTCTGCTTTTTAATATGCTGTCTAGGTTGGTCATAGCTTTTCTTCTAAAGAGCAAGTATCTTTTAATTTCATGGCTGCAATCACCATCTGCAGTGATTTTGGAGCCCAAGAAAATAAAGTCTGTCACTGTTTCTGTTGTTTCCCATCTAGTTGCCTTAAGTGGTGGGGCGGGATAACATGATTTTAGTTTTCTGAATGCTGAGTTTTAAGCCAGCTTTTTCATTCTCCTATTTCACTTTCATCAAGAAGCTCTTTCTTTCCTCTTCACTTTCTGCCATTAGGATAGTGTCATCTGCATACCTGAGGTTATTGATATTTCTCCTGGCAATCGTGATTCCAGCTTGTGCTTCATCCAGCCCAGAATTTTTCATGATGTACTCTGCATATAAGTTAAATAAGCAGGGTGACAATACAGCCTTGACATACTTCTTCCCAATTTGGAACCAGTCCACTGTTCCATGTCTGGTTCTAACTGTTGCTTCTTGACCTGCATACAGATTTCTCAGGAGGCAGGTCAGGTGGTCTAGTATTCCCATTTCTTTAAGAACTTTCCACAGGTTATTGTGATCCTCATAGTCAAAGGCTTTAGCATAGTCAATGAAGCAGAAGTAGATGTTTTTCTGGAACTCTCCTGCTTTTTTGATGATCCAACAGATGTTGGCAATTTGATTACTGCTTCCTCTGCCTTTTTTAAATCCAGCTTGAACGTATCCAGCTTGAACGTATTAAAGTTCTCTGTTCCCGTACCACTGAAGCCTTGCTTGGAGAATTTTGGGCATTACTTTGCTAGCATGTGAGATGAATACAATTGCGTGTAGTTTCAACATTCTTTGGCATTGCCTTTCTTTGGGATTGGAATGAAAACTGGTCCTGTGGCCACTGCTCAGTTTTCCAAATTTCCTGGCATATTGAGTGCAGCACTTTCACAGCATCATCTTTTAGGATTTGAAATATCTCAACTAAAATTCTATCACCTCCACTAGCTTTGTTCATAGTGATGCTTCCTAAGGCCTACCTGACTTTGCATTCCAGGATGTCTGGCTCTAGGTGAGTGATCACAGCATCATGGTTATCTGGATCATGAAGATCTCTTTTGTACAGTTCTTCTGTGTATTCTGGCCACCTCTTCTTAATATTGTATATCCACATACAAAAAGATGATCTTTAAACCTTCACCTTAGCCAAAAATGGACTCAATTATAGATCTAACTGTAAGAGCTAAAAGAATACACTTTCCAGAAGAAAACACAGGAGAAAATCTTCAAAATCTTGGGTTAGGCAAAAATTTCTTAGATATAACAGCAAAAGCACATTACATTTTAAAAAATGGATAAACTGGACTTCATCAAAATTAAAAATTTTGGTACTTCAAAAGACACCATTAAAAAAATGAAATAAGCAACAATAGGCTGGGAGGAAATATCTGCAAAACACATAGCTGATAAAGGACTTGTACCAAGAATTTACAAAGAACCTTTACAATTTGGTAAGCCAACATACAACACAACCAAAAAATGGGCGCCAGATCTAAGTGCACATTTCACAAGAATAATATACAAAAGAAAAAGAAGCAGATGAAAAGACGCTCAACATCATTAATCATTAGGGAAATGCAAATAAAATCATTTTATATCCTAGAATGGTTATAAAAGAAAACGTATGAAGTCTGAATACTGATACATTACTACTCAGAATATAAAATGATGTAAAAACCTGATAGTTTCTCAAAATTTTTAAATGAAGACTGCCAATATAACCCAGCAATTCTACTCGTAAGTATCTACGGAAGAGAATGAAAACACACCCAAACAAAGATCTGCAGACAATGTTCATATCAGCATGAGTCATAACTGCCAAAAACTAGAAACAACCTAAATTTCTATCAACTGGTGAATGGATAAAGACACGCAGCATATCCTTATAATGGACTATTACCTGGCCACACAAAGGAACAAACTACTAACGTGCTAAATCATAGATGAAATTCAAAAATATACTAAGTTAAAGAAGCCAGACATAAGACACCATCTATTATATATTTATGTTTATATGGGATGTCTAGAAAATGCAAATTTTAAGACATAAAGTAGATTAGTGGTTTCCTGGACCACGGCTAGGAATGGGCATGAAGGATCATAGTGGGTAAGATGAAGATGTTCTAAAATGTATATGGTGACGGCTGCATGATTTGGTGACTTAGTAAAACCACTGAATCATATATTTTAAAAAAGGTTGAGTTTAAAGATGTAAAACGTACTTCAATGAAACTGTTAAAAAACTGAGGCATCTTTAAAAGTATTTTTAAGCTGTTTCAATTTCAAAAACAATTAATACAAATAAATAAAACCTACATAAACAATGGCAACCCACTCCAGTACTCTTGCCTGGAAAATCCCATGGACGGACGAGCCTGGTAGACTGCAGTCCATGGGGTTGCTGGGAGTCAGACAAGACTGAGCAACATCACTTTCACTTTTCACTTTTATGCATTGAAAAAGGAAATGGCAACTGACTCCAGTGTTCTTGCCTGGAGAATCCCAGGGATGGAGGAGCCTGGTGGGCTGCCGTCTCTGGGGTCACACAGAGTCGGACACAACTGAAACGACTTAGTAGCAGCAGCAGAAGCAAACAAAAGTTCCTCATTTTTTAAGAATGAAAAGGGATCCTGAAACCAAATAATTTAAGAACCATTATCCTATACTCTGGGCTTCCCTTGTGGCTCAGCTGGTAAAGAATCCGCCTGCAGTGCGGGAAACCTGGGTTAGATACCTGGGTTGGGAAGATCCCCTGGAGAAGGGAAAGGCTACCCACTCTAGTATTCTGGCCTGGAGAATTCCATGGACTGTAGAGCCCATGGGGACACAAAGAGTCAGACACAACTGAGCGACTTTCATTTCACTTCACTTCACATCCTATACTCTGCAGATTCAGAAAAGTCAAAAGGGAAAAAATTTACTTTCAGTAGCGTAAGTAAATTTTTACCCTTATGACTTTTCTGTATTCTTGCCTGGAGAATCCCAGGGATGGGGGAGCCTGGTGGGCTGCCGTCTATGGGGTCGCACAGAGTCGGACATGACTGAAGTGACTTAGCAGCAACAGCAGCAGCAGCAGCAGCAGCGAAAAGTAAATTCAAGCCAAGAATAATTAAACAGCCTACAGAGTCAAGAACTATGATTTAATTATTTAAAATTGCACTTGAAAGAAACAAAAGAATAAAAGGATTGTACATAAGAATAATCTTGGAACAATAAAATGCAGTGAATTCTACCACTGACTAGTCTGTTTTAAATACTGGCTCTACACCTTTTCAAGTTGGAATCAAGATTGCTGGGAGAAATATCAATAACCTCAGATATGCAGATAATACCACTCTTATGGCAGAAAGTGAAGAGGAACTAAAAAGTATCTTGATGAAAGTGAAAGTGGAGAGTGAAAAGGTTGGCTTAAAGCTCAACATTCAGAAAACGAAGATCATGGCATCTGGTCCCATCACTGCATGGGAAATAGATGGGGAAACAGTGGAAACAGTGTCAGACTTTATTTTTCTGGTCTCCAAAATCTCTGCAGATGGTGACTGCAGCCATGAAATTAAAAGACGCTTACTCCTTGGAAGGAAAGTTATGACCAACCTAGATAGCATATTCAAAAGCAGAGACATCACTTTGCCAACAAAGGTTCACCTAGTCAAGGGTATGGTCTTTCCTGTGGTCATGTATGGATGTGAGAGCTGGACTGTGAAGAAGGCTGAGTGCCGAAGAATTGATGCTTTTGAACTGTGGTGTTGGAGAAGACTCTTGAGAGTCCCTTGGACTGCAAGAAGATCCAACCAGTCCATTCTGAAGGAGATCAGCTCTGGGATTTCTTTGGAAGGAATGATGCTAAAGCTGAAACTCCAGTATTTTGGCCACCTCATGTGAAGAGTTGACTCATTGGAGAAGACTCTGATGCTGGGAGGGATTGGGGACAGGAGGAGAAGGGGACAGACAGAGGATGAGATGGCTGGATGGCATCACTGACTCGATGAATGTGAGTCTGAGTGACTTCCGGGAGTTGGTGATGGACAGGGAGGCCTGGCGTGCTGCAGTTCATGGGGTCGCAAAGAGTAGGACACGACTGAGCGACTGATCTGATCTGATCTGATCTGAGGGCCTGTTAAGTGTTGTGCCCTCCTGCAAATTACTTAACCTATAACTGCCTCAATTTTTTATTCTGAAAAATAAGTATATAAATGACTCTTATCTCATAAAGGATTAAATTAGCTAATATTTGTATAGCACTTAGAAGAAACCCTAATAGAGAGAAGTGCTCAGTAAGTTACTATTAACTATATTTTCCTCTGTGTTTAATATAAATATGGGAGATATTTGGAAAACTGCGCTGTAAAAGAAAAAAACCTATAGCTCTGCAAATATAATCTAGTGGTACATTTTTAAAGTATAAACAATTACAGGATGGTGGTATATAGTTATATGAGACCACTGCAATCAGAAAGCAAAATAATCTCTAGGCCACCTGAAAAAGTCTACTGTTTCTGGTTAACCTTTAAATCCTTAAGCCTGTTGATTAAATAAAGATCTCTGCCGTAATCACTTGGCCGGCTCAGTTCAGTTCAGTCGCTCAGTCGTGTCCACCTCTTTGTGACCCCATGAATCAAAGCACACCAGGCCTCCCTGTCCATCACCAACTCCCGGAGGTCACTGAGACTCACATCCATCGAGTCAGTGATGCCATCCAGCCATCTCATCCTCTGTCGTCTCCTTCTCCTCCTGCCCCCAATCCCTCCCAGCATCAGAGTCTTCTCCAATGAGTCAACTCTTCACATGAGGTGGCCAAAGTACTGCAGTTTCAGCTTTACATAATTCCTCCCAAAGAAATCCCAGGGCTGATCTCCTTCAGAATGGACTGGTTGGATCTCCTTGCCAGTCCAAGGGACTCTCAAGAGTCTTCTCCAACACCACAGTTCAAAAGCATCAATTCTTCGGTGCTCAGCCTTCTTCAAAGTCCAATTCTCACATCCATACATGACCACAGGAAAAACCATAGCCTTGACTAGACGGACCTTTGTAGGCAAAGTAATGTCTCTGCTTTTCAATACACTATCTAGGTTGGTCATAACTTTCCTTCCAAGGAGTAAGCGTCTTTTAATTTCATGGCTGCAGTCACCATCTGTAGTGATTTTGGAGCCTAGAAAAATAAAGTCTGACACTGTTTCCACTGTTTCCCCATCTATTTCCCATGAAGTGATGGGACCAGATGCCATGATCTTCGTTTTCTAAATGTTGAGCTTTAAGCCAACTTTTTCACTCTCTACTTTCACTTTCATCAAGAGGTTTTTAGTTCCTCTTCACTTTCTGCCATAAGGGTGGTATCATCTGCATATCTGAGGTTATTATATTTCTCCCAGCAATCTTGATTCCAGCTTGTGTTTCTTCCAGTCCAGCGTTTCTCATGATGTACTCTGCATATTAGTTAAATAAACAGGGTGACAATATACAGCCTTAATGTACTCCTTTTCCTATTTGGAACCAGTCTGTTGGTCCATGTCCAGTTCTAACTGTTGCTTCCTGACCTGCATACAGATTTCTCAAGAGGCAGGTCAGGTGGTCTGGTAGTCCCATCTCTTTCAGAATTTTCCACAGTTTCTTGTGATCCACACAGTCAAAGGCTTTGGCATAGTCAATAAAGCAGAAATTGATGTTTTTCTGGAACTCTCTTGCTTTTTCCATGATCCAGCGGATGTTGGCAATTTGATCTCTTGTTTCTCTGCCTTTTCTAAAACCAGCTTGAACATCAGGAAGTTCACGGTTCACATATTGCTGAAGTCTGGCTTGGAGAATTTTGAGCATTACTTTGCTAGTGTGTGAGATGAGTGCAATTGTGCGGTAGTTTGAGCATTCTTTGGCATTGCCTTTCTTTGGGATTGGAATGAAAATTGACCTTTTCCAGTCCTGTGGCCACTGCTCAGTTTTCCAACTTTGCTGGCATATTGAGTGCAGCACTTTCACAGCATCATCTTTCAGGATTTGAAATAGCTCCACTGGAATTCCATCACCTCCACTAGCTTTGTTCGTAGTTATGCTTTCTAAGGCCCACTTGACTTCACATTCCAGGATGTCTGGCTCTAGGTCAGTGATCACACCATCGTGATTATCTGGGTCGTGAAGATCTTTTTTGTATAGTTCTTCTGTGTATTCTTGCCACCTCTTCAGAGACTATGTAATAAAGAAACTAAGGCTTAGAGAGACTGAAGTGAAGTGAAGTCATTCAGTCGTGTCCAACTCTTTGCAACCCCATGGACCTTAGCCTACCAGGCTCTTCAGTCCATCGGATTTTCCAGGCAAGAGTACTAGAGTGGGTTGCCATTTCCAACTTGCCCCTAATCACACAGTTGTGAACCAGTATTCACATTCATGCTTGTCTGACTCCAGATTCCATGTCATTCTACTAGACCTATAGCACAGCTATCGCCATTAGAAATGGGGAGTCAGGTGGGCAGGTGAGCCCCCAAGAGTATTAGTCATAGTGCCATCATTTCTTACTATGTTTCTGTGGGAATATGCTTGACTCAGTTTAGTACAGACCCTGGGACATGTCTCCTCCTTGTCCATACACAATTCTCCATAGGATGCTCCCAACATTACCTCCTGGCAGTAAGAAAGGAAAATTCTATAGTTCTAAGACACTGAGCACAGAGCTCCCAAAGCCTATTTAAAAAGTAGAGGAAGTTGTAAACAGATTGGACTAAGAAAGTTAAGCTCTTTCTTTATTTTCTTCCTTGCTAAGATTTCTTCTATACCATTACCATCAACTTTTACACAAAATGGGTTCCTCTTTTACTTAGCTCACTGTGCAAGACACCAAATCAGCAGATTCTCCAATACAAACCTGTTCCTAAAACAAGTTCAAGGTACCCTGAGACTTAACACTAAATTAACAAACAAAGCATAAACACAAAAAAAAAAAGTCCTCCCTCAACTCTTCTTTCTCTTTTGTTTCTTCATAGTTCCATACAAAAGCAGGTATTTGCACATCAAGAACTAATGCTGATTAGCACTAAAAAAGAAAAATTCACACACAGAAAAAGATGCTGATAACAATCTCAGACATTCTCATCTTAAGCTAACTATTAGCATGCAGACAAATGAAGAATGAAGCTAAAGGTGTACACATGATATCTAAGATGACAAAATAAATTTAACTTCCAGTCCTGATTTGGACATTTAAAAGCAGCAGGGCCAATATTCAGCAAAAATCTACTGACACAAACCTAACTGCCAGAGTGGCTGTAAACACAGTTGGTAAAACATGATTTTAATCCTTCACAAAACAACAACTCATGATTCAGACACTACTATCCCCATTTTACAGAGAAGAAAACTGAAGCAATTAAAGTTAACTTACTTTGAACCCAAATCTACTTTATTCCACAGTCCAAATTTGTAACCACTATGCAATGTTATAAAATACAAATACCAGTGCTTCTTAGGAATACCATACCACTATGATATGAAAAACTGTACAAATTAAAGCCATTATTTACATGACTTACTCATTTACATACTAAAAGAATATATCTACAGCATGATAATCAAGAAGCAATATAGCATTAGTAAATCAGGATGTGGAAAGAACCTAAACTTCCATGAATTAATGAATGGATAAAGAAAATGTGGTATATACAATGAAATATTATTTAGCCACAATAAAGCCATTATACCTTTTGTAATAACATGTATAGTCCTTGAGGGTATTATAATACATGAGCTAAGTAAGAGAAAGATAAGTACTATATGATCTTACTTACATGTGGAATCTAAAAAAATCCCACAAAAAACAAACACAAAAATCTCAGAGATACAGACTGGCAGTTGTCAGAGATGGGGAAGGAGGGTCGGTAAAATGGGTAAAGGTGGTCAAAAGGCAAATTTCCAGTTATTTTACTTACTCCAGCCTGAAGATGTAATGTAGAGTATGGTGACTATAGTTAACAATGGTATTTGTGTATCTGAAAGTTGTCAACAAAGTGTAGTTCCAAAAGTTCTCATCATAAAGAAAAAAACAAAAAACAAACTATGCGTGGTGATAGATCTTAACTAAACTTATTGTGGTGATCATTTTGCAATACATACCCATATGCATCTATTATTGTTGTATACCTAAAACTAACACAATGTAACATGTTAAGTATATCTCATAAAAAAAAGGGGTTGGGAGCAAGAAAACTTTTATAAGGGTTTAGGAGAACAGACTTTGAAGTTAGACAAAAAAGGGTTCAAAGTCAGTCAATGCCCAGCATTTATTAGATGACTGACTTTAGAAAAATTATTCAATCTCTGTACACAGCAGTTTCACATCTGTAAAATGCAGACAATTATAGTATCAACTTCTTGGTAATGTTCAGTGGATGTGGCAGTACCTGATAAAGGACAGGCTACACTTAAAAGGAAAAAAAGAAAAAAATACTATGCAAAAAAAGACAAAGAAAACACAGCATAATTTTGGGAGTATTTGGGTTACAGAATTATAGGCATTTTCTACTTTTTCCTTTTCTCCTTTATTTTATAAATAAATGTTTGACAGCACATACTGGTTTCGTGGTAGGAAAAAAAAACCATAGGCTTTAATATTTTAAATGCATGACAAACCTGAAATTAGCTAATAAACAACTACTACTTGAAATATTGGTAATCCAAGTTTGTAGAAGAAGCTTAAAAATTGGGTTACACATTAGAAAACTAAAGGGTAACAATCGTTTTCAAAGCTCCAGTGACTCACTAGTGAAGGAAACATAAAAGCAGATACAGATATAGAGTACAAACTAATGGTTACCCTTGGGGAGACAGAAGTGAGAAGGGCAATATAGCGATAGTGAGGGCAAACAGGGTTATTATGGGATTCTATGACATCATGTATACAAAACTTTTCAAAATTGTAAAGCAATATAGAATTTAAATAACCATTTATTCAGTAAAAAAAAATTAACAACAAAATAAGGTCCAGTGAATCAGAGAACAAAATTTGCCAAACTGAGATTATGGTCTGTACACATAAAAAGTTTATAACATTTTATATTAGATGGAAATGTGCATGCCCAGAATGGCTAAGTGACTGACACCAAGTGATCTACAAATTAGCAGCAAAACACCAAGATGAAAATCTGCTTGCCATTGTACTCTATCTTTATATCTCTCAATATTTCTCATGAGGAAAAAAAAAAAAAAAGACCATTCCAAGAAGACTTTACTCTTCAAATATTCAGAATCCTACTTGGAAATAGGGATAAGCTAGCCTGAGATTCCATAGCTTTTTAACCTTTTAAGAAAAGAAAGACTCCTTCAAACTTACTTGTAAATCTAGAAATAGGTGAAATATGGTCAAGGATTTTGAAAAAATACAAAATATAAGCATTCGATAAACTGCATTTTTATTAACTTAGAGATCTTTCATATTTTTGTCTACAACATGCACTAAAATCAAAAGTAAGTTAATGGATTTGTTTGAAAACATTCTGTAACTCAGACTGATCATTTTATTGTAACATGGAGTAAACATTAGGGAAAAGATAAATTAGCAATAATATTGTGCCTCAAATAAACCTCTCTGGCTATGATACTGCCACAAAGCTGTAATAAACATCAAAATGGGTTGTTCTGAGAAGAAAACTGATCAGTTGTGCTCAGGCATCATATATGAAGAGGAAATAAAGCTAAATTACTTTTGAGAGTTCATCTAAATATTTCCCCAAATTACTTTACTATGAGAGATTGATACCTGGAATCCAGGGACCCTTCAACAAAGGAAAATTATTATAATAAAAAGTAGAGAGCATTGTCTTTTACAGTTTTGGCATTCATCTGACTATATACATAGAGAGAGAGGAATGAATGAAATGATCTCTAACCCTTTCCAACTTCCATTTTTTAAACAAACCAAACAAAAACATACAACCCAAGATGAAAAGCAGTAGAAAAACAAGAAAAATAGTACTAGCAAACACATTATATTACAACCCAAGATGAATAGCAGTAGAAAAACAAGAAAAATAGTATTAGCAAGCACATTATCTTAATAGAAAAGACTTTGCTGCTGCTGCTGCTAAGTCGCTCAGTCGTGTCCGACTCTGTGTGACCCCATAGACGGAAGCTCACCAGGCTCCCCTGTCCCTGGGATTCTCCAGGCAAGAACACTGGAGTGGGTTGCCATTTCCTTCTCCAATGTATGAAAGTGAAAAGTGAAAGTGAAGTCGCTCAGTTGTGTCCAACTCTCAGCGACCCCATGGACTGGAGCCTACCAGGCTCCTCCGTCCATGGGATTCTCCAGGCAAAAGTACTGGGGTGGGGTGCCATTGCCTTCCCCGAGAAAAGACTTTATAAGGTCTAAATTCTTTATTTTCAAATTAATCAAAGTAAAAACACAGGCAGCAGGAAAGAAACATTAATAAGGTGCTAGAGCAAAGAGGCAAGTGATTCAAAGGAATAAATGAGGGATTAAAAAGTTTTAAATACAAAATTTATTTAGCTAACTAGAAGTACATGAAAAATCACGGGAAATATACATAATCTAAAAAGAGTTACTACCACACTAACATATACAAATTTACCTGTATCTTAGTGTGCACATCAAAGATATCTGGAATACTACCAAAAATCGTCTTAATTTCTTCCGGTGCAAGGATAGGCCCACCTCGTTGTCCTTCCTCTTCCAATGGTACCTGAAATAACTAAAGGGCAAAACAAAACTAGATTAGGTAAAATGGAAGAAGAAAAGAATTTTTTAAGAGTGATAAAGGAGAGATAAGATATTAATGGGAAAGAAAAATACTTCTTCCTAACCTAAATTTGAGACCTTTTCTCATAACATTTTCTAGTCTATTTTATCTGTTTATTTACACATCTGTGTGTGTATACATATATATATAAAATCTTGTAACAAAATAATAATTAGAATCTTGTAAAAGTTTATCATAGTCCTACAAATCATTAAAATTGTTAGTGTGATACAGAGTAATTTCTACTTTTTTAATTCAAGTTACTAAGGAAGAAAGCAATAAGGAAACATACTCTTTATACAGGTACTAAATGTTTTGAACTGATAGCAACAAAAACTTGGTTTAGGGGAAAAGACTGGATTTGAAGCTAGAAGACCTGTCTGTATCCATGCTGCTACTTCTATCAATCTTACTCCTACAACTAGTATAAGAGAATTTAGCAAGGTCTTAGGATACAAGGTCAGCATGCACATGCATGCATGCACACACATGCATGCAGGCACACTGAAAAAAAAATCATATTTCTGTAAACCAGTATTGTACAAACTGAAACTGAAGGTTAAAAAACAGTGTCATTTACAATAAAAAACTAAAATGCTTAAGTATAAATAGAATAAATCACGTACATGATGCTGAAAACTACAGAATGTTGATGAAAGAAATCAAAGAAGACCTAAATAAATGAAGACATACAGTCATGGATTGAAAGATTCAACACCGTAAAAATGTCAACTGACCCCACTCCCGAATTGATATAAGGATTTACCCTAAGGCCTATCAAAAGTGCCAGGACTTTTGATAGATAAAATCTGATTCTAAAGATTCATATGGAAGGGCAAAGAGCTTCTTACTATCAAGCTCCAGTATTGTGCAACACTGGTGAAGAGAGAAACATTCACTATCAACAGAACAGAATACAGACTCTAGAAACGAATCCATGCAAATTTTTTGACAAAAGTGCAAAAGCAATTTAGTGCAGGAAGGCTAGCTGTCCAACACATGGTACTAGAACACCATCTGCCAGTGGCAAAACAAATGAAAGTGAAAGTGAAAAAG
This sequence comes from Tragelaphus eurycerus, assembly GCA_935064755.1. Classification (NCBI taxonomy): domain Eukaryota; kingdom Metazoa; phylum Chordata; class Mammalia; order Artiodactyla; family Bovidae; genus Tragelaphus; species Tragelaphus eurycerus. The sequence goes on from CAKXYN010000107.1 coordinate 649,427, forward strand.
TGAAGTCGCTCAGTCGTGTCCGACTCTGGGATCCAGTGGACTATAGTCCACCAGGCTCCTCTGTCCATGGGATTTTTCCACGAAAGATGAACCTCAGCCCAAATATAATATTTATACAAAAATTAACTCAAAATTATCATAGACCTAAAGAAAAAACTCACAACTATGAAATATTTAGAAGAAAACCTAGGAGAAAACCTTGTGACTTAGGCTTATGTAAAGAGTGTTTAAATACGAAATCAAACTCATGATGTATAAAAAAGAAAAAAACTGATAAATTGGACTTTATCAAAACTAAAAACAACTCAGCAAAAAACTTACAAGAAGAAAACATGTTATAGAATAGGAAAAAAATGTCTGCAAATCACATTATCTAGCAAAGGATTATATTCAAAATATATATAGAATTCTCAAAACTCTGGAAAGAAAACAATCCAATTAAAAACAAGTAAAATCTTTAGTTATTTCAATTAAAACAAGATATACAGATATCAAATAAGGACAAAGATGTTCAGTATCACTAGTCTTTTTGAAATGTAAATTACAGCCAGGATGAGATAATACTACACACGTGTTTGAATGGCTAAAATAAAAAACACTGATAACATAAAGCAACGGTGAGGACGTGAACAACTGGAACTTTCACATGTTGCTGGCTGAAGAGCAAAACTGTACAGCCCCTCTGCAAAAAGGCTTGATGGTTTCTTTTGAAATCAAGCATTACTTACCATATGATCCAGCAGTATCACTCCTAGGTGTTTACCCAAGACAAATGAAAATTTATGTCCATATAAATCTTGTACATGAATATCTGTAACAGCTCTATTGATAACCACTCAAAACTGGAAACAACCCAAATGTCCTTTTAATAAGTCAATAGATAAACTGTGGTACATCCATACAGTGGTACACTACTCAGCAAAAGGATCAAACTATTTATACACACAAGTTAGATAAAACCCAAAGGAACAGGTTGTATACTATGACTCTATTTTATGACATTAAAAAAAAAATTATAGTAACAAAGAAGAGAAAATGATTACCAGGAGTTGGAATGAGAAAAAGGTGTGACATAAAGGAATAGTAACAGGAGTTTTGAAGGGAAATAGAAATGTTAAATGTATCAAAGAGTCAATTTCATTGTATAGTGAAAATTCTAGTAAAAATAATATTGTATTATTGGGTTAACATATGTAGAAGTAAAATGACAATGGCACAAAGGCCAGGATGGGATTAATGAAAGGAAGGAGGGAGGGAGAGAGAGAGGAAGAAAAGAAAGAACACTAAATAGTAAGAAACTTCATAAAGATTACGAATTGTTCTTACAACAGTTTACCACCTCTTCCCCAAAAATACCTATGTATATTCACGCCCAAGGCCAGAGGCGGTGGCCGAGAGGACCCAACCCACGTCCAAGGAGCCATGGCTGCACGGGTGCAGGAGGGCCTAGAGGAGCTATCCCATGTTTAAGGTCAGGAAGGGTGGTGGTGAGGAGAGGCCCCTTTTCCAAGGTAAGGAGCAATGGCTGTGCTTTGCTGGAGCAGCCTTGAAGAGATATCGCACGCCCAAGGTAAGAGAAACCGAAGCAAGACCGTCGGAGAAGGCAATGGCAAGCCACTCCAGTACTCTTGCCTAGAAAATCCCATGGATAGAGGAGCCTGGTAGGCTGCCGTCCATGGGGTCGCTACAAGTCGGACGCGACTGAGCGACTTCACTTTCACTTTTCACTTTCACACAATGGAGAAAGCAATGGCAACCCACTCCAGTGTTCTTGCCTGGAGAATCCCAGGGACGGCGGAGCCTGGTGGGCTGCGGTCTATGGGGTCGCACAGAGTCAGACACGACTGAAGCGACTTAGCAGCAGCAGCAGCAGCAAGTAAGACCGTAGGTCTTCCAAGAGGGCATCAGAGGGCAAACATACTGAAACCATACTCACAGAAAACTAGTCAATCTAATCACACTAGGACCACAGTCTTGTCTAACTCAATGAAACTAAGCCATGCCCGTGGGGCAACCCAAGATGGGCGGGTCATGGTGGAGAGATCTGACAGGATGTGGTCCACTGGAGAAGGGAATGGCAAACCACTTAAGCATTCTTGCCTTGAGAACCCCATGAACAGTATGAAAGGCAAAATGATAGGATACTGAAAGAGAAACTGTCCAGGTCAGTAGGGGCCCAATATGCTACTGGAGATCAGTGGAGAAATAACTCCAGAAAGAATGAAGGGATGGAGCCAAAGCAAAAAGAATACCCAGCTGTGGATGTGACTGGCGATAGAAGCAAGGTCCGATGCTGTAAAGAGCAATATTGCATAGGAACCTGGAACGTCAGGTCCATGAATCAAGGCAAATTGGAAGTGGTCAAACAAGAGATGGCAAGAGTGAATGTTGACATTCTAGCAATCAGCGAACTCAAATGGACTGGAATGGGTGAATTTAACTCAGATGACCATTATATCTACTACTGTGGGCAGGAATCCCTCAGAAGAAATGGAGTGGCCATCATGGTCAACAAAAGAGTCCGAAATGCAGTACTTGGATGCAATCTCAAAAACAACAGAATGATCTCTGTTCGTTTCCAAGGCAAACCATTCAATGTCACAGTAATCCAAGTCTATACCCCAAGCAGTAACGCTGAAGAAGCTGAACGGTTCTATGAAGACCTACAAGACCTTTTAGAACTAACACCCAAAAAAGAGGTCCTTTTCATTATAGGGGACTGGAATGCAAAAGTAGGAAGTCAAGAAACACCTGGAGTAACAGGCAAATTTGGCCTTGGAACACGGAATGAAGCAGGGCAAAGACTAATAGAGTTTTGCCAAGAAAATGCACTAGTCATAACAAACACCCTCTTCCAACAACACAAGAGAAGACTCTATACATGGACATCACCAGATGGTCAACACCGAAATCAGACTGATTATATTCTTTGCAGCCAAAGATGGAGACGCTCTATACAGTCAGCAAAAACAACACCAGGAGCTGACTGTGGCTCAGACCATGAACTCCTTATTGCCAAATTCAGACTGAAATTGAAGAAAGTAGGAAAAACCACTAGACCATTCAGGTATGACCTAAATCAAATCCCTTATGATTATACAGTGGAAGTGAGAAATAGATTTAAGGGCCTAGATCTGATAGAGTGCCTGATGAACTATGGAATGAAGTTTGTAACTTTGTACAGGAGACAGGGATCAAGACCATCCCCATGGAAAAGAAATGCAAAAAAGCAAAATGGCTGTCTGGGGAGGCCTTACAAATAGCTGTGAAAAGAAGAGAAGCGAAAAGCAAAGGAGAAAAGGAAAGATATAAGCATCTGAATGCAGAGTTCCAAAGAATAGCAAGAAGAGATAAGAAAGCCTTCTTTAGCAATCAGTGCAAAGAAATAGAGGAAAACAACAGAATGGGAAAGACTAGGGATCTCTTCAAGAAAATCAGAGATACTAAAGGAATATTTCATGCAAAGATGGGCTCGATAAAGGACAGAAATGGTATGGACCTAACAGAAGCAGAAGATATTAAGAAGAGGTGGCAAGAATACACAGAAGAACTGTACAAAAAAGATCTTCACGACCCAGATAATCACGATGGTGTGATCACTGACCTAGAGCCCAACATCCTGGAATGTGAAGTCAAGTGGGCCTTAGGAAGCATCACTACAAACAAAGCTAGTGGAAGTGATGGAATTCCAGTTGAGCTATTTCAAATACTAAAAGATGATGCTGTGAAAGTGCTGCACTCAATATGCCAGCAAATTTGGAAAACTGAGCAGTGGCCACAGGACTGGAAAAGGTCAGTTTTCATTCCAATCCCAAAGAAAGGCAATGACAAAGAATGTTCAAACTACCGCACAACTGCACTCATCTCTGCTGCTGCTGCTAAGTCACGTCAGTCATGTCCGACTCTGTGCGACCCCATAGACGGCAGCCCACCAGGTTCCCCTGTCCCTGGGATTCTCCAGGCAAGAACACTGGAGTGGGTTGCCATTTCCTTCTCCAATGCATGAAAGTGAAAAGTAAAAGTGAAGTTGCTCAGTCGTGTCTGACTCAGCGACCCCATGGACTGCAGCCTACCAGGCTTTTCTGTCCATGGGGTTTTCCAGGCAAGAGTACTGGAGTGGGGTGCCACTACCTTCTCCTCACACGCTAGTAAAGTAATGCTCAAAATTCTCCAAGCCAGGCTTCAGCAATATGTGAACCGTGAACTTCCTGATGTTCAAGCTGTTTTAGAAAAGGCAGAGGAACCAGAGATCAAATTGCCAACATCCGCTGGATCATGGAAAAAGCAAGGGAGTTCCAGAAAAACATCTATTTCTGCTTTATTGACTATGCCAAAGCCTTTGACTGTGTGGATCACAAGAAACTGTGGAAAATTCTGAAAGAGATAGGAATACCAGACCACCTCATCTGCCTCTTGAGAAATGTGTATGCAGGTCAGGAAGCAACAGTTAGGACTGGACATGGAACAACAGACTGGTTCCAAATAGGAAAAGGAGTACGTCAAGGCTGTATATTGTCACTCTGCTTATTTAACTAATATGCAGAGTACATCATGAGGAACGCTGGACTGGAAGAAACACAAGTGGGAATCAAGATTGCTGGGAGAAATATCAATAACCTCAGATATGCAGATGACACCATCCTTATGGCAGAAAGTGAAGAGGAACTAAAAAGCCTCTTGATGAAAGTGAAAGTGGAGAGTGAAAAGTTGGCTCAACGTTCAGAAAACGAAGATCATGGCATCCAGTCCCATCGCTTCATGGGAAATAGATGGGGAAACAGTGGAAACAGTGTCAGACTTTATTTTTCTAGGCTCCAAAATCACTACAGATGGTGACTGCAGCCATGAAATTAAGACGCTTACTCCTTGGAAGGAAAGTTATGACCATCCTAGATAGCATATTCAAAAGCAGAGACATTACTTTGCCAACAAAGGTTCATCTAGCCAAGGCTATGGTTTTTCCTGTGGTCATGTATGGATGAGAGATGGACTGTGAAGAAGGCTGAGCGCCGAAGAACTGATGCTTTTGAACTGTGGTGTCGGAGAAGACTCTTGAGAGTCCCTTGGACTGCAAGGAGATCCAACCAGTCCATTCTGAAGGAGATCAGCCCTGGGATTTCTTTGTAAGGAATGATGCTAAAGCTGAAACTCCAGTGCTTTGGCCACCTCATGCGAAGAGTTGGATCATTGGAAAAGACTCTGATACTGGGAGGGATTGGGGGCAGGAGGAGAAGGGGACGACAGAGGATGAGATGGCTGGATGGCATCACTGACTCAATGGACTGAGTCTCAGTGAACTCCGGGAGTTGGTGATGGAAAGGGGAGGCCTGGCGTGCTTTGATTCATGGGGTCGCAAAGAGTCGGACATGACTGAGCAACTGATCTAATCTCTGATTAAAGCCTTCCATTTTTGCAAGTAGGGTGAGCATCTACTTGCTGAAAACAAAATAATGAAGTAAGAAAAACCTGTCTAAATACATCAACAAGCTGACAAGAAAGTGATGTACCTTCAGAGGCCAAAATCTAAGTGAAAGAACGCTGAGTACTAAACCAATCTTTTTCCCAAAGACATTTGCCTAAATCGATGAAAGTTAAGCTTCATTTATAAAAGCCTCAGTGAGAACAGAACACCCATACAAAACCTAGATTCCAACATATTAACAATTTCCAGTAAAGTCAGAAGTATGTTTAACCAATGACCCAGAAATTCCAGATTTCTGCCCGGAATATGTTCTCAAGCAGCCATGAGTAAGAATACTCACAGAAGCACCACTCGTAACAGTAAAAACAAACAGTAATGAAAACATCAAAACAAATTCCAACGTCTACTAAAAATAAAAGTTAATTAGGTGGATATAATCATACAGGAAAATGAATTACTGCCACATGCAATGACACAGATGTATCTTAAGAACACTTCTATCAAATGAAAAAAGCAATTCACTAAAAAATATATACTGTTACATTTAGACAGTTTGATTTTCTACATATGTATGATAGATCTATAAGGAAAATGTAAGCACAAAACTCCAGGTAATGGTTATCTATGAGAGAGGGAAAAGAAACAGGATTGGGGAAAAACAGAAGATGCAAAGATATCTATAACCATTTATAAGCATTCCTTTATGTAGTCAACATTTCATTAAAAATCCTAAACAAAAATATTCAGACCATCAAAATACATCTAGATTAAAACTTCTCAGTACTCTTAACACAATACCTTAAAATATTTTTACTATGTTTTAATCCCACATAAAAATTAGTTAGCTAAAAACTGATTCTACCTTTCCAATATATCTCAAATCTATCCTTTTTTCATTCTCACTGATACTATCCTAAGAAGTTTAGTTTATTAAAATCCCTAACCAAGAGTGCTGAAATAATCTTCAAATTGATCTTGCCTCCACGATTTGTTTCCCCTTCTTCAATACCTCCTTCAAAGTGAACCAAATGACTTTCTAAAATACAAGTCAAATGTTACTGTCTTTCCCTTCCTATCAAAAATTCTTTAACAACAAATGACCTAACACATTGTACAAAGGCCTACCCCAGTCTGGAGTAAGCAATCTTATCTCATCTGTTACTATCAGTTCAGTTCAATCGCTCAGTCCTGTGCTCAGTCCTGTCTGACTCTTTGCGACCCCATGAATTGCAGCACGCCAGGCCTCCCTGTCCATCACCACCTCCCGGAGTTCACTCAAACTCACATCCATTGAGTCTGCTTCAATGGGTAGAGTAGGGTGTGAATATAGTAACAGCCACCTCATACTCTACCTTAGTTCAGTTCAGTTCAGTAGGTCAGCTGTGTCCAGCTCTTTGCAACCCCATGGACTGCAGCATGGCGGGCTTCCCTATCCATCACCAACACCCAGAGCTTGCTCAAATTCATATCCATTGAATTGGTGATGCCATCCAACCATCTCATCCTCTGTTGTCCCCTCTCCTCCTGCCTTCAATCTTTCCCAGCATCAGGGTCTTTCTTAATGAGTCAGCTCTTCATTTGGGGTGGCCAAAGTATTGGTGTTTCAGCTCCACCCTACCCTTAACCCACCGTCAACTCAAATTCCCCTGGACTCTTGCCTGGAAAATCCCACAGACGGAGGAGCCTGGTAGGCTGCAGTCCATGGGGTCGCTAAGAGTCGGACATGACTGAGCAACTTCACTTTCTCTTTTCACTTTCATGCATTGGAGAAGGAAACGGCAACCCACTCCCGTGTTCTTGCCTGGAGAACCCCAGGGACGGGGAAGCCTGGTGGGCTGCCATCTATGGGGTCACACAGAGTCGGACACGACTGAAGTGACTTAGCATAGCATTCTGTAATACAGTTAGGGATTAGTCTTTTGTACTGTTGAAATAATCTCAAATACACTTCCCACCCATATTCTTTGCATGCACTAATAATAATCATGCTTTAAAACTCATTTCAATTTGCTTCTTCTGTATGATACTTTTTCAGTGTTCAACCATTGAAAATTCCAGCCCAACACCTTTCCTAAACTCGAACAGGAGCAAAATTCTCACCACACATATCTCCAAATACCTTAACTAAACCTCTCTTAGTTCAGAACTTTCGATTTGGTTATAATTAGGTGTGTATGTTTTAACTCCTATTCCAGTCTGCTGCTGCTGCTAAGTCGCTTCAGTCATGTCCGACTCTGTGAGACCCCATAGAAGGCAGCCCAGCAGGCTCCCCAACTCCTGGGATTCTCCAGGCAAGAACACTGAAGTGGGTTGCCATTTCCTTCTCCAATACATGAAAGTGAAAAGTCAAAGTGAAGTCGCTCAGTCCTGTCCGCCTCCTAGTGACCCCATGGACTGCAGCCCACCAGGCCCCTCCATCCATGGGATTTTCCAAGCATGAGTATTGGAGTGGAGTTCCTTTAAAACAGAAATCCTCTTTAACACCTGTCACAACACCTTATATTAATAGGCACCTAAGTATTACACAGAAAAAATCAAGAAGCTACACTTAATTTGGGGGCTAAGTAAAAATTAAGCTATTCTAAATTCAAATTTTAAAAAAAGTTTGTAGGACACATTAGTAGGACACATTGTAGGACACATTAGTCCTACAACAAAGCTTAAAGAGAACACTATAATGAACGGAGCCCACAAAGCTGTAAGTAAACTTAGGTGAATTTATACTAAGCACAGTAGTGTGGGAGTTTGCCTACAGTGTAATAATTACAAGTGCTTTTTAAAAAGAAGTTTTCGTGAATGTAATTGATATGCAAGTTAAAATTTGAAACTCCAGGACATTTACCATGGCCTGAAAGGATTTACATTTCTAGGTTATAAATGCTACCAAAGTACATGAACAGTATAAGCCAAAGGGATTTTCTGCTACTTAACCACATTTTGGCTGACTATAAAAACTTCAACAAGAAACTCATCTAGGATGGCTTCCTTTGAGGAAGAGCAGAACTGACTTAAAACAAGTTTAGTTTAATATAGCAGAGGGCCTCATAAAACCCTGACTACTGCTAAACAAATCAACTATGAAGAATAACCTTCCCATGAATACCGAGAAAAAAGTTTTTCATTTCTTATTCATGCATCTTATCAATGGTACAAGCTACTAAAGGCCACTATATTGGACCTTAATGAACAATATTAAGAATTAGAATTAAAAATTAAACCCAAATAAGAAACTCCCTACCATTTTCTATTCAAAGTTAAGCTAGGTGGTATCAACTTTATTTTCCTGACAAACTATCTCCTTCATTACCACAAACAAATTTATTCCTTCTTTCTACACATTCCAAAATAATGTCCTATTATTATGCTTTTCAGAACCTTGAATTTTGATTTATTCCTTAATATCTTCCTTAATCTCATCCTACAAGGATTCCTTAGAATTGTTTTTCTTCAGGAATAACTTCATAGTACATTTTAATAGTAGTAAGCAATGAGTCAACATTTGACTACTGCAAAATTTTAGAAAACGACACAATAAAGGATAACTTTAAAAAAACTACTATGGCAGAAACCAACACAATATAGCAATTAACCTCCAATTCAAAATAAACTTAAAAAAATAAAAATTTACTGACAAACATGTTGCTATGCTTCATTGCTAGTTGTTTTTCCATGTATCAATTCAGTTCAATTCAGTCACTCACTCGTGCCTGACTCTTTGCGATCCCAGGAATTGCAGCACACCAGGCCTCCCTGTCCATCACCAACTCCCGGAGTTTACCCAAACTCATATCCATCGAATCGGATGCCTTCCAGCCATCTCATCCTCTGTGGTCCCCTTCTCCTCCTGCCCCCAATTCCTCCCAGAATCAGGGTCTTTTCCAATGAGTCATATATAAACAGCACTAAATAAAGCAATGACTCTTGAATACACACTATCATAAAAAGCTACCACTTCCAAATGTAAATGCAGTATCCTGACATGGAAGCTGCAAAATTTTGAATTGAATTCAGTCTCCTCTAAGACTGTCTATTGAAGATCCTTCTCTTTTTAAAGTCACTATAAAAAGCTATTTCCGCATGAAAAAAAAAAAAGCTACTCTTAAATGGCATTTCCCTAACATGAGTTTCTGTCATTGATTTTCAATATCTATGTTTAAATTCTATGCTTATACAATTCTCTGACAAAAAATAACACCACATTTCTTTGTTTTTACTTATTAACGGTGGAACAGAGATAATTTTTCCAAATTCTTACCTGAATAATTGTGGCCAATATATTTACATAATTACTTTCAGTCTGATAAAGCTCTTTTGCAACTTGCCACCTGGCTGACTGCTTTGAAGGAACTGGAGTAGAATTCTTAGAAGACTTAGTACAAGACTTTGGTGTTTCTAAAAGGAAAGAGGAGAGATTTAAAATGCAAGCCAGATATAAGTACCAAACACTGTACAGATTTGACCAAAAAAAAAAAAAAAAAGGGTATCTACTCTTATATAAATATATCACCATATATATTTTCATTAAAGTAGAGTTTCATCCTAGAATAAGGCCAGAAAAAAATAATGGTCATGTACTCTTCAAAAAGTCAAGATCATTAAAAAACAAAGCAATACCAAAAAGAAGAACTGTTCCAGATAAGAAGAGACTAAAGAAAGATAACACAATTTATAATCCTGGATTGAATCCTAACTCAGAAAAACCTTTTTGCTTTTGCCAAATAGCATAGTAGGACATTAGTGGAACAACTAGTAAAATCTGAAGGTCTAGAGTAGATTAGTGTTAAATGTTAATTTCCTAATTACAATTAACCTAATTAGACTCACTCCTCCATATTCAAAGCAAACTGACTGACTTACTATTCCCTAAAAACTCATTCTGTATGCTGTTACAAGTATTCTTGCTCCTCTTGTAATAAATCTCAAATCCAACTCGTTTTCTACACTATTGTAAACTGACTTTTAATTCCTTCCATGAATATTTAGTGACTACCTATTCTATACTAAGGGCTTGCCTGGTGGCTCAGTGGTAAAGAATCCAGCTGCCAGAGCAGGAGATTTGGGTTCGATCCCTGGGTTGAGAAGATCCCCTGGGGAGGGAAATGGCAACCCACTCCAGTATTCTTGCCTAGGAGGTCCCATGGACAGAGGAGCCTGGTGGACTATAGTACATGGGGTCCCATAAGAGTCAGACATGACTTTGGGACTAAACAACCCTATTCCAGGCACTGAGAATAAAGCAGAGAATAGACAAGGTACTTATTCTCTTCAAGTATACATTTTGGTAAAGAGAATAAAACAATAAAGGGGTAAACAAACAATTTCTAACTGTGATAACTACTACTGAAGATGACAACCTGCGATCAGGGTGGTAGGAAGGAGTAGTGGGACAGGGCCTTACCTTTACAGAGAACCGGTAAGATTTATTTAAAATAGGGAGAGCAAGTATAAAGTTCCTGAGGTATGGTTTTAACAGTAGAAAAATCTGAAGAATAACAGATACCGTGACTGATACCCAGAGAGTATTAGTGGAGGACAGTAGCACAGGACAGGAGAAGCAATTGAGGATTACCCAGGAACCTGAAAGCTGTGGCAATACAGAGCTACCGTCTGTGCAGAGAACAGCATGAGCTAATTTACATGTTTTTAGAGACCTTTCTAAGTGCTGAATGTAGAAAGGCAAACATGAATATAGGGAGGCCATCTAAAGGACCATTGTAATTATCTAAGAGAGACCATTTATATAGAAAGGGTTGATAAAGGAAGGGTAACAAAGGAATAGAGATTGAATCAAGATTTCTAATGTGATTATGTGAAAAACAGCTTGTGTATTAGACATGAACAAGGAGGTGTGAAGAATACAGTTGTCAGGAAAAAACTCAAATTTGGGCATCATCAGCTATGGAAAGAAAAGCCATAGAATTAAATGAGATCATTTAGGAAGAATTCAGTGGAAAAGAAATGACTCCAGAATAACATTCCACATTTAGAGTTGGAAAGATAAGTTAGGCCAAGGAGAAAGACAAATGAGTGATATACAAAAGCCAAAATTAAAAAATGCGTCCAGGAAGGAGTAGCTGCTCATGTGCTGAATGCTGTTGACTATACAAAAACTGTCAGGCTCCCCAGCAAGAGCACTGAAATCCAATTGGAATGAACTGAAAAGACAGTAAAAAGAAAGGAAATGAGATAATGGATCAAGATAAATCCTTCAAGAGTAGTTATATGAAAGGGAAGAGAAAAATAGGATAGTCAGTGGAGAGTATTATGAAGTCAAGGGAAGATTTTGATTATTTTATAAATTAGAAAACAACATATTTGTGTGCAGACTGAAAAAAAAAAAAAAAAGAGGGGAAAAAACTGAAGATCAAGGTAAAAGAACTAATTATATGTGGCTTCCTGTATCAGCTGATAAAGTAAATTCACCTTTTTCTGACTTCACTGTACCTATTTTCTCCATTATTCATGTGACATCTCCTGTGATTCTTTGTGTTAACAATCTGCTCTCTGAACAGCTCTATCACTTTCTAGCTGTGTGACTCTACACAAGTTTTACTTCTCTAATCTCAGTATGGTCATCTGTAAAACAGGGGCAATAAAACTTATCTTATAAACACACAAAACATACAAACACTTAGTATATAGCAAGCAATTGTTAAATCTAAGCATTTTCATGCGCCTTTTCTCCACAGCTAGAACAAAGGCCAGTCACAATCGTACAGATTTATCTACATTCTTCTATTCCACTAAATTTAAAGATTTAAAAATGTGAATTACCTCCATAGTTAATGCTAGATTCTGGTGTGTTGGAGATATCTAGAAGTGACCCTATAGAAAGGGAATGTTCAGCTGATGGGCGCTTACGGGGAGGGAAAGGTGACAAGTCTGTCTCTCTTGAAAGCTTAGCAAGTGTCTCTTTTAAACGACGTCTTTTGCGATTGCTGTTTGGGGTAATTAGAGAAAGCAGTGACACTGATTTCTTGAGCTCAGGTGTATTGGCCTGCAATCAAAAGCACAAAAGCTCAATTTTACTTCTGTGGTTCTTTACTTACTGAGACAAGAACAAAAGGAAAACACACTTAAGAATCTGACAAAATCTGGGTTTTGCACAATAATTTTACAACTACACATTAATTCGGCTGCTGCATAAAACATAATAATCAAAGGACTATTGTAATTGTCTAACCACTAACACCTAATTCTTTATCTCCACAGTAGTATTACCATTACACATTTGCCTATAAGCTTGTTTACAATCTACTCTCCATTAGACCATAAATTCCGGGAGGCAGGGACCGTTCATTCAAATTTTGTTCACTGTATCTCTGGCATTTAGCACAATGCCTGGATACAGTGCTCTTCAATATTTCTCAAATACCACTTGATTTTTTAACTGGTACTGTCTTTAAAAATGCATCGATGATGCTGCATGAGGGCTTTCACTAATTGAGGTGAGCAGGGGCTTCTCACTGCAGTGGCTTCTCTTGTTGCAGAGCATGGGCTCTAGGCTTGTGGGATGCAGTAGTTGTAGCACATGAGCTTAGCTCCCCCATAGCATGTGGAGTCTTTCCGGACCAGAGATCAAATCCATGTTCCCTGCACTGGCAGGCGGGTTCTTAATCACTGGACTGCCAGGGAAGTCCTACCACTAGATTTTTTTCAGAGTTCTCTCTTGCAATATGAAGCATATTTTTTAAACTTTACGCTCAGAAACTTACAATGAGAATAAGGGCTCAAGAGAACACAACAGAGTACATATTTAGATTTTATGGAAACATAATAAATGCACACTTCACCTTCAACTTTCCATTCAAAAGTATTAAATCCCAAACTGAAGTAAATTTTCCCTTGAAGCCTGCTTCTATATCTTTCTGTCACATTCTGGTGAACGGCACCGTTTTCACCAAGATCCATCAATGAAGGCTGGATTTTCCTTGCCCATAATTCCTTCTATTACAGTCATTTTTTTAATGACATCTCTCCCCATTCTTCAGTTGCTCCAATACTTACAGGACAAATCAAAATGCTTTAACATATTAAAAACTTGATTCTGCCTATTTAGTCAGCTTTATCTGTTGGCCTTCTTTCCCATACTCTTTTCTAAAGCCATACTTTTAATGTACTTTTAAGCTTTCATACCCTCTCCCACCTGCTGTCTAACATGAATTTCCTTAATAAGTTGGCCAAGAAAGATGGCTCAGCATTTATTTGCTCTTTTCAATCCTGCCTGAGTCTCTGAGTTAGTTAGTAGTTAGAATACGTACATTGCTCAATTATGGCACATTTCATTGTGTACTGTAATTGTATCCACATCTCTCTTTCCTTTAAGGTTCTAAGTTTTTGAAGATAAGGATGTTATGGTTTATAATGGTATCACCAAGAATAGCACAGAATGACATAGATTGAAATAGGATCCAATACATTAAAACTACATAGACTATCCCTCAATATCCAACTGTTTAATTATTCTGACATTCCTAAACATGACAAAAAAACATGATCTATGTGCTAATTATCCTAGGTTCTTTTGGAATAAAAAAGTGTCATCTTCATACAATCAAGTTCACAGAACAAATGCAAAAAAGGAACAAACAGCATACCTTTTCATATAAATACATAGTTTCTCCAGCTCGGGCATCCATTTGAATGCTTCCCCAGAACCACTAGTGGAAAGAAGACTTTAATTACGAATTTATCTCATCAGAAAAGATATTACTAATGTTTTTTACCAGTCCAGGTTCAATGCATGATACAGGATGCTTGGGGCTGGTGCACTGGGATGACCCAGAGGGATGGTATGGGGAGGGAGGTGGGAGGGGGGTTCAGGATGGGGAACACGTGTACACCCGTGGCGGATTCATGTTGATGTATGGCAAAACCAATACAATATTGTAAAGTAATTAGCCTCCAATTAAAATAAATAGATTTATTTTTTTAAAAAAGAAATAAAAACCACTCTTATTTTACAATTACTTGCCTCTTGTTTCACAACATAAAGTTTCTTTGAAGGTTCAAATGGAAGTTCTTTTACTATATTCTCTTCAACTATAAGGTGAGTGCATCTTTCATCTCCAACTGGTAAATAGTTTCCTCCTAAAGAGGAAAGCATACAAGCATACATAAGACGAACTGTTTATCCCCAGGCCCAAATTTTTTAAAGAGACATATTCTTGAGGAAATGATTAGCAGGAGTAGGGAAGAAAATATGTTAGCTTTTAAATTATGCTGAATTCTACCTTGCATTTTAGTCATTTCTTCCATATTGGTTTTCTCTTCATCCGAAAAACCCAGGAAACTTAAAATGCAATCTTGAAATGGAAGAACTTTAAATTCATTTCTAAAGTCATCAACTGATGCACAGAAGTCCCTAAAAACAAAAGTACACTCTTCTAAAACCAGCTTAACTGAAATTCAATATAAGTGAAGCAGATCAACTTATAAATCTACAGTAACTTTCAAGGCTTTAGCATAATCCATTTACTGAAAATATTTTACATTGGGTCCTGAAATGTTCATAAAAACTATAGCTAAAAAAAACTGACGTGTCCTCAGTCATCCCAGAAGTAACATCCCACACAGTTTAATCACAGGTAATAGTTAAAGATGCAAATATCTGCTCTGTACATGAAATTTTATATGTATTACAGGGGTTCTATATTTTCATAAAATCTAAGTCATAATCAAGCACAAGAGCAAGTAATTGTGAGACTGGAAAGCTTAACAAGGTTATGAAATGCAGTTACCACTTAAAATGTAACCAGACAAATGTAAGAAAAAATATAGCACAACCCAAACATCCACATGCAGTAAGCTATTACCTGATAATTTTAGGATGCTTTTATTGATTATTAAATTATTTTATAAAATAAAGTTCAAAGATATCATAGATGTCTTTCCATTTTCAATAATTATAATAATATTTGTTCCTCCTATACTTTATTCCCTAAGCTTCACAAAGACTGAATTAACTTTTCATATATTAATTTATGAATTTTGGGCACATGGGTTTCCTTATGACATGTGACTGATTCACACAATTAACAACTGAATTTCTAAATACTTACTGTTCATTCCGCCTTTCCCAAGCTTTATGAATCCATTCTGGTTTCATAATTGGAGTACCCAGGCTCACAGCTACCTAAAAACATACACATTAATTATGATGCATTTTTATCTTAAATAACTGCATTCTTATAAGATATGAACAATTATAATTACATTCTTAGATCACTGCCCATCCGCTTTGTAACAAAATATAAAGAAAAGTTAAAGAAAAAACTATCTTTCCACCATACAATCTAGGTTAAAATAACTTCCAAAACAAGTTCCACAAGGTCCAAGCTGTTTCATTTTATTTTAAATAAATACATCTCCCAAGTTGATTCAGTTCATCTTTATTACATTTCTATTTCTGTGTTTACTTTCTTAGAAGTATTAACCCCGTGATAGCACTAAGAGTTTAAGAGAAAATATCTGATTAGGTTACAAAATCTTAGATATGAATTCTAAGTACACCTCCCAGGAATTCAACTTTACCCTAATGTTGCTACATACATACACCGATGGAGGGTGAGAATAAAGTGATAAACTCTTCAAGTGCAATCTTGAACTAAGACTTTAATCCCAATAAAAGTATTTTCTCCTGTTCTATAATTTTCACAAGTTAAATCTTGGAACCATTTTATAAGAACAAAGTTCTGCTCTTAGATAAGAAATACCTACCCTCATCACCTTCTGACCGCCTTACTCGCCAACGCTTATAGTAATTCTTTCCTAACATTACTCATCTGCCTCCTAAAATGTTATTCACTTACCAACCTCCACTATCCTAATCATCTTTCAAGACCTAACTCAAGCTCCACTGCCTCCTTCAAATCTCAGGGGCCACACTCCTATGATTTCAATTTTTTTACTAAACACACATATAGCAAAAATTGAATTTCTGATCCTCAATAAATTGTGAGAGAAACAGACAAAATGAGAACACTTTCATTAAATCTATTACCAAACAGTGCTATATTGAAATAGACAAAAATACTAAAATTTACATACCCTGAATTTTTCTCCTTGTGTACAATTTGCCACCAAATGTGTAACTTTTGAATTAAAGTCTTTTCGAATAACTCCACCCATGTGATGAACCAATGTCACCAATCTGGCCTCAAAAGAAAAAATAAACATTGTTTTTTTTTATTAATATGAACAAAATTTTAAATGATGTTTATAGTTCATTTAGCATATACTGATTTCTATTTATCAGGTACATAAAAGAATTTTTATAAAGTTTATGTTAAAAAAATTAAAGATTCATTTGCCTTACTGGTATAGGCAAAATCATTCAGAGAGGTAAGCTAGTTAAGACGAACACACAAAACTAAGTTAATTAAAGACTGGCTTTCACACAAGTGAAAAAGTAAATATATTACTTCTCAGAGGTGGGTGGTGAAGTAAAAAAGCTTGTTGCTTTGCCAGGCAAAGGGGGACACAACAGGCTTGTGTCCCAAAAAAATATATGTCCTCAATTTATTACTTTTTAAAAGCCAGGTTGCCATCACATCAAGATTCTTTTCACTGAATTATATTAATACCCCATTCAGTCAGTTCAGTTCAGTCGCTCAGTTGTGTCCGACTCTTTGTGAACCCATGAATCGCAGCATGCCAGGCATTAGCTCCAACATAAATAATTTTACAGATCAAAGAAAGAAGTTTCTATGAATTCTCTAGAGTGATGAGAATACTTTAAGACTAGATATACATAATAAAAAATTGCAGTGCAAAAACAAAAACTTCAAATAATATGCTAATAAATACTTAAAAAGACAATTTAAACAGTTACAAAGTTTTTCTAATTCACAGACCAGCCACCCTAGACAAAACATTTGTTTGTTTACAAGGCTCTTCAGAGTTTCTTCACAAAGTTTAAGACCACTTTCATACTCATAGCTGGCTTCCTGGGTGGCTCAGACAGCAAAGTGTCTGTCTGTAATGGGGGAGACCCAGGTTCAATCCCTGGGTCAGGAAAACTCCCTGGAGAAGGAAATGGCACCACACTCCAGTACTGTTGTCTGGAAAATTCCATGGATAGAGGAGCCTGGTGAGCTACAGTCCATGGAGTTGCAAAGAGTTGGACACAACAGAGCGAATTCACTTCACTTCACATTCACAGTAATTTCTCCTTCAATATTTTAAAAATAAAATCATGATACAACTACCAAAAAAAGGCAAATTTAAATTTATTTTTCTAGAGAAAATATTCTTTGAATAGAATGTTTTAAGATACTTACTAGTTCTTCTTTCTTCCTGAATCCAGTAAAACATAGTACTAGATTCATCATGCTGGTACAATAGAGTGGGCGACATGAAAATGGCAAAGGCTGAAGGATACAATTTTAAATCTGTGAGATTCTCTATAGCAAAAATAGAACACATCTTTCTAAACTAAACATATTTCCCTCTCTTGCCATTTAACATTCCCAACCCAAAAATATACTTGCATTTTCAATATGTAAGAAATTGCAAGGATCAATTTCACAATAAAAAGTTCCCATGATTTCTCATATCATATTTGATACATATAATATAAACACACTTTACTACTGCCAAGTAAAACATAAATATCCATACCCAAACCTTTATTTCCAAAATGTACTTTGATACATGAGGTATTATCTATAATAAAAGATTTCCATATACTACTGTAAATGCTTCAAATTAAAGTTAAAAGAGGTCAAAAATATTTTTCTAATAAATACTGATCATACATTCATACATATACTTGAACCAAATATGATTCCAACTTTTCAGCTAAAATATGGAGATAGTAAATAATTTAACAAATGATTTTATCTATCTATATATGAAAGAGAATGCTTAAAAACATATAAATTTAATTCCCACTATTGGGCAGAAATATACTTTTCCATAATCTTGGCCTTTAAAATGTTTATGTGTGTTTTGAAAACAAGACTTCCGAATCAAAACAGAAAATTAAAAGATTATCATGTGCTCATTATTAGTATCTATAATAAAAGAAGCACAAAGACCCAAGCAGTTTAAAGTTAATAAGGTAAGCTTAAGAATGTCAAAACAGAGCAATAAAATAAGTATAAACTCTACTACAACTTAACTGAAATGCTATTCAAAAAAAAAGCTAAAGTAATTTCCCTATTTTTTCAGTAGAAACTAATAAAAATGCAATTGTGGTAGCTGTTCTATGTGGAGGAAAATTAAAGTTTATATATTTATATATACACATCTTTGGTACTCAGGTTTAAAGAAAATTATTTCTTCCCAAGATACTGCAGGTATTAAGATTTTGTATATACACATGATATTCTTCGGGCTTCCCAGGTGGCGCTAGTGGTAAAGAACCTGCCGGCCAATGCAGGAGATATAAGAGACGGGACTTTGATCCCTGGGTCGGGTTCATTCCCTGGGTTGGGAAGATCCCCTGAAGGAGGGAGGGCATGGCAACCCACTCCAGTGTTCCTGCCTGAAGAATCCATGGCCTGGCGGGCCAAAGTCCATAGGGTTGCAAATGGTTGGACACAACTGAAGCGACTTAACACACATGTTATTTATGATTAAAGGACTTCTGAGTTCTATAGAAGGGAGTACTACAGAGTAGCCACTACTATTC
The DNA here is from genome assembly GCA_935064755.1 of Tragelaphus eurycerus. NCBI lineage: Eukaryota > Metazoa > Chordata > Mammalia > Artiodactyla > Bovidae > Tragelaphus > Tragelaphus eurycerus. Next base: position 668,485 of record CAKXYN010000107.1, read on the forward strand.
CTATTCTAAATATTTTATATTCTCAACAATTAATGAGATTTTTCTGCAAAAAAATCATTAATAAAATTTTATTAACCTTGAAAAGTTATAATAAGCGTATATTCTTTCTTACCTCTCCTTTTTCTGCACAGTTTAATACAACTGGTGGTCCAATAACTCTACAATCAGCCTTGTATAACTCATTAAAGACAGAATCCTGGAAGTCCATGACTATGAATACATTTTCAAATTCTGGAGAATCCAAACTTTTAAATTCTTCAACTGATTCCATTTTTACAAACGGCAGTTTAATTTCCTTGATTTTTTCCATGGCATTATTAAGAAATAAAATTTATATATTATAAAATCAATTATAAATCTCTCTAAATAAGACCCCCAAATCAACTCAGTATCAACATTTTTATTTGTGTATTTGTAGAAATGTAGAAACTTAAGTTTTAAATCATACAATGAGCATTATACTTAATAGTGAACAGTCATATTTCTTTACTTATTTATATAAACATATCTCTACAATAAGATTTTAAATTTTGAAAATTATTATAAAGGTAGTAGTCATTATAAAGCATCTAGATGGATATAAAAATAGGGATGATGAATTTTTTAAGAACATGTATTTTGATAGTAGAATGCCTTAGAAAGATATCCATAGTTGCTTTTTATTCTGACTGAGAAAATGACGCCATACGCATAGTTCTTCCTGCACAAATTATAGTCAGAAAAAAAAGAAAAAAACACTATGACATGTAACATCTACAGAAAGTTTAGTATATATGAGGGAAATAAGAGAAAGATAAGAAAATATGGAGACAACTACAACATTGTATACACAGGATATAAAAAGGCAACTTTGTAATGTACATCCATGAAAAAGAATGAAGATAGTTAAGTATCTACATGACTTGTGTAAAAAAAAACAGAACCATTTAAAAGAAAATTCAAATGGGTGAGTCAATATTTGGGCTTTACTTCCCAGGCTAATGTGAAGGGATGAATTGTGTATCCCAAAACTCACATTGAAGTCCTAATCCCCTGTAACTCCGAAGGTAACTATTTCAAGATATGGCCTTTCAAGATGTAATAAAGGTTAAATGAAGTCACATGGGTGGATTCTAGTCAGACTGGATTAGTGGTGGATAGGTGTCCTTATAAGAGAAGGAAATCTGGACATGCAAAAGAGATATGCATGCACAGAAGACAAGCCATGTGAAGATAAAGCAAGATGGTGGCAGTCATCGACAAGCCAAGGAAAAAAGCCTCAACAGAAATTAAACCTGCTGACATCTTGATCTTGGACTTTAGCCTCCAGGGAAGTGAGAAAACATATTTCTATTGTTTGAGCAGCCCAGCATATGTTATTATGGAAACCATCACAATCTAGTATTAGCTGGAATAGGAAATTAGATATATTTCATACAGTGAGGTAAATTCCCTGATGACTGTCAAATACTGACTTGAAATGTGGAAGTAATGCAAGAATTTAGAATAAAATAATTGAGAAAAAAGTAGAGTTTAAAGTATTAGATCTTCGCAAATACATAAGTGAAATGTCATTTAAATGTAACAATACCAAATTACTCTATAAAGATTTCATTATTTATAAAACATTATAGTTTGAGGTTTCAGAAACATCCAAATTTTAAAATAAATGTCACAGTTTTCATTAATCTAGCTTCAGAGTGTTCAAAGTATACCTTGCGTCTACTTTAGGCCCAATCACCAGTAAGTGGACTACAGAATACAATCAAAGGAAGTGCAGCATGCCACATGCAAGGAAATGCTTGACCTACCATATTAACAATACTTTTTATAAATTTTTCATCCGATTTTCCAGGACAACTTTCTTTTATCTTTATAACAGGGACTTCCATTATGTTAACAGTCTGTGGAAAAGAGACTTAATTATGACATTAAGAAAACTATAGATTTATTTATGCACCAATGGAAGGAAAATAGTCTATTCTAAAAAAAAAATAAAAAGCTAAATCTGCATACCTTTAAGGCTTTTATAAGTTCTTCTTGTTTTCCAGATTCTTGAACCAGTATGACTCTTGTTTCAATCTGAGGCATTTCTTCTATTAAAATTAAAAATTCTTAAGTAAAACACTTTTATTATTCACTAACATCAAAATCTGTAGTCTCCAATCCCTTTTTTGGCTATATCTGTAATGTTTTCCATCTTTGAGATAATAACACTCCCTGAAATTAAAATGACTAAATTCCTAGCTTTTTAAAAAAACCTGATCAGGTATCATTTCAGAAGAGAAACATACTGTATTATAAACAAAGTATTCAAACATTAGCACTCTTCATAACCAAAGAAAGCATTCACCAATTTGCAGAGTCATCCTCTTAAATAGTGCATACAACTTTAGGAAAGATATGTTTACACAGTGGAAAGGGAAGAAGTGGCTCTTCACCTGACCAGTCCTAACTGAATATATTCTAGCTAACAATATTGCAGCTAGATTGCCCTCACATACAGCAAAAGCAACACCCAACAACAAGACGCCTTCTCCTTTAAAGTTGGGAAATGCCAAACAATAATAAAAAATCTAGTGCAATGGGTTTTTGTTAACAAATTTTTACTGAATGCCTGTACCCTAACTTAACAATATTACAGTCAAATCATAAGAAAATCGCTAGTCAGTAAGTTTAGGATTAAAAAAGTGATTTGGCATTTTAAAGCAGATAACATGTTTACCTTCAACATATGAAGTAGATCTAATAAAAAAGTTTTCCTTAGAAGTTTCGGCAACTTTAGAATCAAAAATGGAAGAGTCTGCCAAGCTTGTACTGCCAGCCGTGGGTGCTAATGCACTATCATCAGCCATTGTTTGTTCTCTTCTATGATGGCTGAAAAAAATTTAAATAAAATTACAAAAAACGAACATAATCGCTAGGCAAAAACAAGCATTAATACCTACAACTTACAAGAAATATCATTACCCATTTTTTAAAAATACTGAACCAAAGGAAGTCACTCAACTTCTCTGAAGCTGTTTGCTCTTTATCTGTAAAATAAAGATACTCTTACCTGACTCATAGAGATACAGTAAAATAACAATGTACCAAAAGTACATTATCTGTATAAAGTAAAAAGTACAGGATATTACCAGACAGTCAAAAAGTACTCAAAATGTACCCATAAATACTATGCTACCTCTCCCTCCATACCTTTGCCCTCATCCAAACTATTTCTTTTCCTATTTTATCACGTCACCATCATCCCCTAAATAATCCCAGTCAAAAACCTGATCCATCCTTACTCTTTCATCTACCTCATTTGCCCTCCCCTAAATTGCTATCAATCCCTCAAGCATCTCTGTATCTTTGGGATTCAGTCGGTCTTTTTGTGGCCAATGCCACAATGCTCACTTGGTGAAGAACAACAGTTCCAGACAACTGTCTCTATCACCAGTTTCTTCAGAGGTCACAATCCACAAAGTTTTCAGGGTATGGTTCTAAAAATAAATGTGACCATGTTACCTCCCTGCTTCAAACTTGCATGAGAAGGGCTCCTTAGACAATCAAGTTCAAATTCACCGTCCAGTTTACACTTTCATCCTCAGATCAGATCAGATCAGATCAGTCGCTCAGTCGTGTCCAACTCTTTGCGACCCCATGAACCGCAGCATGCCAGGCCTCCCTGTCCATCACCAGCTCCCGGAGGTCACTCAGACTCGCATCCATCGAGTCAGTGATGCCATCCAGCCATCTCATCCTCTGTCATCCCCTTCTCCTCCTGCCCTCAATCCCTCCCAGCATCAGAGTCTTCTCCAATGACTCAACTCTTCCCATGAGGTGGCCAAAATATTGGAGTTTCAGCTTTAGCATCATTCCTTCCAAAGAAATTCCAGGATTGATCTCCTTCAGAATGGACTGGTTGGATCTTCTTGCAGTCCAAGGGACTCTCAAGAGTCTTCTCCAACACCACAGTTCAAAAGCATCAATTCTTCGGCGCTCAGCCTTCTTCACAGTCCAACTCTCACATCCATACATGACCACAGGAAAGACCATAGCCTTGACTAGGCGAACCTTTGTTGGTAAAGTAATGTCTCTGCTTTTGAATATGCTATCTAGGTTGGTCATAACTTTCCTTCCAAGGAGCAAGCGTCTTTTAATTTCATGGCTGCAGTCACCATCTGCAGTGATTTTGGAGCCCAGAAAAACAAAGTCTGACACTGTTTCCACTGTTTCCCCATCTATTTCCCATGCAGTGATGGGACCAGATGCCATGATCTTCGTTTTCTGAATGTTGAGCTTTAAGCCAACCTTTTCACTCTCCACTTTCACTTTCATCAAGAGGCTTTTTAGCCCCTCCTCACTTTCTGCCATAAGAGTGGTGTCATCTGCATATCTGAGGTTATTGATATTTCTCCCGGCAATCTTGATTCCAACTATGGAAAAGAAATGCAAAAAAGCAAAATGGCTGTCTGGGGAGGCCTTACAAATAGCTGTGAAAAGAAGAGAAGCGAAAAGCAAAGGAGAAAAGGAAAGATATAAACATCTAAATGCAGAGTTCCAAAGAATAGCAAGAAGAGATAAGAAAGCCTTCTTCAGTGATCAATGCAAAGAAATAGAGGAAAACAACAGAATGGGAAAGACTAGGGATCTCTTCAAGAAAATCAGAGATACCAAAGGAACATTTCATGCAAAGATGGGCACGATAAAGGACAGAGATTGTGTGGACCTAACAGAAGCAGAAGATATTAAGAAGAGGTGGCAAGAATACACAGAAGAACTGTACAAAAAAGAGCTTCAAGACCTAGATAATCATGATGATGTGATCACTGACCTAGAGCCAGACATCTTGGAATGTGAAGTCAAATGGGCCTTAGAAAGCATCACTACGAACAAAGCTAGTGGAGGTGATGGAATTCCAGTGGAGCTATTCCAAGTCCTGAATGATGATGCTGTGAAAGTGCTACACTCAATATGCCAGCAAATTTGGAAAACTCAGCAGTGGCCACAAGATTGGAAAAGGTCAGTTTACATCCCAATCCCAAAGAAAGGCAATGCCAAGGAGTGCTCAAACTACCGCACAATTGCACTCATCTCACACGCTAGTAAAGTCATGCTCAAAATTCTCCAAGCCAGGCTTCAGCAATATGTGAACCGTGAACTTCCTGATGTTCAAGCTGGTTTTAGAAAAGGCAGAGGAACCAGAGATCAAATTGCCAACATCCGCTGGATCATGGAAAAAGCAAGAGAGTTCCAGAAAAACATCTATTTCTGCTTTATTGACTATGCCAAAGCCTTTGACTGTGTGGATCACAATAAACTATGGAAAATTCTGAAAGAGATGGGAATACCAGACCACCTGATCTGCCTCTTAAGAAATCTGTATGCAGGTCAGGAAGCAACAGTTAGAACTGGACATGGAACAACAGACTGGTTCCAAATAGGAAAAGGAGTACGTCAAGGCTGCATACTGTCACTTTCATCCTAGTCCACCTATTTAACCTCACCTCCTCTATTTCCCCAAGTCCACATGGACTGTACTATTCCAGCCACAAAGGATTTCCCAGATTTTTGCAAACAACTTACTCCACACGTACTTGCACTGTTTTAACAGAGCTCAATTCTCCACCTAGCGTATCTTTCAATGCATCACACCACTTATCTTCTGTAGATTTCTCCAAACTTCTCATGTATAACTAGACTGCTCACTTATCTGTATTTTCATATTACTTTACAAAAGTTTCTCCTCTAAAAACTTTCACGAGACAATTAACAAGTGTCATTATGATCCTGGACTATGAAAGAAAATCTTTTTTTAAATTTCCAGGACTTAAGAGTTGAAACGTTAAGCAAACAGGGAATAAAGAAAAAGCTGAACAGACTTTTATCAATTCAAACTGGAGTTTTTAATGTAAGTTCATTATCTTGAGGTAAATTTCCAGAATACTGGGCAAATACAAAGAAGAGGCCCCATCTTACCTAAAGGTGCATACCTGATCTGATTTACCCTTTCCTACATTTTCAGAATAATAAAATATACAAATAACTTTCACTAGATTTTTAACAAAGTAATGTTTAAAGTATTAGCCTCATTTCTGCAAAGTGATATCAAATAGTGTGACAAGGTACACACTAATAATAGACTTAAGCCTGATTATTAAGTGCACTAACTTATATTAGTTGCTTCAAAGTCAAGCAACTCAGCTTCCAGTCTCAACTCTGCACTTAGTAGGTTATGTCTCAGTTTCCACACCAGGAAAAGCTTTAACAGTACAACTCAAATCCAACTGTGATAAATGTAATAGATGATGTCTTTACATGAGTGACAATTATTCATTCTCATGATGCAGGGAAACATTGAAGGCAGGAGGAGAAGGGGACAACAGAGGATGAGATGGTTGGATGGCATCCCTGACTCAATGGACATGAGTTTGAGCAAGCTCTGGGAGTTGGTGATGGACAGGGAAGCCTGGTGTGTTGCAGTCCATGAAGCTGCAGAGTGGGACAGGACTGCATGACTGAACTGAACTGATAATATTCACAATGTGAACATTTCTCATTGTTTTACCATACATCCACATCAATCATTATCTAAACGCTCCCCAAAGGAGAGCGCCAATATTTGTTAGTGAGAGTCTTAGAATCAATAATAAACTCTATCCAGCCCTTATTTTTCTGTTAAGTCTCTCACACTTAAATGTTTCTAGTGAAAAAGAAAGGCTCTAAACAGGCTTTCAAGTCCCCTTAAAAGGATGTTAAAAAGAAAAATCCACCACAACTACTAACCTATATGCTGTAACTACTGAAGCCAGGGCCCAACTACTGAATGTCTATCCTTGGCAACAGAAGCCACCCCAATGAGAAGCCAGTGCACCACAAGAATGAAGAGTAGCCCCAGCTCGCTCACCACAACTAGAGAAAGACCACATGCAGCAATAAAGACCCAGCGCAACCAAAACTAAATTTTTTTAAAAAGAAAGAAAAATCAAGAGATGATTGCTGCTTTAAGGAACATAAGAGCGAGTCTTTAATAAATCAAAAATACCATGAGTTCCCATTTTTTCATTTATGCCTCTCTGTTTAAAGACCATCAAAACAGGGAAGTAACTAAAAAGTAAAATTGTCTCTAAAGATACTATATATGATCAGTTTATTGCCAAAACAGCTTTCAGTCAATTCAGTTGCTCAGTCGTGTCCGACTCTTTGCAATCCATGAACCACGGCACGCCAGGCCTCCCTGTCCATCACCAACTCCTGGAGTCCACCCAAACCCATGTCCATTGAGTCGGTGATGCCATCCAAACATCTCATCCTCTGTTGTCCCCTTCTCCTCTTGCCCTCTATCTTTCCCAGCATCAGGGTCTTTTCAAATGAGTCAGCTCTTCACATCAGATCAGATCAGATCAGATCAGTCGCTCAGTCGTGTCCAACTCTTTGCGACCCCATGAACCGCAGCACGCCAGGCCTCCCTGTCCATCACCAGCTCCCGGAGGTCACCCAGACTCACACCCATCAAGTCAGTGATGCCATCCAGCCATCTCATCCTCTATCGTCCCCTTCTCCTCCTGCCCTCAATCCCTCCCAGCATCAGAGTCTTCTCCAATGACTCAACTCTTCCCATGAGGTGGCCAAAATACTGGAGTTTCAGCTTTAGCATCATTCCTTCCAAAGAAATTCCAGGATTGATCTCCTTCAGAATGGACTGGTTGGATCTTCTTGCAGTCCAAGGGACTCTCAAGAGTCTTCTCCAACACCACAGTTCAAAAGCATCAATTCTTCGGCGCTCAGCCTTCTTCACAGTCCAGCTCTCACATCCATACATGACCACAGGAAAGACCATAGCCTTGACTAGGCGAACCTTTGTTGGTAAAGTAATGTCTCTGCTTTTGAATATGCTATCTAGGTTGGTCATAACTTTCCTTCCAAGGAGTAAGCGTCTTTTAATTTCATGGCTGCAGTCACCATCTGCAGTGATTTTGGAGCCCAGAAAAACAAAGTCTGATACTGTTTCCACTGTTTCCCCATCTATTTCCCATGTAGTGATGGGACCAGATGCCATGATCTTCGTTTTCTGAATGTTGAGCTTTAAGCCAACCTTTTCACTCTCCACTTTCACTTTCATCAAGAGGCTTTTTAACCCCTCTTCACTTTCTGCCATAAGAGTGGTGTCATCTGCATATCTGAGGTTATTGATATTTCTCCCGGCAATCTTGATTCCAACTTGTGTTTCTTCCAGTCCAGCATTTCTCATGATGTACTCTGCATATAAGTTAAATAAACATGGTGACAATATGCAGCCTTGACGTACTCCTTTTCCTATTTGGAACCAGTCTGTTGTTCCATGACCAGTTCTAACTGTTGCTTCCTGACCTGCATACAGATTTCTTAAGAGGCAGATCAGGTGGTCTGGTATTCCCATCTCTTTCAGAATTTTCCATAGTTTATTGTGATCTACACAGTCAAAAGCTTTGGCATAGTCAATAAAGCAGAAATAGATGTTTTTCTGGGAACTCTCTTGCTTTTTCCATGATCCAGCGGATGTTGGCAATTTGATCTCTGGTTCCTCTGCCTTTTCTAAAACCAGCTTGAACATCAGGAACTTCACGGTTCACATATTGCTGAAGCCTGGCTTGGAGAATTTTGAGCATGACTTTACTAGCGTGTGAGATGAGTGCAATTGTGCGGTAGTTTGAGCATTCTTTGGCATTGCCTTTCTTTGGGATTGGGATGAAAACTGACCTTTTCCAATCTTGTGGCCACTGCTGAGTTTTCCAAATTTGCTGGCATATTGAGTGCAGCACTTTCACAGCATCATCTTTCAGGATTTGGAATAGCTCCACTGGAATTCCATCACCTCCACTAGCTTTGTTCGTAGTGATGCTTTCTAAGGCCCATTTGACTTCACATTCCAAGATGTCGGGCTCTAGGTCAGTGATCACATCATTGTACAGTTCTTCTGTGTATTCTTGCCACCTCTTCTTAATATCTTCTGCTTCTTTTAGGTCCACACCATCTCTGTCCTTTATCGTGCCCATCTTTGCATGAAATGTTCCTTTGGTATCTCTGATTTTCTTGAAGGGTGGCCAAAATATTGGAGTTTCAGCTTCAGCATCAGTCCTTCCAATGAACACCCAGGACTGATCTCCTTTAGGATGGACTGGTTGGATCTCCTTGCAGTCCAAGGGACTCTCAAGAGTCTTCTCCAACACCACAGTTCAAAAGCATCAATTCTTCAGAGCTCAGCTTTCTTCACAGTCCAACTCTCACTTCCATACATGACCACTGGAAAAACCATAGCCTTGACTAGATGGACCTTTGTTGACAAAGTGATGTCTCTGCTTTTTAATATGCTGTCTAGGTTGGTCATAACTTTCCTTGAGAGGAGTAAACGTCTTTTAATTTCATGGCTGCAATCACCATCTGCAGTGATTCTGGAGCCCAGAAAAATAAAGTCAGCCAAAACAGCTTTCAGTCAGTTCAGTCGTGTCCGACTCTTTGCAATCCCATGAACCATGGCACGCCAGGCCTCCCTGTCCATCACCAACTCCCGGAGTCCACCCAAACCCATGTCCATTGAGTCCTGTTTCCACTGTTTCCCCATCTATTTGCCATTGAAGTGACTATCCCAAAGCCTTTGACTGTGTGGATCACAATAAACTGTGGAAAATTCTGAAAGAGATGGAAATACCAGACCACCTGACCTGCCTCTTGAGAAACCTGTATGCAGGTCAGGAAGCAACAGTTAGAACTGGGCATGGAACAACAGACTGGTTCCAAAATGGGAAAGGAGTATGTTAAGGCTGTATATTGTCACCCTGTTTATTTAACTTATATGCAGAGTACATCATGAGAAATGCTGGGCTGGAGGAAGCACAGGCTGGAATCAAGATTGCCGGGAGAAATATCAATAACCTCAGATATGCAGATGATATCATCCTTATGGCAGAAGGTGAAGAAGAACTAAAAGGCCTCTTGATGAAAGTGAAAGAGAGTGAAAAAGTTGGCTTAAATTCAACATTCAGGAAACTAAGATCATGGCATCCAGTCCCATCACTTCATGGCAAATAAATGGGGAAACAGTGGAAAACAGCTTTAACATTTAGAAAAAAGATGCATGCTAAAGTTACCATGTATCAACAGTCTGATTACAAACTGAAAAGCACTAATAATTTTTTCACATTCATGTATTCTGTAAGCTTTTAAGATAAACATACAAAAAAAATCAGTGTTCATAAACCCATAGATTACTTTTCATCTGAGAACATACTCAAGGAGTTTCTAACGAAATACAATACATGCCTCTTTCCATAACAAAGATAAAATTTGTCATTTAAACAAGTATCCTTTTATTTTTTTAGGCAATCATCTTTCAGGGTGGAGGAGCTAAATGCCATACTGGACATGTTAGTGGTGTTATTGGCAATAACATTGTTCACGTTACATAATACTGTCATTAACAACTTTTATTTTAACCAATTTGTGGCACTGTTCTAAACCTTTTATTTGCATTCATTTAATCTTTGCAACAATTCTAAAGGGCAGGTACTATTATTATACTCATTTTACAGATAAAATAACCTAGAGCAGAGAGATAAACTCACCCCAGGGCATACTGTTGGTGGAAAAACATTCAATTCCGAGCTGATTTCAGAGGCTGCGCTTTTAACCCTTAAATCATACACAATCTGTACGCGGGGTGGAGCGCCGGAAAGGGCTGGCATTTTACATTAAATACTAAAAACTAAAGACGCCAGGAATAATCCAAGAGTGAAACCACTAAGTAATCTGAGATAAGCCCCCAAAGGCCACAGCTGCCGGCCCCCAGATCCACAGAGCCCATTGTGGCTTGCCAAGACCCCCTTTCCGACAACTCCCCCAGAAACTCTTTCGGAAAAAATATCTAACCCGGCAAGCGATGACGAAGCACAGCAGCCAGGATGACCTCCAGTTCCCACTCAGCAACCAGGCCCCGCTGTTGGGAAGACGGCGGGGTGGTTTCCAGAGCCGGGAAGCCAGAGCTGGGTGCTCCGGAATTCGCGGTCACCGGGGCGGGGCCGTGGGACACAAGCACAGCAGCCCACTGCTCTGGGGACGCCGGCCCACTCCCACCTCCCCACGCGCACCCACAGAGCCCTCACCACTCTCAAAGGACGCCCTGGAAGTTCCACCTTTTCAAGCACAGGTCCTTCTCACCGTTACCGCCATTCCTCGCCTGCCGCGGCCACAGCCAATTCAAAAAAGTGAGTCGCTCTCTCTAAAAGCCATGCCGATTGGAGCGTGATGTCAACCTCCTTCCCATTTGCTGGAGTCTCCAGAGGGGCGGTGATTGGCCGCTGCGCACCTCCCCGCAGACGCTGACGGATTGGTCGAGCGTGTGTTTCAAATAAACCCAACGGCTCCGACGTCAGAACGTCACGAATTTGTAGAGAAGCGCCGGGATGTGACCGATAGGTGGCGATAGAGGCTCCTGGGTTTCTGTGGGAGTGATTAGCAGGTGTGTCTGAGGCTACCGCTTGTTTACTCAGTAAACATCCCGTTTCCTAGGGAGAGGTTGAGTGGATTTTCTGTCCCCTCAGCGTTTGTTTTTTTTTTTTTTTAAATGGATTATGCTCTGCCAGATCCCTTAAATGTAATCTGTGCCTTGAATGAATTTTTCCTCAGTAGTTCCTGTGGGTTGTAAGGTTTTTCTGCCTGTATGCTTCTGGCTTCAGGAGTTTAAACGTGGGTTAAGGGGTTTAGAGTTTGGTAGTTGTCTTGGTGTCCAGGACATGGAAACTTGGGGTCTCTCCAGCTGGACTTTCAGAAGCCGCTTATTTATATCCTGACGTATGTAAAGCACTGTGCTCTGGTCTAGGGAATTTCACGAATGATTAGAATAAATTCTTAGTGTTTCTAGCACTTTTTAAAATATATAAACTTGCATTTGAACAAATGTAAAAATATGACACGAGATTCTAGAATTTTCTGAAGCCAAAGTAAATTGTTTCTTGCTGCACCCCCTCTTCCTCAAGGTCTTTTACTGCTTTCCTCTGGCGTTTAGCCAAGAATTTATCATTTTTCCTATAATTCCTATTGCTATAATGAAAATCTTATTTTCTTTGTTTTCTGTTAATAAATATAATGCTCTGTGCCACAGCCTCTTAAAAAAACACACCTCCCAAAGGTGAGTTTTGCATAGTTTCAACCTATTTGCTGGTTAAATAAAGGCAGAAAGGAAAATCCGTTGCTAGAATATTAAATTTGGACAAGAGAAGAAAAAACGTATTTTGTAATAGAACACTTCCAAACATCTCAAACAGATCCTCAGTATTTAGAACTTGTCCTAATTTTGTCAGGCCACTTTAGAATGCCTGAAAAGCATGTAATGCATTCCACAAAATGAGTGAAGCAGTGTGGTAATTACTGGTTCCCTTCTTCATAACTGAAGAATATTTACCTTCAGCCCTCCACTTAATGCCATAATAACCATTAGAGCAAGGGCTTCCCTGGTGGCTCATTGATAAAGCCTCCGCCTGCAGTGTAGGAGACACAGGAGACACAAGTCCAATCCCCGGTCTGGAAGATTCCCTGGAGAAGGAAATGGCAACCCCTGGAAAATCCCAAAGACAGAGGAACTTGGGAGGCTCTAGTCCTTGGGGTCGCAAAGAGTTGGGCTCCATTTGAGCATGCCCGTGAAAGTTATGGCAAAAGCAAAGAAAAACAGTCACTGAAGTTTCACGCACACAGACACACAATCATTTCACTGTGAAATGTGCTTTTTTTCACTGTGGAATGTACTTTTGTATTTAAACTAGGGTGTGTCCAGCATTCCAGAAAGCCTCCAGACTGAAAAGATATTAACCTAGTGAGGAAAGAGTCGAACACAACTGAGCATACACACAGTGAAGAAAGCAACCTATTTCCTCTGGGTATTGCTTCCTGTTAGGCTTTGTACGCAAATTTATTGATTTCCTACAATGTATCACCACACAAATTGTATAACGAAGAGTTATACTTGATTTTTTTTGGCCCCACAACATGTGGAATCTTAGTTCCCTAGCCAGGGACTGAACACATGCCCCTTGTATTGGAAGTACAGAGTCTTAACCACTAGACTGCCAGAGAAATCCCTATATTTTATTCCTTTAAAGGGATATATGGCAGTTTGACTAGCAAATAAACAGGCACTATGATGTTCTAACATTTCCTAACCTTGTGACATCCTTTTCATCTCCTAGGCACATAACTGCAGGAAAATAACTAAACTTTCTAGGCCTCAGTTTGAGTTTTTATAAAAGGGCACTTACCCCATTACTGTTGTTGTGAGGATTAAAATTTGATATGTATAATTAAAACATAGTCTTAGCAACTAAACAACAACAACAAAGCATATAATAAACATTCAATAGGTATTAACTGTTACTGTTATTTTTACTGCTACTCTGGCTGCTGCTGCTGCTGCTATTACCACTACAGTTAACTCAGCTGCAGCCCTATAATTATCTGATGGGACTGATGCTTTCTACACTACCTTCTAAACTCTGACCACAGGAGCAAGGCTCCTATGTTTCTGTTCCCTTTGCCCCATCGTTTCTCCAGCCACAAATCCTGCCACCTACCAGACCACGCTTGTTGTAGCAAAGACCTCCATCACGTTCTTTTCCTACCAGAGAGAGGACAGTCCTTCTTCCACACCAAACCTGATCTCTCTTCTCTTTTAAGGGAAAGCTTGCAGTGCTCATGATGTCTCCTCTTGTTTGGAAGATAAGGCCATCTTGCTGCTGGCCTTGGCCAGGCTTCTGTCCCCTTCCAAGGCAGGTCCCAGCCAAGATTTTTTATGTGAAATGTGAGTCTCTTCCTTCAGATACCTTGTTATGACCAACCTAGATAGCATATTCAAAAGCAGAGACATTACTTTGCCAACAAAGTTTCACCTAGTCAAGGCTATTGTTTTTCCTGTAGTCATGTATGGATGTGAGAGCTGGACTGTGAAGAAGGCTGAGCGCCAAAGAATTGATGCTTTTGAACTGTGGTGTTGGAGAAGACTCTTGAGAGTCCCTTGGACTGCAAGGAGATCCAACTGGTCCATTCTGAAGGAGATCAGCCCTGGGATTTCTTTGGAAGCAATGATGCTAAAGCTGAAACTCCAGTACTTTGGCCATCTCATGCAAAGAGTTGACTTATTGGAGAAGACTCTGATGCTGGGAGGGATTGGGGGCAAGAGGAGAAGGGGACGACAGAGGATGAGATGGCTGGATGGCATCACTGACTCGATGGACGTGAGTCTCAGTGAACTCCAGGAGTTGGTGATGGACAGGGAGCCCTGGTGTGCTGTGATTCATGGGGTTGCAAAGAGTCGGACATGACTGAGCTACTGATCTGATCTGATCTGATCTGATCAAGAGGACAAAATTGTTTACAGTACAGGATAGATAGATCAAAATGAGAACTTCCTTGAAAGATTAGACCATTTTAAAAATTCTTATGTCATTCACAACTCCTAAGATGCTGAATGAACATGTTTCAAGCAAAAAATACTGCAGAAATTGAATTAAATTTAAGTACTTAGTATATTAAAGTGTGTGACATTTTCATCAAGCAATAAGATAATTTCTGAGGTGAGGAAATGAAATGTAGAAGATAGAACTGCTGAAATTCTTCCTTTGGAGGATCAACTTCCCTACCTCCATCTCTGAATTGAGTGACACACTGGACCATCTTTCCTGACTCTAATCTTAAACGTTTTTACTTCAGATTATCCCCTCCTCTTTGTGTATAGTTTCTTTCTTTCCTTACTCCCTCCCCTGCCCATCTCCATCTTCTTTTTTCATCGGTACCCCTTCAGGGCAGCAGAGAATGGGGAGTTAGAAAAGTTAGTTTAGAATTATGGAATATCTTTCTCCACCCAATACCCCCCGACACACACATCACAAATATGCACATTGATGCCATCACTCTTCAAATCAGGATGAACAAGATTTCTCATAGCTTTGTGTTTTGTTCTGATCTGCTAATAAGAATTAGTATATCTAAAAGAATTATTAAATCTGTTGCAATAAATGAGCAATATTCATTGTGATGAACTTTGTTTCTATTACCTAAAGGTGTGATGAAATATATTACAATTTCTAGGTTTTAAGTATGAAATTTCATCAACCAATAATACTATTTTATAGTAAATTTTAATATTTCATTATAGGATTAAATGTTTTACCATAACTAAATATTGTAATGGCACACAGAACTCAGTAATTGTTTTTCTCCTGTATTGTCATACTTTTCCCCTCAAAGCATTTATGACATAGAATCTCAAGGATAGCGGAGCCTGGTGGGCTGCCGTCTATGGAGTTGCACAGAGTTGGACACGACTGAAGCGACTTAGCAGCAGCAGCAGCAGCAGCTATATATAAAGCCACACCAGGTACAGATACAAAGATTGTTTCTCTAACAAAACAATTTTTGTTTCTCTTAAACAAAAATTTAAGATTTTTGTTTCATAATCTTTAATGAGTAGCCATGGAATTCTGTACTTTCTTGAAGTACAGTCATTAACATTTTCCAATTAAAATGTCATATTTCCAAGTTGGTTTTAATATAGCATCTTCTAACCTGCTGAGCTGCAGTCCATGGGGTCACTAGGAGTCGGACACGACTGAGCTTTTGACTTCACTTTCACTTTTCACTTTCATGCATTAGAGAAGGAAATGGCAGCCCACTCCAGTGTTCTTGCCTGGAGAATCCCAGGGACGGGGGAGCCTGGTGGGCTGCCGTCTACGGGGTCGCACAGAGTCGGACACGACTGAGGCAACTTAGCAGCAGCAGCAGCAACTGTCATCTCTGCCTGTGAAACAAGCTTTAGAAATTATAATCACTGTGATACAGAAGTTATTTTATACACTTCAATAGTCAGTAATTAGGATATGAATCATTGCTTTATTTTTATGAATCATTAGGCTATAAATCACTTGAATAGATTTGCAAGACTATACAAATTTACCACTTAAAGTTTCACTTGAACAAATAGAATTAGCTTTCCTTGATGAAGCAAGAGGTTTCTAAATATGATGAGGCCATTTTTTCAATTATGTAATTTGATTAGTAAAATTTTAGTGGAAAAAGAAATCTCAGTTCACTAGTCTCATTCTTTCTTTTACAAATGAATATTACGAAGGCCCACAACATAAAGCTTATATTCCTTTACCAAGGTCAAGTAACTAGTTAATGCCAAAACCAATAGCAAAAATTTTATTTCTATTAAGCTATTTTGTCTTTTATTAAATTAAAGATACTAATAATACTAATTTATATTTCACATTACACTTAAAAGTTGTTGTTTAGTTGCTAAGTTGTGTCTAACTCTTTTGTGACCCTATGGATTATAGCTCACCACACTCCTCTGTCCATGGGATTTCCCAAGCAAGAGTACTGGAGTGGGTTGCCATTTCCTACTCCAGAGGATCTTCCCGACCTAGGGATCAAACCTGAGTCTCCCACACTGGCAGGTGGATTCTTTACCACTGAGCCACATGGGTAGCCCAAACTTAAAAGTACCAATATCTTTATTTATACTGCTTATATATTTTATTTTTGAATACATTAAGATGCTTTCAGTCCCATAAGAGACTTTTTAGTCATGTTCACCAGTGTATTGATCTGTAGCACCTAGCAACGGTTCCTGGCACACAGGATGTTCTCAAAAGTTATTGCATGAATAGCATTGTAATTGATCTCCAAGAATCCATACTGCCTTCCTCTAATTAATTATCCAGTCTGCATGGCACCCCACTCCAGTACTCTTGCCTGGAAAATCCCATGGGCGGAGGAGCCTGGTAGGCTGCAGTCTGTGGGGTCGCTAAGAGTCAGACATGACCCAGCGACTTCACTTTCACTTTTCACTTTCATGCATTGGAGAAGGAAATGGCAACCCACTCCAGTGTTCTTGCCTGGAGAATCCCAGGGATGGGGGAGCCTGGTGGGCTGCAGTCTTTGGGGTCGTACAGAGTCGGACACGACTGAAGCGACTTAGCAGTAGCAGTAGCAGCATTCAGAGTGACATTATGCAAATCCAAACTCATCAGATCACCATCTCCTTCAGATCAGATCAGATCAGATCAGTCGCTCAGTCCTGTCCGACTCTTTGCGACCCCATGAATCGCAGCACGCCAGGCCTCCCTGTCCATCACCAACTCCCAAAGGTCACTCAGACTCATATCCATCGAGTCAGTGATGCTATCCAGCCATCTCATCCTCTGTCGTCCCCTTCTCCTCCTGCCCCCAATCCCTCCCAGCATCAGAGTCTTCTCCAATGAGTCAACTCTTCGCATGAGGTGGCCAAAGTACTGGAGTTTCAGCTTTAGCATCATTCCTTCCAAAGTAATCCCAGGGCTGATCTCCTTCCGAATGGACTGGTTGGATCGCCTTGCAGTCCAAGGGACTCTCAAGAGTCTTCTCCAACACCACAGTTCAAAAGCATCAATTCTTTGGCGCTCAGCCTTCTTCACAGTCCAGCTCTCACATCCATACATGACCACAGGAAAGACCATAGCCTTGACTAGGTGAACCTTTGTTGGCAAAGTAATGTCTCTGCTTTTGAATATGCTATCTAGGTTGGTCATAACTTTCCTTCCAAAGAGTAAATCATATTCTCCACCTGTGAGAGTGGGCTGCGGCAGCCACTCTGGCTAGATAGCAAAGGAACTGAAGGTGTGCCCTGAGGACTCGAAGGCACCCCCACAAGCCCAGGAAAGAGAGGTGCAGGCAGAGGAGGACACAGTGCTCTTAACACCGTCTACTGTCTAGTGACAGTAGCTAAATCAGGCAAAAGCAGTTTTCTTCCTCTCTGGACACTTGGACTATTAACAGAGCCCTGCATTTGACCCTGACAAGCTGGCAGTCTTTTCACACCAAGATATTGGCTCACACCGAGCTGCAGAGATAAGGTAAGGAATATTGGTTAAGGAAAGGTGTGGTCCATTGCTCATGCATCCTTCTCTTCCTCCACAGGCCTCTCTAAATGCTGTCATCCTCCTGCCTATCATGGTGCCCGATTTTGGGCTCCCCTCAACAGACTCTCCCCTCTGCTACCAGCCAGGGAGAAAACCACCCTGCAGCTGTGAGTCCAGCTGTGATAGGTGCCAGAGTCAAGTGATCTGCACCACACAGAGGGCTGTTTGGCACTTTGAACTTGAATAAGGGGCAGGGTTAGGTGATGTTTAGAAAATGAGCCACCATTAGCCACCCAACGCCTGGTGGCCTCTAAGGCAGTTATTTAGATACGGTATTAACTACCTTTGTGTTCAGCAAAGGAGGATCAGAAGTAGGCAGGAACAGCTGACTAAGGTAAGGCTTGAGCAAGTAAATCTTAACTTGTCTCCATCCAGGCTGAAATGCAAGCTGCCATCCCATTTAGTAAACCACTTTTCTCTCAGTAAAGGTGGTTAGAGATGTCAAGTGTTTTGGGCAGGCTCAGAGTGTCCCAGATCACTATCTCCTTAAAACCCTTCAATCCTACTAGGCCTACATGACCTGACCTCTACTCATTTCCATGATCACTTTCTTCCTCTTGAGTTCTATTCCCACCTTTCTTCTCAAGGATTTTTTGCATCTACTCTCTACCAATTCCTTTAATCCTCATTCTTTTAACTTAGAGTAGGTGACTTCTACTCACCCTTTTAGCATTTGTTCACTTACTATTCCCTGGAATGTCTTTTCTCACTACCCACACCATCAGAAGCCCCATTATACAGCACCCAGCACCATAACTATCTCTTTTGTGATACTTATCAAAGATGTGATTATTGGATTTATGTCTATCTCCTCCAGTATCTAACTTACTTCAAAGGGAAAGTGTCTTTTTGTTCAACATTTTATCCAAGTGCTTAGCACATAGAAAATGCTCAATTAAATTATAGTTGAAATAGCAAGTAAATGAATTAATGATTGAATTTATTTTTATTATAAGATCAGTGATACCTTTTCTAAAAATAATTTTAAAAAAAAGGTTTCTTTTCTTCATTTTGGCCATGCAGCTTGAAGGATCTCAGTTCCCTGTAGAGGAGTTGAACCCAAGCCACAGCAGTGAAAGCTCAAAATCCTAATCAGTAGACCACGCCCCTGAAAAAGCTTTCTATTATTTTTATTCCGGTTCAGTTCAATTCAGTCACTCAGTTGTGTCCAGTTCTTTGCAACCCCATGAACTACAGCACACCAGGCATTTCTGACCAACTCCCAGAGTTTACTCAAACTCATGTCCATTGAGTCAGTGATGCCATCCAACCATCTCATCCTCTGTCATCCCCTTCTTCTCCCACCTTCAATCTTTCCCAGCATCAGGGTCTTTTCAAATGAGTCAGTTCTCGCATCAGGTGGCCAAAGTATTGGAGTTTCAGCTTCAGCATCAATCTTTCCAATGAATATTCAGGACTGATTTCCTTTAGGATAGATTGATTGGATCTCCTGGCAGTCCAAGGGACTCTCAAGAGTCTTCCCTAACACCACTGTTCAAAAGCATCAATTCTTCGGTCCTCAGCTTTCTTTATAGTCCAACTCTCACATCCATACATGACTACTGGAAAAACCATAGCTTTGACTAGATGGACCTTTGTTGGCTAATAATGTCTCTGCTTTTAATATGCTGTCTAGGTTGGTCATAGCTTTTCTTCCAAGGAGCAAGAGTCTTAATTTCATGGCTGCAATCACCATCTGTAGTCATTTTGGAGCCGAAAAATAAAGTCTGTCACTGTTTCCACTGTTTCCCCACTTATTTGCCATGAAGTGATGGGACTGGATGCCATGATCTTAGTTTTCTGAATGTTGAGTTTTAAGACAACTTTTTCACTCTCCTCTTTCACTTTCATCAAGAGGTTTTTTAATTCTTCTTCACTTTCTGCCATAAGGGTGGTATCATCTGCATATCTGAGGTTACTGATATTTCTCCTGGCAGTCTCGATTCCAGCTTGTGCTTTATCCAGCCCAGCATTTCTCATGATGTACTCTGCATATAAGTTAAATAAGCAGGGTGACAATATACAGCCTTGACGTACTCCTTTTCCTATTTGGAACCAGTCTGTTGTTCCATGTCCTGTTTTAACTGTTGCTTCTTGACCTGCATACAGGTTTCTCAAGAGGCAAGTCAGGTGGTCTGGTATTCCCATCTCTTTCAGAATTTTCCACAGTTTATTGTGATCCACACAGTCAAAGGCTTTGGCATAGTCAATAAAGCAGATGTTTTTCTGGAACTCTCTTGCTTTTTCAGTCATCCATTGGATGTTGGCAATTTGATCTCTGGTTTCTCTGCCTTTTCTAAATCCAGCTTGAACATCTGGAAGTTCATAGTTCATGTACTGTAGAAGCCTGGCTTAGAGAATTTTGAGCATTACTTTACTAGCATGTGAGATGAGTGCAATTGTGCAGTAATTTGAGCATTCTTTGGCATTGCCTTTCTTTGGGATTGAAATCAAAACTGACCTTTTCCAGTCCTGTGGCCACTGCTGAGTTTTCCAAATTTGCTGACATATTGAGTTTAACACTTTCACAACATCATCTTGAAATAGCTCAACTGGAATTTCATCACCTCCACTAGCTTTGTTCATAGTGATGCTTCCTAAGGCCCACTTGACTTCACATTCCAGGATGTCTAGCTCTAGGTGAATGATCATAGATGAGTGACCACTCCCCTAAAAGATGTTTCTATTATTTTTACTTTATTTCATATTTATGACAATTTTTCAGGAAAAATTAAGGAGCATATTTTCACAATTAATAAATTTACAAAAGGATAAAATAATTTACGTCTTTAATTGACAATTGAGTAAATTACCAAAGAATAGAATAATTTTTATCAGAGAAGGCAATGGCACCCCACTCCAGTACTCTTGCCTGGAAAATCCCATGGATGGAAGAGCCTAGTAGGCTGCGGTCTGTGGGGTCACTGAGGGTCAGACACGACTGAGCGACTTCACTTTCACTTTTCACTTTCCTGCATTGGAGAAGGAAATGGCAACCCACTCCAGTGTTCTTGCCTGGAGAATCCCAGGGACAGGGGAACCTGGTGGGCTGCTGTCTATGGGGTTGCACAGAGTCGGACATGACTGAAGCGACTTAGCTTAGCAGAATAATTTTTATACCATATTTGGTCCAGCTATGAATGGATAAGAGTTAATATTAATTGTATGAAACTGATCAGATAAAATGTGCCATTGTTTATTAACACAGGCAATTATCCATGTTAAAAATTCAATTTTCCTGCAACCTACACTTTCATACATTATATACTAATACTTATAAATTGCCTCTTCCATACTATCAGCTGAGTTGTAAACATCCAATTTATCCCAAAGTGATTCTGTCTTCATTTTAGTTTTGACAGTAACTCCATCTCTGTAGGGTAGTATTTACTAGGACAACATTTGAATACTTTAATTATACTTAGAAATCTTTTGTTGCTGCTATTTAAATGAATGGGAAAAATGTACTTGCAATTCAGTTGAAATAAAAATGGAACCTAGGCCTCAAAAAATTGTGGATATTTGGCCTCAGTTGGCATAAACATTTAGCATAAGCAGATTTACTGTGGGCTTAATAATAGAGGGAAAATTACATGTAAGAAATAATAGAAATGCATTGGAAAATATTTTAAAGGTGAGATAGTGTTGTGATATTCAAGTGCATAATGCAACTATATATAAATCCCATGCCTAGAAAAAAATTAACATAAATGAAATATACAAAATGTTGTTAGTATTTGTATCTTGACTGTTGCATTTAGGGAGATTATTTCTTTCTCTCCTTTCCTTTTTTTTTTTTTTTTTTTTTGTCCTTTTCAAATTTTGTATCATGAGTGTTTTAGTGGACAGTTGTTTTCCTGGCTGTTAAACCCTTCCTTCCTAAAAATAGTGATTTCCCTTTTGAGGAATTCCTCATTGAATATGGTTTTAATGGGAGGTAATGTTTGTCTGTTACCATAGAGTTGAGTGGAGCCATCCTCTTCCCGTGATTAGAGCTCAGTCAATATTATGCTTTCTCAGAGGACTTTAAATTTTTAGCATGTGCTAAAGCTATGGAAGGGCTTCCCTTGTGGCTCAGATGGTAAAGAATCCGCCTGCAATGCAGAAGACCTGGGTTAGATTCCCTGGATCGGGAAGATCTGCTGGAGAAGGGAATGGCTACCCACTCCAGTATTCTTGCCTAGAGAATTCCATGAACAGAGAAACTTGGTGAGCTACAGTCTATGGGGTCGCAAAGAGTTGGACACGACTGAGAGACTAACACATACATACAAACGTGTGGAAAGTGTTAAGGATCATATACATTCTAATAGCTTCAACAGTGTGCAGAGCAGATTCTTTGGGTACAGTAATCTTGGCTTATGTTTCCACTGCCTATATCTCTGGAGCTCTCTAGCTTCTGCCCATTTCTCAAGGCTAACCATTATACTGATTCTGTGAATTTGCAAAGTAAATTAAATCCTTTTTTACTTCAAGATAGATTTGGTACCAAGTTCCGTGAGGATGTGGAGTAATATGACCTCTTATACATTGCTGGTGTGGATGTTTCTTACAAAGCTGAACACACTTGCCAAAAGACCCAGTAATACCATTCTTATGTATGAGAGTCTTGAGAGTCTTTTTTTTTTTTTTAACCCCACTCTCAAGATTATAGCTTATTTATTACTTCAGATGAGTATGCATATTAAGGAATCTTAAAATTCAACTCTGAAGTTATACACCATCTAGTTCTTTTGCATTGAATGCTAACCTCCCCCAAAAATCTCTAAACACCTGAAGGTCCCACTAGAAACATGAACTATGGTAATTAAAAAATTGACATTTAATTTATTCAATATTTAGTATTTACATAATGAAGCCAGTGGTGATAAAGAAATAGCAAAAAATAAACTTTAAAAAGCAAAGATTTATATTCTTACAATGTGCTAATTATCATAATTGTATGTAAAAATTAAAACAGAACTTTCTGTTACAAAATTCTTAATCATCTGAGTTGTAGTCATTACTTGCTAACAGTTTACATGCAACATCTGTTAATACTTGATTTTTTTCCTCCAAGAAAGTGTGAGTAGATATTTAAGAGCAGACATTAATTTACTTGTGGACAGAAAAAAATTAAACTGTATTTAAGATTAGTATTGGGGACTTTCCTGGTGGTCCAGCATATAAGACTCTGCACTCACAATGCAGGGGACCCAGTTTCAATCCCTGGTCAGGGAACTAGATCCTGCATGCTGGCACAACTAAGAACCCAAATGCTGAAATTAAAGGTCCTGCATGCCACAACTAAGACCCAGCCCAGTCAATAATAATAGATTTTTAAAATAATCTTAAAAAAAAAGACTAGTACTCATCACTAGCCTCTTCTCTATAGAGTGATAAAAATTGTAAGACCAAAAAAATCCCAAGATGGAGTTGCCTAGGCAGAGAGAATCATGCATGGCACAGCTCAAAAAAATCTTGGGACTAATCAGACACACATCTTTTCTCTCTCCTTCAATGATGAGGAGTGGGTTTGCCATCAATTATAACAACTATAGCAAGTAAGTGGCACCAGATGTACAACTAATTAAATCTTGCAAAATACTGAGATGGAAGGAGTGGTCAAGAGGAGGAACAATTTATATATCATTCAAACTATATACACCATAGAACTTCCTGGTGGCTCAGACGGTAAAGAATTCACCTGCAATGTGGGAGGCCTGGGTTCGATCCCTGGGTTGGGAAGATCCCCTGGAGAAGGGAATGGCTACCCACTCTAGCATTCTTGCCTAGAGAATTCCATGGGAAGAGGAGCCTGGCAGACTACAGTCAATGGGGTCACAAAGAATCAGACACAACTGAACGACATTCACTTTCATATACAGCATAACTGGAATGCATGAAGCTCATCCCAAACTGGCTGTGAAACAATTAGACCTTTATGATTTAATAGTTAAAATTATAATAAGTGTAATAATACAATAGATTTATATTGGAGGCAACATCCAAGCAACCTTATATTATTTACTGTGTTGTTTCAACTTAAAAATAATTTTGCTAAATATATATCTCAACTGAGCGCTATATATAAAATATCCTAACAGATACAGATGTTTACCTTTGGTGAGTTAAAGACCTTTTGGTGACTTCTGTCCGAATTGCAGGCAGAATGCTACATGTACACACACATGTGGAAAAACTCAACCTGAAGTAATCCAAAAGATGTGCATGGGAGGAGACTTTGAGGAAATTTTATTCAAAATTGCTAAAAACTGGAAAAAGCCCAAGTGTATATCATTAGTGAATGCATAAAAAGGAAATACAAAACCTGGGAAACTAATCAGCAGTTTACATGCAACAAAATGGATGACTCTTACAAATATCATATCAAGTGGAAAAAAAAACATAACTACATGTTGTATGACTCCATTGATGTGGCATTCTGAAAAAGACAATGATAAAGGGACAAAAAATATATCAATGTTGACAGGGCGAAAGGGTAGGAGTTGGTCTACTACAAAATGGCACAAGAGAACTCTTTGGGATGATGGATGGAAGTACTCATGTCTTGATTTGGTAGTAGTTACACAAATGTACGTCTTTGCCAAAAGTCATGAATTTTACTGTACTGAGTAATGTTTTAATAAACATAATTTTTAAAAAGAACCAAATGGAAATTTTGGCAAGGAAAATAAAATACCTAAACTAAAAAATTAACCAGTCTGTTGTTCAATGTCCAGTTCTAACTGTTGCTTCCTGACCTGCATACAAATTTCTCAAGAGGCACATCAGGTGATCTGGTATTCCCATCTCTTTCAGAATTTTCCACAGTTTATTGTGATCCACACAGTCAAAAGCTTTGGCATAGTCAATAAAGCAGAAATAGATGTTTTTCTGGAATTCCCTTGCTTTTTCCATGATCTAGCGGATGTTGGCAATTTGATCTCTGGTTCCTCTGCCTTTTCTAAAACCAGCTTGAACATCGGGAAGTTCACGGTTCACATATAGCTGAAGCCTGGCTTGGAGAATCTTGAGCATGACTTTACTAGCATGTGAGATGAGTGCTATTGTGTGGTAGTTTGAGCATTCTTTGGCATTAAAAGGAGTATGTCAAGGCTGTATATTGTCACCCTGTTTATTTAACTTACGTGCAGAGTACATCATGAGAAACGGTGGACTGGAAGAAGCACAAGTTGGAATCAAGATTGCTGAGAGAAATATCAATAACCTCAGATATGCAGATGACACCACCCTTATGGCAGAAAGTGAAGAGCAACTAAAAAGCCTCCTGATGAAAGTGAAAGATGAGAGTGAAAAAGTTGGCTTAAAGCTCAACATTCAGAAAACAAAGATCATGGCATCTGGTCCCATCACTTCATGGGAAATAGTTGGGGAAACGGGAAACAGTGTCAGACTTTATTTTTCTGGGCTCCAAAATCATTGCAGATGGTGACTGCAGCCATGAAATTAAAAGACACTTACTCCTTGGAAGGAAAGTTATGACCAACCTAGATAGCATATTCAAAAGCAGAGACATTACTTTGCCAACAAAGAACCGTCTAGTCAAGGCTATGGTTTTTCCTGTGGTCATGTATGGATGTGAGAGTTGGACTGTGAAGAAGGCTGAGCGCCGAAGAATTGATGCTTTTGAACTGTGGTGTTGGAGAAGACTCTTGAGAGTCCCTTGGACTGCAAGGCGATCCAACCAGTCCATTCTGAAGGAGATCAGACCTGGGATTTCTTTGGAAGGAATGATGCTAAAGCTGAAACTCCAGTACTTTGGCCACCTCATGCGAAGAGTTGACTCATTGGAGAAGACTCTGATGCTGGGAGGGATTGAGGGCAGGAGGAGAAGGGGACGACAGAGGATGAGATGGCTGGATGGCATCACTGACTCTATGGACATGAGTCTGAGTGAACTCCGGGAGTTGGTGATGGACAGGGATGCCTGGCATGCTGCGATTCATGGGGTCGCAAAGAGTAGGACACGACTGAGTGACTGAACTGAACTGAAAAATTAACTGGGTGGGCTAAATAGTAGATTACCCCTACTGCACTAAGGAGAAGGATGGGCTTAATAATATAATGGAGTCAACTTGAAAATAAATCAATAAAAAGTATCCAATTGTAAGAACAAAGAGAAAATTTTCGGATAAACAATGAGAACGTTTAGAACCTGTGGGAAAGTATAACATATAATTGGAATCCTGGAAGGAGAGAGAGAAAAGGAGAAAACAATTTTTAGAAACAATGACCAAAATGTTCTCAAATTTGGCAAAAGACATAGCTTTTGCCAGAAGAAAAAGTTTCTTTTCAAGACGAATTAGGATAAATACAAAGAATGGCTTGCATATCATGGTCAAATTGTTGAAATCCAAAGAAAAGGCAACATCTTAAAAGCAGCCATGGGGAAAAAAGACACATTACAAATAAGAGGACAACAATTTACAAATAATACTGACTTCTCATTAGAAACTGTGGAGACCAGGAGACCAGTGGTACAACATTAAACAAATACTGAAAGAAAAAAACTTAGTAGTTTTTAGTTTTAGTTTTTTAGTTAGTACTCAAATTCTATATCCAATGAAAATATCCTCCCAGAATGAAGGCAAAATAAAGACATTTTCAAATAAAGGAAAACTAAGAATTAATTGCTAGCACACTGACATTATAAGATATGCTAAAGAAAGTTTTTCAGGCTGATGATTCTACCTGGAAACTTTAATCCTCAGGAGGAAATGAAGAACTTTAAGAAATGGTAGATAATTGAGTAAATGTAATTGAAATCTATTGATTTCTTTAAAACACATATAACTGCTTAAAACAAAAATTATAGCCTTTTCTATGGAGTGAAATAGAAATGAAATATACATATAAAACTACAGCATAAGGTAAGGCAGGAGATAGTGGACTGTCTTGGTGGTAGTGTGGATAATGATCTTCCTGCCAAAGCAGAGGACTCAGATTTGATTCCTGGTCTGGGAAGATTCCACATGGCACAGAACAACTAAGCCTGTGCACCACAACTACTGAAGCTGATGCACCTAGAGCTTATGCTCCTCAACAAGAGAAGACCAATGAGAAGCCTGCACACCACAATAAAGGGTAGCCCCCACTGTCCACAACTAGAGAAAGCTCATGCATGGCGTATTAAAAAGCAGAGACGATTACTCTGCCGACAAGGTGTGTTTAGTCAAAGCTATGGTTTTACCAGTTATCATTATGTATGTATGTGAGAGTTGGACCATAAAGAAGGCTGAATGCCAAAGAATTGATGCTTTTGAACTGTGGTGCTGGAGAAGACTCTTGAGAGTTCCTTGGACCGCAAGGAGATAAACCAGTCCATCCTAAAGGAAATCAGTCCTGAATATTCATTGGAAGGACTGATGCTGAAGCTGAATACTTTGGTTAACTGATGCTAAGAGCTGACTCATTTGAAAAAACTGTGATGCCGGGAGAGATAGAAGTCAGGAGGAGAAGGGGATGACAGAGGGTGAGATGGTTGGATGGTAATCACCAACTCAGTGAACATAAGTTTGAGCAAGCTCTGGGAGATGGTGATGGACAGGGAGGCCTTGTGTTCTGCAGTCCAGGGGGTCACAAAGTGTTGGACACAACTGAGAGACCAAACAACAAAAATATGCACAGCAATGAAGACCCAATACAACTAAAAATAAATTATTATTTTAAAAAAGAAAGACAGGAGGTGGTAAATGAGCTCATATGGTTGCAAAGTTTGCATATGTTGTTTTAATCTGTTTAGGCTGTTAGAACAAAAGTAACAGAGACTGGGTGGTATAGAAATGGCAGAAATTTATTGCTCACAGCTCTGTAGGCTGAAAGTCCAAAATCTGGGTTACAGCATGGTGAGGTTCTGGTGAAGACCTTCTTCCAGGTTGCAGACCTCTGATTTCTGACTGCATCCTCATATGGTAGAAGGGGTAAGAGATCTCTCTGCAGTCTCTTTTATAAGAAAAACAATCCCATTCATTATTGCCTTCACCCTCATGACATAAGCACCTTCCAGAGGCCCTACATTCTAACACTATTACATTGGGCATTCAGATTTTTACATATGAATTTTGCAAGGATGCAAACATTGAGACCATAGCACATGTTATGTGAAGTAGAGTATGAAAGTTGACTATATACTGTAATCCCTAGAGAAAACACTGAGAATTCAAAGAGGCATAAAAATAAAAATGCAAAGAGGCAAAGAAAATTTGGGAAATCCCATGGACAGAGCAGCCTCGTGGGCTGCAGTCCATGGGGTTGCACAGTGAGTCAGACGTGACTGAGCAACTAAAACAACAAAATTCAAAAACATTTAAACCAGAAAGAGGCAGGAAAGGGGGAAAGAAAGAACAAAAAAACTGACAATCAAAAAAAAAAAAGTAATAAATGATAGATCTAAATCTGGAAGATTTAAACAGACACTTCACAAAAGGATGAAAACTAATGGTAATGACCAAGATGCACATAAAAAAAAAGTGCTCCACGTCATTAGTCATCAGAGATATGCAAATAAACAGCAAAATGAAATAACACTATACACTAATTAGAATGTAAAAAGACTGATAAATAAAAAAGACCCAGATTCCCCCACAGTCTCTCCCATCAGGAAGCTTCCACAAGCCTCTTATCCTTATCCATCAGAGGTCAGACAGAATGAAAACCACAGTCACAGAACACTAACCATACTGATCACATGGATCACAGCCTTGGCTAACTCAATGAAATTATGAGCCCCACTGTGTAGAGCCACCCAAGACAGACAGGTCATGGTGGAGAGTTCTGACAAAACGTGGTCCACTGGAGAAGGGAATGGCAAACCACTTAGTATTTTTGCCTTGAGAACCCCATGGAAAGTATTAAAATAGGCAAAAAGATATGACACTGAAAGATGAACTCCCCAGGTCGGTAGGTGCCCAATACACTACTGGAGAAGAGTGGAGAAATAACTCCAGAAAGAATAAAGAGATGGGGCCAAAGCAAAAACAATACCCAGTTGTAGATGTGACTAGCTATGGAAGTAAAGTCCAATGCTGTAAAGAATAATATTTGCATAGGAACCTGGAATGTTAGGTCCATGAATCAAGGTAAATTAGAAGTGGTCAAACAGGAGATGGCGAAAGTGAACATTAACATTTTAGGAATCGGTGAACTAAAATGGACCAGAATGGGCAAATTTAATTCAGATGACCATTATTATATCTACTACTGTGGGCAAGAATCCCTTAGAAGAAATGGAGTAGCCCTCATAGTCAACAAGAGTCCAGAATACAGTACTTTGGTGCAATCTAGCAGACCATTCAATATAACAGTAATCCAAGACTATGCCGCAACCACTAATGCTGAAGAAGCTGAAGTTGAATAGTTCTGTGATGACCTACAAGACCTTCTAGAACTAACACCAAAAAAAAGATGTCCTTTTCATCATAGGGGACTGGGATGCAAAACAGGAAGTCAAGAGATACCTGAAGTAACAGGCAAGTTTGGCCTTGGAGTACAAAATGAAGCAGGGCAAAGGCTAACAGAATTTTGCCAAGGGAACACATCAGTCATAGCAAACACCTTCTTCCAACAACACAAGATTCTAGACATGGACATCACCAGATGGTCAATAGTAAAATCAGGTTGATTATATTCTTTGCAGACAAAGATGGAGAAGCTCTATACAGTTAGCAAAATCAAGACCAGGAGCTGACTGGCTCAGATGATGAACTCCTTATTGCTAAATTCAGACTTAAATTGAAGAAAGTAGAGAAAACCACTAGACCATTCAGGTTTCAGATCAGATCAGATCAGATCAGTTGCTCAGTCGTGTCTGACTCTTTTCGACCCCATGAACTGCAGCACGCCAGGCCTCCCTATCCATCACCAGCTCTTGGAGGTCACTCAGACTCACATTCATCGAGTCAGTGATGCCATCCAGCCATCTCATCCTCTGTCGTCCCCTTCTCCTCCTGCCCTCAATCCCTCCCAGCATCAGAGTCTTCTCCAATGAGTCAACTCTTCGCATGAGGTGGCCAAAATACTGGAGTTTCAGCTTTAGCATCATTCCTTCCAAAGAAATCCCAGGGCTGATCTCCTTCAGAATGGACTGGTTGGATCTCCTTGCAGTCCAAGGGACTCTCAAGAGTCTTCTCCAACACCACAGATCAAATCCCTTATGATTATACAGTGGAAGAAAGAAATAGATTCAAGGGATTAGATCTGATAGATGGATCATTGGATAGCATCACCAACTCAATGGACGTGAGTTTGAGCAAGCTCCAGGAGTTGGTGGTGGACAGGGAACCCTGGCATGCTACAGTCCATGTGGTCACAAAGAGTTGGACACGACTGAGTGACTGAACTGAACTGAAATAAAAAAGACTGATAATACCAAATTTTGGTGATGATGTGAGAAAATCACACCAACCATTATTGGTGGATGTAAAAAGCTCCAAGCTCTTTGGAAAAAGATCTGATAGTTTTCTACCAAATTAAGTATGTGCCTACCCTATGACATTAATACTTAGGAAAAATCAGTACATCTGACCACAATAAAAGATTTGCATAAGATTTTTCATAGCTTTATTCATAATATTCCCAAACTGGAAACAGCCCAGGTGTCCATCAGAGACGGTATAAACAAACTGTGGTATATTCATACAAGGTAGTATTATTCAGTAGGTAAAAAGGAATGACTTGCTGAATCCCACAACAATATGGATATCTGACACTCAAAATCATTATGATGAGTGTAAAAAAGCCTCACACAAAAGAGGAAGGCTCTTTATATAAGGTTTAAGAACAGTCAAATCTAATATATTCTGGGGGAAAAAATCAGAACAGTGGTTATCTCTTAGGGAATGGCTGCTGCTGCTGCTGCTAAGTCACTTCAGTCATGTCTGACTCTGTGTGAGTCCATAGACGGCAGCCCACCAGGCTCCCCCATCCCTGGGATTCACCAGGCAAGAACACTGGAGTGGGTGGCCATTTCTTACTCCAATGCATGAAAGTGAAAAGTGAAAGTGAAGTCACTCAGTCATGTCCGACTCTTCACAACCCCATGGACTGCAGCCCACCAGGCTCCTCCATCCATGGGATTTTCCAGGAAAGAGTACTGGAGTGGGGTGCCATTGCCTTCTATGATGACCAACCTAGACAGCATATTCAAAAGCAGAGACATTACTTTGCCAACAAAGGTCTGTCTAGTCAAGGCTATGGTTTTTCCAGTGGTCATGTATGGATGTGAGAGTTGGACTATAAAGAAAGCTGAGCACCAAATGCTTTTGAACTGTGGTGTTGGAAAAGACTCTTGAGAGTCCCATGGACTGCAAGGAGATCCAACCAGTCCCTGCTAAAGGAGATCAGTCCTGGGTGTTCATTGGAAGGACTGATGTTGAAGCTGAAACTCCAATACTTTGGCCACCTGATGTGAAGAACTGACTCATTGGAAAAGACCCTGATGCTGGGAAAGATTGAGGGCAGGGGGAGAAGGGGATGACAGAGGATGAGATGGTTGAATGGCATCACTGACTCGATGGACATGGGTTTGGGTAGACTCTGGGAGTTGGTGATGGACAGGGAGGCCTGGCGTGCTGTGGTTCCTGGGGTCACAAAGAGTCAGACACAACTCAGCTACTGAACTGAACTTATTTATTTGACTGCAGCATGTTTTAGTTGTGGCACATGGGATCTTTATTGTAGCCGGGTCTCTCAAGTGGCTATGAGGGCCCAGTTGCCCAAGGGCATGTGGGATCCCTGTTCCCTGACCAGGGATCAAACCCATGTCCCCTGCCTTGGAAGGTAGATTCTTAACCTCTGCACCACCAGAATAGTCCTGTAATTTACGTTAAAATATGTAAACAAACAAACAAACAAACAAAAAACAGATGAACTAATGTATATACACAGATATATAGAGATATATGATAAAACCAGAAATAGTAAAACATTAATGGTATCATCTAGATGATCTGAAAATAGGTGTTCACTGTAAAATTATTTCGACTTGGTGGTATGAAAATGTTCACAATAAAATTTTGAGGAAAAGATTCAATAAAAATGTATTTAAAATTAAGGGATAGCAATGAAATATGAATGAAGATTAGATATTTGATAATATTAGGGAATTATTTTCATGTGTGTGATAATGGTATTATGGTTATAATCTTTAAAATATCTTTTAAAGAGGCATTCCAAAATAAGAAAATCAGATTTTTTAGATCATTGAAAGTTTTTCTTTGTTTGTTCCACAAATTTATATTTTTTTATCCATGTAAATTGCCCTTATGAATTTACCAGTTCTCTTTTTTCCTATGGTTGTGATATATAAGTTCTGGAGCAGAAACAGAACAAAAGAATCACCCAGTGCAGGAATTCACAATTTATGGGATATGAACTCAAAGGCACTGGGACTCAAGAAGTTTTAAACAGACAATGAAATTGTCCTGAATTGCTCCTGAAATTCTAGCAAGCATTACCCTTACCCTACTGCTCTCCACTCAGGTGCCCTTTCCCAATAAAATCTCTTGCTTTTTCAGCACATGTGTCTCCTTGGACAATTCATTTCCAAGTGTTAGATAAGAGCCCAGTTTTGGGGCCTTGGAAGGGGTCCTCCTTCCAAGGAGGTGACTCTGGTGGGGACTCTTCTTCACTGAGACTGACATCCTGTCCACTTGGGGTACTCAGGGGCCGGCTTGCCTGCCCCAGCCGCTGCAACTGGGACCCTTTTGTCCCTGGTCTCCTCCTGACGTGGACAACTGGCCAGAGTGCCCTGACCAGTAAGGAACAAGAGACTTTATTGACCTCTCTCCACTTCCCTCTCTCTTTCCTCTCCTTAACCCTTCCTATCCTTCCCTGTTTTTCTAGTCCCCTGATTCTGGACACAGGAATCTGGTCTAAGGGCCCTCAGCCTGAGCTGAGGATTGGAGACTGATCACCTCCTCTTGGCAGAGAACTCGAATTCTGGTTCTACTCTGGTCTGATTTCTGGTGGGGCCGAGTTCCAGTCCTCCCTTCTCTGGAGGCCCAGGGAAAAGTCCCATAACGCCTGGGTATCTGTAGGTGGCAGGAGACGTCTGTAAGGCCACCCTTTTCGCCCCCCTCTCCCACCTCCTCCCCTTTCTTCTTTCAACCTGGCTTCCTTTCCTCCCTTTGAAATCTTTGATCTTAGTACTTGGATCTGAAGTTCTGTGTCTCTATAGGAGCTTTTCTGAAAGACTGTATTCTTGTACTTAAGGGCTTCCCTGGTGGTGCAGAGGTTAAAGCTTCTGCCTGCAATGTGGGAGACCTGGCTTCGATCCCTGGGTTGGGAAGATCCCCAGGAGAAGGAAATGGCAACCCACTCTAGTATTCTTGCCTGGAGAATCCCATGGACAGAGGAGTGTGGTGGGCTACAGTCCATGGGTCGCAAAGAGTTGGACACGACTGAGCAACTTCACTTTCACTTTCAAGATGCTAAAGACCAGAGAGCCACTCACAGGAAATAACACATAGAAAGCAATCAATGTTAGACATTACTATTACTATGTATTTGACAATTTTTTAAGGTACTTATTATACACTGGACACTGTGCTAGGCACTGAGGATAAAACTGTCAAACAACTTGGTGGTGTGGCCTTTGATATCACTGAGCTCAGAGTTTAGTGAGCTCTGTTTTGACAACTTCATTTCATCACAGTGCTTTCCTTTACTTACAGCTGGAGTTCACAAGGCAAAATTGCATGCTCACCATCCATAATAGGTAATTTTACATTAATATATATAAAATAAAAATTGTTTTCCTAATGCATACTAGTATGAAAGTTATGATGCTTGATACAGTCATAGACATGAAAAAAATCAAACACTAATGCTTTGTGTCTCATTATTTTCACCTACTCTTTCACACACAATTGAACTTATTTATAGAGCCTGTTAAAATATTAGGCTATTTTCTCCTTCATTAAGCATAATTTCCTTTAATTTTTTATTAACATTTTGCATGCTTCTCTTTTTGAAGATTAAATGGAGCTATTATGTATAATATCATAGACTTAAAGTTTATCAGTATTTTCAAATTACATTGTTTCATTGTCCTAATTAGAATCCTTTCTTTGTTTTCTTTTCTTTTTTTGCATGAATGTGACTTACCACAGAATTGGTATATATTAAATCACTGCTCTTGGGAACACCAATGTGAAATTAAAAGCCGATATCTTATCATACAGTAAATATTTTTAGACAGCAGTCCTGTACTGTTTGATTTTTAAAATTGTAAACCTGGATTACTTTTATAATTTAAAACTTGGGAAAACAAAACAGTCCTAATTGTGCCATTTTCCTTATCAAACCTTTGACTTCCTGCTACCAGTAGTATACATCCTGGCACTTTTCCAGGAACATCCAGGGTCTTTTACCAACTCTCTACCAAGTAACAAGTACAAATATCTTCTCATGCTTTAAAAATAAGGAACATAAGTTAAAAGGCCCATTTCCTGGAGACTCTGGAAATACCTTAAGGTAGAAACCACAACTTATATATTTATGAACTTAAGTTTTAATAATATTTAATTAGATATTAACTCATTTATCCATAAACTTTTCAAGTAATAGTATAAATCTCAAAAATAGATGAGTTTTCAGTCTGTTAGTCTACTACATTATCTTGTTAGAACTGTAATGAATATATTTACTATCTTACTATCTTAGTTTTCTAAAGAAAAACCAAATATATGTTTGATTATCAAAAGGTTATTATAGGGAAAAGAATTTCAAGTAAAGCAGACTTTGTTACTGTCTTAAGCAAGGTCTGACTTGATTTCCATACTGTACTTTAGATCTCAAAACACAAAAAAGTTTTCTTACTGTGGCACAGTTCCATTTCTTGAACCAGGAGAAGTTTATTTAAGGATAGGCCTTTTTTTCCTAGACCATAGGAATAAAGGACTAGGTTCTGGTTTATCATCTTTGGCTCACATCACATTATTGGTCTTTACCTCTACCTGTTTCACTTGGTGGTCTTTTTCTGTATCTCCTCTCAAAAAGTGGACACACTCTGTCAGGAACCAGTAATCCCACAGTGGTCTTCCTTTTCAGTAGGTCTTAAATATTAACAGCTCAGGCTGAGTCAGAGTACACTGGGCTTCACTATATTTGTAAAGGATGTGAATCTGCTTCACAATCCTGGGTTCAAAAAAAACGTCATTTTCTTTATTGTTCTTCATCAGGGATGCCTGCCTAAGCTTTCTAGTCAACAGAATTGGTGGGAAGTTTAGCTGATTATATAGGAGAATTCATGTAAGGCAGACAGGCTCCACCTCTCTTTAGGATCATAAACAATCTGGGTCATCATATACAACATCAGAAAATTTGGGGGAAAGGATTTGGGTCTTCAGTCCAAATCCTTTAATCACCTCTGAGATGTTAATTACTGATGCCTGCATAAATTATTTACAGGCAGTCACCTCTACTCTTTTCATGTTGTTGTTTAATTGCTAAAACATGTCCGATGCTTTGCAACGCAATAGATTTTAGCCTGCCAGGCTCCCCTGTCCATAGGATTTTCCAGGCAAGAATACTGGAGTGGGTTGCCATTTCCTTCTTGTAGGGGCTCTTCCCCACCCAGGGATATATCCTGCATCTCTTAAGTCTCCTGCATTGGCAGGTGGATTCTTTACCACTGAGCCACTAGGGAAGTACACCTACTCTTTTAATACCATGCTTGAAAAAGAGTATCATCTATTCTACAAATCAAGACACTTGGTTTCAATCCTCAGTCCTCTCCAAACTGCTCCTATTCAGCAGCTGCCCCATTTCTTCAGTCTCTTGGGGAGCTGCATGGGTCAGAGATCTTCCTCACTCTCAGGACTGCCTCCATCATATTTCAGGAAAAATGCCACCAAAGCCAGACTTGAATCCATCTTCACCTCACGGAACTGATCTCTATCTTCTCCTTCTTTCTTCCAATCTTCTGAAACACAAAATGGCCTACTTCCTTAAGGGCAACGGTGGGAGTGCTGATGGGATCTTCAACATCATGGAGCTTTTTACAGAAAGGAACTCTCATTCCTATAGGTACTTTGTTCAATGCTAACTTACTGCACTAATTATTTAAACATGAATTATTATGAGATACTAAATCAAAACAAATTAAATTTAAACATTGATTATTACTTAATAATTGAAGCATATAATTGAACTTTCATATATATTAGTTAAAAATCAAGTCTGATATATCAGTTCAGTTCCATTCAGTTGCTCAGTTGTGTCCAACTTTTGGTGACCCCATGAACCACAGCACACCAGGCCTCCCTGTCCATCACCAACTCCTGGAGTTCACTCAGACTCACGTCCATCAAGTCAGTGATGCCATCCAACCATCTCATCCTCTGTCATCCCCTTCTCCTCCTGTCCCCAATCCCTCCCAGCATCAGGGTCTTTTCCAATGAGTTGGCTCTCCGCATCAGGTGGCCAAGGACTGATTTCCTTTAGGATGGACTGGTTGGATCTCCTTGAGATATCTGCATATCTGAGGTTCTTGATATTTCTCCCGGCAATCTTGATTCCAGTTTGTGCTTCATCCAGCCAAGTGTTTCTCATGATGTACTCTGCATATAAGTTAAATAAGCAGGGTGACAATATAGAGCCTTGATGTACTCCTTTTCCTATTTGGAACCAGTCTGTTGTTCCATGTCCAGTTCTAACTGTTGCTTCCTGACCTGCATACAGGTTTCTCAAGAGGCAGGTCAGGTGGTCTGGTATTCCCATCTCTTTCAGAATTTTCCACAGTTTCTTGTGATCCACACAGTCAAAGGCTTTGGCATAGTCAATAAAGCAGAAGTAGGTATTTCTCTGGAACTCTCTGCTTTTTCAATGATCCGGCAGATGTTGGCAATTTGATCTGTGGTTCCTCTGCCTTTTCTAAATCCAGGTTGAACATCTGGAAGTTCACAGTTCATGTATTGCTAAAGCCTGGCTTGGAGAAATTTGAGCATTACTTTCCTAGAGCGTGAGAAGAGTACAATTGTGCAGTAGTTTGAGCATTCTTTGGCATTGCTTTTCTTTGGAAATGGAGTGAAAACTAATCTTTTCCAGTCCTGTGGCCACTGCTGAGTTTTCCAAATTTGCTGACATATTGAGTGCAGCACTTTCACAGCATCATCTTTTAGGATTTGAAATAGATCAACTGGAATTCTATCACCTCCACTAGCTTTGTTCATAGTGATGCTTCCTAAGGCCCACTTGACCTCACATTCCAGATATCAGATCTTCTTAAATATTATATACACATTTATCAAACTAAAAAACAGATTATATTGATTATAAAACTTATTACTACTTTTATATTTCAAGCAATTAAAAAGTACTAATACTCTGGATTTAAATTTATGTTTTTCATTATTTCTATATGATTCTTATTAGTTCTCATTACCCTTAGAGTTTACCTTCTTAGAACTACAGAAATATTAATTACCCTGAGTACTGTAGTGCCAAATTAAAGAGCAGAAAACATCAATGCAGAGTAGCCAAGGTACAGTTTCTCAGTTGTCAGTATATTCAGCTTGGTTTCAAATCTCGGTTGCTGATCTCCAGGTTGTACTTCCTTTCAAAATTATGTTTGTAGCAAAGACCTACTGGAAAATTTAGGATATGCTATTTTGGGCAGAAACAAAGCCAGTATTGATAAGAACTGCAGGGGATAAATGATGGCCTATTAAAACTAGAGAACACCTTAAAATCAGTCTCTGCTCACTTCATTTTTCAAATGAAGAAAAAGAGAAAAGATGCTGGTGGCAAGGAGACAATTAAGACAGCCTTTAAAGTAGTCCAGGAATCATGATTCTATGGTCTCCAACAGGATGCTGGCAGTAAAAAAGAAGGCAAATGTCAGAGGTAGGGTAAACAAAACTGAAGACTTAATTGCTAACTGATTAAGTTGAAATACAAGTTTTTGTAATTGATATCATGCTATGGGGAGTTGATTTTATTACAAAGATGTAGTATATTCACAACAAAGGCCTTGTTTCTCAAAGCAATAAAATTAGTAGAGCCACTCAATGGAGTGATTGCTGTGGAACAGTGCTTTCTTATATCCCCAACAGGATTGGTTATCAAATTGGTTTTTCCTCATACTATGCAATAATTTTAGGGGCTTCAAAACAGTGCTACCTAAAGTGTGATATTAGAACCAGTCAATAAACTGTTATCAAGTCACAGTGAGATAAATACAGGAATTGTGAGTAAGCATTTATAAACTTTAATACCAGTATAACATTGCTGTGACGTTCAAGAGCATGAGCAGAGTCGCTTAACAACATATTGGTCTGAAAGGATTGGGAAAGACCCTGGTCCTTCACAGACAATTTGAAAAACTCTGTTTTCAAAGACAGGGGAAGGTATTCAAGTATGTGAAATTATAAAAGCAGGTGACAAAAATTTAATATTGTATGAGACTATTTTTATAAATATATTCATTTGTCCATAGTAAAAGTAGAACTATATTAACCAAAAAAGATTAAATAAAATAATGTACATAAAATAGTTAGAACATGGCCTGGTACATAAAAATACTCCTCAGTTGTTTCTGATGCTGCTGCTGATGCTGCTGGGACCTCTCTGCAGTTGCCAGTCCTGTTCCTGCTGTTCTATAATCACAGGGATTTTAATTCTATTCCATAGCTCTGCTCCCGCCA
This sequence comes from Tragelaphus eurycerus, assembly GCA_935064755.1. Classification (NCBI taxonomy): domain Eukaryota; kingdom Metazoa; phylum Chordata; class Mammalia; order Artiodactyla; family Bovidae; genus Tragelaphus; species Tragelaphus eurycerus. Next base: position 707,081 of record CAKXYN010000107.1, read on the forward strand.
CCATGTGCTTAGTGTTCCCTCACTGCTGGTGCAGACCCTACCCCAGGGTCTCTGCCTTAGCACTACGCCCTTCTAAACATGTTCACCACTAATCACAGATTCTTCCCTTGGCAGCTAAGTCTCTTGACGCTTTCTTAGTCAGTTTCAACAGGAGTTAACAGGATGTTAAGCCGCTTACTCCTTGGAAGGAAAGTTATGACCAACCTAGATAGCATATTCAAAAGCAGAGACATTACTTTACCAACAAAGGTTCGCCTAGTCAAGGCTATGGTCTTTCCTGTGGTCATGTATGGATGTGAGAGCTGGACTGTGAAGAAGGCTGAGCGCCGAAGAATTGATGCTTTTGAACTGTGGTGTTGGAGAAGACTTTTGAGAGTCCCTTGGACTGCAAGAAGATCCAACCAGTCCATTCTGAAGGAGATCAATCCTGGAATTTCTTTAGAAGGAATGATGCTAAAGCTGAAACTCCAGTATTTTGGCCACCTCATGCGAAGAGTTGACTCATTGGAGAAGACTCTGATGCTGGGAGGGATTGAGGGCAGGAGGAGAAGGGGACGACAGAGGATGAGATGGCTGGATGGCATCACTGACTTGATGGGTGTGAGTCTGGGTGACCTCCAGGAGCTGGTGATGGACAGGGAGGCCTGGCGTGCTGCGGTTCATGGGGTCGCAAAGAGTCGGACACGACTGAGCGACTGAGCGACTGATCTGATCTGATCTGATCTAAGCCTAACAAGAACCCAAAAATACCTTAGGCTGTTTAAAAATCAAAATGCATAGTGTTGCTTGTGAAAGTCAACTTACATCTTCCTTGCAGTTCTTGATTTAAAAAAGAACACATATTTATTTAGAGGGCTAGAGCTGAAAGAACCTAAGAGATCACCTAATAAAGGTTAAGGAGTAAAACTTTGGTAACTATGTATCAAAGTCCCTAATACATAGAACTCTGAGCAATTTACTTAACCTCTCTTATCTTCTTTCTTAGCCTGAGGTAGTAATTTTGCTTATCACCCCTACAGCAGTGACTAGCAAAAGTATGTGGTCAAGAAATAGTAGCTATTGTTATTAACACAACCCTACATTTACAGAGGGGGGAACCTAGATCAAAGAAGCCCAAGATCCCATGATTGGTTAATAATTAACTAGAACTAGATGTCAGTGCTCTTCCTTATACCCCTCACTGCCTTTTATAACTCTATTCTGAAATTCTATAAATTCTCAGAGATGCCTCAGCATTGTGTTTATTTGTGTCTTGGAAAAAATAGGCAAATATATATGTATACCAGGTTCAGCATATGTTTTTATCACGTGCATTCATTAATTTGATTCTGGAAATGTGGTGGTATAGACCTGTAAAGGGAGAAGGCAATAGCACCCCACTCCAGTGTTCTTGCCTGGAGAATCCCAGGGACAGAGGAGCCTGGTGGGCTGCAGTCCATGGGGTCGCTAAGAGTCGGACACGACTGAAGCGACTTAGCAGACCTGTAAATGGACTTCCCTGGTGGCTCAGCAGTAAAGAATCTGCCTGCAATGCAGGAGACACAGGGGACACAGATTCAATCCCTCGGTGGGGAAGATCCCCTAGAGGAGGATATGGCAACACACTCCAGTATTTTTGCCTGGAAAAACCCATGGACAAAGGAGCCTGGTGGGCTACAGTCCATAGGGTTGCAAAGAGTCGGACAGGACTGAAGCAATTTAGCATGCACATAGCACAGACCTGTAGATGGATAGAAAGGTGGAAAAAGAATAAATGCAACTAACTTGTATTTCCTCTATTTCCTATGTATGTGCCACCACTGGCTAGTGTCTCCCTTCAGGAATTCTCATATTAATGAGCTGTGTTTAGAAAATAATAAAAATCATCATCATTGTGAATTTATTCTATAAATGGTTATATCTAGGCTTTCTTTCTCTTCTAAACAACAGAACCAACTCAGTCTAGCTAGTTTTAACAGAGAAGGGCCAATCATTCTCAGAGGTTAAAGCTTCTTGATGTATACGTGCTAAGTCTCTTCACCTGTGTCTTCTATTTGTGACCCCAGGGACTGTAGCCCACCAGACTCATCTAGCCATGGGATTTTCCAGGCAAGAATACTGGAGTGGGTTGCCATTTCCTCCTCCAGGGGATCTTCCCAACCCAGGGATCTAACCCACAGCTCCTGCACCTCCTGCACTGCGGTGGATTCTTTACTACTGAACCACCAGGGAAGCCCAAAGCTTCTTGGAGCTGTAACCAAAGCCATGAGACTGTCTTCAGTGCCTCTGGGAACAATGAGCACAGATACTATCAGCAGCCTTCACCTCTGACACCACTGAGAGCGCTGTGCCTCAGCCAGACTCTTTATAATGCTCTTATGAGTCAAAGGGATTCCATGAATGCCACCGACGGCAGAACCTAGAACATATGCTGGGTGTCTGAGATGAGAAAGAGATTGGAGAGGTAACAAGCATAGTTTCTAGCTTGCAGATTTGGGATTCACAGTGTGGGAAATTGTGAACATTTAGAATGCTCAAAAGATTCCAAGAGGCCACAGACTTACAAGGTGCCCACTATGGTTCTCATGCAAATTTTCTTTGGAATAATGTCCCACTCATATTTCCGTAAACATATTCAATATAAGGTATATGAAGGGTCAGATGATTTACTCTTTAACATGGAATATAATGAGTATTTTCAAGGAGATAAGTAAAACTTTTTCTTTTTGTTCTCTTTCCCTCCAACACTTCCTCTTTATCCCTTACTTTCCATCCTACTCTTTCTCCTTTTTCCTCATCCTTTTTTTTTTTTTTTTTTTTTTTGTATCTATGGTTTCTCTACAGGGGTTTCCTAGGTGACTCAGTGGTAAAGAATCTGCCTGCCAATGTAGGAGATGCAGGAGACGTGGGTTCAATCTCTGGGTCAGGAAGATGCCCTGGAGTAAGAAGTGGCAACCTGCTCCAGTATTCTTGCCTGGAAAATTCCATGGACAGAGGAGCCTGATAGGCTACAGTCTATGGGGTTGCAAAGAATTGGACATGACTGAGCAACTGAGCATGCGTGCACATGTACATTAGTTCTCTAAATATTTTTCAATAATCTGTATAAGTGACAACTATATTAAATTTTAAGAAAGTATTGAGTGAATTACCAAGATTTTTCATACTGTTAATGTTTTAAGTATCATATCTACATTTCACTAAAATCTCTCTTCTGAGATCCACAACTATATATGTTGAACTGCCTACCAGAATCTCACTTTGGAAGTCTCACAATTACTCAATCTTTAGTAATCTCCAAACTGAACTCAATATTATACAAACCTCCTTCTGCTATATGTTCTAAGTGAATGTGCAACCTACCCAATTGCCCATGACTTAAAAAAACTCTGGAGTCATCTTTCACTCCTCCCTTTTGCAAAGTCGGAAAAGTCCAGCAGTCCTGTGTATTATGCACCTCTAAAATCCATCCAGTTATTCCCACCCCTCCTGCTACTATCTTTTCCACGTCTCAGCTCTTTTCACACAGACCTTGGAAGTAATACTTCCAGGCTAACATCCTGACTTTCATCTTACCCTACCCACTACAGCCATATATTATCAGAATGATCTTATTTTTTTAATGTTGATCTGATAATGTTAATTACCTTCCATTCAGTTCAGTTCAGTTGCTCAGTTGTGCCCGACTCTTGGTGACCCCATGGACTGCCCTATGCCAGGCTTCCCTGTCCACAATCACCAACTCCCATAGTTTACTCAAACGCATGTCCATCAAGTTGGTGATGCCATCCAGACATCTCATCCTCTGTTGTCGCCTTCTCCTCCCACCTTCAATCTTTCCCAGCACAGGGTCTTTTCCAAGAAGTCAATTCTTCGTATCAGGTGGCCAAAGTGTTGGAGTTTCAGCTTTAGCATCAGTCCTTCCAATGAATATTCAGGACTGATTTCCTTTAGGATGGACTGGTTGGATCTCCTTGCAGTCCAAGGGAATCTCAAGAGTCTTCTCCAACACCACAGTTCAAAAGAATCAATTCTTTGGCGCTCAGCTTTCTTTAGAGTCCAGCTCTCACATCCATACACGACTACTGGAAAAACCATAGTCTTGACTAGATGGACCTTTGTTGGCAAATGTAATGTCTCTGCTTTTTAATATGCTGTCTAGGTTGGTCATAACTTTCCTTCCAAAGAGTAAGTGTCTTTTAATTTAATGGCTGCAGTCACCATCTGCAGTGATTTTGGAGCCCCCCAAAATAAAGTCTGTCACTGTTTCCATTGTTTCCCCATCTATTTGTCAAGAAGTGATGGGGCTAGATTCCATGATCTTAGTGTTCTGAATGCTGAGTTTTAAGACAACTTCTTCACTCTCCTCTTTCACTTTCATCAAGAGGTTCTTTAGTTCTTCTTCACTTTCTGCCATAAGGGTGGTGTCATCTGCATATCTGAGGTTACTGATATTTCTCCCAGCAATCTTGATTCCGGCTTGTGCTTCATCCAGCCCAGAGTTTCTCATGATATACTCTGCCTATAAGTTAAATAAGCAAGGTGACAATATACAGCCTTGACATACTCCTTTCCTGATTTGGACCCAGTCTGTTGTTCCATGTCCAGTCCTAACTGTTGCTTCCTGACCTGCATACAGATTTGTCAGGAGGCAGGTCAGGTGGTCTGGTATTCCCATCTCTTTAAGAATTTTCCATAGTTTGTTGTGATCCAAACAGTCAAAGGCTTTGGCATAGTCAATAAAGCAGAAATAGATCTTTTTTCTGGAACTTTCTTGCTTTTTTGATGATCAAATGGAAGGTGGGCAATTTGATCTGTGGTTCCTCTGCCTTTTCTAAATCTAGCTTGAACATCTGGAAGTTCACGGTTCATGTACTGTTGAAGCCTGGCTTGGAGAATTTTGAGCATTATTTTGCTAGCATGTGAGATGAGTGCAATTGTGCGGTAGTTTGAGCATTCTTTGGCATTGCCTTTCTTAGGGATTGGAATGAAAACTGAGCTTTTCCAGTCCTGTGGCCACTGCTGAGTTTTCCCAATTTGCTGGCATATTGAATGCAGCCTTACATTAACCTACCTTCCACTAGGCTATTTCATACAACTTCCTTAGCCTTCAGGTTAGTATAAAGCCTAAGCTACACCTTGACAATCAAAGTCCTTTATGATGTATTTACTGTTCCTTTTTCTTGGCAAGGGGTAAGGCTTGCCCTGACTTGTGTATTGGAGCCTGGAGGTCCAACTGGGCAGGATAGTCTACCAGGGGCAGGATACAAAGGCATATATGCACATTTTGGACCAAGGATACCTTTGAAACACGTCAAGTTACGTTTCTCAGATTTATGAAGGCCTGCATTTAGAAAGTGAGCAATAAATATTTGTTTAGTATTTGAGACCATACAAGATTGACATTTTTACTAATGAGATTACGTTTAATCAGCAGAGATTATGGTTAGTCTTAAGAGAGATAAGAGTTTTCTTATTAGATTGATTAATCTTGAAAGTGAAGTGAAGTCGCTCAGTTGTGTCCAACTCATTTTGACCCCATGGACTATAGCCTACCAGGCTCCTCTGTCCATGGGATTTTCCAGGCAATAGTCCTGGAGTGGATTGCCATTTCCTTCTCCAGGAAGGAAAATTTATTTACTATGAATTTACTATGAATTTATTTACTATTTATTTATTGACTATGCCAAAGCCTTTGACTGTGTGGATCAAAATAAACTATGGAAAATTCTGAAAGAGATGGGAATACCAGACCACCTGATCTGCCTCTTGAGAAATCTGTATGCAGGTCAGGAAGCAACAGTTAGAACTGGTCATGGAACAACAGACTGGTTCCAAATAGGAAAAGGAGTACGTCAAGGCTGCATATTGTCACCATGTTTATTTAACTTATATGCAGAGTACATCATGAGAAATGCTGGACTGGAAGAAACACAAGTTGGAATCAAGATTGCCGGGAGAAATATCAATAACCTCAGATATGCAGATGACACCACCCTTATGGCAGAAAGTGAAGAGGGGCTAAAAAGTCTCTTGATGAAAGTGAAAGTGGAGAGTGAAAAGGTTGGCTTAAAGCTCAACATTCAGAAAACGAAGATCATGGCATCTGGTCCCATCACTGCATGGGAAATAGATGGGGAAACAGTGGAAACAGTGTCAGATTTTGTTTTTCTGGGCTCCAAAATCACTGCAGATGGTGACTGCAGTCATGAAATTAAAAGACGCTTGCTCCTTGGAAGGAAAGTTATGACCAACCTAGATAGCATATTCAAAAGCAGAGACATTACTTTACCAACAAAGGTTCGCCTAGTCAAGGCTATGGTCTTTCCTGTGGTCATGTATGGATGTGAGAGCTGGACTGTGAAGAAGGCTGAGCGACGAAGAATTGATGCTTTTGAACTGTGGTGTTGGAGAAGACTCTTGAGAGTCCCTTGGACTGCAAGAAGATCCAACCAGTCCATTCTGAAGGAGATCAATCCTGGAATTTCTTTAGAAGGAATGATGTTAAAGCTGAAACTCCAGTATTTTGGCCACCTCATGGGAAGAGTTGACTCATTGGAGAAGACTCTGATGCTGGGAGGGATTGAGGGCAGGAGGAGAAGGGGACGACAGAGGATGAGATGGCTGGATGGCATCACTGACTCGATGGATGCGAGTCTGAGTGACCTCCGGGAGCTGGTGATGGACAGGGAGGCCTGGCGTGCTGCGGTTCATGGGGTCGCAGAGAGTCGGACACGACTGAGCGACTGATCTGATCTGATCTGATCTGATCTCCAGGGGATCTTCCCCACCCAGGGATCAAACCCGGGTCTCCTGCATTGTAGACGGACGGCTTTACCATCTGAGCCACCAGGGAAGTCAATCTTGAAAGCAAGTTGTCAAATCTCTGGAAGTATTTAAAATCAAAATCTTATTTTGAGTAATTAGACATTAGTCTAATACCAGGAGGCATGCAGTTGTAGGAAATAATTTTTTTAACAAAATGTTTTATTAATGAAGTAATGGATTTAATATATACAAAAATATTATATCATATCACAAGAAACCATGGTCCACTAAAGAGATAAGAATACAAGCTTAATGTTTTATGGAGAACACCCCTCCCCTCCCCTGCCAAGTCCTGCTGGAGCAAGTCTGTATTCATGTACTAACCTCATTTGGAAATAATACAAAGTTCATTTCTGAGGTTGTTTGTGGGTGTGAGTTCAAAGCCAAATGGCCCTCTGCAGCAACCCCTCCTTCCAATCTCTGGTTATGATTTCTATTTTAAAAGAATACTCTTTGTTCAAATAATCAGTACAAATTAACCATGCTAAAATAAATAAAGAGCAACACAGTTTCAGGCAATGCCTCTTTGGAGGGGCTTAACTTGTGACAGAAGACGGAGGCAAAGTGATAGGTGATAGCTCCTTCCTCTGCCCCTGAGTGCTGGGCTGCAAAAAGGGCCTGGATCAGGCAAGAGAAACACAGATTTCAGAGTCAAGCTCCAGCATAAACTTACTTAAGAGTTTGTGTCAGTACTTAATATGGGTGTCTACAGGGTATTCATTATTCCCTGGGGAATGCTTATATTATCTTAGCACTGAGGTCACTGTCAAAAAACAGCTTTGCCCACAGTGCCAATCAAATGGTCATTCTTACTGACCTAAAACAAATAGACTCCCAGTTATTTCTCCAGCTGGGCTTCCCTTGTGTCTCAACTGGTAAAGAATCCACCTGCAATGTGGGAGACCTGTGTTTGATCCCTGGGTTGGGAAGATCCCCTGGAGAAGGGAAAGGCTACCTACTCCAGTATTCTGGCCTGGAGAATTCCATGGACTGTATAGTCAGTCCATAGGGTTGCAAAGATTCAGACATGACTGAGCAACTTTCATTTCACTTCACTTATTTCTCCAGCAGAAAAGAAGTAAGTCTACTTAGGATCAGCAGAGAATTACAATTTGGTTTCTACAACCACAGTGAGACACAGGCAAGTCCTTGCAGGGCAAGAGAAGAATTCTTTGACAAAGGGGTGAAGAAAGTTGGGAGGACTATAGTAAACAAAGAGTTTATAGTTTTCATTGGCTGAGTCCTTGACAGGAAAGTATTCTTCCTTCTGTCATTTCTTCTAACATTGCAAGGTGTGAGAGCAACTCACAGTTGGCTTCCCAACTCAATTTTTTAAGGTTTCTTTTTATTAATTTTTTTAGTTGTAATAATTGTTGTCATTGGGTCAGTATCTTCTAATGTATATCACTTTTACAATTACAGCATACTTTTTTTTTTAATTTTTGCCCACACCACATGGCATGTGGGATCTTAGTTCCCCAACCAGATATCAAACTTGCACTCCCTCCATTGGCAGCACAGAGTCTTATAACCACTAGGGAAGTCCCTACAGGATACTTTTATTTGCATTCTCTCAGATTGTTCTCTCAACCATCCTGTGATGTGGGCATTATTATACTCCCCAGTGTTGAATGAGTAGACTGAGGCTTAGAGAGATTATCTCACAGCCAAGTTATTGACATAGCTGTGAATTGAATTAAGAGTCCATGTTCTTTTTTTTTTTTTTTTGGGTGTGCCACACGACTTGTGAGATCTTAGTTGCCCAACAAGGGATTGAATTTCCACCTTCTGCAATGAAAGTGCCAAGTCTGAACCACTGGAAGAGTCCAGGTTCTTAACTGCTCCACTGCAACCACCTCAGTCAGAGCCTCCCCATTGCCAAAGCTGGTGCCAACCAGACTCTATTTGTTGAAATAATCTGGTTTAGTGACTCAGCAGTCAGTGCAATGGTGTAAAACAAGCATGACTGTGCAGTCGGACCAGGTTCAAATCCCAGCTCAGTCATGTATTAGCTTAGTGACCCTGGGCAAGTGACCATTTCATTCTCAGCCTGATTCCTGTTGTGAAATTGAGGCTGCTAAAAGCATACCTCAGGGAATTGTCATGGGTGATGGATGGGAGGGTGGGCAGGGCAGGATGGGCAGAATCTGCTACTATTTCTGCCTTTATTGTGTCTGTGGTTATGTTGTATGTTGAGTGTCACAGATATGATCTGGTTCCTGACATGGAAGAGCAGAGGGCCATATGTAAAGGTGGAAATGAGTTCAGAATAGGAATATTCAGAATTCAGAATAGGAATTAACTCTATCAAGGAAGGCTTCTCATGGAAGAGAGTATGTAAATAAGGCTTTGAGAGAGATGAGGTCACTGACTGGGTGCCCTCACATCTGCACAGAATATCTGGTTGACAAGGAATTTCATATGTGCTATCTTGTTTGATCTCCACAATAAGGCTGGGCTAAGATGGGACTTTAGCAGTTTACACCTTTGCAACTGGGGAACCTGAAACAGACCATATTCAGTCAAGGTCACAAGTTAGCAGGGAACTTCCTGTCTTCTGACTCTAGGCTAGTGCCCAGTACCTCCATTCCTTTCAGAATAAAATGATGCCAGAGTATCTGACTGTCTTTGAACAGCTTGCAGAGCTTGTATGCCTCCTCTGCTCTCTGGTTGAAGAGACAAGAGTCATTCACATCTTCCTGGACTCCCACAGGGGAACAGGCTCCACTTACTGCAAAAGGGGAAGGCGCCCATTTGTGCAGATTCTCCTTCTATTTCCCATAGTCCACCACTGCAGTGTCAGTGAAAGGGGTGGTAATAGAGGTAGGTGCTTGCAATGCCCACCTTCCTCCCCTCCCTGAGGCCCAGCCTAGACAAGTTCAGGGGCCCAGCATCTCTGCAGGAAGGAGAGGCACATTTGGTCTCTAACCCAAAGAGATGGAGTTTGGACTCCTTCCTATCCCTACTAATGATAAATGTGTCTAATTAAAAATCTGCTACCCTGACTTGTCAGCTGTGGAACAGGCCTGGGCTGGATGGACTTAGAAAGTCTACATGGACTCGGAAAGAGTGGAAAGAATAACATTGTAAAACAACAAAAGTAAAAGAGTTAGCATAAAAGATAATTTAAAAACTAGAGAGATGCTGTTATTAAGTAGGTGATCAAAGAATTTCTAAAATTAACAAGACCTTCATTTACTAGAAATAAGCCAATTATACAATAAAAAACTCATTATATGTATGTTTTTCAGAATACCTAGGGAAGTAAGTCTCTTCTTACTTCTTTACTAGGAGTAGAAACCAGCAGCAGATAGTATCCCTCACTCTTGACAACTGATGCTGAGATCTCTACTACTGATTATAGACTTGATCTTGCAATTCTATATTCATTAAAGCTCTATAAAGTAACATGTAATGAGTTATTTATGAGTATTATAAAAGCTGAATGATTCATTTTTACCTAAGGAAAGGAAAAATAACTTTAAGCCAATAAATCTGCTGCTGCTGCTGCTGCTAAGTCGCTTCAGTTGTGTCCGACTCTGTGTGATCCCATAGACGGCAGCCCACTAGGCTCCGTCCCTGGGATTCTCCAGGCAAGAATACTGGAGTGGGTTGCCATTTCCTTCTCCAATGCATGAAAGTGAAAAGAGAAAGTGAAGTCACTCAGTCATGTCCGACTCTTAGTGACTCCATGGACTGCAGCCTACCAGGCTCCTCCGTCCAAGGGATTTTCCAGGCAAGAGTACTGGCATGGGGTGCCATTGCCTTCTCCACCAATAAGTCTAGAAGAGTTTTATTATGGTTCATGTTTTTTTCCAATGATAGAATTTCTTGCCAAATAAACATTTCTGTAATTTATGATCACCTATTGAACTGACAATATATTTTAATGATTCCTTATTTTTTCCCACATAGATTACTTTTTCTGTGTGATAATTATTGTATTTTTCTTTAAAAAGTACATTTTAGAACCCTAAAATACCTTTTGGCATATAATTATCCTGTATTTGCATTCTCATATAACTTGTAGCTCTAGGAGCTAGAAGAAATCTTAGAGATACTAGATCCAAACTATTATTTTATGGATGAAGATGCTGAGACTCAAGAATGATAAGTCATTTTCCCTAGTTCATATAGATAGCCTTTGATAGAGCCAAGTCACTAACTCCCAGCCAGTGTTCTTTCTATTAGGATAGGCTATTTGAGCAAATAAATTATGAAAGATTGTTTTATAAGTATAATTTTAAAATTGGATAAGCAGATGTAAATAGATGCAAATTTGAATGAAAGTCCAGGTTTATGTGGTATAATATGGCACATTTTTTTAGAATTTTTCGTGATTTTTTGTTTCTAAGTTACATTATAATCAATGAAGAAAATCAAAGATTTAAAAGTTAAAAAGAAAGTAAAATTATTCAAAGTTCTGTTATACAAACACAAACGTATTTGAGGTATGGGTGTATTTCTCTCCAGTTATTGTATTTGTGTTGTGTTAAACATTATTGTTGCCATAATATTAATATGTATTCATTCACTTACAACAGGAGTTTTTTTGTGGTGGTACTCTGTTTTTATTTTTATTTATTTATTTATTTTGGTGGGATTGGGTCTTTGTTGCTGCTTGCAAGCTTTCTCTAGTTGTTAAGAGTGGGGGATGCTATCTGGTTATCGTATGTAGGCTTCTCACTGCAGTAACTTCTCTTGTTATGGCTTGTGGGCTCTAGAGCACAGGCTTGGTAGTTGTGGCCCACAGGTTTAGTTACTCCATGGCATGTGGGATCTTCTTGGACCTGGGATCAAACCCATGTCCCCTGAATTTGCAGGCAGATTCTTAATCACTGGACTACCTGGGAAGTCCCGGTACCCTGTTTTTAAAATTATTTTAAGAACAAGATATTCTATTTACATTTAAATATAATATTTACGTATTTTAATATGTAGAAGAAACTTGCTGCTGCTGCTAAGTCACTTCAGTCGTGTCCGACTCTGTGCAACCCGATAGACGGCAGCCCACAAGGCTCCCCTGTCCCTGAGATTCTCCAGGCAAGAACACTGGAGTGGGTTGCCATTTCCTTCTCCAATGCATGAAAATGAAAAGTGAAAGTGAAGTGGCTCAGTCGAGTCCAACTTTTAGCAACTCCATCAACTGCAGCCTACCAGGCTCTTCCATCCATGGGATTTTCCAGGCAAGAGTACTGGAGTGGGGTGCCATTGCCTTCTCCAGAAGAAACTTATTTATATACAAATATTTTTCTATAAGAAACCATTTACATTGTTTCCAAGGTGTTTAAAAAAATTAAATAACTAATCTTTACCAAAGAATGTTTTCTACGTAAATATTCATATTGTAGCATCATTTATAAAATAAAATTGGATACTGTTTATTTATCTACCTTTCTTAACATTTGTATGATCTATTGTAACTTTATAATTTTTTTTGGAGGAAAAATAGGACCCTGATGATTATTTTACATTCCCTGACTCTTGGAAGGTTAACATTTTTTTACATGTCTCATATGCTTCTTTACTAGCTGTGTTTTTTTACTGCTGCTGCTACTGCCAAGTCACTTCAGTCGTGTCCGACTTTGTGCAACCCCATAGACGGCAGCCCACCAGGCACCCCTGTCCCTGGGATTCGCCAATCAATAACACTGGAGTAGGTTGCCATTTCCTTCTCCAATGTATGAAAGTGAAAAGTGAAAGTGAAGTCACTCAGTCGTGTCTGACTCTTAAGCGACCCCATGGACTGCAGCCTACCAGGCTCCTCCATCCATGGGATTTTCCAGGCAAGAGTATAAACATTGGTCAAATGTATTTATCTTTATCAGTGGATTTTTATATTGATAAAAATTTTAAAATAACAGAAATTTTAAGTGTTTAAACAAATGCATCAGAAGTCTACCATATTTTTCCTATGTGTAACAAATTATTACTGAGTTACAAACTCTAGAAGAAAAAAATCCTAAAACACAATGACATGATATAATGCTGCAGTAGTTGAATCACTTTTCAGGAGTCTTGAAGTTATAACTTGCTGAATTAATTGTAAAACTCCCCTTTTAATGACACACATGCACAAGCAAAAATTAAAATCTTACACTTTTAAACAACCTTCCCCCTTACCTTTTAATTCTTGGTTTCAGGAGTTGTTTGTTTGTTGTTTAAGGGCGGAGGCAGTGATGTTAATATGATAGTGCCATAGACATCCCTCATTTTTTTCTTCCCTCCCACCTCAACAACAAAAAAGTCAGCATACATCCATGGACAGAAATGCCTTTGAGGGAGCTATGGATTCTAGCATCATATGTCAAGGGACCCAGGAGGAGTCTTATCCTGTGTCAGGTGACAGGCAGACAAACCTTGACTCTAACTGTGGTCCTTGCAGTGACCCATAAACCATTTTCAGGTTTTCTCGACAAGATCTGGTAGTCCTTAGAGAACAGTGACTTAGACAATCAATCACAAAACAAAGAGCCTTTGTGGAAGTCCATGTTCATGGAGGAGAAATGCCCATACTCCATTGGAGCAAAAAAAAAAAAAAAAAGATGCATTGAAGAGAGCATTTAGTAAAGACTAGAGGAAATGATTGCTACTTCAAATGTGGAGACAGCAACACAAAAACTCAAAAGAACATGATGAATCAAGGACACATGACACCACCAATGATGATCTGGTACTGAACACAAAGACATGGAGATCTCTGTTTTAATGGATAAAGAATGCAAAATAACTGTTTTAAGGAAACTCAATGAGCTACAAGAAAACACAGAGACAATTGAGCAAAATCCAGAAACATGAACAAAATGAATTTAACAAAAAGACAGAAATTGTAAGAAAGAACCAACAAAAATTCTAGAGCTGAAGAATAAAATGGATGAAATTAAATATGCAATAGAGAACATAAGAGCAGACTTGACCAAACAGAAAAATCAGTGATACTGAAGACAAGAACTCTGAAATTATCCAGTCAGGAGAGATAAAAGAAAGAAGAAAGAAAGCCTATGGGATTTATAGGATACTATCAAAAGGATCGATTTGTGATCAGGAGAAGAAGAGGAGAAAGGGGTAGAAAACTTATTTAGAGAAGTAATGGCTGAGAACTTCTCAAATTTGAGGAGAGAATTGGACATCCAACCACTTCCCTGGTAGCTCAGTGATGAGCCTGGTAGGGTACAGTCCATGGGATCGCCAGAAGTAGGACACAACTGAGTGTGCACACATGGAAAAAGGACTAAGGATGCACGCATGGAAACAATGTTATAGGGCTTTCTTGTTGTCTCACATAGTTAAAAAATAAAAACTACCTGCAATGCAGGAGACCTGGGTTTGATCTCTGGGTTGGGAGAATCCCCTGGAGAAGGGAATGGCTACTCACTCCAGTATTCTTGCCTGAAGAATTCCTTAGGCAGAGGAACCTAGCAGGCTACAGTCCATCAGGTCACAAAGAGTCAGACATGACTGAGAAACTAACACTCCCTTTTTTTCTTGAATATCCAAGTTTATGAAGCTCATAGGTCACTACAGAAAGTCAAAGAAACCCTCTCCAAATATCGTACGATATCCTTTATATGTGGGATCTAAAGGGAAATGAAACAAATGAACTTATTGTCAAAACAGGAAGAGACACACAAACTTAAAGAAGGAACTTACGGTTGCCAGGGGAAGGCTGGGAGAAGGGATAGTTAGGGACTTTTGAGTTGGACATGTACACACTGCTATATTTAAAATGGGTAACTAACAAGGACCTCTTGTATAGCATGTGGAACACTGCTCAATGTTACGTGGCAGCCTGGATAGGAGGGGAGGATGGATACATGTATATGTATGTATATATATATATACATACATGTATATGTATGGCTGAATTCCTTCACTGTTCACCTGAAAATATCACAAAATTGTTAACTGTCTATCAGTTCAGTTCAGTTCATTCGCTCAGTCATGTCCGACTCTTTGCAACCCTATGAATCGCAGCACACCAGGCCTCCCTGTCTATCACCATCTCCTGGAGTTCACTGAGACTCACATCCAATGAGTCGGTGATGCCATCCAGCCATCTCATCCTCTGTCGTTCCTTTCTCCTCCTGCCCCCAATCCCTTCCAGCATCAGAGTCTTTGCCAATGAGTCAATTCTTTCCATGAGGTGGCCAAAGTACTGGAGTTTCAGCTTTAGCATCATTCCTTCCAAAGAACACCCAGGGCTGATCTATTTTAAAATGGATTGATTGGATCTCTTTGCAGACCAAGGGACTCTCAAGAGTCTTCTCCAACACCACAGTTCAAAAGCATCAATTCTTCGAGGCTCAGCCTTCTTCACAGTCCAACTGTCGCATCCATACATGACTACTGGAAAAACCATAGCCTTGACTAGATGGACCTTTGTTGGCAAAGTAATGTCTCAGTTTTTGAATATTCTGTCTAGGTGGGTCATAACTTTCCTTCCAAGGAGTAAGTGTCTTTTAATCTCATGGCTGCAGTCACCATCTGCAGTGATTTTGGAGCCCCAAAAAAATAAAGTCTGACACTGTTTCTACTGTTTCTCCATCTATTTCCCATGAAGTGATGGGACTGGATGCCATGATCTTAGTTTCCTGAATGTTGAGCTTTAAGACAACTTTTTCACTCTCCTCTTTCACTTTCATCAAGAGGCTTTTTAGTTCCTCTTCACTTTCGGCCATAAAGGTGATGTCATCTGCATATCTGAGGTTATTGATGTTTCTCCCAGCAATCTTGATTCCAGCTTGTGCTTCTTCGAGCCCAGTGTTTCTCATGATGTACTCTGCATATAAGTTAAATAAGCAGGGTAACAGTGTACAGCCTTGACATACTCCTTTCCCAATTTGGAACCAGTCTGTTGTTCCATGTCCAGTTCTAACTGTTGCTTCCTGACCTGCATACAGGTTTCTCAAGAGGCAGATCAGGTGGTCTGGTATTCCCATCTCTTTCAGAATTTTCCACAGTTTATTGTGATCCACACAGTCAAAGGCTTTAGCATAGTCAATAAAGCAGAAATAGATGTTTTCCTGGAACTCTCTTGCTTTTTCCATGATCCAGCGGATGTTGGCAATTTGATCTCTGGTTCCTCTGCCTTTTCTAAATCCAGCTTGAACATCAGGAAGTTCATGGTTTACATATAGCTGAAGCCTGGCTTGGAGAATTCTGAGCATGAAATATAAATGTTACAGTCTATCTTATGCTGGTAACAGCTTAACTTTGATTGAATACAAAACTCTATACTTTATTCCCCTTTTATGTTTTTGATGATACAGAATGACAGAATGATGTCTGTTCAAAACAAGGCAAACCATTGAATATCACAGTAATCCAACTCTATGCCCCCACCAGTAACGCTAAAGAAGCTGAAGTTGAACGGTTCTATGAAGACCTACAAGACCTTTTAGAACTAACACCCAAAAAAGATGTCCTTTTCATTATAGGGGACTGGAAAGCAAAAGTAGGAAGTCAAGAAACACCTGGAGTAACAGGCAAATTTGGCCTTGGAATACGGAATGAAGCAGGGCAAAGACTAATAGAGTTTTGCCAAGAAAATGCACTGGTCATAACAAACACTCTTTTCCAACAACACAAGAGAAGACTATACATGGACATCACCAGATGGTCAACACCGAAATCAGATTGATTATATTCTTTGCAGCCAAAGATGGAGAAGCTCTATACAATCAGCAAAAACAAGACCAGGAGCTGACTGTGGCTCAGACCATGAACTCCTTATTGCCAAATTCAGACTGAAATTGAAAAAAGTAGGGAAAACTACTAGACCATTCAGGTATGACCTAAATCAAATCCCTTATGATTATACTGTGGAAGTGAGAAATAGATTTAAGGGCCTAGATCTGATAGACAGAGTGCCTGATGAACTATGGAATGAGGTTCGTGACATTGTACAGGAGACAGGGATCAAGACCATCCCCATGGAAAAGAAATGCAAAAAAGCACAATGGCTGTCTGGGGAGGCCTTACAAATAGCTGTGAAAAGAAGAGAAGTGAAAAGCAAAGGAGAAAAGGAAAGGTATACCCATCTGAATGCAGAGTTCCAAAGAATAGCAAGAAGGGATTAAAAAAAGCCTTCTTCAGCGATCAATGCAAAGAAATAGAGGAAAACAACAGAATGGGAAAGACTAGGGATCTCTTCAAGAAAATCAGAGATACCAAAGGAACATTTCATGCCAAGATGGGGTCTATAACAGACAAAAATGGTATGGACCTAACAGAAGCAGAAGATATTAAGAAGAGATGGCAAGAATACACAGAACAGTCCAAAAAAGATCTTCATGACCCAGATAATCATGATGGTGTGATCACTGACCTAGAGCCAGACATCCTGGAATGTGAAGTCAAGTGGGCCTTAGAAAGCATCACTACGAACAAAGCTAGGGGAGGTGATGGAATTCCAGTTGAGCTATTCCAAATCCTGAAAGATGATGCTGTGAAAGTGCTGCGCTCAATATGCCAGCAAATTGGGAAAACTCAGCAGTGGCCACAGGACTGGAAAAGGTCAGTTTTCATTCCAATCCCAAAGAAAGGCAATGCCAAAGAATGCTCAAACTATCGCACAATTGCACTCATCTCACATGCTAGTAAAGTCATGCTCAAAATTCTCCAAGCCAGGCTTCAGCTATATGTAAACCATGAACTTCCTGATGTTCAAGCTGGATTTAGAAAAGGCAGAGGAACCAGAGATCAAATTGCCAACATCCGCTGGATCATGGAAAAAGCAAGAGAGTTCCAGAAAAACATCTATTTCTGCTTTATTGACTATGCTAAAGCCTTTGACTGTGTGGATCACAATAAACTGTGGAAAATTCTGAAAGAGATGGGAATACCAGACCACCTGATCTGCCTCTTGAGAAACCTGTATGCAGGTCAGGAAGCAACAGTTAGAACTGGACATGGAACAACAGACTGGTTCCAAATTGGGAAAGGAGTATGTCAAGGCTGTATATTGTCACCCTGTTTATTTAACTAATATGCAGAGTACATCATGAGAAACACTGGACTGGAAGAAACACAAGCTACACAAACTGGAATCAAGATTGCTGGGAGAAATATCAATAACCTCAGATATGCAGATGACAGCACCCTTACGGCAGAAAGTGAAGAGGAACTAAAAAGCCTCTTGATGAAAGTGAAAGTGGAGAGTGAAAAAGTTGGCTTAAAGCTCAACATTCAGAAAACGAAGATCATGGCATCTGGTCCCATCACTTCATGGCAAATAGATGGGGAAACAGTGGAAACAGTGGCTGACTATATTTTTGTGGGCTCCAAAATCTTTGTGGATGGTGACTGCAGCCATGAAATTAAAAGATGCTTACTCCTTGAAAGGAAAGTTATGACCAACCTAGATAGCATATTCAAAAGCAGACATAACTTTGCCAACAAAGGTCCGTCTAGTCAAGGCTATGGTTTTTCCTGTGGTCATGTATGGATGTGAGAATTAGACCATGAAGAAGGCTGAGCCTCGAAGAATTGATGCCTTTGAACTGTGGTGTTCGAGAAGACTCTTGAGAGTCCCTTGGACTGCGAGGAGATCCAACCAGTCCATTCTGAAGGAGATCAGCCCTGGGCTTTCTTTGGAAGGAATGATGCTAAAGCTGAAACTCCAGTACTTTGGCCACCTCATGGGAAGAGTTGACTCATTGGAAAAGACTCTGATGCTGGGAGGGATTGGGGACAAGAGGAGAAGGGGACGACGGAGGATGAGATGGCTGGATGGCATCACTGACTCGATGGATGTGAGTCTCAGTGACCTCTGGAAGTTGGTGATGGACAGGGAGGCCTGGCTTGCTGCGATCATGGGGTTGCAAAGAGTCGGATACGACTGAGCGACTGATCTGATCTGATGCAGACATACTTTCTGCACCTCTACTATAAAACTTAGCAAGTTTTCTTCCATTCATTTTCCTCTTTATCATTATTTAATTTTATTTAATTTTTGGCTGTGATGGGTCTTCACTGCTGCTCACAGGCTTTCTTTAGTTGCAGTGCTCAGGCTTCTCATTGTGGTGGCTCATCCTGTTGTAGACCCTGGGCTCCAGGGCACGTGAGCTCAGTAGTTGCAGCAAGGGCTCAGCTGTCATGCACCATGTGGAATCCTCCTGGACCAAGGGTCGCACCTGTGTCCCCAGCATTGGCAGGCAGATTCTTAACCATTGAACCACCAGGGAAGTCCCTTTTCCTGTGTATTATTTATTTCCTTTTCTAAGAGACTGGGAACTCTTTCCTTGCAGGGATATTGTCCCATTCCCAAGCATAATACAGTGTGCAACACTTAACAGGTCAATGGTAAATGTTTGCAGATTTTAGAAAATAAATGACATCTATGTCCAAAGATAAGTTTCAGTTCAGTTCAGTTCAGTCGCTCAGTCATGTCTGACACTTTGTGACCCCACGGACTGCAGCATGGCAGGCCTCCCTGTCCATCTCCAACCCCTGGAGTTTACCCAAACTCATGTCCATTGAGTCAATGATGCCGTCCAACCATCTCATCCTCTGTTGTCCCCTTCTCCTCCCACCTTCAATCTTTCCCAGCATCAGGGTCTTTTCAAATGTGTCAGCTGTTCGCATCAGGTGGCCAAAGTGTTGGAGTTTCAGCATCAACATCAGTCCTTCCAATGAATAGTCAGGACTGATTTCCTTTAGGATAGACTGGTTGGATCTCCTTGCAGTCCAAGGGACTCTCAAGAGTCTTCTCCAACACCACAGTTCAAAAGCATCAATTCTTCGGTCCTCAGCTTTCTTTATAGTCCAACTCTGTCATCCATACATGACCACTGGAAAAACCATAGCTTTGACTAGATGGACGTTTGCTGGCAAATGTAATGTCTCTGCTTTTTAATATGCTGTCTAGGTTGGTCATAACTTTCCTTCCAAGGAGTAAGTGTCTTTTAATTTCATGGCTGCAATCACCATCTGCAGTGATTTTGGAGCCCCCAAAATAAAGTCAGCCACTGTTTGCATTGTTTCCCCATCTATTTCCCATGAAGTGATAGGACCAGATGCCATGATCTTAGTTTTCTGAATGCTGAGTTTTAAGACAACTTCTTCACTCTCCTCTTTCACTTTCATCAAGTGGCTCCTTAGTTCTTCTTTACTTTCTGCCATAAGGGTGGTGTCGTTTGCATATCTGATGTTATTAATATTTCTTCCTGCAATCTTGATTCCAGCTTGTGCTTCATCCAGCCCAGCATTTCTCATGATGTACTCTGCATATAAGCTTAATAAGCAAGGTGACAATATACAGCCTTGACATACTCCTTTCCCAATTTGGAACCAGTCTGTTGTTTCATGTCCAGTTCTAACTGTTGCTTCCTGACCTGCACACAGGTTTCTCAAGAGGCAGGTCAAGTGGTCTGGTACTCCCATCTCCTTCAGAATTTTCCACAGTTTATTGTGATCCACACAGTCAAAGGCTTTGGCATAGTCAATAAACCAGGAGTAGAAGTTTTTCTGGAACTCTCTTGCTTTTTCAATGATCCAGCGAATGTTGGCAATTTGATCTCTAGCTCCTCTACCTTTTGTAAATCCAGCTTGAACATCTGGAAGTTCATGGTTCAGTATTGCTGAAGCCTGGCTTGGAGAGTTTTGAGCATTACTTTACTAGCGTGTGAGAGGAGTGCAGTAGTTTGAACATTCTTTGGCATTGCCTTTCTTTGGGATTGAAATGAAAACTGACCTTTTCCAGTCCTGTGGCCACTGCTGAGTTTTCCCAATTTGCTGGCATATTGAGTGCAGCACTTTCACAGCATCATCTTTTAGGATTTGAAATAGCTCAACTGGAATTCCATTACCTCCACTAGCTTTGTTCATAGTGGTGCTTCCTAAGGCCCACTTGACTTCACATTCCAGGATGTCTGGCTCTACATGAGTGATCACGCCATTGTGATTGTCTGGGTCGTGAACAGCTTTTTTGTACAGTTCTTCTGTGTATTCTTGCCACCTCTTCTTAGTATCTTCTGCTTCTGTTAGGTTCATACCATTTCTGTCCTTTATTGAGCCCATTTTGCATGAAATGCAAAGGTACCTAACCTTTAAAGGAGTAATAACTTTAGGCTTCCCAGGTGGCGCTAGTGGTGAAGAATCTGCCTGCCTATGCAGGAGACAAAAGAAATGCCGGATATATCTCTGGGTGGGGAATATACCCTGGAGGAGGTAATGGCAACTCATTACAGTATTCTTGCCTGGAAAATTTCATAGACAGAGGAGCCTTGTGGGCTACAGTCCTTGGTGTCTCAAAGAGTCGGACACAACTGAGCATGCACACACACCTTGGTCAAAGATGTCAGCTTGTGTCTTACTGCAGAGCATCTTTCTCCTTTGGCAGTACCTGAGCTAATGCTGACCAGATGCTGGTTTAAAAAAATGGTCTTTCATGTTTTCTACTGACCTGATTGTCCTTCAGATTTTAAAATTTCTGTATTATTTTAGAAGGTAGGTGTGTGTGGGTGTGTGTGTGCACACACGCGCATGTGTGGATGCACAGGTATGTGCACACAATAGATTCTTTGAGCAGTGCCATGGTCATTTTTCTGCAAAGTAAACACCACGGATACTGACCATGATCCTTCCCACATATACTCTTCTCCAATCAGCCTGAAATCTGAAGAGCATAGTTTTGAGTTAGATTTTTTTTTATCACCCTTCACAATCTATGAGTATGTCATATCTCTCCCATCTCTAAAATGTGTTCTAAATCTGCCCCTTCCCTCTGTCCCACCACAGTGGCCCCTCCAAGTCACCATCCCTCTCTGATCTGGATAACTATTCTCTACAGCGAAGCTGTAGTGGTTCTTCTCAAATACAGATCAGTTTCTGTTGCTCCCCTGCTGCAAGGTCCCCAGTGGCTCTCCATGGCACCTCATTATCATGTCCTAGATAACCCACCCTTTTGCACCCATGCTACCTCTTGACTGGGCCTGCTCCACCACACCCCTTGCAGAGAAAGCTGTCTCACCAGCTGTCTGTTCCTTGACCCGGTGACATTTCAAGGCCACTGCACTTGTTCCCTACGCTCTAGATTCCTGCATGGCTACCTCTTTAGACACTCAGGTCTCAGTTCAAATGACATCTCCTTAAAGAGGGCTTCCCTGATGGCTCAGCAGTAAAGAATCCTCCTGCAATGCAGGAGACCCAGGAGATGCGGGCCTGGAAGATCCCCTGGAGGAGGACATGGCAACTCACTCCAGTATTCTTGCCTGGAGAATCCCATGGACAGAGGAGCCTGGTGGGCTACAGTCCAAAGGGTCACAGAGTCAAACACGACTGAAGCAACTTAAAGTACTGAAGTGACTTAAAGAAGAACTGAAGCGACTTAAAGAAGCACTCACACTCTTTAAAGAAGTCCCCTCCATCACCCAGTTTAAAGCAGCAACCAGCCACAAGGTGTCACACCACACTGCTCTGTTTTCTTCCCAGTCCTAACCTCTTAGCAGCAGAGTTGAGTGGTAAAGCGCATGAGCACAAGGGCCAGACTCAATGGGCTCAACTCCCCAGTACACCTCTACTGCTTGGGTGACTTGGGGACAAGCACTTCATCTTTCGGTGCCTCTGTTTTTGGAATAATAAAAGTACATACTTCATGAGAACTGTTGTAAAGACTAAATGAGTTTATACATTCAGAATGTTAACCACAGAACCTGGTTTGTAGTTATATTGTTTATCTGGAGAGTGAAAAAGTTGGCTTAAAGCTCAACATTCAGAAAACGAAGATCATGGCATCCGGTCCCATCACTTCATGGGAAATAGATGGGGAAACAGTAAGTGTGTGTTTTTCCCCTTTTCGGAAACAGTGTCAGACTTTATTTTTCTAGGCTCCAAAATCACTACAGATGGTGACTGCAGCCATGAAATTAAAAGACGCTTACTCCTTGGAAGGAAAGTTATGACCAACCTAGATGACCAACCTAGATCACATATTCAAAAGCAGAGACATTACTTTGCCAACAAAGGTTCGCCTAGTCAAGGCTATGGTCTTTCCTGTGGTCATGTATGGATGTGAGAGGTGGACTGTGAAGAAGGCTGAGTGCCGAAGAATTGATGCTTTTGAACTGTGGTGTTGGAGAAGACTCTTGAGAGTCCCTTGGACTGCAAGGAGATCCAACCAGTCCATTCTGAAGGAGATCAGCCCTAGGATTTCTTTGGAAGGAATGATGCTAAAGTTGAAACTCCAGTACTTTGGCCACCTCATGCGAAGAGTTGACTGATTGGAGAAGACTCTGATGTTGGGAGGGATTGAGGGCAAGAGGAGAAGGGGACGACAGAGGATGAGATGGCTGGATGGCATCACTGACTCAATGGACGTGAGTCTGAGTGACTTCCGGGAGTTGGTGATGGACAGGGAAGCCTGGCATGCTGCGATTCATGGGGTCGCCAAGAGTCGGACACGACTGAGCGACTGATCTGATCTGATCTGTTTATCTGTTGTTTGCCTTTCCTTTCTGTACCTTTCTTACTCTCACTTTACAACCACCATCACCAACAAACACGTAAAAATCAGAAAGAGCCGAGATCTTACTGCCTTTCCCCCAACTCCTTTATTTCCTAGTGTGGACCATTATTTGTTGTTCCTAGTGTGGATCATATTTGTTGAATGAATGAAGTATTAGAAAAAATGATAAAGGTGTTTAAATTTATCTCAGATTGGTTTCATTTTTTAAAGGACTCTCAGATCTACGTAAGATGCACTGAATATTATTAAGATAGTGGTTTCTCTTTTTTGTTTTCTTCTTAGTTTCTATCTCTTAGTGCACTGCTGAAGATAAGTTGGACAGCATTGGGAGGCAGGAGAAATAAAATTTTTTTTTAATGTTTCTGTCTTTATATTCTCAATTCCAACCAACAGTATTTAAAAAATTTATTACCTCGTTTATTTTTGGCTGCATTAGGTCTTTGTTGCATGCATGGGCTTTCTCTAGTTGCAGTGCTCAGGCTTCTCATTGTGGTGGCTTCTCCTGTTCCAGATGGGCTTCCCTGGTAGCTCAGACAGTAAAGAACCTGCCTTCAATGCTCTTGTTGCAGACCACAGATTCTAGGGCTCTAGTTGCCTTTCAGTATGTGGACTCTTCCTGAGCCAGGGTCATACCCATGTCCCCTGCACAAGAATCCTGGCAGGAGGATTCTTAACCACTGAACCACTAGGGAAATCCAGAAAAAAATAAATATTGGTCCTATCACTTACAAACTAGAAGAGGCTTCTTGAGGCTGCTCTGGGTCTTGGAAGGCTCATCTATATATCAAGCTTATTACTACTGGCTGAAGATAGAAGGATGGGTCAGGTGTGGGTGGTTTGTTATTTGTTTAGTCATCAGCTCTAACATCTATGATTTTATGAATACAATCAAAATTCAGGAGAAAAATATTAAAGTCTATAAGGTAAAATTCTGAATTATTTTACAGATTCAGTTCAGTTCAGTCACTCAGTCATGGCCAACTCTTTGCAACCCCATGAATCACAGCACACCAGGCCTCCCTGTCCATCACCATCTCCCGGAGTTCACTCAGACTCATGTCCATCGAGTCAGTGATGCCATCCAGCCATCTCATCCTCTGTCATCCCCTTCTCTTCCTGCCCCCAAACCCTCCCAGCATCAGAGTCTTTTCCAATCAGTCAACTCTTCGCATGAGGTGGCCAAAATACTGGAGTTTCAGCTTCAGCATCATTCCCTCCAAAGAAATCCCAGGGGTGATCTCCTTCAGAATGGACTGGTTGGATCTCCTTGCAGTCCAAGGGACTCTCAAGAGTCTTCTCCAACACCACAGTTCAAAAGTATCAATTCTTCGGTGCCCAGCCTTCTTCACAGTCCAACTCTCACATCCATACATGACCACTGGAAAAACCATAGCCTTGATTACCTGAAAGCAAATTAATGTCATCATTAATGTTAACATTAATTAAAATGTTAATCAATGCAGTTGTCAACTCGATTGATAGCTCTGGGATTATCTGTAATCACCCACAGAGACTAGCTTCTAACTTTATGTACATACACACACCCACAAATTAATATATCTTTTTCTGTTCAGAGTTATATGTTTAACGAATAACTACAAAAAGATATAAAATGATCTCAAACTTGAATGCTTGAAACATCATTGAAGTGTACCCTTCGCATAAGTATTTTCTTCCAAACTTTGAATAAGAAGCCAACTTTCTCCCAATAGTCTCGTTTTCAGCCCCCAATTTATGATTATTTTATTACTTTGGGTTAGGTTAAATTTAAATTACTATATTAAGTTGCAAAATTATATGTGCCAGATGTTTTAAGGCCTTGATCAATAGCTTTGGAGTTATTCTCTAACCACCTCCTTAAAACAGTTCTTCCAAATTTTTCCTTCTGGATCTTTGGTTGTAATTCTGCTGAAGTTCTCTCTCTGTCTCTCTCTCATTTTATATCCACTCCCCTGCCCCTATCTTTAATAGGAAATCTGGATTCAAATACTTTTTCTGTTACCACTGACCCACTGAAAGAATTTTTTTCACATAGTGTTTCCCATTTATTTCTATTAGTATAGACTCTTAGATATTTATTTTATTTAATGGTTTATAATCCATTAGTATTATTTATTTTAATGCTAAAATTGTTCCAGTTTTTTACATTGGAAGACCCTTAAAGCTGCTAACTGTGTCCTTTTGACCAAGTTCTCATCATTTTTTAGCACTTCCTCATCTTCTAGATCAGGTCCATCCTGTACTTTACCTGCCTCAGCCCTACAATCAGTCTTTTCTCCAAGGAGCCATGGCAGAGTCATGGTTCTTTTTATTGAAGAATGAGATCTGGAAACCAAGATTTGTGTGCTTGATGTATTATACTACTGGCTTATCATTCGCTTGAGCTATAAGAATTTGTTATCTTCTCTCACCACATATCAGGCTTTACATTCCATTGCAAATCTGGCTGTAGAAGTCAGTGGATTTTTATTGTTATCATTTTATTATCTTTCTCACATTTGACTTCATTTTGAGTCAAATGTGCTTGAGACAGAAACTTAATGCACTTAAACTATTGCTGGACTGTTTCCGTTTGGAAACCTGCAGAAGGGAAGCCCTTGGTCACTGGTGTGCAATACACACCCGTGTCCTCCGGAGTCCGCTGTTCTTCGCCCAGCACAGCCCCACAGCTTTCTCAAACCTGGAGTGTCTGCAACACTTTGCAAGGACACAGTAGAGGGGGCAAGTCTGCGCTCCGACTTCCTCCCGACGCCGCCTCTGATTGGCTCTGAGCATACAAGAAACGGGTGAATGAGCGGCTGGCCCTCGCAGAAACTTGCTTGAGGTCTTTGGGTGGTATTGCCCTTTCCTCCTCGTCCGTCCGGCAGGCCCGCCGAGCCGGAGGAGGATGAGGTCGTCCTGTGTCCTGCTTACCGCCCTAGTGGCGCTGGCTGCCTATTACATCTACATCCCTCTGCCCAGCTCCGTCTCCGATCCCTGGAAGCTGATGCTGCTGGACGCCACTTTCCGGAGCGCACAGCAAGTGGTGAGACGCAGCCCAGGGCTGATTCTCTGTCCCTTCTCTTAAGCAATATTTTAGGGGGAAAGAGAATTTCCGGCCTTTGTCCCGTGAGATGGATAGTTTTGTGGCGCAATAAGGCTATTGCTTTTTAAAGTGGTTCAGGCTGACATTTTCAGGATGTCGCATTCTCTTCTTGGCTAGCAGCGGGTTAGGTCTGTGTGTAGGTCTTCGTCTGTGTTGATACTGGAGAAGCAAGTTCTTGAGCAAAATTTGACGACTGTTTAAATCCTTCGTCTTTCCTAAATGTCACCTTCTATCTTGGTTTGCAACGTCAGAAATCAAGCTTCCAGCGTTTTATAATCCACTCCTCCCCCATTTTGTTCTCTTATAGAGGGCGGCAGAGAGCGAGTTAAGTGTTGTAGGAAGGCTCTGGTTCCTGGGAATGCAGCCACCTTAAGAGCAGACTTGGCACGGTCATCTCGCACTGTGTCCGACAGTGGAGCCCTCCATTGCCACGGGCAGCAGCCTGGGCTCCCACAGTACTTAGGGAACGGCACAGATCTGCACGTTATGGCCAGCACTCCTCAGCTCAGCCCGACAAAGGAGGCGGAGAGGCCTGGCTGGCTGGGGGAGAGACTGTGGAGGGAGTGACAGCAGGTGTTTGCATGATGCTCTTGTTTTGCGCCTGCTCTGCAGCGTTTCATTTATGTCCTTAACTGTATAAGAGCTAACCTTTGCCTGAGTCAGGATATCCAGGCTTAGCCTGGCAGGGTGACAATTCTCTTTACTGTACCGTGAGTGTATATATTTTTTAACCCCGTAGACAGAAAAATGTAACTTTCTGGTTTATTCTATGTAAGAGGCATTATTTTTAGTGCCAGACAATCTAAAATCTAGACTGCAATCAGCTGTCAAGTCTGAGCCCTATGACTGAACAGGGTTTTCTGAGCATCCTGCTCTATCTAAACTCCTGACCCTCCCCCCAAACCGAGACTCCTCCCCTCCTCCAACCTTGGGCTTTAACCTCAGGTTATTTTTGTAAATTCCTTTAACGAATGACAACTAGGGAGAGAGAGAGAAAAAAAAATAACAAACAGGATTTCCTAGAGGATTGATATTCCTCTTCCCTGTGCATTCCAACTGTGTGTATGATTACCTAGTCTCTGAGGCGGTGTCCTATCACAAATCTCTTAACTAGGGTATTATAGCACATTTCTAGGAAGATTTTGCTTTTCTTGAATCCAGCCACGTTTCCACCCTCAAGTCCCCCATTTTCTCTTAGGAAGGGTCTATGAGGCAATAGAGCCTCTTCCTTCCCTTCTGCTTGCTACCATGCTGACAAGAGGAAAGAATGACAATCCCCTTCTCTAGTATTGGCTCCAAGAAAGGCAGTCTTGTGCAGGATGCTCTGCAATCACTCTCTTCCTCCAGAAAAATTTTGTAGCTGGGGAGTAGCACCCTTTAAAGATTCTGGGATACAATGATATTTACCTGGGTGGCTTAAATGGCCTTCTACAGTAAAAAGAATAATGCCTAATGATAAGAAAAACAGAAAGAAAGAAAAAATAAGTCAAACTACTCTGTTGGCCACAGAGATTATTCTTGCCTTTCTGATCCAAGGAAATCTTCCCTATCATAAGTAATTTGAAAAAAGCCATGATTGGAAAAATGTCTTTCTTCCCCAACAAAGCAACCAGTCCAGTAAGGCCTTTGGACCTTACAGACATCTGCAGAGTGTGCCCTCAGCTGGTGTTTGGCAATGATAATGTAATAGTGCCAGGTCACAGAGACAGATAAGGTAGCAGAGTATCCTCACTGGACACTGTGGCTGGGGTTGGTTTAGCACACAAGTGGCTCTTATCATTTGTCTTCAGAACTGTAAAACATCAGAAAGATCATTCAGCCCACAAGAAAGCATATTCTACCCAGGAAAGCAATTTACCAGTGTCGCTTCAAATTGTCCTGGGGAAAAGACAATGTGCTTGACACTTGGTAGTAAACAGAGCATGACTGTTAGTCATGCCTCCCTGAATCCCTCCTCAGCCAGGCCACTTGCTGGCTGCGAGTCCAGCCCATTAACTAACCTTCTCTGACCCTCAGCTTTCCTTGTATAGTAGGGCTATAGCTATTGATGCTTTGTAAGAGTGCTGTAATGTATTTTAATGGCTGGAATTGGTTGTAGTTATTCTTCTAAGTGGACTTCCCTGGTGGCTCAGACAGTAAAAGCATCTGCCTACAATGCGGGAGACCCGGGTTCAATCCCTGGGTTGGGAAGATCCCCTGGAGAAGGGAATGGCAACCCATTCCAATATTCTTCTAAGTATTGTCCCAAAGGGCCACTGTGAGTTGTGGGGAAAATCTATAGTACTGCTCAACTTTGTTGAAACAATAAAATAAATGTAAACTGGAAGTAGACTACCTCATTGAAACCTGGAATGCTACCACTAAATTGCCTGGCATAAAGTTTGTTGCCCACATCATTTTAGTTTGAATTGATTGGCTCCATTACAAAAGCTACTTCAGAGGTAAGGCTTGGTTAACTTCCTAATACAGCAGGCACCTGCCTAATATCAAGAAATGTGAAGGCTTAGGACTTCTCTAGCAGTCCTGTGGTAAGACTCTGCACCTTTCACTGAAGGGGGCATGGGTTTGATCCCTGGTTGGGGAACTAAGATGCCATGTGGTGTGGCCAAAAAAAGTGAATTCTACTTTTATTCTGTTGTCTTTGGCAAATGCTTCACCACTCCCTGTCCCTTCTCATCTCCTTTATTTTCTGCAGATGAGTCAGAGTATTGAGATTATGTTCATTGTACTTTTCTTCCTTGGGGTCCTTACCTAAGAAGAAGCTACTTAGGATCTTTCTCAAGTCATCTCAAACACAGATGCTACATTAGAGTCACCTAGGAAGCCTTCAAAAATCCTAATCCCCAATTCACAACATATACCAAATTTATGCAGAATCTCTGGGAGAGGAGTCCCAGGAAGCAGTATTTAAAACAGTTCCCAAGGTGATTTCAGTGTGCAGCAAAAATTGAGAACCACTACTCTGTAAGTTAAATACACTGCTGATGTAGATTATATTTTTCTTAAACTGTTCAAGTTATATTGCATACATGTTGCTGGAAAGGAGCCCTTTACATTAGCATGTTTATCAGATTAGTCAGCTGATACTTTGGCTCTAAGGTGATAAAATAGCTAGGCATCTTTCAGTGTGATAGCAAAGCCATCATAAGACTTGAACAGTGGAAAAACACAGACAGAAATAGTCTGGGAAGGGCAATGGAGAGAGATGTAGATGAAGATTAGGGGAACAAAAGGAAGGAGTTTGGTGGACGATCTGAAGACATTTCAAAATGCTGTGCAAGCAAAAAATTTTATAAAATGGTAATCCTGGTACAGGTAGAGATACTGAGAAGTATACACTGCTGGAAAAAATGTAAATTTTAACAACTTTTTTGATGGCAGTTTGGCAGTGTCCATGGGAAGCTGTGGAAGATTTATTCTTTGACCCAACAATCCCTCTGGATGAATTCACGCAATTATGCATATAGTCAAAGCTATAGCTATAAAGATAGAAACATTTCGTAGGTACAGTAATCTTTTTAAACTAGTCCAAAATCACTGCCATTTATGAAATATATGAGAGAACATTCAGCAACGTTTCTTTTCTTTTTTTTTTTATTTCAGTGTATTTTAAAAAATTTAAGAACTATAAGAGACTATGTAAATATGGTAAACCCATATTTTGGAAACTATGCAGTCAAACAATTAAGTTGTAAAAATAAAGTTTAATGATGTACAAGTGATTTATACTGAGCTTTAAGCGAGAAAATGTTACAAAAAGCATATATGCCATTATACCATTTGAAATATCTATACATCAAAACAGATAGCTTTATAAATCTACATATAGATGTATAGAAAAAGCCGGACATAATTTAAAATATAGTGATTTTTTTTCTGGGCCAGAAGACTATATCTTCAGGTTTCTTATCTGTATAGTCTAGTTTTTCTGCAAGGATCATGAAATAAGAAATTAATTAAAAACTTTTTTAGTAGTAGGTTTTCTACTTCTAAAGTGGAATTGAAATGCACATACATATCAATGGGATTAGTATTTTAGTAATTGTTCTGTGAAGAAAATAATTTTATTTTCCTTTCTATTTTGGCTGTGCCATGTGGCTTGTGGGATCTGACCAAAGATGGAACTCCAGCCATGGCACTGAGGTACTGAAAGCTCTGAGTCCTAACCACTGGGCCACTAGGGAATTCCCTAAAATAGATTTCTTCAAAAAAGGCATCCTGGATCCTTTGACTGCTATCATGATAGCAGGTTTCATGTGCAGTCACTTAGATGTAACAGATTGAAAGCTTAGTGTGTGAGTCTGACCCACAGAAATTGCGGCTTAGTATGATAAAGAAGCTATGCTCGTGTATAGCTATTAAAAAGGCAAGAGCTGACAAGTTTTACAGAAGAGGTACAGTTACAGGAGCTCATAGGAGGGAGTGGTTTTGTGCAGTTTAGAGGGGGTGGTAAAGATGATGACTGAAGGTAATAATGGGCCAGAGCATGACTTCTTACCTCAATCACCTCTTAACTTTCTAGTTCTTACCCTACATATCCTTTCAGTGACATAGTGTAAAAGAGAGATTATTGAAGCTGATATTTCTGCTGAATGCTTCCCCTGTTTCTTATAAATGACAGTGATTTTGGACTAGTTGAGCAAGGTTTTTCATCCTGTAAAATGTCCTCAAATTTGCTGAAATCGAACGTGATCTCACCTGAATTCTCTGTGCATGATGTGCCTTTGGGCTGTGTGGGTATGCTTTAAATGACAGCTCAGCTGGATGTCATGCAGAACTCCAACTTGGTAACCTTCTTCATGAGCATTCATGAACTGGAATGTTTACTCCTAAATTTAACTTTAAAACATTAGTGTATAATAAGTTTTGCTTATTGCCTTCTAGACTTGCCTTGACACATATTTTTTCATGTAAATTACAGATTTCGCTCACTGAGCACAGTAATTTTTAGCTGATTTAGTGAAATTTTCTTCAAACACACCTGGCAGCAGAATGGCTTTAAGAATAGCTTGAGGGTACAATATTTAATTAGTATTACGTTCTGGCAAGTGAGCAAAATGAGGTGGTCTCCGTAGACAGAACCTGCTGGTGGATCCAATCAAATATTAAAGTCAGGTTGATTCAACTACAAGTGTGTAAGATAATGCCTAATTTGTAGTTCTCCTTTTAATTCTTTATTTTTTAAACTTTTTATTTTGTATTGAGGTTTAGCCAGTTTCCTTTTTACTTTTCCTAAAACTCTACAAATATGGCTCTGAGCACAGAAATGCCAACCTTATTACTTTATTTTAGTGTGATATCCTATTGCTAACATGTGGCCTGAGCTTGATATGAAAACATTTCTGAGGTGTGAAAGTGTAATAATCGTTCTTAACCATCCTATTAATGCACAATTAGTTCTTTTAAATTAGTAAGTATATGTTTACTTTTACTGACAAATGAAACTATACGGTAACTGTCTACCATTTATTTTCTCCTTCATTTATGTTTATAAAGAAAGACGTGTAATTAAATTTCATGGTGACAGGCCTATCTTCCCTACCTAGTCTAAGATGTGTCATAGTATGAAATTTTAAGTCTTTTAGTGTTTCCAAAATAAAATCGATATCCTAGCTTAATATCCTATCCTTAATAAAGTTAAAATTCTGAAGTCATCATTAATTCAATGAACAACAATGCTAGGAGTTGATGAAACAGTAAAACACATGTCTAATCTTTGCGAGTTTACAGTCCAGTGAAGGAGATAAGTCTACTGACAGTTACAGAATGTGATGTGGCTTGAATGATAGAAGAAGAATTATGATAGAGGCATTTATGGGTTGCTGCCTTAAAAAGGACACCTAATGTTAACCTGTGGAGAAGGAAATAGCAACCCACTCCAATATTCTTGCCTGGGAAATCCCACGGACAGAGGAGCCTGGCGGGCTACAGTCCATGGGGTCACAAAGAGTCGGACGTGACCGAGCAACTAAATAACAACAGTTTTGACCTTGGCATCAGGAGCAGATGTTTCCCTTTCACACTGATATCAGCTCTGAATTATCAAGGCTGAGTGAGCATTTACAGTAAAGGAAGAAAGTCGCTCAGTCATGTCCGACTCTTTGCAACCTCATGGACTGTAGCCTGCCAGGCTCCTCTGATCATGGGATTTTCCAGGCAAGGATACTGGATGGGTTGCCATTTCCTTCTCCACGGTATCTTTCTGACCCAGGGATCGAACCTGGGTGTCCCACACTGCAGGCAGACTCTTTACCATCTGAGCCACCAGAGAAGCCCATTTACAGTAAAAATAACGTCTATTAAGCATATCCTGAGCATTTACTCTGTGCCAAATACTGTGCTGTGTGCTTTACATACAGTTCATTTAGTTTGTGCTATTATTCTATGAGATAGGTATTCTTATTTTCCTTATTTAACAAAGGAGGAAACTGAACTCTAAAGAAAAGTAACTTGCTTTTTGATAACAAAGCTTGTAAGAGGTGGAGCCTGTGTTACTGTGAGTTTAAGAGCTCAACCATTGTGCTAGGTTGACTTTCCGTAAGAGCCAGCTGAGTGAAAGAGGTGAGGAAGAGAAGAAGGAGAGAAAGGAAGGGGAAAAGGGCATCCCAGACAAAGGGAATGTTCCAGTGGGAGAGGATAGTACAAGCTAAGGCCCTAAAAGTAGTTCCGAGTGGCTGGAGTGTAAAGCTCAGAAGTCAGAGAGGTGAGGTCGAAAGGAAGCACAGGCCAGGTAATGAAGGGTTCTGTGGGCCAGGAAAGAGCCACTGAGAGGATTTTAGCAGGGAAATCACATGGTCAGATCTGTATTTGAGAACAGTTTTCTCAGTGGCAGTATAGAGACTAGAGTTTAAGAAAATAAATGAGGGCAAAAGACCACTTGAGAAGCAATTATCCAGATGAGAGGGGAGAGCATGAACTAATAAAATGGGACGGGTTTGGAGTGAGGCTGGCCAGAGTTGCTGACTACAAGAGTGAAGGAAAGAAAGGAGTCAAAGCTGACTTCTGGGACAGACTCTGCAGTAACTGGGTGAATGCTGATAACAAGCCTGATTAGAAAAAGGAGCAGGTCTGAGGGTGAAGGTCATAGAGTTTGGTACCTTGCTTCGAAGTGTCCATGGAACCAGTTTAAGGGTTGCTGCTGCTGCTAAGTCGCTTCAGTCGTGTCCGACTCTGTGCGACCCCGTAGACGGCAGCCCACCAGGCTCCCCCGTCCCTGGGATTCTCCAGGCAAGAACACTGGAGTGGGTTGCCATTTCCTTCTCCATTAGTTTAAGGGTTAGCTGTTCATAAATAGTTTGCATATATAAGACCAGAATTTGGGGGAGGGAGAGAGTGCTGAGCTTAAGATATGGGCTTGGCAGAGTCAGTGAATGGGTAATGGTGCAAGCAGTGGGAACGAATGTGTTTAGAGTGAGAGGAGGATTGGGGGATCCTACCAAGAAAACCCCAGGAGCTTACCAGTGAGAGGAAGAGAAGGCCAGCCCTAAGAGAGTGAGACCCTGAAGAACATCATTCTTTGGTTATACCTTACATTTTTATAGCACTGCAGGTTTTACAGAGGGTTTCACTTACATGATCTCATTTTATTTTTACAATAAATAACTGGCTTACATTAGTTATTCCCATTTGTCGAGTGAGGAAACAGGTTCTGAAAGGGTCAATGACCCTCCCAGGTTCACATGAGTAATAGTGGCAAAACAGGACTGGAATTAAAATTGCTAGACTCTTAATTTCGTGTTTTCACGGCTGGGCCAGGTGACTGAAAACAAAGTCCTGCATGATGGATTTGCCCATTTTTGTCTATGGTGCTGTCTCTCTATCACATACTCATAGCTGCAGGTATGCATGTGGGTATGCTCATGATAACTTTATTACGGGTACCTTGTATCCTGACTTTTTTTTGATCTCCGGCTATTAAATAAATCTACGCTGGTGTTTTCCAGTCTTTTTTCCTGTAAGAGATTTAATGACCTTTTTAAAACATGCCAGGGGAACATAGAAGAAATACTAGGGGAATTTGTAAGGACTTGAATGACAGAATTCACAGGATTCATAAAGAAAATTATACAAAGGATTCTCAAAGAGAATGCCAACTCTGATAGATTTTGAATAGTTATAAAAAATGCTTTTAAGTTTTTACTTCTATAAAACACCTAACTTTCAGTGTCTTATAGCTCATCTGTAACCCGTTAGCAGTCTACCTGTTGGCTGCTAATGGAACAGCATGCAAACTGTAAGGAAGCTCTCTTTGCTATAGTTTGTATTCTCAGTCACTCGGTCACGTCCAACTCTTTGCTGCTACATGGACTGTAGCCTGCCAGGCTCCTCTGTCCACTGAATTTTCCAGGCAAGAATACTGGAGTGGGTTGCCATGCTCTCCTCCAGGGGATCTTCCCAACCCCAGGTAATGAACTGGCATCTTTTGTGTTTCCTGTATTGGCAGGCAGATTCTTTACCACTGCACCACCTGGGAAGCCCTATAGTTTGTAAGTATTTAAATACATGTATATTGCTACTAAATACAGAGAGATTGTCCCCAGGTGGCATGTACCTAGGGTAGCCTCAAAGTTGCATGTACCTAGGGTAGCCTCAAAACTTTATTCAAACCATGCCATGTCTGAGAGTAATAGGAGTTGCTATTAATAATCATGGCAGGACAACCATTTTAAACCAGAACTATTCCCAGACGAGTTTGGACATATGCCCAGCCTGCATTTATGTGACGTGCATTCATCAGCATAATCAACTCAAAGTTATGGAGTGATTGCTGTGCTCCCTGCTCTGCTCAGAGTTTACTGTTAATCCTCCAGGGAACCAGCTCCCACCCCTCACACCAGGTGGCATTCCTGTTCTCTAGGATAGTGGCAGAATGAAAGCACTAAGTTCTTTGGCACTTAGGGCCTGCTCCAAACTGGTACCACTCTGCTGAATTTAGCCTCACAGTGTCCCCATGACCATCGTGACACCTCTCCTCCTGTCTTCACCTCTGCCTCCCATGCCCTCCCACCCTCTTACTTTAGCTAACACCCCACACATCTTTCAACACCCACTCAAAGATCATTTCTTTTGGAAACTTCCCCTCTTTCTCCAGTCAACCTTCATCTCTCTCTCCTTCATATTCTGCTAGCATTTTGTTTCTCTTTTATGGCCCTTGTATGTTTCCTAATGTTGATATTTCTTTACATACAAACTCCCCACCAAGTCATAAGCTTCCTCACCCATCATAGACATAATTTTTCTCTTACTATTTTAGTATTTTTGTTTTTTGGGTTTTTGAGTGGGAAGAGGGGTTTGAAGATAATGTGTGATAGAGGAAGTAAGAATTCACAGTTCTGCTTTCTTTCAGTCTTCCCTGTTACTTCATTTGCCCCAAACATCAGAACTGGTGCTTTCTTGTGCTTCTGACTCTGAACTTATCCCAAAATGGCTTTTTGTTGTTCTTTGCGATTTTTTTTTGGTTTGTTTTTTGCAAGCCTTGCTGTTTTCTGGGTTTCTGATTTTGTCAGAATATTTTTCTAGATTTATGGTTGTTTTTAAATTTGTAATGAATCATGTGTTTCTAGCTAAATGTTAGTTATATTACAGGCCACCTCCTTAAAAGATAACTGAAAAATTCCCACATTCATTTGGTATCATTCTCTTTTTCTCTTTTCCTCCAGAATGGATAATTGATGAATGCCCCATGAGAAATTAATTTGACCGACACTCTTCTGTGCCACCTGTCCTATAATATTGTCCCTGCCCTGGGACACAAATTACCTTTTTCTTGACCATTCTGAAGTCTACTTTCCTAAAACACAAGATGTTTACTTCACTGTTCCTACTTTATGCATCAGTTCTAAAAATAGAGTCACTCTATCCCAAGGTTTCAGTCACTTCCATTTTATGGCTGTTGGAGAGAAGCAAGTCCAGAGGAGCCGTAATCCCTGCTTCCTTGATTTGCTTCACAAGACAAATCAATTTTGCTTTTAAAAGATGATTGACTTTTAATAGAATAAGATTACTGGTAGGTGCCTGCATAATAA
This sequence comes from Tragelaphus eurycerus, assembly GCA_935064755.1. Lineage (NCBI taxonomy): Eukaryota > Metazoa > Chordata > Mammalia > Artiodactyla > Bovidae > Tragelaphus > Tragelaphus eurycerus. The sequence goes on from CAKXYN010000107.1 coordinate 743,463, forward strand.
TAGATACATTTATTGAATAATAAACACAGTCACCTTGTGAAATAGTAGTTAATGTCCTCAGTTAAGGGAGATAGAAACTCAGTGAGGTTGAGTGGTTCACAGACATGGGACTGACTGGGAGTCTGGCTGTGAACCTGGTCTGCTGGATTCCATAGCCCTTTCAGCTGTCCTCCACAGCTTCCTGTTACATTGTTCAGTCTCTTTTTTCCCTTCTTATTCCACCCACAAATCTGTTGTGTAAATCCACATTGAAAAAGCATCTCGTGGGCAAGGAGCCTGCTATGTGCTGTTTACGAATTTTAGTCCTAGAGGGTTTTAGTATATGTTATACATTGAAAAGTGTTCATTGGTAAATAAGACTAGGAAATGCTGAATTAAACAGAGTTAATCAGCATTTCTTTTTTAATGGTGAAACATTTCAGAATCCCTATCATACTGACATGTATTTTGAATTTAAAGAAAGAATATTTAATTGAGTCCCATATTTAATTGACTATCAATCCTTATTTGAACCTCATGGTACTGAAGGTATATTTACAGAATTTGGGGGCCCATTTTCATAGTGTTCTAGAGCATGGATTTGGGGGTCAGGGAGACTTGTGCTCAAATCTCAACTTGAGCTATACTAGCTGTGTGATTATGACCTTGTATTTAACCTATGAGTGTTTCCAGATCTAGTAAGTGGTCACAATACTTAGCTCCTGAAGTTATTTTGAAGGTTGCAAATGATAATGTATACAAAGCTTTATTGTTTGTCATCATCCCACAGTAGTTAATATGTAAAACACTTGGAATAATAACCCATAACAAAATAAATATGTTTGGTCCTAGTCTGATTTTTGGCAGTCGTCTGCAGTATACTCCAATAGTAGTGTGCAGTTTTTTATTTTTTAATTTTCACCTTTATTCTTGTCAATCTGCTAATGCTCTCAAATTCATGGATTTCTATTCAACTGTAAATCATTTTTATCTAGCCTGCTGTTGGCTCCTGCTATAGGGCTTAAATCATAGCTTTAAGCAACAGTTAGAACTGGACATGGAACAACAGACTGGTTCCAAACAGGAAAAAGAGTATGTCAAGGCTGTATATTGTCACCCTGTTTATTTAACTTATATGCAGCGTACATCATGAGAAACGCTGGACTGGAAGAAACACAAGCTGGAATCAAGATTGCTGGGAGAAATATCAATAACCTCAGATATGCAGATGACACCACCCTTAAGGCAGAAAGTGAAGAGGAACTAAAAAGCCTCTTGATGAAAGTGAAAGTGGAGAGTGAAAAGGTTGGCTTAAAGCTCAATATTCAGAAAACAAAGATCATGGCATCTGGTCCCATCACTTCATGGGAAATAGATGGGGAAACAGTGGAAACAGTGTCAGACTTTATTTTTCTGGGCTCCAAAATCACTGCAGATGGTGACTGCAGCTATGAAATTAAAAGACGCTTACTCCTTGGAAGGAAAGTTATGACCAACCTAGATAGCATATTCAAAAGCAGAGACATTACTTTGCCAACAAAGGTTCGCCTAGTCAAGGCTATGGTCTTTGCTGTGGTCATGTATGGATGTGAGAGCTGGACTGTGAAGAAGGCTGAGTGCCGAAGAATTGATGCTTTTGAACTGTGGTGTTGGAGACTCTTGAGAGTCCTTTGGACTGCGAGGAGATCCAACCAGTCTATTCTGAAGGAGATCAGCCCTGGGTGTTCTTTGGAAGGAATGATGCTAAAGCTGAAACTGCAGTACTTTGGCCACCTCATGTGAAGAGTTGACTCATTGGAAAAGACTCTGATGCTGGGAGGGATTAGGTGCAAGAGGAGAAGGGGACGACAGAGGATGAGATGGCTGGATGGCATCACTGACTCGATGGATGTGAGTCTGGGTGAACTCCAGGAGTTGGTGATGGACAGGGAGGCCTGGCGTGCTGTGATTCATGGGGTTGCAAAGAGTAGGACACGACTGAGCGACTGATCTGATCTGATCTGATCTGAGTCATGAGAGTAATTGGGCAAGTTCCTTAAACTCTTAAGTAACTTAAAACTTAAAAGGTTTAGTTTCCTTATCTATAAAAGTGGAATAATGACAGTGCTTCCCTCAAGGCTTGTTGTTTTTATTGTTCAGTTGCTAAGTTGTGTCCAATTCTTTGCAACCCCATCAACTGCAGCATGCCAGGCTTCTCGGTCCTTCACGCTCTCCCAGAGTTTGCTCAAACTATGTTCATTGAGTTGGTGATGTCATCCAATCATTTCATCCTCTTCTTCTCCTTGTGCCCTCAGTCTTTCCCAGCATCAGGGTCTTTCCCAAAGAGTCAGCTCTTTGCATCACGTGGCCAAAGTATTAGAGCTTCAGCTTCAGCATCAGTCCTTCTAATAAATATTCAAGGTTGATATCCTTTAGGATTGACTGGTTTGATCTCCTTGCTATCCAAGGGACTCTCAGAAGTCTTCTCCACATCATTCAAAAGCATCAGTTCTTCAGTGCTCAGCCTTCTTAATGGTCCAACTCCCACATCCATTCATGACTACTGGAAAAACCATAGCTTTGACTATCTGGACCTTTGTCAGCAAAGTGATGTCTCTGCTTCTTAATATGCTATCTAGATTTGTCATAGCTTTTCTTCTAAGGAGCAACTGTCTTTTAATTTTGTGGCTGCAGTCACCATCTTCAGTGATTTTGGAGCCCAAGAAAATAAAATCTGTCACTGTTTTCATTTTTCCCCCACCTATGTGTCATGAAGTGATGGGATCGGACGCCATGGACGCCATGATCTTAGTTTTTTGAATGTTGGGTTTTAAGCTAGGTTTTTGAGTCTTCTCTTTCATCATCATCAAGAGGTTCTTTAGTTCTTTGTTTTCTGCCATTAGAATGATATCATCTGCATATCTGAGGATGTTGATATTTCTCCTGGCAGTCTTGATTCCATCTTGTGATTTATCCAGCCCAGCATTTCACATGACGTTCTCTGCATATAAGTTAAATAAGCAGGGTGACAATATACAGCCTTGACATACTTCTTTCCCAATTTTGAACCAGTTCATTGTTCCATGTCTGGTTCTAACTGTTGCTTCTTGACCTGCATACAGGTTTCTCAGGAGGCAAGTAAGGTGGTCTGGTATTCTCATCTCTTTAAGAATTTTCCACAGTTTCTTGTGATCCACACTCTCAAAGGCTTTAGTGTAGTCAGTGAAGCAGAAGTAGATGCTTTTTGGAATTCCCCTGCTTTTTCTATGATAAATGTGATTGTGTATGTAACATTCTGAGCATAGCAATTGGTATATAGTAAGAACGAAAAACCTCTTCGTAGTTAAAATTTTGGAGTCTATGGGCTTAGTTTGCTGATGTTCTACTTGGATATGTGAGTCATCATCATAGAGGTAACATATACCATCTAATCATTTCACATATTAACTCAATCTTTATAACAACCCTGTGTTGTTATTAAAGGTCAACACATTGATATTATTGTGTTAATATTATTGTTATTATTCCTATATTAAAAATGTAGAGATTATTCCTATATTAAAAATGTAGAGATTGAGGCACAGAGAGGTTAAGTAACTTGCCCATATTACACTCCTAGAGCCAGAATGCTAATTCAAGTGTTCTGGCTTTGAAGTTACTACTCTAAAAGCTGAAGAAATTGCGTGTCTTTTAGACCATTACTGTCTTATGTCAAAGATCTTTATCAGACTCTGCCAAGATATCCGTTGGCTTTAGCATAATATGTGTCACCTGAAAAGAGTTCCTTAGACTTTAAGAATCTAAGGTACAGTTGGTGACATGACATTTTGTTACATAAATAAAAGTGCTTTACTTGAATTCTGTCCTGATGTGAGCCATCTGACACTTGGAAGATAGTAAAGAAGCACTTGCAAGCAGGGTTGATACTTTCCTAAACAAAGGACTTTGAATTTGCTCGAATGATTGCCATCTTTTGGGCTCAGAGATCTGACCTATAAAGTTGGAAAATATGACTTTGACCTTTAAAGTTACTAAAGGCAGATGTCTTCAGCTTGACCACCATAATAAAAGAAATTCACCATGACCTCTATCATTGGTTTAATTGAGTAATCAGTAAATGTCAGGCTCTGGGGTTATAGCAATTCACAAAACAAACAGCATTTGGCCTTCCTGGAGTTAAAACCCTAAGCCAAAAATAAATAGCAAGTAATATAAAGGAATGGAGCAGGAAATGGCAACCCACTCCAATATACTTGCCTGGGAAATCTCATGGACAGAAGAACCAGTCCATTGGGTTGCAAAAATTCGAACATAACTTAGCAACTAAAACAACACCAATATAAAGGAAATATAGGAAATATGGAGAGACTTATTGGCAGGTCAATGTAATTGAAATTCCCTAAAGACCTGAAATCCCTAAGGAAACAGAGTTGAATAAGAGAGTGGTTTTAGCGTTGGTGAGAAGAAGTGGAGCCAACAAAGGAGACAGAGCAGTCATGGAACAAAGGAAAACTGGGGAAACAGTGTCAAAGAAACCAAAACCCACAAAGGCTCCAGCAGGAGGGGGTGGTCAACTGTGTCAGATTTTTCTGAGAAATGAGAAATCTGAGGATGGAATCAAGCCCTTTCATTAGGCATCCTGGTGGACCTTTTAGTGGATCAGCCACAAAACGTACTTTCAGGCAACAATGGCTTTTACATTTCAGTGTCTCAACCTTTAGCCTCTTTGTTGGAATGATTTCAAGGATGTCTGCCAAAAATAATGTTTTGACTTTGGCAGTGTTGTTACTGAGCTATCACTTATGACAGAAAACAGCCAAAAACTCCTTCATAGCTTGTAATTAAAAGAACCTGACATGAAGTTTACCAATGGATATTACTGAGGTGCTGAACAGGTTTATATATAAATATATAAAAATTATCAATATATAACTACTAGTAGTACATTCGGAGAAGGCGATGGCACCCCACTCCAGTACTCTTGCCTGGCAAATCCTATGGACAGAGGAGCCTGGTAGGCTGCAGTCCATGGGGTCATGAAGAGTCGGACACGACTGAAGTGACTTAGCAGCAGTAGCAGCACATTAAAGAAGTAAATGTATATTTGAAAATAAAAAATATATTTAGAAAACTAAGAAACAAGAGGAAATAAAAAGCCAAGAAGCTCTTCTTCCTCAAATGGCTGTCTTTAAATTTGTGTCGGTTGATTCAACTATGTGGAAACGTTTTAAAATCTGGACTCTTATAGACTAAGTAGCTTTTCCTGTCTGCTTTCCAATGAGGGTCACACCAGGTGATTTCCTGGCTCCCTAAAAGCATGTTTTTGGGGAAATCTTAGAATTTTTGCTTAAAAAGTTGGACTTTCATTTGATTGTTGTCAGTGGTTAAATGTCTTCTACCATTATCTTCCCCATCCCCATTTTTTGTTTTTGTTATTTTATTTCCATTTTCAGATTTCAGAGAACCTGAAACAATCCTGGGTAGCATGTTTTAAGTTCTATATACTTGTGATCCTTAAAGGTGTCTCCTTAACGATTGGTTCCTGTGGTTTTTAGTGCATGTGGGAGAGCTGGGTTTCCTTAAGGTCTTTTGTAACCACTGAAATGATGCTTAATATATAGTGTTATGCTCTGTTACACTTCTTCCTCTTTCTGTTTATGGAGGAAAATGGTGCATTTTGCTTTCTCTAAAGTGCCAGTATGCTTTCAGCAATTTATTGATCACTCAGGAGGTGTCACACACTGTAGAGACCTTGAGGTGCTCACATTTCTAGTTTGGAAAAACCAAGGAAACACTTCCAACAAGGCCTACTAAGTGCTATGGTTCGTGGTTCTTAGTGGGTGCTGTGGGAGCCCAGCAGAGAAGCCTGTGTGTGTGTGCCAGGGGGGACTCAGGCAGAGGATCCCAGAGGGAGTATGGGCTCAGCTGAGTCTGGAAGGATGAAAAGAAGCACATCACACACATGTGGAAAGAAGGGCATTCCAGGAAAAGAAAACAGCAGGTGCAAATCCCTGAGATGGGACAGCATGGACACATACCCAGGAGTTATTTCTTTTGTATTTCAGAGAGCTATGAAACTTGTAAAGGAGATCTTTGCATAACTAGGACATAGGTGGAACTAGTCTCAGTCTTGTGTCGTTAAGATATATTTCACTGTTTTTTTTTTTTTTTTTTTTTATTTTGCTTAACTTTACAATATTGTATTGCTTTTGCCATACATCAAAATGAATCCACCACAAGTATACATGTGTTCCCCATCCTGAACGCTCCTCCCTCCTCCCTCCCCATACCATCCCTCGGGGTCGTCCCAGTGCACCAGCCCCAGGCATCTGTTATCAGGCATTGTACCTGGACTGGCGACTCGTTTCAGATATGATATTATACATATTTCAATGCTATTCTCCCAAATCATCCCACCCTCTCCCGTTCCCAAAGTCCAAAAGACTGTTCTATACATCAGTGTCTCTTTTGCTGTCTCGTAAACAGGGTTATTGTTACCATCTTTCTAAATTCCATATATATGCATTAGTATACTGTATTTGTGTTTTTCTTTCTGGCTTACTTCACTCTGTATAATAGGCTCCAGTTCCATCCACCTCATTAGAACTGATTCAAATGTATTCTTTTTAATGGCTGAGTAATACTCCATTGTGTATATGTACCACAGCTTTCTTTATCCATTCATCTGCGGATGGACATCTAGGTTGTTTCCAAGTCCTGGCTATTGTAAACAGTGCTGCTATGAACATTGGGGTACACCTGTCTCTTTCAATTCTGGTTTTCTCAGTGTGCATGCCCAGCAGTGGGACTGCTGGATCATAAGGCAGTTCTATTCCCAGTTTTTTGAGGAATCTCCATACTCTTCTCCATAGTGGCTGTACTAGTTTGCATTCCCACCAACAGTGTAAGAGGGTTCCCTTTTCTCCACACCCTCTCCAGCATTTATTGCTTGTGGACTTTTGGATTGCAGCCATTCTGACTGGCGTGTAATGGTACCTCATAGTGATTTTGATTTGCATTTCTCTGATAATGAGTGATGTTGAGCATCTTTTCATGTGTTTGTTAGCCATCTGTATGTCTTCTTTGGAGAAATGTCTATTTAGTTCTTTGGCCCATTTTTTGATTGGGTCATTTATTTTTCTGGAATTGAGCTGTAGGAGTTGCTTGTATATTTTTGAGATTAGTTGTTTGTTTGTTGCTTCATTTGCTATTATTTTCTCCCATTCTGAAGGCTGTCTTTTCACCTTGCTTATAGTTTCCTTTGTTGTGCAGAAGCTTTTTAAGTTTAATTAGGTCTCATTTGTTTATTTTTGATTTTATTTCCAATATTCTGGGAGGTGGGTCATAGAGGATCCTGCTGTGATGTATGTCAGAGAGTGTTTTGCCTATGTTTTCCTCTAGGAGTTTTATGGTTTCTGGTCTTACATTTAGATCTTTAATCCATTTTGAGTTTATTTTTGTGTATGGTGTTAGAAAGTGTTCTAGTTTCATTCTTTTACAAATGTTTGACCAGTTTTCCCAGCACCACTTGTTAAAGAAATTGTCTTTAATCCATCGTATATTCTTGCCTCCTTTGTCAAAGATAAGGTGTCCATATGTGCGTGGATTTATCTCTGGGCTTTCTATGTTGTTCCATTGATCTATATTTCTGTCTTTGTGCCAGTACCACACTGTCTTGATGACTGTGGCTTTGTAGTAGAGCCTGAAGTCAGGCAGGTTGATTCCTCCAGTTCCATTCTTCTTTCTCAAGATTGCTTTGGCTATTCGAGGTTTTTTTGTATTTCCATACAAATTGAGAAATTATTTGTTCTAGCTCTGTGAAGAATACCGTTGGTAGCTTGATGGGGATTGCATTGAATCTATAAATTGCTTTGGGTAGTATACTCATTTTCACTATATTGATTCTACCAATCCATGAACATGGTATATTTCTCCATCTATTTCACTGTTTTAATTATGGTAACTTTAAGTAAGCCAATATGATAATGAAAACATACAACCAATATATGATTTTTCAGGAATATGTACTACTTGGTGAAATAAGCTTTAAACTACTTATTAAAAATATTCTGTGTTACAGACTAGTAGAATAACATTTAAATTCTAGTGGCCAAATACATAATTTGATTGAAAAACAATTTGTCTTTCTACTGTTGTTTGGTTTTAGATGCTTTTTGCCTTAGACCAACCTAAAGAAATTTTTGTTTTTCTTGTTATATTCCTAAAGTGCTGCTTCAGAAAGTATTTCTTTGCTTAAAGTTTGAAAGAAACACTGCAGTTGTTGGCAGCTGTGGTGCCTTATGAGAAGAGAACTTCTTGTATGTTCATCAAACAGGTTAGGTGTCTGTGATTGGAAACCTCTTGTTTTAAACACCCAGTCTAGTTTCTCTCTCACCCCTATTTTCCTCTCTTGTTCTACCCTGATTTTTCCCTCCATGGAACATATTGCTATTGGCGATTGTTTCTTTTATTCCTTCTAAGTAATTTCTCCCTCTAAGTAATGGTCTCCCCTGCTAGCTTGGAAGCTTTGCAAGGGGAGGAAGGAAGTCTGTGGGCTTCCCTGCTGTGTACCCAGCTCCTAAAAGTACCTGGCAGAAGATAAATACTCTCGTAATTGCTAAGTGAATTGATGATAAATAATTCAAAGCCCCTGGACAGCTTCCACAATAAAGAGGATTGGTGATAAAAACCAGACAGGAAATTTTCCCTGTACATCCTACTTCTCAAATAAGGCATCATCATCAATAGGACCAACCAGTAAAATGTGCTTGCTTTTGCCCAGGATTCCTATTTCCTGTCCATGAAGAGCCCAAATAGGAAATGATAAGGAGTAAAGTTCCTAAGAAAGCAGGAATTTGAAGCAACTGTGAAAGAAAGTATAGTCAGCAATATAAGCCATTCATTCAGCAGTTATGTTGTTCAATTGATAAGTGGTGTCTGACTTTTTGTGACCCCGAACTGCAGCATGCCAGGCTTCCTTGTCCTTCACTACTTTCCGGAGTTTGCTCAAATTTATATCCATTGAATAGGTGATGCTACCTAGCCATCTTATCCTCTATCACCCCCGTTCCCTTTTGCCTTCAGTCTTTCCTGGCATCAGGGTCTTTGCATCCGGTGGTCAAAGATTTGGAGCTTCAGCCTGAGTCCTTCCAGTGAATATTCAGGGTTGATTTCCTTTAGGATTGACTGGTTTGATCTCCTTGCAGTCCCGGGGGCTCTCAAGAGTCTTCTGGATGCCATGATCTTAGTTTTTTGAATGATGAGTTTAAAGTAGTTTTTTCACTCTCCTCTTTTGCCCTCATCAAGAGGCTCTTTAGTTACTCTTCACTTTCTGCCGTTAGAGTGGTATCATCAGCAATTATACTGAGCACTAATTATGTACCAGGCATAATAATAGACCAAGGGGGACAAAGATGGAGACCTTGAAACTCATAATTACAATACAGCAAGTGTCAAAGATAGAAACTTGAACCAGGTCCTAGACAGCATTGAGGCAGGAGCAACTGTCTGAGAAGTGAGTTGGACAAGGTGTCACAGAGGAGGGGGACATTTGAGATGGTCACTGAAGGAGGAACTGGAATTTGGTAAAGCAGGAGAAAATTCTGTTAGAAGATGGAGCCCTGCAGTTCAGCTTTCTGTACCTTTGAGGAAAGTAAATACTACGTGGGCAAGACAGGCAAGTTGTACAGGCAGAGGTGTGTACTGGTCAGTGGTGTGTAGGAATGAGTAAGTAAAAGGTTGTTTGAGCAGTAGGTAGATGTCAGAGGGTGGAGAATGTAATCTCTGACTATCACAGCCACTGAACTTTTTTTTCTCCCTAGAAGCATATTTCCTTTAGTAGATTGGAGGACTGAATTATTTTATGTAGCATGAGGTACATAATTATGCTATAAAAATTTCAAAAATAGAAAAATTTACCTACAGTCTCCCTGTAACACCATAAAGAAACTTTCATTAGGAAAAAAAAAACTTGACAAGTAAAATATTTTTGCAAAACGCATACAGCTGGTAAGCAGCTCAGAAGGAATTTAGACTTGTTTGTTTTTATTTCAGTCCTTTGGTCTTTGCAATCTGCTATGCTGCCCTTCAAAGGGAAATATAGGAGCTTGTTAACAAAGTTCCTGTTCCTCCAGGTATCTTCCTCTAAGCTTTAATCTAATGATGATGCCTTGCTTATACTCAGAACACTTGTCTAAAATATTTTTTAAGAAATTTCATTTCAAGTCATTTCATGAGACGCATGTGAATGTCCATCTTATTACTTTATAGTCTCATCTTGTTTATGAATGAAATGTGATCCTCAGCTTCATCACACGTCTTGTTATCTAGAGGAACTTTGGCTTTACCAGAAATAAAATCCAACTTCAAGGAAAGAGGATTTGCCCCCATTAAGGGTATGAAGGAGTGACTCAAAGTCTCTGAAAGTAGTTGTAAAAAGTATTTTTGGTCAGTTAAATTACATATGTGAACTCCTTACTTCTTTGCAAGGGTTAGATTTACATGCTATGGAAGCTGCTTTGGTTTTCAGTTTATGTGAGGACTGTCAGCTTCCACTCCTGTTGGAATTATGGGATCTGCATGTCCAGAACACCTGTGAGTTATCACCAGATGTTTAACTCATCTGTCAACTTCAATAATCCTATCTGACTGAGTGTTCTAAACCTTTTTGATATTTATTGACAAAGCTTCCTAAATCATTCTAATGAAGAAGATTTTTAGCTAACTTTGGGATGCTTCAGAGGTCCATGAAATATTCCAAAGAGAGATATTACACTAATTAGATTCATTTTGTACACAGAATTATATGGGGAGTGTTGTCAAGTGAGTAATAAGTCTTGGGTTGTATTGCACGGTGGACTAACCTTGTGGCTCAGCTGGTAAAGAATCTGCTTGCAATGTGGGAGATCTGGGTTCGATCCCTGGGTTGGGATGATCCCCGGAGAAGGGAAAGGCTACCAACTCCAGTATTCTGGCCTGGAGAATTCCATGGACTGTATAGTCCATGGGGTTGCAAAGAGTCAGACATGACTGAGTGACTTTCACTTTCACAACTTCAAGGAGAAGGGCCAGTGACCCTTAGCACAGTACTGGGCACAGATCATTTTAACACCCAGTTATAAATAGCTGGATGTCACCTCCTGGCATCCTTGGGATGGGAGGGCCAAGAAGGAGGTAGCATTAAGGCAGTTTGGACCTCCTTTTATACTAATATATCATATCATATTAGAGTCTCTTAAACATACTTTCCTTTTATCCTCTTACTCTAACCCAGTTAACTGTCTCAGAAAAATTAGTCTTTACCCCCCATTTTTTTGGTGATCCCTCAAGAATGACCATAATTACTGCTAACAAGACTGTAGTCAAGGAGAAGGAAATCTGTATGGCTTTAAGGGAAAAAGAATTTTTTAATTTGAAGTATAAAAGAAAATGCACTGGTCATAGCAAATACCCTCTTCCAACAACACAAGAGAAGACTCTATACATGGACATCACCAGACGGTCTACACCGAAATCAGATCGACTATATTCTTTGCAGCCAAAGATGGAGAAGCTCTATACAATCAGCAAAAACAAGACCAGGAGCTGACTGTGGCTCAGACCATGAGCTCCTTATTGCCAAATTCAGACTTAAATTGAAGAAAGTAGGGAAAACCACTAGACCATTCAGATATGACCTAAATCAAATCCCTTATGATTATACAGTGGAAGTGAGAAATAGATTTAAGGGCCTAGATCTGATAGATAGAGTGCCTGATGAACTATGGAATGAGGTTCGTGATATTGTACAAGAGACAGCGATCAAGACCATCCCCATGGAAAAGAAATGCAAAAAAGCAAAATGGCTGTCTGGGGAGGCCTTACAAATAGCTGTGAAAAGAAGAGAAGCGAAAAGCAAAGGAGAAAAGGAAAGATATAAACATCTGAATGCAGAATTCCAAAGAATAGCAAGAAGACATAAGAAAGCCTTCTTCAGCGATCAATGCAAAGAAATAGAGGAAAACAACAGAATGGGAAAGACTAGGGATCTCTTCAAGAAAATCAGAGATACCAAAGGAACATTTCATGCAAAGATGGGCTCGATAAAGGATAGAAATTGTATGGACCTAACAGAAGCAGAAGATATTAAAAAGAGGTGGCAAGAATACACAGAAGAACTGTACAAAAAATATCTTCACGACCCAGATAATCATGATGGTGTGATCACTGACCTAGAGCCAGACATCCTGGAATGTGAAGTCAAGTGGGCCTTAGAAAGCATCACTACGAACAAAGCTAGTGGAGGTGATGGAATTCCAGTGGAGCTATTCCAAATCCTGAAAGATGATGCTGTGAAAGTGCTCCGCTCAATATACCAGCAAAGTTGGAAAACTCAGCAGTGGCCACAGAACTGGAAAAGGTCAGTTTTCATCCCAATCCCAAAGAAAGGCAATGCCAAAGAATGCTCAAACTACCACACAATTGCACTCATCTCACATGCTAGTAAAGTAATGCTCAAAATTCTCCAAGCCAGGCTTCAGCAATATGTGAACTGTGAACTTCCTGATGTTCAAGCTGGTTTTAGAAAAGGCATTGGAACCAGAGATCAAATTGCCAACATCCTCTGGATCATGGAAAAAGCAAGAGAGTTCCAGAAAAACATCTATTTCTGCTTTATTGACTATGCCAAAGCCTTTGAGTGTGTGGATCACAATAGACTGTGCAAAATTCTGAAAGAAATGGGAATACCAGACCACCTGATCTGCCTCTTGAGAAATTTGTATGCAGGTCAGGAAGCAACAGTTAGAACTGGACATGGAACAACAGACTGGTTCCAAATAGGAAAAGGCTGTACGTCAAGGCTGTATATTGTCACCCTGCTTATTAAACATATGCAGAGTACATCATGAGAAACACTGGGCTGGAAGAAGCACAAGCTGGAATCAAGATTCCCCAGAGAAATATCAATAACCTCAGATATGCAGATGACACCACCCTTATGGCAGAAAGTGAAGAGGAACTAAAAAGCCTCTCGATGAAAGTGAAAGATGAGAGTGAAGAAGTTGGTTTAAAGCTCAACATTCAGAAAACGAAGATCATGGCATCTGGTCCCATCACTTCATGGCAAATAGATGGGGAAACAGTGGAAACAGTGTTAGACTTTATTTTTCTAGGCTCCAAAATCACTGCAGATGGTGACTGCAGCCATGAAATTAAAAGACACTTACTCCTTGGAAGGAAAGTTATGACCAGCCTAGATAGCATATTCAAAAGCAGAGACATTACTTTGCCAACAAAGGTTCGCCTAGTCAAGGCTGTGGTCTTTCCTGTGGTCATGTATGGATGTGAGAGCTGGACTGTGAAGAAGGCTAAGTGCCGAAGAATTGATGCTTTTGAACTGTGGTGTTGGAGAAGACTCTTGAGAGTCCCTTGGACTGCAAAGAGATCCAACCAGTCCATTGTGAAGGAGATCAGCCCTGGGATTTCTTTGGAAGGAATGATGCTAAAGCTGAAACTCCAGTATTTTGGCCACCTCATGCGAAGAGTTGACTCATTGGAGAAAACTCTGATGCTGGGAGGGATTGGGGGCAGGAGGAGAAGGGGACGACAGAGGATGAGATGGCTGGATGGCATCACTGACTCGATGGATGTGAATCTGAGTGACCTCCGGGAGTTGGTGATGGACAGCGAGGCCTGGCGTCCTGTGATTCATGGGGTAGCGAAGAGTCGGACACGACTGAGGGACTGATCTGATCTGATCTGATAGTTGATTTACAGTATTGTGTTAGTTTCAGGTGTACAGCAAAGTGATTTAGTTATGCATATTTTTTCAGATTATTTTCGATTATAAGTTATTATAAAAAATTAAATATAGTTCACTGTGTTATATAATAAACCCTTGTTGCTAACCTTTTTTTTAATAGTAGTTTGTGTCTGTTAATCCCATATTCCTATTTTTATCCTTCCCCAACTCCCTTTCCCCTTTAGTCACCATAAATTTGTTTGCTGTGTCTGTGAGTCTGTTTCTGTTTTGTATATACATTTATTTGTATTGTTTTTTAGATTCAATATAAGTGATATCATATATTTGTCTTTGTCTGACTTACTTAGTGTGATATTTTCTAGGTCCATCCATATTTCCAGAGATGGCAATATTTCTTTCTTTTTATTGTTGAGTAATATTCCACTGTATATATAGGGAAAATAATTTTTAAAAAGAGACAAGTGCATCAGCCTGTACAGTCCTTGGGAGGATCCAGAGCTCTCATTCAGATTCTCCATAATCCCATTGTCACTACTTTCTACTTAAACTACTATGTGTCACTGCAATTTAAAACATGAAATGAAACCAAAAAAGTCGACCATATCTATTTTCATGCCTTAATTTTGTTATTATTGTCCAAGTTTTGGAATAGGACATTGTCTGTATAAAAAAAAAAAAAAGTGATCTGACTTTGAAACAGCAAGCTTATGAACTACAGATTCACATGCAGATATGTTATTTTTGGCCCATACTGCTTATTAAACATTTAAAACTTCATTGCCAACACCCAAAATTAAAAATATCTCACAAAATAATCTGCACTTCCTAGTTTCTTGAAAAATCAGATCATCTGATAACACTGGGCCAGAGTTGCCACATCACACGGTCACCTGGGGAGGCCCACAGCTTCTTCCTTATTCAGGGCATTGTTTTTCCAGTTTGCCACAAACCTCCCCACTTCCTGATATATTACATCTGTTTTACTCATTTGTGTGCACTGTCTTGACCCCTGAAGACACGAGTTCATGACCTTTTTTTCTACAGTTAACACTCATTTAATGTTTCATGTAGTTAACAAATATTTTTCATTTTGCACAAGTGTTCCAAAAGGTTCCCATGCTTGAATGGTTCAGAATCTATGTCTTGGGGAAACAAGACATAATTTACACAGCCAGTAAAATCATATGGATGGATAAACCTAGAGGTGTCAGGAGGCAATAAGTATACATAGGTACTTTTCAAATGGGCAGTGGAGTTAACAAGAGCTGTAAGCTTAGAGAAGGACTGGATCGACCTTGAGAGGGTTAAGATCAAAGATGTATCTTGAAGAATGCATGAGAATTAACATTGCAGGCAGGCGAGTGGAAGGGGAAAGAGGAAGAAAAGAATATAAAATATGAACAAAAGCAAGTTGGTAAGAATGAACAGTTAGGGGAGCTGTAAGTAAGCCTGAGAGTTTGGTTGGATAAAGGAGCTGTTAAGCAGACTTTGGGCTGCCCCTCATCAGCGAATACTATCTGACATCCATTCTTTAATTCTTCCCATCATTGTCTATTCACTTTACAATTGTTCTGGAAATGCCCATAGCAAAAGTCGCAAGCAGCTTGTGCAAACACTTGGCCCATCTCTCTTTATGCAAAGCACATTTTCCACTTTTTAAAAACTCCTTCTTTGTGTTATTGCTTCTTAGCTCTCTCTCCCTCAAGAAAAAATGGACAGGAGACCTTGATTTTTAGCCTAGTAAGGTCTCTAGCATCAACTAGGAAAACTTGGAGAAAATGAAAAGGAAGTGTGAATAGGAAAGAGGGGTAGTTTGGCAAGCACCAGCAAGTTTTAGGAGAGACCCAGGTTTACCTAACTCTTTCACCTAAGAGACTAAGACCCTTATCTGGAGAGCCACCTTCAAATCGCCTCAAATCGTCAAATGCAGAACATTATGTTCTGCACTTGTTCCTCTAATTCCCTGTAACCCCTGGGAAGGATCTTTAGGATGGCTTTACAGGCCTGTGTCCCAGTGTTCAGTGTTGCATAAAGTTGTATAACTGAGGAAACCCAGCACAGTCCTATATTGAATGGATGTAGGATAAAAATGAAATAATATGGGACTTTGCTCTTGGTTAAGAGCAAAGTGGTTAAGACTCCACATTCCCAATGCAGAGGGCCTGGGTTGGATATCAGTTCAGCTTTGATTGTAAAACAAAGGGGTTGGACTAGGCAATTCTTCCCAAATCAGTTTTTAAGGAAATTTAACAGATATGAAAAAATGAAGGTGGCGCTAGTGGTAAGGAATCCGCCTGCCCATGCAGGAAACAAAAGAGATGGGTTCAATCACTGGATTGCAAAGATGCTTTGGAGTAAGAAATGGCACCCTACTCTGGTATTCTTGCCTGGAGAATTCCATGGAGAGAGGATCCTGACAGGCTACAGTCCATGGGGTTGCACTAAGTTGGACATGACTGAGCACAGCATGCAACACAGCACGATAATGTCATAATAAGTTCACATTGTATTTTAATGAAAAACCTGAGCCTTTCTTAAGTCCACCCATGTTTCTAAATGCTTCAGTTGGGTTTTGTTTTGTTTTTATCCTTTGGTTTTCTTTCTCCTCTTCAACCTGTGTCCCTTCTTACTTCTCTGAGTCATCAGATACTTCGGAGTGGAGATCCTGGGCTCATTGTGTTTGTCTTCCTCTTCCTCCTCCCACCTCTTTGTCCCTGAGTCCTCAGCCTCTAAGGTCCATGCCTGTCCCTCCATTTTACCTGTGTTCTCTTGGATCTTGACAAGTAAGAGTTTACAGATGTCATTATGCTTGTTGCCAAAGATTGAAATTCTTTCAAATTTAGCTTCTATCTGATCTTGTTGCTTCTGCAGCTTTTTGAGGGGAATGACTCAGCTTTTCAGAGTGAGTCAAGCTCCCACTGAAGTCATTTTTAGGCTTTGGTACATTCTCTTCCAGGACCTGAGGCTCCTTTACTAAGTGACCAGCACACTGTCATTCACCATCATGCACTGGGCATCATGTCACTGCCTCCTTCACCATCTGGCTCGGCTCCGAGGGCCCCTAGTTCCCCGAATCTGTGATGTTAGAGAAGTGGCCAAGGGGAGGGATGGCTCCTGTGGGGGCCCAGCTGCAGGGAAAGAAACTGGTCCAAGCCTGGAAGGGGCTGGAGGACTGGAAGAGGGCAAGCTTGTGACCAGATCTCCTGCACAAAGGAGGCAGGGAAATAGAAGTCTCTCCTGTTCAGCAACTTTGAAGCAGCCGTTAGGCCTGCTCCTCATCCATTCATCTCTGTGCACTAGCTGCTCGAATATGCAGATGTCTTCAAATGGGTTTCTACTCTCAAAGAGTTGATGGGGGAGCAGGATACAAATCAAACCTCACATTGAGAGAGGAGAGGCTCAGAAATGGAGATACGTTCAAGCTACATGTTGACATGCAGTGTGACACACGGAGTGCAAAGAAATCAGTTCTGTGCCAAGGGTGGAAGGGGAGCAGACTTTAGAGAGGAGGTGTCTTGAAGGATAAGGAAGGGTTCAGGGGAAGGGATCATTCAAGCCTGAGGGAGGCCAGTGTGGGCCAGATGTTCCTCTATGGCTTGTCATTTGCAAGCCCTGCCCTTGGCAGCACTATCCAGGGCTTTCAAACATTGCAAAGAAAATCAGTCACAACAAAAACTGCCTGATGAGAGACTGTTGCACACTTTGAATATAGTATGTGTGCATGGTAAATCACTTCAATTATGTCCGTCTGTTTGCGACCTTATGGACTGCAGCCTGCTGGGCTCTTCTGTCCATGGGATTCTCCACGCGAGAATACTGGAGTGGGTTGCCATTTTCTTCTCCAGGGGGTCTTCCCAACCCAGAGATCAAACCCATATCTCTGAAGTCTCCTGCATTGGCAGGCAGATTCTTTACCACCAGCACCACCTGGGAAGCCCTCAAGCACATAGTATCAGTTCAGTTCAGTCACTCAGTAGTGTCCAACTCTTTGCGACTCCATGAGTTTACCAACTCCTGGAGTTTACCCAAACTCATGTCCATCAACTTGGTGATGCCATCCAGCCATCTCATCCTCTGTTGTCCCCTTCTCCTCCTGCCCTCAATCCCTCCCAGCATCAGAGTCTTTTCCAATGAGTCAACTCTTCGCATGAGGTGGCCAAAATATTGGAGTTACAGCTTCAACATCAGTCCTACCAATGAACACCCAGGACTGATCTCCTTTAGGATGGACTGGTTGGATCTCCTTGCAGTCCAAGGGACTCTCAAGAGTCTTCTCCAACACCACAGTTCAAAAACATCAATTCTTCGGCCCTCAGCTTTCTTCACAGTCCAACTCTCACATCCATACATGACCACTGGAAAAACCATAGCCTTGACTAGATGGACATTTGTTGGCAAAATAGTGTCTCTGCTTTTGAATATGCTATCTAGGTTGGTCATAACTTTCCTTCCAAGGAGTAAGCATCTTTTAATTTCATGGCTGCAATCACCATCTACAGTGATTTTGGAACCCCCAAAATAGTCTGACACTGTTTCCACTGTTTCCCCGTCTATTTGCCATGAAGTGATGGGACCAGATGCCATGATCTTCATTTTCTGAATGTTGAGCTTTAAACCAACTTCTTCATTCTCATTTTTCACTTTCATCAAGAGGCTTTTTAGTTCCTCTTCACTTTCTGCCATAAGGGTGGTGTCATCTGCATATCTGAGGTTATTGATATTTCTCCCAGCAATCTTGATTCCAGCTTGTGCTTTTTCCAGCCCAGTGTTTCTCATGATGTACTCTGCATATAAGTTTAATAAGCAGGGTGATAATATACAGCCTTGACGTATTCCTTTCCCAATTTGGAACCAGTCTGTTGTTCCATGTCCAGTTCTAACTGTTGCTTCCTGACCTGCATACAAATTTCTCAAGAGGCAGATCAGGTGGTCTGGTATTCCCATCTCTTTCAGAATTTTGCACAGTCTATTGTGATCCACACAGTCAAAGGCTTTGGCATAGTCAATAAAGCAGAAATAGATGTTTTTCTGGAACTCTCTTGCTTTTTCCATGATCCAGTGGATGTTAGCAATTTGATCTCTGGTTCCTCTGCCTTTTCTAAAACCAGCTTGAACATCAGGAAGTTCACAGTTCACATATTGCTGAAGCCTGGCTTGGAGAATTTTCAGCATTACTTTACTAGCGTGTGAGATGAGTGCAATTGTGCAGTAGTTTGAGCATTGTTTGAGTATTGTTTGGCATTGCCTTTCTTTGGGATTGGAAAGAAAACTGACCTTTTCCAGTTCTGTGGTCATTGTAGAGTTTTCCAAATTTGCTGGCATATTGAGTGCAGCAGTTTCACAGCATCATCTTTCAGGATTTGAAGTAGCTCCACTGGAATTCCATCACCTCCACTAGCTTTGTTCGTAGTGATGCTTTCTAAGGCCCACTTGACTTCACATTCCAGGATGTCTGGCTCTATAGGCAATTCTAATGTGCAGAAGAACTACTTGGAGACGTTCCTGGGTCCTACTCCCAGAGGTAGGCCACAAGAATTTGTGCTCAGATGCTGCCAGTCTAGGGAACACCTTTTGTGTAATCTCGGACTAGACAACTTGCCTGATTATGTAATGAGGATAATAGAGATAAAGGCAAAAGAACCAGTTCTCAATGACCTTCTCTTAAAAATAAGTGTATTAAAAAATTTTTATTAAAGTATAGTTGATATACAATGTTGTGTTAGTTATAGGTGTAAAGCAAAATGAATCAGTTATATATATATACTTTTGTGTCAGGAAGCTTCCTGTGTGCTGTTTTGGATCTGTCAGGAATTCTCTGTTCCTTATTAATTCCTGAATATTCAGGAATTAAGAGAGACAAGCCTCTCCCAGGACTGAGGAATCCAGGCATTTCCTTCATTAATGTTTCTATATGGTGATAAATACCCTCTTCCTTCTTGTGAACCATATAGTAAAAGTGATTGTTTACAACTCTCTCTCTTTAATATGGATCGCCTATGTTTTTTTTTTATTTAACTTTACAATATTGTATTGGTTTTGCCATACATCAAAATGAATCCACCACAGGTATACATGTGTTCCCCATCCTGAACCCTCCCCCCTCCTCCCTCCCCATACCATCCCTCTGGGTCGTCCCAGTGCACCAGCCCCAGGCATCCGTTATCAGGCATCAAACCTGGACTGGCAACTCATTTCAAATATGATATTATACATATTTCAATGCCATTCTCCCAAATCATCCCACCCTCTCCATCTTCCAGAGTCCAAAAGACTGTTCTATACATCAGTGTCTCTTTTGCTGTCTCGTATACAGAGTTATCAATTCTTCGGTGCTCAGCCTTCTTCACAGTCCAGCTCTCACATCCATACATGACCACAGGAAAGACCATAGCCTTGACTAGGCGAACCTTTGTTGGCAAAGTAATGTCTCTGCTTTTGAATATGCTATCTAGGTTGGTCATAACTTTCCTTCCAAGGAGTAAGCGTCTTTTAATTTCATGGCTGCAGTCACAATCTGCAGTGATTTTGGAGCCCAGAAAAACAAAGTCTGACACTGTTTCCACTGTTTCCCCATCTATTTCCCATGCAGTGATGGGACCAGATGCCATGATCTTCGTTTTCTGAATGTTGAGCTTTAAGCCAACCTTTTCACTTTCCACTTTCACCTTCATCAAGAGGCTTTTTAGCCCCTCCTCACTTTCTGCCATAAGAGTGGTGTCATCTGCATATCTGAGGTTATTGATATTTCTCCCGGCAATCTTGATTCCAACTTGTGTTTCTTCCAGTCCAGCATTTCTCATGATGTACTCTGCATATAAGTTAAATAAACATGGTGACAATATACAGCCTTGACGTACTCCTTTTCCTATTTGGAACCAGTCTGTTGTTCCATGACCAGTTCTAACTGTTGCTTCCTGACCTGCATACAGATTTCTTAAGAGGCAGATCAGGTAGTCTGGTATTCCCATCTCTTTCAGAATTTTCCATAGTTTATTGTGATCCACACAGTAGAAGGGGACGACAGAGGATGAGATGGCTGGATGGCATCACTGACTTGATGGATGCGAGTCTGGGTGACCTCCGGGACCTGGTGATGGACAGGGAGGCCTGGCGTGCTGCAGTTCATGGGGTCCCAAAGAGTCGGACACGACTGAGCGACTGATCTGATCTGATCTGATCTGATACAGAGTTATTGTTATCATCTTTCTATATTCCATATATATGCATTAGTATACTGTATTGGTGTTTTTCTTTCTGGCTTACTTCACTCTGTATAATAGGCTCCAGTTTCATCCACCTCATTAGAACTGACTCAAATGCATTCTTTTTAATGGTGAGTAATACTCCATTGTGTATATGTACCACTGCTTTCTTATCCATTCATCTACTGATGGACATCTAGGTTGCTTCCATGTCCTGGCTATTATAAAGAGTGCTGCGATGAACATTGGGGTAAACATGCCCAGCAGTGGGATTGCTGGATCATATGGCAGTTCTATTCCCAGTTTTTTGAGGAATCTCCATACTTTTCTCCAAAGTGGCTGTACTAGTTTGCATTCCCCCCAACAGTGTAAGAGGGTTCCCTTTTCTCCACACCCTCTCCAACATTTATCGCTTGTAGACTTAGGATAGCAGCCATTCTGACTGACGTGAAATGGTACCTCATAGTGGTTTTGATTTGCATTTCTCTGATAATGAGTGATGTTGAGCATCTTTTCATGTGTTTGTTAGCCATCTGTATGTCTTCTTTGGAGAAATGTCTATTTAGTTCTTTGGCCCATTTTTTGATTGGGTCATTTATTTTTCTGGAATTGAGCTGTAGGAGTTGCTTGTATATTTTTTGAGATTAGTTGTCAGTTGCTTCATTTGCTATTATTTTCTCGCATTCTGTAGGCTGTCTTTTCACCTTGCTTATAGTTTCCTTTGTTGTGCAGAAGCTTTTAAGTTTAATTAAGTCCCATTTGTTTATTTTTTATTTTATTTCCAATATTCTGGGAGGTGGGTCATAGAGGATCCTGCTGTGATGTATGTCAGAGAGTGTTTTGCCTATGTTCTCCTTTAGGAGTTTTATGGTTTCTGGTCTTACATTTAGATCTTTAATCCATTTTGTGTTTGTTTTTGTGTATGGTGTTAGAAAGTGTTCTAGTTTCATTCTTTTGCAAGTGTTTGACCAGTTTTCCAAGCACCACTTGTTAAAGAGATTGTCTTTAATCCATTGTATATTCTTGCCTCCTTTGTCAAAGAAAAGGTGTCCATATATGCGGGGATTTATCTCTGGGCTTTCTATTTTGTTCCATTGATCTATATTTCTGTCTTTGTGCCAGTACCATACTGTCTTGATGACTGTGGCTTTGTAGTAGAGCCTGAAGTCGGACAGGTTGATTCCTCCAGTTCCATTCTTCTTTCTCAAGATTGCTTTGGCTATTAAAGGTTTTTTGTATTTCCATATAAACTGTGAAATTATTTGTTCTAGCTCTGTGAAGAATACCATTGGTAGCTTGATAGGGATTGCATTGAATCTATAAATTGCTTTGGGTAGTATATTCATTTTCACTATATTGATTCTACCAATCCATGAACATGGTATATTTCTCCATCTATTAGTGTCCTCTTTGATTTCTTTCACCAGTGTTTTATAGTTTTCTATATATAGGTCTTTAGTTTCTTTAGCTAGATATATTCCTAGGTATTTTATTCTTTTTCTCATTATTAGTGTATAGGAATGCAAGGGATTTCTGTGTGTTGATTTTATATCCTACAACATTACTATATTCATTTATCAGTTCTAGTAATTTTCTGGTGGAGTCTTTAGGGTTTTCTATGTAGAGGATTATGTCATCTGCAAACAGTGAGAGTTTTACTTCTTCTTTTCCAATTTGGATTCCTTTTATTTCTTTTTCTGCTCTGATTGCTGTGGCCAAAACTTCCAAAACTATGTTGAATAGTAATGGTGAGAGTGGGCACCCTTGTCTTGTTCCTGACTTTAGAGGAAATGCTTTCAATTTTTCACCATTGAGGATAATGTTTGCTATGGGTTTGTCATATATAGCTTTTATTATGTTGAGGTATGTTCCTTTGCCAACAAAGATTTGTCTAGTCAAGGCTATGGTCTTTTCTGTGGTCATGTATGGATGTGAGAGCTGGACTGTGAAGAAGGCTGAGCGCTGAAGAATTGATGCTTTTGAACTGTGGTGTTGGAGAAGACTCTTGAGAGTGCCTTGGACTGCAAGGAGATCCAACCAGTCCATTCTGAAGGAGATCAGCCCTGGGATTTCTTTGGAAGGAATGATGCTAAAGCTGAAACTCCAATATTTTGGCCACCTCATGCGAAGAGTTGACTCATTGGAGAAGACTCTGATGCTGGGAGGGATCGGGGGCAGGAGGAGTAGGGGACGACAGAGGATGAGATGGCTGGATGGCATCACTGACTCGATGGATGTGAGTCTGAGTGACCTCCGGGAGTTGGTGATGGACAGGGAGGCCTGGCATGCTGCAGTTCATGGGGTCGCAAAGAGTCGGACACAACTGAGCAACTGATCTGATCTGATCTGATCTGATGTTCCTTCTATTCCTGCTTTCTGGAGAGTTTTTATCATAAATGGATGTTGAATTTTGTCAAAGGCTTTCTCTGCATCTATTGAGATAATCATATGGTTTTTATTTTTCAATTTGTTAATGTGGTATATTACATTGATTGATTTGCGGATATTGAAGAATCCTTGCATCCCTGGGATAAAGCCCATTTTGTCATGGTGTATGATCTTTTTAGTGTGTTGTTGGATTCTGATTGCTAAAATTTTGTTAAGGATTTTTGCATGTATGTTCATCAGTGATATTGGCCTGTAGTTTTCTTTTTTTGTGGCATCTTCACCAGGTTTTGGTATTAGGATGATGGTGGCCTCATAGAATGAGTTTGGAAGTTTGCCTTCTGCAATTTTCTGGAAGAGTTTGAGTAGGATAGGTGTTAGCTCTTCTCTAAATTTTTGGTAGAATTCAGCTGTGAAGCCGTCTGGACCTGGGCTTTTATTTGCTGGAAGATTTCTGATTACAGTTTCAATTTCCGTGCTTGTGATGAGTCTGTTAAGATATTCTATTTTTTCCTGATCCAGTTTTGGAAAGTTGTACTTTTCTAAGAATTAGTCCATTTCTTCCATGTTGTCCATTTTATTGGCATATAATTGCTGATAGTAAGTAGTCTCTTATGATCCTTTGTATTTCTTTGTTGTCTGTGGTGATCTCTCCATTTTCATTTCTAATTTTATTGATTTGATTTTTCTCCCTTTGTTTCCTGATGAGTCTGGCTAATGGTTTGTCAATTTTATTTACCCTTTCAAAGAACCAGCTTTTGGCTTTGATGATTTTTGCTATGGTCTCTTTTGTTTCTTTTGCATTTATTTCTGCCCTAATTTTTAAGATTTCTTTCCTTCTACTAGCCTTGGGATTCTTCATTTCTTCCTTTTCTAGTTGCTTTAGGTGTAGAGTTAGGTTATTTATTTGACTTTTTTCTTGTTTCTTGAGGTATGCCTGTATTGCTATGAACTTTCCCCTTAGGACTGCTTTTACAGTGTCCCACAGGTTTTGGGTTGTTGTGTTTTCATTTTCATTCGTTTCTATGCAAATTTTGATTTCTTTTTTGATTTCTTCCGTGATTTGTTGGTTATTCAGCAGTGTGTTGTTCAGCCTCCATATGTTGGAATTTTTAATAGTTTTTCTCCTGTTATTGAGATCTAATCTTACTGCATTGTGGTCAGAAAAGATGCTTGGAATAATTTCAATTTTTCTGAATTTACCAAGGCTAGATTTATGGCCCAGGATGTGATCTATCCTGGAGAAGGTTCCGTGTGTGCTTGAGAAAAAGGTGAAATTCATTGTTTGGGGATGAAATGTCCTATAGATATCAATTAGGTCTAACTGGTCTATTGTATCATTTAAAGTTTGTGTTTCCTTGTTAATTTTCTGTTTAGTTGATCTATCCATTGGTGTGAGTGGGGCATTATCTTGATGTATGGCAAAAGCAATACAATATTGTAAAGTCAAGAAAAAAAAAAAAAGAACAAAGGAATGAACGAATAAATGTTTTTATAAATAAAAAAAAATAAAGTCTCCCACTATTATTGTGTTATTGTTAATTTCTCCTTTCATACTTGTTAGTATTTGTCTTACATATTGCGGTGCTCCTATGTTGGGTGCATATATATTTATAATTGTTATATCTTCTTCTTGGATTGGTCCTTTGATCATTATGTAGTGACCTTCTTTGTCTCTTTTCACAGCCTTTGTTTTAAAGTCTATTTTATCTGATATGAGTATTGCTACTCCTGCTTTCTTTTGGTCCCTATTTGCATGGAAAATCTTTTTCCAGCCCTTCACTTTCAGTCTGTATGTGTCCCCTGTTTTGAGGTGGATCTCTTGTAGACAACATATTTAGGGGTCCTGTTTTTGTATCCATTTGGCCAATCTCTGTCTTTTGGTTGGGGCATTCAACCCATTTACATTTAAGGTAATTATTGATAAGTATGATCCCATTGCCATTTACTTTATTGTTTTGGGTTCGAATTTATACACCCTTTTTGTGTTTCCTGTCTAGAGAATGTCCTTTAGTATTTGTTGGAGAGCTGATTTGGTGATGCTGAATTCTCTCAGCTTTTGCTTGTCTGTAAAGGTTTTGATTTCTCCTTCATATTTGAATGAGATCCTTGCTGGGTACAATAATCTGAGCTGTACGTTATTTTCTTTCATCACTTTAAGTATGTCTTGCCATTCCCACCTGGCTTGGAGAGTTTCTATTGAAAGATCAGCTGTTATCCTTATGGGAATTCCCTTGTGTGTTATTTGTTGTTTTTCCCTTGCTGCTTTTAATATTGTTCTTTGTGTTTGATCTTTGTTAATTTGATTAATATGTGTCTTGGGGTGTTTTGCCTTGGATTTATCCTGTTTGGGACTCTCTGGGTTTCTTGGACTTGAGTGATTATTTCCTTCCCCATTTTAGGGAAGTTTTCAACTATTATCTCCTCTAGTATTTTCTCATGGTCTTTCTTTTTGTCTTCTTCTTCTGGGACTCCTATGATTCGAATGTTGTAACGTTTAATATTGTCCTGGAGGTCTCTGAGATTGTCCTCATTTCTTTTAATTCTTTTTTCTCCTCTGATTCATTTATTTCTATCATTCTGTCTTCTAATTCACTAATCCTATCTTCTGCCTCTGTTATTCTACTATTTATTGCCTCCAAAGTGTTTTTGATCTCATTTATTGCATTATTCATTATATATTGACTCTTTTTTATTTCTTCTAGATCCTTGTTAAATCTTTCTTGCATCTTCTCAATGCTTTTCTCCAGGCTATTTATCTGTGATTCCATTTTGATTTCAAGATTTTGGATTAATTTCACTATCATTATTCGGAATTCTTTATCAGATAGATTCACTATTTCTTCCTCTTTTGTTTGGTTTGGTGGGCATTTATCCTGTTCCTTTACCTGCTGGGTATTCCTCTGTCTCTTCATCATGTTTAAATTGCTGAGTTTGGGTTGTCCTTACTGTATTCTGGCAGTCTGTGGAGTGCTCTTTATTGTGGTGTTTCTTCACTGTGTGTGGGTTTGTACAGGTGGCTTGTCAAGGTTTCTTCGTTAGGGAAGCTTGTGTCGGTGTTCTGGTGGATGGAGCTGGATTTATTCTCTCTGGAGTGAAATGAAGTGTCCAGTAATGAGTTATGAGATGTCTGTGGTTTTGGGGTGACTTTGGGTAGCCTGTATATTGGAGCTCAGGGCTGTGTTCCTGTATTGTTGGAGAATTTGCTTGGTATGTCTTGCCGTGGAACTTGTCCCTTGTGTGGTGCTTGGTTTCAGTGTAGGTATGGAGGCATTTGATGAGCTCCTGTCAATTAATGTTCCCTGGAGTCAGGGTTTGAACTTAAGCCTCCTGCTTCCAGTATCAGTCTTATTTTTACAGTAGTCTCAAAACTTCTCCTTCTATACAGCACCATTGATAAAACATCTAGGTTAAAGATGATAAGTTTCTCCACCGTGTCACCCTGTGAGGTTCACAGCGTTACATGGGGAAGAGAAGAGGGAGGAGGGAGTTAGAGGTGACCCGAATGAGATGTGGTGGAATCAATAGAGGAGAGAGCAGGCTAACCATTAATCATTTCCTTATGTGCACTCCACGACTGGACCGCTCAGAGATGTTCACGAAGTTATACAGAGAAAAGAGGGAGGAAGGAGACAGAGGTGGTCAGGAGGATAAAAGGAGGGAATGAAAAGGAGAGAGACAGATCCAGTCAGTCATCAGTTCCCTAAGTGTTTTCCTTCGTTTGGAACACACAGAAATTCACAGAGTTGGGTAGAGTAGAGAGGGGTTAGGGAGGAGATGCAGGCGACCTGGTGGAGAAAAAGGAGAGTCCGGAGATGGAGAGAGCAGTCAAGACAGTAATCTCGGTCCCTAGTAAAAAGTGGGTACTGAAGATTGGGTTCTTAAAGGTACAAAATTGGTAACAAATACCTAAAATCAAAAATTAAAAATCTAGAGTAGATTTTGGAGTTTCAAAAATACAATGTTAAAGAAAAGAAGAAGGAAAAGAAAGAGAGAAAGAGAAAAAAAAAAAAAAGAGTCACAAAAGTTATAAAGAAAATATAGGTACAAAATTGATAACAAGTACCAAAAAACAAAAGTTAAAAATCTAGAGTAGAGTTTGGAATTTCAACAATACAATGTTAAAGAAAAGAAAGAAAAAAAAAGGTCACAAAAGTTATAAAAAATATATATATGAAGTTTGGGGTTTTTTTTTTTAAAAAAAGGGTCTTTTATTTATTTATTTTACAAAGTAAAAGTAGGTTATAAAAGTGAAAATTAAAGGAGTAATAGAGGATTAAAAAAATTTTTTTTAATTAAAAAAAAAAGAAAGAAAGAATGATTGTAAAAATAGTAAAAATATATATAGGACTTTCTCTGATATTGTTGTGCGTATTATGGGTTCAGTTCATTTTCACCTAGTTCCTTGTTCCGGCTTAAATTTCTCAAGATCTATAGGCCCCTTCCTTTGTAGTTGGTACTAACCACGGGGTTTTTGTTTATTGCCTTTTGCTTCCACGGTGGTTCCCTCTGTTATAGCTTCTTCTGTTTGCTGGTCTCTTCAGTGTCTGATTTCCGCCCTGATACAAAGGGGGCAGTGGTGGACACCCTTTTTTTTTTTTTTTTTTTTTTTTAGGCTCACTTGTTCAGTTGCGCTGTGGGGAGGGAGGGACGCTGCAAATAAATACCACTGGCGTGTGCTCGCAGTGGCTCAGCCACACTGGGCCTGCCCCCGCTCACGACGCGTGTAGCCTCCCTGCCCACTCTGCTCAGGCTCTCTGTTTCCCCGCCGGAACCATCCGTGACCGGCCCTGGGCTGCTTGCCCCTCCCAGGTCTAAGCCGCTCAAGTTCAGGCACTCGGGTAGTCCTCAGAGGCCCAGGCTTGGTTGGGCCTGCGTTTTTGCCCTTTGCAGGTTCCAGCAGCGCAGGTGATGAGGTGTTTAGCAAGCGCAGCTTCTGCAACTTATCACCTCCCCACCGCTCGGTTTTCTAGGTGTACAGCTGGCGCACCTTCTCAGGAGGATGTTGACTGTCCAGAGCCCCAAGAAGTCTTAGTTACCAAAGATGCCTGCTTACAGTTTTGTAAATACTGTCTCTCTGGGGCTGGGATTGCCTCCCTCTGGCTCTGGCTGCCTGTCACCGGAGGGGAACGGTCTGCAGCCGGCTATCTCTGTACAGTTCTTTGTTCTGTGCACGGGCCTGGTGGTGTCTTAGGTTAGGGCTGGCTTTTCGTGTGGTGGATATCCCACAGTCTGGTTTGCTAGCCCAAATTATTTCCCTCAGGTAGCGCTCGGGATATTCAGGCCAGATCCTTACTCTAAGACGATGCAGCCTGCGCCGTGCCTCCCTGCCCAGCCCCCGCTTGCTAATGGCGGATGTAGGTGTCTGCGATGCTTCTCCGCTGGGGGGATTACCACAGGGCTCCTAATCTGTGGGTTTTAATTGTTTATTTATTTCTCCTCCCTGCTATGTTGCTCTCTGTGCTTCCCAGGCTTGGCACAGACTCGGCAGTGAGAATGTTTCCTGGTGTTTGGAAACTTCTTTCTTTTTAAGATTCCCTTCCCTGGACAGAGGTCCGTCCCTCCCTCTTTTGTCTTTTTTTTTTTTTTTTGTCTTTTATATTTTTTCCTACCTCCTTTAGAAGACAATGGGTTGCTTTTCTGGGTGCCTGATGTCCTCTGCCGGCATTCAGAAGTTGTTTTGTGGAATTTACTCGATGTTTAAATGTTCTTTTGATGAATTTGTGGAGGAGAAAGTGTTCTCCCTGTCCTATTCCTCCGCCATCTTAGCTCTTCCCCCCTATGAATCGCCTATGTTTTGTAAGTCTGGAATTTTAATCTTTACCTTTGCTGAGAATAACTACCTTGTAAGACAGTATATATGCCCACACCATGTTGATTAAAACACCTTTGCTCCATCAGAGCTCTGGTCCCTGTGTCTTTCTTCTTCTTTCTTTCTTTCTCTCTCTCTCTCTCTCTCTCCCTCTCTCTCTTTTTCAGGCTGATCCCCTGGAGTGATGAGGCTCTCTGAGTTCAGTTTCTTGCCTGGGCTTCTAAGACCCTCTCGAGAAGGTGCTCTGGGCCTTCACCCCATCGAGAGGGCGCCTGAGGCTTTAACAGAGTAAGGCTTTTATTGGCTTTCTGTGTAAACCAAGAAATATCGGCCTCTTTCTCTCCTTTACTTTCTTGTTGTCGACTCCAGACCACAAAGTTCCAGTTCATTAAAGGACCTCAACACTTTGTATTATTGTTAAAGCTGTTGAAGTGTGAGCTGATTAAAATGTCATTTATTCTCAAAGCATTCCAAAGCAGCTGATAGGGAGGACCATCAGCTTTCCAGTTGAGACAAACTTCTTTAAATTATTTTTTTTTACAAAAAGAATTCTCTTTGACACAAAAAGTAGAAGGACATACTTTAAAATATAAATTAAATATATTGTGACCTTGCTACCTCTAAGGAACAAAGTTGCCTTAAGGCATTCTATTGATTATTAAGCTTTTTTGTGTATTCCAGCTTCACCCTGCTGCTGCTACTGCTGCTAAGTCGCTTCAGTCGTGTCCGACTCTGTGCGACCCCATAGACAGCAGCCCATCAGGCTCCCCCGTCCCTGGGATTCTCCAGGCAGGAACACTGGAGTGGGTTGCCACTTCCTTCTCCAATGCATGAAAGTGAAAAGTGAAAGTGAAGTCGCTCAGTCGTGTCCGACTCTTAGCGACCCCATGGACTGCAGCCTACCAGGCTCCACCGTCCATGGGATTTTCCAGGCAAAAGTACTGGGGTGGGGTGCCACTGCCTTCCCCCAGCTTCACCCTACTCTATTATAAATAATAGATACCAGTATATTTATAGTAAATAACGTAAGGGATCGTTTTTTAGAATTAGCCATCAAAGAATAAGTATAAATTGCTATATTGTGTAAGAGTTCTCTGCTCTAGACAGTCATTCCTTCAAATGCAGTTCACAAAGAACCACATTTCCTTGAGGAAAACATAATTTAAACCATAGAGAAGTAACACTTCTTTTCAGGGAAACTGCAGTACCATCCAAGATATTGGTAGAACTACAGAGCTCCATAAATATCACTGTTGGACTCAAAGATTTGGTTATGTTCATGAACAAGATACGTAAATTAAAAATGCAGTGTGTTAAATGAGACTATATAGCAAGCAGAATATGTCTTATAACTTCTACTGTTTTTATATTATAGTTTGGATTTTGGATCTTTTTTTTTTTTTTAAGTGTATTTTTAAACCAAACAATTTACTAACCTATTGGTGTGCCAAACTCCTTTTGTCTCTTCATTTGGGCTCTATATCTTTTGTTGGGACTAGACTTTCACTTCCCTAGGATTGAAACGGGGGTGGGGGAGGAGGCTCAAGCAAGCGAGGAGGAATAGATGTTCTTTAAAAGTATCATAAAGAGAGATTCAAAGTCATATCATAGATATGGACCATTTTCCTTATGATGGGATATGTAACTTATAAATTCATGTTAGGACAGAAGTACAGTTGGTCTTTAGTTTTTGCTGTTCCTCACCTGGATCAGTTTTCTATGCTTGAAGCTCTGGATGTGGAGAGCCTACTGCACTATGCCGCTTTATATAATGGGCTTGAACACCCACAGATTTTGGTATGTACTGGAGGTGGTGGTGCTGGAATCAATCCCCTGTGGGTACTGAGGACCACTGTATAGTTATCTCATCTGTTGTACAGATATTTTGACTTAGACTTAAGAGGTTATGCATTAACCACATTAGATTGTTTTAGCTATGAATCATGAATAAAAGTTTGTGAAGAGTAAATTGTTTCAATTTCCTGAATCTGTTAAATTGAGAAGCCTCTCCTGGGGTAAAAGTAAAACCTTCATCACTGGGGAACCCCTATTCTTTCACAACAGCCCTGCCTTCTGCTGTCCTTCCTGAGCCTGGTGGTCCAGCCTGTCTCCTAATGCCTCAGGCCAACAAGTGACTGAGCTGTATTAACTTGAAATTGCTGGCTGTAGAAATTCCAATTGCTTGTAAAGCCATTGGCTTTTGCACTGATGCCAGTTTTCTTAGGCACTGTTTACCTAGGCAAACTGGTCCTGCTACCCAACCCAGCAGATCTGCTGGCAAAGAGAACTTGTAGCTGGTAGGGTGAGATAAATTTCATGACCTTCTTGCACTCTCCAGCCTGATTTTAGGCCTTTTTTATTTGTTTAGGTATTTCTCCCTGTGTGATGGGAGAAACTCAGCTTTAAACAGTGGTTTAGTTGTTGATTTTCTTCAGAGCTCTAAGTAATAACATTCAGAGGGCTAGGGCAGTCAGTTGGGCTTTTGGGTTCTAGTACTTTATCACTTGGAGTTTTATGATCCTGGGCAAGGCATTTAACATTTCTAAGTGGAGAAGGCAATGGCACCCCACTCCAGTACTCTTGCCTGGAAAATCCCATGGATGGAGGAGCCTGGTAGGCTGCAGTCCATGGGGTTGCTAAGGGTCAGACACAACTGAGCGACTTCACTTGCACTTTTCACTTTCATGCATTGGAGAAGAAAATGGCAACCCACTCCAGTGTTCTTGCCTGGAGAATCCCAGGGACGTGAGAGCCTGGTGGGCTGCTGTCTATGGGGTCGCACAGAGTCAGACATGACTGAAGCAACTTAGCAGTAGCAGCAAGCCTAAAACAAACAAACAAAAAATGTAATATCTGCTCTTCCTGTTTCACAGGTTCTTGTGAAATTCAGACAATTGAAAGTTCAAAGGATTATAAACTGTAAAGCAATATACAGAATAATTATTATAAATATTATACTTTATATATATTTTGTATTTTATATAGTATCTATTGAATTATTAAAAATTACAAAATACATATAAAGTATAATATTTATAATAATTATTCTGTATATTGCTTTACAGTTTATAATCCTTTGAACTTTCAATTGTATAAATTATACTTTATATGTATTTTGTATTTTATATAGTATCTATTGAATTATTACTTTGCCAACAAAGGTTCGCCTAGTCAAGGCTATGGTCTTTCCTGTGGTCATATATGGATGTGAGAGCTGGACTGTGAAGAAGGCTGAGCGCCGAAGAATTGATGCTTTTGAACTGTGGTGTTGGAGAAGACTCTTGAGAGTCCCTTGGACTGCAAGGAGATCCAACCGGTCCATTCTGAAGGAGATCAGCCCTGGGATTTCTTTGGAAGGAATGATGCTCAAGCTGAAACTCCAGTACTTTGGCCACCTCATGCGAAGAGTTGACTCATTGGAGAAGACTCTGATGTTGGGAGGGATTGAGGGCAGGAGGAGAAGAGGACGACAGAGGATGAGATGGCTGGATGGCATCACTGACTTGATGGATGTGAGTCTGAGTGACCTCTGGGAGTTGGTGATGGACAGGGAGGCCTGGCGTGCTGCAGTTCATGGGGTCGCAAAGAGTCGGACATGACTGAGTGACTGATCTGATCTGATTGAATTATTATAATCACATTCTCAATATACACAAAGAGATCTTAGCTTACTATAGTTAGCGTCTGAATCTAGCTCCTCTGATGTGTAGTTAATATCTATAAAAATCATTTGCCTTTTATCTTTTGGGTCTACATGCCATTTAATAAACAGTTTTTCAAAGAAATACCAAATTTTCTTCTCTGCACTTTACATAAAGCAAAAGATTAACTGAACTCATGCAGTATCCTGTGTGACACACTTGTGATGTCAGGCAGAGGGCATGAGTGGGCAAGCTCTGTACTGTCTATAGCAGAAGGAAGTTTAGGAGATTTTGTTTAGAAGTTTAATTCTTTTGTACTGTCTTGAGTCAGCTGCTATTTGGAACACTCACATGAAAACAGATACTACTTGTCCTGGCAATAAGGGAGGTTTTTGCAGCTTGTGTAGCCTCATAAAGGACATTTGTTTATGACCATGGACATGGGACACTGGAAAAAAAATTTGATCTCCAAGTCTCAGATCTTGTCTCAAGTTGCTAAAAGGCTTGAGAAAGAAACAGGCTGGTGAGGAAGAGCTGAGAAAAAAGGGGCAGATAGAGGGGCCTCCTCAGCCCTGAGGGTTCGTGGCTAGAGCTGCTGATCTTGGGAGAGTCACATATCCATTCCAAGCTTCAGTTTCCCTTTGTGTAATATGGGAAACTTAAAGGTCATTCCAGATGTAAAAATCTTCCAGTTTCATGAAGTAGGTTTGAGAATCAATTGACTAGTGAGTGACAGTCGAGGATGATGGCTGAGGTTTCCAGAGCCAGAGTGGGTTCCAGTCTAGCCCATCACTTCATGCCTATGTGACACTTTCCATGGACCACTCTTGGCCTGAGACTTCACAAGAAGAACTGTGATTTGTTGTTGTTGTTTAGTTGCTAAGTTGTTTCTGACTCTTTGTGACTCCATTTGCCTGTGTGCAAATGTCAATATGTATGAACTATTATTCCCCTCAAATTTAGAGGACTTTTGGAGCTAAGCAAGTACTTTGGCAATACAGAAATTGTCTTCTGTGCAGTAGTGAAAAATAAAAAAAAAAAAATGTTTAGGCACTGGAAAGAGACCAGCTTCTTTTTGTGCTCTCCCAGCTTGAACTGCAGTGAGAGAACAAACTGAAGGCTTTAGAGAGAAGGGGTTAGGGTGTCAGATCCCTCTGAGAGTTCTTGCCTTTCTCTCTTCTAGGTTATCTTATCAGTGAGTGGTGGTGAGGTTTTCATCAGGTTTGTTTTGTAGCTTATAAGAAAATCTTAGATGGAGGAATGAATAAATAAGAAATGTAATAGAGCAATCTCATCAGAGAACCCTACTGTTATTAATACATAATTATATTTGTGCTTCACAGGTTGGCTTAATAATTCCCTCCAGTGCTTTGCTAGAACTCTTTTGGTCCATGCCTATTCTCAGAGTGTGGTCCAGAAGGTTTATTTTATAAATGCTGACTAAAGGAAAAAAGGGAGAAAGGACAACTATAGGAAGGTTCCTTAGCCAGATGACAGTGAAAGTCACTCAGTCATGTCCACCTCTTTGGGATCCCATAGACTGTACAGTCCATGGAATGCTCTAAGCCAGAATACTGGAGTGGGTAGCCTATGCCTTCTCCAGGGTATCTTCCTGACCCAGGAATCGAACCGGGGTCTCCTGAATTGCAGGTGGATTCTTTACCAACTGAGCTATCGTGGAAGCCCTCCTTAACCAGATGGGGATCTACTAAAGGCCTGAGCAAGAATCCTGCCAATGCTGGTTTCCAGAGAGAAGGGACAACAAGAGATAATGTGGGTTTACTCCTCACGTGCACTCTTTTAATTTTTTTTTTTTTTCTGAGAAACTTGGGCCCAGACAACTTGGGAAGTTTGCTTAGGTCATGTAGCTAATAAATGATTGAGCCAACAGGACTTGGCCTTGGGCTCTGTCCAAGTTCTGTGTTCTTGTCTCACTATCATATTTCCTTAAGCCTTTCTGTTCTTGCTCAAAGAATCTCAAGACAGGATAAAAAGAAGTGATTCATCACAAACTTTTCTTCTGAGGAAACCTTGAGGATGAAGTTTATGTCACTTAAAGGGCTCTTCTACCCTAAAGTCCTTATATAGCTCTCAGTTTAGGAATGTGCAGGGGGTGATTCGAGCTTTCCAGGTGGTGCTAGTGGTAAGGAACCTGCCTGCCAATGCCAGAGACATAAGAGACTTGGATTGGATCCCTGGGTTGGGAAGAACCCCTGGAGGAGGGCATGGCAACCCTGTCCAGTTTTCTTGCCTGGAGAATCCCATGGACAGAGGAGCCTGGCAGGCTACAGTCCATAGGATCACAAAGAGTTGGACACAACTGAAGTGACTTAGCACACCCCCAGCTGGTGATTCAGCCTGGCTTCAAGTTAATGTGAGATTTGCTACATTAATTCAGCTCTAGTGAATTACTAGAGCTGACCTAAGGTAGTGAGATTTCCCTATAGGACAAACTGAAGTGTTGTGAAGGCCTGATGTAAGCAAATAAAAAGAGGTAATATTATGAGCACTTATGTAACTAAATTCAATGGCAGGTATCTTATGATCACTCCAATTTACAGGTGAAGAAACTGAGACAAAGAGAATTTTGTGACTTGCCTAGAATTACCCAACTAGCAAGTATTAGAGCCAGGATGGAACCTTGGCTGACTGACTTTACCATCCACACTCCCAAATACTATGCTATGCTCTGAACGACTGGGGATGGGGAAGGGTCAAGCAGAGGCAGTGGAGTGCTTTCTGGGGTTGGGGGTGGGGTAGAAACACTGATTTGGAGCTTTTACTGATTTCCATAATATAAATACCCCCACCATGGCTGCTTTCAAGCTACTGAATTGATGTCAAGTGACTTGTACATTTACACTGGTTTTTGTGACATGGCAAGAGCTGGCTCCAGCAGAAAACTGAAGGGTATTGCCAAAGAGAATAGCTAGGTACAGAGAAAAAAAAAAAAGTAAGTTATGCAAGTTATGCCCAAAAAGTACAAAGAGTGGGACAGTGAGAAATGGAGATGGAATGAAGAGAGGGACAAGATTGGAATGTCAAGTTCGGGTTTTTTGTTTGTTTGTTTTCCAGTAAGAAACTAGAAGTCAGTGGAAGTTTTTAAGCAGCCAGGTGTTGTAATCAGACTTTCTGGATAAGAACTCTGGTTATAGAGAGTGAAAGTGCTTCTAGAATTCAAGTTAGTTGGCAAATAATGGAAACAATGAGCATCTAATCAACGCAGCAGTGGGAGTCAGGGTGGAGGCTGGGGATAGAACTAGAGTCAGTAAATGCTGGCAGGTGGAATTGACATGGGTTGATTGATTGGATATCATATGTGAGAAGGAAGGAGCTGAAGAAAATACCAAGATTTCTACCTTGGAAGCTAAATTTATGGTCAGATCATTAATGGAGAATTTAATGGAGTGAGTTGTTGAGTCAGGACTGGAGAAAAAAGTATAGGACATATTCATAAAGAGTTTATAGGCTATAATCCTGGAGATGCTTGAAAATGTGGACCTGGAGCTTAAGAAAGATAGACCATGGATAGGAGATGTGGAAGTCATCAGCACATGGATAGAGATCATAGCCATTTAGTTTATTAAGCTAAATGAAACTGAAAACCAAAGCAGCTTCCATAGCATGTAAATCTAACCCTTGCAAAGAAGTAAGGAGTTCACATATGTAATTTAACTGACCAAAAATACTTTTTACAACTACTTTCAGAGACTTTGAGTCACTCCTTCATACCCTTAATGGGGGCAAATCCTCTTTCCTTGAAGTTGGATTTTATTTCTGGTAAAGCCAAAGTTCCTCTAGATAACAAGACATGTGATGAAGCTGAGGATCACATTTCATTCATAAACAAGATGAGACTATAAAGTAATGAGATGGACGTTCACATGCATCTCATGAAATGACTTGAAATGAAATTTCTTAAAAAATATTTTAGACAAGTGTTCTGAGTATAAGCAAGGCATCATCATTAGATTAAAGCTTAGAGGAAGATACCTGGAGGAACAGGAACTTTGTTAACAAGCTCCTATATTTCCCTTTGAAGGGCAGCATAGCAGATTGCAAAGACCAAAGGACTGAAATAAAAACAAACAAGTCTAAATTCCTTCTGAGCCGCTTACCAGCTGTATGCGTTTTGCAAAAATATTTTACTTGTCAAGTTTTTTTTTCTAATGAGTTTCTTTATGGTGTTACAGGGAGACTGTAGGTAAATTTTTCTATTTTTGAAATTTTTATAGCATAATTATGTACCTCATGCTACATAAAATAATTCAGTCCTCCAATCTACTAAAGGAAATATGCTTCTAGGGAGAAAAAAAAGTTCAGTGGCTGTGATAGTCAGAGATTACATTCTCCACCCTCTGACATCTACCTACTGCTCAAACAACCTTTTACTTACTCATTCCTACACACCACTGACCAGTACACACCTCTGCCTGTACAACTTGCCTGTCTTGCCCACGTAGTATTTACTTTCCTCAAAGGTACAGAAAGCTGAACTGCAGGG
Organism: Tragelaphus eurycerus; assembly: GCA_935064755.1. Taxonomy (NCBI): domain Eukaryota; kingdom Metazoa; phylum Chordata; class Mammalia; order Artiodactyla; family Bovidae; genus Tragelaphus; species Tragelaphus eurycerus. The sequence goes on from CAKXYN010000107.1 coordinate 780,706, forward strand.
CTCCATCTTCTAACAGAATTTTCTCCTGCTTTACCAAATTCCAGTTCCTCCTTCAGTGACCACAGTTCAAAAGCATCAATTCTTTGGTGCTCAGCTTTCTTCACAGTCCAACTCTCACATCCATACATGACCACTGGAAAAAACCATAGCCTTGACTGTACGGATCTTTGTTGGCAATTATTGAAATAATTGGATTATGTCTCCACAATGTGCCCAAAACTTCTCCTGGCTAGGAGAAAGAATAGTTTCCTCCTTGGTCTATTTCCTTGTCTCTGTGTTTTGTTTCTTTGCTAGATCTCTTGAGTCTTACTATTGTCTGCGTTATTAGCAGATACCTCTGAGCTCTTCCTCCAGGCCTTGCCTCCTTGAATCTCAGACCCTGTCTTTTATTGCTGTCTACCTAGATGTTCCATTGACTTTAAATGGAATAATTTTAAAATGGAATTTTCTTACCTTTCCTGATTGTTCTTTTGCTTGTATTCTGTGTTTCTCATACCCTAAGTGAAGACTTCCAGGGTCTTTCAGTCCTTTGCCTGTGTCCTACCAGCCTGCTTCCTGATACCATAGCTTACTCTGTGTGCATTTACCAAGGTGCATCAACTCTGCCTCAGTGATACCTCTTGAATATATTCCCTCCCCTATATTCTCCTGGGGCAGACCTTCATTTCTTCCTGTCGACAGTTGCCAAATGCTATGGCTGTGGTCCTCTAGTCTCCTCTCACCAAACTCCTTTGCACACCTCAGCTGCATCATTTTGCCCAAAATATAGTCTCATTAAAAAAAGTGTCCAATATCCTTGCTGTTTAACCATTAACAACTAAGAGCATTTCATCTGCCACCATCTTTCCAGCTGCACCTTTAGTCAGACTGCATCATCATCTACATTGGAAGTTGCAGCTGGTGGTTTAGTCCAGATTTGGCCTGCAGACAAGTTTTATTTGGTCTGCAACTTAAAAAAAAATTGATCTGAATCAATGATTTAAAATCAGAGGATTTCCCTTAAAAGCTAAAGTCAGAGAGTTTAGTTAACTTTGAAAGCTTAAAGACAGATGGAAATTTGCAGCAGTCGGTCAAGATTTGAATTCTTAACTGCTTAAGTTCTGAGTCCATCTTTCACCTATCTTTGTATTGCTGTCACGTATAGCAGAATCTTTACGTGTACTCTGTGCATGCATGCTCAGTGCTCAGTAGTGTCCGACTCTTTGCAACCTCATGGACTGTAGCCCACCAGTCTCCTCGGTCCATGGAATTTTCCTGGCAAGAATACTGGAGTGGGTTGCCATTTTCTACTCCAGGGAATCTTTCTGACCCAGGGAAGCAGATTGGCAAGCAGATTCTTTATCACTGCACCACCTGGGAAGTCCTTACACATGCTAGTCAGGGCCTCACTAATACTTGTTAAATTATTGTTACGTGACTTTTGGTAGTTTCTTGACACAAACATTGAAGTTGTTTGTAGAAAAAAAGTACTGCATTAGTGAGTCACAGGTGATCTGTACAGTGTTAAAAAGTGCAGATCATGTAATTTGCACACCAATAGAAAAAAATAAATATGCATTTTAAAGTATACTCAAATTTTACAATGTTTAAAAAATGTGACCAGACTATGGCTGATTCTTGTTGATGTATGACAGAAAATGACAAAATTCTGTAAAGCAATTATCCTTCAATCAAAAAATAAAAAAAAAAAAAAAAATGTGACCGGGACTTCCCTGGTGGTCCAGTGGTTAAGAATCCACCTTCAGTGCAGGGGACATAGGTTCTATCCTTGATGGGGTAACTAAGCTCCCACATACTGTGAGATAACTAAACCCATGCACCATAACTACTGAGCCTGTGGGCCACAACTAGAGAGAAGCCCAGGTGCCCCAGAGAAGAACCTATGTGCCACAACTCAAGATCCCCTAGTGCTGCATCTAAGACCTGAAGCAGTCCAAAATAAATAAATTTTCCTTTAAATGTGACTTTATGGTCATGCAGATAAGTTTGTTCTATGAAATTGTTGTCCTATAACTGGCAGGAAAAAGGCAGAATCTGGAGAGGAGAATTAGAAAACTGCTTGACAGGATGAAATGGCCATCACTGGAAAAGTTGGAGAACCACTTGTGTGGAATACCAACTTTTGAATGTGAGAAATGAAGCAGGTAGTGAGTTATAATAGATGCTCCAAGTATCTAATGTGGTTGGTTTGTGTTGAAATTTGATCACACACTGAGTTATTGATGTGTGTGGAGTGTACTAGGACTTTTCCCCACCTCTCCCTCCCACTTTGACATGAGCATACACATGAACTTTTTAGAGATAACAATTTTATATCTTTTTAACCTGTAATAATTTCAGGTAATCATTGTTGTGGCCCTAATAACAAATTATGTAATGGGAAAAAACGATCATCTCAGTTTCCCTGGAAACATGGGGCTGTCTATCCCTGGGCTCACATTTCATCATGCAGGATTTTCCAGATCAGTGATGTGACAGTAACAATAGAAGGCTTAGTAAAAAGCCAGGTACTATTCTAGTACCTGTTTTTACTTTTTAAGCATCATAACAATCTTTTCAACCAATTAGTATTATTATTTCTGTTTTATATATGAGAAATTGAAGCACAGAGAGGATTAGTAACTTGCCTGAGATCCCACTGCTGGCAGTTGGGGAAGCTGGGCTTTTAACCCAGGCATCACTATGGAGTCTATGCTACTGACTTTGGTGTTTGACATGACTCTTGTTGTTATTGTTCAGTCTCTAAGTCATGTCTGACTCTGCGACTCCATGAACTACAGCATGCCAGGCTTCCCTGTCCTTTACTATCTCCTGAAGTTTTTTCAAATTCATGTCCTTTGAGTGATGCCATCCGACCATTTCACCCTCTGCTGCCTTCTTCTTTTGCCCTCAGTCTTTCCCAGTATCAGGGTCTTTTCTAGTGAGTTGACTGTTTGCATCAGGTGGCCAAAGTATTGGAGCTTCACCATCAGTCCTTCCAATGAATATTCAGGATTGATTTCCTTTAGGATTGACTGGTTGGTTTTCCTTGCAGTCCAAGGATCTCAGCAGTCTTCTCCAATATGGACTTTGTCAGCAAAGTGATGTTTTTGCTTTTTAATATACTGTCTAGGTTTGTCATAGTTTTTCTTCCAAGGAGCAAGCGTCTTTTAATTTCATGGCTGAAGTCACTGTCAGCAGTGTTTTGGACCCCAAGAAAATAAAACCTGACACTGACATGCCTCTTACATTGAGCCTCTATTGCCATGCTCTACATGCCTCCACTTCTCTTGATTACATTTTCTTCCCATAGGCATTTGTCCAACACTTTTGCATCTTGGTTTCCTATCCTTTTCCTTACTGTTCACACTTCATCTGTGTGTGTGTATGCTCAATCATGTCTGACTCTTTGCTCCCTATGGACTGGGGCCTGCCAGGTTCCTCTGTCCATGGGATTGTCTCAGGCAAGAATGCTTTAATGGGTTGCCATTTCATTCTCCAGGGGATCTTCCTGACCCAAGGATTAAATCCAAATCTCCTGCATTGGCAGGTGGATTCTTTACCACTGAGCCCTCTGGGAAGCCCCTTCATCTTCTGTGCTATGCTATGCTAAGTCACTTCAGTCATGTCCGACTCTGTGTGACCCCATAGACGGCAGCCCACCAGGCTTTCCCATCCCTGGGATTCTCCAGGTAAGAACACTGAAGTGGGTTGCCATTTCCTTCTCCAATGCATGAAAGTGAAAAGAGAAAGTGAAGTCGCTCAGTCATGTCCGACTCTTAGCGACCCCATGGACTGCAGCCTACCAGGCTCCTCCATCCGTGGGATTTTCCAAGCAAGAGTACTGGAGTGGGGTGCCATTGCCTTCTCTGCCTCATCTTCTATTAAGGCACAATTCAAAACAGATGCCTTACTGAATTTCTTCTCACCAAGAAGAGGCACAAGTAATTCCTTCCTTCTCTGGGCTTGTGCAACCCTTTATCTAGGTTTTTCTTACTAAACTTGTGTTACTTAACTAACTAACATCAGCTATTCATTTACAGTTCTTGGTTCTCTTCTATTTCTCTAAGCTCCAGAAGATTGTCTTTTTCTCCCCCTTAAGTTTCCCTGTCCATTGAATATATTTTCTTATTTGAATGATGAATGAATTATCAGAGAACAATCCCATTCATAAACACAAAAATGAACAGAGTATAATTTAAGCAAAGTATAGTTTTTGCTTGACTTTCTTTCATTTTTGCTTGTCCTCTGACCTTTGGTCATTAGGCCCAGGTAGGGAATCTGTGGCCAACCTATTTTGTATATCTGGTTCTACTAAAGTGTAATGAGTGTCTCTACCTCCTCAGGCAGAATTCCCTTCTAGATCCTGGAATAGTTATGGGGCAAGTTTTAAGACATCTAGCATTGCCTTAGGATACTTAAGCTAGCCAAGACTGGGTCAATTCACAACCCATGAAACTCTTAACCCTTGGAATGCTTCTTTGTGCTACTGGAGTTTTCTGGCTACTTCTAAAAAGGTTTCAGGAAACAACAACTTGAGAATGTCTCTTGGGTGGATCTGAATCTCATTTCATGAACTCAAGAATGCAAGAAGTATAACTTGATCTATATTTCAAGCCTTTATTCTTTAGGTAGAACTTAATTCCAATGAATTTAGGTATTCTTCCATCACTGTTTTCTTTCAGGTTTTGGGGTGTTTTATATGTTGAGACATAATACTTTGGGTGGTGGGGGGAGGCATCTGGGTACACATCCTCAGCCCACATTCCTATTCCACCTGGTCTTTGGTGTTTGGTTCCTACAAGTTGTCCTGGGATATCCTTTGTTCTTACTTATGAGAGCCTTTTAGATCTCTTAGTGCTCTCTTCTATTCCTGTTAGACCCTTGAGAATGTGTCATGGGCCGTGGGTAATGGAGTTGTCTCAGAAACATCTGCAAGACATTCATGCACCCTTGCTATTTTTGTGCCTTTTGGGCACATGGAATTCTGCTGCTGCTCCTGCACTAGCCGGAGCCCAAGGAGCTCTCTGAGGTCATTTGAGGCACCACCTTCCTAGACATATCCTGAAGTCAGTCTTCCTGAGAGTCTTGCCTTTTTCCAGGTTCTGTCTTGGGCATGAGACACATGTCTATTGCTCTTAGATTCCATAGACATATCTGAGGGTTGCTGTGTCCTAAGATTCTTTTTTCGCTGAATCTCAGATATCAATCCTTACATTCCTCATTTCATCTCCAATATGTTCTCCTTCCATCTCCCACCACCTAGTTTGGAGATTCACTTTCTATTCAGGTGACTTCTTATTCATCATGCAATCTTCTAAATCGATGTCTGTTTTTTGTTTCAACTTTCCAAAGGATGTAGGCTTTTGAAAATTAAAAGCAGGAAAACACTCCTGTTTCTTTGCTATTTGTTCTCATATCCCTTCCTTGAGGTAACAACTACAGAAAGGCTTGGCTACTGATTTTATTTGCCAGACAGTAGGGATAGGAGGGGGAGTAGTGAGAAGAGCTAAGGAAAGCAATAGATATTAGGGGGAAAAGTTGAATACCATTCACAGTTTTATCATGCCACACAATATCACATACACATGAGAATGTCATCCTATCCTGGATAGTTTTCAGAGCAGCTTCCTGGGCACACACTGTTCTCAACAAGCATCTCTAGGGTAATTCTGTATGTCCTGCAGCCCTCTCATAGTTTCTGGAATCCAGCTTCTATACTGGTTAATCTCTAAGCTTCTTTTCTCTCTTCCTCAGAAGGAGGAAAATAATAGAACTGTAGCCAGAATTCAACAACCTATCCTCACACTGTAGGCACTCAGGCAGTGATAACTATTATTAATAATAGTAATAATAAATTGGTTAATGACAGATTACTGTTTGATTATCTCTATTTTCAAATTTTGAAACAAACTCACTATTATCTGTAGGATAATGATTTTTCATTCTCAAATCTATCAATGAATTCCAAATATAAGCACAATTTTTACACCCATCTAGCCTTTCTTAGATGCATCTACTTACTTTTTTCTCCTTCATAAACAAACTGTCCCTTCTCCAATGACCATTTTTGTCCCTTGTCAATGTTGTAAACAATGCAGATAGTTGTTCAGAAACCCCATTAATGTCAGTGATCATAAGCTAATACAGTAGAGGTGCTTTAGGAAAAGTATGGGCAGATTGAGGTAAGTCTGCATGCAATCAGAGCATGCAATACATAAGGGAAACCAGGGGTGGATTCTATGTAAAATGAATAATCTACTGTAATCTGTTTTGTAAAGACAGTTCACTTGTTTTACAGCTTTCCTTTAGTGAATAAACTCATATAATTTGTTTTAAATATTTAATAAAGTCTTCATTTAGCTAAAAGCAAAAAATGTAGTCCATTAAGTAACTGAGCCAAGCCTGCCATTTATTTCTTCATATTTTATTGTTTCATACCTATTGAGCTACTTTGGCTGTGAGAAATAGAATTGATCTTGTGTGTTCTCTGTTAATTCACAAGAGTTTATCGTGTGAAGTCTAGAAATCTTAGTGAATACAGAGATTCTCAACTAGGCCCCAGTGAATCTCCACATTCTCCTATTAGACTGATGTGTTACCACAAAACTCAAATGATGATTACCTCTTCCTAGTTTGCCAAAGACTTTAAACCTTTAATCTTATGATTAGACTCCTCTGTATGTGTGTGTGTGCACAAACACATTTATTTGTTTCATATCAAGAACAGTAAAAGTTGTTTTAACTTTTTCAATAAATTGGTCAATTGATATACACTGAAATTGAGTTATTTTATTAATATTCATTTGCTTTGCTGTTGCATATATTGGCAACCAATAGATATTAATGGAATTGCTGGAAAAACTGTTCTTCTGGTTCTTGCTTTTCATGAACACTGGCTAATTGTTCTATAATGCAGTCTTTCCAGCTCTTTTCACGGCAAAGCATATGTATACAGTAATAATATTTTATATGAGACAGTGGGGTAAACGGTCAGGAACTTGGCTGCCCAGGGACAGAGAGGATCAGTGTCATAGCACATCTGTGTCCTCTTCAAGGCATAACAGTGCGCTCCATGCATGTGCTGGGAAGCTGTGTTATGGTGTATTGCAGACTACATATAGCTCTTATTTCTACTCATGACATTGTCTTCTTGATCTTATGATGGCATTAAATATTTCACTAATCATCAGTGTTCTGTTTCATATTCTACAGAAGCACACTGTTAAATCTTCAGCTGCTCCCCTTCAAAGTTTGAGAGCCACTAGGAGATACAGTTGGGATCTTCCCTGGTGGCTCAGACAGTAAAGCGTCTGCCTACAATGCGGGAAACCTGGGTTTGATCCCTTGGTCAGAAAGATCCCCTGGAGAAGGAAATGGCAGACCACTCCAGTACTCTTGCCTGGGAAATCCCATGGACAGAGGAGCCTGGTAGGCTACAGTTCATGGGGTCACAAAGAGTCTTTTATGTGTATTCAAATAAAATTTTCTTCTTCACTCCTAGTATGTTATTGGAAATGTGATGTGCTAATTTAGGGTGAGGAAAGGGACTAAAAACTGGAATTCATAGTTCCCAGGTTTGAGTTGCAGAACTTCCAATTAACCAGCAAGATGGGCACATTCAGCTAATTCCTAAGCCTACTTGATAAAACAAGACTAGTGACATATTTCCCGCTCAGAGATTATCTGAAGATCAAAGAAGATCTCATATAAGAAAATACTCCGGAAGCTCAAGGAATGAAAGATAGATACATTGTGTTATTTTATTGAAAGTGGCCAGTGAGTCCTCAAGTGTAGTGGTAATTGCATGTAACAATTCAAATGCTGAGGGTTGGTGAGTTTGGCTCAGGTGACGACAAAGCTGATGCACACTGTCCTCCATCCTCCCCCATCCTCCAGAGCAACCTGATACACTACCTGGGCCTCAGCCATCATCTGCTTGCTCTGAACTTCATCATCGTTTCTTTTGGCAAGAAAAGTGCATGGTCGTCTGCTCAGGTGAAGGTGACCGACACTGACTTTGATGGTGTGGAAGTCAGAGTGTTTGAAGGCCCTCCAAAGCCAGAAGAGCCTCTGAAACGCAGCGTTGTTTACATCCATGGAGGAGGCTGGGCCTTGGCAAGTGCAAGTATGTCCTCACCTTTAGGTTGTTTGGGGTTGTGGCTGGCCCTGGCAGAGATATATGACTGGGTTGACTGTCTTACTGGGTGAGGAGAAGGGGACCGCTGGACTTTGTCCCCCTGGCAGTCCCAGTTATCCCTACCATCCTAGCAAAGTTATTCATAGCACCCCCTCCTCCCCACTTTCCATTCTTGAAAGGATCCTGGTTTGGATGATTAATTATATAGCTACCCTACACCAAGAGTTTTGCCTGTTTGTTAATTCAGGCAGACTGTTTTGAAAATATTTCCTGTAATCTAAATCATACGCTAACTTATTGTGAAGTAGTGAGGTTGCTTTCTGTACCCAAACAAGGTAAAGTTGGGCCAAAATATGAGGCAGGTATCTGTAGCTCTAGACCAACTTGTGTTTGAAGACATCTTTCTATGAAGTAGAACAAGGATTTCTGTGTATACATGTTAACTCATCAACACTTTATCTGCTTATGAAACCAAAGATGAAAATATAAAATGTATGCCCCAGTTAAAGGGAAATGACCTTGAAAAGTTCAAGAATATTCTTTTTAGCATTGGATAACTTTCATGAGCAGAATACATATTAAAAATTGCAGGCAGCCAAGTGGAGCAGCCAGTGAAAAGCATACTAAGGAGGACAGATAAGGGCCTTAGCTCTGCTCATAATTATTACGGAGCTACTTTCTCATCGTCAGCCCAGAGATTATTTTCATCCATTAAGTTTAAAGGCTATAGTGGGACTTCCTTGGTGGTCCACTAGCTAAGACTCCACACTGCCAATACAGGGCACCTAGCTTCAGGGAACTACATCCCACGTGCTGCAACATGCCACAGTTAAAATCCAATGCAGCCAAATAAATAAATGTTGTTGTTTTTAGTCACTCAGTCATGTCCAACTCTTTGCAACTCCATGAACTGTGGCCCACGAGGCTTCTGTGTCCATGGAATTACAGACCAGAATACTGGAGTGGGTTTCCATACCCTTCTCCAGAGGGTCTTCCTGACCCAGGGCTTGAGCGTGGGTCACCTCCTTTGCAGGCAGATTCTTTACTGGCTGAGCCACCAAGGAAATGAAATAAATAACAGTAAATTAAAAAAAAAAAAAAAAAAAAGGCAAAGGCAACTTGTTCTGGTTTGTCTTAAAAAATAAAAGAAATGTGCCAAAGGCCAAAAATGTAACTTTCTCTAGTAATCTCATTTCATTTAACTCCATGCTGCTGCTGCTAAGTCGCTTCAGTCGTGTCCGACTCTGTGCAACCCCATAGACGGCAGCCCACCAGGCTCCCCCGCCCCTGGGATTCTCCAGGCAAGAACACTGGAGTGGGTTACCATTTCCTTCTCCAATACATGAAAGTGAAAAGTGAAAGTCAAGTCACTCAGTCGTGTCCGACTCTTCACGACCCCATGGACGGCAGCCCACCAGGCTCCTCTTTCCATGGGATTTTCCAGGCAAGGGACTGGAGTGGGGTGCCATTGCCTTCTCCAAATTCATCATTTATTCCTTTATTCATTGATTGTTCATATTTCCAACAGATGATTACTGAATATGTAGGTCTGCCCAGGGCCAAGAGGTTTCCTGGGGTATAGGACTTTGGGTATTAAAACCTCAAACAGTTGTGTGCACACCTGGACCTTTGGTCACTCTAATGTGTGCTAGGTGATGGGAATACAGAAATGAGTAAAACAGAGTCTCTGCCCTAGAAAGGATAGCATCTGTAGCGTTGGACGCTTGCCAGGAGAGACAGTACACCAGAGGCCAGGATGTGGAAGTGCCAGGAATGGTATGGATTATGAGTCTGCCTAGCCTTTTCCACATAATTTTTACTCATCAGTCCCGTCAGAGGAAAAGCTCAGTCTGGAGGAGATATGCAACTGTTTATGTAGTTATTGAACTACATAATACTGCCTTGGAAAGTCTATAAATAAGGTATTTTGTGGCTTTCTGTTGAGACAATCTAGCACTTAATGTAAGAATATTAATATATCCAAAGAACAAGGGATTAAAGTGTTACATATTAAAATACATAAAAACTTTTGGATTCTCTTTCTAAGAAATGCTAAGACTTCCTAAAACTCTATTTGTTATATGTTGGTTTAAACGGAATACCGTAGTCTTCAAATTGGTGACTTTTCTGCATCACAGCAAATGAGTGTATTAAAAGAAAATTGTTGGGGTTCTAAGGAGGAACTGCTTATTCACTATGATTTTTAGAAAGGCATACCTCTTTGAAGAATTACAAAATCAGAATGAATCTAATGTACTTTATATAGACAATTATGAAAGAAATTTTTAGTTAACAATACATTCAAAGGTAATCTTGTATGAATTTCCTGTTATTTATAGCAATTGCATTTTATCAGAAACCAGGCTAATTCTTTGTATTTGTACTTGTAACTCTGTTAATGAGATGTATGTTCATATTTACTTTTTATTGTTCTTATTATTAATAACTTAAGTCTGAGTCAGTTAGCAGAATTTAAGAATGGACAGTATTAAATAGACTGCATTATAGTCAGTGATTGCTCTCTTGTCTCTTTTAGAAATCAGGTATTATGATGAACTGTGCACAGCCATGGCTGAGGAATTGAATGCTGTCATTGTCTCCATTGAGTAAGTAATTAATAATTGTCATACAAGAAAATTTAACAAAGGATCCTAAGTAACTATGTAGTTACTTTATTTTATAAGTGATAAAATGTAAAATTAAAGTCCAGAGCGGTGAACTGATCTTCCTGAGGTCACAAAAAATGATTTCTGATGTAACTCAGAATTTCTTCAATTAGCTTTATAATGCCTCAAATTATCTTTTTCTACTTTAGTTTAAGAAACTTCTGGAAAAGGAATTAACTGAGATTTTGAGAGAAATATACAATCTGTTATCTATGCAATCAGTTTGATTACCACCTTTTATATCTAAAAACCAATAAGTACTTTAAGAGAATCTATCCTACATCCAGGAGTTGGAAAAGGTATTCTCCTAGAGTCAGGTTCTATAACTCAGACCTTGTAAACAGTGATGTGTTCACTATACTTAGTATAGCCTATTATTATCATTGTTAGAATTAATATCAGTGTTTTGAGTTGCTTCTACCAGTTCTGTATTAGCTGTTTTTCTGGGAAACTAAGACGAATGTGCCCAAAGAAAGGCAATGCCAAAGAATGATCAAACTACCCCACAATTGGACTCATCTCACGTGCTAGCAAAGTAATGCTGAAACTTCTCCAAGCCAAGCTTCAACAGTACGAAAACCATGAACTTACAGATGTTCAAGCTGGATTTAGAAAAGGCAGAGGAACCAGAGATCAAATTGCCAACATCCACTGGATCATCGAAAAAGTGAGTTCCAGAAAAATATCTACTTCTGCTATATTGACTATGCCAAAGCCTTTGACTGTGTGGATTACAACAAACTGGAAAATTCTGAAAGAGGTGGGAATACCAGACCACCTGACCTGCCTCTTAAGAAATCTGTATGCAGGTCAGGAAGGAACAGTTAGAACTGGACATGAAACAACAGTTTGGTTCCAAATCGGGAAGGGAATATGTCAAGGCTGTATATTGTCACCCTGCTTATTTAACTTATATGCAGAGTACATCAAGAGAAATGCTGGACTGAAGCACAAGCTGGAATCAAGACAGTTGGGAGAAATATCAGTAACCTCAGATATGACACCACCCTTATGGCAGAAAATGAAGAAGAACTAAAAAGCCTCTTGATGAAAGTGAAAAGGGAGAGTGAAAAAGTTGGCTTAAAGCTCAACATTCAGAAAACTAAGATTCTGGCATCTGGTCCCATCACTTCATGGCAAATAGATGGAAAACAGTGGGAACAGTATCAGACTTTATTTTTCTGGGCTCCAAAATCACTGCAGATGATGATTTAAGCCATGAAATTAAAAGACTCTTGTTCTTGGAAGAAAAGCTATGATCAACCTAGCCAGCATATTAAAAAGCAGAGACATTACTTTGCCAAAAAGGTTGGTCTAGTCAAAGCTTTGGTTTTTCCAGTGGTCACGTATGGATGTGAGAGTTGGACTGTAAAGATCGTGGAGTGCTGAAGAATTGATGCTTTTGAGAAGTGTTGAGAAGTGTTGGAGAAGACTCTTGAGAATCCCTTGGACTGCAAGGAGATCCAACCAGTTCATCCTAAAGGCAATCAGTCCTGAATATTCATTGGAAGGACTAATGCTGAAGCTGAAACTCCAATACTTCGGCCACCTGATGGGAAGAACTTATTCATTGGAAAAGACCCTCATGCTGGGGAAGATTGAAGGCAGGAGGAGAAGGGGATGACAGAGGATGAGATGATTGGATAACATCACCGACCCAGTGGACATGAGTTTGAGTATATTTCGGGAGTTGGTGATGGACAGGGAAGCCTAGTGTGCTGGATTTCATGAAGTCACAGAGAGTTGGACACAACTGAGTGACTGAACTGAACTGAACTGAAGAATGTGAAAAATATTTTTAACAACTGCAGTGATTGTAGTCACACAAAAATCATGGTGTTCCATGGCAGGCATGGTGCAGGTGCTATGTGTACCCTGTTTCTCTGCCTTCAGATCTTTGTCCAGATATTATCATTTCAACAAGGCCTTCCTTCACACCCCTAAAATTTCAGTCCACTCTTCTTCTTTTTTTATTTTTCTCCAAAATTATCAATTATAATTCTCCAAATTTTCAAAACTATCTCCAATTATCAGGGGACTGACAGACCATATATATAACTTATTATGTGTTTATTGTATCAGGTAGAAATAGAAGATGTAAATTTTGTGAAGGCAGAGATTTTAGGGATGGTTGTCTGTATTGCTCATAGCTGATCATTAGTGTCTGGAATTGTCGCTGCCAGATAGAGGACATTTGTGATATTGTGATTTGTAAGAGATATGTGTTTGGTCATACAGATGATCAAACATATATTTTTCATATGTACTTGGTCTTCATCCAAAGTTCCTGGCTCACAGCTCCCCAGATCCTTGAAATTTCCTGTATTCAGAGTATTAAACATGTCTTTGTTTTGTGAATGAGATGACCTTTGGACGCACCTAAGGATGGGGATACTGGTTGCCAGGAGAACCAACTATGTGATTAGAGGGCTGGAACTTTCCTACAGCCTAGTCTCTGAGGAGGGAAGAGGGGCTGGAGGCTGAATCAATTTCCAGTGGCCAGTGATTTAATCAGTCATACCTATGTAATGAATCTTCCATGAAAACCCAAAGGACAGGGTTCAGAAAGCTTCCACTTGGTGAACACATGTAAATGCGAGAGTGGTACACCTTTGAGAGGACGTGGAAGCTCTGAACCCTTCCCATGTACCTTGCCCTTCATATCTCTTCCATCTGGCTGTTCCTGAGTTTTATCCTTTTATAATAAATCAGTAACCTAGAGAGCAAAACATGTCTCTGAGTTCTGTGAGCTGCTCTAGCAAATTAATTGAGCCTGAGGAGGAAGTTGTGGAACCCTCTGATTTATAGCCAGGTGGTCAGAAGTATAAGTAATAACTTGGACTTGGGATTGGCAGCCTGAGTTGGAGGGATTGTTGGAACCTCCCATCTATAACTTGCTGAGAAGCGTAGGTGATTACTTGGGCTTATGTCCAGTGTCTGAAGTAGGGGGGATCTACAGTTTTGTAGGTGGTGGTTTAGTCACTAAGTTGTGTCCAACTCTTTGTGACCCCATGGACTGTAGCTCACCAGGCTTCCCTATCCATGGCATTTTCCAGGAAATAATACTGGAGTGGGTTGCCATTTCCTTCTCCAGGGGATCTTCCCAACCTGACCCAGGCATTGAACCAAGGTCTTCTGCATTTCAGGTGGTCTCCTGCATTGCAGGCAGATTCTTTACTGACTGAATCACAGAGAACAAATGTTGATCCCTTAATCTGTGGAATCTGATTCTAATACTCTCAGAATTGAGTTGAACTGTAAGACACCCAACTGATGTTTGGTGCATTGCTTGATGGAGGTATGGGACAAGCCCCTCCCTTACCCCAGCCCCACCCCCCACCTCCCACCCCCTGCAACAAACAAACACACATTGAAAATTAGTCACAAAACACCAGAAGAGCATTTAATACCTATTTATGGAATGAATGAATAAAGAGTTTTGCTTAGCTCTCATAAAAGTCATCCAAAATAAGTATTTTGATAATTTTTCTCATAGATGAGGAATTTGAGGTCCATAAAGTTAAGTAATCTGTGTGAAGTCATGTAGATGGAGTGAAGAATTAAATAAATCAGGTGGACTCACACCCCAGGTTCCTATGCTTCTTTGAGCCAGAATTAAACTAACATTAAAGGGCTTCTGGTTCAAGATGATGGAGTAGAAGGACGTGTGCTCATCTCCTTATGTGAGAATACCAAAATTGCAAATAACTGTCGAACAACCACAGACAGGAGGGTGCTGGAACCCACCAAAAAGAGATACCCCACATCCAAAGACAAGAAGCCACAGTGAGATAGTAGGAGGGGTACAATCAGATTAAGATCAAATCCCATAACTGCCAGGTGCATGACCTACAAACTGGAGAATAGTAATACCAAAAACGTTCTCCCATTGTTGTGAAGGTTCTGAGCCCCATATCAGGCTTCCCAGCCTGAGGATCTGACAAATGGACTGGGAGTCCTCAGGGAATCTGACTCTGAGGGTTAGTGGGATTTGATTAAGGGACTTTCACAGGACTGGGGGAAACAGAAACTCCAGTTTTGGAGGATACAAAAAAATCTTGTGTGTACCAAGACCCAGAGGAAAGGAGCAATGACCCCACAGGAAACTGAACCAAAACACCTTCTAGTATTGGAGGGCCTCCTGTGGAGGTTGGATCAGCAGGGGCTTACCACAAGGATGGGGCACTGGCAGTGGTAGTCCTGGAAGGTCCCTCTTGGCATAAGCCCTCTTGGAATTCACTATTAACCCTACCATAGAGCCTGTAGTCTTTCATTTTGCTTGTTTTGTTTCTTAGATTCTACATATGAGTGAGACTAGGTGGTATTTTGGAGAAGGAAAAGGCAACCCACTCCAGTATTCTTGCCTAGAGAATCCCAGGGACAGAGAAGTCTGGTGGGCTGCCATCTCTGGGGTCGCAAAGAGTTGGATACGACTGAAGCGACTTAGCATGCACGCATGCATGCATGCATTGGAGAAGGAAATGGCAACCCACTTCAGTATTCTTGCCTGGAGAATCCCAGGGACAGAGGAGCCTGGTGGGCTTCTGTCTACGGGGTCACACAGAGTCGGACACGACTGATGAGACTTAGCAGTAGCAGCAGAGCCTGTAGACCCCAGGACGGGGTTGCCTCAGGCACAACTACCAGGAAGGGAGTGCAATCCCACCCATCAGCATATAGTTGGACTAAAGCTTTACTGAGCAAGGCCCTGCCCACCAGAGCAAGACCTAGCTTTTACCACCTTGTCCCTCCCATCAAGAAACTTAGAGAAATCTCTTAGCTTCATCCACCAGAGGGCATATAGAAGAAGCAAGGAGAACTACAATCCCACAGCAGCTAGAAAGAAAACTACATTACAGAAAGTTAATCAGGTTGAAAAAGCAGAGTTATATCCCAGATGAAAGGACAATAATATAAAACCCCAGAAAAACAACCAAATGAAGTGGAGATAAGCTTTAATATAATGATAGTAAAGATAATCCAGGATCTCAGAAACAGAATGGAGAAGATGCAAGAAACGTTTATCAAAGACCTAGGAGAACTAAAGAACAAATAAACAGAGATGAAAAATAGCCTAAAAGGAATCAATAGCAGAATAACTAAGACAGAAGTGACTTGGAGGACAGAATGGTAGAAATCACTGCTGCAGAACAGAATATAGAAAAAAGAATGAAAAAAAATGAAGACAGCCTATGAGACCTCTCGGACAACATTAAACACACCAACATTTTCATTATAAGGGTTCCAGAAGGAGAAGAGAGAGAGAAAGGATCTGAGAAAATATTTGAAGAGGTAATAGCTGAAAACTTGCCTAACATGTGAAAGAAATAGTCAACCAAGTCCAGGAAGCACAGAGAGTCCCAGGTAGGATAAACCCAAGGAGAAACACCCCAGTACACATAGTAATCAAACTCACAAAAATTAAAAGACAAAGGTAAAATTCTAAAAGTATCAAGGGAAAAATGACAAATATCATATAAGGGAACTCCCATCAGGTTATCAGCTGATTTCTCAATAGAAACTCTATAGGCCAGAAGGGAATGGCACAATATATTTAAAGTGATGAAGGGGAAGAACCTACAACCAAGAATACCCTGCCCAGCAAGAAGACTCTCATTCAGATTTGATGGAGAAATCAAAAGCTTTCCAGACAAGCAAAAATTAAGAGAATTCAACACCACCAAACCAGTTTTACGACAAATGTTAAAGGAACTTCTCTAGGCAGGAAACACAAGAGAAGGAAAAGACCTACAGAAAATAAACCCAAAACTATTAAGAAAATGGTAATAATTACCATTGATAATTATTTAAGGTAATTGATAATTATTTAAGGTAATTGATAATTATTTAAGGTAATTGATAATTATTTAAGGTAATTGATAATTACCTTAAATGTAAGTGGATTAAATGCACCAACCAAAAGATATAGCTGGATGGGCAGATAAAAGCATGTGCGTGTATGCACTTCCACTTACCACATCACTCTGCTTGACCCCTCAAATTGTATGTAATTATTTTATATTGTTAGTTAATCATATTTCCACTATGGCTTACAATTATAATTGTCTTTTATTTTTTTGTCTGGCTATTGATTGTGAAAACTGATAAACTTATTTTATTATTGTGATTAAGTAACTATTACCCACTTAATACCATTGTATCATGATTGATAAACAGAAAAATAATAGAATTCTATATCATCAAAACTACCATTTAATAGAAAAACTTGTAATCACTTTTTAAAATCCAGATGCATATCAGAATTACCTTGGAATTTTTTGAAAAATACAAATGCCTAGTTATTGCCTTTTTTTTTCTCCAAAGCTCCAAATATGTTTCTAATGAACAGTCATGTTTTAAAACAACTGGACTATTTGATTATTTTATACTTTTATCTAGTTTGTTTCACTTTTTATATTTTATATTCAGTGCTCCCATTTCATATAGTTTATGTTTTCCAATTTTTCCAGCTCTTCTTTTTTTTTTTTTTTTGGTGTTCTTTCTCATCCTTTATCAAGACTAGTAGAAAAACTTTTGTATACATATATATGGGGATTCTCTGGTAGCTCAGTGGTTAAAAAAAAAAAAATCCCCCTGCAATGCAGGAGATGCACGAGATGTGGGTTCATTCCCTGGGTCGAGAAGATCCCCTGGAGAAGGCAATGGCTACCCACTCCAGTATTCTTGCCTGGAGAATTTCATGAACAGATGAGCTTGGTGGGCTCTTTCAGGTCTCAAAGAATCAGACACGACTGAGTGACTAACTTTTAGTTGGTGTGTGTGTGAGACTGTCCTGTCGCATTGATTCAAGTGCAGCAGGAAGTATTAGTTATTGTGCAAACTCTGCCTTGTTCTGCCAGAAGGCAACCAAGGGCCAGACAATTGTCAAGAACCACATTAGCCAAGGAAACAAGAGAGGCCTCAAGTCCCATTAAGACTTTACATAGGAGTCAACCTTCTACATCATTTTACTTATCCATTGATGGTACTTGTCTTTTGAATAAGTGTCTCAGGTCTTTCACTGGCTCACAGGTGTATTGTTCTTCTGCTACGACCTGCAGGGTTTCTGCAAATCAGTCAGACCCAACTGAACAACTAAGCACACAAACACATACATATACATAAATAGTATGTATAATACATATATTTTAGAAAACTTATGAATTTTTTCTTAACTAAAAAATTTATGACATTTTGATTCTACTTGCTTGACTTGGTATCAATAGAATGCTGCATTTCTTATTTTTAAAAAGTAGATATGCAACAAGCAACAGAGGTTTACCTTATAGCACAGGAAACTATAATCAATATCTTTATAAGATATAAGATATAACCTATAATGGAAAATAATTGAAAAAACAAATATAACATTGAAGGAAGCTAATGATGACGAGTGATGGGTTTATGGCAACATTTGCTACTTTCCATGCCCTGACCTTGCCTTACCTTCCCTCTGCCTCTCTCTGCCAGCTGAGATCCCATTCACAGCTTATCTCTTCTTTGCCCCTACTCTAGATCAGGAACCTAAGGGAATCCTTGCCTCTCCAGTCCCTTGGAAGGGCTAGTCTCCAAAGTCATTGAAGCAGCTCTGACCCTGTCAACAAGTGTCTTAGAACCAGAGTGGTACTGTGGCAGCCTCCTCAGCAAATTTGATGCTAGACAGCCCTGGACAACTTCCAGGCCATCCTGGATACTCATCAGGGCCTCCCAGATCACTCAAGGGGCCCCTGGTGCAATTTTATATTGCAGGAAGCATCAAGTAAACCTTTATATCATATGGCCTGGGCAGCTGGTCAGAGGAAGACTGCAGCTATTTAAGCAGATGAAACCCCATTATAGATCAAGGCCCTGAAGCTCAGTGTTAGTGAACTGGCCTCAGGGCCTCTTCAGTGGTTTCCTGTGTAGCTTCAGCTCCTCAAAGGCCTGAGGAAAGGACAGAAGGTGGTCTTGTTTTTACTTGGCACCATGAGGATTCTCCACATGAGCCTTATCTTCCAAGTGTTCTTTTAAGCCTAGGTGTATCATAAAACAAAGACGGATAGATAGGATGTTTTTAAGATTTTTTTAAAAGAAGTTAAATATAGAATGATAGAATGGGTCTGACTTGTTCAGTTGGGTCTGACAGAAACAGGGTTTTTGCAGGGTTTCTTTTACAGAAACCCTACAGGTCACAGCAGAAGAACAATACACCTGTGAGCCAGTGAAATACCTGAAACACTTATTCAAAAGACTAGAGATCTCTCCAAGAAAATTAGAGTTACCAAGGGACTGTTTCATGCAGAGATGGACACAATAAAGGACAAAAATGGTATGAACCTAACAGAAGCAGAAGTTATTAAGAGGAGGTGGCAAGAATACACAGAAGAACTATACAATAAAGATCTTCATGACCCAGATAATCATGATGGCATGATCACTCACCTAGAGCTAGACATCCTGAAATGCTAAGTCAAGTGGGCCTTAGGAAGCATCACTACAAACAAAGCTAGTGGAGGTGATGGAATTCCAGTTGATCTATTTCAAATCCTAAAAGATGATGCTGTGAAAGTGCTGCATTCAATATGCCAGCAAATTTGGAAAACTCAGCAGTGGCCACAGGACTGGAAAAGGTCAGTTTTCATCCCAATCCCAAAGAAAGGCAATGCCAAAGAATGCTCAAACTACTGCACAATTGCACTCCTCTCACACGCTAGTAAAGTAATGTTCAAAATTCTCCAAGCTGGGCTTCAACAGTACATGAACCATGAACTTCCACATGTCCAAGCTGGATTTAGAAAAAGCAGAGGAACCAGAGATCAAATTGCCAACATCCACTGGATCATCGAAAAAGCAAGAGAGTTCCAGAAAAACATCTATTTCTGCTTTATTGACTATGCCAAAGCCTTTGACTCTGTGGATCACAATAAATTGTGGAAAATTCCAAAAGAGATAGGAATACCAGACCACCTGACCTGCTTCTTGAGAAACCTGTATGCAAGTCAGGAAGCAACAGTTAGAACTGGACATGGACCAACAGACTGGTTCCAAATAGGAAAAGGAGTATGTCAAGTATATTGTCACCCTGCTTATTAAACTTATATGCAGAGTACATCATGAGAAACACTGGGCTGGAAGAAGCACAAGCTGGAATCAAGATTGCCAGGAGAAATATCAATAACCTCAGATATGCAGATGACACCACCCTTAGGGCAGAAAGTGAAGAATAACTAAAGAGCCTCTTGATGAAAGTGAGAGAGGAGAGTGAAAAAGTTGGCTTAAAGCTCAACATTCAGAAAGCAAAGATCATGGCGTCCTATCCCATCACTTCCTAGCAAATAGATGGAGAAACAGTGGAAACAGTGACAGACTTTATTTTTCTGGGCTCCAAAATCACTGCAGATGGTGACTGCAGCCATGAAATTAAAAGACGCTTACTCCTTGGAAGAAATGTTATGACCAACCTCAGTTCAGTTCAGTTCAGTCACTCAGCCGTGTCCGAGTCTTTGACCAACCTAGACAGCATATTAAAAAGCAGAGACATTACTTTGCCAACAAGGGTGTGTCTAGTTAAGGCTATGGTTTTTCTAGTAGTCATGTATGGATGTGAGAGTTGCACTGTGAAGAAAGCTGAGTGCTAAAGAATTGATGCTTTTGAACTCTAGTGTTGGAGAAGACTCTTGATAATCCCTTGGACTGCAAGGAGATCCAACCAGTCCATTCTAAAGGAAATTAGTCTTAAATATTCATTCGAAGGACTGATGTTGAAGCTGAAACGCCAATACTTTGGCCACCTGATATGAAGAGCTGTCTCGTTTGAAAAGCTTCTGATGCTGGTAGAGATTGAAGGAGGGAGGAGAAAGGGACGACAGAGGATGAGATGGTTGGATGGCATCACCGACTCAAGGGGCATGAATTTGAGTAAACTCCAGGAGTTTTGATGGACAGGGAGGCCTGTCCTGCTGCAGTTCATGGTGTCACAAAAAGTCAAACTGACTGAGCAACTGAATGCAAATGAACTGAACTGAATGAATAAATACACTTTGAGTTGGGTTAATGACTTCAGAGAGTTGTTACAAGAATCAGTTTGGACATCTGAGATGAAAGGGCCTTGGACGCTCTAAGGCACTAGGCAAGTCTGGAGGCTCAGTGCCCTAGTCCATGTACAGGAAGGTCCAACTTTATTCATCAACATGTTTGGAACTCACAGAACTTTTCTTTGCAGCAATATTGAGCTAAGGTGATTAGGATACATCCAGGCCAGCCACCTCTGAAGAGCCACATAACCTTTATGTTCTAGTTGAGGTATGGCCAACACCATATGACTGTGATGTTTCTCTTGGAAAGTATGTTCAGGGGTCTGATGTGGGACCATATTTCTTCTCACTGTTCACCTCTTTCTTCCTTCTTCTATTCCATAAATATCTATTGACTTCCTGTAGTGTGCTAGCTATTTTGTTAAATTCTGATGCATAACAGTGAGACAAACATAAACTCTTCCCTTGTAGAGTATACAGTCTAGATGGGAAAGCAAATCTTGAACAAATAATGTTAATAATGTGATAAGTGACTTGAAATAGAAAGGGAAGTAGTAATGGAGACATCTAATAGATAAGATGTTACCTAGTTCGAAGGTTTGAATTGCACTCCTAAGGATGAGCAGAACCTAGTTGAATGAGTGAGTTTGTCATGGAAGTACAAAGTGGGGAAATGAGAGGAATTGGAAGGAAAGGAGGAGGATGAGAACATTAAGGAAATGAAATATGAGAGGTGACTAATGGAGGGACTCATGCTTCTGGAAATAACTAAGGAAAATAAGAAATATGGGTGTATACCTGGGAGCCTTCAGAAATATGGTGGACTCTTGATTCTCTTAGAATTCCTTCTCCTAGCAGGGAGGCTGTCTGGACACAACTGCTCCTTATCCTTGAGGCTAACAAGAGTGGGTAGTGATGTCATGACTTTGTTTCAGTGTGGGGATGGCCTTCTGGAAGGTTATATATAATCTGAGGAAGCTGATCGGCAAGGGTTGAGGATGAAATCACTTCAGATGAAGCACAACCATGAGCTGGAACTCCTGAGTTAACATCATTGGTATTGGCTCAAGATTCTGGGTACAGATCTAACAACTTCATCTTTATCTAACAAGGTAGATAAAGATCTCAAGGCATAAAAATAGGCCATGACTTCTATTCAGTAGCTTCAACAACACTATGCTATTTTTACACATAATTGCACAATAAGTCTCCAGTATTCTTGCCTGGAGAATCCCAGGGACAGGGGAGCCTGGTGGGTGCTGTCTATGGGGTCGCATAGAGTCGGACACGACTGACTCGACTTAGCAGCAGCACAATAAGTATTTGTGAAGTAAATGAAAGAGTTCACCTTATAATATCAAAAATACATGGATGTATCCTCATTTACACAACCTGGGAGGGAAGTTTATGTTTATAAGCTTATTTTCATAAACTTCAGTGTAGTTTAGCTATAGTTTATATGATGAAACACAATACTAAAACCGTAAAACATCAGGGAGAAGGAATATTTAATTTTTTTGAAAGATAAGATGCTAATGTACAGCATGGGGAATATAGTCAGCAATATTGTATTAACTATGTATGGTGACAAATGGTAGCTAGACTTATTGTAGTCATCATGTCATAATATATATAAATGTCGAATCAGTATGTTGTACATACAATATAATATTGTGTGGTCATTGTACTTCAATTACAAAAAGATAAAATGTAAGATAATAACAAAGTATTATTATAATAACAAAGAATTATAATGGATATTATTAAGTTCTAGCTTTTTTGGTTGTGAAAAATGGTTTCAAGTTGTGTTTTGCTTAAGTCTTTGCTACACTCAAACTTTCTATTTTGTGTTGATGGAGACCTTTTCCCATCAACCGAATATCAGGTAGCACTATGCACAGAGAACTTAAGACTTGACAGAGCTGTAAAGAAGAACGCTGCTCAGTAGACAGGAAGCTGGAATGTGTGTCTTGGTCTCCTACTAACAGAGTTATAAGCAATGGGACTTTTATGACTCTGTCTTCCTCATCCATAAGATTGGATGAGTGCAAGCTGACAAAATCACAAAACTTCTCGGAGGCACAGTGAGACATACACGTTGATAGTTGTTCAAACAAGATACTGTGAAAGACACGATATGACAATCACCTCACTGTGACTTGCCCTCTGCTCCTTTTCCTGCTCTTCCTCCCTGTCCTGAGTGGAGAAATCCTCACGTATCACCCCGACTCAGGCAGCTCCGGGAGGTGGGCAGACTGAATTCTTGAGCATTCCCTCCAAGAAAGGGAAGATTTGTCCCAAACTTTCTTTTTACTCAGTCCAGGCCACTGTATTAGCAAACCTAAAGGCCAGTGTTACAAACAGTTTAATGCTACAGAAAGATAATATTGTGGCTTCTTTTTAAAAAGTAGGTTATTTTAGATCCTTAACAATCATTAACTATTGAATGTCTCCTTTTTAGACATATTAAGGTAAAGTCTTCTTGACTCTGTTTTTGACTAAAAAAAAAATCCACTGGTTTCTCTTTTGTGGTTTAGGCTTTTTAGAATTTGTGGGGAGGAGAGTGAAGCTGTACAGAAAGCCTGTGCTGAAAACAAGCAGTGAGGTAGGGAAGCTTAGTTCCACCCACACCTGAGCCCAGAGCTCAGAGTAGCTTCTGAAATGACAGAGAAAGTAGGTCAGAGGGACTTTGCACCCAGCTTTCTTGGGCTCCAGTGGCTCCCTGAGGGACTGCTTGGCTCTTTAGCGCCCCTTGAGGTTAAAGGCAAAGTTTGTATCTGAATGGGGGAATGGAGGCTGGGGAGCTCCCAGCTGTGTCCATCAGTTCAGTTCAGTTCAGTCACTCAGTCGTGTCTGACTCTTTGCAACCCCATGAATCGCAGCACGCCAGGCCTCCCTGTCCATCACCAACTCTCAGAGTTCACCCAGACTCACGTCCATCGAGTCAGTGATGCCATCCAGCCATCTCATCCTCTGTCGTCCCCTTCTCCTCTTGCCCTCAATCTCTCCCAGCATCAGAGTCTTCTCCGATGAGTCAACTCTTCACATGAGGTGGCCAAAGTACTGGAGTTTCAGCTTTAGCATCATTCCTTCCAAAGAAATCCCAGGGCTGATCTCCTTCAGAATGGACTGGTTGGATCTAGAGAAGCCTTAATTTGTAAAAAGCATCAGGGAATCACATTGTTTGAATGGATCATAATTCTAGGATCAGTCACTCCTAGGATTTTGATGATACATCCTGACATCTGTCAGTTCTTTTGAATGTATTTATTGTCCAATCAACCAAGTTTTTAAGCTCAGCTTTCTCTTGCTTAATGACTGATAGTCAAAGCTATCTCTGGAGGCAATTTTGAAAGAAGAAACAGAAAGGAAAACCCTTCTTCAACCTATATGCACAAACATTATTGCACAAATGAAAAGAGAAACAATTACCTATTCACAGTGTTTCATAATTTTATTATAAATTTTATTATGTATTCTTCTAAAGGAAAAGAAGTTTTACCTATTAGAAGAATAAACAGATTCTTCCTCTGGAGTTGTCTCCCTAAAACAGCACAGTAAGAGTGTAATTGTTGATTTGTTTCAGATAACCCCTGCTGAACATACAGGTTCTTTAAGACTGAGCAAAATATTAACATTTTTTAATGTTCTTAAGATGAATCTATTGAGCTCTTCTTGGGAGACAGTAAAAAGGGGGGAGGAAGGTGGGGGCAAGGGGCAAAAACGGAATGTGATTTTTGTCTCCCTCTTGAATCAAATAGGAGTAGAATTTCGTGCCAGAATATCATGTGTACCTTTCACCCACCTGGCACTGCATAAATAGAACTCAGTGTCCTTGCTCACTGCAGAAGGCTGTCCTGGTGTTTCCAGGCCAGGTTATTTTGAGGAAGAATTTATAACACTCTCAGAACACTAGTGTCACTCAGGAATTCCATTTCCAGAGTCATCCCCCCCAACTCTGGACTCATGTATCTACCTTTGACGTAAGGAGGAGTTTGTCAGTCTTTCTGAGCATTGCTCCATCTCTCTGCTCATTAACAAAGTAGGTAATGAATTAATAGATTGTGGAAATGGCACTGCTTATACCTGGACCACTTTAGTACATAATGATGACTTTCTGTCTATTCCTAGAATCTGGCATGTCTGTTATGACTTATTGTTAGAGAGACTTTGAAGGCTCCAAAAAAGGAGAGCTGCATTTGGCTGGACTCTTAGAAGTTTTCATGGAGGAAGCTGCATTTGAGATGAGACTTAAAGAATGGGAACATTTGATATGGAATTGCTGGGTGAAGGGCACATGGGATGGAGAGAGGGATCAGTGCTTTGGGAACAGGAACAGGAAGATGTGTTCAGAGGATACTGATGGTACGGCTGGATTCAGAGATATTTCGGAACCCTGGCATCACTTGGAGGACCTTTTCTTCAAATACAGATATGCTGGGCCCCACCTCAGATCAAATAAATGGGAATGTTTTGTAAAGGAGCTCAAACCTCAGTGTTTTGTTTTTTTATAAATCTCCCAAGATTATCCTAAGGTGCATACAGAGCTGAGAAACTGAGCTATGCAGGGCCTACAGACAGCCCTTGGAGACGTGCCTGAAGAGTAGGTGATTAAGGAACAATTTCTTTTTTTAATGTCTTTAAAGGCTTAATATTTTCCCTACTATACCAGTGCTGCTATAATGACAGATTTTACATATAAAAGGTATAAACAAAATTAAAATTTGTTTGGGATGAATAAAAATATCATTATTAAATTCATTTAAAGATTTATCAGGTACGGATGATTAAAGATGTACCATGGGCCGGACGCTATCTCAGGTGATTTGTTCTGAGAATATCACAAAAACATTGAAATCATGAGAGAAGTTCTGGGATGTGAAAAATCTACAGTTTTGAGAATTTACTGCTTTGACGAGGTAATAAGAACACACATGTACATTTGAAGTTTGTGGGTTTTGAAGAATGAGAGTATTTTAAAAGGATGAGGCATGTGGGGTATAAATTTGGATTGTAGCTTTGCCACTTACTAGCTGTTGTAGGCTGGTTATGCATCCCTTTTGAACTGCATGTTCACACCCTTAAACCCACAGATTTGCTCTGAGATTTGAGTGAAACCTCTGTAGAGCACCTGGTGAGCAGGAAAAAGTTAATTTGTATAGAGTGTACATATTCATTCAATTGAGTAAACCTCATTCTCAAGTTTACACCAAATTTTGTTCTTCTGGTAGGCACGTGTTGTAATAGGTAGACAGAAGCTAAACACTGCAGAGTCATCTATCCTTCACTGAGTTAGGCAAATTGAGACTGTATTTGCCACAAATTCATCAGGTGCTTTAACTCAATACAACTGGGGAGGGAAAAGGCGGAATCCTCTTTGAGTACTTTGCAGGGACACAGACTTGAACAGAAGCAGCAGATACATGTATCTATGCATGCTTCCTTTGACTATACCACTCATAAATTTCCTCCTCACTCTCAGTTTTCTGTGTATGTAATGCTGTTACAGAACTATTGTGATGCTTCTCAGGTCAATTCTGAGCTACTTTGAAGGCTCGTCTTACACTAGGTGACCTCAGAAATATCTAGTTTCACTGCATTCTTCAGTCTGTGAAAATAGTATCCTTTCTTGGTGACTAAAACTAGAGAATGTTTCCAGAATAAACAAAGGGGAGGAGCAGTTTAGGAGACTGATCAAGGAAACCAAGAGGACTAGGTTGTTTACTCTGTTGCTTGAGCCAGTTATTAATCAACTCTGGAGGAGGAAATGGCAACCCCCTCAAGTATTGCCTTGAGAATCCCATGTACAGAGGATCCTGGCAGGGTACAGTCTGTGGAGTCACAAAGAGTTAGACGCGACTGAAGCAACTTAGCGCCATTAATCAACTCATAAGATTTGAGGCAATAGAATGTTTTTAGTTTATCAGTTCCTCTTGGTTTAAAAGTCACTAAGATCTTTTGTGAAACAACATCTGAACATTTGATTCACATGTATGTTCAGAACATAGCAAAATATGTTCTCACCCCCTGGCCCACCAGGAAGACAGCCTTTCATGCTGTCTGGCATCTTTCTGAGACACACCTTGAGTCATAAAGTGCATTTATTCATATTTCATTGAAAGAATTAAGAATTCCATTTGGTAATAATGAAATTAAAAAATTGAAACGTCATCCCAGAACTGATGGTAAATAGACTCATATGAGATGACTCCACGTGTTGGACAAAGTGGTGTACTCCTACTCCTATCACCCATTATTAATAAATGAACCAAAGATGTGGGAGCTTCACTAAGGCACTGTGAAAATCAACTGGAGAAAAATAATTTCAGATGATTACTTTCATCACAGATGGAAAAATAGAAAACAAATTAGAAAACTTATTTTATCTGTTACAGGGCAACCACTATGGTTGGAATTTCTTATTGCATTTTGTGTTTTAAAATGTCATAATTCCTGAAAGACCAAGATATACATTCACTATTTATCAAGTATTTCACAAATATTTGTTGATCTGATTGTGTCTGTGTTGTTGATCCGTGTCTTCACAGAAAGTCAAGATTTTTTTGGTGGCTGCACTGTGTAGCTTTGGGGATTTTAGTTCCCTGACCAAAGATTGAAGCTTTGCCCCCTGAAATGGAAGCATGGCATCCTAACCAGCAGACTACCAGGGAATTCCCAGAATGTCAAGATATTTAATTAACTATATATCTGTAATTTAGGTTGGGGAAATGAATGGCCTATGTAGAATAGTATAAAAAAAACTAATTTTTGAGAATAAATATGCCAATTATAAATTTGAAATCAAAGGACTTGAGTATTAACTATTATTAGATTTCAATTAATTGGTTTCTATACTACCTTATTTTGATTGGTGTTTGATTTATTTTACAAGTTAAATAGCTTTCTATGCCTCAGTTTCATTTGCAAAATGAAGATATATTAATACTCAAAAATGGTTTACCAGATGGATGATTGTGTGCTCAGCACATTGATAAATATACACTGGAAATAGTCCCTGATATCAGAGAACACACTCTTAAGAGGAAATACAGAAAGAAGTCATGCTAATATGAGGCAATATAAACAGCAATATACCCCAGCACATAGGAATGGTTGCCAGCTCAGCCCCAGAAGCAAGTGGAGTTATACTCAAGGAAGGCTTCTTGGAGGAAGCAAACTCTCAAGTAAAATTTAAAGGATGAGTGAGAAATAATAAACAAGGAAAGGGGGGTAGAGACCTTGGGATGCTCCAAGCTGAGACTACTAATGGATTCATAAGATGACATTACAAGAGGGGCATTTGACAAAACCAAGGTTCTTGGGGCTCTTAGGGAGTATCAGTCTTAACTAAGTGTACAGAGTAGAATCCCAAAGAGATCTCTAATCTTTAAGAGTAAGGTGGTAGAAGAAGCCTCAGAAGTGTCTCAGAGGGCCTGCCATGGGCCTTCTGGAAAATTGGTTTCCCTTTTACTGGTTGACAGCTGACATTTTAGTTTCAACCTTCCAAGGAGCAAACACATTGCTTGGGCTTAATGTCAGGAAGGCCTGACCTCTTTATTGGAGTATGATTTTATTTATCAAATAAGTCATGAAAATACCATGTGGGCTCAATAAACATGAGACCAATGAAGTGGTTAGTGCTGCCAAGTCACCTTCTAATCCAGAAGTGTTGTGAATGGAACACTGATTTCCAGAAATAGTATTCCAGAATCTGCTGTGGTTCTCTCTGTATTTTAATAATCAACATCTGCATTTTACTTCAAAGTTTTGTTATCTTCCTTGGTGACAGCTGTGGATTTTTGTTTTGCTTGTTTGGTTTGGTGACTGATAGAAAAAATTACTATTACAAAATCATTGCATTTTTGGTAAACTGTTTATTTTGTATTGGAGTTTAGCTGATTAAGATGGCTGGATGGCATCACTGACTCGATGAATGTGGGTCTGAGTGACCTCTGAGAGCTGGTGATGGATAGGGAGGCCTGGCGTGCTCCAGTTCATGGGGTCGCAAAGAGTTGGACACGACTGAGCGACTGATCTGATCTGATCTTAGCTGATTAACAATGTTGTGATGGTTTCAGGTGAACAGTAAAGGAGCTCGGCTATATATATATGATAAAATCATTACATTTTTTAAACTAAGCATTTGAATTATATGAAAATGGTTTATTTTTATATTTATTATAATTCCTTACCTGTTTGTTCATGGCTTCAAATGAACCATTTTCCCTTTAACCTTTAAAAGGCCTGAAAGACTTTGTGTTTTCTTCACAGATACAGGCTAGTTCCAAAGGTTTATTTTCCTGAGCAAATTCACGATGTTGTACGTGCCACGAAGTACTTCCTGCAGCCAGAAGTTTTACACAAGTATTCAGTTGACCCAGGCAGAGTCGGCATTTCTGGTGACAGTGCTGGTGGGAATTTGGCAGCTGCCCTGGGCCAACAGGTAACAGAGATCCCTGAGGTGCTGGTGAAAGGGGGGTGCATGTTAATGTTCAGCAGACAGCACATGTCCACTAGGCGTGGCAAAGGCCTAGCCGGGTAGGAGGGTTGCTCGGCCAGGTTATTGAGATGACTGTACTTGGAAACTTCTCAGAGATCTTTCTGAAGTAGGAAAATGGATCACTGAAAGAAGTGTCATCTTTGAGTCCTTGGAAAGGCCCTGGTTACAATTAATGAGAGAGGAGCACTAGCATTTTAGCATCCTACCCTTGCCCCTCAGGGATATGCCTGGAAATTAAGTATTCTCTGCTCCTTTTCCATGTTGGACTTGAAAAACAGAGTATTTTTGCTTATATTTCAATTGCTAAGATTGTTTCCTTAAACTTTGAGCCAAATTTAAAAATTTAAAAGTGTTTGTTAATATAAAAGAAAAAGTAAATGTTAACTTTAAGTGGTTCAGCCACTTTGAATGTTAAAATATATGTTAATCTGAGTTTTACTTCAGGGACTTCCCTGGTGGCTCAGACTGTATGTAAAGCGTCTGCCTACAATGCAGGAGACCTGGATTCAATCCCTGGGTCAGGAAGATCTCCTGGACAAGGAAATGGCAACCCACTCCAGTATTCTTGCCTGGAAAATCTCATGGACAGAGGAGCCTGGTAGGCTACAGTCCATGGGGTCACAAAGATTCAGACATGACTGAGCGATTTCACTCACTCACTGAGTTTTACTTGGTTAAATTTTGTCTAGCTCTAATGGCATCCCAAATTTTGGGCAGCTGTGTAAATTCAAAGATAAGTACATTTTTTTTCCCTCTTATGGGTTAAATAATTTAAGAATAGCATTTCTGTCTTCTTACCTCCAAATTTCTTTTGGCATTCTCAAATAGCATCTGCCTTTTCATTTGTGGGATGTTCTGATTTCTTCTCTGTTGCTGTAATTAAAGAACTTAGTTCTGTGCTTGGCACTGGTGGGTTTGCTATCCACATGTCCTGGTGCACTGTGGAGAGAATCATGGGCTTTAAAACCAGACAGAACTGGGTGGAATCCAGGCCCCCCTAGGGAGGTGTGCTGCTTTGGGCAAGTCTCAGGAAAATGAGGATCGTGCCATCTGAATGAAGGGCTGTTGCCAGGACTTAGTGAGATGATGTGTGTACAGTTCTTGGCATGTATTAAGAACTGCTTTTACAGAGCAACTACATCTTCCCTCAGGATAGGGTTCTAAAGTCTGTTGCAAAACAAAATTGTTTGGCTGAAGTTATCTTGAAGATTGTTTAGTAGCCTGTGAAACACAGTGACCTAGTTAGCTGCCTTCTAGATGTTATGTAAAAAATATATCATTTTGGACACTAGAATTACAAAGTGAGGCAATATATTTGCATTTCAGAGAGACATGGGGGAATGGAGTTCTGCAATGGCAGAGGTTCAGTCACATTCCCATCTCAGTTGCACTCTCAGACACACACTCATGAAGTACAGTGGAAGGTGCGCTGCCAGCATGATTGAAATTCCCCCCTCTCACCAACCGTGAGGACTCTAGGCTCATCAGAGGAGAGACCCTGAGGTCCTATTAAAAGACTTTGGAGTCCCATCATCTGTTCATTTAGCTTTTCAGACCCATGTCCTCTGAAAGAGTCAGACTAGTTTTTTCTCCCCAGTAAGGCACTGCCTTTTGGGGCCTTTCTTGGGAATACAAAACTATCCATCCATAACACCCAGCATGATGAGTATTATGCCAAAGGATAGATACAAAGAGTGTTGATGGGCATTTAAAGACCTAAGAGATCACGTACTTTCGAAATGTTCACTCAAAAGTATGAGTTGCAAACATCACACCTTTCTTAGTAAATATCCAACAGCTTGAAGGGTGGTGGTGATGGTGGTGGCCATTCAAAGTGAAATGAAATAATGTGTTTGCTTTTTCTTCTCCAGTTTAATCAAGATACCAACCTAAAAAACAAGCTCAAAGTGCAAGCTTTAATTTATCCAGTTCTTCAAGCTTTAGATTTTAATACACCCTCTTATCAGCAAAATATGAACACCCCTATTCTGCCCCGGTATGTCATGGTGAAGTACTGGGTGGACTACTTCAACGGCAACTATGACTTTGTCCAGGCAATGATAGTCAACAATCACACGTCACTGGATGTGGATGAGGCTTCTGCCCTCAGGGCCCGTCTAAACTGGACATCCCTTTTGCCCACTTCCATCACAAAGAACTATAAGCCTGTCATGCAGACCACTGGCAACTCCAGGATTGTCCAGGAGATCCCTCAGCTGCTGGATGCCCGCTCGGCCCCACTCATCGCAGACCAGGAGGTCCTACAGCACCTCCCAAAGACCTATATTCTAACCTGTGAGCACGATGTCCTAAGAGATGACGGAATCATGTATGCAAAGCGTTTGGAGAGTGCGGGTGTGGAGGTGACCCTGGATCACTTTGAGGATGGCTTCCACGGATGCATGATTTTCACCAGCTGGCCGACCAACTTCTCTGTGGGAATTAGGACTAGGAATAGTTACATCAAGTGGCTGGATCAAAACCTGTGAGGGAGTGAGATTTCTGAAAAGCTTGAGCCCCTCCTGATGACCTACACCTGCTTTGGAAAGACATTGACTCTTTAGTCGACTAATTTCTCTCATTACTTGTGAATTATGATCTCTATTGCCTGCGGACTTCATGTTAATTTAATTTAGGAAATGCTTTTGAGTAACATAAGTGCAAAAACATCTGAATCTGGTTCTCTAAGTGGGCCAGTCTCTCTGTTCATGTTTTAACCAAATTACTACTAATGCCCACAGCTACAGACAGCAGGGTTAGGAGCTGGAATTCGGCTTGGGTCTTGCCTCTGTCAAGTTCTTTTTAGAAGAAATTCTACCCACTGCAGATGACCTTTAATGAGTAAAGAAAATGTGGGCTCTTCTTCAACTTGCTAGAGTTTACTTTGAGTTCAGAGCAGTGTTAAATATGTGTACTTTAAGGTCAGTGCTGGGTACCAAATGCCCTCTGTTCTTTGTGGATGGGTGGCTTTGTTTCCTATGGGAATTTTGGCAAAGCTGTTCTAGCAAGGACAAGTTTCTCAAATGACTCTCTTCCTTTACAGTGTTAATTTATATGATAGCTATCTATAAGTCCAGTTGGATTATGATAATACTTGAAAGTTACTTTCTACCACTATTACTAGAAAATATGAGATTGCATGCACTGGAATCTGCACACTGTTGTTTTTTGGTTATGCCATCTCCCTGGGGGAGATCTTCTGGGAGCAAATTTATTTAGATTTAGAATAAATGTTCCTTTACAAAACAAGTAAAAATAGAAAAGTGAACCAACCCAATGTTTTCATAATGGCTACATCTGACATAAGTTACTAAGAATAATGTGTATATATTTGGCATAGTCAGAGAAGAAGATACATTTAGTATTAAAATTATGAAAAATGCCTTTAGAGGGTCTAGTTTATTCTTGAAAACTCAACCTTTTCACTTGTGTAGCTTTGAAATGGGACTATTTTGGTATATATAATGTATCATTTTTTTTTTAAGTTATTTAATGTTAATATATATAGCTAGACAAGATTTTTCAGGATAAAGTAAGTAAAGAATATTAAAGATAATGATGTTTTTAAAAAAAGTACCTTAAGTTTTAAAGAAGTGACTTTAGAATTATATCTACAAATAATTTTGTGGAAAGAGGTAAAATAGCTATTAATATTATTATATATTGAATATAAAACCTAAATATTCTGATGTTTATATGCATAACAAATTAAAATAATTAGACACTGTGATTATACCTAGTAAAGTCATCTAAGTTCATAATTCAGTAACTTAGATGAGATACGCACTGGTCATTTCTGCTCTCTGTGGTTGGAGGAGCTACTTCATACTCTTGTGGTGATGCCCTTCATTATCACCTTCCAGCTCGATGTGAAGTTATAGTAGACCAAGTTTCATTTCATGTGAAGCCTTCACTGCCAGTGGGACATCCTTGGCACCGAAAGAAGCTCCAATTCTGATGTGACTTGACTATGTCTTTGCTCCTTCCTGCCACTCTTCCTACTGCTCCATTCTGTGCTTCTTTCAGGCACTGCAGAAAGCAGACATACAGCCAAGCCTTGATACAGGAAATTCACCAGTGGAAAGAAAGTAGAACCTTTTTACTCATTTGGAAGATAGGTATTTCCTACTTATGAGGATGAAATAACAAATGAGAATCTGCATATTTATTGTTCATTTATTATTTAAGTTACGAGCATTTTATGTACAGAAGTAAATGCAACAGTGAGTATATGAGTGTGTGCCTGTGTGTATAAAAATAATCATACAGATTAACCTGCTAATGGACTCAGGCAAGTCACTTACCATCTCTGGGCCTTTTTTGCCTATCCTCTAAAATTAGAGAATTGAACAACTTTATGAGGTATCTTCCAATTATACATTCCAACCATTTTGTCAGACTGGCAAATTGTATTGACTTTTTCTTCAACAGTGTTTTCTTTTGTAGGTCATTATTTAATATACACAGACATATGCAAGATCAGGTTTTTTTTTTCCTAAAAAACTTGAACTTTAGTTCTTATTCTATGATAGCTAACCTCCTCATTTACTACTATTCTTTTTTACATCATTTGAAGGAACCAATGTTTGGATCTTATTTTGAGGTTTGCTTCCATCTCTAGGGAAGCAAAGAAAATATAATACATGCACAAAATTCCTTAAAACGGCATTTCCCCCCAAAGTTGTGAGCCAAATTTTGTAGTAACTACAGATAATAAATCTAGCCCTTCTAGATCTCCAAAGGGCTCTCTCAGATGAAAAGAGGGAGTGAAAGAAAAAGGGAGTCAAGCACTGTTTCTGATGAAGCATCTCAAGTTTCATTAAAACTTATATTGGGAATTCCATGGTGGTCCAATGGTTGCAATTTGGCCCTTTCACTGCCATGGCCTGAGTTTGATGTCTAGTCAGGGAGCTAAGATCCTGCAAGCCATGTGACGAGGTAAAAAATAAATAAAGCCTTTATGTATGTGATAATGACTTACACTGTATCCCACCTTGCTTGAAGTTTTCCTTGGGATAGTAATTGGGAATCATGATACACAAGAACCACTAGATGCAAGAGTGGCTTATTGTTGTTTAGTTGCTAAGTCGTGCCCCACTCTTTTTGTGACCTCATGGACTGTAGCCGACCAGGCTCCTCTGCCCATGGGATTTCCCAGGCAACAATACTGGAATGGGTAACCATTTCCTCCAGGGGATCTTCCTGACCCAGGAATTGAACCCACGTCTCCTGCAGTGACAGATGGATTCTTTACCACCGAGCCGCCAGGGAAGCCCACAAAGAGAGGCTAAACCAACCAAAATCTGAGCGCTAAGAATTCTTTTGGGAAACATACAGTTTATGTTGAAGATATTTTGGGTTGAAATGAGTTTATTTTAAGTTTTGTTCTTCTAAAAAAAAAGTTTATGCTCTGCAAATTGATTTTTTTAAGTGTTATGGCTTTGTTTCCCCATTTTAAGAAAAGAAGTGGACAGTCTTTTTATAATGTTGTTTGTGAAATGTAAACATAAATATATGATGAAAAAATCTGTGCTACAAAATATAATGAAGTATAAATTAGTTAATCTTTTATCATTGATTTGTGAAGAAGTTAAAGACTTGTATAATTCTATTTGGGAATATAATATTTTGTGCATGATCTTAACTTTTGGCTTATTTCTCACTGCAAAGGGGAAGGCAGATTTTATGAAGGATTTTGGTAGGCAATCTATTTTGTAAGACGAAAATCCACTGTGGAGGTAGGAAAGTATAAATCTGTTTTGATTCATGTTTGTAAATAAACTGTCTCTGTCTGGGAATGTGCCTCTTTCGCTTCCCCTCATTCATTTTCTGGTTCCCATCTCCCTTTCTTTCCATACCCCAGGTCCCTAGCCACAATGCTGCGCAAATCTTCACCCCCTGGAGTCCTCCAGCTCCCTTTCAATTACTGAGAAGGGCTCAGTGGCCTCCTTTATGGCATCCATTTCATGTCTGGATACAGTATGTGCTGCTCATACTGGAAACCTGCCTTGAACTGGCTAGAATATTCATAAAAACTAGGCAGACCCTGCAACAATCTGAGGACTTTCAATACACATTAGAGGTGTATCACAGTGCATATGAATTTGTATTTGAACAAGTTCAACCAAAGAAGTATTGATACCACTGAAGGCAAGTTTTCATACTAACCCTGACATTACAAGCAAAGCTAATAATTTCATGATTGAGTTTGTTATGCTCATTTTACTTCAAAATCATAGGAATTAACAAAAAATTTTTTTTTCAAAATAAATTGTGTGATTTGGTTCTAAATGGTCACATACATGTGGATAAATTAGATTTTCCTATTCAATTAGAGTTATTTTCATCCTCTCCAACAAAACCTCTGGTGAGTGGCTATATTTTGCTGGTGGGATCCACTAATGGTTCCTTTGGGGCATTTAAAGTTCTCCTTTGGGGCATTTAAAATGCACTGTATGTGTTTTGGTATTGCTTTTTCTTGTGATCTTTCTTTTTTGATCCATTTAAAAAAAATCTCATATTTTCCGACAGATCCCTTATTTAAACATGTAGAAGATACTGATATCAGCACGACATTCCCATGATTTCAGAGGTTGGAAATGTAAATATGATTTACAGTAGGCATACATGTATTGCTCAGCCCTGTCACTCAGCACCAGCATTTTGTCATTAGAGAGAGAGGCTGGTGACATTTTGTGTCTTGTTTGGAATGCTCCTCCCAGATATTTCAGATTGAGAGCTCCATCTTCTCACATAGACTTTCTACCCAGACTAGCTATTTGTTACTGTTTTTCTTTCATAAGAGTAGAGTTTTCCAGTTGCTACTTGACATGCAGTGCTTTAATATATGGACTGTGGAGGCAAATATGAGAATCCAGATGGCTCCTGTTAGGCCAGACATTAAAAAGTTTTGTAAACACATAAAACAATGCCACACTTCTCACTCGTTTGTGTTTGGAAAATTTAGTAATTTTTCCCCCCATAGGATGTAGCTTAAGGTAACATGTAATAACTAAGCACATTATTAACTATTGAGTTAGCCAGAAATTTTGTTTAAGATGTTATGGAAAAACCCAAATGAATTTCTAGCTAATCCAATATGTTTAAAACGTCTCAGTTTTAATTTCTAATACAGTAAACATCAATAAAGTTCATATGAACAATAGCTATTTGGGGTCCTCAGTAGTTTTTATAAATATAAGAAAATTATGAGACCAAAAGAGCTAGAAGCGCTGTCATATAGCATCATTCCTGGGCAAGCCCTGTATATGGTGCTAGGCTTCAGTCAGCCAACACCAAGGTACACTTCTGCACACACACCATGTTTCTCTTACCTAGTACTCTTCTCTACACTTGCCCTTGCCCTTCCTTGTCTTCCTTTGCCAGTCTGCTCCAAGAAGCCTGTCCTAACTCCTCCCTCCTTGGGATTTTTAGAGATCTCTCCCCTCGCCCCATATTGCACTCAACACATAGCAGATGATGGCCAGTTAGTGGGTCTGACTTCCTCACAAGACTGTGGGATCCTTGACACAGGGTCATGTCGGCATCAATTTTATAACTTCAGTGCTTGACACAGTGCCTCTCATGGAACAATGACTCAATAAATCTTTACTGAACCAATGTTTTTATGTTGTCACAATTAAAACACAGCGTTATTTTCAGTGACCCACCCTTATGGCAGAAAGTGAAGAAAAAACTAAAGAACCTCTTGATGAAAGTGAAAGAGGAGAGTGAAAAACTTGGCTTAAAGCTCAACATTCAGAAAACTAAAGTCATGGCATCTGGTCCCATCACTTCACGGCAAATAGATGGGGAAACAGTGGCAGACTTTATTTTTCTGGGCTCCAAAATCACTGCAGATGGTGATTGCAGTAATGAAATTAAAAGACGCTTACTCCTTGGAAGGAAAGTTATGACCAACCTAGACAGCATATTAAAAAGCAGAGACACCACTTTGTCAATAAAGGTCCATCTAGTCAAGGCTATGGTTTTTCCAGTAGTCATATATAGATGTGAGAGTTCGACTATAAAGAAAGCTGCTGCTGCTAAGTTGCTTCAGTCGTGTCCGACTCTGTGCGACCCCATAGATGGCAGCCCACCAGGCTCCTCTGTCCATGGGATTCTCTAGGCAAGAACACTGGAATGGGCTGTCATTTCCTCCTCCGATGTATGAAAGTGAAAAGTCAAAGTGAAGTCGCTAAGTCGTGTCTGACTCTTAGTGACCCCATGGACTGCAGCCTACCAGGCTCCTCCATCCATGGGATTTTCTAGGCAAAAGTACTGGAGTGGGGTGCCATTGCCTTCTCTGAAAGAAAGCTGAGTGCCGAAGAATTGATGCTTTCGAACTGTGGTGTTGGAGAAGACTCTTGAGAGTCCCTTGGACTGCAAGGAGATCCAACCAGTCCATCCTAAAGGAGATCAGTCCTGGGTGTTCATTGGTAGTACTGATGTTGAAGCTGAAACTCCAGTACTTTGGCTACCTGATGCGAAGAGCTGACTCATTTGAAAAGACCCTGAGGCTGGGAAAGATTGAGGACATGAGGAGAAGGGGATGACAGAGAATGAGATGGCTGGATGGCATCACCGACTCAATGGACATGGGTTTGGGTGGACTCCAGGAGTTGGTGATGGACGGGGAGGCCTGGTGTGCTGCGGTTCATAGGGTCGCAAAGAGTTGGACAGAAGGAAATGGCAACCCACTCCAGTGTTCTTGCCTGGAGAATCCCAGGGACGGGGGAGCCTGGTGGGCTCCTGTCTATGGGGTCGCATAGAGTCGAACACAACTGAAGTGACGTAGCAGAACAACTGAACTGAACTGACTGAAAATTATGCCTGGTGCCATTACATATATTTGCTTATTTACTCTTAAGACAAAAACTTGTTTGTTTTTGTTCTCCACACCTGCCCTCCCCGCCTCCCCAAATGTTTTTCTTTCTACTAATTCATTAAAGACGTCTGGTCAACAAATGAAATCCTGGTGCCTACAGAATATTTTTAAAATTCAAGGCAACAGCCAGCAGAGGGCGTGCTTGAAAGTAGATGGCATTAGCCATCCATACAGCAGCTTGTTTCACCTGGAATTTAAAAAAGAGATTTCCTAACAGCTGATAAAAGGTAATGACTACCCACTCCAGTATTCTTGCCTGGAAAATTCCATAGACAGAGGAGCCTGGCAGGCTATAGTCCAAGGGGTTGCAAAGAGACATAACTAAGCAACTAAGAACTTTCTCCACTATGAAAGGTAAGGGGCTGTCCCAAATGGCTTAGCGGGCAAAGAATCCACCTACGGTGCAGGAGACACAGAGGATGCAGGTTTTATCTCTGGGTCTGGAAGATTCCCCTGGAAATGGCTACCCACTCCAGGTATTCTTGCCTGAAAAAGCCCATGGGCAGAGGAGCCTGGCGGGCTACAGTCCAAAGTGTCGCAAAGAGTCGAATATGAGGGAGCAACTAAGCACATATAATAGGTAAATAAAAGGGCATGCTGTATTTAATCACAGAATAAGTTAAACTGAACATTTTTAAAATAGAGAAACTTTAAAATCCTCAAAAGTACCTAGAGGGGCTTCCCAGGCTCAGTGGGAAGTGGTAAAAAGTCCACCTGCCTGGCAGGCTACAGTCCACAGGGTCACAAAGAGTCAGATACGACTGAGCACCCCACAAGCACCTAGAGTAAACGACTGCATTTTCTTTGTGTGTATGTGTGTGTGTTTTAACTTTTTTTTTTTTTTACATTCTCTCTATTTTAAATTTATTTATTTTAATTGGAGGCTAATTACTTTACAATATTGTATTGGTTTTGCCATACATCAACATGAATCTGCCACGGGTGTACACGTGTTCCCCATCCTGAACCCCCCTCCAACCTCCCCTCCCCATGACTGCATTTTCAAAGTAAGGCAAAACTAAAAGGACTCACACTGATTCTTTGTTAAAGCATGTCTCTGCCTACCAAAGTGTTTTGTCTTTTTTAAAAAAACATGTTTTTATTCAAGGTAGATATTTGCCATCCAGTTGGGAAAAGGCTGACAGAAAAACAGTGTTCTTCATTTTTGTACCATTTAGTATAGCAGGAAATATAGGACCTTCATCTTTTGTTGTGCTTGCTGGCCAAACTCAGCAGCCAGTGCTGGATGAATCCTTAGTTGGGAAGAAACTGCCTTTGAAAACAATAGGTAAGGCAGAGCTAGATAGCCTTTAAAATCTAAAGCACATTTCCAATTCAAACAAAATTCAGCATGACATTTTCATATTGCTATACTTTAAAAAACAGATATGTTCCAAGGGCTTCCCTGGTGGCTCAGTGGGTTAAAAAAAAAAAATCAGTGTGTCAATGCAGGAGACACAAGTTTCATTCCTTGGTGGGGAAGATCCCCTGGAGAAGGAAATGGCAACCTACTCCAGTATTCTTGCCAGGAAAAACCCATGGACAGAGGAGCCTGGCGGTCTGCAGTCTATGGGGTTGCAAAGAGTTGGACACGATGGAGCAACTGAGCGTGTGCTCATGCGCACACACACACACACACACACACACACACACACACACACAATATGTTCCATGGTTCCATGGTTAAGGGAAAAAGCTTGTCACCCAGCTCACGTTAGAACAGAAGAAACAGAGTCCCTTGGACTGCAAGGAGATCCAACCAGTCTATTTTGAAGATCAGCCCTGGGATTTCTTTGGAAGGAATGATGCTAAAGCTGAAACTGCAGTACTTTGGCCACCTCATGTGAAGAGTTGACTCATTAGAGAAGACTCTGATGCTGGGAGGGATTGGGGGCAAGAGGAGAAGAGGACGACAGAGAATGAGATGGCTGGATGGCATCACCGACTCAATGGACATGAGTTTGGGTGAACTCTGGGGGTTGGTGATGGACAGGGAGGCCTGGCGTGCAACTTTCTTACTGAAAATTGAAACTTTCTTACTGCCTGAAAATACTTGAAACAGCTGATAATGTAAAAATATAATGAAACAGTGATATAGAAACAGGCACTTATAGCCAAAGAAAAGAACAAAAATATGCCAACTAGAAAAATCAGTTGTGGTTAACTTCTGGTGTGGCTCTGAGTCCCCTGGCAGTTAAAGAGAAGAGTAAGAAACATGATTAGTGATTTGGTGTTTCTGTCAGTGTTTCTGAGGCATTCCAGTTTCTTAGGGTTGGTGTTTCCCTAACTGAATTTAAAAAAAAAAAAAAACCCTCCTTGCAACTTAATGAAAAAATATCCTTATTTACTTTAAAGCAAATACAATAGGAACTTATACATAACTATTTCTTTAGTCAATTTTGATGAAAACTGAGGACATTATTTTAAACCTCAGTGTATCCATATGTTCACTCAATGAAAGTAATAGTGCTTACCCTACTGCCTACCTCAAAGGACTATTCAAAGCTAAAGAAGAACATTTTTTTTGAAAGTTATGAGTTTGACCTGAAATAAGTAGGCAACCAAATATTTCTCCAGCAAAAAATGAGTTTATTTGGGATCAGCAGAGAATTGCAATTCATAGTCTGCAGCCAAGGTGATCCACATGTAATCCACACTTTCCCAGCATGGCAGGGAAAGGAGAATGTTTTTACAGAGAGGAAAAGGAAATTGGGAGGAATGTGCAGTAAATACCCTGGAGAAGGGAAAGGCTATCCACTCCAGTATTCTGGCCTGAAGAATTTCATGGACTGTATGGTCCATGGGGTCACAAAGAGTCAGAGACAAGTGAGCAACTTTGACTTTCATACAGTAAACAAAGAGCTGGTGGCTTTTTGTTGGTTGAATCGTTGTGGGGAAGAGAAGAGTCTATTTTCTTGTTGTCCTGTGCTCGGTTGTGTTCAACTCTTTGTAGCCCACCAGGCTCTTCTGTCAAGCTCTTTCAAATCCTAGAAGATGATGCTGTGAAAGTGCTGCACTCAGTATGCCAGCAAACTTGGAAAACTCAGCAGTGGCCACAGGACTGGAAAAGGTCAGTTTTCATTCCAATCCCAAAGAAAAGCAATGCCAAAGAATGCTCCAACTACCTCAAAATTACACTCAACTCACATGCTAGTAAAGTAATGCTCAAAATTCTCCAAGCCAGGCTTCAGCAATACTTGAACCATGAACTTCCAGATGTTCAAGCTGGTTTTAGAAAAGGCAGAGGAACCAGAGATCAAATTGCCAACATCCACTGGATCATTGAAAAAACAACAAAGTTCCAGAAAAATATCTACTTCTGCTTTACTGACTATACCAAAGCCTTTGACTGTGTGGATCACAACAAACTTTAAATTCTTAAAGAGATGAGAATAGCAGACAATCCGACCTGCCTTTTGATAAATCTGTATGCAAGTCAAGAAGCAACAGTTAGAACTGGACATGGAGCAACAGACTGGTTCCAAATTGGAAAAGGAGTACATCAAGGATATATATTGTCACTCTGCTTATTTAACTTATATGCAGAGTACATCATGAGAAACGCTGGGCTGGAGGAAGCACAAACTGGAATCAAGATTGCTGGGAGAAATATCAATAACCTCAGATATGCAGATGATACCACCCTTATGGCAGAAAGT
Organism: Tragelaphus eurycerus; assembly: GCA_935064755.1. Taxonomy (NCBI): domain Eukaryota; kingdom Metazoa; phylum Chordata; class Mammalia; order Artiodactyla; family Bovidae; genus Tragelaphus; species Tragelaphus eurycerus. The sequence goes on from CAKXYN010000107.1 coordinate 822,550, forward strand.
GAAGAGGAACTAAAGAGCCTCTTGAGGAAAGTGAAAGAGGAAAGTGAAAAAGTTGGCTTAAAACTCAACATTCAGAAAACTAAGATCCTGGCATCTGGTCCCATCACTTCATGGGAAATAGATGGGGAAACAGTGACAAATTTTATTTTGGGGGGCTCCAAAATCACTGCAGATGGTGACTGCAGCCATTAAATTAAAAGACACTTACCTCTTGGAAGGAAAGTTATGACCATACTAGACAGCAGTAGGTAAAGAATTCATCTGCCAATGCAGGAGCCCAAAACTAAAGTTCTATGTAGGCATTCAAGCTGCTCTAATTTATCTTCCATCTACAAACTATTTTCTGTTTTGCCTGAAGTACCAGTTCAGTTTCAGTTCAGTCGCTTAGTCGTGTCCGACTCTTTGCGACCCCATGAACTGCAGCACGCCAGGCCTCCCCGTCCATCACCAACTACCGGAGTCCACCCAAACTCATGTCCATTGAGTCAGTGATGCCATCCAACCATCTCATCCTCTGTCGTCCCCTTCTCCCCATGCCCTCAATCTTTCCCAGCATTAGCATCAGATGGCCAAAGTATTGGAGTTTCAGCTTCAACATCAGTCCTTCCAATGAACACTCAGGACTGATCTCCTTTAGGATGGACTGGTTGGATCTCCTTGCAGTCCAAGGGACTCTCAAAAGTCTTTCCAATACCACAGTTCAAAAGCATCAATTCTTCGGCCCTCAGCTTTCTTTATAGTCCAACTCTCACATCCATACATGACTACTGGAAAAACCATAGCCTGGAGTAGACGGAACTTTGTTGACAATGTCTCTGCTTTTTAATATGCTGTTTAGGTTGGTCATAACTTTCCTTCCAAGGAATAAGTGTCTTAATTTCATGGCTGCAGTCACCATCTGCAGTGATTTTGGACCCCCTCCCCCCCCGCCCCCCCCCCACACAAATAAAGTCAGCCATTGTTTCCACTGTTTCCTCATCTATTTGCCATGAAGTGATGGGACCAGATGCCATGATCTTCGTTTTCTGAATGTTGAGCTTTAAGCCAACCTTTTCACTCTCCACTTTCACTTTCAAGAGACTTTTTAGTTCTTCTTCACTTTCTGCCATAAGGAAGGGTGGTGTCACTTGTATATCTGAGGTGATTGATATTTCTCCCAGCAATCTTGATTCCAACTTGTGCTTCCTCCAGACCAGCATTTCTCATGATGTACCCTGCATATAAGTTAAATAAGCAGGGTGACAATATACAGCCTTGACGTACTCCTTTTCCTATTTGGAACCAGTCTGTTGGTCCATGTCCAGTTCTAACTGTTGCTTCCTGACCTGCATAAAGGTTTCTCAAGAGGCAGGTCAGGTGGTCTGGTATTCCCATCTCTTTCAGAATTTTCCACAGTTTATTGTGATCTACACAGTCAAAGGCTTTGGCATAGTCAATAAAGCAGAAATAGATGTTTTTCTGGAACTCTCTTGCTTTTGCGATGATCCAACAGATGTTGGCAATTTGATCTCTGGTTCCTCTGCCTTTTCTAAAACCAGCTTGAATGTCTGGAAGTTAACAGCTCACTTCCTTCCTTGCTGAAGCTGAAGCCTGCCTTGGAGAATTTTGAGCTAAAGTTCCAAGTGCCTGATAATTACTTTTTGGAACAATGCTATATAAATCCTGAGGGAAACACTAATAATAATAGATATGATGTATTGAATGCTTACATATGTGATAAGCATATTGCAATATTTTCCCCTAACAGTCTCTAGTATCTTGCCTACATAATAGGTAAGTAGTCCCAACCCATCACAATTTTTTTTTTCCGGTTTCCAAATTGGCATGACCTAAAAGGGGAAGAGTTCTGTAAACAAGGGGGAGCACTTTGTTGTCCATCAATGGAGAGGTGTCCTATTTCCTCTTTGGCTTACCTTGCCAAATCTGGTACATCAGACACCCAGGAAGATTCAGGATGTATCAAATCAAAGCACATGATGGAGGAACATGGAGCATACTAAGTGTTAACATCATGATCTGGTTTGATTTTTAAGACTTTACCAAAAGTTTTAGATATACTTTGGTTATTTTAAAAAAAACACTGAACCAAAGATCATGGCATCCGGTCCCATCACTTCATGGGAAATAGATGGGGAAACAGTGTCAGACTTTATTTTTCTGGGCTCCAAAATCACTACAGATGGTGACTGCAGCCATGAAATTAAAAGACGCTTACTCCTTGGAAGGAAAGTTATGACCAACCTAGATCACATATTCAAAAGCAGAGACATTACTTTGCCAACAAAGGTTCACCTAGTCAAGGCTATGGTCTTTCCTGTGGTCATGTATGGATGTGAGAACTGGACTGTGAAGAAGGCTGAGCACCGAAGAATTGATGCTTTTGAACTGTGGTGTTGGAGAAGACTCTTGAGAGTCCCTTGGACTGCAAGGAGATTCAACCAGTCTATTCTGAAGATCAGCCCTGGGTTTTCTTTGGAAGGAATGATGCTAAAGCTGAAACTGCAGTACTTTGGCCACCTCATGTGAAGAGTTGACTCATTGGAGAAGACTCTGATGCTGGGAGGGATTGGGGGCAAGAGGAGAAGGGGACGACAGAGGATGAGATGGCTGGATGGCATCACTGACTCGATGGATGTGAGTCTGAGTGACCTCCGGGAGCTGGTGATGGACAGGGAGGCCTGGCGTGCTGCGATTCATGAGGTCGCAAAGAGTCGGACACGACTGAGCGACTGATGTGATCTGATACCTTAAAAAATACTACTTTCAAGCTACTCTAATTTATCTTCCATGTACAAACTATTTTCTGTTTTACCTAAAGTACCAAGTACCCAGAGATTACTTTTTGGAACAATGCTATATAAATCCTGAGGGAAACTCTAATAATAATAGATATGATGTATTGAATGCTTATATATGTGATAAGCATTTTGCAATATTTTTCCCTAACAGTCTGCAGTATCTTGTGCTTTGGAGATGAGGGAATTGAAAGGTTAATTAGCTTATCCAAAATCACATAGCTGAAAAGTGGCTGAGATAAGGGATTTGAATCCAGATCAGTTTAACTCAAAAGTCTGTGTTCTGTGCTCTTTCATCACATCACTCCAACCCAAAGAAGGTGAGTTTCTGATCCTGACTTTAAAGTCCTAAAAACTGCATTGATTGTTTTGGGCAGTGGAAGAATATCCTATTAAAAAACTAGTGATGGTTAATTTTGTGTGTCAAGTTGACTGGACCAGGAAGTCCAGATATTTGGTCCAACATTATTGTGAATGTTTGTAAGGGTGTTTTGAGATGAGATTAACATCTGACTTGGTAGACTGAGTAAGGTAGATTGCCTTCCCTAATGTGGGTGAAAGTGAGAGTTGCTTAGTTGTGTTTGACTCTTTGCGACCCCATGGACTATACAGTCCATGGAATTCTCCAGGCCAGAATACTGTAGTGGATAGCCTTTCCCTTCTCCAGGGGATCTTCCCAACTCAGGGATAGAACCCAGGTCTCCTGCATTACATGTGGATTCTTTACCAGCTGAGCTACCAGGGAAGCCCCCAATGTGGGTAGGCCTCATCCAAACAACTAAGGCTTGACTAGAGCAAAAAGGCTGACTGACTGCCTGTGAATAGAAAGGGATTTCCTTCTGCCTGACTGTCTTTGAGCTGGGACATTGGTCTTCTCTGCTTTTGAACCTGGACTTGGACTGGAACTCACTCCATTTGCTTTCCTGGTTCTCAGGCCTTTGAAACTGAACTAGAATTATACCACCAACTCTCCTGTTTGTAGATTGTAGACTACACATCATGGGAGGTTCAGCATCTGTCATGAGCCAGTTCGCTATTATAAATATCAGAAAATATGTTTATACATATAAACATATATGTTTATACATATATTACCCTCACATATTATAAATATCTGAATATATACATGTATATACATATATATATTCAGTTACCCTTGAACAATTTAAATTATGCAGATCTACTTATAAAGATGTGGATTTTTTCAATAAATATAGTGCCTGTATTTTCATTTTACAGATCTTTATATTAACAAAGCATTGGGAAAAGTTTGTGTTCCATTAAAGATCACAATGGGGGAAGGCAATGGCACCCCACCCCAGTGCTCTTGCCTGGAAAATCCCATGGACGGGGGAGCCTGGTGGGCTCCAGTCCATGGGGTCGCTAAGAGTCGGACACGACTGAGCGACTTCACTTTCACTTTTCACTTTCATGCGTTGGAGAAGGAAATGGCAACCCACTCCAGTGTTCTTGCCTGGAGAATCCCAGGGACAGAGCCTGGTGGACTGCAGTCTATGGGATTGCACAGAGTTGGACACGACTGAAGCGACTTAGCAGCAGCAGCAGCAGCAGCAAAGATCACAATATGCAGAATCAGCAGAAATAGTGTTTTAGTCCTGATTTTATTTGAACTGTTTCAGCTTCCTGTCCTTGGGTGAGTCATTAATCTATTCTTTGTTTTTGAGGAAGAGATAGCAGTACAGATTTTTGACTATAGGGGATCAGAGGGTGGGGGTTGGCATTCCTTATTCTCCCACTTGTGCAAGGGTCAACTACATATATTTGTTTGTGTGTGTATATGTATATTTGAATATATAACTCTTATTTCTTATTGCTTTTCTTTCTTGGGAGGACTCAGACTAATACATAACTCTTCTCATTAAGTGTTCTGAGATCAGCCAATCTGTTATTTACTTCATCTGGTATTCAGCTGTTGTTTGTGTTTCATCTGGTTCACCTCCAAGCCTCTGACACACTCATCTCTGATAACATTCTGGAAATTCCCACTGTACTTCCTTGATGGCAAAATTCACACCCACTTACCTTTGATGTTACTGAGAATTTCAGGAGATAATAATGACTTATCATCCAAAAAGAACTAAAGCCTTTTATCTTTTAAACTTCTAAACATAAAATTTATTTTTTAAAAGCTCAAGTTCTTTGGTTCAAAGTAGAAAGCGATTTTATATTGTAGTTTGCATACTTAAACACTCTTAATAGATAAAATATATTGTATAAATTATCTCAAAAGTCACACGAAACTCATCTTTCGGTCAGAAAAGGGGACATTAAAAAATTGAAGTGCATAAAAATCAAAATGGATAATTCACCCAATTTCTAAGACCACATTTTGCATTAGATAGTATAATCAACTATGCCACACCTAAGAGGGTTTTCCCACCAGTCTCCTTAACTATATGGAGGAGTCTGTGAAACAAACAAGCTGAATAGGATGCTACTGTGGGCAGGAGCATTGTGACCCACCTGGGGAAAGGCTGTCTGCCTACTTGCCACCAATGAGCTCTGGCTTGGCTCTCTGACCCATTTTGACATTCAGGTGATTTTCTGTGACTGCCTTATCTCTGTGGCCTGTAGGAGTAATTATGCCCACAAAGAGGAGCAAATTAGTTTCCAGTATATTAAGGAGATCAGACCCAAGGACAACTGAGCAAAAATCCTGTTTTTAAAATCTCAAAATTTGTTCATGAGTGAAATGCAGGTAGACTCTGCAAGTCATGGGCTGCATTAAAATATCCCAACCAAGGAAGGTATTACTATGTGTTATGATATATGCCCCCAAGCTCATTTCATAATATATATTAAAAACATATATCTGTTTAGCTGTTACATCATTAACTCTTTCATTTATTCAATACACACACATTAAGCATCTTTCATTTTTAACTATTATGTTGGGTACGATAAGAGATTTTAAAATAAATAATAGAAGCATAGGGGAAGACGATTGCCCCCAAAAATTGAAATGCAAAACAGCTTTATAAGTACAAGTAAGAGGGAGAACAAACAGTTATCAGGATTCAAAACAGGCTTAAGTTTAAACAGAGTACTACATGAATAAAATTAGGAAATACTTTACGAAGGATGAAGAATATGATTTTAGTGTTGAAGTTGGCAGGAAAAGGGCCCTATGAGTACATGTTTATAAGTGGAAAAGTTCACTGACCAGCACAGTTTGATTGATGAAAAGCACATGAGGAATAGGGTGACGGACCCAACTCGTATCAATGGAGAAACCAGAGAAGCATATAGAAATTAAAGATTAAACTTAACCAGAAAGAAACTACCCTGTGCATACCATGGCCAGTGTCACATGGTGGAGCAGGTACTGCCAGGTCTGTGAGTCAGAAAACCTTAGCTCTACTCTGGTCTCTCCTTGTCTTCTGGGGGCTTGTTTCACCAATTTGGGTCTCAGTGTCGATATGTCTGACATAGGAGTACTACTCTGCCTACTTCAGAGTCTTTATGAGGATTAGACAATGCAGATGAGTACTGACATCCTGTGTAGATTGGAAGATCAGTTGGTTAGCACTATGCTATTCATTTTTTGAGAGTTTAGAACACAAATTCATTTTTAATGTAAAACTGTCCCTCCTTAAACAATGTGACTCCTCGATGTAGAGCAAAACCAGTTTAATCATATATCATAGTAATGATGATAACATTTACTTTGATTTATTTATAACCCTCTTGATATGGATACTATTATCATCCCTTGTTGTTGTTGCTGTTCAGTTGCTCAGTCTGACTCTTTGTGACCCCATGGACTGCAGCAACATCAGGCTTCCCTGTCCTCCGTTATCTGAGTTTACTCAAACTCATGTCCACTGGGGCTTCCCTGGTGGCTCAGTTAGTAAAGAATTTGCCTGCAAATACAGAAGGCACAAAAGATGTGGATTTGAGCCCTGGGCTGGGAAGATTCCCTAGAAAAAGAAATGGCAACCCACTCCAATATTCTTGCCTGGAAAATTCCATGGACAGAGGAACTTGGCTGGCTACAGTCCATTGAGTCAGTGATGCCATCCAACCATCTCATCCTCTGTCCCCCCTCTCTCTTCTTGCCCTCAATCTTTTCCAGCATCAGGGTCTTTTCCAGTGAGTCAGCGCTCCACGTCAAATGGCGAAAGTATTGGAGTTTCAGCTTCAGCAGCAGTCCTTCCAATGAATTTTGAGGATTGATTTCCTTTAAGATTGACTGGATTGATCTCCTTGCTGTCCAAGGGACTCTCAAGAGTCTTCTCCAGCACCATAGTTTGAAAGCATCGGTCCTTCAGCACTCAGCTTTCTTTATAGTCCAACTCTCACATCCATTCATGGATACTGGAAAAATCATAGCTTTGACTGTACAGACTCTTGTTGGCAAAGTGATGTATCTGCTTTTTAATATTCTGTCTAGGTTTGTCATAACTTTTCTTCCAAGGAACAAGCATCTTTATATGTCATGGCCTCTATCACTGTCTGCCGTGAATTTGGAGCCCCAGAAAATGAAATCTGTCACTGTTTCCACTTTTTCCTTATCTATTTGCCATGAAGTAATGGGACCAGATGCCATGATCTTAGTTTTTTGAATGTTGAGTTTAAGCCAGCTTTTTCACTCTCCTCTTTTACCTTCATCAAGAGGGTCTTTAGTTTCTCTTCGTTTTCTGCCATTGGGGTGATATCATCTACATATATGAGATTGTTGATATTTCTCCCAGCAATCTAAATTCTAGTTTGTGCTTCATCCAGTCTGGCATTTCACCTGATGTACTCTGCATATGAGTTAAATAAGCAGGGTGACAATATATAGTCTTATATTCCTTTCCCAATTTTGAACGAGTCAGTCGTTCCATGTCCAATTCTTGTTGCTTCTTGACCTGCATACAGGTTTCTCAGAAGGCACGTCAGGAGGTCTGGTATTCCCATCTCTTTAAGAATTTTCTATAGTTTGTTGTGATCCACACAATCAAAGGCTTTAGTGTAGTCAATGAAGCAGAAGTAGATATTTTCCTGAAACTCTCTTGCTTTTTCTATGTTGGCAATTTGATTTCTGGCTCCTCTACCTTTTCTAAATCCAGCTTGAAAATATGGAAGTTATTGGCTCATGTACTGTTGAAAACTCTCTTGGAGAAGTTTGAGCATTACTTTGCTAGCGTGTGAGATGAGCGGTATTCTTTGGCACTGTCTTTCTTTAGCATTGGAACAAAAACACCTTTTCCAGTCTTGTGGCCACTGATGAGGTTTCCCAATTTGCTGGCATGTTGAGTGCAGCACTTTATTTTTTTTTTTTTTTTTGCAGGGGAAAATGGACAAAGGAAAGGATCAATGAGGGTGGGAGGGAAATGGGAAGAAAGAAGGGGAGTGATGGTGGGGAGGAGTATATATAATTTCTTAACCAATGGCTTTCTGTTTTTAATCACAGAACACTTAAAAAAAATCATGGTGAGTTCATCTTATATTAGGAGGTTTGTTCTCGAAATGAAAAGTTCAGAAAACAAAAAGTCCAGTTTGGGTGTCCTCATCTTTAGGCACATCTTGGTATTTTGTATTGGTAAATCTATTTTTACCACAATATATTATTTAGGACAGGATCACATTTGTCACCTCTTCCTCCCTACTACCCAAAGTGGTACCAAACCCACAAAATAGTCAATAAACCTCTACAGAGTGAGCAAATAAGTCTTTTTTTTTTTTTTTTTAAACTCTCCTGAGTGAACTGAATTTTTTGAGGCTCATAAGTAAATATGTTTTCCTCTTTACTTTGTCTATTACAGCCAGATTATATGAGCGGGGTGTTAAAGTCTCCCACTATTATTGTATTGCTCTAGAGAATGTCCTTTAGTTTTTGTTGGAGAAATGGTTTAGTGATGCAAAATTCTCTCAACTTTTGCTTATCTGTGAAGCTTTTGATTTCTCCTTCATATTTGAATGAGATCCTTGCTGGATACAATAATCTAGGCTGTAAGTTATTTTCCTTCATCACTTTAATTACGTCTTGCCATTCCCTCCTGGCTTGGAGAGTTTCTATTGAAAGATCAGCTGTTATCCTTATGGGAATTCCCTTGTGAGTTATTTGATGTTTTTCCCTTGCTGCTTTTAATATTTGTTCTTTATATTTAATCTTTGTTAATTTGACTAATATGTGTCTTGGGGTGTTTCGCCTTGGGTTTATCCTGTTAGGGACTCTCTGGATTTCTTGAACTTGAGTGGTTATTTCCTTCTCCATTTTAGGGACGTTTTCAACTATTATCTCCTCAAGTATTTCCTCATGATTTTTCTTTTTATCTTCTTCTTCTGGAACTCCTATGATTCGAATGTTGTAGCGTTTGATGTTATCCTGGAGGTTTCTGAAATTGTCCTCATTTCTTTTGATACGTTTTTCTTTTTTCTCGTCTGATTCATTTATTTCTAGGATTCTATCTTCTAGTTCACTAATCCTATCTTCTGCCTCTGTTATTCTACTATTTGTTGCCTCCAGGGTGTTTTGGATCTCATTTATTGCATTATTCATTATGTGTTGACTCTTTTTTATTTCTTCTAGGTCCTTGTTAAACCTTTCTTGCATCTTCTCAATCCTTGTCTCCAGACTCTTTAACTGTGATTCTATTTTGATTTCGAAATTTTGAATTAATTTCGCTATCATTATTCGGAATTCTTTATCAGGTAGATTCCCTATCTCTTCCTCTTTGGTTTGGTTTGGTGGAGATCTATCCTGTTCCTTTAGCTGCTGGGTATTCTTTTGTCTCTTCATTTTGTTAAAATTGCCGAATTTAGAGTGTCCTTACTATATTCTGGTAGTTTGTTGAATTCTCTTTATTGAGGCGGTTTACAGGTCTTTTCAATATCTGATCTCTGCCTTGTTACAGAGGGGGCGGAGATGAACACCCAAATCTAAACCGGCCAGGTTCAGGCACTCAGATAATCCTCAGAAGCACGAGTGCAGCACTTTAATAGAACCATCTTTTAGGATTTGAAATAGCTCATCACCTCCACTAGCTTTGTTTGTAATAATGTTTCCTAAGGCCCACTTGACTTTGCACTCCAGGATGTCTGGCTCTAGCTGAGTGACCACACCATTTTAGTTATCCAGGTCATTAAGACCTTTATTGTACAGTTCTTCTGTGTATTCTTGCCCCCTCTTCTTAATCTCTTCTGCTTCTGTTAGGTCCTTGCTGTTTCTGTCCTTTATTGTGCCCATCTTTGCATGAAATGTTCCCTTGGTATCTCCAATTTTCTTGAAGAGATCTCTAGTTTTTCCCATTCTATTATCATCCCTTATTCAGAGGAAACTGAAAATTAAAGGGAGTAAATCACTTGCCTACTAGAAATGGACTATAAAAAGGCATAGTTGAGTTTATAAACTCAACCAATCAGTCATGAGTCCATAGCAAGCCACACTGCTTTCATGTAAAGCAAGAAAGACATAAGCTTGCATATGATTTTAAATAAAATTCATATTCCTTTAGTGTCTGTTGTCCAAAAAAGTATTAGCCCAAAGTGACCTAATAGTCAGTTTTCTCCTTTATTTAAAAAAAGAACACAAAAGGAACCATCTTTAATGTTAATATTATAACTCACTGAATTGAAATTAAATTAGATACTACTTTAGTTAACATTTTATCAGATACTTTAAGTTATTTGCATATATTTTTCCAATTATAAATTGAGATGCTAATCATAGAAAATTGAGAGAATATTGAAAAGCGTGAAGAGGACCATAAAACTAACATACAATCCCAGTATTAACATTTTTTTTTTTTTTGGCTGTGTGATACAGCTTGGGAGATTTTAGTACCCAGACCAGGGATTGAGCTTGTACTCTCCCCAGCAAAAGCATTGGAAAATCCTACCCATTGGGCAGCCAGGGAATTAATTCCCAAACATTTTGTTAAATGTCATTTCAGTTTTTTTTAATTTAAGGATAATATTTTTAGGTTTTCTGTCCCTAGTGAAGTATAGCTATTTTGTTAGTTGAAAATGTTTGCATCTGAAGGTATAGGTTTCTCAGCAACACAATTTTTACTCACTGCTAGCTTTTTCCTTTAATATATATAATTATATGTATATGTAAAATATAACATGTATAATAACATATATATTACATGCATGCATGCTAAATCGCTTCAGCTGTGTCCTACTCTTTGAGATACTATGGACTGTAACCTGCCAGGTTCCCCTGTCCATGGGATTCTCCAGGCAAGAATACTGGAGTGGGTTGCTGATGTATGTCTAACTTACATACAAAGTGTACACATCTTGAGAGTTCAACTCAGTTAATTTTTACATACACCCATGTAACCACCACATGTCAAAGTATAAAACATTCCAGGAGGCTCACTGTGTCACCTCCCTGTCAGTACTGCTCCTCAACCCAGGGTAACTATTGTTCTCATCTCTCAAACAACCTTCCAAGCTTGGCTTAAATGACTTGATCAACCAATCAAAATTTTTATAGTCTGTCTCTTATCGATTGTGGGATATTATATATCCCACAGTGCAAGAATGTAGGTGACAAAATGAAATTGCAATTCTTGCAAAATGTGCAGAATTCTATGACTTGATAAAAGTGATGTTAGAGAACTGTTTCAATCTCATGTAATCTCACCAGGGCTTCTCTGGTGGCTCAGTGGTAAAGAATCCACCTGCCAATGCAGGAGTCATGGGTTTGACCCCTGATCCGGGAAGAGTCCACATGCCACTGAACAACTAAGCCTGTGAGCCACAACTATTGAGCCTGTGCTCTAGAGCCCAGGAGCCCCAACTACTGAGCCCATGAGCTGCAATTAATGAAGCCCACACCCTAGAGCCCATGCTCCACTACAAGAGAAGCCACCTCAATGGGAAGCCTGCACCACAGCTAAAGAGTAGCCCCTGCTCAACGCAGCTAGAGAAAAGCCCTTGCAGAAACAAAGACCCAACATGCCAAAAATAAATAAATATATATGTTTTAAAAGGCTCGGTAAAAATTGGGGCTTTCCCAGTGGCTCAGATGGTAAAGAACCTGCCTGAAATGCAGGAGACCTGGGTTCAATCCCTGGATTGGGCAGATCCTCTGAAGAAGGGAATGGCAACCCAGTCCAGTATTCCTGCCTGGAGAATCCCATGGACAGAGGAGCCTGGCAGGCTATAGTCCATGGGGTCCTAAAGAGTCAAACACGACTTTGGCTGTGTGTACTGATAGGTAAAAACTGAAGAATAAAATAAGAGAAAATGGGTAAGGATGATGACACAATAAATGATTCCAAAAGGTACTGTCTTAAATACCAAAGAATTTTTAAAATCTCTTTGGAAGATTGATTAAAACCATTGGTTTTTAAAAATCTTGATTTTTAAATTATTTTGGAAAAATGATCCCCTCTGATAGTGTTACACAGGGTAACATGAACTAAAGGATATTGTATTGTGCCATTCTACAATTTTGTCCAAGAAAATGTGTCCTCTCTCTCTAAGCCACATCAGCCCCCTAACCTTCTTTGGACTAAGATTTAGCACATGGCTGCAAATAATCGTATACTCTGTTGACTTTAAGATAACTATTTTTATTATATACTTTGAAATTTGCTCCTTATTATAAGAGGATTAATTCAGCTCGATCCTTTGCTGCTACCTTTTATCCTTAGATGAGGAGTGTTTCTTGTAACTCTGATCTCTGTGAAAAAGTTTAGAGGAGATATAATTTATTTATTGAATCTGCACTGTCCTCACTTTGTCGATGACATAGTAGAAGCATAGAGCACGTAAGTGATCTGGAAGGGCCACAGGGACAGTGCTTGTATCTATGTGTGTCTGACTCTAGAATCTATTCTCTTTAAATCAGGATTCTTCTCAGGACCTCAAAAGTGGAGGCAGCCAAAAACCCAGGGTGATTCTTTTTCCTTTCCAATCCATAGTCTTTTGAATAAGAAAGTGTGTCTGTGTTCTTATTGTTATCACCCATACTAATGCTTCAATGACTCCATTGAAGGGCAAAATACCTCCACACACATCTCTTTACTACCTTCAGAGAGGTGGAGGAGAAACTGGTGAGGAGGACTCTCAGACTCAAGAAACTGAATGACTCATCCGAGGAACCCAAGCTCACAAGCAGCAGTGCTGTAACTGAAATGAATGCCTTTAGACTTAGGAAAGTACAGTATCCTTTTCTCTTTACAGCTGTCTCCAAGGATGAAAAGAGGTGGGGGAAGTTACAAATTTATTGACCATGTTAACATCTAAGTAACATCTCCCCTGAATACATGGCCTTCTATTGTGACATTTTTTTGAAGTCACCCTCCTAGAGGGGTGCACACTATCCCTGCAAGAGGGAGGTAACAAGGTCACATTTCCGCTCCCCTCTCCACCACCACCCCCACCCCCCCACCAAGGTTCAAGAAAGTTCTAGCATTTGAATTCTGTATCAGAAATAAAACCAGCAAAAAGACCTCTCAAAGTTTCTGTCCCACCCAGTGTACTATCCTGGGGACCCGACAGAGGGCATAGATGCTGTGAAAGTCAACCCTGGAGTTGTTTTATTTCAAATGGCTTTGTCAGTTTTACTTTCTATTTCTTAACCTAAGTTCTCAATTTCCATTCTTGTCAAGGGAAGGCTGAAGACCACAGAAGCATACACCACGATTTATAAACCCTGTTTAGCCCTTATTTCTCATAGAACTCTAGGCTCTACAGACCTGTAAGATGTATTCTAATAAGCCTGATCAGTGCACACTTCCTCCCCCTCTGAATATAACTCGTAGCAACAGAAAAAAGCATCAGGGTCAAATTTGGTGCCCCCAAATTGCAGGGCATGGCAAAACCACAAACCAACAATTTTACACCACAGCCTGTGAGAAGAAGCAGCAACTTGAAATAAAAGCAAACTACTGAAAAATTCTAAATACACATTCTGAGCTCACCCACTTCTAAAGCTAGTTTTAAAAAGTTATTATTCTTTTTCCCTTCTCTATTATGTTTATCAGGATTTCCTCTCCACCCAAGGACAGATTTTTTTTTTTTTAAGTTGAAAAGAAATGTGCAGTCTCATAAAACCTTGGACTCAGTTCAAAACTTATCTAAGAACTCCACTCTGTCCTTGACAAAGTCCAGATTAACTTTCCATCAGTAGCCCACCATGCTCCTCTGTCCATGGACTCCTCCAGGCAAGAACACTGGTATGTGGGTAGCCATTTCTCTTTCCACGGGGTCTTCCCAACCCAGGGATCAAACCAGGGTCTCCTGCACTGCAGGTGGATTACCATCTGAGTCACCAGGGAAGTGCTTAATCAGATAAGTAACGTGTTAGCCACTGATGGAGCAGTTTCTAGATGACTGTACCATCTTAGCTGAATTCATGGCCCACATGTTCTCTTTACCTGAGGAATAAAGTGTAAAGGGAAAATACTGTTCTCATCTAAAAGATAGACAAGCTATTTCTACAGCTTTCAGGATACATACATATAAACTATATATATATATATATATATTCATTTACTATATACATGAATATATACCCTATGCAATATCTATCTATCTATATCTTGATAACTAATTATTAAAGTAATAATATTTATTTACCTCTGGAGAACTCAAAGTATAATTACTGCTCTTATTTTCCTGTCTGCATTGTCTTTGGGAGAGAGGGAAGGCAGGACCAAAGGAAGGAAGAAGCGAGGAGAAATCAAAACTGAGATTTCTTAGAGGTCACTCAGGGAATTTGGGTGAGTTTGAACAGACAGGAACACCTGCCTGTTAGACTGACATTTGAGGGAAAACTTCCAACACACAGACTTGTAGGCCTTGATTGCCTTAAGTGGATTTGTCTGGGTTGAATTGTAGAATTTTCAGAATTTTAAGGAGAAACAATAAATTATTTCTTGGTCTTTGCTGTGTTTATAACAAAATCAGCATGACAATCACATCCTCAGGGACCTGGGGAGAAAGTTTTCTCAGGACTGTGAAATTCTGCTTCAGTGCACATCAGCATACACACATTATATAGCTCAGAACTGTGTTCCCATGGTACCTAGATTTGCTGGGCAGAACAGGGAACCAAACAACCTATCTCTGGCCTCTGGACCCCTGCCCATCTTTCTACCAGGCATCTTCACCTAGGAAAGGCAAAAGTTTTAAGGGAAGTTATTCGGTAGAGATTCCAGTGCTAAAGAAAATCCACTGGGATATTTTGGACTGAAGCTTACTTTCCTTCTTTCCTTTCATACTATTGTGTGGCAGGAAGTTCATGAGTGACTGAGAAGCCTTACCAAAGGTGAACGAAAGAGAGGCAGCTGGACCGAAAGGAACTGATTGACTAATTCTTCCCTCATTCTACCCTAGCAACTGCAAAAAAAAAAAAAAAAAAAGAAACAAACAAAACCAAATCCTTTTAACTGAATGCTTTGCCTGTCAAGATTTAGCTTATCCTGGGACCTCCAAAGTCACTGCAGATGGTGACTGCAGCCATGAAATTAAAAGACGCTTACTCCTTGGAAGGAAAGTTATGACCAACCTAGATAGCATATTCAAAAGCAGAGACATCACTTTGCCAACAAAGGTTCGCCTAGTCAAGGCTATGGTCTTTCCTGTGGTCATGTATGGATGTGAGAGCTGGACTGTGAAGAAGGCTGAGCGCCGAAGAATTGATGCTTTTGAACTGTGGTGTTGGAGGAGACTCTTGAGAGTCCCTTGGACTGCAAGAAGATCCAACCAGTCCATTCTGAAGGAGATCAGCCCTGGGATTTCTTTGGAAGGAATGATGCTAAAGCTGAAACTCCAGTATTTTGGCCACCTCATGTGAAGAGTTGACTCACTGGAGAAAACTCTGCTGCTGGGAGGGATTGGGTGCAGGAGGAGAAGGGGATGACAGAGAATGAGATGGCTGGATGGCATCACTGACTTGATGGATGTGAGTCTGAGTGACCTCCGGGAGTTGGTGATGGACAGGGAGGCCTGGCGTGCTGCAGTTCATGGGGTCGCAAAGAATTGGACACGACTGAGTGACTGATCTGATCTGGGGCCTCCATGGTGGTCTAGTGGTTAAGAACCTGCCTGCCAATGCAGGGGACATGGGTTTGTTCCCTGATCAGGGACGATCCCATATGCTGCAGAGAATCTAAGCCTGTGTGTCACAACTCCTGAGCCTGGGTGCTGCAACTATTGGATGTTGCAATATTGGGTGTTGCAACTATGTACAACATAGTCCCACATGCCTAAAGCCCATGCTCCACAACAGGAGAAGCCACCACAGTGAGACATCTGCACACCACAACTAGAGAGTAGCCCCTGCTCACTGCAACTAGAGGAAAGCCCAAGCAACATCAAAGACTCAGCACAGTCAATAAATAAATAAAATTGTTTTAAAAAAGAAAGAAAAGAGGAAAAGACTTAAAAGAGATTTACCATATCCTGCTTCATTAAAGAAAAAAAAAGTCATAATAATAAGGAATTGACTCTGCGTAGAAGCTGATGTTCTTAAATCTCAAGGGTCTTTCCAAAGAATTATCATTATTTCAAAGAAAAGAAATGCATGGGAGAAAATAAATATCCATACTTATATATTTAATTTGTAAAGATGAGGAATGTTTTCCTCTTTTCTTTAGAAAATGGCCCTACTGATTCTTTATAATGTTTTCATCTTATAGTAAACACATTAAAAAGATATATTTCTTATGCTCAGACCTAAATCCTTTTCCCATGTTTTCTCTTTTCTTCCTTTTTATGACCTCCAGTCTCTCTGATTTTCTTTGGTTTTTGAAGATAGAATCAAGAAAAGAAAAGAAGGAAAAAAATTAGGTGTGTATTTACCACACTGCAAGACTTACAAGTGTCTTTTTACCAGAGTAAACAAATAAGGAAAGAGATGAACCTAAGCCTACCTAGGTTAGCTGGCAAAATTTGCCTTAAATATTCTCAGTTTAGTCTGAGAAGGATCAGTGTACTAGAGATCCACATCCCAGAAGTAAATAAATGCCTGTAACACTATCTCATGAATTCACTCACACTTCTTTTGAGTTTAAATAAAATAAGGTGCTTTCATGAGATGGCTTTTCCTTGCGTGTGTCTGGGTGTTTGGGTGGAAGAGTGACTGTAGGGATCTATTTGAACGTGTACTTGTTTTTTTCCGTTTTTGAGCTGATTTCCTAGAATTAGTCCATGTAGAAGTAAGTCTCTTTTTATTTAGCTTTCACTTTTGATTTCCCTTACCTCAAATGACCTAAAGAGGCCTTTGATTACTTGGGAAATAAACTTGCAGTTTCCCTTCTGGTAGCCTTTGTTGATTTATATCTGTTCAGTTCCACAGATCTTGATGACTTACGGTTCTGAAGTCAAAAGCTAAATCTGAGGGGTTCTGTCATATAGCAACAGGTTCTAGAGCTCCATCCATTCTGTAAGTTTTCAGCATTAAACTTGGCAGTGGAAAACTATAGCCTGGGTTGGGGAAAACTAGTTCATCTCTTCCCCTTACACCATGTTCTGCATCATGAAATGGTTTCTACAGTGGGGATAACTGTAATCTCTGTCAATAAAAAGAGCCTCAAAAGTTGTGTTAGTGGCTGAGGAATCAGACTCCTCCAGGTCTCAAACTTATATCCAACCACTTTCCCCTTTCTTTGCTTCCTCTGACTTTAGTTTAATACAAAGAATCCAGCTTGTTAACTCTGCAAAGCTCATGTCTGTCTTTCATTCAACCATATTGGATTTATAGCCATAGCAAAATGTTTCTTAAGTAAGCTGTATTTCCTCCTTCTTTGCCTTTTAGACAGGCCACACTTGGTAGAAGCTTCTCACTCATGATTTTACTTAAGTTTCCAGGTCATAGTCAACATACCCTAACATCCTGATATTGTCCCATCAAGCCACCTCACCCCAAAATCAAGACTTAGTACCAGGTTGTGTGCTATGATTTTATTTAAAAAAACAAACAAACAAATAGGGAGAAAATATTTGCAAAAGGTGTATCTGGTAAAAGACTGTTATCCAAATTTTGTAAAGAATTCTTAAAACTCAACATAAGAAAACAAACAACCTGTTTAGGAAATGGGCAAAAGATCTGAACAGAAAACTCACCAAAGATACACAAATAGCAAATAGCAAATAAGCATATGAAAAGATGTTTAACATCACATGTCATTAGCAAATTGAAAATTTAAAATAACAAAGAGATACCACCACACACTACAAATGACCAAAATCCAAAATCCTGAAAGCACCACCTGTTGAGGAGGATGTGTAGCAAGAGGAACTCTCCTTCATTGCTGGAGGGAATGCAAAACGGTACAGCCACTTTGGAAGTCAGCTTGCCAATTCCTTACAAAGCTAAACATACTCTTACTATATGCTATAGCAGTCCCACTTTTTATTTATTTATCCAAGTGAATTGAAAATGTATGTCCACAAAAATCCTTTACATGATTGTTCATAGCAACTTTATTCATAATTGCCAAAAGTTGAAAGCTACCAAGATGTCCTTCAGTAGGTGAATGAATAAATAAACTGGTACATTCAGACAATGGAATATCATTCAGCTCTAAAAGGAATAAACTATCGAACCATGAAAAGACATAGAGGAAACTTAAATGCATAATACCAAGTGAAAGAAGCCAATCTGAAAAGGCTACATACTGTATGATTCCAAGTATCATGACTTTCTGGAAGAAGAAAAGCTGTGGAGACAGTAAAAAGTTCATTCAGTGGTTGCCAGGGGTTGGAGAGGAGGGAGGAATGAAGAGAAAGAGCACAGAGAATTTTTAGAGCCATGAAAGTACTTTGGTGCTATAACGGTGGGCACACACCATTGCACATTTGTCAAAACCCATATGATGTCCAACACCAAGAGTTACGTATACCCTAATGTAAACTATGGACTTTGTCAGTGTAGGTTAATCAGTGGAGCAAGTATACTACTTTGGTGTGGGGTGTTGATAGTGGTGGAATTTGTGCATGTATGTGAGTAGAGAGTATACGGGAACTCTTTCCACTTTCACTTTTTGGTCTTGCCATGTGGCATATGGATCTTAGTTCCCCAATCAAGGTTCAAACCTGTGTCCCCTACACTGGAAGTGCAGAGTTTTAACCATTAGGCCACCAGGGAAATTCCTCACTCCATTTTCTGCTAGATTTTGTTCTGAATTTATAAATGCTTAAAAAAAGATGGTCACCTTTTTAAAAAAGGTGACCATTTAGCCAGATGCTTTGCTTTCACCTGTCAAGAATTGTGCTAAGTCATTTCCGTCCTGTCTGACTCTTTGCGACCCTATGGACTGTAGCCAGTTAGGCTCATCTGTCCCTGGGATGCTCCAGGTGAGTGGGTTGCTGAGCCCTTCTCCAGGGGATCTTCCAGACCCAGGGATTAAACCTGGGTCTCTTAGGTCTTCTGCATTGGCAGGTGGCTTCCTTACCACCCAGGCCATCTGATATCAAGAATCATCGCTTCTCAATACTTTTGTGAATATGAAACCCAGTCAAAATATCAATCTTGTATAACCCAGGAGAGTTTGAATTAATGAGGTATGTAAACCCATAAGTGAAAATTTTTGCCCCACTTGAGAAGAAATAGTTTCATTTTAGTGAAAGTACAATTAATTATATGACTGATTCATCAACAGTTAAGTTCTTTATTAACCAACATTACAGAACTGACTCTTTTTTTCTGACTTATTTGTATACAGTTTGATTTCCAAGATGAAGTAAGCTTCCTTCTTAAGTTTAATTTGAACTCTGTTTCAGGAACAAACATAAGCTGTTTCTTTTTGTATTTTCGTTTCTCTGCTTTCGTTTCTCTGTTGCTTCACTATGAGAAGTAACCCAAAGAGGAACAAGGCTGTTACATGTTTGTACTTCTATACTTGAGTGAATTCTTAAAAATTCCTTCATGTTAGTAAAGTATATAGTTATAATGTAATTTTCATGTATTTGCAATAATAAGCATTTATAAGGATTCATCTATCATAAAAATACAAAGTAAGCTTTCATTGCTCTATATGAATGATTATTCTACATGATGACCAATATACCAAACCTAAACTGTCTATATCCTTCTTATAGTCATTGTTTCTTTTTATTCATTTTGTCAGGAAAGACCTCACTAATCTCATACCCACAAATACAGGAAAGCAAAACCAAGAATATACCTAAACAATGGTCAAAACGGAAACAGGAAAGCAGTCAAAATTTAAAATAAGCACATACAAACTAACAAAAGAAAGGAAACAGGTTATTTCTATGTGGAATATTACTTCTGTATACACACACACGCACACACTTCATCACTCAACCTCAGGAGGGACATCTCACAGGCAAAACTAATCTAACTTATTTTAAACTCTTTGGAATAACTTTTGTGCATTCTAATATTTTTTGCCACTTTAGAAGGTGGTTTCTCTAGTATAATAGATAGGGGCAGACAGAAAAACCACTGTTTGGCTAAGCTGCTTCTTGAACAGATCAAGATTGAGAGGTCTTGCTCAATAGTAAGAGGGACAGACACCTGAGAGCCCTTAAGGATTACTCAAAGAATGGGGGAAGGGACTTCCCTGGAGGTCCAGTTCCCAATGCAGGGAACCCAGCTTTGATCCTGGTCAGGAAACTGGATCCCACATGCCACAGCTAAAGGACCCATGGGCTATAACTAAGATGTGATGCAGCCAAGTAAATAAAAATAAAATTTTTTTCACTTTTTTTTTATTTTTTAACTTTACAATATTGTATTGGTTTTGCCACATATCGAAATGAATCCGCCACAGGTATACACGTGTTCCCCATATTTTTTAATTAAAAAAAGAATATTCCATTAAAAAAAATGGGGAAGCAGCTCAGAAAACTGTAAAGGCCTTGTAAATACCATTATCTATGTATAATTTGCTCTTGCCCAAGCACCCTCTAAACAACAAGTAGTGAAATTCAGTATCTCCAGTGGGGCGGATAGAGGGGACTATCTTTGCAGCCTCTGTCTTTAAAAGCAGAGTAAAAAGCAACTACCATTTGCAGTGTTATAGTGGAGCCAGGACCACAGGGACAGGCCATAGTAACAAGGAGTAGTCATTGAACCAGGAAACAAAGAGGGGCTGTTTAAGACCAGGATGTGGCCTTATTGACACTAATAGGAGCCATGTGGACACCATGCTTTGCTGTTGTGATAATAACAATAATAGTAATATTAGTAATACTTTATCATAAGTGCTTTAGATATAGTCTTATCCTCAAAACAACGCTGCAAGGTTAGTATCACCGTTTTGCCATGAGGTACAATGAAGTTCAGAAATGCAAATCCACCCAGCAAGCCTGGAGCTGGACTCCTCTCAGGTCCTGGGCTACTTGATTTCTCCAAGTCCCTGCTTGTTACACAGTCATACCAAGCAGAACACGTGTTATGTGTACTGTTTCACTGAGCACATGCTAGGACACTCAATACATTTTAGCACCCTTCTTCCTGCCTGTGAATTGCCTGCTGGAAAGACAATTCTTGGGTCTGATTGTCAGCTGTCTTTATTAGCATCCTATTGCCGCCACACATTTCATGTCTTTAAACAACACAAATTTATTATCTGGCATTTCTGGAGGTCAGAAGTTCAAAATCAATCTCACTGGCCTAAAATCAAGATGGTGACAGGACCAGTTCTTCCTTGAGACTGTAGGAGGGAATGTGTTGCTTTTTCTAGCAGCCAGAGGCTATATGCCTTTATTGACTTGTGGCCTCTCATCACATCTCCTTTTCCTCCCTCTGTCTGTCATCACATCTTCGCAACTCTAACCCTTTTTTCCCTCTCTTGTTAAACCCCGTGATTGCATTGGCCCACCTGGATAATCCACAGGCATTTCCTTAACTCAAGATCCTTAATTTAATCCCACTGCAAAGTCACTCTTACCATTTAAAGTAAGATATTCACAGTTTCTGAGGATTAGGGTGTGAACATCTTTGAGGGGCCATTATTCAGGTTATCACAGCACCTGGGTGACCACTGGGTGGTCAGGCTGTGCTGCAGGTTAGAGTATAACATGAGTGGGGCCAATACGAAAGGGCAGTCATGTAACTCAGAGAAAAACCAGTGCGTGATTTAGATCACTGAGAACAGACAACGCACACACCAAGCTCAAGTGACACAGCATTTATTCATAGCAAGAGGAGAGAAAATATGCATAAGATCCAGCTTCTAGTAATGTGGCAAGCCCCAGGGCCAGCTGATTCATTTAGCAACCAATTCAAGAAGCGTGGTTTCACGCCCTCTATTTTGTGCTGCAGTAGAAGGACCCAGACTCTAACCCCACAAAAGTGAGCTCTGACTCACAGAAAGCTGGGGGTGTGCTGAGGGCACTTCAGAAAAACAAAGGAGCACACAGACAGTCTGAAACAGGGAGCTCTATTCCCATGCAAGATGATAAACCCAGCACAGGTGTATGGGCTCTTAGGGAAGCCCGTCCATACGTGGCTGAAAGACCACATGCTCGAGGCTGCCTTTCTCAGTACATTTTTTGATCCCCTTCACCAGGAGCTGGTTTGGGAGCTGCAACCAGGAAGGATAGGAAGAGGGAAATTGCCAAGATGGTGGAGCAGGAAGACTCTGAGCTCACCTCCCATGAGCACACCAAAATTACAGCTATTTACAGAGCAACTGTGGATGAGAACAACCTGAAGACTAACAGAAAAGATCTACAACTAAAGATATAAAAGAGGATCCACAATAAGAGGCTAGGAGCAGCAAAGGCATGGTGTTATCAAGATCCATACCTCCAGGTAAGCAACCCACGAACAGGAAGATAATCACAATTGGAAGGATTCTCGTGAAGGACTGAAGGGCCCAAGCCCTGCATTGAATTCCTTAGCCCCATCCTGCACTGAGAAGATGAACCCCCTAGAATACCTGGCTTTGAAGGCCAGCAGGGCTGACTTTCAGGAAGGCCAGACTACTACAGAAAACAGAGACTCTGCTCTAAAAGGGAGCTCGCAGGCTCCAAGATCCAGGGCAGAAGCAGTCCTTTAAAGAGAGCCTGGGCCAGACCCACCCACTGATCTTGGAGAGTCACCGGAAGCAACCAAAACTCCTGGTGACATAGATGCTGACAGCAGCCTTTTGCGGAGTTCCTTCTACCGTGAGGACAAAGGTGCTGACTGGCACCATTTTAGAGTCCTTCCTCTAAATTTTTTAGCAGCTGGGACCCAGCTCCCCTCACCAGTCCATCTGCACCAGTCCTGGGAACCCCCTAGGCAAGCAGCCAGCAGGCTGCAGTTGCCCTAGGCCCCTGTCAGTCCCCTAGTTATGCCAGGACCCCACCTTGCCCACCACCAGGCCAACACTAGCCCCATATCAGCCTCACAGGCAGACAATACCCCAGGACACACCTGGGGTCCTGCCTACCTGGGGGTGCCAGTCATAGAGCACACACTTTGGATTTATTTATTACACAAATTTTCCAACAGATAGAAGTGTCTTGAGAAAAGATTTCTTGTATAAATCTGCACAGTGGTAAAGTGCAGGCAAGCACTGGCCCTGCTCTGCCCTGAGAAGGAGCAAAAGCTCCTGGGGGTAGAGGAAGGAAAAAGAAGCCTTATCACACAGAAAGCTAGTTCTCATAAGGAGTTCCTTAACCAGCAGCTCAAGGAACTTGGCTTCAGTTCAGTTCAGTCACTCAGTTGTATCTGCCTGTTTGCGACCCCATGGACCACAGCACACCAGGCCTCCCTGTCCATCACCAACTCCCTGTTTACCCAAACCCATGTCCATTGAGTTGGTGATGCCATCCAACCATCTCATCCTCTGTTGTTCTCTTCTCCTCCTGACCTCAATCTTTCCCAGCATCAGGGTCTTTTCAAATGAGCCAGCTCTTTGCAGCAGGTGGCCAATGTATTGGAGTTTCAGCTTCAACATCAGTCCTTCCAATGAACATCCAATGAACATCTCCTTTAGGATGGACTAGTTGGATCTCCTTGCAGTCTAAGGGACTCTCAAGAATCTTCTCTAAAACTACAATTCAAAAGTATCAATTCTTCAGCTCTCAGCTTTCTTTATAGCCCAACTCCCACATCCATACATGACTACTGGAAAAACCATAGCCTGGGCCAGACAGATCTTTGCTGGCAAAGCAATGTCTCTGCTTTTAATATGCTGTTTAGCTTGGTTATAACTTTCCTTCCAAGGAGTAAGTGTCTTTTAATTTCATGGCTGCAGTCACCATCTGCAGTGATTTTGGACTCCCCCAAAAAATAAAGTCAGTCACTGTTTACACTGTTTCTCCATCTATTTCCCATGAAGTGATGGGACCAGATGCCATGATCTTAGTTTTCTGAATGTTGAGCTTTAAGTCAACTTTTTCACTCTCCGTTTTCACTTTCATCAAGAAGATCTTTAGTTCTTCTTTACTCTCTGCCATAAGGGTGATGTCATCTGCATATCTGAGGTTCTTGATATTCCTCCCAGCAATCTTGATTCCACCTTGTGCTTCTTCCAGCCCAGCATTTCTCATGATGTACTCTGCATAGAAGTTAAATAAGCAGGGTGACAATATATAGCCTTGATGTACTCCTTTTCCTATTTGGAACCAGTCTGTTGTTCCATGTCCAGTTCTAACTGTTGCTTCCTGATCTGCATACAGGTTTCTCAAGAGGCCGGTCAGGTGGTCTGTTATTCCCATCTCTTTCAGATAATTTTCCACAGTTTATTATGATCCACACAAAGGCTTTGGCATAGTCAATAAAGCAGAAGTACATATTTTTCTGGAACTCTATTACTTTTTTGATGATCCAATGGATGTTGGCAATTTGATCTCTGATTTCTCTGCCTTTTCTAAAACCAGCTTGAATGTTAAAATAACAGTTACTATTTGAAGATACCAAGTAGACTAGCAAATCACTCCTTTCTTCTGAAATTTCAGCTTGATGGTTTAATTTTAACATTTTAAAATTTGTTTCAGTCTTGGGAAACTTGGAGCAATCCCTATCAAGATCTAGCTGAAGAAATTGCCAGATGAGAAACAGTGACAAGGTAAAGTCTTGTTCCTGTTTTTTGCTTCCTTTTCACTCTCCAGGGCTGCCTTCGGTTCAGTTGCTCAGTCAGGTCTGACTCTTTGCGATCCCATGGACTGCAGCATGCCAGGCTTTCCTGTCCATCACCAACCCCAGGAGCTTGCTCAAACTCATGTCCATTGAGTCGGTGATGCCATACAACCATCTCATCCTCTGGGCTGCCTTAACTGGGCTCTAATCCTGCACCATGGCTTCCCTGGTGGCACAGCAGTAAAGAATACACCTGCAATGCAGGAAACGCGGGTTTGATCCCTGGGTTGGGAAGATCCCCTAGAAAAGGAAATGGCAACTTGCTCCAATATTCTTGCCTGGAGAATTCCATGGACAGAGGAGCCTGGTGGGCTACAGTCCATGGGGTTGCAAGGAGTCAGACATGACTGAGTGATTAAACAACAGCAACAATCCTGCACCACATTCATGTAAAAGAGCTCTGTCCTCTAAAGGAGGGGGAAAATGACTTCTCCCTCTTCCCACACCCATATAACCTCTGTGTTACTCTACCTCATGTATATTCCGTGATATCTGTGAAAAGAATGGTTTCTGGTTTGCATCACTGGAGCCAAACTACTTACTATGGACATATCCAGTGTGCAAATTACACAGGGAACTATACTCAATATCTTGTAATAACCTGTAATGGAAAAAAAGCTGAAAATGAATATATGTGTCACTTTGCTGTACACTTGAAACTAGCACAGCATTGTAAGTCAAATATACTGCAATAAAAATTTTAAAAGAGAGTCCTACCTATGCTTATCCACGCTGGATGATAATGGTCACCAAATGTGAAATATTTTAAAATTTGGAATAGATAAACAGAAGTCTCAGAAATATTCAGTAGATCTTGAAACATCTAAGGAAAATCATGGAAAACGCTTTTCTTGCCTAGATGGATTGATGGGGTGTGTGTGTGTATGTAGTTGGGGGAGATGAAGCTTACTACCCAAGACCTCACTGAAAATCTCAAGGAAAAAAGTCTAAGTGGACACCTCAAGTACCTTTAAAATTCTAGAAAATGGCCCCCAAGACTATCCTCTGGTCTCCAACCTACCCTACACTTAACTAGAGCATAAATCAGGTCAGTTAGGTTTCTCTCCTTCTCTGTTCCCCAAATCCCCTAGACCCTCCCTGTTCTGAACCCTTAGGAGCCTCTCAGTTAACTATCCCCTGAGACTCCCAGACCCCATACATCAGGTTGCCTCATAATAAGTTTGAGCCTTCGAGGCATTATCTCTAAAATCTCAAAACATTTTGGAAGAACCACTCTGAAAATAATGGACTCGATACCTGGAAGATTTGATCTTCATAGTTGGAAACCAGAAATAGTCAACATGAAGTAGCTCCATCCTCAGGCTAAGCCTAGGATAGAGGATAGAGCAACCGCTTTATCAAAGAATTTGAATCTAACAAGTTGCAATGATTCTGAGACTTGAGTAAGTGTAACTGGGAGCAACTTGGCCTTTACATGTGAAGTAATTTTTGTTCTTACAGATTTAATTCCATAGGAACTTAGATATAATAACATATTAATATAATTATAGAATATTAAAGGCAGAATTGGTTTGCCCTGTTGGGACTTATGCATTTGAATCTTAAACATACCATTCATTTAGTTACTGATGATGAACCAAATGGTGGGTTGAATGAAATTTATACACAGAACTTTACAGATTCAGTAGCTGACTTTTCCCCTCCTGTCTCTTAAGGGACTTTTGTTCTTCTCTGAAATAAAGCTAAAATTCTTCTAAAACCTGAGAATGTCACCATAGGAATATGAACAACCTCAAATTGAAAAGGAACAAACAATTGCACATTAGGTAAGTAACATGTTAAGAAATGAGTGATTGTGAATGATTGTAGGCCAAAATAAGCTCATGTATTCATAATGAGATGTATAACAACAAGTGAAAGAAAATTGTGAACTTCATCCTATCATCTCTTTTAAATATATGTATATATTACTTATTCTCAGCTATGCTGGGTTTTTGTTGCTGCACTCAGGCTTTCTCTAGTTGTAAAGAGCTGGGCTACTCTTTGTTGCAGTTCATGGGCTTCTCATCACGGTTTTTTCTCTTGTTGCGGACCATGGGATCTAGGGCACTTGGGCTTCAGTAGTTGTGGCACACAAGCTTAATTGCCCTGTGGGGTGTGGGACATGTGGAATTTTCCTGGATCATAGGCTGGACCTGTGTCCCCTGCATTGGCAGGCGGATTTTTACCACTGTACAACCAGGCAAGTCCCTATCATCTTACTGTTTGTATTAATGGTATTATTGTTTTGGAATCATGAAGAAGGCTGAGCGCCGAAGAATTGATGCTTTTGAACTGTGGTGTTGGAGAAGACTCTTGAGAGTCCCTTGGACTGCAAGGAGATCCAACCACTCCATTCTGAAAGAGATCAGCCCTGGGATTTCTTTGGAAGGACTGATGCTAAAGCTGAAACTCCAGTACTTTGGCCACCTCATGTGAAGAGTTGACTCATTGGAAAAGACTCTGATGCTGGGAGGGATTGGGGGCAAGAGGAGAAGGGGACGCCAAAGGATGAGATGGCTGGATGGCATCACTGACTCGATGGACATGAGTCTGAGTGAACTCCGGGAGTTGGTGATGGACAGGGAAGCCTGGCGTGCTGCGATTCATGGGGTCGCAAAGAGTTGGACACAACTGAGTGACTGATCTGATCTGGAAAACTATTAGTAATAATATTTATTTTGTTAAAAATCAAGATTTTGGTTTCAGCATAAAAGAAATGGAAATAATTATAGAAAATAATTTAAGAAATAACACAATAGTGTTAGAACTGAATTTGAAAAATCAATATAAACACATGCCTTAAGAGGAAGCCAATTGTATCTTTTCTAGGATAATCCACTAAAATTGTTTTCTAAAACTGGCATCCCAGATGGACTGCAACTAATATGTCCATTTAGTATACGTGTTATAGTTTATAATACCACCTTTCCAATTCTCCAAGCCAGGCTTCAGCAATATGTGAACCGTGAACTTCCTGATGTTCAAGCTGGTTTTAGAAAAGGCAGAGGAACCAGAGATCAAATTGCCAACATCTGCTGGATCATGGAAAAAGCAAGAGAGTTCCAGAAAACATCTATTTCTGCTTTATTGACTATGCCAAAGCCTTTGACTGTGTAGATCACAATAAACTATGGAAAATTCTGAAAGAGATGGGAGTACCAGACCACCTGATCTGCCTCTTAAGAAATCTGTATGCAGGTCAGGAAGCAACAGTTAGAACTGGTCATGGAACAACAGACTGGTTCCAAATAGGAAAAGGAGTATGTCAAGGCTGCATATTGTCACCATGTTTATTTAACTTATATGCAGAGTACATCATGAGAAATGCTGGACTGGAAGAAACAGAAGTTGGAATCAAGATTGCTGGGAGAAATATCAATAACCTCAGATATGCAGATGACACGACTCTTATGGCAGAAAGTGAAGAGGGGCTAAAAAGCCTCTTGATGAAAGTGAAAGTGGAGAGTGAAAAGGTTGGCTTAAAGCTCAACATTCAGAAAACGAAGATCATGGCATCTGGTCCCATCACTACATGGGAAATAGATGGGGAAACAGTGGAAACCGTGTCAGACTTTGTTTTTCTGGGCTCCAAAATCACTGCAGATGGTGAGTGCAGTCATGAAATTAAAAGACGCTTACTCCTTGGAAGGAAAGTTATGACCAACCTAGATAGCATATTCAAAAGCAGAGACATTACTTTACCAACTAAGGTTCACCTAGTCAAGGCTATGGTCTTTCCTATGGTCATGTATGGATGTGAGAGGTGGACTGTGAAGAAGGCTGAGCGCCGAAGAACTGATGCTTTTGAACTGTGGTGTTGGAGAAGACTCTTGAGAGTCCCTTGGACTGCAAGAAGATCCAACCAGTCCATTCTGAAGCAGATCAATCCTGGAATTTCTTTAGAAGGAATGATGCTAAAGCTGAAACTCCAGTATTTTGGCCACCTCATGCGAAGAGTTGACTCATTGGAGAAGACTCTGATGCTGGGAGGGATTGGGGGCAGGAGGAGAAGGGGACGACAGAGGATGAGATGGCTGGATTGCATCACTGACTCGATGGGTATGAGTCTGGGTGACCTTCGGGAGCTGGTGATGGACAGGGAGGCCTGGCGTGCTGCGGTTCATGGGGTCGCAAAGAGTCGGACACGACTGAGCGAGTGATCTGATCTGATCTTCCACCAGAGCAAACGAGGGCATCTTGGAAAAATAACCAGTTCCATGCCTGGACCCAGAAAGGTATAAGAGGCAGAAGACAGGAAAACTTCTCAAGATAAACCTGCATAGGTGCTTTAAAATTTTTTTTTTTTTCATTTTGATAAAATTTCTGTCTTACAGAGAAGTTGCAAGATTATTACAAAGAATTCCTGAATGCCTTTCATCCCAATTTCCCAAATGTTAATATTTTAGTGCATTTGCTTCACTTTTCTCTCTCGATATCTATTTTGAAATATTTGAAAATAAATTTGAGGCATGATACCTATTACCATTAAATACCTTTGTACATTCTTTTGTATAATCACACAATAATGAAAACTAGGAAATTAACACCGATACAATTTTGTTATCTAGCATACAGATCTTATTTTGATGTGGCAAGTTATTCTGATAATGTCTTTTATAACAAATGAAAATCTTGGATCATGCATTGCATACAATTATTATGTCATGTATGTCTCCATTAATCTGAAACGGTTCCTCAGATCGCCTGTGTTTTAGGACATAAACATTTTTGAAGTGTGCGGGCTAGTTATTTTGTGGAATGTCCCTCAGCATGGGTTTGTCTGACTGTCTAACCATGGATTACTTGTCTCTGTGAAGAATATCATTCAAGTGTTGTTATCTTCTCTGTGCCTCATACAGAAAGTCCATGATGTTGCTTTATCCCTTTACTGATGATGTTGACTTTGGCCAGTTGTTTAAAGTGCTGTGGTAAAAATTCTTTTCTGTATGTTTCTTCTTTATATTTCAGTTTGCTTTGTTGGGGGTTATAAAGGAGACAACTAAGTCATATTTTTCAGTAACTAAAAGTAAAAAAAAAAATCAGAAAGTTTTCTAGCAGAGATTATATTTGAGAAATTATTATATAAACTGGGAAGGCACTTAAATAAATGTAAAGGATTAAAAAAATTTTTTTTAATTTTAAAGAAACTAAAAAAGCAAACAAAAATATAAATGTAAAGGATTGTTATTAGTTTTAATAATTACTGTTTTAACATTTCCCAAGGAAAAGTTATTTAATGTGTGAAAGAGTAAGCCACTCAGCTTTTCCACCTGGCTTTTGTCAAGTAAAACAATCACGTGAAAGCAGCATCAGTCCAAAGTCAAATGTCCTAGAACTCCTGATGAAGGGTGATTTCTGTTTTTCTCAAAGTCTTATGTTTCGTGACTCATTCACTTACAACTTGGACAAATTTCCTAGAGTCTCTGAGTTTTAATTTCTTTTTCTATAAAAACGAGAGAGAGAAGGGGGAGAGAGAGGAAAAAAAAGTTGGGGGGAAGGGAGGGGGAGAAAAAGGGAGAGGACCTCAGGTTCCCGAATAGACGGGAAGAACAGATAAAAAGTACAAGGCACTGAGTGTGATGCATAATATTTGGCGTGTCACTGTGAAAAAGAAGACAAATTATTGTGGAAGTGGTTCCTATTCTTAGGTTCTGTGGGTCCCTATAAGATAGGTAGGATAAGCATTTGTTATTATGTCCATTTTAGAAGTGGTAACTGTCTCCAAGATGACCTAAATCAAACTAGACATGGGGCTCATGCCTGCTTTTTGGTTACTATTTTATTGTTGTTTCTTTTACATTATGGCCATGAACTTTTGTATTTAAGGAATTCATTTCACATTTGATGAATATATGGTTTTGTTTATATTTTTTCGTAGATTTCACTCAGATTAAAAAGTGATCATACAGGGAATTCTCTGGTGGTCCTATGGTTAGAACTCAGTGCTTTCACTGTAATTGCCCAGTTTCAATTTCTGGTTAGGGAACTAAGATCTGCAAACTATGAGGCATGGCCAAAGAAAAAGAGAAGTGATCTTGCAAAAGATAATAATAGCCTCTACTTCTCTATTTAATATAAATTAAACCATTTTGTTCACTTATCTGCTTTACTAAGCCAAAGGCTTTGACTGTGTGGATCACAATAAACTGTGGAAAATTCTGAAAGAGATGGGAATACCAGACCACCTGACCTGCCTCTTGAGAAGTCTGTATGCAGGTCAGGAAACAACAGTTAGAACTGGACATGGAACAACAGACTGGTTCCAAATAGAAAAAGGAGTACATCAAGGCTGTATATTGTCACCCTTCTTATTTAGCTTCTATGCAGAGTACATCATGAGAAATGCTGGGCTGGAAGAAGCACAAGGTGGAATCAAGATTGCTGGGAGAAATATCAATAACCTCAGATATGCAGATGACACCACCCTTATGGCAGAAAGTGAAGAGAAACTAAAAACCTCTTGATGAAAGTGAAAGTGGAGAGTGAAAAAGTTGGCATAAAGTTCAACATTCAGAAAACGAAGATCATGTCATCTGGTCCCATCACTTCATGGGAAATAGATGGGGAAACAGTGGAAATAGTGGCTGAGTTTATTTTTCTGGGCTCCAAAATTACTGCAGATGGTGACTGCAGCCATGAAATTAAAAGATGCTTACTCCTTGGAAGGAAAGTTATGACCAACCTAGATAACATATTAAAAAGCAGAGACATTTGTTGGGAGCCGGTTTGAATTAGTGCTCTGCCCATGGCAAAGGTCATGAGGAAGGAGGCTTGACATACACAAAGGTGGGGTCGAGCCTCAGGAGCCCCTTGGAGGTTCTCGAGCATCTACCCCCAAAAACCAGAGCCTGCCTGCTTTACTACTTGTGCTCTCACCTACACCTCTGACTTTACGGGGGGCTGTCCCCCACTACCTCTCTCTGAAAAAAGAGTTAACTTAAAGCTTCAGTTAATAAAAATTCCTGGGTGTGACAGGAGTGTTTTAACCTACAAACTCCTCTGAAGGTTCTTTAGCCCACCTGACAGGCTTGTCCAGGCACATGTGATTACTCACAGCCTCCAAACAGTGGGAGGCACGAGATGCTCTTAACCTTCTAAAAACAGGTTCTTTAGAGAAGTTAGAAAACTATTAGCATAAGTATAATGGGCTGATTAGAAATTGTATTGGTGAAGGGTTTTTCACTTGTTGAGCCAATGATTGCTGCTAAGTCTCCACTTCCCCTGCCCTTATACACATTAATGAATAGAAGAGATAAGTATTAACCTTTGATATTAATCACATTAGACTTTAGGCTAAGTAAATTCTTTCCCTGACTAAAACCCACTACACCCTCACCCTATAGGAATGTAAACTTATCTAGTGGAGTCTGTTTTAAGAATAATCGCCCTGGAGAAATAAGTGACTGACCACTATCACAAGGAGAAGGTCATAAATTGTCAACAGGCCCCCTGGCCGGAAGATGATGTAACACCCCTAAGACCTCGGTATACATTTGTAAGACCCCGAGTGACTTTTGTATAACATCTCAGTGTATAAAAGTAAACCAGGGAAAATAAAGGATGGGATCAGTTCCTGGAAAGACTGGTCTCCCCATGTCGCTCTCTCTCTCAAATTCTGGCTGAGTCTCCATCTGGGGCGCGGGAACCACCATGCTTACTAATTATGTCTGGGCTTCTAAGATCGTACCGGGGAGGCCTCAGTGTCTCCTCTCCTTCGGGAGAACGGAAAGACGCCTGCGGCCTATGTAAGTGGTGCAAACTTCTTGTCTTGAAGTTTGATTGGTCTCCCGCATAAACAAAGCTACTCAGCCTCTTTTCTTCACTGAGTTTTCCTACTGAGCTATCCTCGTTCTATTATTCTCTATCGTGTCCTGACCCCCACCGACGCCGTCCTCGCTTCGAAGTCCCTGGATCAGCTGGGGCTGGTCCCCAGCAGACATTACTTTGCCAAAAAGGTCTGTCTAGTCAAGGCTATGGTTTTTCCAGTGGTCATGTATGGATGTGAGAGTTGGACTATAAAGAAATCTGAGCACAGAAGAATTGATGCTTTTGAATTGTGGTTTTAGAGAAGACTCTTGAGAATCCCTTGGACTGCAAGCAGATCCAACCAGTCCATCCTAAAGGAGATCAGTCCTGGGTATTCATTAGAAGGACTGATGTTGAAGCTGAAACTCTAATACTTTGGCCACCTGATGTGAAGAGATGACTCATTTGAAAAGACCCTGATGCTGGGAAAGATTGAAGGCAGGAGAAGAAAGGGACGACAGAGGATGAGATGGTTGGATGGCATCACCAACACAATGGACGTGGGTTTGGGTGGACTCTGGGAGTTGGTGATGGACAGGGAGGCCTGGCGTGCTGTGGTTCATGGGGTAGCAAAGATTCAGACACAACTCAATGACTGAACTGAATTGAACTGTTCACTTATCATCTGCATTGAAAAGAAAGTTCTCAATACCATGAGAGGTGACCTGAATATGACTGCAAAACAAAGTCGTATATCAGTATTGGAGGTAACAGCAGTAAATAATCCTCTAATCTGAATTCAGGGGCATTCTCACTAATCATGCTGGCAGAAAGTACAGCAACATTTCTGTTACCCACAGCAATCTCCACTTGACTAGTAACCATGAAGATATGTGACTCATTCTGCTGAAAATATATTAACTTGAAATCTCACCCAGGAGAGACCAGGAAGTATGTTTCTGTGGCATTCCATTTTCTAATTGCAACTTCACTTTTATCAAACTGTTTCTCATATCTAGTCTTTAACTTATAAATACAGCTGCCAAAACGTGAAGAAAAATTAGTTTTCTTTGGTTGGCCATTTTCTTTGGCTTGGTGTTACATAATCCAGAAGTGAAGAGAATTAGAACATTGACAAATAGTTAAACTTCAATTGTTTAACAATTTGAAAAAGGCCCAATTAGTATGAAAGAATTCTCATAGGAGGCTCTCAAGTCAGTGTCTATTCCTGGAACTTTCCCCACTTCAGGGAACCCAGGAGCAGGATAGCAAACCTACCCAGTCATTCCACTTCATTCCCATCCCCCATGTCACACTCTCCCCCTTACCCCCTCCCCCCACCTCTCTCTCCCTTTGGCTCTGCTTTCTGTTTCCTGACTCACTCCTCTTTTGTGAAAACAATCTAAGGAAAACTTTAAAAGAAAGGTTAAATGCTGACAACCTTAAAACAACTTCTGAGAGAAAACTTGTATGTAAGAAAGTATATGTAAATCTATATGTAAATGTTTTTCTTCTTATATGTAAATGCAGATGGTTTTTTCTTCTTTAGCAAGATAAGACTGTTATTATTCGGATTCCTGATTTATTTATACTGACTTGCTTTTCATCACCAAGGCTAGCCTGTAATCAAAGTGTAAAATGGGTGAGGTTTTGTTTCATTTCCTCCCTTTCAAGAATATGTTTTCTGTTTGACTCTGATAATTATTCACAAGTATTATTTAGGTATTCAGACTGTGTTATTTTTTTAGTCAATGGCAAAAGCACTTAGACAAACTCATTCCAGGTCCAGGAGCCTAGAGAGCTTTAAATAAGGTGAACACAACGAATCCAAAGAGACCATACTGATACACATTATAATTAAATTGTCAAAGTTTAGAGACAAGGAGAGAATCTTAAAAGCATCAAGAGAAAGACAAACTGTATATATAAGGGAATCTCCATATAACTATCAGCAAATTTTTAGCAGAGAATTTTCAGGCCAGAAGAGAGTAGCAAGATATATTCAGAGTTTTTGAAATAAAAGAAACTGCCAACAAAAAATACTATATTCAGCAAAACTGTTTTTCAAAAATGAATAAGAGATAGGCTTTTCCAGATTAACAAAAGCTGAGGAAGTTCATCACCATTAAACCCACCTTCAGTTCAGTTCTTCTGCTTAGTCGTGTCCAACTCTTTGCGGTCCCATGAATTGCAGCACGCCAGGCCTCCCTGTCCATCACCAACTCCCTGAGTTCACCCAAACTCACGTCCAACGAGTTGGTGATGCCATCAAGCCATCTCATCCTCTGTCATCCCCTTTCCCTCCTGCCCCCAATCCCTCCCAGCATTAGAGTCTATTCCAGTGAGTCAACTCTTCGCATGAGGTGGCCAAAGTACTGGAGTTTCAGCTTTAGCATCACTCCTTCCAAAGAACACCCAGGGCTGAACTTTAGAATGGACTGGTTGGATCTCCTTGCAGTATGAAAAAGCAAAAACCCACCCTACAAGAAATATTAAAAGGAGTTCTTCAATTTGAAATAAAAAGATGTTAAACAGCAACAATATGGTAGTGTAAGAAAGAGTGCAAAACTTGTTGATAAAGATAAATATATGGATAAATACATAATATTATTGTAATGATGGCAGATACTAAGAATAACTATAACTTTAATGATGTTAATGGGCACACAGTACAAATAGACATAAATTGTGGCACTAATAACCAAGTGCATGTTGTACAGGAAATTGTTCAGGTAGATCAGATGGTAAAGTGTCTGCCTGCAATGTGGGAAACCCAGGTTTAATCCCTTGGTTGGGAAGATCCCCTGGAGAAGAAAATGGCAACCCATTCCAGTACTCTTGTCTCCTGGAAAATCCCATGGATGGAGGACCCTGGTAGGCTACAGTCCATGGGATTGCAAAGAATCGGAGACGACTGAGCAAAATCACTTTCACTGTGGTACGGAAAGAAGTAAATGTGTAGAGTTTTTATATGTGATTGAAAGTAAGTTCTCATCAACTTAAACTTTATAAGACTATGGTAAGCTCTATGTGCAGAAGGCGCCAAAGAATTGATGCTTTTGAAGTGCGGTGTTGGAGAAGACTCTTGAGAGTCCCTTGGACTGCAAGGAGATCCAACTAGTCCATCCTAAAGGAGATCAGTCCTGGGTGTTCATTGGAAGGACTGATGCTGATGCTGAAACTCCAATACTTTGGCCACCTCATGCGAAGAATCGACTCATTGGAAAAGACCCTGATGATGGATGGGATTGGGGGCAGGAGGAGAAGGGGATGACAGAGGATGAGATGGTTGGATGGCATCACCGACACAATGGACATAGGTTTGGGTGAACTCTGGGAGTTGGTGATGGACAGGGAGGCCTGGCGTGCTGTGGTTCATGGGGTCACAAAGAGGACACAACTGAGCGACTGAACTGAACTGAACTGAACTGATGGTAACTATAAAGAAAATACCTATAGAAGCTACACAAAAGAAAAAGAGAAAGAAATCAAAGCATATCAATATAGAAAATAAATGAAATATGAGAAAAGCAAGGGAAAAAAGATGAAAGAACTACAAAGCACACAAAACAAAATGGCAATAATACATGAATTAAATTCCCTAATCAAAAGACACAGAATGGCTCGATGGATGTAAGAATAAGGTATAACAAAGTTGATAAACTATCAACAAGGAACTCACTTTAGGTCTAAAGACACACGTAGACTGAAAATGAAGATATGGAAAAAGGTATTCCATGCAAATTATAACCAGAAAACAGCATGAGTGGCTATACTTTTGTCAGACAAGATAAACATTAAGTCAAAAACTGTCACCAAAAAAAAAAAACCTGTCACAAGAGACAAAGAAAGAAGTTATATAATGATAAAAGATCAGTTCAACAGGAAGATACAATCTTCTTTCAATATCAGAGCCCTAAGTATATGAAGCAAACATTGATAGAACTAGAGAAGAAATAGACAGCAATACTCTAATATTATAGTATATAGAGATTCAATACCTCACTTCTAATAATGGCTAGAGTAGCCAGACAGAAAAATCAACAAAGAAATAGTGGGCTTTAAGAACACTGTAGACCAAATAGACCTCACAGATGGGTATAGAACATCCCACCCACAGCAGTAGCAGATACAGTCTTAAGTGTTCACAGAACATTTTCAAGGATAGATCCCATATTAATCACAAAATAAGCAGACAACTTATCTGATTCCACAGGTTCATAGCTGGAAAGGAATTTTGCTTCAGGATGAATCATACCTCAAGTCTCACCCATAACTTGATTTAGATATTTAGATGAGATTTGGGATTTAGAGTTGATGTTCAGAGTCAAGACTTTGGGGCTGTTGGAATTGGAGGATGAATGTATTTTGCATGTGAAAGGACATGAATTTGGGGAAGCAGAATATTATGGGCTGGGTTGCATGCCCCCAAAATTCATATGTTGAAGCCCTAACCCTTAGTGCTTCAGAATGTGTATGTGGAGATCAGACCTTTAAAGATTAAGTTAAAATGAGGCATCACGCTATGCCCTAATCCAATCTGACCGGTATCTCTATAAGAAGAGAAACTTTAGACACACAGACACCAGATATGTGTATGCACAGAGGAAAGATCATGTGGAGACATAGCAAAAAGGCAGTCATCTGCAAGCCTAGGAGAGAAGTTTCAGAAAAAAACAAACCTGCTGACATCTCAGTCTTTGAGTTCTAGTCTCCAGAACTGTGAGAGACTGTTGTTTAAGCCACAGAGTCCATGGTGTTTTGTTATGGTAGCCCTAGTGGACTAATACAGGAGTCTACTGTGGACCTCTGTCTCACCATGTGACCTTATCAGGACCCTCCTGCTCTCCAGGCTGTGGTTTCCACATCTGAAAATGACAGTTTGGATTCAGTGGAATATGAAGCCATAACCTTCCCTGGTGGCTCAGACAGTAAAGACTGCCTGAAATGCAAGAGACCCAAGTTCGATCCCTGGGTCAGGAAGATCCCCTGGAGAAGGGAATGGCAACCCACTCCAGTATTTATGCCTGGAGAATTCCATGAACAGAGGTACTGTCCATGAGGTCACAAAGAGGTGGATATGACTAACACTTTCACTTTCAGAATTATCATTGATTTTGATCTGATAAATGTTACTGTGAGAGGATAATCACTAAACAGCTATGCTTCCGTTTTTTAATTTGACTTCCCATTGTTTCTTATCTCTAAAAGCAGAGAGGTTATAATTAGGTGCATGTGTCTAAAATCCCTCAGCATCTGTACTTATTTGCCAGGCCTGCTATAAAAGTATCACAAAGTTGATAGCCTAAACAACAGAAATTTGTTGCCTCATAGCCCTGGAGGCTGCACGTCTGAGGTGTTAACAGAATTGGCTCCTTCTGAGAGTTGTGAGAAAGAATCTGTTACCGCCTCTCCCCTAGCTTCTGGAGTTTCGCTGACAGTTTTTGGCATTCCTTGGTGTACAGAAGCATCACCCTGATCTCCATTTCTGCCTTCAGCTTCATGTGGCATTCTTCTGCATGCATGTCTGTGCCAAATGCCCTCAGCACCAATCATTGGATTAAGTTGTGTGTTAGTCGCTCAATTGTGTCTGACCCCTTGCAACCCATGGACTGTAGACCACCAGGCTCCTCTGTCCATGGGATTTTCCAGGCAAGAATATTGGAGTGGGTTGCCATTTTCTCCTCCAGGGGATCTTCCCAACCCAGGGATCAAACCCACGTCTCCTGTGTCTCCTGCATTGCAGGCATATTCTTAACCTCCTGAGCCATTGAGAGTCCACTCTAATGACCTCATAGTAACTTAATTACCTCTGCAGTGACCCTGTATCCAAATGAGTTCACATTCTGAGGTACTAGGTATTAGGACTCCCCCATAAGAATTTGAGCGACTGATCTGATCTGATCTGATAAGAATTTGGGAGTGAACACAATTCAACCCATAAAAAAGAGCATCCCTAATGATTCACTTCCCATCTACCAAAGAAATGATCGCAGAGAATCTTCCAGGTCAGCCTCCTGCCATGGTTCATCTCACATCCACATGTCCATCCTGGGTTCTATTGCCTGCTGCTTTGTGACTATTACCTGATTCTTTCTCTCTCTCTGAAAGCTCCAGAGTTGGCAACAACTCAATCCGTTTGATAATCATCCGCACTTTCCATTGGAGGTTAAGACAGTGCAGGTGCATATTTTCCCTCAGCCTCTCTTAGATCCATATTCTTAAGCCCACGGACATGCCCATTTTCAAAAACTCATGTGGGCCAAAACTCCCCCCTAAGTCAAAACTCTAGATCCCACCATCCCAACCCCACGCTCATCTGAGAGGAGGGTGTGAAACAGAAAATTCACAAATCCTGAGAAGGTAGATTTAAAAATGACCTCTAAACAATAGGCAGATATAGGCCAAGGAGAAACACCTCAATTTGTAAAAACATTTATTTTGCCGTATCCTATCTCCTTCCTGTTGTTGCATCACTAAGTCCTGTCCGACTCTTTGCAACCCCATGGACTACAGCATGTCCACCTTCCTTGTCCTTCACTATCTCCCTGAGTTTGTTCAGATACATGTCCATTGAGTTGGTGATGCTATCTACTCTGTCACCCTCTTTTCTCTTTGCCTTCAATCTTTCCCAGCATCAGGGTCTTTTCCAATGAGTCATCTCTTTGCATCAGATGGCCAAAGTATTGGAGCTACAGCTTTAGCATCAGTCCTTCCAATGAATATTCAGGGTTGATTTCCTTTAGGATAGACTGGTTTGATCTCCTTGATGTCCAAGACTCTCAAGAGTATTTCCCAACACCACAGTTTGAAAGCATCAGTTCTTCAGTGCTCAGCCTTCTTTATGGTCCAGTTCTCACATCTGTATATGACTATTGGAAAAACTATAACTCTGACTAGACAGACCTTTGTCAGCGAAGTGATGTCTCTGCTTTTTAATACACTATCTAGATTTGTCATCAGATCAGATCAGTCGCTCAGTCGTGTCCAACTCTTTGCGACCCCATGAACCGCAGCACGCCAGGCCTCCCTGTCCATCACCAGCTCCCGGAGGTCACTCAGACTCACACCCATCAAGTCAGTGATGCCATCCAGCCATCTCATCCTCTGTCGTCCCCTTCTCCTCCTGCCCTCAATCCCTCCCAGCATCAGAGTCTTCTCCAATGAGTCAACTCTTCGCATGAGGTGGCCAAAATACTGGACTTTCAGCTTTAGCATCATTCCTTCCAAAGAAATTCCAGGATTGATCTGCTTCAGAATGGACTGGTTGGATCTTCTTGCAGTCCAAGGGACTCTCAAGAGTCTTCTCCAACACCACAGTTCAAAAGCATCAATTCTTCGGCGCTCAGCCTTCTTCACAGTCCAGCTCTCACATCCATACATGACCACAGGAAAGACCATAGCCTTGACTAGGCGAACCTTTGTTGGCAAAGTAATGTC
This sequence comes from Tragelaphus eurycerus, assembly GCA_935064755.1. NCBI lineage: Eukaryota > Metazoa > Chordata > Mammalia > Artiodactyla > Bovidae > Tragelaphus > Tragelaphus eurycerus. The sequence goes on from CAKXYN010000107.1 coordinate 862,549, forward strand.
TCTGCTTTTGAATATGCTATCTAGGTTGGTCATAACTTTCCTTCCAGGGAGTAAGCGTCTTTTAATTTCATGGCTACAGTCACCATCCGCAGTGATTTTGGAGCCCAGAAAAATAAAGTCTGACACTGTTTCCACTGTTTCCCCATCTATTTCCCATGTAGTGATGGGACCAGATGCCATGATCTTCGTTTTCTGAATGTTGAGCTTTAAGCCAACCTTTTCACTCTCCACTTTCACCTTCATCAAGAGGCTTTTTAGCCCTTCTTCACTCTCTGCCATAAGAGTGGTGTCATCTGCATATCTGAGGTTATTGATATTTCTCCCAGCAATCTTGATTCCAACTTCTGTTTCTTCCAGTCCAGCATTTCTCATGACGTACTCTGCATATAAGTTAAATAAACATGGTGACAATATGCAGCCTTGATGTACTCCTTTTCCTATTTGGAACCAGTCTGTTGTTCCATGACCAGTTCTAACTGTTGCTTCCTGACCTGCATACAGATTTCTCAAGAGGCAGGTCAGGTGGTCTGGTATTCCCATCTCTTTCAGAATTTTCCATAGTTTATTGTGATCCACACAGTCAAAGGCTTTGGCATAGTCAACAAAGCAGAAATAGATGTTTTTCTGGAACTCTCTTGCTTTTTCCATGATCCAGTGGATGTTGGCAATTTGATCTCTGGTTCCTCTGCCTTTTCTAAATCCAGCTTGAACATCAGGAAGTTCACGGTTCACATATTGCTGAAGCCTGGCTTGGAGAATTTTGAGCATTACTTTACTAGCATGTGAGATGAGTGCAATTGTGCGGTAGTTTGAGCATTCTTTGGCATTGCCTTTCTTTGGGATTGGAATGAAAACTGACCTTTTCCAATCTTGTGGCCACTGCTGAGTTTTCCAAATTTGCTGGCATATTGAGTGTAGCACTTCCACAGCATCATCTTTCAGGATTTGGAATAGCTCCACTGGAATTCCATCACCTCCACTAGCTTTGTTCGTAGTGATGCTTTCCAAGGCCCATTTGACTTCACATTCCAAGATGTCTGGCTCTAGGTCAGTGATCACATCATCATGATTATCTGGGTCGTGAAGCTCTTTTTTGTACATAGCTTTTCTTTAAAAGAGCAAGTGTCTTTTAATTTCATGACTGCAATCAACATTCACAATGATTTTGGAGCCTAAGAAAATAAAATCTGTCACTGCTTCCACTTTTTCCCTATCTATTTGCCATGAAGTGATGGAATAAGATGCCATGATTTTAGTCTTTTTCAATGTTAAGTTTTAAGCCAGTTTTTTCAGTCTCCTCTTTCACCTTCATCAAGAGACTCTTTGTTTCTCTTCACTTTCTGCCATTAGAGTGGTATCATCTGCATATCTGAGGTTGTTGATAATTCTCCCAGTAATCTTGATTCCAGCTTATGCTTCATCCAGCCTGGCATTTCACATGATGTACTCTGCATATAAGTTAAATAAGCAGGGTGACAATATACAGCCTTGACATACTCCTTTCCCAATTTTGAACCAGGCCATTGTTCCATGTACAGTTCTAACCACTTCTTGACCTGCATACAGGTTTCTCAGGAGACAAGTAAGGTGGTCTGGTTTTCCCATCTTTTTAAGAATTTTCCACAGTTGGTTGTGATCCACACTGTCAAAGGCTTTAGTGTAGTCATTGAATCACAAGTAGATGCTTTTCTGGAACTCCCTTGCTTTCTCTGTGACCCAAGGGATGTTGGCAATTTGATCTCTGGCTCCTCTGCCTTTTCTAAAACCAGCTTGAACATCTGGAAGTTCTTATTTCACATACTGCTGAAGCCTAGTTTGAAGAATTTTGAGCATAACCTTACTAGCATGCGAAATGAACACAATTGTATGGTGATTTGTGCATTCTTTGGTATTGCCCTCTTTGGGGAATTGAATGAAAACATCTTTTCTAATCTTGTGGCCACTGCTGAGTTTTCCAAATTTGCTGCTATATTGAATGCAGCACTTAAACAGCATCATCTTTCAGGATTTGAAATAGCTCAGCTGGAATTCCATCACCTTCACTGGCTTTGTTTGTAGTAATGTTTCCTAATGCCCACTTGACTTCACGTTACAGGATGTCTGGCTCTAGGTTGAGTGCTCATATATTCATGCTTATCCAGGTCATTAAGACCTTTTTTGTATAGTTCTTCTGTATATTCTTGCCACCTATTTTAATCTCTTTTGCTTCCTTAGGTCCTTGGAACTTCTGTCCTTTATTGTGCCCATCCTTGAATGAAATGCTCCCTTGATTTCTCCAATTTTCTTGAAGAGATCTCTAGCCTTTCCCATTCTATTTTCCCCTCTATTTCTTTGCACTGTTCATTTAAGAAGGCCTTCTTACCTCTCCTTGCTATTCTCTGGTACTCTCCATTCAGTTGGGTATATGTTTCCCTTTATCCCTTGCATTTTGCTTCTCTTCTTTTCTCAGCTATATGTAAAGCCTCCTCAGACAACCATTTTGCCTGCTTGCATTTATATTTTTCTTCTGGATGGTTTTGATAACTGCCTCCTGTACAGGTTTATGAACTTCTGTCCTAGTTCTTCAGGCACTCTATCAGATCTAATCCCTTGAATCTATTCATCACTTCCACTGTATAAGCATAAGGGATTTGATTTAGGTCATACCTGGATGGCCTAGTGGTTTTCCCTACTTTTTTCAGTGTAAGCCTAAATTTTTTAATAAGGAGGTCATAATTTGAGCTACAGTCATTTCCAGGTCTTTTTTTGGTTGCTGACTGTATAGAGCTCCTTCTCCATCTTCAGCCACAAAGAATACAATCAATCTGTTCTCTTGGCAAAACTCGGTTAGCCTTTGCACTGCTTCATTTTGTATTCCAAGGCGAAACTTGCCTATTACTCCAGGTATCACTCGACTTCTTACTTTTGCTTTCCAGTTCCCTATGATGAAAAGGACATCTTTATTTGGTGTTAGTTCTAGAAGGTCTTGTAGGTCTTCATAGAACCATTCAACTTCAGCTTCTTTGGCATCAGTGCTTGGGGCATAGACTTAGATTACTGTGATGTTGAATGGCTTTGTCTTGGAAATAAACTGAGTTCATTTCAGTGGTTTTGAGATTGCACCCAAGTACTGCATTTCAGACTTTTTTGTTGACTATGAGGGCTACTTCATTTATTCTAAGGGATTCTTGCTCACGATGGTAGATATAATGGTCATCTGAATTAAATTCACCCATCCTGGTCCATTGTAGTTCACTGATTCCTAAGATGTTGATGTTCATTCTTGCCATCTCCTGCTTGCCCATGTCCTATTTACGTTGATTCACCTGCCTAACATTACATGTTTCTATGCAATATTGTTTTTTACAGCATCAGACTTTACTTTCACCACCAGGTACAACCACAGCTGAGCATCATTTCTGCTTTGGCCCAGTCACTTCATTCTTTCTAGAGCACTTCATAATTGCCCTTCATTCTTCCCCAGTAGCATACTGGACACCTTCTGACCTGCGGAGCTCATCTTCCAGTATCATATATTTTTGCTTTATCATACTGTTCATGGGGTTCTTGCAGCAAAAATACTGGAGTGGGTTGCCATTCCCTCTTCCAGTGAACCACGTTTTGTCAGAACTCTCCACTATGACCCGTTCATCTTGGGTGACCTGAACGACATGGCTCAAAACTTTCCTGAGTTATGTAAGCTCCTTTGCCATAATAAGGCAGTGATCCATGAAGGGCATCTCCTTCCTGGCAAGCTGTTTGTTTGTTTGTTTGTTTTTTAATTGGAGGACAATTGCTTTATACAATGTTGTGCTGGTTTCTGCTGTATATCACCATGAATCAGATATAAGTATACATATATCCCCTCCCTTTTGAGCCTCCCTCCCACCCCACCACCACTCCATCTCTCTAGGTTATGACAGAGCACTGAGCTGAGTTCCCTGTGTTATACAGCAGCTTCCTACTAGGTATCTATTTTACCCATGGGAGAAATATCAATAACCTCAGATATGCAGATGACACCACCCTTATGGCAGAAAGTGAAGAGGAACTAAAAAGCCTCTTGATGAAAGTGAAAGTGGAGAGTGAAAAGGTTGGCTTAAGGCTCAACATTCAGAAAACGAAGATCATGGCATCTGGTCCCATCACTACATGGGAAATAGATGGAGAAACAGTGTCAGACTTTATTTTTCTGGGCTCCAAAATCACTACAGATGGTGACTGCAGCCATGAAATTAAAAGACGCTTACTCCTTGGAAGGAAAGTTATGACCAACCTAGATAGCATATTCAAAAGCAGAGACATTACTTTGCCAACAAAGTTTCGTCTAGTCAAGGCTATGGTCTTTCCTGTGGTCATGTATGGATGTGAGAGCTGGACTGTGAAGAAGGCTGAGCGCCAAAAATTGATGCTTTTGAACTGTGGTGTTGGAGAAGACTCTTGAGAGTCCCTTGGACTGCAAGGAGATCCAACCAGTCCATTCTGAAGGAGATCAGCCCTGGGATTTCTTTGGAAGGAATGATGCTAAAGCTGAAACTCCAGTATTTTGGCCACCTCATGCGAAGAGTTGACTCATTGGAGAAGACTCTGATGCTGGGAGGGATTGGGGGCAGGAGGAGAAGGGGACGACAGAGGCTTGAAATGGCTGGATGGCATCACTGACTCAATGGATGTGAGTCTAAGTGAACTCCGGGAGTTGATGATGGACAGGGAGGCCTGGCGTGCTGCAATTCATGGGGTTGCAAAGAGTTGGACACGACTGAGTGACTGATCTGATTGTATATATATATCAATGCTACCCTCCCAATTCGTCCCACCCTTTCCTTCCCCCACTGTGTCCCTAAGTCCATTCTCTATATCTAGCAAGCTGCTTTTCATGTTCTCAGAGGCTTGCATGTGGAGAGTTATGCAAGTCAACAGCAGCCTCCTTATTACATAAACAAGAAGAAATGTTACTCAGGACCAGGCAAGAAGACCAATTCATATTCTCTCAGCCTTTGGAGGAGAAGGCAATGGCACCCCACTCCAGCACTCTTGCCTGGAAAATCGCATGGATGGAGGAGCCTGGTAGGCTGCAGTCCATGGGGTCGCAAGAGTCGGGCATGACTGAGTGACTTCACTTTCACTTTTCACTTTCATGCATTGGAGAAGGAAATGGCAACCCACTCCAGTGTTCTTGCCTGGAGAATCCGAGGGGCAGAGGAGCCTAGTGGGCTGCCATCTATGGGGTCGCACAGAGTCGGACACGACTGAAGCAACTTAGCAGCAGCAGCAGTAGCAGCAGCAGCCTTTTGGAAGCTCTGGTTTAAGAATTCATTTACTCCACTAGGAAAGCACAGTTTTCATTTTTCACTTAAGGATCCTGGTGCACTGAAGGAGGGGAATTCAGTAACATATGTAAAAAAAAAGATGATTCCTTCAAAGAAAACTGATCCCTACATAAATGTTCCCTGATACTCAGTATACCAAGGCACAGTTAGAAATGACATTTTCCAGAGCCAACATTGAGGTTGCCAGAGTAAGAGCATTTATTTTAATGCTACCTAGAGTAAAAAAGTATTGGAAACATGTACAGTTTGTTATGTCTTAAACACTAGCATAAAGATGTTTTTCTTTTTCTACAAAGGAGAATTTAATAGAAAATAAAACTTCCTATCCTAGACCACGATTCCCCACAAAGTTTCTCATTTCAAGGAGAACTGCCAAAGTATTGAAGGGTGGGGTGGGATGCTGCGCTGTATGACCTATCAGTGAGGGAGTAGCAGGGTTCCTTGAGTTTGGCCTGAGGTGCTGGAGGTAACCTCACCTCCCTGCCAGAGTTGTTGCAGGCTCATGCAGTCAGCAGCTATCTCCTTTTCCCCTGGCCCTTACATCTGTTATATGTTATCTCTGTTTCTTGCTGGGTCAAGCTTGTCTCACAGTTTCATGCCTGTCAACTCTGAAATTGCTAAAGAGAATTCTCTTGCACAAAAGTATGTAGACTTGCTGAAAATGTCAAAGGGGAAATGAACAAGATGAGTTTGCATTGCACAACTCTCACTCCGCATCTCATTTTTTTTTTAAATCTCTATTAGGTATTTATTTCTTCAATGTTCCTTCTGTAGCTGTTTTAGCCGACAAAAACTTGACCCGTGGACTTTCTGCTCCCTGGCCTAGGTTTACTGGCCATTCTTTCTGTTTCTCCCGAATTCCTTCTCACCATTGTCCCACCTCCCTTCTATTAATATTTGGTGGAAGAATTCAGCTCTGTCTTTACTCCTACACTCAGAGTTGTATAATCCAAACTGTCATGAGATTCGGGAAAAGTCCTCTGTTACATAAAGGGTAGAAACACCCTGTGTTATTTACTCCCTAGCCCCTGGTAGGTCCTCAGGAGACTAGGATTAGTAGGCTTCTAAGGCATGAAGTAATGTCTCTGCTTTTGAATATGCTATCTAGGTTTGTCATAACTTTCCTTCCAAGGAGTAAGCGTCTTTTAATTTCATGGCTGCAGTCACCATCTGCAGTGATTTTGGAGCCCCCAAAAATAAAGTCTGACACTGTTTCCACTGTTTCTATTTTCCATGTAGTGATGTGACCAGATGCCATGATCTTCGTTTTCTGAATGTTGAGCTTTAGGCCAACCTTTTCACTCTCCACTTTCACTTTCATCAAGAGGCTTTTTAGTTCCTCTTCACTTTCTGCCATAAGGGTGGTATCATCTGCATATCTGAGGTTATTGATATTTCTCCCAGCAATCTTGATTCCAACTTGTGTTTCTTCCAGTCCAGCGCTTCTCATGATGTACTCTGCATATAAGTTAAATAAACATGGTGACAATATACAGCCTTGACGTACTCCTTTTCCTATTTGGAACCAGTCTGTTGTTCCATGTCCAGTTTCTAACTGTTGCTTCCTGACCTGCATACAAATTTCTCAAGAGGTAGATCAGGTGGTCTGGTATTCCCATCTCTTTCAAGGCTTTGGCATAGTCAATAAAGCATAAATAGATGTTTTTCTGGAACTCTCTTGCTTTTTTGATGATCCAGAGGATGTTGGCAATTTGATCTCTGGTTCCTCTGCCTTTTCTAAAACCAGGTTGAACATCAGGAAGTTCATGGTTCAAGTATTGCTGAAGCCTGGCTTGGATAATTTTGAGCATTACTTGACTAGCGTGTAAGATGAGTGCAATTGTGCGGTAGTTTGAGCATTCTTTGGCATTGCCTTTCTTTGGGATTGGGATGAAAACTGACCTTTTCCAATCTTGTGGCCACTGCTGAGTTTTCCAAATTTGCTGGCATATTGAGTGCAGCACTTTCACAGCATCATCTTTCAGGATTTGGAATAGCTCCACTGAAATTCCATCACCTCCACTAGCTTTGTTCATAGTGATGCTTTCTAAGGCCCACTTGACTTCACATTCCAGGATATCTGGCTCTAGGTCAGTGATCACATCATCGTGATTATCTGGGTCATGAAGATGTTTTTTGTACAGTTCTCCTGTGTATTCTTGCCACCTCTTCTTAATATCTTCTGCTTCTGTTAGGTCCATACCATTTCTGTCCTTTATCAAGCCCATCTTTGCATGAAATGTTCCTTTGGTATCTCTGATTTTCTTGAAGAGATCCCTAGTCTTTCCCATTTTGTTGTTTTCCTCTATTTCTTTGCATTGATCGCTGAAGAAGGCTTTCTTATCTCTTCTTGCTATTCTTTGGAACTCTGCATTCAGATGCTTATATCTTTCCTTTTCTCCTTTGCTTTTCGCTTCTCTTCTTTTCACAGCTATTTGTACGGCCTCCTCAGACAGCCATTTTGCTTTTTTGCATTTTTTTTTCATGGGGATGGTCTTGATCCCTGTCTCCTATACAATGTCACAAACCTCATTCCATAGTTCATCAGGCACTCTATCTATCAGATCTAGGCCCTTAAATCTATTTTTCACTTCCACTATATAATAGTAAGGGATTTGAGTTAGGTCATATGTGAATGGTCTAGTGGTTTTCCCTACTTTCTTCAATTTCAGTCTGAATTTGGCAATAAGGAGCTCATGGTCTAAGCCACAGTCAGCGCCTGGTCTTGTTTTTGCTGATTGTATAGAGCTTCTCCATCTTTGGCTGCAAAGAATATAATCGATCTGATTTCGGTGTTGACCAACTGGTGATGTCCATGTATAGAGTCTTCTCTTGTGTTGTTGGAAGAGGGTATTTGCTATGACCAGTGCATTTTCTTGGCAAAACTCTATTAGTACTTTGCCAACAAAGGTCCGTCTAGTCAAGGCTATGGTCTTTCCTGTGGTCATGTATGGATGTGAAAGCTGAACTGTGAAGAAGGCTGAGCACTGAAGACTTGATGCTTTTGAACTGTGGTGTTGGAGAAGACTCTTGAGAGTCCCTTGGACTGCAAGAAGATCCAACCAGTCCATTCTAAAGGAGATCAGCCCTGAGATTTCTTTGGAAGGAATGATGCTAAAGCTGAAACTCCAGTACTTTGGCCACCTCATGCGAAGAGTTGACTCATTGAAGAAGACTCTGATGCTGGGAGGGATTGGGGGCAGGAGGAGAAGGGGACGACAGAGGATGAGATGGCTGGATGGCATCACTGACTTGATGGATTTGAGTCTCAGTGACCTCTGGGAGTTGGTGATGGACAGAGAGGCCTGGCATGCTGCGATTCATGGGGTTGCAAAGAGTCGGACATGACTGAGCGACTGATCTGATCTGAAGGCATGAAACTCCAGTACTTTGGCCACCTCATGTGAAGAGTTGACTCATTGGAGAAGATTCTGATGCTGGGAGGGATTGGGGGCAGGAGGAGAAGGGGACGACAGAGGAGATGGCTGGATGGCATCACTGACTCGATGAATGTGAGTCTCAGTGACCTCCGGGAGTTGGTGATGGACAGGGAGGCCTGGCATGCTGTGGTTCATGGGGTCGCAAAGAGTCGGACACGACTGAGCGACTGATCTGATCTGAAGGCATCACCTTCCTAGGGTCACCACCGAATGCCCAGAGGCTACAGATGTCCTTTCATTCAGAGTAGCTGGGAACATCTTCCAGCTCTCCGAATCCCTGACAGTTGTTCAGCTCACAGCTGCCTGCTGGTTTTTCCTTCCTCAATAGTAGTTCTCCTTTGTCTAAACTCATTAAACTGCATCCAGGGAATGAGCAGGCTAGGACACAGAGACCAAGGGACCAATGTATAGGTTTTTCCATGTAGCTCCCTTCTCCCTGGTGGTACTCAGCTCGGGGAGGGGGCCATGCTGTACTTGGGTTTCCCGTTGGTGCTGCAGTCTCAAAAGTGCCTCCAGGCACAAAGCCGGGTGATCTCTGAGTTCACCTTGTTTGTTTCCTTCTTTCCAGGATCACTACAACTCCCTGCAGTTCAACATCTGAAAACAGTCATTCATGCATGCATCTAGTTGTTCAATGGTAGAAAGATGGGTTGAGGACAAGTTACCCCATTGTGGTTGGAATAGAAGGTTTTATTAATTTAAATCTACATTTTATCTGAATTGAGCATATACTCCTGAGAGTTTAAAAACCTACTCTTAGATCAAAAAAAGGGACCTGGCTATGTAGCATAATTAACTTGTAGAAATAAATTTTTCTTCAGTGCAACAAGTGGTCATCAAGGTGTTCAGGCTCTCTGGGGATTTTGTACCTGCACTTCTGTGCCAGCCTGAACAAGGTCAAAGTACTTAATGAGACGAGTAGTCCACACCCTTGGTCATGACCCCTTAGATTTAGGGTCCCAGTGTAGTCCTTCTCAGTAGATTTCCCTGAGTATTACTGTTCACTGACTCTCACTAAGAAGTGAGGCTGAATTCTGCCGTTAGAATTTATAGAGTTTACCTGAAGTAAACTGTTTATGAAAGATGCAGGTTGAGCCCATTTTTGATAGAACAGGGTTTGGACTTCATCAAGCTAATAAGGGCGGCTGCGATAACCATTTCTGGTGTTTGTTTGTGTAGCAGAATGCTAACTGATCCTTGACGTCATTGTTACCTGGAAGGCAGGTTATGAGAAGAGGAGAGTTCTAGCCCTGAACTAAATATTAGAGGTTCCCCCCAAAAGAATCTGATTTCTGTAATCAGCCAAACATGCTTAAGTCAGTTCACAACACTCATTAGCTCATAGAACAGTTAGAAGTTTTCACTTTTGCTTAGATCCCCTGGGCTCCATGAATTACAGATGCATTAACACGGCAGCAGCACTAGTTTCTTCTGACAATTCTATCATGGATGGAGTCGAGAGGATATGTGGGAGTTGCAGATATCTCTGACTAATTTTCAGACAGGTGCCCTGGACAAGTCCTCTACAGACTCATTTTCTCTAGCCATTGTCTTCTGCCTGAGGTAATACAATCAGAGGAACTAATACGTAATCATCTCAGAGGAAGTCACGCTTTTATCCTCACTTTGTTTGGAATTCTTACCTCAGAGATCACCCTTCACTTATTCATCTGTACTCTCCAATCCATAACACCTGTTTTTGTGGGGGGTTTTTTGTTTTTTTTTTTAAATACTGTTTTGCAAACAAAATTTGGCAATGCCTGACTCTCAGTTTTTTCAGTAGATAATAATAGTCACTGAAAAAGGTTGCAGAGAGTTCGGGTCATGAACTCCATGCAACTTTGCTGCCAGGTTATAATGAAAGCCAAGTATCAGATTGCAGTCAATTTATGTATCCTAAAAACCTTCATTTTACCAGTGAAATTCATTTCTATCATTTGTTAGGCTAGTTAATCAGCTATTATTTTCATCAAGAAATTTCTCATATTTACTAGGCCAAAATTGTTCTGTTTTTTTTGGCCATGCCGTGCAGCATGTGGGATGTTAGTTTTCTGATCCCATGCCTGCTGCCGTGGAAGTGCAGAGTCTTAACCACTGGACCTCCCAGTAAGTGCCAAAAGAAGCATTTGAAATAATCACTTGTGGCATTTAAAGTGTTGGCTGATCAGCAGTGTTGGCTGTGGCCCATTCTTTTAGGGCCACAGTTTGAGTCCGTGCTGAAGTTAAAGTGCAGATATCATTACATATTTTCAGACCCAGTTACAAGTATTTCTATTGTAAAAAGCTGTGCTAAATAAAACTCAACAAGTTTGAAGCCTCTTAAAACCTTGACAATGCTATCTATGCACAGTGTAAATTTCCAAAAGGGTAATCGGGAGGGTGGTGGTGGATCCAATATGCAGTGTTTCCTAAACTTAGCTGACCATGGAAACCTTTTTGATTGTGTGGCTTGTGAAATTAGTGTTCCTTAGAAACCATGAGAGTTGGGCCACAAAGTTGAGCACTGAAGAATTGATGCTTTTGAATTGTGATGTTGGAGAAGACTCTTGAGAATCGCTTGGAATGCAAAGAGATCCAACCAGTCAATCCTAAAGAAAATCAGTCCTGAATATTCATTGGAAGGACTGATGCTGAAGTTCCAATACTTGGCCACCTGATGCAAAGAACTGACTCCTTGGAAAAGACCCTGATGCTGGGAAAGACTGAAGGCAGGAAGAGAAGAGGACGACAGAGGGTGACATGGTTGGATGGCATCACCGACTTGATGGACATGAGTTTGAGCAAGCTCTGGGGGTTGGTGAAGAATAGGGAAGAGTGGTATGCTGGAGTCCATGGGGTTACAAAGAGTTGGACACACTGAGCAACTGAACTGAACTGAGAAACCATTTTGGAAAATGCCAGTCCAGCTGAATTTTGTAAATAGATGTCAAGAGAAAAAACCCTAAAGACTGGCAGACTGGATATAGTGCCATAGCAGATACTACATAATAACTTAACTAAGAGTGGGGAAGTGAGACATCTTAAAAAATCCAATTAGAAACTTAAAAGAGAGAATGAAATAACTTGGCATATTAGCATAATCTGTGACTGTAGAGACAGGCTAAGCCTTTAGAGTTATACAAACTGACATGCAATGTTATCTAAGTATCTATAAGTATTGTGATCCATCTATACAGGGATAGCATAAAAACAAGTCAATATAGAATCCAGAAGTTAACATATGAGATGGATTCAATCAAATGGTGAAGCCTGGTGAAGCAAGATCTGTGTGTGTGTGTGTATGTGTGTGTGTGTGTATGTGTGTGTGAGTGTGCTTAAGATGAGATGTGAAGCAGATTTAAATTTGCTCCCCTTCACAAAAAACCCCTCAATAGAACTGTTTCTTCTTACTGTCTATTTATTTTCCTCCCATCCATTGTTGCACTGAAATCAGTCTTGTCAAGGTCATCAACTACCTAACTGCCACCTCAAGTGGGTTATTGTCAGTCTTTCTGAGACCATTCAGTATATTATTTGTTTTCAGAAGTTCATCTACTTCATTTAAATTTTTACATCTATTGGCATAAAATACTTCACAGTGTCATTTTATTGTCTTTTAAACCTCTACAACAATCCCAAATTAGTTGTTAATCTCCACTTAGGTCTAGCTTCTGTGCCTGTGTGCTAAGTCACGTCAGTCACGTCTGACTTGTTGCAACCTCATGGACTGTAGCCCTCCAGGATCTTCTGTCCATAGAATTCTCCAGGCAAGAATACTGGAGTACTGGAGTGGTTTGCCATTTCCTGCTCCAGAGATCTAGCTTCTAGACCCCTTAAAATATGCATATTAACATTCACCATGGTACCTTTCCTTTAATTCTTTGCATCATTTTCATCAGTATTACTTATACAACTTTAGTGAACCATTAATGGTTTTAAGTATTTTACAAAATACCAAATAAATTGCAGAAAAAGAAGTTACAGTAAAGTAAATTACATGTGTTACAGAAATCAGAACTCAGAATAGCATGCCAAAGTGCTCACTGGTTAATAGTCTTTGCATTTTCAATTAAAGCTCAATGGCCAAGAGTGTACACAACATCTATAATCCCTGTTTTTGTTTCCTGAAAATATACATAGCACTCAAAAGAACATATAAATGTTAATATACAAATAAATATGCTACATTTGCATGAATCTACACACATATTTAAATAACTTATTTCTGAGATAAATAGTATTATAACCAATCAGTGCTACTTCAGCATATAATGAGGTATGCTTATATATATGAAAGATCAAGAATGTCTGAAAGACAAAATAAAAAAAATGCCCTGAAGACCTCATAGGTACAGAATTCTTATGATAGTACCCAGACACTGAGTTCCCTTCATGGATCACAGCCTTGTTGTGGAGAAGGGGTTTGCACAACTCAATGAAGCCATGAGTGGTGCTGTTCAGAGCCACCAAGAAGGACAAGTCATAGTGAAGAGTTCTGATAAAACATAGTCCACTGGAGGAGGAAACAGCAAATCACTCCCGTATCCTTGCTGTGAGAACCCCATGAAGAGTGCAAAGGACCAGGAAGCCTGGTGTACTGCAGTCCAGGAGTCAGACCTGACTTAGCAACTGAAACAGCAAAAGACACTGAGTAGGGCCTGGTGACTTTAGGTGACTCATTTTGCCCTTTGAATTTTCAGCCCATCCAATTCAACTAACAATTCATACATAGTTAGTATAAGGCACTGGCATTTGTAGTATACATTGCAGCCTTTGATGACAATCATTCCTTCAGCCTAAAAGGCAATAGTATCTGCTCCCTGGGTGTAGGATTCTAACATACCCCAATCTCGACTTATTGAGTTACCCCTCCTAGGTTTTGCCATGGAGTTAGTGCAGCCATGGTGAAAGCTGGGAATAATGATAAGGCTCTTCTGTCCTGGGCCCCAGGCAAGTATGTGGCCAGAGCCAACTTGTCATTAGGCATAATGAACACCGTAACTCAGGTCCACTGTGCTTTTACAGGCCCATAGAAATGGAAATTAACTTTTTTCAAAATCAGAGAAACCCCCTAAACTTTTAGGTTAAATTAAAAAGTTTAATATGTAATATTGATATCAGATCAGATCAGATCAGTCGCTCAGTCGTGTCCAACTCTTTGCGATCCCACGAACTGCAGCACGCCAGGCCTCCCTATCCATCACCAGCTCTCGGAGGTCACCCAGACTCACATTCATCGAGTCAGTGATGCCATCCAGCCATCTCATCCTCTGTCGTCCCCTTCTCCTCCTGCCCTCAATCCCTCCCAGCATCAGAGTCTTCTCCAAAGAGTCAACTCTTCGCATGAGGTGGCCAAAATACTGGAGTTTCAGCTTGAGCATCATTCCTTCCAAAGAAATCCCAGGTCTGATCTCCTTCAGAATGGACCGGTTGGATCCCCAAACTGTGGAAATATTGATATATTCTTCTTTATACCAACATAGTCAGAAAATGTAACAATATTTTTATGAAGAAAGGGCCCATAAAGCCAAAGTGCCTTGAGTCCAGGAGAGTCATTGTGTAGTTCTAGCTGTGGCCTGAGGGGAAGGTAATTCTTTGACCTGCAGTCTTTTGTAGTAGAAGACGGAAAACTGCAGAGAGATGTCCTTTGGAGGTTTTCCTACAGCAAAAGAAAAAAGTGATGCTTTAACAACATCCCCATATATTGGCTCTTTCTGCCCCAAATCACAGGGTTAATCCATAGCATGTTGCCAAAGTATGGAGTATACAGAGCTGTTTCCTACTTAGAGAGGTGGCATGACTCAGTGAGGGATAAAGAGTGGATTGGCTAGTGAATGGAGTGTGCAGTGGCAAAAAAAAAAACACCCATGACAGGTGTGGTATAAGCACTGTCATCAAGCTCTTACACAAAGAGAATCAAATATGTGTTAATAATTTGAAATGGTGTGTGAGCTGTGGGGATGGGGATGGTATCCAAGAACTATTCTGTCCAGAACTAAAGCCATCCAAGAAATAGGTTAGAGAGGATGAGAGGAGTACACTGCAGAACAGTGTCGCTGGATGAGCTATTCTACCCTATCACTCTCCTGGAAGTAAGTGGATATCAGAATCATCTAGAGAGCTTTTAAAAAGTGAGAGACCTCCTCCTCCCACATGGGAAGTCTTATTCAGTTCAGTTCAATCACTCAGTCGTATCTGACTCTTTGCAACCCCATGAATTGCAGCACGCCAGGCCTCCCTGTCCATCACCAACTCCTGGAATTCACTCAGGCTCACGTCCATCAAGTCAGTGATGCCATCCAGCTATCTCATCTTCTGTCATCCCTTTTTCCTCCTGCCCTCAATCCCTCCCAGCATCAGAGTCTTTTCCAATGAATCAACTCTTCGCATGAGGTGGCCAAAGTACTGGAGTTTCAGCTTTAGCATCATTCCTTCCAAAGAAATCCCAGGGCTGATCTCCTTTAGAATGGACTGGTTGGATCTCCTTGCAGTCCAAGGGACTCTCAAGAGTCTTCTCCAACACCACAGTTCTAAAGCATCAATTCTTCAGTGCTCAGCTTATTCACAGTCCAACTCTCACATCCATACATGACCACTGGAAAAACCATAGCCTTGACTAGATGGAACTTTGTTGGCAAAGTAATGTCTCTGCTTTTTAATATGCTATGTAGGTTGGTCATAACTTCCCTTCAAGGAGTAAGCGTCTTTTAATTTCAGGGCTGCAGTCATCATCTGCAGTGATTTTGGAGCCCAAAAAACTAAAGTCTGACACTGTTTCTACTGTTTCCCCATCTATTTCCCATGAAGTGATGGGACCAGATGCCATGATCTTTGTCTTCTGAATGTTGAGTTTTAAGCCAACTTTTTCACTCTCCTCTTTTACTTTCATCAAGAGGCTCTTTAGTTCTTCACTTTCTGTCATAAGGGTGGTGTTAACTCCACATGTGAGATTATTGATATTTCTCCCGGCAATCTTGATTCCAGCTTGTGCTTCATCCAGCCCAGCGTTTCTCATGATGTACTCTGCATATAAATTAAATAAGCAGGGTGACAATATACAGCCTTGACATACTCCTTTTCCTATTTGGAATCAGTCTGTTGTTCCATGTCAGTTCTACTGTTGCTTCCTGATCTGCATACAGATTTCTCAAGAGGCAGGTCAGGTGGTTTGGTATTCCCATCTTTTGAAGAATTTCCACAGTTTATTGTGATCCACACAGTCAAAGGCTTTGGCATAGTCAATAAAGCAGAAATAGATGTTTTTCTGGAACTCTAGTGCTTTTTCTATGATCCAGCAGATGTTGGCAATTTGGTCTCTGGTTCCTCTGCCTTTTCTAAAACCAGCTTGAACATACAGAAGTTCACGGTTGACATATTGCTGAAGCCTGGCTTGGAGAATTTTGAGCATTACTTGACTAGCACGTGAGATGAGTGCAATTGTGCAGTAGTTTGAGCATTCTTTGGCATTGCCTTTCTTTGGGATTGGGATGAAAACTGACCTTTTCCAGTCCTGTGACCACTGCTGAGTTTTCCAACTTTGCTGGCATATTGAGTGCAGCACTTTCACAGTATCGTCTTTCAGGATTTGAAATAGCTCAACTGGAATTCTATCACCTCCACTAGCTTTGTTCGTAGTGATGCTTTCTAAGGCCCACTTGACTTCACATTCCAGGATATCTGGCTCTAGGTACTCCGAGTGATCACACCATCGTGATTATCTGGGTCGTGAAGATCTTTTTTGTACAGTTCTTCTGTGTATTCTTGCTACCTCTTCGTAATAGCTTCTGCTTCTGTTAGGTCCATACCATTTCTGTCCTTTATTGAGCCCATCTTTGCATGAAATGTTCCCTTGGTATCTCTAATTTTCTTGAAGAGATGTCTAGTCTTTCCCATTCTGTTGTTTTCCTCCATCTCTTTGCACTGATGGCTGAAGAAGGCTTTCTTATCTCTTCTTGCTATTCTTTGGAACTCTGCATTCAGATGCTTATATCTTTCCTTTTCTCCTTTGCTTTTCACTTCTCTTCTTTTCACAGCTATTTGTAAGGCCTCCTCAGACAGCCATTTGGCTTTTTTGCATTTCTTTTCCATGGGGATGGTCTTGATCCCTGTCTCCTGTACAATGTCATGAACCTCCGTCCATAGTTCATCAGGCACTCTATCTATCAGATCTAGGCCCTTAAATCTATTTTTCACTTCCACTGTATAATAGTAAGGGATTTGAGTTAGGTCATATGTGAATGGTCTAGTGGTTTTCCCTACTTTCTTCAATTTCAGTCTGAATTTGGCAATAAGGAGTTCATGATCTGAGCCACAGTCAGTTTCTGGTCTTGTTTTTGCTGATTGTATAGAGCTTCTCCATCTTTGGCTGCAAAGAATATAATCGATCTGATTTTGGTGTTGACCATCTGGTGATATCCAGTTGTAGAGTCTTCTCTTGTGTTGTTGGAAGAGGGTGTTTGCTATGACCAGTGCATTTTCTTGGCAAAACTCTATTAGTCTTTGCCCTGCTTCATTCCGTATTCCAAGGCCAAATTTGCCTGTTACTCCAGGTGTTTCTTGACTTCCTACTTTTGCATTCCAGTCCCCTATAATGAAAAGGACATCTTTTTTGGGTGTTAGTTCTAAAAGGTCTTGTAGGTCTTCACAGAACCGTTCAAGTTCAGCTTCTTCAGCATTACTGGTTGGGGCATAGACTTGGATTACTGTGATATTGAATGATTTGCCTTGGAAACGAACAGAGATCATTCTGTCATTTTTGAGATTGCATCCAAGTACTGCATTTCAGACTCTTGTTGACCACTATGGCCACTCCAATTCTTCTGAGGGATTCCTGCCCGCAGTAGTAGATATAATGGTCCTCTGAGTTAAATTCATCCATTCCAGTCCATTTGAGTTCGCTGATTCCTAGAATGTCGACATTCACTCTTGCCATCTCTTGTTTGACCACTTCCAATTTGCCTTGATTCATGAACCTGACATTCCAGGTTCCTATGCAATATTGCTCTTTACAGCATCAGATCTTGCTTCTGTCACCAGTCACATCCACAGCTGGGTATTCTTTTTGCTTTGGCTCCATCCCTTCATTCTTTCTAGAGTTATTTCTCCACTGATCTCCAGTAGCATATTGGGCCCCTACTGACCTGGGGAGTTCCTCTTTCAGTATCCTCTCATTTTGCCTTTTCATACTGTTCATGGGGTTCTCAAGGCAAGAATACTGAAGTGGTTTGCCATTCTCTTCTCCAGTGGACCACATTCTGTCAGACCTCTCCACCATGACCCGCCCGTCTTGGATGGCCCCAGGGGAATGCCTTAGTTTCATTGAGTTAGACAAGGCAGTGGTCCTAGTGTGATTAGATTGGCTAGTTTTCTGTGAGTATAGTTTCAGTGTGTCTGCCCTCTCATGCCCTCTTGCAACACCTACCGTTTTACTTGGGTTTCTCTTACCTTGGACGTGGGGTATCTCTTCATGGATGCTCCAGCAAAATGCAGACACTGCTCCTTACCTTGGATGAGGGGTATCTCCTAACCGCCGCCCCTTCTGACCTTGAACATGGAATAGCTCCTCTAGGCTCTTCTGTGCCCGTGTAGCCATCACTGCCATAATAAGCAACCATTACTGATGAGCATATTGTATTTCTCACTGTGATGAGAAAAATTAATGACTGATATAGAAGACAAAGGAATACTGAAATACTGAGAGCCAATACTTCCCTTTTGTTTGCTATGCCCAGTTATTACAGTGCTTTATATATTTCAACTCTTTTAGTTTTCACAACAATCCAACAAGGGGGTTATTTATTATAACTACTGCCATTTTATAGATAGAAAAACTGAGACACAGCAAGGTTAGGTAACTTGACTATGGTCACAGAGCCAATGAATGGCTATGCTGGTATGCAAACCCAGGCAGTCTGGCTCTGGAGTTAGTTCTGTTACTAGTCCCTGACTAAAGAAATCAGCAGTTAAAATGATACTTGTTTATGTTAAAATAGCTGTCCATATGAACTACTTAGTAAATCACTGTGTTTTTCTCAACTCTTTGTTTTATCAAACCATAGGAAAGAAACTTACTTTATTATCACTGAAACGAGAATTCTGAAATTCTAGGTGGATCCAGCAGTTTATCTGAAGGCCCTAGCAGAGAACTATCTTGTTTCAGTCTTGCCAAATGATGAAGCAACTAAATTCATGCTTTGAAATGTCACACGTATTGAAACAAGAATGGAATTATTCATATTTGTAATCATTTACCCTAATGTTTTGACATGTTTTTACTGTCTCCAGTGAATTTCGGAATTTAGTCCAAATAGATTTCTCAACAACTGGATCTAAACCTAAGTATTCAGAGGGACTCCAAGATCTTTCTCTAATATCCCAACTTGAATCAGTATTAGAAGCTCATTGCTTTTGTTCGTTTTATTTTCTTATTTTTTCTGTTGCTTTACTGGGACCTTGAGTAGGTCTTCAGTGGCACCAACCTGCTCTTTCTCAGCTTTTCCTGCCCTGCCCCCTATACTGCTCTTGTATTTGGCCTCTGATCAGTCTTTGTGCATTAGCCCCATGCCCTTCTCCCAATCTAATGAGAATTTTACCTCTCAGGGAAGAAGCCTGTCCTGTTGAAAGCTTCTCCTCTTTTAAAAATATTTCAACCATCTGAGAAGCATAGAGAATGCTTTTTCTGAAGGCACATCACCCCTCACCTAATTAACTGTCTAAACTAAAAGCCAACCTTGATTTAAGGGTGGACAAAGAGATCCAACTAGTCAGTCTTAAAGGAAATCAATCAATCAATCAAGCCAAAGCTCCAGTATTTTGGTCACCTGATGTGAATAGCCAATTCATTGGAAAAGTCCCTCATGCTAGGAAAGATTGAGGGCAGAAGGAGAAGAGAGTGTCAGAGGATGAGATGGCTGGATGGCATCCCCACTGCAATGGATATGATCTTGGGCAAACTTTGGGAGATAGTGAGGAACAGGGAGGCCTGGCAAGCTGCAGTCCATGGGGTCACAAAGAGTTAGACATGACTGGGCAACTGAACAACAATTACAGCAACAACAATAAATTATTTTACGTCCATGATAATCTGCCTACTTGCAAATAAAAATGGCCCCATGACAAGAGTTGTGGAAAGCTGTGAGCGAAAGCAAAGTGCAAATACACTCTCATGTCTTTTTACTGAGTTGTATGTACATATTGCTATTGTTGTTTTTAGTTACTAAGTCATATCCGACTCTTTTGTGACCTCATGGGCTGTAGACCACCACGCTCCTCTGTCCATGAGATTTTTCAGGCAAGAAAACTGGTGTGGGTGGCCAGTTCCTTCTCCAGGGAATCTTCCTGACCCAGGGATCAAACTTGTGTCTCCTGCTTTGTCAGGTGGATTCTTTACCACTGAGCCATTGGGTAAATGGCTCCCCCATTGGGAAGCCCAATGATTACAAAAATAATACATGATTACCAGGAAGACAAAGTCATAAAGATGAATATAAAATAATCCATACTTCCACAGCCAGAGATAATACATGTTAAGTCATAGATGTATATCTATCCAGTCACTAAAAAAATGTCCTATTCACTGCTTTGTTATGATGTTTTTCTCTAATCAGTATGTTGTGATGTTTTTTCACATCATTAAGTGTTTTTTAAATACATGCTTCTTTATTGAAGTATCTGGTCTAAAATCAGATCTAGCACAATATATTTAATATATATTTAAGTTGAACTACATAAAATTGCCATTTTGCAGGTCAAAATAGTTGAATATGGGAAGATCCCTTGGAGAAGGAAATGGCAACCCACTCCAGTATTCCTGTCTGGAGAATCCCATAGGCAGAGGAGCCTGACAGGCTACAGTCCATGGGGTTGCAAAGAGTCAGACATGACTGAAGCAACTTAGCACAAGTTGAATATCATCAACTTTATGTGTTTCAACCCAATATTTCCCTCTCCCTGGATTCCTAGGTTATTTCCAGTTTTTTATTTTATAAATAATGAGGCAGTGGGAATTTTGAGATAAATCTCTTTGAAGACTCTGTTTTCTTAGGATAAATTCCTAGTAGTGAGATTGCTAGATCAAGAAAGATGGATGTTTTTGGCCTGTATTATGGCCTGTGATAGGTGTTTTCAGTTTTCCCTCTAGATAATGCTGATTTATTTAGCATCCTCACTACTTTTTAAAAAGTTATTATGTTATTGAGTTCAGCTAGGAACCCTCTCCAGTGTTCTTGCCTGGAGAGTTCCATGGACGGAGGGGCTTGGTGGCTACAGTCCTTGGGGCTGCAAAGAGTCAGACACGACTGAGCAATTAACAATTAGTCAGTCAGTCCTCATACTAATACCATGAAATCGTGCAACTATTAGTCACCTTCCCAGCATAGGCTCCCAGTTTTAATTTTAGGAAACTACTTTTGTGTGTCCAGAACCTTTCTAAATCCTTAGTTAATGTAGGTCTGAGGATGAAACTTGCTCAAATACAGTCATGCAGCTATTTAGCTCTTGAGAGCCTCTTTAAAGAACTGGGAAAATTGCCTTATCTTCAAATCACTTCCTCTAGACATACCCACTAGACCAGATATGATTCTAAGCATAGTGTCCAGTGCTTAATTTATGGTTATCAAGTTAACCTGCACTGGAAGATGCAGAAGCCACACTTTTGGCTTGCTTCTTAGATGCCTTAAATGGAGACTGGTGGAGGAAAGCTGAGGGGGATGTGGTATGGTAAATGTGTGTGCATAAATATGTGTATGAGTGTATATTAGGGAATCCTGAAGTTCATTCTTCTATAGGTAACAACTGACTGGGTATAAAAGAAAGCTGTTATTCTCTCTAAAGTATCAAGTACAAAAAAATTTTTTTTGAAGTGTGAACCAGCCATGAAAGGTCAAAAGCTTGGGAGAAAACCTGTCTGAAATTTCACATAGACTTACCCCCGTCACACGAAGAAATTAGTCAACAGAGTATTTCTCCTTTCCTACAGGAGGCTAACTCACACTAGATATTTTTCTGATAAAGAATGTTTTTAAAATCATCGGTTCTCTTCCAACAAGCTGTGCATTTATAAATCTGAAATAAAAGATGAGTGACAGCTTTAATCATCAAAGCAGAAACAGAATTTATATCTTAAAGCCGGGTAAATCATCATTGAAATGATAATTATCAAGTCACTAAAGGTTTTTAAAAAACATAATATTGATATTGATATTCTTATGCAGTGCTGGTGAGAATGTGAATTAGTATAACCTTTCTGAAAATAACTTGACAGTATGCTTCAATAAACTTAAAATTTTTATATCTCTTAACCTAGTAGTTCTGCTACAAGGTAATTTGGTATGTGGGGAAGGAAATAGTCATGAATAAATGAAATTTCACAATATTATTTTAGTTGTAATATTTGAAAGCAATCCAAATGTTATCAGAGAAATGGATAAAAAGTTAAGTCACATGATAGAATATTATGTAATAAAAATGATATCTTCAAATAGCTTTATATAATGGAAAATTAAAATATTAAGTGGGTAAAGCAAAATGTACAATATACATATTATACATATATTGTTTGTATGTAAATATTTCCCTTCATTGTTAATTTCTTATCACAATTTTGTTACTACAGACCTAAATGAACAGGAAAAAATCTTGAAGGAAATATATCAAAGAAACAAACACAAAAGACCTATGGCAAGTACAATTACTGATTATTGCTTCCTTTTACATTTTTGTCCATTCTAATCCCTTAGGAAAAAAAAAAATATATATATATATATTAAATTTTCTTAAATAAAAGTTGTAAAAGAAAAAGACAATGAAAGAAAGGAAGGAAGTGTGGAAAGGAGGGGAGGATGGAGGGACAGATTTCCATCTGATGGAGGAAGGAAGGAAATATTGATTTCAGAGTGGTTTGGAAGTAAGTAAATATCTTTTAAAATTTTGTTTGTTTATTTTTGACTGTGCTGGGTCTTCATTGCTGCAAGGGATTTTCTCTAGTTGTGGCAAGTGGGGGCTACTCTCTAATCATGTTGCACAAGCTTTCTATTACAGTAACTTCTCTTGTTGTGGAGCATGGGCTCTAGGGCATGCAGTCTTCAGTAGTTGTGGCACAAGAGCTCAGTAGCTGCGGTTCCTGGGCTCTAGAGCACAGGCTCAATAGTTGTGGCACATGGGTTTAGTTGCTTCAAGGCATGTGGGATCTTCCTAGACCAGGGATTGAACACATGTCTCTTGCATTGGCAGGCAGGTTCTTTATCACCAGGGAAGCTTTATATCTTTTTTAAAAAAAAATCATATTCTGGAAAAGAAAAAAACATAAAAATTTTGGTTGAACTGCTAAATGTGGCAACATAGATAAGAGTATTTTTCCTTTCCAAAGTGTTTCGTGGCATGAAGAGGAAAGGCAAATGAATTTAAATGAAATGGAGAGCCAGTAGGTGGACTTTGGTCCCTGAAGTTTATAAACAAAAGATGATGGGGGCAAATATGGTGTCAGTGTTTGTTTGTAACTTCAATAACTAGATATCAGTTCAGTTCAGTTCAGTTCAGTCTCTCAGTCATGTCCAACTCTTTGCGACCCCATGAATCACAGCATGCCAGGCCTCCCTGTCCATCACCAACTCCCGGAGTTTACTTCTTAAAATAGTCAAGTATCTTCCCTTTAATGAGGCTCTTCCCTACCTGGCCAGGTTATATGAATACCTGACACATGGATTCATTTCCTTACACAATCTTGGCTTGGTAATTCTCTTTCTAAGGGTCTTTCTGTGTTTGTTATCTAGCACTACCTACCTTTTCAGTTTTCATTGATATTAACAAAAGAATGGATTTGTCATGATTCTTGCAAAACCAAAAACTGATTCTAGATAACTTAGTAAGAAAAGGAAATCAGTGAAAGAGTCTTGGGTTGCTGACAGCATTGGAGAGAAGGTCAAACAGCCAGATCCCAGCAAAATCAAGAGAGGAAAGCACAGCCGCAACCTTTTCACAGGAACTGCCTCTTAGGACAGAAAAGAGGTATCTTTTTCTTAGATGTAGAAAAACATTCTACTTCTGCTTTATTGACTACGCCAAAGCCATTAACCGTGTGGGTTGCAACAAACTGTGGAAAATTCTTAGAGATGGGAATACCAGACTACCTTACCTGCCTTCTGAGAAATATGTATGCGGGTCAAGAAGCAACAGTAAGAACTGGACATGAACAACAGACTGGTTCCAAATCAGGAAAGGTGTACATCAAGGCTGTATATTGTAACCTTGCTTATTTACTTATATGTAGAGAACATCATGCGAAATGCTGGGCTAGAGGAACACAAGCTGAAATCAAGATTTCTGGGAGAAATATCAATAACCTCAGATATGCAGATGACATCACCCTTATGGCAGAAAGTGAAGAACTAAAGAGCCTCTTGATGAAAGTGAAAGAGGAGAGTGAAAAAGTTGGCTTAAAGCTCAACATTCAGAAAACTAAGATCATGGCATCTGGTCCCATCACTTCATGGCAAAAGGATGGGGAAACCATGGAAACAGTGAGACTTTATTTCTTTGGGCTCCAAAATCACTGCAGATGGTGATTGCAGCCATGAAATTAAAAGACACTTACTCCTTGGAAGGAAAGTTATGACCAACCTAGACAGCATATTAAAAAGCAGAGACATTACTTTGTCAACAAACATCTGTCTAGTCAAGGCTATGGTTTTTCCAATAGTCATGTATGAATGTGAGAGTTGGAGTATAAATAAAGCTGAGCACTGAAGAATTGATGCTTTAGAACTGTGGTATTGGAGAATACTCTTGAGAGTCCCTTGGACTGTAAGGAGAGCCAACCAGTCCATCCTTAAAGAGATCAGTCCTGGGCATTCATTGGTAGGACTGATCTTGAAACTGAAACTCCAATACTTTGGCCACCTGATGCAAAAAACTGACTCATTTGAAAAGACCCTGATGCTGGGAAAGATTGAGGGCGTGAGGAGAAGGGGACAGCAGAGGATGAGATGGTTGGATGGCATCACCAACTCAATGGACATGAGTTTGGGTAAATTCCGGCAGTTGGTGATGGACAGGGAAGCCTGGCATACTGCAATCCATGGGTCACAGAGTCTGACACAACTGAGCAACTGAACTGACTGAACTGCCTCTTAGGACATCATTTGTTATTGCCGATGCTGCTGGCTGACTCTGATCACAGCTTTCTGTGCTGCAGGACTCTTCCATCCTCAGGCCCTGGAATCTAGACTTTGTAGCTGTGGCTGCAGTAACTGAGAGCTATCTGAGTCTACTTTGAGAGTCAAGAATTGGCAGAGGCATCTGCTTGGACAATCCAGCTGCCGGGACTAGGGGAAGTGTCATGTTTATTTCCCCTGGCTTCTGAAGCAGCTGTTGAAGCCTGATCTCTCACTATCATTGATAGTCTCCATTGGTGTCCACCAAAAAGCATCCATCACAGAAGAAGCACTAAACAAACAAGTGGACAGGATAACTCAGAAAGCAAATGTCAGGCAGCAACTGTCTCAACCACCCCAACTATGCAATGGGCTCATGATAGCAGAGAGGGACTTACACATGTAACCAACTGTTCAGACTCTTTCATCAAAATGCATGACTGCTGAATATCTACCCTATTGGTACAGAGATGAATGCAGAGCCCCTGACCTGAAACCATTCCTTGAAGGGGCTCACCAGTCACTTGGTAGCAAGTGGATTACATTTTTGCTTTTGATATTTCAATCAGCACCACCACTCAAGGCCTAATCTACCAACACGGGATCTCATATAATATCACCTCAGCCCAAAGGATCCTCTTTATAGTATAGCGAGTGAGTTGGCAGGAAAATGGCAATGGGACCCCCGACCCTACCACATAATGTTCCATCTGGAAGATGCTGACCACTAAGAGTGCTAGGATGGCTTTCTGAAGCTGAAACACCAGCTTGGAGGTAACCCCTCCTCCACAACCACCCCCACACACAATGATGAGGCACTAAACTTCAAGGTGCAATATATACCCTAAACCAATGGCCAGTATGTGATGCTGAGCTCAGTAAGTAGAATACACAAGACTGGGAAACAAGATGTAGAAATCAGAAGGGCCCCACTTGACATCATCTCCAAACTCATTTGGGAAATTTATACTTGCTATTCCTGTAGCTTTAGTCTCTGTAGGTCTGAATATCCTGGTTTCCCAATGGTCAATTACACTATTCACATAGTAAGAGTATCACTAAGTTTGAAGATTTAGCTGCACCCTGGTCATTTTAGGGTGCTTGCACAAATGGAGCAATAGCTACAAAAAGAGCACACCAGCAAGAGTTCAGTTCAGTCGCTCAGTAGTGTCCGACTTTTTGCAACCCCATGAACTGCAGCACGCCAGGTCTCCCTGTCCATCACCAACTCCCGGAGTCCACCCAAACCCATGTCCATTGAGTCAGTGATGCCATCCAACCATCTCATCCTCTGTCATCCCCTTCTCCTCCTGCCCTCAATCTTTCCCAGCTCCAGGGTCTTTTCAGATGAGTCAGCTCTTCGCATCAGGTGGCCAAAGTACTGGAGTTTCAGCTTCAACATCAGTCCTACCAATGAACACCCAGGACTGATCTCCTTTAGGATGGACTGGTTGGATCTCCTTGCAGTCCAAGGGACTCTAAAGAGTCTTCTCCAACACCACAGCTCAAAAGCATCAATTCTTCAGCGCTCAGTTTTCTTTAATTGACAGATATTCCCTAAGATGCAGAGCTTATACTACATAATGGGAATATATTTGGTTCTCATGTGTTCTACTGAGGCATATATTAGCACTCTGTGCTGAATTTTAGCTGTATATGGGCAAGGGTAGCAACCACAACCTGTTTTGGCCACAGTCGCCAGTGGCTCAGATCACCCCAGAGATAATGGCTGGGACACTTAGCCAGACCAGCCTAAGTATTAATAGACAAGGATGGCAACTAATATCAGAGGGGGAGGAAGATAATTGGGCATCATTTACTGTCCCAGGACCAACTGCAACAATGGACACTGTAGTTCATCCTCACACCTTTTTGTAAACTTTGCCAGAAATTGTGATCAATGAGGACCCTAAAGAATCTATACCTAGACAGAGTGAAATTAATACAAGGAGAAAGTGGATTTGACCAGTACATAGAGAGGACAGAGTGGGTGCTCTTCATGTCTCAGATCTCCTCTAGGGAGCTGGTGACCCAGTCACCAGCCCTCTGCCTTATTGGTTGTTCAGTCTCCAAAGAATTGTCTTTAGCCAATGGGAGCTGCCTCAAGAAGCTATGCCCTCCCATCTCTCCTCCCCATAGGAGCAACGTGAAACAAATCACTGACTGATACACAGTACAAAAAGACAAGCCCTTGTCTTGGTGGGCTTCCCTGGTGGGTCAGATTGTAAAGAATCTACCTACAATGCAGGAGACCTGGATTTGATCCCTGGATTGGGAAGAGCCCCTGGAGAAGAGAATCGCAATCCTCTCCAGTATTCTTGCCTGGAGAATCCTATGGACAGAGGACCCTAGCAGGCTATAGTCCGTGGCGTCACAAACAATCAGACATGACTGAGTGACTAACACTTTCACTTGTCCTGCTGTGGGATAAATGATGTGGTGAAATTCATGCTCCAGAGCATCTCTTGGGATCAGTTCAAAGCTAAGCCTGTGTTGAGGCTTCATCTGTGCCTAACTTCTTCCCTGGTTCTGTCCTGCATGCTCAGGGAACCCTTTCTCTCTCCTGAGAACACTCTTTTATCACATCCCTTGCATAAGAACCCCCATCCCAAGTTCTGCTTCTATGGTGACCCCAAAAAGTCATCATTCACGTTTCTGATTAATTACATTTTAATTCAGTTCAGTTCAGTTAAGTCACTCAGTCATGTCCGACTCTGCGACCCCATGAACTGCAGCACGCCAGACCTCCCTGTCCATCACCAACTGCCAGAGTTTACCCAAACTCATGTCCATTGAGTCGGTGACACCATCCAACCATCTCATCCTCTGTTGTCCCCTTCTCCTCACGCCCTCAATCTTTCCCAGCATCAGGGTCTTTTCAAATGAGTCAGTTTTTTGCATCAGGTGGCCAAAGTATTGGAGTTTCAGTTTCAAGATCAGTCCTACCAATGAATGCCCAGGACTGATCTCTTTTAGGATGGACTGGTTGGATCTCCTTACAGTCCAAGGGACTCTCAAGAGTATTCTCCAATACCACAGTTCTAAAGCATCAATTCTTCAGTGCTCAGCTTTCTTTATAGTCCAAGTCTCACATCCATACATGACTACTGGAAAAACCATAGCCTTGATTAGACAGATGTTTGTTGACAAAGTAATGTCTCTGCTTTTTAATATGCTGTCTAGGCTGGTCATAACTCTCCTTCCAAGGAGTAAGTGTCTTTTAATTTCATGGCTGCAATCACCATCTGCAGTAAGTTTGGAGCCCAAAAAGAAAGTCAGCCACTGTTTCCCCATCTATTTGCCAAGAAGTGATGGGACCAAATGCCATGATCTTAGTTTTCTGAATGTTGAGATTTAAGCCAACTTTTTCACTCTCCTCTCTCACTTTCATCAAGAGGCTCTTTAGTTTTTCTTCACTGTCTGCCATAAAGGTGGTGTCATTTGCATATTTGAGGTTATTTATATTTCTCCCAGCAATCTTGATTCCAGTTTGTGCTTCTTCCAGCCCAGCATTTCTCATGATGTACTCTGCATATAAGCTAAATAAGCAGAGTGACAATATACAGCCTTGACGTACTCTTTTTCCTATTTGGAACCAGTTTCTTGTTCCATGTCCAAGTTTAACTGTTGCTTCCTGACTTTCATACAGGTTTCTCAAGAGGCAGAGGAAACAGAGATCAAACTGCCAACATTTTAATTAGTGGCATTTTAATTGTGCTTCTATAAAAAGATACTTGTCACCCATTAAAACTGGTATATTTGCAGCATTTTTTTCCCTCCAGTTTTAAAATTTCTCTAGGGTATGCTTTGTGGAAAACATTTCTCAGGATGATTTGACACTCAATAAAGAAAAAAAAACTGGTAAAATACTTTGTGTTAAGTGGCAGATTTGTGTTCAAATCCTAACTCAGCCACAAATCATTAGTTAGGATCATCATTTAACTTTTCTGATCCCAGGTTTCTTACATATAATTTATTAGCACATGACTGATAAATACACTGCAAGAATTAAATGATAGAATGCATAAAAGGCACTTAGCATAGTGTCAGGCACAAAGTCAATCAGGACAAGTAAATAAATAAAAGTTCCTTGGGTTACAGGGATAAGAGAGGACTGTTTACTATTCTTAAGCAACAGAAAACTTTCTCTTTTTAAATACAACCCAGAGAAACTCCATGAGTTACATTTTACAAAATAGTGATTCAGTAAAATTGAACCATGCTTACTCATCACAAAGTGGAGAGTATTATCTGAAGAATTTGAACTGGGTAAACAATTAAGCAAAATAACTTTGGACAGATATCCCCATTGACAATCCAGAGATCTCTGCATTTAAAAAAAGAATTATTATTTTAGTTCTAGGAAAATTAGCATCTACCTTGCTAGTGTTTTCCAAATCAACATCAACTTTCCACCTTGGCCACATAATATTCTGGCAAAAATACTCTTGACTTTTGTTTACTTAATAACATGTTATGTGTTGATGTGAAAAACTGCAGTCCACCTGCATCTCAGGTCTGGGTGACCCTACCTTTACAGTATCCCCTGAACTCCTGAGAGGAATCCTAGGGGACATGGAGGCCAGAGTAAGAGGCTCCACTCTCAGATAGGAGAGTTTGGCCCAAGATACATACACAGGAAAAGCAGTTAGCCAGAGCCCAAGACAGCCAGGTGAAGGTTCTTGTACTTTGTTTAATAGAGAAAGGAGACTTCAGACAGAATATTTTTTATAGAATTAAGACAATAAAACATTTCAAGGAATAATGAGTAATTTTTAGATAAGGAGATTCAATAGATATTATATTCATTTCTTAGGGCTGCCATAATAAAACATCCCAGACTGAGTGGCTTAAATAACATGAATTTACATTTCTATATAAATTTGCATTCTCGTAGTTCTGGAGGCCAAACGTGTAAAATATGAGCAGACTTAGTTTCTCCTGAGGCCTCTCTCCTTGGCTTGTAGATGGGTGCCTCTCACTGTGCCTTCCTATTGCCTTTTCCCTGTGTGTGCCCTTCCCCGGGGTTTATTCTTTTTCCTATGAGGATATCAGACATATTAGATTAGTGCTCCATTCTTATAACCTTCATTAATTACCTCCATAAAGCTTCCATTTCCATTTCTAAGGTACTGGAGATTAGGTTTCAACATATCACTTTGGAAGGAACACAATCAGGCCCATAACAGATATTAAAATAGATCAAACATATTTTTTGATGTACTGCCAAAAATTCTATCTCCTGAAAAATATTTATTAACCTTGAACTCAGACTATAAATATTTACTTCTGTGGTATATGAAATACATGATTTCCCTCTCTGCACTCCTAGGAAAATGCTATCGCTATCTGCATTTGAAATACTTGTTTTAATATCATTTAGAAGAGAGTGCATTTCCTGTCTCCCACAGGCTTCCCCCCAAAGGCTATATGGATCAGATTTATTTATTTCTATGTGGAGAAAGATGGCTTCCCGGATGGCTCAGTGGCAAAGAACCCACATTCCAAAATAGGAGATGTGGGTTCAATCCCTGGGTCAGGAATATCCCCTAGAGAAGTAAATGGCAACCCACTCCAGTGTTCTTGCCAAGGAAATCTCAAGGACAGAGGAACCTGGAAGTTTTCCATGGAGGGTTGGGGAATAGCTGGATATGACTTAGTGACTAAACAACACTAACAGTGTGGAGGAAGAGCCAGTCAGGAATCTGGGAATCAGAATTCTACTCTGTTTAGTTGGATAATCTAAGGAAAATTACCCTGCCTCTTTAGGGTAAGGCAAGGTCACCCTGCAGCATTCACTTGGGAAGGAGGCTCCCTTTCAGCATTTTTTACTTAGGTTCAAAATCTTTCAAAGATCATTGGTGCATTACTGTTTTCATACAGTTCCTTTGTCATCATACCTAACATTTGGATGGCATACAAAGCAGCAAAGCAGATTACTATGGCAAGAGTCCAGGAGCCTTCCTAACCAAACAACTTAATTGAGACTCTGATTTCAACAGAGAGAGGAAGAGAACACAAAGGTTTTTTGTTTTTTTTTAATTGGCACAGATGTGGTGGGTTAGTTTTCTGTTTCCTAACTGTTTCTTTAAAGGAGAGATTATCTCTTCCAAGTTTTTCTCTTGTCT
Source organism: Tragelaphus eurycerus (assembly GCA_935064755.1). Taxonomy (NCBI): domain Eukaryota; kingdom Metazoa; phylum Chordata; class Mammalia; order Artiodactyla; family Bovidae; genus Tragelaphus; species Tragelaphus eurycerus. The sequence continues at coordinate 893,553 of CAKXYN010000107.1, forward strand.
TCCCTAGACGAATCACCTTGCAGGTTATCTGTTTCTGTTTGTGTGAGGTTTTTGTTGTTGTGTTGCTGGTTTGGGTTTTTTGTCTTAAAAATGAACACATTTCTCACAGTTCTGGAGGCTGGGAAGTCCAAGATGAAGGTTTTGGCTGGCTTGGTGTCTGGTAAGGGTTTTATTGGTGTCTTGGTGTCTGAAATGTTTTATTGTCTTAATTCTATAAAAAATATTCTGTCTGAAGTCTCCTTTCTCTATTAAACAAAGTACAAGAACCTTCACCTGGCTGTCTTGGGCTCTGGCTAACTGCTTTTCCTGTGTATGTATCTTGAGCCAAACTCTCCCAAGGCAGACAGACATCCTCTTGCTGTGTCCTCACATAGTACAGAGATAGGTCATCTTTCTCAACACTGTGTTTCACATGTACAACACAGTGATTCAGTTATACATTTTTTTTTCTGATTCTTTTTCACTATACATTATTATAAAATACTGAACATAGTTCCCTGTGCTATGCAGTAAAACCTTCTTGTTTATCTATTTTGTATAGAGAGTTGTATATTTGTTAATTCTATATTCCTAATTTATCCCTCCCTACTTCTTTCCCCTTTGGTAACCACAAGTTTGTTTTCTATGTCTGTGGGTCTGTCTTGTGTATTCACTTGTAAAATAGCTTAGGTTTCACATATAAGTGGGCTTCCCTTGTGGCTCAGCTGGTAAAGAATCTTCCTGCAATGCAGGAGACCTGGGTTCGATCCTTGGGTTGGGAAGATCCCCTGGAGAAGGGAAAGGCTACATGCTCCAGTATTCTGGCCTGGAGAATGCCATGGACTGTATAGTCCATGGGGTAGCAAAGAGTCGGACACAACTGAGCAAACTTCACTTTCACATATAAGTGCTATCATACAATATTTGTATGATACACTACATACAATATTTCTATTTCTCTAACTTCACTTCATATGATAATCTCTAGGTCCATTCATATCACTGAAAATGGCATTATTTCATTCCTTTTTATGGCTGAGATGGCATCTGGTCCCATCACTTCATGGGAAATAGATGGGGAAACATTGGAAACAGTGTCAGACTTCATTTTGCGGGGCTCCAAAATCACTGCAGATGGTGACTGCAGCCATGAAATTAAAAGACGCTTACTCCTTGGAAAGAAAGTTATGACCAACCTAGATAGCATATTCAAAAGCAGAGACATTACTTTGTCAACAAGGTCCGTCTAGTCAAGGCTATGGTTTTTCCAGTGGTCATGTATGGATGTGAGAGTTGAACTGTGAAGAAAGCTGAGAGCAGAAGAATTGATGCTTTTGAAATATGGTGTTGGAGAAGACTCTTGAGAGTCCCTTGGACTGCAAGGAGATCCAACCAGTCCATTTTGAAGGAGATCAGCCCTGGGATTTCTTTGGAGGGAATGGTGCTAAAGCTGAAACTCCAGTACTTTGGCAACCTCATGCAAAGAGTTGACTCATTGGAAAAGACTGATGCTGGGAGAGATTGGGGCAGGAGGAGAAGGGGACGACAGAGGATGAGATGGCTGGATGGCATCACTGACTCGATGGACATGAGTCTGAGTGAACTCCGGGATTTGGTGATGGACAGGGAGGCCTGGCGTGCTGCGATTCATAGGGTCACAAAGAGTAGGACACGACTGAGCGACTGAACTGAACTGAACTGAATATTCTATTGTATATATATACCGCATCTTGTTTATCCATTCTTCCATTGACAGACACTTGGGTTGCTTCCATGTCTTCCATGTCTTATGTGCTGCAATGAACATTGTGGTGCATGTATCTTTTAAGTTAGATTGTTATCTTTTTGGATATATGCTGAGGAATGAGATTGCTGAATCATGGAGTAACACTTTTTAGTTTAAGAAAACTCTATACTGTTCTCTGTGATGGTTACACAAATTTAGTTTCCCACCAACAGTGTAGGGGTGTACCTGTTTCTTCACACCCTCTCCAGGATTTGTTATTCGTGCACTTTTTAATGATAGTCATTCTGACCAGTGTGAGATGGCACTTCATTATAGTTTTGATTTGCATTTATCTAATAATTAATGATGTTCAGTATCTTCTCATGTGCCTGTTGGCCATCTTTATGTCTTCTTTGGAGAACTGTCCATATTTTGATTGGGTCATTTGTTTTTCTGATATTGGGCTGAATAAGCTATTTGTAAATTTTGGAGACTAATTCTTTGTCAGTTGCTTTGTTTGCAAATATTTACTCCCATTCTGTTGATTTTCCTTTTATTTTGTTTATGGTTTCATTTGCTCTTCATTTAAAATTTTTCTTGTGTTTTGAGGAAGGCCTGGGGCTTCCCAGGTGGTGCTAGTGGTAAAGAAACCACCTGCCAGTGCAGGAGATGCAAGAGACACAGGTTCAATCCCTAGATTGAGAAAATCCCCTGGAGCAGGAAGTGTTACCCACTCCGATGTTCTTGCCTGGAAAATTCCATTGACAGAGGAGCCTGGTGGATTATGGTCCACAGGGCCTCAAAGAATCAGACACAACTGAGCATAAAGCCCTGCTATAAACACCCATCTTAAAACTGCTTTTGCTGCATCCTATGAATTTTTTATGGTGGTATTTTCAATGTTGTTTGTCTCAAGCTATCTTTTGATTTCCACATTGACCCATTAGTATTTTGGTAACATGTTGTTTAGTCTCCATGTAATCATTTCTCTTTCTGTGGTAGACATCTAGTTGCATACTGTGGTGATCTCTTCCTGGAATCCCTATTATGTGTAGGTTGGCTTGCTTTTTAAAAAATGGAATCATTGTTGGCATACAATACTATATAAGCTTCAGGAGGTTATCTGTGTTTTGACAGCCTTCTGAGAGAGCTGTTGTATGGCAATTCATCAACTATGAGGGCCTAAAAGGGGCGTTTTTTCAAATAGGGAACAAAAACACAAAAACCTGAGGTCCTGAAAATTTAATGATCAAATCCAGATATAGTCAAAGGTAGCACTGTGTCATTGCCATGTCTCCCCAGTTAAAGTATGTGTTATTCCCCATCAGACAGTGATGCATGGTTCTTTGCATTTCCTCTAAACCCCAGGCAGCTGCTGGGCACATGTACTACTCTATAAATACTTGTATATCAGATCAGATCAGATCAGTCACTCAGTCGTGTCCAACTCTTTGGGACCCCATGAATCACAGCACGCCAGGCCTCCCTGTCCATCACCAACTCCTGGAGGTCACTCAGACTCACATCCATCGAGTCAGTGATGCCATCCAGCCATCTCATCCTCTGTCGTCCCCTTCTCCTCTTGCCCCCAATCCCTCCCAGCAGCAGAGTCTTCTCCAATGAGCCAGCTCTTCGCATGAGGTGGCCAAAATACTGGAGTTTCAGCTTTAGCATCATTCCTTCCAAAGAAATCCCAGGGCTGATCTCCTTCAGAATGGACTGGTTGGATCTCCTTGCAGTCCAAGGGACTCTCAAGAGTCTTCTCCAATGCCACAGTTCAAAAACATCAATTCTTTGGCACTCAGCCTTCTTCACAGTCCAGCTCTCACATCCATACATGACCACAGGAAAAACCATAGCCTTGACTAGGCGAACCTTTGTTGGCAAAGTAATGTCTCTGCTTTTGAATATGCCATCTAGATTGGTCGTAACTTTCCTTCCAAGGAGAAAGTGTCTTTTAATTAATGGCTGCAGTCACCATCTGCAGTGATTTTGGAGCCCCCCAAAATAAAGTCTGACACTGTTTCCACTGTTTCCCCATCTATTTCCCATGTAGTGATGGGACCGGATGCCATGATCTTCGTTTTCTGAATGTTGAGCTTTAAACCAACCTTTTCACTCTCCACTTTCACTTTCATCAAGAGGCTTTTTAGTGCCTCTTCACTTTCTGCCATAAGGGTGGTGTCATCTGCATATCTGAGGTTATTGATATTTCTCCCAGCAATCTTGATTCCAACTTGTGTTTCTTCCAGTCCAGCGCTTCTCATGATGTACTCTGCATATAAGTTAAATAAACAGGGTGACAACATACAGCCTTGACATACTCCTTTTCCTATTTGGAACCAGTCTGTTGTTCCATGTCCAGTTCTAACTGTTGCTTCCTGACCTGCATACAGGTTTCTCAAGAGGCAGATCAGGTGGTCTGGTATTCCCATCCCTTTCAGAATTTTCCACAGTTGATTGTGATCCACACAGTCAAAGGTTTTGGCCTAGTCAATAAGGCAGAAATAGATGTTTTTCTGGAACTCTCTTGCTTTTTCCATGATACAGTGGATGTTGGCAATTTGATCTCTTGTTCCTCTGCCTTTTCTAAAACCAGCTTGAACATCAGGAAGTTCATGGTTCACATATTGCTGAAGCCTGGCTTGGAGAATTTTGAGCATTACTTTACTAGCGTGTGAGATGAGTGCAATTGTGCGGTAGTTTGAGCATTCTTTGGCATTGCCTTTCTTTGGGATTGGGATGAAAACTGACCTTTTCCAGTTCTGTGGCCACTGCTGAGTTTTCCAAATTTGCTTGGTATATTGAGTGCAGCACTTTCACAGCATCATCTTTCAGGATTTGGAATAGCTGCACTGAAATTCCATCACCTCCACTAGCTTTGTTCATAGTGATGCTTTCTAAGGCCCACTTGACTTCACATTCCAGGATGTCTGGTTCTAGGTCAGTGATCACACCATCGTGATTATCTGGGTCGTGAAGCTCCTTTTTGTACAGTTCTTCTGTGTATTCTTGCCACCTCTTCTTAATATCTTCTGCTTCCGTTAGGTCCACACCATTTCTGTCCTTTATCGAGCCCATCTTTGCATGAAATGTTCCTTTGGTATCTCTGATTTTCTTGAAGAGATCCCTAGTCTTTCCCATTCTGTTGTTTTCCTCTATTTCTTTGCATTGATCACTGAAGAAGGCTTTCTTATCTCTTCTTGCTATTCTTTGGAACTCTGCATTCAGATGTTTATATCTTTCCTTTCTCCCTTGCTTTCACTTCTCTTCTTTTCACAGCTATTTGTAAGGCCTCCCCATTCAGCCATTTTGCTTTTTTGCATTTCTTTTCCATGCAATGCCATTATTCTAAAATGGTGTTGAGGCTAAGAGTATTAAAATCCTCAAAAAAGGACAGGTATTAATTTAATAACCACAGAACCATGTAAAAGTATTTTAAAAGATTAATGTAGTTTGACAATAATTGGTATATCCAATGGTACCATGAAGAAAAGCAACCATGTTATTATACAGCATAATGTGATATAGAATATAATACATCTTTTGGATCTAGAGAGAACCATGGGGATGATCTAGTACTAACTCCTAATTCTGAAGTTAAGAAAACCAAAGAAAAGACAAGAATATCCAAGACTATCTTGAAGAAGGTGAGAGGGCTTTCTATTGAAGACAATGTGGTATTCCCATGGCAACAAACAAATAATTCAATAAACAAAACTTGGAACTCAAAAGACTTATACATATAAAAATATTCAGTATGTGACAGAGTTAGTATTTGAGATAGATAGGCAAAGTGTGGATTTATCAATAAAAGATTCTGAGACAGTTGGCTATCCATATAAAAGGAACTGAGACCTCCTACCACATTCCATACCAAAAAAATAATAATGTGTTTGCTTAGTTGCTCAGTTATGTCTGACTTTTTGCAACCCCATGGACTGTAACCCACTAGACTCTTCTGTCCGTGGGGATTCTCCAGGCAAGAATACTGAGATGGATTGCCATGCCATTCTCCAGGGGATCTTCCCAACCCAGGGATTAATCCTAGGTCTCAGGCATTGCAGGAAGATTCATTACTGTCTGAGCCACCAGGGAAGACCCAAAATAATAATAATAAATTCCAGGTGATTGAAAGCATAAATATCAAGACCTAAGTAAATGGAGTTTCATACCATAATCGGAATTTGGAGACAGAGAGGGTTTTTTAAAACAAGACATAAAACAGAAGCCATAATGGAATAGATTAATAAATTTGACTATATAAAAATTAGGACTATCTGCTTATCAAAAGGCTTTGTTTAGAGAGTGCAAAGAAAATACGGAAAAGTATCAGATATCTACAACATATATAAACAACAAAACACATGAATCCCAAATATATGAAGATTTTTAATGAGCCATTAAGAATAAAATAATCCCATAGAAAGAGAAGGTTAAAAAATAAACTTGAACATTCACTGCACAGAAGATGGGTCTATAAAGGAATAATAACATATCAAGAGATACTGAGTGTTATTGTAAGGAAATGCATATTATGTCACAATAGCTTCCCATTATACATCAAACAGACTGATAAAAAAGACTGCTACAATGTCAAGTATTGGTGAACTTTCAGGAAGTCTTTTACTGAAGATGGAATTACCAATTGGTACTAGCATTTGGAAACTTTCCCTGTTAAAGTGACAGGAACATAGTCTATAATACAGATAAATGGGCATGTGCATCAGAGCACCTGTGTATAAGAATGTTCATGGCAGCACTATCAAAAACAACCCCAAAGCCTTTTAACAATTAAGTGGATAAATCGTCAAATTTTTACGTAATGGAATATTTTAAAGTGGTGTGAATTTTATCAAACTGCAGCTTCATAGATCACTATGAATGAATCTTAAACATAATATGATTGAGTAAAAACAACCCACAAAAGAACATTTACTTTATGATTCCATGTACATAGAATTCAGGGCTTCCCTGGTAGCTCAGCTCGTAAAGAATCCACCTGCAATACAGAAGACTCTGGTTCGATCCCTGGGTTGGGAAGATCCCCTGGAGAAGGGATAGGCTACTCTCTTCAGTATTCTGGCCTGGAGAATTCCATGGACTGTATAGTCCATGAGGTTGCAGAGACTTTCACTTTCTACGTAGAAATCAGGCAGTAAAACGACATATTTTTTAAAGCAAGAAACTAAGTATCACAAAAAGTCAAGATAACTATTTTCTTTGGGAGCAGTGAGAGCACACAGGGAGTATCCAAGTTACTTGACAAGGTAATAGACCTTTATAGAACAATGTTTAATACCCAGGAGACTTGTTTATATGAGGAATAACCTCCCACATCTTTCTACAGACAATGGGAGAAGAGACAAACTTTTGGGAAAGCAACTAAGATCAGGAATCCATCCAGTTGTTTAAAACTGCTGATCAAATCTGAACTGACAAACACTTTGTCAATAGAAACCATTTTGATGTTAAAATATATTAAATGAAATCATAGACTAAAGATGTTCTGGGGAGAAATTCAAATGAGAAAAATTACTATTACCAAGTTGCTCTTTTTCCTAATACCCTTCCACAATGTTGCTGTCCCTAATCTCTGAGGCCAAAACTGACATGGTCTTCATTCATTCCTTTCCTTTATCTTCCTTCATTTTATAGGTGCTTAATATATAAGATTATATTCAGTAAGTTTGGAAATGATTTTAATCCCACCAATAACCCTTGTCTTTGATCACTGGAGAAACAAGCTGATTAGCTCAGTTATAAATACACTTTCCAACAAAAACAAATATGCGTCCCATTGCTTGTTTAGCAAGATTTTTTTTGTTTGTTTCATAAAACATGTAGTTTTATAACATCCAACTTTTCAAAGTTTTACTGAGAAATAATTGACACGCATCACTGTATAAATTTAAGGCATACAGTGTGATGGTTTGATTTACATATACTATAAAATGATTACCATAATATGTTCTGTTAACATAGACCTTATCATATAGATACAAAAAAAAAAAAAAAGGGTTAAAAAAAAAAGGAACAAAAATCTTTCCCTGTAATGAGTGAGAACTCTTAGATTCACTCTTTTAACTACTTTCTTATATGTCATACTGAAGAGTTCGCTCTAGTCATCAAGTTATGCATTTCACCCCTAGTACTTATTTATAACTGCAAGTTTATGTTTTTTAACCACCTTCTCCCAATTCCCCCTCTCTATATCATCCTCTTCTGGTAACCACAAATTTCATCTCATTTTCTATGAGCTTTTTTTTTTTTTTTAAGATTCCACATATAAGTTAGATCATATAGTACTTTTCTTTCTGTATATGACAATCAGTTTTAATTAAAATAGAAATTTACTAAAGGAGACTAAAAATAATGTGGATAAAATGTAGATGTTTTATGTTGTTTTTAAAAGAAATGGCATTTATGTGTTCATAAGGTCCCATTACTTCATGGCAAATAGATGGGGAAACAGTGGAAACAGTGTCAGACTTTATTTTTCTGGGCTCCAAAATCACTGCAGATGGTGATTGCAGCCATGAAATTAAAAGATGCTTACTCCTTGGAAAGAAAGTTATGAGCAACCTAGACAGCATATTAAAAAGAAGAGACATTACTTTGCCAACATAGGTCCATCTAGTCAAGGACATTTGGACTATAAAGAGGGTTGAGCACAGAATTGATGCTTTTGAACTGTGGTGTTGGAGAAGACTCTTGAGAGTCCCTTGGACTACAAGGAGATCCAACCAGTCCATCCTAAAGGAGATCAGTCCTGGGTGTTCATTGGAAGGACTGATGTTGAAGCTGAAACTCCAATACTCTGGCCCAGATGCAAAGACCTGACTCATTTGAAGAGACCTGACTAATTTGAAAAGACTCTGATGCTGGGAAAGATTGAGGGCAGGAGGAGAAGGGGACAACAGAGGATGAGATGGTTGGGTGGCATCACTAACTTGATGAATATGGGTTTGGGTGAACTCCAGGAGTTGGTGATGGACAGGGAGGCCTGGCGTGCTGCAGTTCATGGGGTCACAAAGAGTCGGACAAGACTGAGTGACTGAACTGAAATGAAATGAACTGAAGTGAAACAAAATATAGTAATATCTGGTGTGTTTTACTCCTCGATACAATTTGTATAGAACATGATTTTCTTCTCCTGAACATGTAGGATAAGCATGACCATTTCTGTCTGCACCAAGGCAAGAATATTAAATAATCTCCTCTGAACTGAGAAGGGACTTTGAGACTGAAAAATGAACAGGCCACTCCATAAGTGCAATTTTGAAGTTTATTATGAGTAACTTAGGTGCAGGGAGGATGGAGCAGAAGACAATCCAGAGGTATTCACAGCTGTATTCCATGTCTTTGAAAGAGATACAGGGTATTCCAAGGGACTGAAACTAAAGATAGAATCTGACTACCAGTGAGAGTCAGAAGCACCCCCACCTCTGGCAGGGTGTCTCATAACCATTAATCGTCTGCATCAGCTAAAGGTATTTTTCCAGATTTCATATCAAATGAAAGCAAAGGTAAAAGGTGATAGGCCACATCTCCAGCTTGGGAGCTTCCCTGCAACTAGTCTAAAGTTCAGGCATGAAAAGAAAGATGGAGAGGTAGGACTTTGGGCCTCATATGGGGCTAACAAAATGAGATTGTCACCCATACACATCCCGGGAGCTGAAAAAGTGAAGTGAAAATGAAAGTTACTCCATCATGTCTGACTCATTGCTACCCCATGGACTGTACAGTCCATGGAATTCTCTAGGCCAGAATCCTGGAGTGGATAGCCATTCCCTTCTCCAGGGGGTCTTCCCAACCCAGGGATCGAACCCAGGTCTCCCACATTGCAGGCAGATTCTTTACCAGCTGAGCCACAAGGAAAGCCCAGGAATACTAGCTTATCCCTTCTCCAAGGGATCTTCCTGGCCCAGGAATCGAACCAGGGTGTCCTGCATTGTAGGTGGATTCTTTACCAACTGAGCTATCAGGGAAGCCCCAGGGAGCTGAAAGGTCTATTTTAACCTATTTCTAGTCTTGTTCCAAAACACCTGATGTTTGTCAAAGATGTTTATCAAGTACACCTCAGAGGAAACTTGACAGTCAGCTGTCCTGAATGGATCCAGCATAACTGCAAGAGCAGTTCCTGTGCAGAGAAAACCTAGGTGTCTCCTCAAAGCCCCTTTGCTTCATTATCATGCTAAGAAATCTGGTCTAAGTGCTTGTATTTTTCTAGGCACGTTGAGTGCCTTGTGCAAGGGAGCCTGAGGGACCATGATGCCCTCGCTACTCATGGAAACCTCTGCCCTTTCCCTCAGCTTCTGATGATGCACCTGCCTTTCGCCGCTTAGAAACCACCACCCTCCCCCCATACCCCATTCCACCCCACCCCCACTTTCTTCCCTTCAGGGAGAAGATAGCTATAGAGCAAGAGCTTTCTGTTCTCCATCCTTGATCAGTGAATAAAGTTTCTGCTCTGCATTGCTGAACCTGATCTCATGTAACTGGTGGGAGCTACACCAGGAAAGGGAAGGGCCCAGCTGGGGTCTACTTGATCCAGGAAGATCGGGGACAAAGTCAGTGTGATTCAGTCACACACAGTCATTCCAGACAATGCATTCTTCAGTGATGACGCAGTCCTGATATTTTCAAAAGAAATGTTTATTTCCCCCCACCTTTAGAGCTATTTTACTACTAATCCTACAAACTGATTTTACCAGCACTGTATTGCTTTCACTGAGAGATTAACTACAACACTCTGTAAAGGACTCAGTCACACCTTATCATTTTGTTCACTTCAATTTTGCTGCAAAGTCTCCTGCTACTGTGACAAATAAGACTGCTAATAGCTGGAGTCGCATTATGACTTTCCTGGGCCCCAGGTGCTTCTGCTTTCCCAGGCTCCTTATTTTATATTAAAAAACATGGTTTCTGACCATATTAGTAAAAAGACAAATGATAAGCCAAGTGAGCGCCGCACTGAGAGCTCCCGGCCTACCCGCGAGCGCCGCACTGAGAGCTCCCGGCCTACCCGCGAGCGCCGCACTGAGAGCCCCTCGCCGGCCGCGCGGCGCACTGAGAGCACGCCTGAGAGGAGCTACCCATCGACCGAGGAAGGACGGCAGTGAGGACTGGCGCACTAAGCACGGCGGAGAGGAGCTACCCCACGACCGAGGTCAGGAAGAGCGGCGGTGAGGAGAGACCCTCATCCAAGGTAAGGTGCGATGGCTGTGCTTTGCTGGAGCAGCCGGGAAGAGATACCCCACGCCCAAGGTAAGAGAAACCCAAGTAAGACCGTAGGTCTTGCAAGAGGGCATCAGAGGGCAAATACACTGAAACCATACTCACAGAAAACTAGTCAATCTAATCACACCAGGACCACAGCCTTGTCTAACTCAATGAAATTAAACCATGCCCGTGGGGCAACCCAGGATGGGCGGGTCATGGTGGAGGGATCTGACAGGGTGTGGTCCGCTGGAGAAGGGAATGGCAAACCACTTCAGTATTCGTGCCTTGAGAACCCCATGAACAGTATGAAAAGGCAAAATGATAGGATACTGAAAGAGAAACTCCCCAGGTCAGTAAGGGCCCAATATGCTACTGGAGATCAGTGGAGAAATAACTCCAGAAAGAATGAAGGGATGGAACCAAAGCAGAAAGAATACCCAGCTGTAAATGTGTCTGGTGATAGAAGTAAAGTCCGATGCTGTAAAGAACAATATTGCATAGGAACCTGGAATGTCAGGTCCATGAATCAAGGCAAATTGGAAGTGGTCAAACAAGAGATGGCAAGAGTAAATGTTGACATTCTAGGAATTAGCGAACTAAAATGGACTGGAATGGATGAATTTAACTCAGAGGACCATTATATCTACTACTGTGGGCAGGAATCCCTCAGAAGAAACGGTGTGGCCATCATGGTCAACAAAAGAGTCCGAAATGCAGTACTTGGATGCAATCTCAAAAACGACAGAATGGTCTCTGTTCGTTTCCAAGGCAAACCATTCAATGTCACAGTAATCCAAGTCTATGCCCCAACCAGTAACGCTGAAGAAACTGAAGTTGAACGGTTCTATGAAGACCTACAAGACCTTTTAGAACTAACACCCAAAAAAGATGTCCTTTTCATTATAGGGGACTGGAATGCAAAAGTAGGAAGTCAAGAAACACCTGGAGTAACAGGCAAATTTGGCCTTGGAACACGGAATGAAGCAGGGCAAAGACTAACAGAGTTTTGCCAAGAAAATGCACTGGTCATAGCAAATACCCTCTTCCAACAATACAAGAGAAGACTTTATACATGGACATCACCAGATGGTCAACACCGAAATCAGATCGATTATATTCTTTGCAGCCAAAGATGGAGAAGCTCTATCCAATCAGCAAAAACAAGACCAGGAGCTGACTGTGGCTCAGACCATGAACTCGTTATTGCCAAATTCAGACTTAAATTGAAGAAAGTAGGGAAAACTACTAGACCATTCAGGTATGACCTAAATCAAATCCCTTATGATTATACAGTGGAAGTGAGAAATAGATTTAAGGGCCTAGATCTGATAGATAGAGTGCCTGATGAACTATGGAATGAGGTTCGTGACATTGGACAGGAGACAGGGATCAAGACCATCCCCATGGAAAAGAAATGCAAAAAAGCAAAATGGCTGAATGGGGAGGCCTTGCAAATAGCTGCAAAAAGAAGAGAAGCGAAAAGCAAAGGAGAAAAGGACAGATATAAACATCTGAATGCAGAGTTCCAAAGAATAGCAAGAAGAGATAAGAAAGCCTTCTTCAGCGATCAATGCAAAGAAATAGAGGAAAACAACAGAATGGGAAAGACTAAGGATCTATTCAAGAAAATCAGAGATACCAAAGGAACATTTCATGCAAAGATGGGCTCGATAAAGGACAGAAATGGTGTGGACCTAACGGAAGCAGAAGATATTAAGAAGAGGTGGCAAGAATACACAGAAGAACTGTACAAAAAGGAGCTTCACGACCCAGATAATCATGATGGTGTGATCACTGACCTAGAGCCAGACATCCTGGAATGTGAAGTCAAGTGGGCCTTAGAAGGCATCATTAGGAACAAAGCTAGTGGAGGTGACGGAATTCCAGTGGAGCTGTTCCAAATCCTGAAAGATGATGCTGTGAAAGTGCTGCACTCAATATGCCAGCAAATTTGGAAAACTCAGCAGTGGCCACAAGATTGGAAAAGGTCAGTTTTCATCCCAATCCCAAAGAAAGGCAATGCCAAAGAGTGCTCAAACTACCGCACAATTGCACTCATCTCACACGCTAGTAAAGTAATGCTCAAAATTCTCCAAGCCAGGCTTCAGCAATATGTGAACCGTGAACTTCCTGATGTTCAAGCTGGATTTAGAAAAGGCAGAGGAACCAGAGATCAAATTGCCAACATCCGCTGGATCATGGAAAAAGCAAGAGAGTTCCAGAAAAACATCTATTTCTGCTTTATTGACTATGCCAAAGCCTTTGACTGTGTAGATCACAATAAACTGTGGAAAATTCTGAGAGAGATGGGAATACCAGACCACCTGATCTGCCTCTTGAGAAATCTGTATGCAGGTCAGGAAGCAACAGTTAGAACTGGTCATGGAACAACAGACTGGTTCCAAATAGGAAAAGGAGTACGTCAAGGCTCTATATTGTCACCATGTTTATTTAACTTATATGCAGAGTACATCATGAGAAATGCTGGACTGGAGGAAACACAAGCTGGAATCAAGATTGCTGGGAGAAATATCAATAACCTCAGATATGCAGATGATACCACCCTTATGGCAGAAAGTGAAGAGAAACTAAAAAGCCTCTTGATGAAAGTGAAAGTGGAGAGTGAAAAGGTTGGCTTAAAGCTCAACATTCAGAAAACGAAGATCATGGCATCTGGTCCCATCACTACATGGGAAATAGATGGAGAAACAGTGGAAACAGTGTCAGACTTTATTTTTCTGGGCTCCAAAATCACTGCAGATGGTGACTGCAGCCATGAAATTAAAAGACGCTTACTCCTTGGAAGGAAAGTTATGGCCAACCTAGATAGCATATTCAAAAGCAGAGACATCACTTTGCCAACAAAGGTTCGCCTAGTCAAGGCTATGGTCTTTCCTGTGGTCATGTATGGATGTGAGAGCTGGACTGTGAAGAAGGCTGAGTGCTGAAGAATTGATGCTTTTGAACTGTGGTGTTGGAGAAGACTCTTGAGAGTCCCTTGGACTGCAAGGAGATCCAACCGGTCCATTCTGAAGGAGATCAGACCTGGGATTTCTTTGGAAGGAATGATGCTCAAGCTGAAACTCCAGTATTTTGGCCACCTCATGCGAAGAGTTGACTCATTGGAGAAGACTCTGATGCTGGGAGGGATTGAGGGCAGGAGGAGAAGGGGACGACAGAGGATGAGATGGCTGGATGGCATCACTGACTCGATGAATGTGAGTCTGGGTGACCTCCGAGAGCTGGTGATGGATAGGGAGGCCTGGCGTGCTGCAGTTCATGGGGTCGCAAAGAGTCGGACACGACTGAGCGACTGATCTGATCTGATCTGATCTGAAGCCAAGTGAACTCATTATTATCATATTCATATTTTTCCTTCCAATTCTAAAAGAAATTAAAACATTTTCCCAAAGTTGTGTGGTCCTCAGGTACTATGCCTGCTGTGGCTGGTAGCTAAGCCAGCCCTGCTAAGAGCCCTGAGTCCTTGTAAGTGCCAGGCATTGTGTTAACTCAGTTATATGCTTTGTCTTACTTAACCTCCACACAATGCACATGACATAAATATTAGCGCTATTCCCACTTTATAGATGAGAAAACTACAGCCTAAAGAAGTCCCAGAAGGTACTTCCCTGGTGGCACAGTGGCTTATTATCTTCCTGCCAATGCAGGGGACATGGTTTTGATCCCCAATGTGGGAGAATTTCACATGCCATGGGACAACTAAGCCTGTGTGCTATAGCTCCTAAAGCCTGCATGCCCAGAGCCTGTGTTCTGCAGCAAAAGAGAAGTCACTGCAGTGAGAAAACTGAGCGCCGCACAAAGTGTAGCCCCCTCTTATTGCAGCTACAGGAAGCCGCACAAAGCAACGAAGACCAAGTGCCGCCAAAAATAAACCATACATTGCTTTAAAAAGTCATAGAGGAAGTAACCACAAGGCCTTGAGTCAAACCCAGAATCTCCTGTTCACAAACTCCATGGTCTTTATCACTACATCCAATGACCATCCAGGATATGAAATTTCAATAGTTTACTAATGCAGGGAGTGACCTGGTTAGATCAACAGTCAGGCACCAAACAAGCTGTTTACTTCACTTCTGAAATTTAACTCTACGCCAACTTCTTTACCAGCTATAAAACCCTGCAGTAATCAAACACAGACTGACTGCAGATATTGGATACAATTCATGTGCCATCAACCTGGCTTTTCAGACAGCAGAAGTCTTCCCTGAGAGACAAAACCTAGAGTTGCTGCATTTTATAATAATCTTAGAACTGTTAGTATCTTACGAATAAATACTCTTCAGATATTCTAAATTGAATTCACTTTGGAAAACAAAGATGTTTTTAACGTGAAGTCATGAGATTCCAGACATCCCTGTTCCCATCCCCTCATGGAGGTCTTCACATCATTGCTTGCTGAGTGATTCTTGGTCAAGAAGAGGAACTGGTCCCTGTGCAGAGCTACCTGGTGCGAGATGTCAGAGTGGAGTCCGTGAAAAAGAGAGGAAAAGAAACCTCCTGGGAAACAATAAATTGGCTGCCATAACCCAAAAGAAATAAGACCATGATCCACTTCACTCAAGGGGCAAGCAAAATAACAGCCCTAGTCTCCATGGGTACATCTGACAGACTGATTAACCTTGGTCCCCAACTGGACATCAGATCAGATAAGATCAGATCAGTCACTCAGTCATGTCTGACTCTTTGGGACCCCATCAATCGCAGTACGCCAGGCCTCCCTGTCCATCACCAACTCCCGGAGGTCACTCAGACTCACATCCATCGAGTCAGTGATGCCATCCAGCCATCTCATCCTCTGTCGTCCCCTTCTCCTCCTGCCCCCAATCCCTCCCAGCATCAGAGTCTTCTCCAATGAGTCAACTCTTCACATGAGGTGGCCAAAATACTGCTACTACAACGGAGGTGCTAACAGACTGAGTATCAATCCCGGCCAATCACACAGCCCTATTCTCCTCTGTGTTCAGTAGAAGTGACCTAAAAGCCTTTGAGGCAGAGTCAACAGGTATCTGTATATAACCATTCAAAATTCATTCTTCTCGCACATTTTGCTGTGGAGAAAATATCCTTCAGCTCAAAGGCTACCATTTTACAGACAGGCAAATGTTGTTTACCCAGACTCTTGAATACAGAGAGAAAGATTATTTTCTCATTGGTGTTTGTAGTAGAATGTCCTCTTTTAGACAATACGGGATGTAGTGGTGGGACTGGATGCCCTGACCTTAGTTTTTTGAATATTGAGTTTCAAGCCAGCTTTTTCACTCTCCTCTTTCACCTTCATCAAGAGGCTCTTTAGTTCCTCTTTGCTTTCTGCTATAAGTGTACTGTCATCTTCATATCTGAGATTATTGATACTTCTCCCAGCAATCTTGATTCCAGCTTGAGCTTCATCCAGTCTGGCATTTCACATGATGTACTCTGCACAGAAGTTAAATAGAGTGACAATATGATGTAGTCCTTCCCCAATTTTGAACTAGTCTGTTACTCTATGTCCAATTCTAACTGTTGCTTCTCGACCTGCCTACAGGTTTCTCAGGAGGCAGGTAAGGAGGTCTGGTAGTTCCATCTCTTTTAAGAATTTTCCACAGCTTGTTGTGATCCACACAGTTAAAAGGATTTAGCATAGTCAATAAAGCAGAAGTAGATGTTTTTCTGGAACTTTCTTGCTTTTTCGATGATCCAACAAATGTTGGCAGTTTGATCTCTGCTTACTCTGCCTTTTCTAAATCTAGCTTGTATACCTGGAAGTTCTTGGTTTATGTATTGTTGAAGCCTAGCTTGAAGGATATTGAGCATTGCCTTGCTAGCATGTGAAATGAGCGCAGTTGTGTAATAGTTTGAACATTCTTTAGCACTGAACTTCTTAAACATTTATTTAGTGCCACCTTAATGCTGAGATCAATAGCAAAAGTCTCAGCCTTCCAGCAATCTCACAGCCTGTCTGGCAGGTGTTGGAAGCTTGATTCTGCCTTCCCATGATAGAACAGAAAAGGGGCAGGAACTAATGTACTGAAAAGTGACACTAGCCCCAAAGCTCCTTTCCTACACTTACATGCTTATCACCAACTTAAAAACAAGCCTTCCTGGCCTTCGAGTCTCCACCAGCTTTTCCTGGGACACTGCCAGCTGTGGTATCTGGGACCTGGAACAGGCCAAACTGTCACAGGGCATGTGTTGTGGAAATTTCTCACGCTCTTCAGCACTGCTCCCCTTCCTTGACCGAACTTCCAGGAAGCGGGGCATTTTGGACAGGAAGGGACGGGGCATAGGTGGAAGGGGAGGAGCCTGGGAAATAAAATAAGGGGCTGGCCTTCCTCTTTTGGGGGTTGGGCCGAAAAAGGAGGGGCTTAGCCAGGAAGGGGCGGAGCCTCAGACCGGAAGGGGCCAGGGCCAGCCGTTCATTTGCCCAGAGGGGCCAGGGCCGAGGGGTAGGCCCTAGGGTTATCCTTAGGGTTATCCTTAGGGTCAGGCAGTAGGGTTAGAGGTTGAAGGGCACCTAGGAACCAGCCCAGAACCAGCAAGCCCTGGTAGCACAGCAGTTAGGGTCAGGCAGACAAGTCAGGGTCAGGCAGGCTAGGGTACCTAGGTCAGGAGGTTGAATCCCAGGTCAGGATCTTTGTAGGATTATGGTTCAGGCATTAGGGTTAGGGCCCCCCTCTTTTTGGTGGGCGGGACTAAGATAGGAAGGGGCGGGGCTTAGACAGGAAGGGGGATTAGCCCGGAGGAGGCGGGGCTTATGGTTGTAGGAGGGGACCCCCACTTTTTAGGGTTAGAGTTAGGGTTAGGGAACCTCCCCTAGGGTTCAGATCAGATCAGTCGCTCAGTCGTGTCCAACTCTTTGCGACCCCATGAACTGCAGCACGCCAGGCCTCCCTATCCATCACCAGCTCCCGGAGGTCACACAGACTCACATCCATCGAGTCAAGTGATGCCATCCAGCCATCTCATCCTCTGTCGTCCCCTTCTCCTCCTGCCCCCAATCCCTCCCAGCATCAGAGTCTTCTCCAATGAGTCAACTCTTCGTATGAGGTGGCCAAAGTACTGGAGTTTCAGCTTTAGCATCATTCCTTCCAAAGAAATCCCAGGGCTGATCTCCTTCAGAATGGACTGGTTGGATCTCCTTGCAGTCCAAGGGACTCTCAAGAGTCTTCTCCAACACCACAGTTCAAAAGCATCAATTCTTCGGCGCTCAGCCTTCTTCACAGTCCAGCTCTCACATCCATACATGACCACAGGAAAGACCATAGCCTTGACTAGGCGAACCTTTGTTGGCAAAGTGATGTCTCTGCTTTTGAATATGCTATCTAGGTTGGTCATAACTTTCCTTCCAAGGAGTAAGCGTCTTTTAATTTCATGGCTGCAGTCACCATCTGCAGTGATTTTGGAGCCCAGAAAAATAAAGTCTGACACTGTTTCCACTGTTTCTCCATCTATTTCCCATGCCTTTAACATGTGTCATAATCACGATTCTACTTCTGGTTTCTAACAATGTTTTTAAGACAGTTTTTCTCACCTCTTTTCTTTGCTATCTCACATCTCTTCCCACTTCTCTGCCTGGCTATGTCCTGAGCACTCCCACTCATCTTTATTCTGATTCAAAAAACTCATTCACTCTAGAACCTAAAGTCCGTAAGTATGTTTAAAAAGTATCAGATTCATATAATGTCTAAAACTTTTAGGTGGAAAAAATGCTACCTTGGCAATTCACCTGTGTCCAAAAGGAGTTTACATTTTAAAATCTGATGTTTTGACAGGGGAAAAATTAAGATTTGAAAAATATTCTTTTAAATGTAGATAGTTGATTTATACACAGCTAGAAGGCCAGGGTAGGAAGTGATGATTTGGGGGTGACTGAACTCAGGGCAGTGGCTGAGGTTCACCCTAGAGCAGGCATCCTAAACTCTAGGTTCCAAGGGGTTTGTGCTTGCTGAAAATGAAGATTCCTAAGCCCTCTGCAAGAAATGTTAATTCAGTGGATCTAGAATAGTCAGGAAATGCTGAACAAGATATAGGGACCCTGTATATAGCTGGGTAAATGTATAACTCCTAATAGCCTAGATCATGGGCTAGATCCTGTTTCTGAGTGTAATGGACTATATGACTTCAGTAGGGCAGATGAACTTCCCTGTCCCTGATTTCCTAGTCTGTAAAAGGAGACTAGTAGCCAAGAGACACAGAATGTGAGGGGGATAATATTTTGAAAAATATCTGGGTTTCTCTTTTGCATTTCTGAGAGTGTTAATTACTCCCTACCTCTCTGGATTGACCCAAGTGTGTTGGTCTATATCTACAATGTATCTATATTTATAAATCTAAAATCTCTGATAAATCTAAACTCTCTGTTTATATCAAAGCTCCTTTGTTGGAGGTGGAATAGGGGTGGGGACAGGGGTGGTAGGGGAGGAGATTATTTTTTCCAGAAAGCGAAGAGAACAAAAGAATTTATATTTAGACTCTGACATTTAAAATAAGATTATGTGGCAAGACAATAGCTATGAGAGAGTATTTCTATTTTATCCACTCTCACCCCACTCTCTCCCCACACCTCACAGGGGCATAAGAAAAATCAAGGATGGAAGTTTCAATTATCAAAAGTTCTATCGTTTAGAAACTAGCCCTTCTGCCTACAGCAGCTGGACCATGAAGCTTGGTGCCCTAAGGTAGAATGAGGCTATATGGCAGGAGAAGTTAAAATCCCCCTTCTTTGGCTGAGGGAATGATAGAATGATAAAAAGAACAGAGAGAACAAGAAGGACTTGGGTGAGCGAGGAGAAGGGACTGCATAAATGCTGAGGGCAGAAGGGGAGGTCTTCTCTTGTGTCCCCCTCAATATCTAATAACCTGCTGCTGCTGCTAAGTCATTTCAGTTGTGTCCAACTCTGTGCGACCCCATAGACGGCAGCCCACTAGGCTCCTCTGTCCCTGGGATTCTCCAGGCAAGAATACTGGAGTGGGTTGCCATTTCCTTCTCCAATGCATGAGAGTGAAAAGTGAAAGTGAAGTCGCTCAGTCATGTCTGACTCTTAGCGACCCCATGGACTGCAGCCTACCAGGCTCCTCCATCCATGGGATTTTCCAGGCAAGAGTATTGCAGTGGGTTGCCGTTGCCTTCTCTGATCTAATAACCTACTGCCCACAATTCCCAGTAATGGAGACAATAGATGAGGACCTGATTAATTAACTAGTGTTCCCCAGTGTTGAACACTTTTCAACAGACTTCTTGATGATTTTAATGTGCATTCGGTTAAGAACCACTAGACTAAGAATTAAACAGAATGAACATGTATGTTCCCCAACCCTGTTTCTTCATAGGAAGCCCTCATGAGAATAAACTGATTAAACAGAGGTAAATTAAAGAAGTGAGTTCTCAGAACACCTGAGCACAGTGCAGATTCATTTGTCACACAAACATACAGGTGGAAATACTCTATGATTATAAAGAGCTCTCTTCTGGAAATTATTATTTTTTTAATTTTATTTATTTATTTAATTGAAGGATAATTGCTTTACAGAATTGTGTTGGTTTTTGCCAAACATCAGTATGAATCAGTGAAAGATATACATATGTATCCTCCCTCTTGTAGCCAAGTTAAAGCCCGGAGTAGAAAAGTAGTGCTGTAGTTAAGACGGTGATGCTCTAGACAGCATCACCAACTCGGTGAGTTTGAGCAAACCGCTGGAGATAGTGGAGGACAGAGGAGCATGGAGGCGTGCTACAGTCCATGGGGTCGCAAAGAGTACGACACGACTTAGTGAGTGAACAACATTAACAACAGTTAAGACTCCAGGAACCTGGGAAAGGAGACTAGACGAAGGTTTTAGCTAAAATGACTACAGAAGAGTTGTGTGCTCTCTCTCTAGTAGAATAAAGTGAATTTCCCCCCTAAATTAAAGTGAGATGAGCCAGTTCAACAAAAGCACTTTCTTTTTTAAATTTTTTATTTATTTATTTTAAAAACCAAAAACATTTTGTATTGGGGTGTACATGGCAAATACTGTGCTACTCCAGTATTCCTGCCTGCCTGGAAAATCCCATGGACAGAGGAGCCTTGTGGGCTACAATCCATGGGTCACAAGAGCTGGACACAACTTAGCAACTAAACCACCAGATAGCCGATAGCAATGTTGTGATAGTTTCCGGTGAATGGTGAAGGGACTTAGCCGTACATATACATGTATCCATTTGCCCCCAAAACTCCTCCTATCCAAGCTGGCACATAACGTTGAGCAGAGTTTCATGTGAAAATCACTTTCTTAAGTAGCTGATTTCTCTGGAGTCAGAATGAGTGAGGTTAGAATCCTGGGTCTGCCCTTAGTGTGTGACGTTGGAAATTTTACCTAATTCCTCTAAAGTTCAGCATTTTAGTGACTAAAACAGGCCTTATTATATGGTCTCCCCTTCACAGGATTGTTATGCGGGAAGGTAATGCCTATCATGTGTTTAGGGCTAGGGTAGGAATTATGAATTATTCCTATGAATAATTATGAATTATTATTATTAGGGTAGGGCTCTTATGAATCCCTTTAGCTAACAGTTCTTAAAAGCAGAGATCTTAGCCACATGGTTTGAACCTACTGAATAAGAATGCCCAGAGGTATATTTTTAAAAGCCACAGAAGGGATTCCTGTGCACATAGAAGGATTGTTCTAGGGCAGGGGATCTCAGATTTCAGCGTACATCAGCATTACCCGGAGGGCTTGCTGGGCCTGCTCCCAGAGTTTCTGGTTCAGGACGGCTGGGGTCGGGGGGCCTGAGAATGTGCATTTCCGAAAAAACTCCCAGATGGCTCCAATCCTGCTGGGGACCACACTCTGAGAGCTTAGTCAGCCAGCTAGGCTGCTTAGAAGTTAGCCTAGTTGGACTATTGTGTCTAAGACTGAAGTGTTGTGTTTCTTCAAATCTTGCTCTTGCTATCTATTTGTAGATTTACACATTTTTAGAGTGAGTAGTTAATAGCTGGCTTTGAAATTCTAATAAAAGTTTTATGAAAGATTAGTATTGATTATGCCATCTATTCCATTTTACTTTCTGTTCCTGTCTAATATTAGCTTAACTATCTATTAAGATGTCAGTAATTTATTCAGAGGGCTTCATAACAGAATAGTGGGTCACCTGGGGGAACTTTTAAAAAATACCTGGTCTTACCTCTGGAACTTCTGATTCAAAGGATGTGGGGAAGGACCTAGGCACTGAGGTTTTTAAAACTTTCCAGATAATTCCAATATGCAGCCAGGTTTAAGAATCATAGAGTGTGTAGTAGTTAAAATGATTTGCTGATCCTGTTAGGCTGGGGCTTTCCAGTTGGCTCAGTGGTAAAGAATTTACCTGCCAAGCAGGAAATGCAGGTTTGATACTTGGGTGGAGAAAATCCTGTGGAGGAGGAAATGGCAATCCATTCCAGTATTCTTGCCTGGAAAATCCCATGGACGGATGAGCTTGTCAGGCTATAGTTCATAGGGTGGCAAAGAATCAGACACAACTGAGTGACCTGTTACTCTGACAAACTGACACCCTCCCATGGCCTCTTGCAGTCTTGTTAGCAAACTTGCCCACCAGGGCTGGAGCTACCACCCAGTCTCTTATCCACGCCATATCCAGCATAGGCTCTGCTCTTCACATAATGAAGGCTAGAGGTTGATTTTCACTGGGACAAGTAGTGATTTGTCAATGGTGAATGTTAGAAATGGTATCTCTTTGTTGGAATGAGTTGAAATTAAGGTACATAAATGGGGTAACCTATTTTAGAAGTAGTCACCTTGCTCCACAAAGAAAGTATAAGAATCTAGTGAAGCAATTAGGCTAGAGGTTAATACTCTTTCTTTAAAGTTCTGGATAATAAATCTTTTTGTGGGCCAAAAGCAAATCAAGTTATGTCTGCACCTCAGAGTTGTGTTGTGTGTGGAGCAGCAGGAGGAAGTCATGAAAGCACCATGTACTATCTCATCCCAACTACTTCATTCCTTCGCTTCTGTGTGATGCTCACTCCCGCAATGCAGAACTGCCCTAAGCGATACACAAACAAATGAGCAAAGCTACTCGAGTTTTTATCATTGTCATGTTCACAAAAGTATATTCATCTTTTGATTTCTTTTCAACCATTAAAAAATGTAAAAGTTGGGGCTTCCCTGACAGTTCAGTGGTTAAGACTCCATGCTACTCCTGCAAGGGGCACAGGTTCAATCCCTGGTCAGGGGACTAAGAGCCTACATGCCCCAGATAAATAAATAAAATCAGGAAAAGAGCCCCCCCATCCCACCCCAAAATGTAAAAGTTAACAAGAAAAAAATTAAAATCATTCTAAACTTGGGGGTCATACAAAAGGAAGCAGTAGATCAGATTTGACGTGCAGGCAATAGTTTGCCAGCCAATGCTCTAGACGGAAACCTTAAAAACCCCATCTCCTGCATGGCAGGCAGATTCTCTACCATCTGAAGCACCAGGGAAGCCATTAAGGACAACATCTTAGGCTAAATTCCTAACTCTATGTTCTATATCTAGCTGTGAATTAAGATTCTGATTGCCTGGTGCCAACTAAAAAGATAACAGAATCCAGCCAATGAAATATCATCACTGCTGCCTTCAACAAACCTTTCATGCAGGCTGACAGTCTGTGAATCTAAAACTTTTAGAGGTCAGTTGTTCTCAACTTTGGTTGTCTGCTGGAATCATCGGAGGAGATTAAAACCCCCCATGTCTGAATCAATTACATCAGTACCCAGAAATCAGTATTTACATCTCCTCAGGTAGTGTTCGCTTGGGCAGCTCGCTTGGGCAGTCCCCAGGTATTTCAGTGGATAGACAAGCCTGAGAGCACTTTTATCAAGAGAGGGAAAGGACTGGGCTTCCTCAAGCTGCAGAATAGGCAGTATGGTTATTTTTGTTTGCTCATAAATGTTTGTTTAGTAGTATCTTCATATGTAGGAGAAATTGGTCTGAGCCTTACTTTCACTATAAAAAGGATGATGAGGTTTCTAGGGGAGTAGCTAACATGCACATACACCTCAAGTATAGCAAATAAAGCCATCAAAAAATGAAAAGGAGACGACCAACGGAAGGGGAGAAAATATTTGCAAATGATGTGACTGAAAATACAATGCTGTATTGTATATTTGAAAGTTGCCTGGAGTGTAGATCTCAAAAGTTCTATGTGTGGTATGGATGTTAACTAGACTTATTGCAGTGATCATTTTGCAGTATTTCAATATTGCAATCATTTCAACAAATATCGAATTGTCATGTTGTATACCTAAAATAATTATCGTGTCAATTATACCTCAATTTTTTAAAAAATGAGCCAGATATTTCAGGTATAGAAACTTATGCATAAAAAGGGTTACACATTTCCAGGAGAGGAGCTGGAAACCTATTTGTCTGATGGGACCACAGGCTATTTACCCACTAGGGTCTGCCATGTCAAGAATGGGCACTCAAGTCTAATACTCCTGCTCACCATATTGTCTATCTTTCTGAAAGTATTGCAGGAGATCCTACAAACAAATCTGTTCCAATATTCTTTATTTATGAGCAGAAATACATACAGAGAGGTAAAATGACTTTTCTAAAATGACCAAGAGAGTTCGTGTTAGAAAGGCCATGTGTTAGAAATGATATCTAGTGTCTTCAAACAGAACCCAGGCAAAGGGCCATTCATAGCCTGGATTTTCCAAGGTTCACAAAGAAAGAAAAATGTATCAATTAAATTTTTTCATTGGAACCAAAACATGGGGATTGAGGGGAAAGAACTCCTTTGGAAAAATTTGTATATATGATATTCCAAGTGTGTCTAAATGCATTAAAGGTGAGGTGGTGTTTTATACCCCCTACCATTTTTCCAGGGGACCTAACCGATGGTCCACAAGCTAAACCTAGATGTGCTTTGATTTCTTTTCCAGAGCTCTCCTGGCAATAACTGTCCAGGGTTGAGAAGGAGGGACCGCTTTTTAGTTGATACATGCATGATCAGTTCACCAGGCCCTAGCAGTTCCCCATTTTTGTGTTACTCAACTTTAATCGTCTGTGTGACCTTGGAAAAATCTTTTCCTCTCCCTATAGGCCAGAATCTTCATCCTTTGAACTGGGATGGGGGTATTGATTATATTGTATTTTCTTGGTCACCTGCCTCCTCTCCCTAGAAGGTAAGCTCTAGGAGGGCAGGGATTGTAGTCTGCTGTTCAATGATGTCTACCACAGCACCCATGCCTGCAGTGTAGTGCATGTTAAACAAACATTTAAGGAGAGAATAAATAATCCTAAAAAAAAGAACTTAGGCAAAGGGGATAGAAAAACCTTATTTTTTTTTAATTGGAGTATTGTTGCTTTGCAATGTTGTGTTTGTTTCTGCTGCACAGCAAAGTGAATGAGCTGTATGTATACATATACCCCCTTTTTGGATTTCCTTTCCATTTAGATCACCACAGAGCATGGAGTAGAGTTCCCTGTGCTATGCAGTAGTTTCTTATTAGTTATCTAATTTATGTGAAAAGTGAAAGGGTTAGTTGCTCAGTCATGTCCGACTCTTTGCCACCCCATGGACTGTAGCCTGCCAGGCTCCTCTGTCCATGGAATTTTCAAGGCAAGAATACTGGAGTCGGTTACCATTTCCTTCTCCAGGGGATCTTCCCCACCCAGGGATTGAACCTGGATCTCCTGCATTGCAGGCAGATTCTCTACCATCTGAGTCACCAGGGCATCTAGTTTATATAGTATCAATAGTATATATATATATGTCAACCCCAGTCTCCCAATTCATCCCACTCCCCTTCCCCACTTGGTGTCCATACATTTGTTCTCTGTACCTGTGTCTCTATTTCTTCTTTGCAAATAAGTTCACCTGTAGCATTTTTCTAGATTCCACATATGTGTGTTAATATATGATACTTGCTTTTCTCTTTCTGACTTACTTCACTCTAGATGACCATCTCCAGGTCCATCCACATCTCTGCAAATGGCACAATTTCATTCCCTTTTATGGCTGAGCAGTATTCCATCGTATATATGTACCACATCTCCTTTATCCAGAAATGGAAAAACTAAGGCAAAGTAGCCATTCTATATCATGATGGTGATGGTTACACATCGTATACAATTACCAAAAGTAATCAAACTATTCACTTAGAGTTGATAAGTTTTATATACATAAATGATAACCTGAATAAAGAAGACGAAGCTAATATACATTCATAATTAAAATTAATTTCACCAACTTCCTGATAGTTTTCCTGACCTTAGCAATTATTGCCTTGTACTGGGGGTTATACATGTCAGAGGTGTGCTGAATGCATTACATTTCTTATCTCATTAATTCTTGGGTGTAAGTGTGAAAGTGAAATTGCTCAGTCATGTCTGACTCTTTGTGACCTCATGGATTGTAGCCTACCAGGTTCTACCGTCCATGGGATTTTTCCAGGCAAGAATATTGGAGTGGGTTGCTTGTCTAAACCACTCAGGTGCGTTTCCTTCATCTTTATATCACTGTCAATAAAATTTTACTTAGGACTAACTAGGGTTTAATTTTTAAGCGCATGAGCAGGCTGTGGCTTCACCTTCTTGCCTAGAAAGGTTACAGGATGTATTTGTTAATTTCCCCTAGGAAGCCGGTCATGAATGATTTATTTCATCCTCCCAACAACTTTTGAGGAGGTTCTGTCATCATTCTCACTTTCCAGATGCTGAAGCTAGAATCAAGCCCTGGTGTGTCACCAGCCAGAGTAACACAATGGGAGGCAACAGGGCAAAGATGTGATCCCAAGCAATGTGAGCCCCTGGGGTTGTTTGCTTAATCCCTGCACCAGACGGCCTCTCAACCAATGACAGTCAGACTGCTGAGGTGGTGTGTGTGGGAACCAGGGTATGACCCTTGCAGAGATGACAACAGATGATTTTCCTGATGCAGTGGGCATCTCCAGACCAGGGTGGCCTCAGAACGTGGTCAGAGCTGTGGTCTGTTCCCTGCCATGTTACCCCAGTCTGTTGTGGCAGCTGGGGTGAGACGCAACATGGGAACTAGGAATGGGCACCGTCACTGGGCAAAAGCCCATCCGCAGGACCCCAGAGCACCTGAGGATTGAGAAAGGGGCTGTTTGACATAAGCCTCAGCTATCCTTTTCAATACTGGAAATTTTTTCAAGGTGTGTTTACCTCCGTGGTCCTTAACATTGCTGTAGAGTGGAGAGAACCTTCAGGAATTTCACTGGTACTCCTCGGGCCAATTCAGCATGCTGTTTCTGTTTCTTTTTTTTTTAATTTTACTGTACAGCATACCGCTCTTCCCTCCCAAAGAGCAATTAGTTGATGACACTTTTAAACTCTTCAGTGTCGGGGCCTGATTGAAATGCAGGCCGATCCCTCTGCAAGAGACAAACACAAGTTCCCACATCTGAACTCCTTACAAAGGTAATTGGGATGAATTAAACCTGTAATGACTTTTTCAAGATAACTTGAGATTTCTGCACCCTTTGCAATTACCAGAAATAATACCATAGTAATTCACTCTTCTGGAAATGCAAAATGCACAGCTGTGGAAGAAATTGCACGTAAATGATATTGTCAGCACAGGAGGGCCACCATGTACAAGCATACAGAGACTCAAGTATACATTATTTGGCTTACTAGTTTAGACAGATCAGGAAACATTATCCCAGATCAAATAAACTGAATTTAATTGAGACATTCCTGGGTTCACAGAGTATATCAACTCTGGATCAAACTAAAACAATCTCATTTGGCACAATGTAAACAATTAGGACTGATGTTGAAGCTGAAACTCCAATACTTTGGCCACCTGATGCGAAGAGCTGACTCATCTGAAAAGACCCTGATGCTGGGAGATTGAGGGCAGGAGGAGAAGGGGATGACAAAGGATGAGATGGCTGGATGGCATCACTGACTCAGTGGACATGGGTTTGGGTGAACTCCAGGAGTTGGTGATGGACAGGGAGGCCTGGCGTGCTGCGATTCATGGGGTCGTAAAGAGTCGGACACGACTGAACGACTGAACGACTGAACTGAACTGAACTGAACTGAAAAAATTAATAGAAGACAAGAGGACAAATGACTGATTAGCCTGGAAACTATTGTTGCCAAACCAAACTTGGGTCTGCTTGTCCCATCATCAGTAAAAACAATCTACTGACTCTGGATTTGGGGTGAAGGAAAGTGCAGCATTTATTGCAGGGCACTAAGCAAAGAATCCAGGGCAGCTAGCACTTAAATCATGGATCAGGGGATTTTTGTAAAAACTAAATTTTGTGGCCAGCACTTTTTATTTTGGCTGACAAAAGTTTCGTTATTTCACTAACACTTTGCTGATTATTACATTCAGAAGTTGCACCTGACACATCTATAATATCTTCTCCAGCACCCTGAGTTTCCTTTTCACTTTTTGTATTATCAGAATCAATCACTAAGGTTTTTTGTCTTTTTGTTGGTCTAATATTCACATCACTTGAGTCAAAAATATATTCTGAAGAACTATCTCCTGAGGCATTACTATATATGTTGCTCAGACAATCAAGGAAAGTATCTGCATAAAATTCACAGAAAAATTCTTGACTCAAAATTTCTCAATGTCTCATTTTCAAAAATTCAATGGTAATAAACTTGCATTTATAATATGTAACACAAGGTTGGAACAAAAACCTAATAGAATAAAGCATGAATGATAACAATCATAAATTGCATAATGAACCCTTGATCATTTTTAAGCTCTACCAGCTTCACGTAGTGATGTTAATTGTATCAGTCTCTAAAAATGTATTGATGTGTCTTTAGTCAATAATGTGTTTTAGAAGCCTGAACTTCCCTCCCCCATGCCCACACATACAAGGCTTTCAGGGAAAAGTTTTTAAAGCCAGTTCGAGGGAGGGAGGGAGGGTTGTGGGGTGTCTGGTCAGCTCGTGGACATTCTTCCAGTTGGTTGGTGGTGAGGTAATTGGGAGTCAACATCATCAACCTAGTTCTGACTCGTCTTGGGTCTACATAGTTGTGGGCAGCGTACAGTTAACTTCTACCTGGTGGAGGTTTCAGTATCTGCAAAACAGCTCAAAAGACATGGCTCGGAATATTATCTACAACCCTTGAAAAGAAATGGAAGGTCCTTGACTTTGTTTAATGGCTAAAGTATTACAAATTTATCTTGGTTCACTGTTTTCCTTTCTGCATTTGCTCACTTTGTTCATCTTTGACCAAATTTCTACAGACAAAAGGCAGGTAAAGGACATATTGGGGGAGTGGTCTGTTCTGGGAAGGCCCCCAAAGGGTCCTGCTTTGTTACACCATGGCTTATTTTGCCTTGAAGGGAAGATACGTACCTTTTAGCTGCCATGTATGCTTTTCTTTTGTGGCATTTAATTAAAACATTCAGTCAGTCAATATTTACTGAGCACTAACTATGCACTTTGATACAAGCCAATCAGCTGCAAACTAAAGAGACAAAAACATGTGTCTTCATAGAACTTAAATTCTAGTTGGTAAAGACAAGCAATCAATGAATAAAATAAATAGAATGCCAGAAAATGTAAAGTGCTGTGAGGAATAATAAAGCATCGGAGCAAGCTTGGGGCCAGGAAAGGAAACAGCAGATTGCAGTTACACATGGGATGGCAAAGAAAGGCTTGATGAAGAGAATAAAAATATAGCGATTAGAGCATCATTTGTTATAAATATTGGCAGCAACCTAAATTTCTATCTATCAGATCAGATCAGTCAGATCAGTCGCTCAGTCATGTCTGACTCTTTGCGATCCCATGAATCGCAGCACACCAGGCCTCCCTGTCCATCACCAACTCCCGGAGTTCACTCAGACTCACATCCATCGAGTCAGTGATGCCATCCAGCCATCTCATCCTATATCGTCCCCCTTCTCCTCCTGCCCCCAATCCCTCCCAGCATCAGAGTCTTCTCCAATGAGTCAACTCTTCGCATGAGGTGGCCAAAATACTGGAGTTTCAGCTTTAGCATCATTCCTTCCAAAGAAATCCCAGGGCTGATCTCCTTCAGAATGGACTGGTTGGATCTCCTTGAAGTCCAAGGGACTCTCAAGAGTCTTCTCCAACACCACAGTTCAAAAGCATCAATTCTTCAGCACTCAGCCTTCTTCACAGTCCAACTCTCACATCCATATATGACCACAGGAAAAACCATAGCCTTGACTAGACGAACCTTTGTTGGCAAAGTAATGTCTCTGCTTTTGAATATGCTATCTAGGTTGGTCATAACTTTCCTTCCAAGGAGTAAGCGTCTTTTAATTTCATGGTTGCAGTCACCATCTGCAGTGATTTTGGGGCCCAGAAAAATAAAGTCTGACACTGTTTCCCCATCTATTTGCCATGAAGTGATGGGACCAGATGCCATGATCTTCGTTTTCTGAATGTTGACCTTTAAGCCAACTTTTTCACTCTCCACTTTCACTTTCATCAAGAGGCTTTTTAGTTCCTCTTCACTTTCTGCCATAAGGGTGGTGTCATCTGCATATCTGAGGTTATTGATATTTCTCCAGGCAATCTTGATTCCAGCTTGTGTTTCTTCCAGTCCAGTGTTTCTCAGGATGTACTCTGCATATAAGTTAAATAAACAGGGTGACAATATACAGCCTTGACGTACTCCTTTTCCTATCTGGAACCAGTCTGTTGTTCCATGTCCAGTTCTAACTGTTGCTTCCTGACCTGCATACAAATTTCTCAAGAGGCAGATCAGGTGATCTGGTATTCCTGTCTCTTTCAGAATTTTCCAGAGTTTATTGTGATCCACACAGTCAAAGGCTTTGGCATAGTCAATAAAGCAGAAATAGATGTTTTTCTGGAACTCTCTTCTTTTTTCCATGATCCAGTGGATGTTGGCAATTTGATCTCTGGTTTCTCTGCCTTTTCTAAAACCAGCTTGAACATCTGGAAGTTCATGGTTCACATATTGCTGAAGCCTGGCTTGGAGAATTTTGAGCATGACTTTACTAGCGTGTGAGATGAGTGCAATTATGTGGTAGTTTGAGCATTCTTTGGCATTGCCTTTCTTTGGGATTGGAATGAAAACTGACCTTTTCCAGTCCTGTGGCCACTGCTGAATTTTCCAAATTTGCTGGCATATTGAGTGCAGCACTTTCACACCATCATCTTTCAGGATTTGGAATAGCTCCACTGGAATTCCATCACCTCCACTAGCTTTGTTTGTAGTGATGATTTCTAAGGCCCACTTGACTTCACATTCCAGGATGTCTGGTTCTAGGTCAGTGATGACACCATTGTGATTATCTGGGTTGTGAAGATCTTTCTTGTACAGTTCTTCTGTGTATTCTTGCCACCTCTTCTTAATATCTTCTGCTTCTGTTAGGTCCATACCATTTCTGTCCTTTATTGAGCCCATCTTTCCATGAAATGTTCCTTTGGTATCTCTGATTTTCTTGAAGAGATCCCTAGTCTTTCCCATTCTGTTGTTTTCCTCCATTTCTTTGCATTGATCGCTGAAGAAGGTTTTCTTATCTCTTCTTGCTATTCTTTGGAACTCTGCATTCAGATGTTTATATCTTTCCTTTTCTCCTTTGCTTTTTGCTTCTCTTCTTTTCACAGCTATTTGTAAGGCATCCCCACATAGCCATTTTGCTTTTTTGCATTTCTTTTTCATGGGTGCCGGGACCAGCCGGCAAAGTCGAACGGTCCTGAAGAAGGGCAACGAGGCTAAGGAAATTAAAGAAGATAGAAAAGATGGGGTCGAGAGGGCCAGAGGCAGTCAACCACGAGACAGGTTTTCATGCAACTGACAAAGTCTTTATTGAGCACGGTATCTTTATACTTCAGAAGAGGGAAAGAGGGACACAGAAAATTCTTTGTGGATTATGTCACCATCTTGCGATATTTTTCAAGGACTTATAGCCTATTTTCCCAAGACTAGTTAAAAGCAAACATGGGAGTAGTAGGAGGTGCCCAACATCTTGGGCACTGCAAAGGGTTTCGTTAATCACTAAAACAGCACCTGCCAGGCCCAAGGACTCACATCTGGGAAGGAGATATCTTCCAGTTCTCAGGAGCAATCAGGGGTGGCGGGACAGAGAGCTATGCCTGTGTTCCCACAGACCCTTAAGATAAGGCAGCTCCCAGAGCCATGCCTCCGGGCGGAGGCTCCCTGTGTCAGGGTCGGCCCCCCGCAATGGGGATTGTCTTGATCCCTGTCTCCTATTCAATGTCACAAACCTCATTCCATAGTTCATCAGGCACTCTGTCTATCAGATCTAGGCCCTTAAATCTATTTCTCAGTTCCACTGTATAATCATAAGGGATTTGATTTAGGTCATACCTGAATGGTCTAGTGGTTTTCCTACTTTCTTCAATTTCAGTCTGAATTTGGCAATAAGGAGTTCATGGTCTGACCCACGATCAGCTCCTGGTCTTATTTTTGCTGACTGTATAGAGCTTCTCCATCTTTGGCTGCAAAGAATATAATCAATCTGATTTCTGGAGACTGGTTAAATATTTTCTAATATTAAAAAATATTTTTAATATTATTTTTGAAATATCTGGCTTATTTTTGGCTGTGCTGGATCTTTATTGGTGCACACAGGCTTTGGGGGTTTCTCTCTAGTTGTGGTGCATGAGCTTCTCTTTGCGGTGGCTTCTTTTATTTTGGAGCAGGGACTCTAGCATGTTCAGGCTTCAGTAGTTGTGGTATCTGAGCTCAGTAGTTGCATTTCCCAGGCGCTAGAGCACAGGCTCAATAGTTGTGGTGCCTGGGCTTAGTCGTTCCTTGGCATGTGAAATATTCGTGGATCAGGGATCAAAGCCATTCTCCTGCACTGGCAAGCAGATTCTTTCCCACTGAGCCACCAGGGAAGCCCAGTTAAATATTTTTTAATGCATCTATATAGTAGAGTATTGTATAGCAAAAAAAAAAAAAAAATCCTACAAATACAGAATGAATTCCCAAGATATATGAAGTGATAAAAACAAGGTTCAGAATGATGTATAGAGTATGCTACCATTTAAGTCTATCACATACATGACACCACCCTTATGGCAGAAAGTGAGAGGAACTAAAAAGCCTCTTGATGAAAGTGAAAGTGGAGAGTGAAAAAGTTGGCTTAAAGCCCAACATTCAGAAAACGAAGATCATGGCATCCGGTCCCATCACTTCATGGGAAATAGATGGGGGAAACAGTGGAAACAGTGTCAGACTTTATTTTGAGTGCAGAGATGCAGGGAAACAAGGCCAGGAATAGAAAGTTGGAGGAATGATTAGGCAGAGGCTGTCAACTAGCATGTGGGGCTCTGCGGCAGTTGTTTTCCATCATAATGACAATATCCTATAAACCCCAGAGTCTCTTTCCACTTTAAAAGTAGCCACCCTACACTCACTCGTGGCTCATCTGACTTGCACAGGGATGTCTGGGGAATGCAAACAGAAGACAAGGACCTGGATCATCTTCAAAATACCAACATAGACCCCAGTGCACCAACCCTAAACAACTAGGAAGGCTGTTAGGCTTTAGGCTTTAGGGATGGCAACTTACGGACAGACTTGTGAATTGGACATGGCCTGTTACCCAGAAAGGTTTGGTTGGGGCCTATGACAACAGCAAAATGATGAGTGCCCTTGGGCTTCCGGTCCCAGTGGAAGGGGGCAGAGCAATGAGTCAGTGTGATGGAGCAGCAGCCATGTGTGTCTACAGCGTGTCACAACAGGGGCACGACATTACAAAAGGCCTACTTGAGTCATGGAGAGATGCACAATCCTCAATTCAGGGTCCAGAAGAGCTGTGTGTGACATGCGGGACCCCCAAGGACTTCGGTATTGACCAAGGAACCCACATTACTGGCCTTGAAGTTCAGGAAAGGGCTGCTGGAAATGACCTGCACTGGTGTTTCCACCATTCTTACTGCCCTAATGCTGCTAGGTCACCCCAGAGGATGAGTGGGGTCACATCAGCAACAAGTGAGACGGGAACCCCATTCTCGACATGTGGACACATGTCCAGGAGCAATGGTCCCAGTGCCCACGCCATGTGAACCCAAAGGCTACTTGAAGGTCAAGGCACACTGCCATTAGGACTACCCATTAGGACAAAGCTTGCTTTTGTCCACGCCACAGGATCTAACCCCAGGAGAACACATTATAAGCCAGCCCTGGGACTGGCATATGAGTCCCAGGTGGTTTGGGTTTGCCACTTCATGGGGAATAGGGCAGAAAGGGATTTATAGATCTCGTCAGTCTGTTAAATGCTCCACCAAAGACCAATAAAGTAATTAATCCAGGCCCCAGCTGGAGGAAGCCACCATCATGTTAACCCTGAGGGTCTCTTTAGGACTCAGTATGGGCTCTGGGGACTGCAGGTGAATAGGTGGGATGGTACTGCCCCCCAGGACAGAAACCTCAGGCAGGGGTGGCACTATCTCAGGATAGTGCTTGAAGTCGCTCAGTCGTGTCCAACTCTTAGCGACCCCGTGGACTGCAGCCTAGCAGGCTCCTCCGTTCAATGGGATTTTCCAGGCAAGAGTACTGGAGTGGGGTGCCATTGCCTTCTCCATGTATGTTGGTTAATGGTCACAATTTTCCCTGTCTTGTGCCTGGTAAGCATACTTAGTCTGAGTGGAGGCAATCTGTTTGCAGACTGGGCACAGTGGTGGTCTCACTGGGAAATGAGCATGCTTGCTGGGTCTATAGCAGGATGTCATTGTTGTCCTCCTCTGGACTTTCATGAAAACTTGAGCCTGTAACCAGCTGGCTCGAACATTTGGCCACCTCTTAGGCTCTTGATACTCTTTAGCTGCTGTTGTCTGTATTGCATTTGTGGTATCTGGTTGCAGTGCCCCTGTATATACCTGAGCCCAGGGATATCACAGAAGAGGGGTGGACCAAGATTGTAAGGGTCGTGCAAGGTGTGCAGGGGTGGAGGGTACTGTCAAGCCTTTCAGGATGGCTGTTCTCTTGCTCTCTGTTCGTCCCCTGCTTGACCAGGCCCTGCTTCAATCACATGACTATCCAATCCTCCTACTTACAGGGCTTCATCAGTAACTGCCTGCATGCGTGTCCCCACCCCATCTCCTGATTTCCTTGGTAACTGATGAGCCCACCTAAAATCAATTTCTGCCCTGTCCCTCCCACCCATACATGATAGCCTCCTTCTCCCCCAAGGAGCAAAGACTGCTGCCATGTCCTGCCTGCCATGGTGAGATGTCAGTCCAGGACATTTTGCTTCAGACATGTAAGATCTCCTGTCCACCAAACTATTGATGTCCCCATCACTGTATCCAGCCTCTTTCTTTGGTCTGGAGGCTGGGCAACCACAAGCTTTCAGGCTGGTGTGGTGTGGCCCAATAACTACCTAATCAAAATAAATAAAATGTAAAGTAAGAACATGAAGAATTTTTACACAATTAAAAAATGATGGAAAGACACATACTTATAAAACCTGATGACCTAGGTAGACTCTAGCCTAAATAGTGAATGAATGGAATAGTTCACAGAAACATAGACTTGCTTCTGGTGCCCATGTTGACAATGACCTTTTCAAAACAAGCCCCAGATTTTGTTTTAATTAGTGGATTGAAGTTATTATGATTGTAACACTTACAGCTTTTTTCACTTTTCTAATCCAGTGGAAACTATATTCACTTCCTAAGGCTGCCACAGTGAAGTAGCACAAACAGAATTATGTTGTCTTGCAATTCTGGAGGTTAGAAGTCCAAAACCAGAGACAGAGAGCCTTGTGCCCCTGAAAACTGTAGTGGACCTACCTTGCTTCCCCCTAGCTTCTAGTCGTTTAGGATTAGTAGGCTTGCAACTGTTTTTTCTTCTCTTTACAACTTTCAGTTTCAGTTTCTTTTACTAAGTAAAACTTATAAATTGGCTCCACCCTAGGGCAGTCCTAATCTGCTGCTTGACTGACTCTGCAGGAGTCCCATCCTACAGCCATCATGACCCTGAAGCAGGCTCCAGGCTCCAGACTTGGACAGATCTGCGTGCTGATCCTCATCTTCACAGTGCTGCTGCAGGCTTTTGGTATGGCTGTGTTTTACATGTATTTCAACAAGGAGCTGAAGCAGGTCAGTACAATGCAAATGCTCCCTGATAAGCGCTCTCAGCTCCGTCTGGCTGACTGCCTCTGTGAAGACTTTGCAGAGGCAGAGAAGCCTCTCTTTCTCTGCCCTGCCCGGGGACCCTAACTGCTAATGCCTGTCATTACTGAGAACTTTGCAAAAGTGAATTGAAGGGATTATGTGCACAAAGTACAGCTGCAGAACTGGCTCCACCAGATTCTGGCAGATGCAGGAAACGAAACTGCTGAGGTTTTGTCGTTAACAGTCTGTTGTAATATTAACTGGTGCCATTCCTGAGTGCTTTCTGCTTAACGTTTTAGAGTTCTTGACTCAAATTCTTGGGCAAGAGAGGAGCTGCCTCAGAGGAGGACTGCGTCTGCTTTTGCTTTCTGTGACACCTCTAGGAGCTAGCACAGAGCTCCCACAATTGTTGAGTGAGTAACCAACCTTCACAAATGTGGTTCTACTGGGACATAGGGTATAGTCAAGGCTTAACCCAAAGACAGGCTCTAAGTCACCTGTAATAATGCTGTGGCATGTTCCAAATGTTGCTAGTTCCAGTGGATTTTGAAAGCAAAATTACTGAAAATAAGCCAACTTCAGCTTTTGGCTTTCTATATAGTCCCTGGTACCTCAGCTGGTAAAGAATCCACCTGCAGTGCAGGAGACCCCAGTTCAACTCCTGGGTCAGAAAGATCCCCTGGAGAAGGGACAGGCTATCATCTCACAGGGTTTCTCTGGTGGTTCAGATGGTAAACCATCTGCCTGCAATGCGGGAGACTGTGTTCAATCCCTGGGTTGGGAAGATCCCCTGGAGGAGGACATGACAACCTACTCCAGTATTCTTACCTGGAGAATCTCCATGGGCAGAGAAGCCTGGCAAGTTACAGTCTATGGGGTCACAGAGAGTCAAACATGACTGAGTGACTAAACACAGCACACACATACAAATATATGTTTAATGTATTTTTTATTGGCATGTAGTTGATTTACAATGTCAGTTTCTGCTGTATAGCAAAGTGAGTCAGTTATACATACCCACTCTTTTTTCAGATTCTTTTCCCATATAAGTGATTACAGAATATTGAATAAAGTTTCTTGTTCATGCAATTAACTGTATATGTGGTCAACTTTTTTTTTTAATTCTAAAAAACAGAAGCTTCAAAGCTTAACATCTTCCCACCTGCACACATTCTTTCTGATTACATGTTTATATACTTGCAATGGCAGTTCAGCTGGTAAAGAATCCACCTGCAGTGCAGGAGACCCCAGTTTGACTCCTGGGTCAGAAAGATCCCCTGGAGAAGGGAGAGGCTACCCACTCCAGTATTCTTGGGCTTCCCTGGTGGCTCAGACAGTAAAGAATCTGCCTGCAATGTGGGAGACCTGGGTTCCGTCCCTGGGTTGGGAAGATCTCCTGGAGGAGGGCATGGCAACCCACTCCAGTACTCTTGCCTGGAGAATCCCCACAGACAGAGGAGCCTGGTGGGCTATGGTCCATGGGGTCACAAACAGTCATGCACGACTGAGCAACTAAGCACAGAAATGTTTATATGTTTGTACACTTCTGTACAGATGCACAGAAGGATTTATTAAGAGTATCAAAAACAGGAGAATTGAGATATTGAGCAAATACTATGTTCCAGAAACTTTCAAAATATTGTTTTATTTCATCCTTATAACAATTCTATAAAGTAAATATAATTATCCCATTTTATAGATGAGCAAACTAAGGCTCAGGAAAGTTAGATAAAAGGTAAAACCCAATTTTGAACCAAGGCATTAAATAGGTGCTCAATAAGTTGTAATTAGCATGGAGCAGTCTCTTGAAGTTGTCACCCTCTTCATCAGAAATTTTTGCAAGGGAAAATGAATTTGAATCTCTTTGAATGACTGTGTAGAGTTTGGCAAAGCATATTCAACACAAGTATTCATTTCCTAAATCAGATCACAGGTTCTGCTCTGGCAAGGGAAAATTTGCAGAAGATACAGTGGGTGAGGATTATAGGGAGTGTGGGTTGAGCAGGGCTGAGGGATGGTGGATTGAACCCTCACAATGAAGCCTCGAGACCAGTAAGCACAAACAATAAATATGGGCTTAGCCTTTGAAATCTATGTCTCTGAGAAAGTTTGGCAAGGGGATTATCTATTGCTGTGTCATCATAGATGGCGAAGAAAAAGGAGGAGGAGCCCCTTATCCACTGGGCTCCATAAATGATCCTTTATGCTATTTGGGATTTGCAGAAACTGATTGTCAGAGACTAATGGCTGGGCAGCAGAGAGGGTCAGGACTGCCACCTTGAGGTCTCTGAGCCAGCCAGCCAGCAAAGGAGTCCACACAGCTGACCTCAAGCCCCGCCAAGGACTGATTGTACCTGGCCTGGACAACCACAGTGTTTGTGAAGGCAGCACCAGCAGTTGAGTGGAATCCACTTCTCAGAACCAAGGGCTCCTGGAACAGGAGCGCAGGCACCCAGTGCCACAGCTGTCTCTCCTCCTAGAAGTGTCCAAATTTAAAAAAGCACACTTTTCCCCTTGCCCCCAATATCCAGATGTGGTTAGCAAGAGAACAGTCCCAACCACCGAAGTGCTGAAGAAAATTTTTTGTCAAAGTGTGAATGGGTGTGGAAAGGAAGTGGGGAGAGAGATCAAGCATCATTAATCATTCCTGGAATAGCCACAGCACCCACTTGCCCGTGTGTCATTCACCTGTATTGGCCCAGGTGTGTGAAGGAAACTACCAAATAGGAAACTTGGGGAAGGGGTGCAGGGTGGCTGTGGCTTTCTGTTGTTCAGAAATTAATACATAAGCATAAAAATATCTAGAAGAAAAATAAGTTCTTATCTCTAGATGATAGGATTATGGGTGCCTCTTTTTCCTTTTTATTTTTCTATATTTTATCAATTTTCTACAATGAATGTTGTAAAACTATCTATGCCATCCATATGACTGTCATACAGATCTAAAGAAAATGACATTTTTATATAGTCTTTAAAGTAAAACAAAAAAAATAAGTAAAGTGAATCACTCAGTTGTGTTCGACTCTTTTTGACCCCATGGACTGTATAGTCCATGGAATTCTCCAGGCCAGAATACTGGAGTGGGTAGCCTTTCCCTTCTGCAAGGGATCTTCCCAACCCAGGGATCAAACTCAGGTCTCCCGAGTTGCAGGCGAATTCTCTACCATCTGAGCCACAATGGAAGCCCAAACCGTATGCAAAATTGTCCATATCCAGTCTGATCTTAACCCTATAAAAAAGAGATCCTCCAAAGGTAAACTAGGAAGTAGAATGAGGGTGAATCAAGGAGGATATTACTTGTTTTACTTTTAGAAAAGTATTCTATAATTTTCTGTTTTCCAGGGTGTCTGTGTATCCTCAACATCTTCAGGCTTCATTAAATCTGGGTTAATAGTGGAGTCACACTAGATTGTCAGATTCCCTCACATGTCTCCTTAGGACCTTAGTTTTCAAGGCAATCCTTCCTCACCTCCTGAAAATGTTTCTGGAAAATTTCCAGAGGATATCCAGAAGCCAGCAGTTGGTCCTGATCTGGGCTGGCCTCTGGTCTCTTCCACCCTCTCAAATTCCAATTGACTTCACAGGGGCTGTCAGCTACCCTGACTACCTGATCCCAGCACCTCTCAACTTTGCCCTGTCCCAACCCTGACCCTACCTCCTGGCACTTTCCAACTTCTATGATGTAAGAAGGCGAGTTGCTCTTTCCTTTCTGTGTCAGGCACATTGTTTTGTCCCAACAGGTTACAAAAGTTAATTAAGCCTTTTTTTTTTTTTTAATCTTTTGGCTGCACCCCACAGCATGTGGGATCTCAGTTCCCCAACCAGGGATCAAACCTGTACCCCTGCCTTGGCAGCTGAGAGTCTTAACCACTGGACCACCAGGGAAATCCAGTTAAGCTTATTTATTCAGCTTCATCAAATCAGTACCTGACCAAGAAATACCTAGTCTTGTTGGACTGGACAATGTCTAATAAAACTATTCTTCTGGAACTTTCCTAAAGCCTTGCTGCTAAATCCAGCTCTTTTCTCTGATCTTCCCTGCAGTTTGCTAAACATGCTCTTATATTTCTAAATTGAGTTCTTTCCTTGGAACAGCTTTTTAAGCTCCCACATAAATTACAGATTACAGTTGAAGAACATGGAGGTGGGTAGGGACAAAAGAAGAGTGCCTAATTTCATCTCCAGTCACAATTTAGGTGGCCCCCACCTGTCACCCCCACTACATCTCCTAGGCAAATGTTTTATTCCTAAAATCTTAAAAAAGGTAGAAAGAAAATAAACATTTACTTAAAAGTAAATGAATGTTCTATGTCAGTGCGGAAGGAATTAAGTCAGATTTGTCACCTCTATGCTTGAGAGA
Organism: Tragelaphus eurycerus; assembly: GCA_935064755.1. NCBI lineage: Eukaryota > Metazoa > Chordata > Mammalia > Artiodactyla > Bovidae > Tragelaphus > Tragelaphus eurycerus. Next base: position 933,902 of record CAKXYN010000107.1, read on the forward strand.
CCTGATCAAATGTGCAAGGAGTATGTGGCTGACGGTACAGACCCACGTGACTCTCGCCGAAAGTTCTCATCAGTATTTAAGTCATTTTGATTTGGAATGAGGTTGTCTTTCTATAGAAGGAAGCAGATCATTCTTAGGTTTGATCTTTCCTTCAACTTTGAAGTCCCCTTCATTCAGATAACAGATAAAATGACTATTTTCCCACTTATTTCTCCAGAAAAAGGCATTTCAGTGGATTTGCATATGGAAATAATATCTGAATCCCAGTTGTTAAAAATGAAAACAGGAAAAAAACCCATCTGAACTTGCATGAACATCCTTTTTCTTCATGAGGTTAATCAGTTATCATCCTGGAGTGTTCCAGATGGATTGGAGTGTATGTGTGTAAGTTGTGCACACATGCGTGTATGTGTGTGTGTGTGTGTAACATCAAGTGCAAACTTTGCAGAAAATGATCTAGTCATTGTAAATGTTTACCCTCAACCAGAATGAGGGAGCCTTCAAATGGTATTTCAGGTCTCTGAGGGTAAATCCCTAACTGGTGTAAACTTTTAATGAGGCAAGATTCAAATATCTAATGGCAATGTAGTCCTGATTCTTCTATCCAGAGGAGCAGACATCACAACAATAGCTAGAATCTGCTAAGACAGTTGGACTATAAAGAAGGCCGAGCACCAACGAATTGATGCTTTCGAACTGTGGTGCTGGAGAAGGCTGTTGAGAGTCCCTTGGGTAGCAAAGACATCCAACCAGTCCATCCTAAAGGATATCAACCCTGAATATTCACTGGAAGGGCTGATGCTGAAGCTCCAATACTTTGACCACCTGATGTGAAGAGCTGACTCACTGGAAAAGATCCTGATACTGGGAAGGATTGAGGGCAAGAGAAGAAGGGGGCAACAGAGAATAAGATGTTTGGATGGCATCATGGACTCAATGGATGTGAGTCTGACCAAACTCAGGGAGAGAGTAAAAGACAGGGAAGCCTGGAGTGCTGCAGTTCATGGGGTTGCTGGAGAGTGACACAACTTGGTGACTGAACAACAACAAAAACAATCGAGACAGTCAGAGCTAAGATCAAGAAATAGAACATTCAGTTCAGTTCAGTCGCTCAATCATGTCCGACTCTTTGCGACCCCATGAATCACAGCACATCAGGCCTCCCTGTCCATCACCAACTCCCAGAGTTCACTCAGACTCACATCCATCAAGTCGGTGATGCCATCCAGCCATCTCACCCTCTGTCATCCCCTTCTCCTCTTGCCCCCAATTCCTCCCAGCATCAGAGTCTTCTCCAATGAGTCAACTCTTTGCATGAGGTGGCCAAAATACTGGAGTTTCAGCTTTAGCATCATTCCTTCCAAAGAAATTCCAGGGCTGATCTCCTTCAGAATGGACTGGTTGGATCTCCTTGCAGTCCAAGGGACTCTCAAGAGTCTTCTCCAACACCACAGTTCAAAAGCATCAATTCTTCGGCGCTCAGCTTTCTTCACAATCCAACTTTCACATCCATACATGACCACAGGATAAACCATAGCCTTGACTAGATGGACCTTTGTTGGCAAAGTAATGTCTCTGCTTTTGAGTATGCTATCTAGGTTGGTCATAACTTTTCTTTCAAGGAGTAAGTGTCTTTTAATTTCATGGCTGCAGTCACCATCTGCAGTGATTTTGGAGCTCCAAAAACTAAAGTCTGACACTGTTTCCACTGTTTCCCCATCTATTTCCCATGAAGTGATGGGACCAGATGCCATGATCTTCATTTTCTGAATGTTGAGCTTCAAGCCAACTTTTTCACTCTCCTCTTTCACTTTCATCAAGAGGCTTTTTAGTTCCTCTTCACTTTCTGCCATAAGGGTGGTATCATCTGCATTACCTTTGCCCTAAAGAGTTTGATTAATATGGTGGGAGGATCCTGGAATATAAACAGACTCCACTGCCTACTTTGTACCTGTATGGGTTTCCAACTGTTGAGTGGGAGTCATACCATGTCAGAGCTGGACGGGACCTCAGAGCTTACCACAGGGAACCAGCTTGAAATGCAAATGAAGAAGAAATTTTGAAGTGAAAGGCAATTTGTTGAGCGACACATAGCTATCTAAAGGCAGGGGCCGCAAAGGCATTGTGACCCCAGATGTCTTGCCCACACCTGTTTCCTCTCTCCCACATCCAACTGCTTACCTTTATTCAAAGGATGGAAGACCGCATGCTTACTTTTACTTCAGACAATGAGCTTATGCAAGGTACTAAGACTCCTCTGAACATGTCATCAGTTTCTGTTATTTTAACTTGTAAATGAGCAAAAAGAAAAGCACTTGTGTGTAATATTGTGTTATATCCATCTCAACCCAGATGCAGAAGAAATACTTCAAAAATGGCTTGGCTTGCTTCTTGGAGGAAGACTACCGTTCCTGGGACTCCAGAGATGATGAGAGTACGATCAATCCCTGCTGGGAACTAAAGTCCCAGTTCCATCTGTTTGTTAAAAAGGTAGGTGAACCACGGTGTCACTTTACCAGTGGACATAGGAGGTTCAGAGGAGAAAGACTATTTTAGATCATGAAGTCTAGAGTCCTCATTTTGTAAAGGAGAAAGTTGGAACCCAGAGTGTTTAAGTGATTATCCTCAAATTCACAAAACTAGGAAAAGGTGGGATCCACCCCACAGTGGGTCCTGATTGAAGCCTGCTCTAGAGTTTATTCCTCTCTTTTAGAGAGCTTCCTCATCTAATCTAAATATTTTATCTTACCTTGTGGAAATGAGGCATGGACAGAACACGTCCAAGGTCACACGCTAATAATGGGTGTGCGTGGGGTTTCTTTGTTATTCAGAAGAAAAAAGAAACCAAATAATGATATTTTATATTTTTCCCACATTGTTGTTCTCTGGAATTAAGTCTTTTATTTTTGTGCACATATAGAGCTGAAGAAAGAGGAAAGGAAAAGGGAAAAAAGATATACTTTGAGAAACTGAAGGTGATGGCATCTCAATTCACAGTAAATTACACATTACAAAATATTATTTTCTGCTTGTGAAAACTGCTTACATAGGCTCTCTAGCAGAAACATTATGGTAGCTAACAGTTTATTTCACTAGATGTGATTATATAATTATACTCCAAGTGACATGACAGGTCAAACAGAGTTTCTTTTCTCAGGCTGCTTTCTTATTTGTAAGATGGCGTTAGTAACGTTTACCTTCTGTATATCTGGAAAGGTTAGCCGAGAATATAAATGTGAAAATACCCTGTAAACTATGATACACAATCATTCTTTAAACAATTAGTCAGGACACTCCCAGAGTAGGAGGAGGATGTGTTCTAAAGAAATGATTATTAGTCTATTGTCTGGTGCCCAATGTGCCTTTCTATAGACACAGTGGTACGTTGGGGGGTAGGCTCCAATTTATAGCCCTAAGCAGCGCTCACAGTAAAGCCCAGACATCCCCTGTGATGCTATTTCTATGACAAACAAAATCAGGCCTCCTCCTGGTTGTCCTAGAAACCCATCTGCTCCATGGCTGCCCTGGAAATGCAGGTGGGGTGCTTGCTGCACACAGACAGTCCTGAAGCGGCTGGAATTCCATTGCCCCAAGTGAAAAGAACCAGGAAAGACCCAGGTTTGGGAAAGGGTCCTGAGGAAGCTGAGGAGTGGGACCCCATGGCCCCTAGGATCAGAGAGTGTGGCAAACCCACTGGTGGCAGAGGAGCAAAACTCAGAAGTAGAGTAGAAATCTGGAAACAGAGGAGGGGCTAGATGCTGGGGCAGGAAGTGGGGAGATGAGAGAAGCAGTGTGGCTGGGTTTTCTTGCTCTTCCCCTCTCCCCCATTCTCACATCCTGCCACGAACTAGAGAAGGGAGGGCACCTAGGGCAGATGAAAGTATAGCATAGGAGGGGGAAAGACTTCCCCATATTTCCAGGTACCATATAAACAAACAGATCATTTTCCATAAATGTCCTTTATGGACATTCCACATGTTATTAATATCTCCCCTAATCCTCAAACAGCTGTGAGGAAGGAATCATTATTATCTTTTTTTTTCTAAAAAAAAAAAAAAAGATAAAATAATCCATATCAGTTAAGTAACTTGAGAAAAGTTTCCCGGGGCTGATAATGAACAAATTTTAATCCAGTCCATCTGCTTCTATTCTAACCATTCTGGTTTTTGTTGTGTGCTTTTGCTTTTGGCTGTGCCACATGGCATCTTATTTCTTGGGCATCTTTTTTTCCCTGTCCAGGGATTGAACCAGTGCCCCATGCTGTCAGAGGGCAGAGTCTTAACCACTGGACAACCAGAGAAGTCTCATTATAATTGTTCTTTTTTTCTGCCTACCACACTGTAAGAATTAGCCTTTTCCTTTTCCTGCTCCTTCTTTTTCCTTTCTGGCTCAGAAGGCCAGTGACAGAGCTAATGTGCTGAGGCCCTTGCTTCCCTTCCCACACACCAGTGTCCTTTGCCCCAGAGGAGCTCCAACCTGTTATCTGTGGTCAGGGCTTTTGTTTTTTGGTTTTTTTTTTAAATATAAATTTATTTTAATTGAAGGTTAATTACCTTACAGTATTGTATTGGTTTTGCCATACATCAGCATGGTCAGGGCTTTTGACAAAGGCAAACACAGATACGGGGCTGGAGTACAGAGGAACTTTCTGACAGTTATGTGATTAACAAGGGTGAAGGGAAAGGTGGGCAGGGACGGGCGGCAGGACTGAATAGAGAGGAGTTTAAAGCCATGGGTGAGTCGTGTCAGGGTGGGCTCATTAAACAGAACGGCTCAAATTCATTCTTTGTTCCTGGTTTTCCCCACTGGTTAGCAAGTGGGGAAAGAAAATGATATGAGGTATTTGGTAAGAGATGAAATTTTGATAAGATCTCTTTATGGTGAGAATGTCTCAGCCACATTCTCAGAAATGAGAGTGTGACACGGTGCTAGCAGGTCACCACTGGATGGGCTGTGCATGTCTGTGGGTGTCATGAGAGAAAGGGAGTGTGCCTTACACCTTCAGTCCTGGGTCTGTCCAATAATTTAAAGCCCCTGGAATCTAATACACGCATACATTCAGAGACACACAATGCACTTGTACACATGCTTGCATGCAGACACACCTCCCAGAAAGTGAGGTGACATGGCCATCATGTCTACCAGCCACAAGGAAGTCTGGGCACATTAGGCTGACCTAACTTGAAGAAAAATGACTCTTCCTTTCTGTGGTGCTCCAGGTACGGCATTTCAAAGACTTCATCCAGAAACAGAAGTCTCTCAGACAGAGGACCATCCTTTCATCAATAGTAGGGGCAGCTGACTCTGTATTTACCCCAGCTCCCATCTTACCCGACATGCTCTTTGCTTGAACAACTTAAAGCTGCCTAAGTTGATATCTTCAATGCAGAAATTTCCTGTTAGACATTAGCAAGAAGAGCCATAGACATTCAATAATCAATTTAAATGCTTAGGGAAATTAACAAGCTTTATTCAATACTATTTTCAGATGACTTTGAGAACCTTTGAGGAAATGATTCCTACAAATCCAGGTATTATTTTTTGTTGTTTTAATTTTCTAGTGTCAACCTCCTGATAAGGTGACTACTTCTCCATCCTCTTGCTCTCTACTCCCATCTAAACATCCCACCTCTGACTGATGCTCAGTAACTCAAGATGCTTGATTCTGTTTGGCATTGGCATTTGAACCAAATCTGAGGCCCACCTTAGGTATGAACTTTATTTCATGGGAATTTTATTCTTCCAATGTGGATTTACCTTTCATCTCAACTTCTTCCATTCTTTGTTTTTATCTTCTAATGTGGGTGGCTTTCTGGAGCATAGCTGGAAAAAAATATTGGGTCCAAAGTTGCCCATCTTCTCTGCTTCTGACCATGCCTAGGCTCTAAGCCTTTCTTTATGCAAAAATTTTGCTCCATCATCTCTCTCCCAACAATCCTTCTCCCCACCCAAAATCCTCATTCTGTAGTCCCCACACCTTTGCCATCTCCACTGATGGTTGGCCAACTGCTCTTAACCCACATCCCCTTTCGGTGGGTCTTTCAGAGAAGACCAAACCGGCTTCTCTGGTCCTCTGTATAGCTTCTCCCATTCTTGGATTTTCACATCTCCTTCTTATCTTCCATCTTCATCACCTCTTCAGAGAGAACTTCTCTGATTTCTAAGCTTTCTAAGAAAGTTTCTCCACATCCTGTTTTTCTGTCATACTTATTTTGTTAGTTTCCTTTGATAAGTACATGTGTATAAATCAAAGAAAAAAAAATATATATATATATATTCTCTGTGTTCTGATTCCCAACTACATAAAGGATCTACAAAGATCAAAAACATGCCTATTTGTCTCACCTCGCAATACCTGGATTTACCTCTATATCTCAAGCCTAGTAGATTCTCTTTTATCCCCCGGTCCTTACCTGCACCAGCTTTGGCGTCCATGTGCGTGTGTGTGTGTGTGTGTGCGCGCCTGCATGTTTTGACTGAGGTGAAATTCACATATGATTAACCATCTTGAAGCATATGATTTGGTGACAATTAATGCATTCACAGTGCTGTCCCACCACCATCTCTGTCTACATATAAATTCTTAATACACATTTTGTTAATCAAGACATAAGTTAATGTGACTGATGAAATAAATTTGCTGCTTCTGCACATTTAGCTCACCACAACTGCATTTTCCCCTACTAACGGTCATACAGGCCTCCATACATGTACCACAGACTTAAAGTCCTGGAGTACCCCATCCTGGCAGAGAAGAAACAGTATTTTTAAAATAGATATTTGGTTAATGATGTATTCCTACTTTTCAGCTATCCTTTCCCATTACAATCAGCTTCCTCATCCCTTAATAACCCCCACCATCCTTTATTAAATATGAAGGTAAGACCTGGTCCCAGGATCTAAGCATTCTTTCTGATCATTTCCCCAAAGCCAAAGGCAGTAGCGGGAACGATGAACATGCCATCTCTTCTTTCTTTAAAATATTTGTTTATTTGGCTTCCTCGTATCTTAGTTGTGGCACACGGGATCTTCATTGCATCACGTGGAATCTTTCCCTGCAGCACATGGACTCTATAGTTGTGGTGTCAGACTCAGTAGTTGTGACACATAGGCCTAGTTGCTCCATGGTATGTAAATCCTAGTTCCCCAACCAGGGATCGAACTGCATCCTCTGCATTGCAAAGCAGATTCTCAACCACTGGACCTCCAGGGAAATCCCTCCAACTCTTCTAATGAGGAACACCAGATCCATGGTTTACAGAAGATGCATGTACTATTTTCAGTTCTGGGAAAAAAATATTCTTTTTTATACTCATCCCAGTGGGGTGCAGAAATCACATACTTCTCAGTATACCAAAATATATCCATGGCACCCAAATATACATATTCATAGGCTTCTTGTCTGGGAGTTGTTTGCTATAGTCTGTAGGAAATTTCCTTTCTTCAAATTTTGCTCTTATATCTAGGCTTTCCTATATCCTTGCATTGACCTCAAATGCAAGATATTCGTAACTGGATTCCATTACCGAATGTCTTAAAGCAAAGTGTTAAAGTCTCAGAGCAGTCAAGACATTATGAATTATCACTGGAGGTTCAAAGTAAATGAACACATCAACTTTGAAAGCTAAACATTCTTAGAGTAACATAATTGACCGTACATCGCCAAGCTGTGTTGGGTCTTCAATATAGTACAAAAACCCACTATCCTGAATAAGTAACAATACCAGATAGATAAAGTCTTCTTCCTATTTCTTTCTCCCCTATAGAATTTTGTCACCTCGTTTCAATTTCCTCTACTACTAGTCTAGACGGAAGCTTCCTATTCTTGGACCTTGATAAATTACAATTGTCTGCTAACTCACCAATCTCTAGCCCTCCCCGTTTCTAGCAACAGACCTTACTATGAGTTAGTTTAGCCTAAAGCACAACACATATCTTTTGCTTCCCTGATTAAAACTGTTTAAAGTCTTCTCATGTCTGTAAAATCCAAATCTCTTAGCCTAACATTCAAATCCTCTATAGTTTAACTCCTCATTCAAGCCTGAAACTGAACTCCTCTGATGCCTGTGTCCCAGGAATGCAGGGTGTGTGTTGTCTTGGGGACACTGTTCTAGATCTCTGTGAACGCCCTTCTCCCATTGTTGTGGACTTTAAGCCTCTTCACCCTCCTCATTTCAGATAATTGTCCTGCACCTCAAATGCTTTCTTGTTTTCATTTGTTTATAGCTATTTCTCTGTGTTCCTAGAAGAGTGCCTGGCATAGATATAATGGGCACTTTGGTTTGCTGGAGTAAGTGAATGAAGGGACCTTAGTCCAAAACTTCCCCTGACTCAGCTTTCCAACAAATAGGAATCTTTCATCACCCTTCCTTTCTATTTCACATGGGTCAATTTTCACTTTCTAATTTGTATCTTCCCTAAACACTGTAAGTCCCTTAAAGGCTCAGATTATAAGATCAGTGATTAATCTTTGAATCCCCCATGGAAGCACTGCCTTGTCCATGGACATATTTATTTGGTGAAACCATACAATTGATCTTAACAACCAATGTAAGCCTCCTGAGAAGTTTTAGCTGATTTTTAAAAGAGTAATTTGTTAAATTTGTAGTCATTTAGTCTGCTCTAGAGTACTTCAGATGGTGGTCAGTAAATATGATTTGTTTATTGTGATCTAGTGAATCAATGATTTATATGTTCATACATTGATTATCATGACCATTACATCATTCCATATACCTTTTGGGATGTGAGAGAAGTGACTGCTGGATACCAGTTTGTGGCATCTATGGACATGTAAACCGTGGAATCCTGTGGCCACGAAGAAAGTTGAGCCATAAACTGCATCTGAGATAGTGAATGATGTTTTGTAATTGCTGTTCCTTTAGAGTAGATAGTAGTTAGCAAAAGGAAAAAATAATTGAAATGATAAGAATTGGTATCAGTCTTTTTCTACATACAGCTCAAAGTGGACAGTTGCCAGTACCTGGTTATTTGTATACTTTTAATGCCTTAGCAGGAGTATTATATGTCCACGGTTTGGTTACTATTGTTGTTTAGTAAAAGTGTCAAGATCTTCACTTTGTCATACTCTAGTAGAACCTTACCCCTGAGATGCCAATAAATTACGGCTAAAGATACTCCCTATTCCTCCTATCTAAACTACTTTGTGAATTAAACATAGGCTGAAGTAGACTACTCATAATACTAAAATGTAGGTTGTTTTTATGGAAACCCATATAATCAACTTGGGGAGCCCACTGTGTTTACTATGCTTGATTGACAAGTGCTGTGCACAGCAATGTATTTGCAAAGTAGCTTGACAAGTGCTGATGATTCTTTGTTACTTCTCTTTTAGAAAAGCAATATAATCCTTACCTAGAGAGAGAAAAGGGTCCCAAGAGGGTAGCTGCTCATATAACTGGAAGCAATCGGAAAAAAAGTACATTGCCAGTTCTAGGTAAGAGAAATTATTAATATGTGGTTTAAAGGAAGGGAAGGGAAGAATTTGTTCTAAATAATTTATTTTTGTATCTGAAATGTTTATATGACTATCTACAGAATGGTCGGTAGTAATCAAGTCTCAGATTGACTCTTTTCAGAAGCAAGATTGTAAGATGAATAGCTTAGTTACTGCCTGGCACAACTAGCCACAAGAAAATTCTGAAATGAGAGAACTTAGAGTTTCCCATGCTCCCATTTTTGCTTTTCTTATTTTTAAAAGTAATTTCTCACTCTTTCATCAAATCTTTCTCCTAGGCAAAGGTTCTAAATCAGTCATCCACTTTTCCAGTGAGTCACCAAACCCTCCCAGTGACATTTGCATTAGGTTGAACCACAAAAAGAAAAAAATGGCCAATATTTGACCACTTTGCACTTATGGAAATGTCAGTTTCATATAGTTTAACCAAATAGGTTAATTTATTTTCAAATAGTTAACCAATTATGTTAAGCCTAATTTTAACTGGAGAACAGATGTTCATATATTGCTGAAGTTAGTAAGTGAGTCTTGTAATCTAAACACCCCATGAGAATCCCAGCTCCTCCTTACCAAGTTCTTCATTTTGAGGAAATTACTTAAGTTAATCAAGTTTCATTTTCTTTCTCTCTCTCTCTCTTTTTTTTTTTTTTTAAGATTTTTTTGATGTGGACCATTCTTAATGCCTTTAATGAATTTGTTACAATATCACTTTTGTTTTATGTTGTGGTTTTTTGGCCAAGAGACATGTGGGATCTTAGCTCTCCAACCAGGCATGGAATCCAAACACCCTGACTTGGAAGGCAAAGTCTTAACCACTGGACCACCAGGGAAGTCCCAAGCTTCATTTTCTTCACATAAAAAGTAGAGATAACGTTTAACTCACAAAATAGTGAAGATGAATGCAAGATGCTAGTGCATTGTAAGCACTCAGTAAGTGGTGCTTTTATTATTGTAAGAGATTTTGTCCTAGGTTAAAGGTATTTCAGGCATCAGTTAATGAATGAAAAGTTTGTTGGTTTTTTTGTTGGCTGGTTGGCTTTTGTCTGGTTTTACTCTGAGCAGTTGCCTTCATGGTATTCCTGAACTGGTATTTTTGGAGGTAATTTATGTGTTCTGCCTATTTGTGAGATTGTTATTTCACTATTCCTATTTACAATTCATCAAATAATATGGTGGTGGTTTTAAACTCTTGAAAAACTAAAATTTGCACCAATCATAGAGGTGAGCCTAAAGTTTAAAGGAATATCCTATCTCAGTAAGGCCCATCTTCATTCACAATCTTCAGGATTTAAAGATCCAAAGATCTGAAGATCTTTAAATCTGAGCATTTTTGCCAAACCCTATACCTTGCCTTACTGGACTCGAGATGCTGCCTGCTTGGAAGTTGCTTTTGACACTGGGTTACTGAGAAAGACCAAGGAGGAATCCAAAAAGACCTAAAAGAGTAGCAGGAATTTATGAGCTCTAGGCTTGAGGAACAGATATGTTTCTTTTGGTTTCCTTCTACATTGTCAATCTGAGCTCATCAGCACAGGAAAGGAGGCAGGGGTTCTGGACAGAAATTCTTCCCAGAAGTAGACTGCTACCCTGATGAACCATTCCCATGGTACCATTCAGAGCCGACTGTGATGGTCGAGGTACAGCAAAATAGGGGACTTCAAACAGGTCACAGTGGCACGGGTGCCTCCAGATTTCTATATGATTAAAATTTAGACTCCTTGGAAGATTGAGGTGAGGGAGCATGAAGTTTTAAATTGACTTCCCTGGTGGCTCAGACGGTAAAGCGTCTTCCTACAATGCGGGACAGTTCCAACCAAAGCGTTGTCTAGCCACAGCTATTGGGGAACTCCTTGCTTTACTACAAGTTAATTTTATTTTTCTCCAAACTTCATCCCAGGCTCCAAGAATGAAAAAGCTGTGGGCCATAAAATAAATTCCTGGGAGTCGTCAAGAAAAGGACATTCGTTCTTGAATAATTTGTACTTAAGGAATGGAGAGCTGGTTATCCTTCAAACAGGATTTTATTACATCTATTCCCAAACATACTTTCGATTTCAGGAACCTGAGGAAGTTTTGGGAACTGTTTCAACAGAAGACAACAGAAAAAAAATCAAACAAATGGTACAATATATTTACAAATACACAAACTATCCTGATCCTATACTGCTGATGAAAAGTGCTAGAAATAGTTGTTGGTCGAAAGATTCAGAATATGGACTCTATTCCATCTATCAAGGAGGAATATTTGAGCTTAAGGAAAATGATCGAATTTTTGTCTCTGTAACTAATGAACGATTGGTTGACCTGGACCAAGAAGCCAGTTTTTTTGGAGCCTTTTTAATTGGCTAAATAATCTATGAACACCACAGTTCAAAAGCGTCAATTCTTTGGCGCTCAACTTTCTTCACAGTCCAACTCTCACATCCATACATGACCACAGGAAAAACCATAGCCTTAACTAGATGAACCTTTGTTGGCAAAGTAATGTCTCTGCTTTTGAATATGCTATCTAGGTCAGTCATAACTTTCCTTCCAAGGAATAAGTGTCTTTTCAGTTCATGGCTGCAGCAACATCTGTAGTGATTTTGGAACCCAGAAAAATAAAGTCTGATACTGTTTCCACTGTTCCCCCATCAATTTCCCATGAAGTAATGGGACCAGATGCCATGATCTTCATTTTCTGAATGTTGACCTTTAAGCCAACTTTTTCACTCTCAACTTTCACTTTCATCAAGAGGCTTTTTAGTTCCTCTTCATTTTCTGCCATAAGGGTGGTGTCATCTGCATATCTGGGGTTATTGATATTTCTCCCGGCAATCTTGATTCCAGCTTGTGTTTCTTCCAGTCCAGCGTTTCAGTGCTGCACTCAATATGCCAGCAAATTTGGAAAACTCAGCAGTGGCCACAGGACTGGAAAAGGTCAGTTTTCATTCCAATCCCAAAGAAAGGCAATGCCAAAGAATGCTCGAACTACCGCACAATTGCACTCATCTCACATGCTAGTAAAGTCATGCTCAAAATTCTCCAAGCCAGGCTTCAGCAATATGTGAACCATGAAATTCCAGATGTTCAAGCTGGTTTTAGAAAAGGCAGAGGAACCAGAGATCAAATTGCCAACATCCACTGGATCATGGAAAAAGGAAGAGAGTTCCAGAAAACCATCTATTTCTGTTTTATTGACTATGCCAAAGCCTTTGACTGTGTGGATCACAATAAACTGTGGAAAATTCTGAAAGAGATAGGAATACCAGACCACCTGATCTGCCTCTTGAGAAATTTGTATGCAGGTCAGGAAGCAACAGTTAGAACTGAACATGGAACAACAGACTGGTTTCAGATAGGAAAAGGAGTACATCAAGGCTGTATATTGTCACCCTGTTTATTTAACTTATATGCAGAGTACATCCTGAGAAACGCTGGACTGGAAGAAACAAAAGCAGAGACATTACTTTGCCAACAAAGTCTAGTCAAGGCTATGGTGTTTCCTGTGGTCACGTATGGATGTGAGAGCTGGACTGTGAAGAAGGCTGAGCGCTAAAGAATTGATGCTTTTGAACTGTGGTGTTGGAGAAGACTCTTGAGACTCCCTTAGACTGCAAGGAGATCCAACCAGTCCATCCTGAAGGAGATCAGCCCTGTAATTTCTTTGGAAGGGATGATGCTAAAGCTGAAACTCCAGTATTTTGGCCACCTCATGCGAAGAGTTGACTCATTGGAGAAGACTCTGATGCTGGGAGGGATTGAGGGCAGGAGGAGAAGGGGACGACAGAGGATGAGATGGCTGGATGGCATCACTGACTCGATGGATGTGAGTCTGAGTGACCTCCGGGAGTTGGTGATGGACAGGAAGGCCTGGCGTGCTGCGGTTCATGGGGTCGCAAAGAGTCGGACACGACTGAATGACTGCTCTGATCTGATGCAGTATTTGTTCTTTTATGTTTAACTTATTTGATGTTGAGATTTGATGTTTGCTTTGTTGGGTTTGGACTTGCTTGGGACCTGCCACCCTCTTCTTTCCTATTTCTCCCTTTAGGCTAGGAGAGTTTGCCTTACTGCCTGTCCCACATTGCATTTTGGAAGCACATAATTTTTTTTTATTTCACAGATTCACATCTGGAGAGCAATTTATCTCAGAATCAATTATACCTTGAGTCTCATGAACATCTGATTCAGGTGATATTTATATGAGATGTTAAACTTAGATTTTTTTTTAGTTGATGCTAGATGAAATTAAGACTTTGGAAGCTGTTGAGATGGAATGATCATGTTTTGCATGCAAAATGGACATGAATTTTGGGGGCCAGAGATATAATGCTATGATTTGAATATTTATTTCCCTCTAAAATTTCATATGTAATTTTCAAAATTCATTGAAATCCTAATACCTTATGTGATGGTATTAGAGCCAGGGTCTTTTGAAATTGACTAGGTCATGATGGGTCCACTCATGAATGAGATTAATGTCCTTATCAAAAGGTTCAAGATAGATCTCTTACCTGTTCAGTCATGTGGGGATACAAAGAGAAGTTTGTGACCCAGAAGAGGGTCTCTATACGACCATGCTGGCACCCTGATCTTAACTTCTAACCTCCAGAACTGTGAAAAATTTATTTATTTATAAACCACCCAATTTGTGACATTCTCTAACCAGTAGACAAAAAGTGATTGCATGAACTGAAAAATAAAATCTATCAATATGCTGTCTACAAGGGATTCACCTTATTTTTTATGGCCATTTCTTTTCAAAAAATTTTTATTTATTTTAATATTTTTGGCTGTGCTTGGTCTTTGTTGATGTGCGCAGGGCTTTCTCTAGTTGCGGCGCTCAGGCTTCTCATTGTGGTGGCTTCTCTTGTTGTACAGAACAGGCTGTAGAGCACAATAGAACAGTTGTGGCACTTGGGCACAGCTGCTCCAAGGCACGTGGGTTTTTCCTGGCCGAGGGATTGAACCAGTGTCCCCTGCATTGCAAGGCGAATTCTTAACCTCTAGACTACCAAGGAAGCCCAACGGACTCACTTCAGATTTAAAGATATACATAGATTGAAAGTGAAGAAATGGAAAAAGATATCCCATGCAAAGATGACCAAAACCAGCATGGGGCTACGCTCATATCAGGCAAAATAGACTTTAAGTCAAAAATTGTCTCTAGAGACAAAGTCATTATATACTGATAAAATTCAATTCAACGGAAAGATAGAGCAATTATATGTACATATCCAGCAATAGAACCCCTAAACGTATAAAGCAGATACCAATAGATCTGAAGGGAGAAATTGACAACAATACAATAATGGTAGAGACTTCACTATTCTACTTACAATAGTGGATAGAACACCAGCAGGCAGAAAATCAATAAACAACTGACTATTGTTTGACAGAACATTGATGAAGGAAACTGAAGATGATACAAAGAAATGGAAAGTTGTCCCATGTTCTTGGATTGGAAGAATTAATATTGTCAAAACGTCCTTGCTACCTAAAGCAATCTACATATTTAATGAAATCACTATCGAAATTTCCATGACTTCTACCTTATCCTATATAAAATTAACTTTAAAAGGATCATTTTGTTGTTTTTTAGTTGCAAAGTCAAGTCTGACTCTGCAACCCCATGGACTGTAGCCTGCCAGGCTCCTTTGTCCATGGGATTTCCCAACCAAGAATACTGGAGTAGGTTGCCATTTCCTCCTCCAGCAGATCTTCCCAAACCAGGGATCAAAGCTGCATCTCCTGTATCTTCTGAATTGGCAGGTCGATTCTTTTCCACTGCACCACCAGGGAAGCCCTAAAAGGATCATAGACCTAAATATAAGATCAAAGACTATAAAATTCTTAGAAAACATAGAGGCAAGTCTTCTCTTTTATTTGTATTTGACAATGGATTTTAGATATGACACCAAAAGTATGAGCAACAGAAGAAAAAATAGGCAAACTGGATTTCATCAAATTAAACACTTTTATACATAAAAAGACACTATCAAGAAAGTGAAAAGCCAACCTATAGAATGTGAGAAAATATTTGAAAATCACATTTCTGATAAAGGACTTATAGTAGACAACATAAACAACTCTTTCAACAACAAAAAGACAAGGCTCAGTCGTGTCTGACTGTGACCACACAGACTGTAGCCCATCAGGCTCCTCTGTCCACGGAATTTTCCAGGCAAGAGTACTAGAGTGAGTTGCCATTTCCTCCACCAGGGGATCTTCCTGACCCAGGGATCAAACCCACATCTCTTGTGTCTCCTGCATTGGCAGGCAGATACTTTACCAGCTGAGCCTCCAGGGAAACCCTAACAAAAATACAGATGACACAATAAAAAATTGGACAAAGATTAAAACCACAATGAGACATGAATGTATACCCATTAGGATGACTACCACTAAACAACAGGTAATAACAAGTGTGAGGATGTGGATGTATTGGCACCATCACACTTTGCTGTTGGGAATTTAAAATGGTGCCGCTGACGCCAAAAACATTAGTGATTTCTCTGAAAGTTAAACATAAAATTACCATATTACCCAGAAATTCCACTCATAAGTGTACTTTCAGGAGAACTGAAAACAGATACTTTTAAATGAATACTTGGGCACAAAGTATTTCATACTTCTTCATATTTCACAGCAGCACTATTTACCACAGACCAAAGGAAGAAGCAATTCAAATGTATATTTTTATTTAGATGATGGAATAAACAAAATGTCATATATACATACAATGAAATATTACTCAGCCAGATATATATTGTTTAAGGTGAACATGTATGAATCCATAAAGAGAACCACCAGCATAAAGAAGACAACTCCAGAGTAAAGGGGGGAGGGAGTACAAAGGGTCTCAAGGGAGCATCAGAGGTAATAGTAATATGCTGTTTCTTAATCTGGACATGGGTTCACAGTGTTCTCTATAGCATAATTTTTCATACTGTATACATATATTACTAGTATTTTATAATTTAAATTTTATCTGAATGGTAATGGTAATCATGCCAAACCAGAAATTTGGAGGAAGAATATACTACTCTTTGATCCACCAATGTGTTATTAAAAAATAATTTATTGGACTTCCCTGGTGCCAGTGGTTGAGACTCCTTGCTTCTATTGCAGAGGGCATGGGTTCTATATCTGGTTAGAGATTTAAGATGCCAGAGGCCACTCGACATGGCCAATAAAAACAAACACAAAAACAATGTATTGGGTCTTTTGGATTACCAAAAAAAAAATTCACATTGGTTGTGATGAGTGAAATGTGAAAATGTATAAAGAAGTTAAAAATCCTCGCACTCCTCCCACCATGAAGATTTCAGTGATAAAATTATGTGTTCCTTCTTTCTACTGACACAAGTATATGCAGTCAATATTCCAGCTTTATTAATTTTTTTCCTTTATAAATGGGAATATACATATATATATGCACACATGTATGTGTGTGTGTATATAAAACTCAGCAACTCACTTATTTAACAGTATTTGTGGGCTTCCCAGGTGGCGCAGTGGTAAAGAGTCCACCTGCCAACAAAGGAGTCACAGGAGATGTGGGTTCAACCCCTGGGTCGGGAAGATCTCCTGGAGGAGGAAATGGCAACTCACTCCAGTATTCTTGCCTGCAAAACGCCATGGACAGAGGAGCTGGTGGGCTATAGTCCAAGAGATCACAGACAGTCAGATTCAGCTGAGTTCATGTGTGTGCACACACACACACATACACATACACTGTGTAAAAAACATTCAAGCCTAACTGAGTCTTAAATACTGCATAATACCTCACTGAATGACTAGATCCTACTTTAGTCCACCATCAGTTCATTCCCAGGTGTTTGTCACTACAAGTAATACTATTAATACAATGAACTTCTTTGCCCTTGGTCCTAAATTGGGATTACAAGCTGATTTAACATTTTAGATGCTAAAAATAACTGATTACTTTTAAACCTTTTGCTGCAGTTTACAGACTGGGCAGCAGAAACAATAGTGCTGTGTTCCTCATGGCATCATTAGAAAGGGATATGGACTCCTACTCTTCTGGTTTGCCAAGCTGGTGAGTGAAAACTATCTGATTTGTGTGTAAAGCACCAGCACTCTTTATTATGGTCAGTGAAAGTGAGCTCATTGCTTCTCAGTACCTTCTGGGGAACATTTAGAAATGCTGATGCCTGGGCTTCACCACAGACCTATTGAATCAGCATTTTTGGAGAAGGGCCCAGGATACCACAGGATACCACAGTGTCTGTGTTTTAATTTCCCCAAGTGACTCTGATACAGCTAGTTGAGCACCGATCCATCAACAGACAATTAGAAATCATGAATAAAGCCTCTATCTAGAATTGAGAAAACAATGTCAAAAGCTGTAATTTGTTAAGTGGTTAAAAAAACAATGTACCCAGATAATGATTACACTGAGAAACTCCAAAATTCAATTTATATGCAACGTTTTAATTCCATGAATTGTTTGAAATAAGGAATACCTATATGTATCTTTGCAGCCGAAGATGGGGAAGCTCTATACAGTCAGCAAAAACAAGACGAGGAGCAGACTGTGGCTCAGATCATGAACTCCTTATTGTAATATTCAGACTGAAATTGAAGAAAGTAGGGAAAACCACTAAACCATTCAGGTATGACCTAAATCAAATCCCTTATGATTATACAGTGGAACTGAGAAATAGATTTAAGGGCCTACGTCTGATAGATAGAGTGCCTGATGAACTATGGAATGAGGTTTGTGACATTGTACAGGAGACAGGGATCAAGACCATTTCCATGAAAAAGAAATGCAAAAAAAAGCAAAATGGCTGTCTGGGGAGGCCTTACAAATAGCTGTGAAAAGAAGGGAAGCAAAAAGCAAAGGAGAAAAGGAAAGATATAAGCATCTGAATGCAGAGTTCCAAAGAATAGCAAGAAGAGATAAGAAAGCCTTCTTCAGCAATCAATGCAAAGAAATAGAGGAAAACAACAGAATCGGAAAGACTAGGGATCTCTTCAAGAAAATTAGACATAACAAGGGAACATTTCATGCAAAAATGGGCTCAATAAAGGACAGAAATGGTATGGACCTAACAGAAGCAGAAGATATTAAGAAGAGGTAGCAAGAATACACAGAACTGTACAAAAAAGATCTTCACAACCAAGATAATCATGATGGTATGATCAATCACCTAGAGCCAGACATCCTGGAATGTGAAGTCAAGTGGGCCTTAGAGAGCATCACTAGGAACAAAGCTAGTGGAGGTGATGGAATTCCAGTGCAGCTATTTCAAATCCTAAAAGATGATGCTGTGAAAGTGCTGCACTCAATATGCCAGCAAATTTGGAAAACTCAGCAGTGGCCACAGGACTGGAAAAGGTCAGTTTTCATCCCAATCCCAAAGAAAGGCAATGCCAAAGAATGCTCAAACTACCGCACAATTGCATTCATCTCACACGCTAGTAAAGTCATGCTCAAAATTCTCCAAGCCAGGCTTCAGCAGTATGTGAACCGTGAACTTCCTGATGTTCAAGCTGGTTTTAGAAAAGTCAGAGGAACCAGAGATCAAATTGCCAACATCCACTGGATCATGGAAAAAGGAAGAGAGTTCCAGAAAAACATCTATTTCTGCTTTATTGACTATGCCAAAGCCTTTGACTGTGTGGATCACAATAAACTGTGGAAAATTCTGAAAGAGATGGGAATACCAGACCACCTGATCTGCCTCTTGAGAAATTTGTATGCAGGTCAGGAAGCAACAATTAGAACTGGACATGGAACAACAGACTGGTTCCAAATAGGAAAAGGAGTACATCAAGGCTGTATATTGTCACCCTGCTTATTTAACTTATATGCAGAGTACATCCTGAGAAATACTGGACTGGAGGAAACACAAGCTGGAATCAAGATTGCCAGGAGAAATATCAATAACCTCAGATATGCAGATGACACCACCCTTACGGCAGAAAGTGAAGAAGAACTAAAAAGCCTCTTGATGAAAGTGAAAGTGGAGAGTGAAAAGGTTGGCTTAAAGCTCAACATTCAGAAAACGAAGATCATGGCATCTAGTCCCATCACTTCATGGGAAATAGATGGGGAAACAGTGGAAACAGTGTCAGACTTTATTTTGGGGGGTTCCAAATCACTGCAGATGGTGACTGCAGCCATGAAATTAAAAGACGCTTACTCCTTGGAAGGAAAGTTATGACCAACTTAGATAGCATATTCAAAAGCAGAGACATTACTTTGCCAACAAAGGTTCATCTAGTCAAGGCTATGGTTTTTTCCTGTGGTCATGTATGGATGTGAGAGTTGGACTGTGAAGAAGGCTGAGTGCTGAAGAATTGATGCTTTAGAACTGTGGTGCTGGATAAGACTCTTGAGAGTCCCTTGGACTGCAAGGAGATCCAACCAGTCCATTCTGAAGGAGATCCACCCTGGGATTTCTTTGGAAGGCATGATGCTAAAGTTGAAACTCCAGTACTCTGGCCACCTCATGCGAAGAGTTGACTCATTGGAGAAGACTCTGATGCTGGGAGGGATTGGGGGCAAAAGGAGAAGGGGACGACAGAGGATGAGATGGCTGGATGGCATCACTGGCTCAATGGATGTGAGTCTGGGCGAACTCCGGGAGTTGGTAATGGACAGGGAGGCCTGGCGTGCTGCGATTCATGGGGTCGCAAAGAATCGGACATGACTGAGCGACTGAATTGAACATGTATCTTTCTCAGCTTTAGAGGTAAACCCAAGATAGGAGGCAGCTATGAAGTGGATATTTTAGAATGATAGTTTTCTGGCCAACTGTGAATCTCTTCTTAAAGAAAGTATGAATACTGAATATCTGATCTTTCTGAAAATGAAATAAAATCAGAGGCATTCTGGCCCATCATTGCTGGACTCTGTCCCATGAAACTTCCTCACTTGAAGAATAGAGAGAAAAACTGCTACTTCAATTTCTATTAGGATGTATCTGGGCAGAACAAGGCAAGTGGTTTTTAAAGACAATCACCCTAGAAGAGAGGCCAGCTCAGGTGCGTGAGCGGTGCCTGAAGAGATTGGAGCAGTAAGGCAGAGCCCTCTTTGCTTTTCTTGAGATCAAAGAGAGGCCCCTTTATTGTCACATACCAGGAGCAGCCACTAGGTGGCGAGATTCTCCCATTTTCCCCAAATATCGAAATGTTTAAAAGTGGCAAAGATTAAATGATTTCAAATGACTTCAAATTCTCTACCTGGATAAAACTCAGAGTGAAGGGGGCAAGAACACACGTGGCAGGCCCTCGGTGTCTCAGATAATAGCACCGACCTTGCATGGGGAGTTGTGAGGAAATGTTTAATATATGTGAAGCTCTGAGACCCTGCCTAGCTGGTTCTAAGGACTCAGTAGCTTCCTTTTAAAATATGTAAACTTAAAAATAAGAAAACCTCTAGTATTATAAACTCATGATAATTGTTTTTGTGCTGAGTTCCAGTGTAAGTTTCTGTTTATTCGTCAAATCCTCTACAAAGTCATATCTATGTCAAAATTAAAATAACCTAGATAAAATAGATAGGTAAGTGTTATAGAAAACAGGGTTTAAAAACTTCCTCTTTTGAGTGAAAATCAATCAATATAGAAAAGCCCAAGGTTATGTACCAGATAAATTCAAGAGATGGCCAAAGAGTCTTTATTTTAAAAAAAGATTCGTCACAGACTTCCTTAAAAGCTAAGCTTTTTTTCTACCTTAAGAAGTTGATTCCATTTGTTGAATTTGCTTCTGACTGCTCTGTAAAATGAACTGAAGGTATCCTCAGAATACACTGTGAGGTTGATGATTTGCTTTTTGCATCCTTTGCTTCCCCTGTTGTGGGTTTTCCCCATTCCTCTAAGCTTCCCATGCTTCTGTCTCCAGACCCTCTCCAGGAGGGGTGCAGAAAGTGTATGGAGATGGAGAGGCAATGAGCACAAAAGCCCTTCACCCTCAGGCCTGGAGAGTGAAGTGTGAGTTGGATGTGGTGCTGTTTGTACTTGGGCAGCCTTCACACTGGGGCCAGGTTTCACTCTAGGGAGATAATATAAAGAGAAAAAGGGACCATTTATTGAGTACTTTCTCTATTTGGGGTACTCTTGTTTGTATGCTCACTTATTTTCTATAGAAACCTTGTGATGGAGGGGTGGGGATAATTATCTATTTACATATGAAGAAACATCACAGAGCTAAACAGCAAGATTGTGACCTTAGGTTGGTCTGATTCCACAGCTCAAGTGTTGAACTGCGTGGGGTTGGATTATGATAGAACAGAAGGAGTTAGGTGAAGAAGAGCCTTTCTATGTAATTCTGGGAAACAAACAAAAATAGTGTTAGCAAAGCTCCACCAGCTAGACTATGAACATAGCCTCCTCCTGTGACACTTGCCCCCAAACATATGCAGAGTCCTTTGATACTACCTCATCTAAAATAGTCTGTTTTGTGCAATGTACTAGCATACATATATTGGTGTCAGATATATCTGATTTTCCATATTTTTATGCTAATGAGATAGTTATTTTATTATTTTTCATGACAATCCAATATGAAGTCATAGTCACCACATTTTGGGGACTCAAAAATGTGTCCAAACAAAAAAGAATTAAAGCACTTATTTGACATACACAGCATAGAAAAGAGGTTTTGTAACAAACTGAAAACATTTCCTGCTAGTAAAGCTGGGACAATAAGAATAAAACGGCTCTACCAAAAACTGCTTGTCATATTTTGCTTTGACAGTAAGGGATGCTGAATTAAGTAACAACAAGTCACCTGAAAATGTGAGTGAAACAATGACAAAAAATTATCTCATAAAAAATTTTCTATATTTATTAAGAAACTTCATTATTTGGGGGAAGGAGCTAAGATGGTGGACGAGTAGGACGGAGAGAATACTCTCTCCTCCACAAATCCATTAAAAGAACATTTGAATGCTGAGTAAATTCTACAAAACTTCTGAATGCCGGCAGAGGACATCAGGCACTTAGAAAGACAGTCATTGTTGTTAGAAGGACCAGTAACTAAGCTTAAAGTCTGTGGAAATTTAAATCCTGCCACTTTCCTTCCTGAGAAGGAAAATGAAACACCTGATCACGATTGTTCTCAATTCCTAACTTTAAACTATGCAGCTCGGGAGGATCTAATGGATACCCCATTAGACAATCCTGACATGGAAATATTTACAGATGGCAGTTCTTTTGTTCAAGATGGAAAGCGTAAAGCAGGTTACGCCGTGGTGACTGTTGAACAGGTTTTGGAAGCAAAATCTCTCCCCCAGGGAACCAGTGCTCAGTTAGCAGAGCTTGTAGCCCTGACACGAGCTCTAGAGTTAAGCAAAGGGCAGCGGGTGGACCTGATAATCTATGTGAGTCTACTTCTACTGACTCCAAATATCCTGAGTTTGCTGTTGGATCCTCAAGACAATGTCTTCCTGTCCTGGGCTCACTCCTACGCTGCATTCCACAACTAACTGCTGGGTCTGTGGAGCGCTCCCCTCTTCATCAGTGGAAGGCTTCCCGAGGTGGACATCTCCACTTCAAGGAAAAGACTTTCTCCAAGTCTGTGAATACCTTCGACAACAATCACATGCGATGCCTCTTCTTCATCTGATGACTTCTACCAGCCCTAAAATGGACTGGTGCAACACTTTGTACTTTAACTATGGACATGATGTGACTTTTAATTTTGATTCTGATTGTTTTGTTTTTGCTGTTTGCTCACGGCATCTGTAACTGTATAACTGGATTTGTTTCTAGCTGCATGAAAGCTTTTAAGTTACAAATGGTTGCTCAAACTCCTGCTACTGCTGTAACTCCCTCCAATTACTATTTGGGGCCCCTGGATCAGAAATCCTCAATATGAGGATTAGGAGAATATGTTGCCTCACCAATTTAGGGACAACGCCCCTTGTCAGCTCGGAAGCAGTTATGGAACGAGACTGACGCCCCTTTTCCCTAGGCAACATAATTCTCCTAAAAGAAAAGAGGGGAATGAGAGAGTCATTTCCTAGGCAGGTTGATAAGGAGTCTAGGGGTCCCCAAGGAGAGAGGGGTCTGGAATTCTCAAGGAGGAAGAAAGGACAAACTTCTTCTTTCTCTACATTCCTCAGGATTATATAACAATAATGTATCCTGCATGAGGACAGTCTCTGGATTAAGGACAGTCCCTGGATTAAACCTTCTGTTATTTTAAAATGTAAATTATGGGAGTAGACTTGGTCTTTACAAGCATGTATCCTGCCTGAGGACAGTCTTCGGATTAAACCTTCTAGCTAATTCTGTTAAAATGTAAATTATGGGAGTAGGACTGATGAGGTCTTTACAACCTCCAGACATTCTTTGGATTCACTGGAGAGTATATAACTTCATTGTTAACACTAGCAAGCAGGTACTCTTTCTACCCTCTTCTGATGCCTATGTCAGAAGCTTTCTCTATCTCCTTTATACTTTAATAAAACTTTATTACACACACAAAAAAAGAAAGACAATTCATTGTCTTCAAAAGGAGATTACGAGCCCTGCGGTAACTCCTTTTGCCCAGAAGCGGCGCGGACACCAGCGTTTGCTATTAGCAAGCGGGGGCTAGGCTAGGAGGAGCGGCCTGCATCGTTTTGAGAAAGGATTTGACCTAGCTATCCTGAGTGCTATCTGAGTGAAATAACCAGACTGTCGGTTATCTACTACATCAAAAGCCAGCCCTCACTTAAGACACCACCAGGACTACGTACAGAACAAATGACTGCACAGAGATAGCCGGCCGCAGACCGTCCCACTCCAATGACAGGCAGCCAGAGCCGGAAGCGGGCAATCACAGCCCTAGAGAGACATTGACTATAAAACTGTAAGCAGGTTTCTGTGCTAACTCATGCTTCTTGGGGCTCTGGATGGTCCACATCTGCCTGAGAAAGTGTGCCGGTTGTATACCCAGAAAACTGAGTGGTGGGGAGGCGATAAGTCGCAGCAGCTGCACTTGCTAAACACTTCATCACCTGCGCTACTCAGACCTGGGAAGGGCATAAAACGCAGACTCAACCGAGTCTGTGCTTCTGAACCTGGAGTGCCTGAACCTGGCCGGCTTAGATTTGGGTGTTCATCTCCACCTCCTCTGTAACAGGGCAGAGATCAGATATTGAAAAGACCAGTAAACCGCCTCAATAAAGAGAATTCAACAAACTACCAGAATATAGTAAGGACACTCTAAACTTGGCAATTTTAACAAGATGAAGAGACAAAAGAATATCCAGCAGTTAAAGGAACAGGATAAATGCCCACCAAAGCAAAGAGGAAGAGATAGGGAATCTACCTGATAAAGAATTCCAAATAATGATAGTGAAATTAATCCAAAATCTTGAAATCAAAATGGAATCACAGTTAAATAATCTGGAGACAAGGATTGAGAAGATGCAAGAAAGGTTTAACAAGGACCTAGAAGAAATAAAAAAGAGTCAACACATAATGAATAATGCAATAAATGAGATCCAAAACACCCTGGAGGCAACAAATAGTAGAATAACAGAGGCAGAAGATAGGATTAGTAAATTAGAAGATAGAATCCTAGAAATAAATGAATCAGAGGAGAAAAAAGAAAAATGAATCAAAAGAAATGAGGACAATCTCAGAGACCTCCAGGATAACATTAAACACTACAACATTCGAATCATAGGAGTTTCAGAAGAAGATAAAAAGAAAGATCATGAGGAAATACTTGAGGAGATAATAGTTGAAACCTTCCCTAAAATGGAGAAGGAAATAACCACTCAAGTTCAAGAAATCCAGAGAATCCCTAACAGGATAAACCCAAGGCGAAACACCCCAAGACACATATTAATCAAATTACAAAGATTAAATACAAAGAACAAATATTAAAAGCAGCAAGGGAAAAACATCAAATAACTCACAAGGGAATTCCCATAAGGATAACAGCTGATCTTTCAATAGAAACTCTCCAAGCCAGGAGGGAATGGCAAGACATAATTAAAGTGATGAAAGAAAATAACTTACAGCCTAGATTATTGTATCCAGCAAGGATCTCATTCAAATATGAAGGAGAAATCAAAAGTTTCACAGATAAGCAAAAGTTGAGAGAATTTAGCACCACTAAACCATTTCTCCAACAAAAACTAAAGAACATTCTCTAGATAGGAATCACTAAAAGGGTGTATAAATTCAAACCCAAAACAATAAAGTAAATCCTATTTATCAATAATTGCTTTAAACATTAATGGGCTGAATGCCCCAATCAACAACAAAGACTGGCCGAATCAACACAAAAACAAGACCCCTACATTCCTTGTCTACAAGAGACAACCAAAAGACTAAAACGGGTCAAATGGATATAAAAACTAGACCCCATTGTACAGGAGACAGGGATCAAGACCATCCCCATGGAAAAGAAATGCAAAAAAGCAAAATGGCTGTCTGGGGAGGCCTTACAAATAGCTGTGAAAAGAAGAGAAGCGAAAGCAAAGGAGAAAAGGAAAGATATAAACATCTAAATGCAGAGTTCCAAAGAATAGCAAGAAGAGATAAGAAAGCCTTCTTCAGTGATCAATGCAAAGAAATAGAGGAAAACAACAGAATGGGAAAGACTAGGGATCTCTTCAAGAAAATCAGAGATACCAAAGGAACATTTCATGCAAAGATGGGCACGATAAAGGACAGAGATGGTGTGGACCTAACAGAAGCAGAAGATATTAAGAAGAGGTGGCAAGAATACACAGAAGAACTGTACAAAAAAAGAGCTTCAAGACCTAGATAATCATGATGATGTGATCACTGATCTAGAGCCAGACATCTTGGAATGTGAAGTCAAGTGGGCCTTAGAAAGCATCACTACGAACAAAGCTAGTGGAGGTGATGGAATTCCAGTGGAGCTATTCCAAGTCCTGAATGATGATGCTGTGAAAGTGCTGCACTCAATATGCCAGCAAATTTGGAAAACTCAGCAGTGGCCACAAGATTGGAAAAGGTCAGTTTTCATCCCAATCCCAAAGAAAGGCAATGCCAAGGAGTGCTCAAACTACCGAACAATTGCACTCATCTCACATGCTAGTAAAGTAATGCTCAAAATTCTCCAAGCCAGGCTTCAGCAATATGTGAACCGCGAACTTCCTGATGTTCAAGCTGGTTTTAGAAAAGGCAGAGGAACCAGAGATCAAATTGCCAACATCCGCTGGATCATGGAAAAAGCAAGAGAGTTCCAGAAAAACATCTATTTCTGCTTTATTGACTATGCCAAAGCCTTTGACTGTGTGGATCCCAATAAACTATGGAAAATTCTGAAAGAGATGGGAATACCAGACCACCTGATCTGCCTCTTAAGAAATCTGTATGCAGGTCAAGAAGCAACAGTTAGAACTGGTCATGGAACAACAGACTGGTTCCAATTGGAAAAGGAGTACGTCTGCTGCTACTGCTAAGTCGCTTCAGTCGTGTCCGACTCTGTGCGACCCCATAGACGGAAGCTCACCAGGCTCCCCCGTCCCTGGGATTCTCCAGGCAAGAACACTGGAGTGGGTTGCCATTTCCTTCTCCGATGCATGAAAGTGAAAAGTGAAAGTGAAGTCGCTCAGTCGTGTCTGACTTTTAGCGACCCCATGGACTGGAGCCTACCAGGATCCTCTGTCCATGGGATTTTCCAGGCAAAAGTACTGGGGTGGGGTGCCATGAAGAAACACAAGTTGGAATCAAGATTGCCGGGAGAAATATCAATAACCTCAGATATGCAGATGACACCACTCTTATGGCAGAAAGTGAAGAGGGGCTAAAAAGCCTCTTGATGAAAGTGAAAGTGGAGAGTGAAAAGGTTGGCTTAAAGCTCAACATTCAGAAAACGAAGATCATGGCATCCAGTCCCATCACTGCATGGGAAATAGATGGGGAAACAGTGGAAACAGTGTCAGACTTTGTTTTTCTGGGCTCCAAAATCACTGCAGATGGTGACTGCAGCCATGAAATTAAAAGACGCTTACTCCTTGGAAGGAAAGTTATGACCAACCTAGACAGCATATTCAAAAGCAGAGACATTACTTTACCAACAAAGGTTCGCCTAGTCAAGGCTATGGTCTTTCCTGTGGTCATGTATGGATGTGAGAGCTGGACTGTGAAGAAGGCTGAGCGCCGAAGAATTGATGCTTTTGAACTGTGGTGTTGGAGAAGACTCTTGAGAGTCCCTTGGACTGCAAGAAAATCCAACCAGTCCATTCTGAAGGAGATCAATCCTGGAATTTCTTTAGAAGTAATGATGCTAAAGCTGAAACTCCAGTATTTTGGCCACCTCATGCGAAGAGTTGACTCATTGGAGAAGACTCTGATGCTGGGAGGGATTGAGGGCAGGAGGAGAAGGGGACGACAGAGGATGAGATGGCTGGATGGCATCACTGACTCGATGGATGCGAGTCTGAGTGACCTCCGGGAGCTGGTGATGGACAGGGAGGCCTGGCGTACTGCGGTTCATGGGGTCGCAAAGAGTCGGACACGACTGAGCGACTCATCTGATCTGATCTGATCTGATATATGTTGTCTACAAGAGAACCACCTTAAAATAGGGGATATATATTGACTGAAAATGAAGGGCTGGAAAAAGATTTTTTATGCAAATATGGACTAAAAGAAAACAGGAGTAGCAATACTCATATCAGATAAAATTGACTTTAAAGATCCTGAAAAGGAGACAATCAAGGTTATACATAACGACTTAAAGGAACAATCCAAAAAGAAGTTACAACCATTATAAATATATATGCACCCAACATTGGAGCATTGATATATCTAAGACAAACACTAATTAGTATGACAGAAGAAATATACAACAATACAATAATAGTGGGAGACTTTAATACCCCACTCATACTTATACAATCTGGCTGTAATAGACAAAGTAAAGAAGAAAACATATTCACTTATGAGCCCCAAAAAATTCAGTTCACTTAGGAGAGTTAAAAAAAAATAGACTTATTTGTTCACTTTGTAAATGTTTATTGACTATTTTATGGGTCTGGTACCACTTTGGATAGTAGGGAGGAAGAAGTGACAAAGGTGATCCTGTCCTAAATAATATATTGTGGTAAAGACAGACCTACCAATACAAAATACCAAGATGTGCCTAAGATGAGGACACCCAAACTGGACTTCCAGTTTCCTAAACTTTTCATTCCCAGATCAAACCTCCTAATATAGGATGAATTCAACATGATTTTATTTTAAATGTTCTTTGTGATTAAAAACAGAAAGCCATTAGTTAAGAAATTACATATACTCCTCCCCACCATCACTCCCCTTCTTCCTTCCCATTTCCCTCCCACCCTTATTGATCCTTTCCTTTGTCCATTTTCCCCTGCAAAAAAAAAAAAAAAAAAAAAAAAGAAAGAAAGAAAGAAACTGCATTATTTTAATAAAATCTCTGGTGCAAATTTTAAAGTGATTGATTTACCAGCCTGCATGTACTCTAAAGTATGGGCTTCCCTGGTGGCTCAGTGGTAAAGAATCCACCTGCTAATGCAGAAGACGTGGGTTCAATCCCTGGGTTGGGAAGATTCCCTAGAGAAGGAAATGGCAATCCACTCCAGTATTCTTGCCTGGAAAATCCTATGGACAGAAGAGCCTGGCGGGCAACAGTCCATGGGGTCACAAAAGTGTTGGACACCACTAAGTGACCAAGCCCAAGCATTGTAAAGTATATATAAATTTAGACTTGTCCTAGAGGTATAAAACATTCTGGGTTATTCATTAGGTTGGCCTAGGCGGCCGAGAGGAGTTACCCCATGCCCAAGGTCAGGGGAAGCGGCCGAGAAGAGCAACCCCACTTTCAAGGAGCGACGGCTGCATGGGCGCAGGAGGGTCAGGAGGAGCTACTCCACATTCAAGGTCAGGAGGGGCAGCCGTGAGGGGATACCCCTCGTCCAAGGTAAGGAGCAGCGGCTGTGCTTTGCTGGAGCAGCCGTGCAGAGATACCCCACGTCCAAGGTAAGAGAAACCCAAGTAAGATGGTAGGTGTTGCAAGAGGGCATCAGAAGGCAGACACACTGAAACCATAATCACAGAAAATTAGTCAATGTGATCACACAGACCACAGCCTTGTCTAACTCAATGAAACTAAGCCATGCCTGTGGGGCCACCCAAGACGGATGGGTCATGGTGGAGAGGTCTGACAGAATGTGGTACACTGGAGAAAGGAATGGCAAACCACTTCAGTATTCTTGCCTTGAGAACCCCATGAACAGTTTGAAAAGGCAAAATGATAGGATACTGAAAGAGGAACTCGCCGGGTTGGTAGGTGATCAATATGCTACTGGAGATCAGTGGAGAAAACTCCAGAAAGAATATCAATAACCTCAGATATGCAGATGACACCACCCTTATGGCAGAAAGTGAAGAGCAACTAAAAAGCCTCTTGATGAAAGTGAAAGAGGAAAGTGAAAAAGTTGGCTTAAAGCGCAACACTCAGAAAACGAAGATCATGGCATCTGGTCCCATCACTTCATGGGAAATAGATGGGGAAACAGTGTCAGACTTTCTTTTTCTGGGCTCCAAAATCACTGCAGATGGTGACTGCAGCCATGAAATTAAAAGACGCTTACTGCTTGGAAGAAAAGTTATGACCAACCTAGATCGCATATTCAAAAGCAGAGACATTACTTTGCCAACAAAGGTTCGTCTAGTCAAGGCAATGGTTTTTCCTGTGGTCATGTATGGATGTGAGAGCTGGACTGTGAAGAAGGCTGAGTGCCGAAGAATTGATGCTTTTGAACTGTGGTGTTGGAGAAGACTCTTGAGAGTCCCTTGGACTGCAAGGAAATCCAACCAGTCCATTCTAAAGGAGATCAGTCCTGGGTGTTCATTGGAAGGACTGATGTTGAAGCTGAAACTCCAGTACTTTGGCCACCTCCTGAGAAGAGTTGACTCACTGGAAAAGACTCTGATGCTGGGAGGGATTGGGAGCAGGAGGAGAAGGGGACGACAGAGGATGAGATGGCTGGATGGCATCACCGACTCGATGGACATGAGTCTGGGTAAACTCCAGGAGTTGGTGATAGACAGGGAGGCCTGGTGTGCTGTGATTCATGGGGTCACAAAGAGTAGGACACAACTGAGCGACTGAACTGAACTGACCTGAACTGAATATTTTAAAATAAGTCTGCAGTCCATACAGTCTTCACAGGTTCCCTAAAATCACTTGCCAGGGCATCTCTGAGAGAGAGAGATCAATATAAAAGAAACATCACGCTCTTCCTTCTTAACCTGTTTAGACAAGTGGAGGAAACCAAATGAAATCAGCCCAAAGCAACTTATTAGTGAGCATTTCACTTAGTGTGGTTTCAGAAGCTTTTAAGAAAAGATCCCCCTCAATTGGCACCAATAAGATAAAAAGCTTGAGGTAAAGTGGTTCCGGGCTTGGTTAAGTCAGTGGCTCATTGTCATCACTGAAGAGCCAGGTATCTCCGTTCTCTGCTGCACTTTGCTGGTAATATTGGCTTTTGACTGCTGGCTTGCAGGATGACAGCAGCAGACTCAGGTCCTTCACAACACTAAAAGCTACCTTGTACCCCCTTTTAAGACTGAGCAAAACTCTTCCACACTCACTGTTCAGAATTATTTATCCAAGTCCTTTGTGGATTTCCCCAGTTGAAGACCCCTTTTCCACATCAGTTCAGTTCAGTCTCTCAGTCGTGTCTGACTCTTTGCGGCCCCATGAACCGCAGCATACCAGGCCTCCCTGTCCATCACCAACTCCCGGAGTCCACCCAAACCCATGTCCATTGTGTCGGTGATGCCATCCAACCATGTCATCCTCTGTTGTCCCCTTCTCCTGCCTTCAATCTTTCCCAGCATCAGGATCTTTTCAAATGAGTCAGCTCTCCGCATTAGGTGGCAAAGTATTGGAGTTTCAGCTTCAACATCAGTCCCTCCAATGATACCTACATAAAGTCAAATCATTGACACTCCCAGCCAATTCATGCTGCTTATACAGGGTCCATCCAGTGGTGTGCTGCATCCAGTTTGTACTCTCTTGTAAGAGCCATTTGCTCGCTTGGCTTTCAAACTCTGCCTTTAGTGGCCTTAATAGTGAAATTGACCATGGTGGGGAGTAGAAATTGGGAAACATTTAAATTGAGATTGTTGGTTGTTTTTTGTTTTGTTTTCCCTGAAGATCTAGTTGTCAAATATTTACCAGCACACTGTAGCTCCAGCAGTGATTAATACATTTCACATACGTATCTCTGTTTTTTAACCACATAACAGAGAATACCAGTAGTGATCAGGGCATTGCCAATACATTATCAGTTTGAAATGAATTTGTCATCTGAAATAGTCAGTTAAATCCCCCTTGTAATGAAGTAATGTAGCCTGTGTTTTAAGTTTTAAGCTTATGATTTGCACAGGATTTTTTCTAAGTAAATATTTTTCTTAGATAGAACTTAGAGATGAAATAAATGAAAGTAAAATATCTTCCCCTAAATCATCTGAAACTACAAGCATATTTATATTTTATAATTTATGTAAACTACTCATGTGCAAATAAAGCAGAACATAACTATCAATGTACAAGGATTAAGTGATCTAAATTCTCACTTTGTTCTGGAATGAGTATGCACTAGAAAGTCCTAGGTTTAGAGAGCATTGCCTAAATAAAAAGTGCTCTCATTCATTTAAACAAGCATTTATTAAGAATCTAGTAAGTCCAGGCAACAATGACTTACAAAAGACCTGGGCCCTGCTCACATAAGCCTAACAGTCTAAGAAGGAGAGGAATGTTAAATAAATACCTGCTGCTAAGTCACTTCAGTCATGTCCAACTCTGTGTGACCCCATAGACGGCAGCCCATCAGGCTCCCCCGTCCTTGGGATTCTCCAGGCAAGAACACTGGAGTGGGTTGCCATTTCCTTCTCCAGGGCATGAAAGTGAAAAGTGAAAGTGAAGTCGTTCAGTCATGTCCGACTCTTAGCGACCCCACGGACAGCAGCCCACCAGGCTCCTCCGTCCATGGGATTTTCCAGGCAAGAGTACTGGAGTGGGGTGCCATTGCCTTCTCTGAATAAATACATAAATGAGTACAAATTTGGCAGTGGAACGGTTGAAAAGACGTAGAAATCTTTTTAAGCTTGGGAAACTGATCCAACTGGGTTGCAGAGAGTAAGAGGGAAATAGCTCCAAGTTAGAATCTATATTCTGGGGAAATCTGTTTTCCAAGAGATTCTGGGAAAATCCTTGCCAGCCATTTTGGCCTCAAAAATAATGGGGACCCATTTGAAGGGTTTTAAGCACAGGAGTATCAGGATTAGGTTTGCATTTTCAAAAGATTGCTAGCTGAAGAGGCAAAATGATCTTGGCATGGGAAGAATAAACGGAGAGCAGTCCTTCGGCTATTGTAGCAATTTTAGTGGGGTCGGGCCTCAGACCAGGGCATTAATGGAGGATATGATAAGAAGGGTCTGAAACACATCTGAACTGACAGGGCTGCTAATGAAGCACTTTAGCTGCCTTCAAGGAGTTTATAATATAATTGAAGAGGCAAGTCACAGATGTAAAATCACAGAAAGAGTGTACAATTAGGAAATAAACTAGGAAGTTCAAATTCTGAGGGACACAGGAACCGAGAGCAAGAAGGGGGTCAGGACTCCATGGTTTGGATTTGCAGAGAGAAGCCACAGGTGAGAGGTGGCAAGAGGGAGGGCAGAGAGGGGAGAGACGGGGCTGGCACAGTGGGATGAAGAACGAATCTTATTAGATACATAGGGTAAGGCCAAATGATGAGCTCTTGAGAAGGTCAGAGTTTGAAAGACTTGATGTGAGATGAAAGAGTCACTAAAAATGTTTTACATAGGAAGGATACTAAATGAAAGTAAGCTTTAAAGAAGTTTAGTTTTACCAAATTCTTGTAGTTAATTAGACTGAGAACTTGCCGACTACATGGTTGTTGAGTGGGGAACTGGACTTAGATGTTGATGATAACGGATGTCTGGGGCTGGCGCACTGGGACGACCCAGAGGGATGGTATGGGGAGGGAGGAGGGAGGAGGGTTCAGGATGGGGAACACATGTATACTTGTGGTGGATTCATTTTGATGAATGGCAAAAGCAATACAATATTGTAAAGTTAAGCAAAATAAAATATCAAAAAAAAAAAAAGATTGGAGGTGAGGCCTAGGAAGTAACATAGGCAGAACACTCCAACATAAATCGCAGCAACATTTTTTTTGGATCTGTCTCCTATAGTAAAGGGAAAAAAAGCAAATACAAACAAACGAGACCTCATTAAACTTAAGTCTTTTGCACGGCAAAGGAAGCCATTGACAAAATGAAAAGACAGCCTACTGAATGAGAGAAAGTATTTGCAAATGATATGTCAGATAAGGGATCGCTGCTAAATTGCTTCAGTCGTGTCCGACTCTGTGTGACCCCATAGACGGCAGCCCACCAGGCTCCACTGTCCCTGGGATTCTCCAGGCAAGAACACTGGAGTGGGTTGCCATTTCCTTCTCCAATGCATGAAAGTGAAAAGTGAAAGGGAAGTTGCTCAGTCGTGTCCGACTCTGGCGACCCCATGGACTGCAGCCTACCAGGCTCCTCCATCCATGGGATTTTCTAGGCAAGAGTACTGGAGTGGGGTGCCATTGCCTTCTCCGAGATAAGGGATTAATATCCAACATATACAAACTGTTCATGCACTTTAACCCCAATAAAACAAACTCGGTTAAGAAATGGGTAGACAATCCAAACAAACATTTTTCCACAGAGGAAATGCAGATGGCCAACAGGCACATGAAAAGATGCCCAACATTGCTAAGGGGAAGTGAAAATCAAAACCATAATGAGACATCGATTCACACCTGTCAGAACAACCCTGTCGTGAAAAGGAACACAAATAACAAATGTTGGTGAGAATGTGGAATAAAGGCAATCTCTGTACACTGGTGGTGAAAGTGTAAGGTGGTGTAGCTACTATTGTGGAAATCAGTATGGAGGTTTCTCAAAAAGCTAAAAACAGAGCTACCACATGACTCAGCAACTCCACTCCTGGCTATATTTCTGAAGAAAAAAAAAAAAAACTCAAGAAGATACAGGCACTCCAACATTTATAGCAGCTTTATTTATAATTCCCAAGATATGGAAGAAACAAGTGACCATCAACAGATGAATAAATAAAGGTTTGGTGTGTGTGTATATATATTTATATATATGTAATGGAATACTACTCAGACATTAAAAAAAAATTTCTCATTTGCAGCAACATGGATGGACTTAGAGATCATTACGTTAAGTGAAATAAATCAGACAGAGAGACAAAGACTGTATGATATCACTTTTATGTAGAATCTACAAAATACAACAAACTACAGCAAATACAGTGCATATAAGAAAAAAGAAGCAGACTTACAGATACAGAGAATGTAGGCGTGAGGGAATGGGAGGTACAATCTATTGGATATAATTATAAAAATTATCAAGGATGTATTTTACCACCCAGGAAATATAGCCAATATATTGTAATAACTATAAATGGAAAGTAACCTTTACAAATTGTATAAAAAAATTTTAAAATGGAGATGAGAGATGGATATTAGGAACACTCATTGGTTTGGAGACAGTGAGTTTGCTTTAGACATAAAATGAGCTTGAAGTGGTGATGAGCTCTCCAGTTATAAATGTCCAGTAGGCAGTACAGACTGAGTGGTTTTTATTTGTATCTTCTGCACTGCTTACACTTCCAGATTGTCTTTCCTCATTAGCGTTCTCAAAAGTAATGTTCCGTGATTTGTACAAAGGAAACATTCTGCTTTTTAAAGCACCTGGCAAGACTTTACATAATGAAATATCTTGATACATTATCTTAATAGCATATTAAATAATATCTTGACATAATAAAATCGAATTACCCAAATGGTCATAGATTTTTTGGTATTCTTTACTAGTCTTAATAAGTAATTATGAATTTTTAGGAAATTAGAACTAGAGGTAGACTCCTATTTTAGGGATCTTGGTGAGATAATTTATAGTATTTAGCTTTCATTAAAATGAATATATATTGCAATCTATAGCAAAACGGTTTCAAGATATACTGTTTATTTTTATAAAGAAACATATATTCATGTTTCACAAATCTTGTCTAGTTTATTAGCAATCTACCTTTTCATCAGAGATGAATGTCCTCTTTATCCCTCCATCCTCCTTACCCCTCAACACTCCTAAAATAAACTGCCACCCAAATATCAATAGAGTATTTTGTAGAAAGTCTAGAATTTCAAAGATCCAAACACTACAAATAACAAACACTGAAAAAAAAGTCTTTGCTTCAGAGATTAGCTTCAGAGAAGACAACAATTATTGAAGGCATCTGCTAAGAGGATTTTTAATTTAATGGAATTTGTTGTAACTCAATCAGTATAGCACAATTGCTGTGCACCATCTGTTGAAGCTTTGAAACTGCCTCGGATGTTACAGTCATATCCATTAAAATGGAATACTACTTTTTACAAACTTTCCTTCTTCCCATTTATTTTCCAATGCTTTCAGAATCATTAGAAGATGAGTTGACAAGGGAAAAAAAATCCCAAGAGTCAAAAGGACAACTCAACAGGAAAAAAACCCAAATAACCTGATTTTCAAATGGGCAGAGGACTTGAATAGACATTTCTCCAAAGAATATATACAAATATCCAATAAGTATGTGAAAAGGTGCTCAGCATCACTAATTACTGCTGCTGCTGCTAAGTTGCTTTAGTCGTGTCCAACTCTGTGCAACCCCATAGACGGCAGCCCACCAGGCTCCTCCGTCCCTGGAATTCTCCAGGCAAGGATACTGGAGTGGGTTGCCCTTTCCTTCTCCAATGAATGAAAGTGAAAAGTGAAAGTGAAGTCGCTCAGTCGTGTCCAACTCTTAAGCGACCCCATGGACTGCAGTCTACCAGGCTCCTCCATCCATGGGATTTTCCAGGCAAGAGTACTGGAGATCACTAATTATTAGGGACATGTAAATCAAAACCATGATGATATACCACTTCATACTCATTAGGATGACTTTACAAGACAGAAAAATAAACAATAGAAAAAAAAAAAAAAAACCAGGGGATAGATATTGTCAAGGATGTAAAGAAATTGGAATCCCTGTACACTGCTGGTGGAAATGTAAAGAGGGCCACTGCTGTGGAAAACCATATGGCAGTTCCTCAAATAATTAAATATAGAATTACCATATGACCCAGCGATTTCAATTATGGATATATACCTAAAAGAATTGAAAGCAGGGAAGCAAATAGATGTTTGTATATCAGTGTTCATAGCAGCATTATTCACAAGAGCCAAAATGTAGAAGTAGTTCAAGTGTCTATTGGTAGATGGACAGATAAGCAAAATGTGGTCTATATACATAGAGTGAAATATTACTCAGGAAAGAAGAAGATTCTGGCACAAGCTACAACATAGACAAACGGTGAGGACATTATGCGAAATGAAATAAACCAGTCATAAAAGAACAAATACGGGCAAGGGGCAACTAGAGTAGTCAAATTCAGAGACAGAAAATAGATTGTGGTTGCTTGCCAGGGCTGGGAAGAGAACATTCTTCTTTTTATTAAACTGTCATTTCATCTTTATGTTATTCTGTACTATACCTGTCAACATATAAAATGCAACATTATTTGTAATAGTAAAAGTTTATTAAAAACATACAAGCAAAAACAATAAAATGTTGGTTGAATAATACTAAGGTACATCTTCATAATGGAAACTATGTAATTTTCTCAAGATGGATTACTACAAAAGCATCCAAGAAAATAATATTGGTATTAGAGAACCCCAGGATACTGTGTTACATTAAAAATGAAGAGAGTGGACAGTTTATATAGTATATTACCCTTTATGTAAGCTCACACACACACACACACACATATTTACAAAAACACGCGGGATAGGTAAACCAGAGGCTAAATTCCTTTTAATGATGTCAGTTGAGGAGTATGAAGAAGGTATAATATGTTGCTGAATATTCTTTAGTTTATCGTTTTAAATTTAAGACTATCATGCTTTGTTTTAAAATTTTAATTGTCAAATCACAAGTCAAATTTTAAATAATTCCTAAAATTAAAAGTAACTAAAACAAATCTAACTGCGTCAAATTTGTCACTTAACCATACATAAAAAAAGCATTATTTCAATTACTCTTAAGACACACAGTTGTACACATTTGTAGACTCGTGCATATGTGCTCAGTTTTGTCCAACTCTTTGCAACCCTATGGACTATATAGCCTGCCAGGGTCCTCTGTCCTTGGAATTTTTCAGGAAAGAACACTGGAGTGGGTTGCCATGCCCTTCTTCAGGGGATCTTCCCAACCCAGAGATCAAACCCACATCTCTTTGTCTCCTACATTGGCTGCTGCTGCTAAGTTGCTTCAGTCGTGTCTGACTCTGTGCGACCCCATATACGGCAGCCCACCAGGCTCCACCATCCCTGGGATTCTCCAGGCAAGAACACTGGAGTGGGTTGCCATTTCCTTCTCCAGTGCATGAAAGTGAAAAGTGAAAGGGAAGTCATTCAGTCGTGTCCGACTCTTAGCAACCCCATGGACTGCAGCCTACCAGGCTCCTCCGTCCATGGGATTTTCCAAGCAAGAGTACTGGGGTGGAGTGCCATCGCCTTCAGGTTCTTTACTGCTAGTTCCACTTGGGAAGCCCTGTACACACTTAGTGGGGTATGTTCTAAGGACAAAGAGAACTGCAAGAAAATCTCAAGCTTTATCTGACAAGTTTACTATTAACAGTAGTGCCAGTGTTATTAGTTTGAAATCATTTAATGCATATTACAACATAAATAAGTATGCTTATGTTGTTAGAAGCCAGGATATTCAGTAGGAATGTAAAACGAAGTACATTAAGTAAATAATCAGAAGTTGAATTGAAATATCTCTAAAACTAATGACTTCTTAATATTTTGTATGGGAATAATTTCAAACAAAGAAAAGTTGCAAGAATAATACAAAGAAATCATTCTACCCCTTCCCTGGATTCACTTATTATTCATATTTTTCCCCATTTGCTTTATCATTGGAGAAAGCAATGGCAACCCGCTCCAGTACTCTTGCCTGGGAACTTCCATGGGTGGAGGAGCCTGGTAGGCTGCAGTCCATGGGATCGTGAAGAGTCGGACACGACTGAGCAACTTCACTTTCACTTTTCACTTTGATGCATTGGAGAAGGAAATGGCAACTCACTCCAGTGTTCTTGCCTGGAGAATCCCAGGGACAGAGGAACCTGGTAGGCTGCCGTCTATGGGGTCACACAGAGTCGGACACGACTGAAGTGACTTAGCAGCAGCAGCAGCTTTATCATTGCCTCTGTTTATCTGCTGCTGCTGTTTAGTTGCTAAGTTGTATCTGACTCTTTGCAACCCCTTGGACTGCAGCCCACCAGGCTCCAGGGGACCTTCCCAACCCAGGGATCAAATCCAAGTCTTCAGCTTGGCAGATGGATTCTTTACCACTAAGCCACTTAGGAAATTCTCTGTTTATCTACACACATGTAATTATTATTCTGAAACGGAAGCATAGATCATGTTTAAGTATATTTTTAAGAATATTTTCTTTTACATAGTTATCAATTCCAGTAAACTTAACATTGATTCACTACTTCTATCTAATTTATCATCCATATTCTAAGTTTGTCACTTAACCAACTATTGTCCTTTATAGAAGTTTTTATCCTCCAGTTTAGGATCCAGTCTAGGATAGAAATTACAGTTAGTTGTTACATCTCTCTGGTTTTCTTTTGTCTGGAACATTTTACCAGTCTTTCTTTGTCATATATAATGTTGACCATTTGGGAAAGAATGTTAAAAATAGAATATTCCTTATTTTGAGTCTGTCTGATGTTTCCTTGTGATTAGTTTGAGATTGTGCATTCCTAGCTGGAATACCATGTAAAGGACTTTGTGTCTTTTACAAAGCATCACACTGGTGATGTTAATTATGATCACTTGCTAAGAGTGTGTCTGATATCTAATGTATTATCATCATCTCATGACACTTTCAAAAAACATTTATCCTAGCTCTGTCGATAGACAGGGTCTAGGCCATAATATTATAGGAGCAATAGCCAT
Source organism: Tragelaphus eurycerus (assembly GCA_935064755.1). Classification (NCBI taxonomy): domain Eukaryota; kingdom Metazoa; phylum Chordata; class Mammalia; order Artiodactyla; family Bovidae; genus Tragelaphus; species Tragelaphus eurycerus. The sequence continues at coordinate 973,445 of CAKXYN010000107.1, forward strand.
CCCTACTGCCCAAACTTAAGTTTCTAAATGCCATTCCCAACTATAAGGTACCAGGAATTCTTGGAAAAACAGCTACTCCCAGGTCTAGAGTAGGGAACTTATGCACTAAGTTATTTACAAGTGGTGTTTTACTGTTACACACATTTTGGCAAGGAAGTTTTCAAAATCTAAGCAAGTCATGTCAGAGACCCTGGAGCCAACTTGAAAGGGATCTCATTAGCCCAAGATAGGATAATTTAAGCATCAGAAAGAAAAAAAAAATACTGTAATTTGGACTGCTCCTCACTGAATATATGAAAATCTATGAATCCATAATAAAACTTCTCAAAGGATAAGGTATGCTGGGTTTTTATGCTCCAGTGTGGTTTTGTGCCTATCTGAACAGTTTAGCATACTCTGCTTCACCTATTGTAACTCAGCTTTGAAGATCCAGCTCAGGTGGTACTTCCTCTGAGAAGTCTTCCCTAAAACCTCTATGCAGTTCATTGTTTCTCCATATTTCAACAGAGCTCATTGTACATGCCTCTTTAAATGTACATATCAAACTGTACTGGAATTGCTTGTTTAACTGTACTTTTCTCTCCATAATGTAAGTTTATAAATACAGGACCTTTCTGACTTTTTTTTTTTTTTTTTGGTCATTCCCAGTACCTGACACCTACTAATAGAAAGTTTTATATATTTTTATAATATTATGTGTTGTAAATGAATGAATCAATTTCAATAGTATCCCCTATGTTTTTTTTTCTTCATCACACAATACAGATTTGTCTTTATTTTAGAAAATAATTGAATGCAGTTAAAATCTGGCTATTTTGGCCAACATGCCAAATTTTTGTTATAATGGATTTTTAAGAAGAATTCCACCTATTCATTAGCTATTGCTTTCACACTCAGTAGATTAGAAATATGTCCCCACAATCTTTTCCTGATTCTTATTCTTAGGCTATAGCCTCCTGTGGTATTTTTATTTATCCCACTGTTTTCTCCCCCTAGAGATTTGTCTGCACACAGAAGACTACTGATAATGTAGAGTGCATGCTAAGTTACTTCAGTAATGTCCAACTCTTTGTGACCTCATGGACTGTAGCCCACCAGGCTCCTCTGTCCATGAGGTTCTCCAGGCAAGGATACTGGAGTGGGCAGCCATGCTGTCCTGCAGGAGATCTTCCCAACCTAGGGATGAAACCCATGTCTCTTAACCTGTTGCATTGGCAGATGGGTTCTTTACCACTAGTGCCATATGGAAAACCCGATAATGTAGGGTGGGAAGTGTTAAAGTCAAATCTAGTTGCTGTGTGAGGGCCTCTCATTTTGATGGCTTCTCTTGTTGCAGAGCATGGGCTATTGAGGGCAGGGACTTCAGTAGCTGCCCCCTGGCATGTGGGATCCTAGTTTCCAGACCAGGGATTGAACCCGAATCCCCTGCATTGGCAAGCAGATTCTTAACCACTGGGACGATCAGGCAGTCCCTCATCTTTTCATAAAATAATAATTGTAATAGATCTTTGCTCCAACATCTGTAACATAGCTGTAGTAACCTATGTAGCATTTTCCAGTAAGTTACCTGTACTAAACTTCCAGTCTCTCTGTGTGTGTGGAATCTTTCATGCACATATGCATACATCCAGTCTTAAATTTTTGTGGACTTTAAAGCATTAACGATTTAGTTGGTAGAGGTAATATAAACCATCTATCAAAGGCATATGCAAAGACACTAAAATGTTTCAGGAAAGCTGTCTCTCATACAAAGTCCATTTAGGCCACGGGTAAATGAGTGTGAATAGGCGCGGTCAGCGAAGCCACTTAATATGAGTCTGTGTTTGGGAGGAGTCTCCCGGCTCGCTCGTGGAGCTGAACTGAGGCCCTGAGGCCAGAAGTGAAAAAGGTGAGTGCCGGCGGGCCTCAGCAGTGCTACGAGGTAGGAGGAGCCGGTCGCTGGCCGCGGTGCTGAACACGCTTGTGAGCTGCCCCTAGGTTGGCCCGCCGGAACAGGCCCGGCGGGTTAGTGCGTTAGAGGGCAGCCTCCAGTTTCGCTCCTTAGTTTGCGGATTCCTGGCTCCGAGCAGAGGACACAGTGACTGTGTCCAGAGAGAGTCACCTGGAAAGCGTAGAGGCAACCTCCGACCCATACCCACGGAGCACAGCTCCTGCCCCTCAATAGCAATAACAGCAACGCTGCTGCCTATATTTATGTATTGAGCTACAACTTTGTCCCCAACACTCTTGACATTCATTCTCAGTGGTTTTCACAACATCCTCGAAATGTGAAGCAAAAAGGTTGCTGATTTACCCAAAGGCTGACCTTTCTTATCCACGCCTTAGAAAATGTTTACTGATCACCCTCAACGTACCAGCCTTACAGCCTCTGCTATGCCCCCTTTACCAGCTCCCCCCACCTCTGCCGCGCTAGCACGCCCCTTACCTTTTCCTCCTCCTCCGAGGTTTGCTGCAGCAAAAGTAATCTCCTACACAGCATATGCCCTACCACTGCCCAGTTGGGAGACTGCACAAAGGGCTGGAATTCACAACAATTTATTCACACATCTTGCTCCTTCGTTCTCAGAAGTCCACCAGATGGGATATTCAAATCTAGTACCTGAGTCCCCAGCTAGCTGTGTGACCTTGGACAAGTGGCCGCACCTCTCTAAGCCTGCTTCTCCTTGAGAAGTCGATGGTAGGTTCTAGGACTGTGTGAGGCTCTTCCCAGGTGCGCAAGGTCCCCTCTCCCGTCGGAACACTCCCTACCTCCCTTTCCCAAGCTCAGTTGTGCACTCTCAGTTTTCGACACCAGGTTTGTAGCCAACTCTAACCCTTGTTGAGGCAGGTCCCAAGAACTGAAGGTGTTCTCCCCACTATCCCCGCCCCCATCCTCGGGTGTGATCTGCCTTTGGGGCCACACTGGGCACGCAGCGCCCAAGGCTAGGAGGGGAGCGCCTCCCGCGCTCTCGCCGGGTCTCCGCTTCGCAGCGCTTTGGGAAATGCGAGATGCAGCTGGAGCCTGAACGCAAAAGGGAAGCCAAGTTGGTGAAGCTAACAGTGACAGGTACTTGTGTGGAGGCTGGCTGGAGGCTGGGTTGGGAGAGAGGGTCTTTGGGGGAGAGAAAGGGGTAAACGAGAGGTGTCAGAGCTGTGGGTCACTCTGTCCATCTCACCACCAGTGTGTGTGTGTGTGTGTGTGTGTGTGTGTGTGTGTGTGTGTGTGTGTGTCTTCCCGCCTCCACCTCTCGCCCTCCTCCCCGCCTCAGGCTCTCAATCTCACCTCGCTCAGCTACTGCCTCTCCTCTCTCCTTTCCAAGCATCCTCCCTGAAAGCCCGCGCGCACTCCTCCCTCGCACTCTTTTGCGCCTAAGGAGATCTTCTCCCGGACCAGCCGGATCCAGCCTCTCAGCTCAGTCGCGTCCCTGAACCAGTTAAGCAGAACCGGCAGCATGTGGAATGAGACGCAGAGCGAAGAGCCGGGGCCCAACCTCACGCTGCCGGACCTGGGCTGGGACGCTCTCCCCGACAACGACTCGCTGACGGATGAGCTGCCACCCCTCTTCCCCGCGCCGCTGCTGGCGGGCGTCACAGCCACCTGCGTGGCGCTCTTCGTGGTGGGCATCGCGGGCAACCTGCTCACCATGCTGGTGGTGTCGCGTTTCCGTGAGCTGCGTACCACCACCAACCTTTACCTGTCCAGCATGGCCTTCTCCGACTTACTCATCTTCCTCTGCATGCCCCTCGACCTCGTGCGCCTCTGGCATTACCGGCCCTGGAACTTGGGCGACCTGCTCTGCAAACTCTTCCAGTTTGTCAGCGAGAGCTGCACCTACGCCACGGTGCTCACCATCACCGCGCTGAGCGTCGAGCGCTACTTCGCCATCTGCTTCCCGCTGCGGGCCAAGGTGGTGATCACCAAGGGCCGGGTGAAGCTCGTCATCCTGGTCATCTGGGCCGTGGCTTTCTGCAGCGCCGGGCCCATCTTCGTGCTGGTCGGAGTGGAGCATGAGAACGGCACCGACCCTCGGGACACCAACGAGTGCCGAGCCACCGAGTTCGCCGTGCGCTCCGGACTGCTCACCGTCATGGTGTGGGTGTCCAGCGTCTTCTTCTTCCTGCCTGTTTTCTGCCTCACTGTGCTCTACAGCCTCATCGGCAGGAAGCTGTGGAGGAGAAGACGCGGCGAGGCGGCGGTGGGCACCTCGCTGAGAGACCAGAACCACAAACAGACCGTGAAGATGCTGGGTGGGTCTCAGTGCGCCCTCGAGCTCTCCTCTCCCCGTGCCTTCCCCTTCTCTCTGAGTCTCCCTCTCTCTCCTGTTTCTTCAATATTCTCTCAATTATTCTCTCCATTTTTGGTCTTGGGCCCTCTCTTTGGTCTCTAGTTTCTCTGTAGTGTGTCATTCTATTTTTTTGTTTTCCATTTTTTTCTCTGTCTATATATCTGTTTTCCTCTCTCCTTTCTCCTTCCCTCTTCTCGCCCCTTGACTTTCTCCTTTGACCTCTTTCTCTCTGTGTGTGTCTCATTCCTGGTCTCTCCTTCTCTCTTTCATGGAAAAATGTCCCACCTTTGTATTCCTCTAAAATGTAGTGCGTATTAGCCTAGAAACTTCGTGTCAAAACTCAGATCTTTCATTAAAGAATCTATTGTGGTCTTAAAGCTTTAAAGTTGATGTTAAGCTTCCTGCCTCAATATGGAGATAACTAAGTTGCATTAAGAAAAGCAGGTACTGGGAGTGAAAAAATCAGGCATTGACTCTAGAGAGCATTCATTGGTAAATTTAACCAAAGATGTGATCATTTGGATAATTCTATCAGAGAAGATTGATTTTACTTTCAACATTGTGATTTGCTTTCTGACTTGTGTTTTTTTTTTCAGATAATTGCCTCAATTCCGTTTATCCTGATGCTGTTTATACAGCTTTGAAAGGAAGTACTGGGATCTCTGTTTTCATACTTACCTTCTCTCCAAGTAGGAAAGGCTAGATCAACTAGGATAGGCAGGCTTCCAACATGAGAAAAGGAGAAGGGGTGGAAGCTGGTAGGACTTACTATCTCTCCCCAAGTGAGCCTTCAGAAAACATCTGGATGCAGTGCCACACTGGAGTGTGTATGGAATAGTTATTCCATAAATTCAGCTTCTGTAACTACATGTGTTTGGTACAAGTAATACAGAGTATGTTCACATCCAAATGAAATTGTAATTCTACTTGCTTTTTTCAAAACCAGAATCTTTACATTTTATTATTTGGACATTGTAGTCAACATTTTGTACTTATTTGCATATTTAGTGCTTCTTAGAAGTCATTCCAGGATGACTTTGCATTGTAATTTTACAATTCCTGAAATCCTGTATATTAAAGTGATAGAGTTTATTCAAAGAATTTTTTTTTTTTTTAAGACCAGTGATTCTCATAATATGACTAGATCGAAATCTCCTCATGTTGTTGCTGGCGCAGTCAGTTGCTGCTACACAACTTAGTTTTGAGAGTACATTTAATAATTTCCTCTAATTTTATTTTTAAACTGTTAATTATCCTCACTGGTGTCTCAACACTAATGCTAATTTTGTTTTGCCTTGACAACTGGAAGGGAATCAATCACTTAAGTGATTCCCTAAAGTGGTACAAGGACCAGAATATTTTTTCTGTTATTTTTCCTCTGATTTCTGAATTTTAAAATCTTAACCTAGAAATGCAAAGTTCTTGAAAAAAAAAAAAAAGCTACCTTAAATGGACAAAATTAAAACTTGGATGGATGACCATTAATGTTAGTTGGTTTTATGGCCTTTTATTCCTTACTTATGTCTATTTTAGGTAGAAAAGTTTCATTCATCTCTATGGTTCTCAATCCTGACTGCATATTCAATCTTTTATGAAACTTTAAAAAGAAAAAAAGAGAACAGGTATCCTGGTCTCCTTCCTAGAGATTTTAATTTAGTTAGTTTGTATTATATCCAAGGAATCTGTGCCCAGGGAAACTCTGATACATAACTGTGGCTGAGTACAACCACATTATCTCATATAGGTTTGCTCTAACACATATAAAATAGTGGACTATTGAGACTAGATTTTCAAGTTACTAGAGTCAATATGTCAACTCAAGCACAAAATTACTCAAGTATTTGTTAAATAGAAATGATTGGAAAGCTTATTGAAAATGGTTGAACTGTTGGTCCAAACAGAGTCAATCTTGGTTAAAATATAGGAATGGGGAAGAGCAAAACATGATATTTTTCTGAAGTCAATTGTCATACCACACATAATCAAAACAACTCCATGTCTTCAAAAGAGACTGTGGTTTGCTATGACATATCTTGAACTGATGTTCTCTTTCTCATTATCTTTTCAGCTGTAGTGGTTTTTGCTTTCATCCTCTGCTGGCTGCCCTTCCATGTAGGACGATATTTATTTTCCAAATCCTTCGAGCCTGGCTCTGTGGAGATCGCTCAGATCAGCCAATACTGCAACCTCGTCTCTTTCGTCCTCTTCTACCTCAGTGCTGCCGTCAACCCTATTCTCTACAACATCATGTCCAAGAAGTACCGGGTGGCAGTGTTCAAACTTCTGGGATTTGAACCCTTCTCCCAGAGGAAGCTCTCCACTCTAAAGGATGAAAGTTCTCGGGCCTGGACAGAATCTAGTATTAATACATGATCAAGCACACTGCTCAGTAAAGTCATCACTCATTATTCTATACCAGAAGCCATAGCACAGCAGAACTTGGGAGGAAGTTTGAAGGTTAATTTGGGAATTAGGGACACATAGGTCTGAAGACAATTGGGAGCAAGAAAAGATAGACTTTGTAGTGTGTGAGCAGTTTGATTTGATTGCACACTCATCAGTGCTATCATACACGATTTCTGCATATTTCACTGCCTATCATTTTTGCATTGTGCTGTTGGTGCTAGCAAGGGCTCTGCAGTTCAGAGAAGGGAGGTAGTGTAGAGAGGGCAATTAAGTCACTTTTTACTAGACAAATTCTAACTCTAATTTCTTTTTCATAATGATAATTTTTTATTAAAATAATAAAAAATTTAAAACATGACTTTCAGAAGCTAGCAAATTTCATAGAGTCCCAGATCAGTGCTGTCCAAGAGAAATTTAATGCAAAGTACTTAAGAAATCATTATAAAATTGTTAATGAGAATTTTATATTTTTTATGTTAAAGTATTTAAAATCTGTTGTTTTCTTTTTAAATTTTAAGTTCACCTTAATTTGTACATTGGGTGTTCATCAGTAATACTTGATTTTTTGCAATTTCATAAATTTTGCAGAAGAAAAAGTAGATTCATTAACCTAAGTTGTTAATTAAAATTTCTCTAATAACTAAAACAACTATAAGTTCTTGACTTTAAAATTAATTGAAATTAGAAATTCAGTTCTTCAAGTTGCAATAGTCACATTTCAAGTGTTTCAATAGCCAAATGTGGCTAATGGCTACCATATTGGACAATGCAGCTCTAGAGTATATGGAAAATTATTGTTAATCTCATAAAAATGCTAAAAATAAATACTCATTTCCTGAAATGTTTTTATAGTGAAATTAGCATAGGAGAGTGTTAGAGTGATAAATTCTAAGGATTATACCTGAATGCCCTATAATTTCTGCTTGGAAGAAAATGGGTAGGAACTATAATATGCATGCATTTTTAATCAGGTGGGGTTGCACATGTTAGTAATCAGGAAATGAGACTTTTAAAAAACTGTAGAAAATCACAAATTACCTTATTTGGCTTAACAAAAATACTTAATCCAATCATAAGCCTTTGATTTGTAAATAAAGAATAATTTACAACTTACTCTAGAAAGTTTACAGAAACTTAGTAAACATAGCAATTTTTCAAATGGTGAAAAAGTCACAGTCCCTTCAATGTTACTGTTGACTGATATTCAACACTTAAAAAACCCCTTATGCCCATTTATTTCAAAATGCCTATGCCATGCCCTGTCTCCAGATTAGTCATGCTCTTTACATCCCACTGCTTATCTGATAGATGTGTTTACTTAGATTTCCAGTATTCCTCTTAACCATAATTATGAATGATTAGACACTGTCAACTAAATATTATACACATTGGTTATAAATCTAAAACTTTCATTTATATTCCCATTATTCCTCTTATAGTCAACTCTTTTATATTAAATATAATATTCTAAAAATGATTTTTTCATAGTTCTCTGTAATACTAAGTCATATAAGCAATTCCTTCATGAAGTTATTGGTTCAGTATGGAACTGATTGAACTAATCAGGGAAATTATTGCCATGACTGGTTTTCTCCACCCAAAGTATAGATTATTATGCCAAAATAATCAATTAACTGTTTTTTAAAAATGAAAACATAATCATAATTAGAATAATTTCTCCAGAGAAATATTTCTAAAGTTCTTCCTGACACTAAAACTGTTTTATCAATATAGTCTAAGTGCAGATCTTCAGCAAATGATTACTCAGTTAATTCTTTGGACTGTATCTTTTTTTTTTAAATACTGAATCATTTAAGCCCATTGAATACTAATTAGGTCATTCAACATTATTGTTCTAAATAGGTCCCAGTAAATCTCAAAGAAGTAATTCAGTTCCCTGAAACCTTATTGTTTCTTTCTACAAATATATCCTATTTGAGAGGAAACAAGCAAAAAAAGGCTTTACTTGATCACATAGTTGATTGCTTTGGAGAAAAAAAACCCGACTTTTAATTATTCAGTGCACCCCACTCTCCACCCCACCCCACCCCCACTTTCTTGTAGGTTCATGTCCATAGTCTCAGTACAACTCACAGGGAATAATTTCCATAGCATGGACCACTATTGCCCTTCATTAGAACTCAGAGAATAGTTTTAGAGAAAGGAATTGTTAATCGTGCTCTTATATGATTGCCTTTTTATTTTTGTAACTTCTTTGTTTCATCATGGTCCATAAATTATCTCAGACTCAGGGAAAAGAGGAACTTACATGAGGAAAAACGTTCCTAAAAGTCCCTCAGTTCACATTTAGTATGTGCCTGGTATGTTCTAAGCACTAGAGATTCATGAGTTAAGTATTTTTATCCTTAATGAGTTCATGACCACTTGTGAGTTGTGTTATAGCAGGTAACTAATATATGTAAATTATAAAGTGAACATCTTCAGTTGACACTGTGCTGTGTACCTCCCTCTATTGTTGTGTATTTGACTCAAAATAAATTCAGAACAGGCTGCTAGTACAAAAACTAGTCAGATTTGTAGATGTAGTTATTGTCTGCCAGTGCATTCTTTTTCAATGTAAAAAAAGTAAAGAATTTGGTTTCGGTTATAATCTGTGTTTCTATTTTTCTAATTATCTAGAATCAAGGTTTCTATTACCACACCTTACACTGTGTCACAAAATCAAGGGTTGGATTATTTTCATTTTTGGAAGTGACTGTTGTATGAGATGGAGAAGGTAATGGCACCCCACTCCAGTACTCTTGCCTGGAAAATCCCATGGATGGAGGATCCTGGTAGGCTGCAGTCCATGGGGTCACTAAGAGTCGGACACGACTGAGTGACTTCACTTTCACCTTTCACTTTTATGCATTGGAGAAGGAAATAGCAACCCACTCCAGTATTTTTGCCTGGAGAATCCCAGGGATGGCGGAGCCTGGCGGCTTAGCAGCAGCAGCAGCAGCAGCAGCAGTTGTATGAGAAAGAACTTTTGAATAATTGCTTTTAGGAAAATACTCATTGCTACAAATTATTTAAAATCGTAAGTGTTGTGGCAGTGAGAAAGAGAAACACTTCTAATGTCTGGCCAGACCTTGAAAACCATTTCTTTATGATCAGCTTTTTATTGCAGTGAAGTTTCTTGTAATGGGATTTGACTTGAAATTCCACCTTTTCCACTCCAATGCTTTTACTAAGAACCTGAAATCATTATAATTTATAATTATTAGTTTAACATTGACAATTTTAGCTGTAATTATTTTGCTGTTTTTCACTTATTGACGTACTTGAATTTAACATTTTTTTTAAACATGTGAGAATTTTTGCAAGATTGGTGCCTGAAAAATACTCCCCTGTCTTTTAAAAAAGTATGTTTTTAAAAAGTGTGTGCATCTGTAAAATGTGACATATATACATACATATATCAAAATTTCTTGTCACAGTGTCTAAGTTAATAGAATAGAGCATTCTGCTTTCAGAAACACTGTCTTCAGTGTAAATAATGCCCTTAAAAGATAAAGGTAGTGTCACTCATGGTTCATAATCTAATGATCCTTCTGATTTATTTGCAATTTAAATTACATATTGTCATTTAAAAACTGTAAATTAAATTTCAATTTAAATTATCCAAGCCTGGATATATATAATTTGAACCTAACCAGATGATTAGTGACCAATGTTAATTCACTGAATTGATAACATGTTTTTCACCCAGAGAATGACCTCCATGTCAAAGCCAACAGAAAGCAATGTGCTGGTCGTAAATGCTCACTGCTGTAAGTTCATGTCACTTGTTTATTCATATTAAATGAATTCAGTCATGTCGATGCTTGACAATAATCTCTTTGAAGCAGGTGATGGGGAAGGTTTGGGTGAGGCTTGTTTGGGGTTTTTCCTTTTGAATGCAAACTCTGTCAGGGTGTTGGAGTTTAGCCATTTTGGTTGAGAGAATTATCATCACCTTTTGGAAAAAAAGAAAAAGCTGCCGTGTCTATGTCCCTCCTAATTGCTTGGATATTTGCTGGAATTCCAATGAATAATTTATGCTGTGACACATACCCTCAAAGGACTACTGTCTACCCTTAAAAGTGACAAACCATCAAGGCCTTCCAAAAGCATGTCTCATGTCAACACTCAGAAAATTCTCCAGAATGTTTATAGATTTTCTTTCCAGAACTATTCTGCCTTCAGGCCCAGAGAAAGTGTTTGGGAAGGATAGTTTCAAAGAGTTTCTGTGATTTAAGCATCTCAAATCTAAAGATTTCTCTGGCTCAAACAACAAAAATATTTATATTTTTCAATTTTAACTCAGTAAATTTAGGATACTAAAGAGCGCTTGCTCATATAAATATACTCATACAGCATAATCCCCCAGTTCACTTATACCTGCTGTACTCTATGTCTGTGTAGAATTTACAACTTGGTTGATTTGTGTTGTCCCAGTATAAGCTAAATGTGACTAATGATATTTCGTTTTGTGATTCTTTTTATTTAAGGTTTGTGTGGATATTAAAGAGTTTATTTTGTGGGTATTAAAGAGTTTACTTTAGCTCTCCATGTACTTGTATTATGAAATTAGGCATCGGTTTTCCTTTCTTTGGGTGTCCTTAACCAAATAATTGCTTAATAAAAAAAAGCCTACAGCTAATTTCTTCCACTTACAAGGTTAAAGCTTGGTGTCTGGGTTATTTAACCTCTACTTTTGTCCTAGATTCAGTCTAATTTTGTCCTTTTAATTTCTGAAATATGTATTGTGCAACTCTGAGGAGGTGTTTGTTGTAGTGAATTATATTTCCCCAGGGACTCCAATGAGGCATACCATTCCTGTAAGTATTTAGACTTGGGGACCCTGTGATACACTGTGATTCCCATGTTCCCCCAGCTTTCTGTCATTTACAGCCTGTCATCCTCAGAGACAATGGTGTTGCAGCTTCATGATGTTATACTAATGTGTGACCCAGAGATTTCTGCTCATCTTGCACACAGCATCCACTCACTGAATGTTGGTTGGACAAATGAAAGTTTCAAGAGTAGCTTATGTGTCACTTGGACATTACCTTCCAGGTATATGGATTCCATGTACTGATAAAATTTAAGACTAAAATTAGAAGACCAATAAAGGTGGCCAACTTTTATTCACCAATTAAAAGACTTTAAAATACCCTATCACCATTACCATTATTTCAATTTTAAAAGAAATTTATTTTATTTATTTATTATTATTATTATCATTATTTTTTACTTTACAATATTGTATTGGTTTTGCCATACATCAACATGCATCTGCCACGGGTGTACACGTGTTCCCCATCCTGAACCCCCCTCCCACCTCCCTCCCCATACCACCCCTCTGGGTCATCCCAGTGCACCAGCCCCAAGCTTCCTGTATCCTGCATCGAACCTGTACTGGCAATTCGTTTCTTATATTATACATGTTTTAATGCCATTCTCCCAAATCATCCCCCCTCCCTCCCCCACAGAGTCCAAAAGACTGTTCTATACATCTGTGTCTCTTTTGCTGTCTCGCATACAGGGTTGTCGTTACCATCTTTCTAAATTCCATATATATGCGTTAGTATACTGTATTGGTGTTTTTCTTTCTGGCTCACTTCACTTTGTATAATAGGCTCCAGTTTCATCCACCTCATTAGAACTGACTCAAATGTATTCTTTTTAATGGCTGAGTAATACTCCATTGTGTATATGTACCACAGCTTTCTTATCCATTCATCTGCTGATGGACATCTAGGTTGCTTCCATGTCCTGGCTATTATAAACAGTGCTGCGATGAACATTGGGGTACATGTGTCTCTTTCAATTCTGGTTTCCTCAGTGTGAATGCCCAGCAGTGGGATGAGAAAAAAAGTAGCAAGGACATAATCTCAGAATAAAGGATCACTACAGTGTGAAAATTCAACATATTCAATATCCCACAAAATTCTATACATATGCTGTTAATAAGAGTTAATTACAACTTGGAAGTAGTGTCTAAAAATGAATAAGTAGGACTTGGCAGTAATTAATAACACTAATGTAATCCAAAGAAGAAAATAATGGGTGGGATTTGTTTTTATTGATCTGATAAGGCTTTTGCCACTGTCTTCTAATCTCTTCTGTCTAACCTCTCCTTCAGTCTAGGGCCATTCAGTGCCCATCACATTCTCTCAGGTTCCCTCCTATGGCAGACCCTGGACCTGATTCAAGGTAGAAGAACAGAGGCCAGCAGGCCTGCCCAGGATTTGGTAGGTGTTATGTGCTGGGCTCAGTCTGCAAATGCCGATTGCTTCTTGCTTCCCTACTTACAACTCATCATCAGTTCCTGACTTCATAGCCACCTCTTCCAAGGAGCCATCAAATTAACTATAAATCAACACACATCTCTTGAAGAATAGTTTGACAATGTATATCAAATGCATGCACACTCTGCATGTCTTTTGATCCAGTAATTTCACATCAAGACATAATTATGGAGGACCACAAAGATCTATATGTAATAGTGTTCCTTGCCTCTTATTTATGATAGTGAAAACCTGAAAAACCCAAATGTTGGAGAATAGGAAATCGGTAAGTTTCAGAAATGGTAACAGTTTGCATGTATGCAGCACTGTGGTAAAGGCTTTCAATTCCATTTCTCATATGATTGTCCCAACATACCTAAGAGGAGGGTCTGTTATTCTCTTCATTGGGTGGAGGGGTTTTGTCATATGATCAGGAAAGGGCAGAGCTGGAATTTGACTCCAGGCCAGTTAGGCATTTGGTGCTCTCATTCCTGCTCTTCTGGAGCACTGTGCAGGCATTAAATATGTTATTGTTTAATTGAGAACTTAATAAAATGTGGCAAAATGTTTACATACTATTAGTAAGTGAAAAAGTATATTATCCCTCTTGTAAAAAAAAAATTTCATGTTCAAAACTTGAAGATACTGCATTCTAAAGTCCTAACAGCATTTCTCTGATTCACAGAAATATTTTCTATTTTTTTATGGTTTTCAATCTTTCTCCAAAGAATATGTATTATTCTTATAATAATAGCAAGTGGTAAACTGAGTTACTCCAGTTCAAAGACTGGCTATCTTTCCAACCCTGTCATCTCCCCAAGGGACTTGCCTTCTGCTCTCTGCCTCTATCTTGCCTCTGTTTGCAAGTTTCTTGTCCTCCCTCCCAAGTAAAATATCAGAAGCTGGTAGATGCTCATTAAATGGTCATGATTATCACTAGTTACTTGGCAAAGCATGAGACAGCCCCCTTTCGAGTCCTCCTCTCAGGGACTCTGCAGTCTAGAACCCTTCTCCTGACTTCTCTGTCTGCCCTGACTCCAGCCAGGCAGAGGTCCCTCAGCAGTTTCATGGGTCATTTACAGGAATTAGAGAGCCTCATAAAACAGATGCAACTTTAGCAACGCTGGTGATTGCTCTGGCCAGGGTGTTAACAAGATGCTATCAGGTTTTCAAAATGCAGCAGACATATTTTGGAGTGATCCCTTGGACCCTCTCTCCCAGGGGACGTTTGCACCTCTGTTTATGAAAGGAAAAATAATTTCGGCTTCAGTCAACAGGAAGCAAATGAGACAAGGCAAGCGCTTCTAGTTCCCTGAAAGGATAGCTCTAGTCATGGCCACATGTTCACTATCTAAGCCTGTTTAACTGCATCAGAATCTTTTTTGAGCAGCTTTTTTCTTTCAAAATTTATCTTCCAGAAACAAAGCACATGACATGGTATATGAAAGACTTTGGAACCAAAAAGTTACAGAATTTACTCCTGGCTTCACCACTAACCAGCCATGTGAAGGTGGGCAAACACTTAGCATTAACCTCTCTGAGTCCTACTGTCTTGACACTGACAGCAGCCACTTTTCAGGAAATGTCCTTCTCTGCTTCACACTGGATGCTGAGCAACGTGGAGAAACATCTCATAGCACAAGCACTTGGCGCCTCCAAACATTCAAGGTGAGCAAACTCTCCCGATCCGTCAAAACTCCATGGTGGTGTGTGGGGAGTCAGCTCCATTATTCTCTACAGAATCAATTTCAGGGGACTTTTTTGGTCGTCCAGTGGCTAAGATTCCAGGCTCCCAGGGCAGGAGGCCCAGGTTCAATCCCTGGTCAGGGAACTAGATCCCACATGTTGCGACTAAGAGTTCATGTGCCACAGCTAAGACTTGGCACAGGCAAATAAATAAATAAAAATGATCTTTTTTTTTTTTTTTTAAAGAGCTGGTGTTAAGGTTCTTAAAAAGAAAAAGAATCTACTTCAAACCTTCTCGGTGATCTGCAGACCCTGCCAACCCCTCAGCAGGCACCCTTGCATGTTGCTTCAAAAAGGAAATGAGAAGCCATTTCTCAGGAACTCTCTTAGCTCATTGCCACTACTTGGAAGAGATCACATGCAGCTGTCCACACTCTTTGCCCCTCTTCTGTGTCACAGTGGGAGCGGTGTCCTCCTAAACAGAGCCCTTTTCTCCTCTGCCCTCTTCTCTCCTAAAGCTTCATCCTTCTCCTCTCTGCTAGCATCTACCATCAGCACTTAAGCCAGATCTGGACTCTTTGCCATAAAGCCTTTGCTTAACTGCTGCTATGAACTGAACTGTGCTCCTCCCAAATTTGTATGTTGAATCTCTAATGCCTAATACAATGGTTGGAGATAAAGTCCTGATGATGGTTGTAAGTGCCCGTACGAGAAGAGACACCAGAGAGCTTGTTCTTTCTCTTTGGCTCTCCCCACCAGTGAGGATACAGAAAGAAGGTAGCCATCGACAAGGCAGAAAGGAGGAGCTCTCACAGGAAACCAACCATCCTGGCACCCTGACCTTGGACTTCCAGATTCCAGAACTGTGAGAAGCAGTTTCTGTGATTTGAGCCCCTCAGTCTACGGTATTTTGTTACCCAGTGCAAGCAGACTACAACAACCCCACTGTGTCCTTCACCCTAGCTCTCTCCTCCCCTTTACAGCCAAACCGGCTGAAATATGCATCCTCTACTTTCTCTTATTCCACACATTTTATTAACCCACAGACATCCCAGGATGATAATAGTACTGAAGAAAGAAAGTTTAAGTAAGGTCATATAGGCCAACACTGTGCCGGGACTGACTGGGTCTGTCCAATGGGGAAAACAAATGTGGAGCAAATAACTGCCTGATAATTGCTTAACCCTAATTGAGTTGCATGCTCTGGTGGGGACATGCTGGGGTAGGTGTTGCTGTGTGAGCCCCCTTCATTCACCCAGCCTGGTGTGGGGCAGAGACTAAAGAGGGTATCCTGGCGTAATGAGATTTACACCATAATATGAAGGGTAAGTGGGAGCTGATCAGATTGCTAGATAGATGCCTAGTATAAAAATAGTATGTTGATATGGCAGAAACCAACACAATATTGTAAAGCAGTTATCCTTGAATTAAAAATGATTTAACAAATAGTACAGAAGAGATCTGAGTTGGGAAGGAATGTGCCACATCTGAGGAAGTTAAAGACAGTCACAGGCCTGGAACATAGCAGGCAAGGGAAAGAGTAGCATAGAGTGAGCACTACCCAAGAGACAGGGCCTCAGCGGCCATGCCAGGGAACTGACTGTTATCCTAAAAGTAGTTTAGAGCCAGTGAAGGGTTTGGAGTGGGACAGTGATGGGTTATGTTTGCACTTAAAGAAGATCACTCTGCTGGTGGAGTGAGGTTGAAGTAGGAAGGCGTGAAGATCAAGAAACTTCTCTCAAAGGGTCTTTGAGACAAGGTGCAGTATTTTTTCCACACATGTTGAGATCAAAGGGTTGGTCCATGAAACCAATTCAGTGGCCTCTTTCAAGAAGCTTCCTCTTTCTGATAGTCTGCGAGTCCATCTTGCTTTAGCATCAATGAATCTCTAGTTTTCTGGGCCATTCGTATTCTGTCCCGACCGAGGCAGCCACCCTGGGAATCAGCACAGCAGATGGTGGTGCGCAGATTGGAATGGGGAAATGGAAACATTTTCACTTTGTTGTCAAGGCCGCCGTCAGCCAGCAAGTGAATGTCAAGCCCTAGAGCCTTAGCTGGCTTGAAATTCCCCATCAATTAGGAGCCCAAAAGAAGATGCTAGAATATCTTATTTATTCACAGAGAATATTTTCTTTTCCTTCCTTCCTTTCTTCTTTATCTCTGTCTTTAATATTTTTCTCTTTCTCTCTTTCCCCTCCTTCCTTCACCCCTCCCTCCTGTCTTTCTTTACTTGTCTGCTTTGGGTCTTAGCTGTGGAATGTGAGTTCTTTGTTGCGGCTCACTGGCTTACTTGCTCCACAGTATGTGACATCTTAGTTCCATGATCAGGGATCAAACCTGAACCTTCTGCTTGGAAGGCAGATTTTAAACCACTGGACCACCAGGGAAGTCCCAAGATGGTCATTCTTAAGATCTGTATAGTATTTTATTAACTGTAATTTACTTAACATTCTCTAACAGCCTTTAGGTTATTTTCCTTCCTTCTCTATTTTTCCAGCCTGAAACACTCTTTCATTCATTAACAGATATTCACATGACTTGAACATCTCAGTTGCTTCAGCCATCTGCCAAATATCAGCAAAGCTTCCCTGGGCAGACTCTGTAAGGGAGCACCTCTCCCTGTCCCTCTGCATTGTTTTTTTTCAAAGCACAGACCTAAAGGAACAGAAGTTCCCAGCCATATGACTGTTTGTTAATGGATGAAAAGGCATTTCAGACTTGAAAAATACAAATGAAAATGGCTTCCCATCTCCAGCAGGATAATGTCTGAGGTCCTTGACAGTGTATTCTCCCATTGCCTGAAGACCCCTGAGTCAATTCTTGTGCTCATTCTCTCCAATCCAGCCTCCTGTTTGGCATCTTCAAAATGGAATGCTGATAATTCCTCTGTGAAATCTCTCTCTCTTTCCTCATTCCCTTGCTAGGCTCTGCCTCCCAGGGACTTTAATACCAAGGACAGTGGATAAGCACCATTCATCCATTCAGTGTTTACTGAATGTCAACTTATTCTTCAAGACACATCTCAGGTATTACTCCCCAATCTCCATCACTAATACCACCTCTCCAACAGCAGTGAGGGGCACTTTTCAAGGTCACTAGAGCACAAAGTATCCTTGATCACTCCTCTCTGTATTTATCACACAGAGGTAATTGTCTGTTCACATGTCTGGCTCCACCACTAGAATGTAAATCCACACGATCAGGAGTTTTCCTTCCTAATGTTTCCTCTCTACATAAAACAGTGCTTGACACAAGCAAACTGCTCCATATGCATTTGTGGAACCACTGAGGGGATATATACAAAGAAACCATAATTTTTAAATTGTGTAGTAGTGCTAGAAATCTCTTTGTTGTGGTCTGTGCAACACAATCTAACCCAAGACTGACTGACTTGTGATGGCTCTTCTTGACTATTATACTCCAAATCTCATAGAGAAATGAGTCTCTAAGTTTCATCTCCTACTTAGAAAAGCTGAGCATTCCTGCCTATGCCATCCTTTTCACAGGGCTTTCACACTCCCCCTCTCTTCTGTCCCACAATGACCCTGCCAACTAGGATTCCTCCTGAGAGTGAGTGTGAAGCCCCGCACAGTTCTACAAGATGACATGACTTGCTGAGGGTGGTGCAGGCTGGTTAAACAGGAATCAGAAATAGAATATGAGATTAACACCTGATTGCTATGAAAGATGCTCATCATCTAGGCATCATTTTTATTGACTTTGAAGGCTAAGCAGGATACTCAGGGGAAAAAAAGATCTAGGTTCTACCCCTCAGGGGTAAAATCCAAGATGAAAAGAGCCAGAGGCAAGGAGAGAGTTGACGTCACTCTGACATTCCATCCTCTTCTCTCGATTCCCTATAACCCCTCTTCTGCCCACCAGAAAGGAATTGTTGTTGTTTAACTGATGTCATGTCTGACTTTTTGTGACCCCAAGGACTGTAGCATGCAAGCTTCCCTGTCCTTCACTGGAGCTGGTGATGCTATCCAACCATCTCATCCTGTCACCCTAGAAAGAAATAGAAAGATGCTTCAATTGTGCAGTGATATGTTTCAATTCAAATGCACTCAAATTCATCAATGTTCATGAATACTTCAGTCCAAAACCATGGGTTAGGTGCTGCAGGAAACCAAAATATGAATGAAGCACCCTCTGCCATAGTGGATAATTTTATGAACAAAAAGAATTCCTATGTAAGCAATATTCATACATTCATATACAAGCTTATTCAACAAATATTTATTAAATGCCCATTGTGTTCCAGGAAATGTGCTAGGTGTTAGGGATACAGTGTTTAAAAGACAAAGTTTATGTTCTTTGGGGTGCTGTGCTCAGCCACTCAGTCATGTCCAATTCTTTGAGACCCCATGAACTGTAGCCTGCCAGACTCCTCTGTCCATGAAATTTTCCAGGCAAGAATAGTGGAAGGGGTTGCCACTTCTTTCTCCAAGTTTTTGTTGTACTTCCATTTTACTGAAGAAGAATCAGGATAAACGTTTTCCTGCCTTAAGGAATTTGCCCAAATAACAACCAGTGATGGAAGTGTGTGCATCCTAGAGCAGGATTCAAGTTTCAGCGGTCTGACTCTAGATCCCTGCTCTTAGCTACCATCCTATTCTACCTAAAACTCCAAATTTCTGAAATAAAATAGACTTGGTGTGCAGTCAGGCCATTCAGGATGGCTATTTCCCAAACTTATGTTTACCAGAGGGAAAGGGTTTGGAGGAGGGACAGTTAAGGAGTTTAGCATCAGACCTGTACACACTGCTATATTAGAAACTTCCCTGGTGGTCCAGTGGTTAAGCATCTGCCTTGCAATGCAAGGGTCACCAGTTCAGTCCTTGATCTGTGAGGATTCAACATGCCAAGGAGTAACTAAGCCCTTGTGTCACAACTACTGAGCCCGGACTCTAGAGTCCATGAGCCCCTCCAGGACTGAGGACCGAACTGAACTGATTAACCCCTCCTAGCCCCCACCCGTCTCGGGGAAGGCAATGGCACCCTACCCCAGTACTCTTGCCTGGAAAATCCCATAGACGGAGGATCCTGTTAGGCTCCAGTCCGTGGGGTCGCTAAGAGTCGGACACGACTGAGCGACTTCCCTTTCACTTTTCACTTTCATGCATTGGAGAAGGAAATGGCAACCCACTCCAGTATTCTTGCCTGGAGAATCCCAGGGACAGCCGTCTATGAGATCGCACAGAGTCGGACAAGACTGAAGCGACTTAGCAGCAGCAGCAGCAGCCCCCACCCCCCGCACCCTGTTACCAGGCAACCATCACTAGGGGACCGGTCCTTCTCAGCCATTGGTCACCGGTAGTGAGCGTCTCCCTCAAGCAATCAACTATCAATGAGGGACTATTTGTGGTCCTGCTCAGTCATTCATTGGTCGGTGCCACAGTGGGCCCCGCCCACAAGCAAGCATCATTGAGACCCTTAGGGAGGCCATTCACCCAACAATCAGTGGAGCATTTGCCCTCAGGTGGAGAGTGAGGTAAGAGGCTGATCTTAGCTTCCCCCTGGGGCCTCCAGCTCACCCTGCCTTGGACCAGGGAACAGGCTGGGCTAGCGTGGGGATATATGTCCTGCATGGCTCCAGAGCCCTCACCAAGACCACTTAGTAATCATGGCACAAAGACCTTTCTCTGTTTCAGACTCAGGCATTTTGGTATTGTTTGGCTTCACTGTGGTTGGCCACATGGACTTGCCTTTAGATACTAGCAGGACTTCCCTGGTGGTCCAGTGCTAAGACTCTACACTCCCAAAGCAGGGGGCCCAGAGTTTGACCCCTGTCAGGGAACTATGAGGAGAAGGCGATGGCACCCCACTCCAGTACTCTTGCCTGGAAAATCCCATGGATGGAGCAGCCTAGTAGGCTGCAGTCCGTGGGGTCCCTAAGAGTCGGACACGACTGAGCGACTTCACCTTCACCTTTCACTTTCATGCATTGGAGAAGGAAATGGCAACCCACTCCAGTGCTCTTGCCTGGAGAATCCCAGGGACAGAGGAGCCTAGTAGGAGGCTGTCTGTGGGGTCTCACAGAGTTGGACACGACTGAAGCGACTTAGCAGCAGTAGCAGCAGCAGGGAACTATGATCCCACATGCTGCAACTAAAGATCCTGCCTGCCCCAACCAAGACCCAGCACAGCCAAATAGATAAATACTAATATTTAACAAATTTTTTAAAAGGATAACAAACAAGGACCTATTGTATAGCAAGGAGAAGGCAATGGCACCCCACTCCAGTACTCTTGCCTAGAAAATCCCATGGATGGAAGAGCCTGGTAGGCTGTAGTCCATGGGGTTGCTGAGAGTCAGACACGACTGAGCGACTTCACTTTCACTTTTCACTTTCATGCATTGGAGTAGGAAATGGCAACCCACTCCAGTGTTCTAACCTGGAAAATCCCAGGGACGGGGGAGCCTGGTGGCTGCCGCCTATGGGGTCACACAGAGTCGGACATGATGGAAGTGACTTAGCAGCAGCAGCATTGTATAGCAAAGGAGACTCTGCTCAATATTATGTAACAAAGTAAAAGTGGGAAAAGAATTTGAAAAAGAACAGATACCTATGTATGTAACCTGAGTCACTTTGCTGTAGACCTGAAACATTGTTAAAAAAAAAAAAAAAATGACTGTTCCCTTGTTTTCTGTATATCCTCTGCTCAACAAGGCCCTGCTTCACTCAATGACTATCCAATCCTCTTAATTACAGGACTTCATCAGTAACTGCCTGCCTGCTCACCCCCTGGCCCAGCTGCTGGTTTCCCCGGTAACTGATGAGACAACGTGACATAACTTGCCCCTATAAATGGTAGCCTCCTTCTCTCCTGAGTAGCCAAGACCGCTGCCGTGTCCCACCTGCCATCTGCCACACATGGTGGAGCTGTCATTCCAGGACCTTTTGCTTCAGACATCTAAGATCCCTCGTCCACGAAACCACTGATATCTCTGTCGTTGTACTTGGGATCTTACTCAGGTCTCAAGGCTGAGCAACTACAAGGCTTGCAGGCCTGCAGGGTGCAGCCCAATAATTGATGAGCGGTCAAGAAGCCGAGGAAACTCCTGTGAGTATAGAACTGTTGGGAAATAAGGTCAGGGAACGGAAAGTTATGGGGGTGATCCTGAGGTGATGGTTGTCTCAATGAGGGCTCTTTCTCTTCCATTATGTTGATATTTTGTTAACCTCAGGTCTCTTTCCATCTTAAAAGGAGCAGCCCCACATTCATGGCTCACCTAAACACATGGGGATGGCTGTCGAACACAGGAAAAATGCAAGGACCTGGATTAGACACAGAATATCAACATGCCCCTGAACCATCAACCCTAAACAACTACAGAAGTGGGCTTTAGAGATGTTAACTCAGGGACAGATTTGTGAACTGGGTATGGCCAGTTACCTAGAAGGGTTTGGTTGGAACCTGTGGCAACAACAAAATAATACTGCCATTTGTGGCCTTGTGGGGGAATAGGATTAGAAAGGGATTTATAGATCTCACCTGTCTGCTACCTGTTCCACCTAAGACCAATAAGGTAATTAATCCAGCCCTGACTGGAGGAATGCACCACCACATTAACCCTGTGGGCCTCTCCAGGATTCAGCATGGCCTCTGGGGACTGAGGGTGAAGAGATGGTATGTTACCACCCTCTAGGACAGAAACCTCAAGCAAGGGTAGCACTATCTCAAGATGCTGTTACTGATTCTACGTTGCTTAGTGGTCATGATCTTCCCCGTACAGTGCCTCTTACCAAATTTAGTCTGAGCAAAGGCAATCTGTTTGCAGACTGGGCACAGTGGTGGCGTCGCTGTGAAATGAGTCTGCTTGCTGGGTCTATAGCAAGATACCATTGTCGTTGTCCTCTGGACTTTCATGAAAACTGGAACCTGTAACTGGCTGGCTTGAATGTTTGCCCACCTCCTGGACTCTTTATACCCTTTAGCTGCTGTTGTCTGTACTACACTTATGGTGTCTGTTTACAGTGCCCCTGTACATACCTGAGCCCAGGGATATCACAGAAGAGGGATGGGCCAAGATTGTAAGGGTCGTGCAAAATGTGCAGGGGTGAATTTTATGGTCAGGCCATTCAGGATAGCTATTTTTCTTTTGTCTTCCTTTGTGTCCATCCCCTGCTCATCAAGGCCCTGTTTCATTCATGCGACTATCCAATCCTCCTAATTATAAGGGTTCATCAGTAACTGCCTACATACTTACCTCCTGCCCCAGGCCCTGGTTTCCCTGGTAACTGAGGGGCCCACCTGACATCAATTCCCCTTATCCATTCAGCCACTCAGCCGTGTCCAACTCTTTGCAACCCCATGGACTACAGCAGGCCAGGCCTCCCTGTCCATCACCAACTCCTGGAGCTTACTCTAACTCATGTCCATTGAGTTGGTGAAGCCATCCAACCATCTCATCCTCTGTTGTCCCCTTCTCCTTCCGCCTTCAATCTTTCCCAGCATCAGGGTCTTTTCAAATGAGTCAGTTTTTTGCATCAAGTGGCCAAAGTATTGGAGTTTCAGCCTCAGCATCAGTCCTTCCAATGAATATTCAGTACTGATTTCTTTTAGGATGGACTGGTTGAATCTCCTTGCTGTCCAAGGAGCTCTCAAGAGTCTTCTCCAACACCACAGTTCAAAAGCATCAATTCTTTGGTGCTCAGCTTTCTTTACAGCCCAACTCTCACATCCATACATGACCACTGGAAAACCTTTGACTAGATGACTAGTCATCTAGCTTTGACTAGATGAACCTTTGTTGACAAAGTAATGTCTCTGCTTTTTAATATGCCATCTAGATTGGTCATAACTTTTCTTCCAAGGAGCAAATGTCTTTTCATTTCATGGCTACAGTCACCATCTGCAGTGATTTTGGAGGCCAAAGAAATAAAGTCTGTCACCATTTGTATTATTTCCCCATCTATTTGCCTTGAAGTGATGGGACCAGATGCCATGATCTTAGTTTTCTGAATGCTGAGCTTTAGGCCAACTTTTTTACTCTCCTCTTTCAGTTTAGTCAAGAGGCTCTTTAGTCCTTCACTTTCTGCCATAATGGTGGTGTCATCTGCATATCTGAGGTTATTGATAGTTCTCCCTGCAATCTTGATTCCAGCTTGTGTTTCATCCAGCCCAGCATTTTGCATGATGTATTCTGCATATCTTTCTGGTGTAGTAGAAGGATGTGCACTCATCTTCTCCTGTGAGAACTCCAAAATTACAGCTCATTGCTGAACAACCATTGACAGGAGGATGTTGGATCCCACCAAAAAAAGATATCCCATGTCCAAGGGCAAAGGAGAAGCTTCAAAAGGATGATAGGAGGGGTGAAATCCCATGTAGTATCAAATCCCATACCCACCAGAGATGCTCATAGGGCCCAAACAAAACCTTTGTGCACACCAGGAGACCCCATAGAGACTGAGTCAGGCCTGCCTTTGAGTGTTTGAGTGTCTCCTGCAGAGATATGGGTCAGCAGTGGCCTGTCACAGGGGAAGGGGCTCTGGGTGCAACAGATCTGGGTATGGCATAAGCCCTCTTAGAGGAGGTCACCATTAACCCCACCATAGAGCCACCAGAACTTACAGAGTACTGGGGAAACAGACCCTTGGAGGGCACAAACAAAACCTGTGCACACCAGGACCCAGGAGAAAGTAGCAGTGGCCTCACAAGAGACTGACCCAGACTTGCCCGTGAGTGTCCAGGAGTCTCTGGTGGAGGTGTGGGAACCCTGCAGTGGCCTGATGCAGGGTCAGGGACACTGAGTGTGGAAGTGCATACACGAGACCTTTGGAAGGAGGTCACCATTATCTTCATTACCTCCACCATAGTTTGGCCTCAGGTCAAAAAACAGGGAGGGAACATAGCCCCATCCATGAACAGAAATTCGCTCTATAAATGGAGCCTAATCCCCTGAGTAGCAGAGACTGCTGCCATGCCTTACCTGCTGTCTGTCATGCATAGTGGGATGTCATTCTAGGACCTTTGTCTTTAGATGTGTAAGATCCCCTGTCCAAAAAAACCACTGACGTTCCTGTTGCTATATCTGGGCTCTTTCTTCAGTCTCGAGGTTGGGCAACTACGAGTCTTGCAGGCCTCTATGGAGCATGGCCCAACACCTGGTATCCAGGAGCCAGAGACATTTTTGCAGAATCAGAAGCAAAATAAGACTGACTTTGTCATATTCAGATTAGATAAAATGGAACCTCCAGATTCACATTGCTTGTGATAGTCTGTTCCCAAATCTCCAGCTAGCAATGTAATAAACATCAACTAATAAAACATGGGCCTTGGAATGATGTGTGACTGTTCTAAGACCTAGTCTGCTTATGATTATCAAGTGATGTATCTTTGTTATTTTACAATATCTTACTACTCTTTATAGCATGTTTATAAGTCTGCTCTTAGCAGGTACAGGGAACAAATAGAAGAAGAACAAAATTGGGAATGTGAGGAGGAAGAGCTAGATGATACTGCTGACATGGTAAAGCCATCACCTTGGTCTCAGGTGGCTCATGTGGGCTCCAGACCCTTGACTCTTCCAGAGTAATTAACACACAAAGGAGAACACAGCATCACTCCTCAGGGGAGGCTCCCACTGAAGATGACCAGCCTTGGTTGATGAGAAGGGCATCTTCTAGGAAGGGTGTGCCAGTGGCTCCTGTCAACTTTAGGGGCATAGCTCTGGAATATTAGAAGAGAAGTCTAGTGATGGAGCCGTAATGAAGTAGTGAAGGGAGTGAAGTATTTGAGCAAAAGATTCTGTTCGCTTTCGATACAAAGATAAGCTTCCCATTTAGTGACAAGGGAGTAACAGTATAAATGAAGGAAGGTACTGAGCAAATGATATTTAAAGGGGCACTGTGGACTCAAGGAGAGCCTTGTTTCTAAGTTCAGTAGTAACAACTCAGCCCTTTAAAATTCAAGAGGAATACAAACGCATCCACAGATTGCATGATTTTGGTGTGGCTTAGATTTCAATTCAGGCAGGGTTTGTGACTTCACTGGGTGGTGCTAATGAAACACAGGGCACGTTGACTCATTTCTGCTTGACATTTAACTGGGTGCACAATTTCTAGCATGTTCTGTCGGACGCAGGTATTTTCAGGACGGACGGATCATTCAAAATGATGTCTTATTTTTTTTTTAAAGAGGTGGTAATACTAAAAAGGGAAATAGAGTAAGATCTAAGTGTTATACAAGTTTAAACTCCTAACCCTAATTAATTCATGATTCCTTCAATCATAACAGATCATTGTGAACCCAGTGTCTACTTTGTCTTTGACCTCAAGTTGAATATACATGGCAGAAATCCAGAGGGGGAGCATGAAGACTCAGGTATTATATAATTTCTGGTTAATATTTATGAAAGAAAGACATTGTCATTTTAAAGCCTAAAAAATGGAAAGTTTTTTGACTTGCCAAAGCATTAAAATAATATATAATTGATTGAATTGAAGATTTGTTTAGCAATAACATGGTAAACGTTTTGATAACCATTACTATGTTTTAAAAGTGGTGGACAATGACACATTATATCCATTATGTCATGTAAACTTGCCATGAAGTGGAGGAGAAACAGAGGCAAGAAGGCATCTGTCTAGGAAGTAGGTCAAACATTTGTCCAGTATATGGTCTGAGGAAGAACCTGTGCTAGAGACAAGAATAAGAAAGAATATTCAAAAGGAAGCCAGGAACAGCTGGTCTCCAGAGCCAGGCAGGCAGGCTTGTAGGGAAATCCTAACTCTGTTGCTCTGTGATGTTGTGAAGCTATTTTGATTGTTGTTGCTGTGTAACAAATTACCCTAGAACTTGTTGTAAAGAGACGACATTTTTGTTTTGCTCCTCACCTTGAGAGGCAGAACTTCAGGAAGGGTTGCACTGGGTAGCTCTTGTTTGGGGTCTCCTAAGGTTGCACTGAAATATTGGCCTGATCTACCATCATCTGAAAAGTTGAGGTTGGACCAGATATGAGAGCCAGGTGGAGGCTATTGCCTGGGAGCTTGGCCATGTTCAGGGGATGCTCCAGCATAATGGCCCTTGGGATGGCAAACTTCTTAGCTGGTGATAGTCCTTTGCCAGAGCAAGTGTTCCAATGGAGGCTGGTGGTAGATGCATGGCATTTATAATGAAACCTTGAAAGTCGGTCATTTCAGTCATTGCTCTGTTGGTAAGCAGTCACAACCCCAGGGGAAGGGGAATTAGACTCTGCCCTTTGACTGAAGGGGCTTCCCTGGTGGCTCAGCTGGTAAAGAACCTGCGTGCCAGTGCAGAAGACACAAGAGACATGGGTTCAATCCCTGGGTTGTGAAGATCTCCCGGAGAAGGAAATGGCAACCATTTCTTTACAACCAATTGCTCCCGTATTCTTGGCTGGAAAATTCCGTGGACAGAGTTGCCTGGTGGGCTACAGTTCACAGGGTCGCAAAGAGTCAGGCAGGACCGAGCGCGTGTGCACACACAGACTGTGACTGAAGTGGCCAGGCCACACTGTGGAGGATGGGAGATGTGGTTGCAGCCATCCTACTAAATAAAATCTGCCACCATGGCCTTGAGAAAAATAACTTCTAAAGTTTAGTTTCCCTATATGTAAAATGGAAATAACAGTATTCTGTAAAAGATTATGATAACTGAAAGAAAATGTGCTTATAAGAGGCTTAGCCTGGTGCTGGAAACCCAGTGAATGTTTAATCAATGTTTGCTATTAATGGTCCTG
This sequence comes from Tragelaphus eurycerus, assembly GCA_935064755.1. Lineage (NCBI taxonomy): Eukaryota > Metazoa > Chordata > Mammalia > Artiodactyla > Bovidae > Tragelaphus > Tragelaphus eurycerus. The sequence continues at coordinate 1,000,789 of CAKXYN010000107.1, forward strand.
GCACTTGGGGTGCTGACTCTAGCTCCCACTTTTACCAGAGCAGGATATGAAGCCATGTCACATCTCTTTGTGATACTCCAACTATCAGTGCCTCTGACTCCTCTCCTATTTATCCATAAGGAGATTCCTCTCTCTCCCCTAGGATCTGACCTCCTGTGACATTATCAAAACACTCGTAAAGTGCCATTCACTTTCTTGACACTGCCCCTTGGGTTCCATCTTTGCCAGAGACATTCACTGACTGTGGTAGGCATCGCCACAAAGGCCGCTCAGGCTCTCCTGTTCTGAACCCTGTCTTCTCTTCTCAAGCTCCAAACTATCCCTCCAGGCCTTTCCCTCCCTGAAGAGAATTCCTTCTTTCACTAAGTGTAGAGATCCCTCCAAGTGGGAATTCTCTCATCCCTGTCTCCTCCATTTCCACACTTGGTGCCACCTGCACCCATCATCATTTTCTCAAATGATGTCTCAAAATGAAGACATATATCCTCTGGTTTCTAAGCCTGGGTCCCTCAGTCTTGAACTCTGTTCCCATCCTTTCTCTCTCCTCTGGAACATCGCTACACTAATGATGCCTTCTCTCGTATCTTCAGCTGCTTCCTCTAAACTGGCACCTTCCCTTAAGTCTATCAAATGCTGAAGCCTTTCCTAGTTTACTATGAATAAATCAAAACTGATCAACTATACCCTTTCTGCAGTCTTTTCCCCTGGAAAGCTGCTGTACTCACCTGTTCTTCACACCTACCTCACTACCTACAAGTCCTTGTCACTATTCATTCTTTACTCCCTGTAGTATCTCCTGCTCTGTCTTTCTAGAAACTGTTCCTGCAGAGGAACCTTGGGGCCTCTTGATTTAAATTGCTGTTTTGAGGTGGCTTGTTAGACAGTAGAAGTTAAATACCATAGTGATCAAGCCAAGATCTTAACCTATGTGATGACTGCAAAGTCTTCTTCCCTTCCATGTCAGCATGTCCTAGAGAGTAAGGCTGATGTATTCTTGTGGGGGTTTTGACTTTCAAGTGAAGGAGTTGGAATATCTCAAATTTGGTTGTTTGTCTCTTTTTAATCTGAAAGGTTCACACTTAGGAATAGTGTGTGTAAAGGGAATGCGGCGCAGAGTTTTAAAAGAATCACTTGGGAAGGTTTTGCAAAACCTGTGTACCTCTCTTCTGCTCTCTCACAGCTCTTTTGTAATTTGCTCCCTCACATAAAGGTAGTTGGGGATGTTTGGAGTCTATTTCTACACCCTTGCTGAACAGACCAGCGTTTTGCACCTGCAAAGACTCTAGGGCCTGAAGGGACCAAATACTCGCCTAAAGTGTCAAACCTGCTAAAATGCCAGGATTTTGTACTCGGTTTTAACGTATCTATGCATCCATATTTTTACTTATTTCTCTAAATGTCTAGATATCTGTCCTCAGCAAGTCAAACAATACAGAGGTTTATTAAAAAAAAATTCAGTCTCTTTTTCTACTTTACTATCAAGGTTATTAATTACAACAGTTTGATAACCTTTCGTACTTCTTTATGCTAACATTTATTTTATCAGTGATATATTTCCAGGTAAGTAAAAATGGTCTAATTTTTCCCATTTTTAAACTTATACTTGACATAAAATATACCTCTTTAAAGTATACAGTTCAGTCATTTTTAATATATTAAACAAGGTTAGGCAACCATTATCACACTTCATACATTTTCATTACCACCAAAAGGAGGCTTACCCATTAGCAGTCACTTCGGTCGTGGGGACTATTAACCTACTTTGTCTTCACAGCTTGCCTACTCTAGACATTTCATATAAATGGAATCATATGATATGTAGCCTTCTGTGTCTGAATTTTTTCACTCAGCATAATGTTTTCAAGGTTGATCTTTGTTGTAGCATGTATCAGTACATTCTTTATGGTCAAATAATTTCATTGTAAGGATAGATTACATTTGCTTATCTGTTCATGAGTTGGATATCTAGCTATTACAGGTTTTGTGTAGTCTTAAGTGTTATTTCTCTTGGATATGTACCTAGAAGTAGAATTGTTGGGTCATACAGCTATTTCAAATCCTGAAAGATGATGCTGTGAAAGTGCTGCACTCTATGCCAGCAAAGTTGGAAAACTCAGCAGTGGCCACACCACTGGCAAAGGTCAGTTTTCATTCCAATCCCCAAGAAAGGCAATGCCAAAGAATGCTCAAACTACCGCACAATTGCACACATCTCACACGCTAGTAAAGTAATGCTCAAAATTCTCCAAGCCAGGCTTCAGCAATATGTGAACCGTGAACTTCCTGATGTTCAAGCTGGTTTTAGAAAAGGCAGAGGAACCAGAGATCAAATTGCCAACATCTGCTGGATCATCGAAAAAGCAAGAGAGTTCCAGAAAAACATCTATTTCTGCTTTATTGACTGTGCCAAAGCCTTTGACTGTGTGGACCACAATAAACTGTGGAAAATTCTGAAAGAGATGGGAATACCAGACCACTTGACCTGCCTCTTGAGAAACCTACAATGCAGGTCAGGAAGCAACAGTTAGAACTGGACATGGAACAACAGACTGGTTCCAAATAGGAAAAGGAATACGTCAAGGCTGTATATTGTCACCCTGCTTATTTAACTTATATGCAGAGTACATCATGAGAAATGCTGGTCTGGAGGAAGCACAAGCTGGAATCAAGATTTCTGGGAGAAATATCAATCACCTTAGATATGCAGATGACACCACCCTTCCTTATGGCAGAAAGTGAAGAAGAACTAAAAGGTCTCTTGATGAAAGTGATAGAGGAAAGTGAAAATTTTGGCTTAAAGCTCAACATTCAGAAAACTAAGATCATAGCATCTGGTCCCATCACTTCATGGGGACCAGATGGGGAAACAGTGGAAACAATGGCTGACTTTATTTTTTTTGGGGGGAGGGTTCCAAAATCACTGCAGATGGTGACTGCAGCCATGAACTGAAAAGATGCTTACTCCTTGGAAGGAAAGTTATGACCAACCTAGATAGCATATTCAAAAGCAGAGACATTAGTTTGCCAACAAAGGTTTGTCTAGTTAAGGCTATGGTTTTTCCAGTGGTCATGTATGGATGTGAGAGTTGGACTGTGAAGAAAGCTGAGCGCCGAAGAATTGATGCTTTTGAACTGTGGTGTTGAGAAGACTCTTGAGAGTCCCTTGGACTGCAAGAAGATCCAACCAGTCCATTCTGAAGGAGATCAGCCCTGGTATTTCTTTGGAGGGAATGATGCTGAAGCTGAAACTCCAGTACTTTGGCCACCTCATGCGAAGAGCTGACTCACTGGAAAAGACTGATGCTGGGAGGGATTGGGGGCAGGAGGAGAAGGGTCAACACAGGATGAGATGGCTGGATGGCATCACTGACTCGATGGACGTGAGTTTGAGTGAAATCTGGGAGTTGGTGATGGAAAAGGAGGCCTGGCGTGCTGCAGTTCATGGGGTTGCAAAGAGTCAGATATGACTGAGCGACTGAACTGACTGACTGACAGTAATTTCATGTTTAACTTTTTGAAGAATTGTCAAACTGTGTTCCAGAGCAGCTTCACCATTTTACATTGCCATCATGTATGAGAGTTCCAATTTCTCCAAATCCGTGACCATGTTTGTTGTTATCATCTTGATTATGGTTGTTCCTGTGTGTAATGTGATATTTCATTATGGTTTTGATTTACGAGTAGTCATGTCTAACATCTTATCTGTTTATTGGTCACTTGCATATTTTCTTTGGATAAATGTCTATTCAAATTCTTTTTTAATCTGATATTTTTTGAACTGTAGTAGACTTCCTTTTCACTTTTCACTTTAATGCATTGGAGAAGGAAATGGCAACCCACTCCAGTGTTCTTGCCTGGAGAATCCCAGGGACGGGGGAGCCTGGTGGGCTGCCATCTATGGGGTCACACAGAGTTGGACAAGACTGAAGCGACTTAGCAGCAGCAACAGCAGCAGTTCTTTATATATTCTGGAAACAAGTCCCTGACTGAATATATAATTGGCAAGTGTTTTCTCGTCTTGTTTTTACATTCTTGTCCTTGATGCACATGAGGTTCAAAATTTTAATACACTAATTTATCATATGTATTATCATATCTAAAAAATTGTTGCCTAACCCAAGGTTATGAAACTTTATGTGCTAGACATTTTGTAGCATTAGTTCTTATGCTTAGGTCATTCCATTTTGAGTTTTTTTTCAATATGATATGAAGTAAGGTTCGCCTAGTCAAGGCTATGGTCTTTCCTGTGGTCATGTATGGATGTGAGAGCTGGACTGTGAAGAAGGCTGAGCGCCGAAGAATTGATGCTTTTGAACTGTAGTGTTGGAGAAGACTCTTGAGAGTCCCTTGGACTGCAAGAAAATCCAACCAGTCCATTCTGAAGGAGATCAATCCTGGAATTTCTTTAGAAGGAATGATGCTAAAGCTGAAACTCCAGTATTTTGGCCACCTCATGTGAAGAGTTGACTCATTGGAGAAGACTCTGATGCTGGGAGGGATTGAGGGCAGGAGGAGAAGGGGACGACAGAGGATGAGATGGCTGGATGGCATCACTGACTCGATGGATGCGAGTCTGAGTGACCTCCGGGAGCTGGTGATGGACAGGGAGGCCTGGCGTGCTGCGGTTCATGGGGTTGCAAAGAGTCGGACATGACTGAGCGACTGATCTGATCTGATCTGATCTGATGAAGTAAGGGTATAGATTTATTCTTTTGCATATGGATTTTCATTTATCCCAGTTTTTGTCAAAAGATAGTCCTTTCTCCATTAAATTGTCTTAATGCCTTTGCTGAAACTCAACTGATCATAGTTATATGGGTTCATTTCTGAACTCTCAATTCCATCACATGTATCTGTGTTTATCCTTATGCCATAAACAGACCGTCTTGATTATTGTAGCTCTTTTGTATTTCTGAAATTGGGAAGTGGGAGACCACCAACTTTTGTTTTTTTGCAAGATTGTTTTGGCTAATCAGAGTCCCCAAACTTCAACATAGATTTGAAAATTGGAGTGCCAATTTCCTTAAAGCATCTGGAGTTTTGATGAAGATTACATTGAATCTGTAGGTCAATTTGAGAACTTCAGACATCTTGATTTTGAGACTTTCAATCCATGAACAAGAGGTATTCTTCTATTTATTTAAGTCATTCTTCTAATGATTTCTGGTTTCTGGTGTACAAGTCTTATACTTTTCATTAAACTTATTCCTAAGAATTCTTGGTTCAGTTCAGTTCAGTCACTCAGTCGTGTCCAACTCTTTGTGACCCCATGAATCGCAGCACGCCAGGCCTCCCTGTCCATCACCAACTCCCGGAGTTCACTCAGACTCATGTCCATCAAGTCAGTGATGCCATCCAGCCATCTCATCCTCTGTTGTCCCCTTCTCCTCCTGCCCCCAATCCCTCCCAGCATCAGAGTCTTTTCCAGTGAGTCAACTCTTCGCATGAGGTGGCCAAAGTACTGGAGTTTCAGCTTCAGCATCATTCCCTCCAAAGAAATCCCAGGGTGGATCTCCTTCAGAATGGACAGGTTGGATCTCCTTGCAGTCCAAGGGACTCTCAAGCGTCTTCTCCAACACCACAGTTCAAAAGTATCAATTCTTCAGTGCCCAGCCTTCTTCACAGTCCAACTCTCACATCCATACATAACCAGTGGAAAAACCATAGCCTTGACTAGATGGACCTTTGTTGGCAAAGTAATGTCTCTGCTTTTGAATATACTATCTAGGTTGGTCATAACTTTCCTTCCAAGCAGTAAGCGTCTTTTAATTTCATGGCTGCAGTCACCATCTGCAGTGATTTTGGAGCCCAGAAAAATAAAGTCTGACACTATTTCCACTGTTTCCCCATCTATTTCCCATGAAGTGATGGGACTGTCATAAATAGAATTATTTTATAATTTTATTATTTTTCATGGCTCCTTCCTAGTAAATTGGAGAAGGCAATGGCACCCCACTCCAGTACTCTTGCCTGGAGAATCCCATGGATGGAGGAGCCTGGTAGGCTGCCATCTATGGGGTCGCAGAGAGTCGGACATGACTGAAGCAACTTAGCAGCAGCAGCAGCATGATCTTACTGCGTGACTAGGACTCGAAACAGAGAAGGCAATGGCACCCCACTCCAGTACTCTTGCCTGGAAAATCCCATGGACGGAGGAGCCTGGTGGGCTGCAGTCCTTGGAGTCGCTGGGAGTCGGACACGACTGAGTGACTTCACTTTCTCTTTTCACTTTCATGCACTGGAGAAGGAAATGGCAACCCACTTCAGTGTTCTTGCCTTGAGAATCCCAGGGACAGGGGAGCCTGGTGGGCTTCTGTCTATGGGGTCACACAGAGTCGGACACGACTGAAGTGACTTAGCATAGCATAGCATAGCATCCTAGTAAATAGACAAACATTTGACTGTTACCATATCCTGCAGTCTTGCTGAATTGGTTTACTAGCAATTTTTTGGTTAGGATTTCAATATAAGATCATGTCAACTGCAAATAGAGTTTTGTTTGTTTGTTTGTTTGTTTTTTTTTTGCAGTTTGGATACTTTTTTCTTTTTTCTTAATAATTATAGTTAAAACCTTCAGTACAACGTTGAAAAGATGTAATAAGAGTGAACATCTCTCATTTGTTCCTGATCTTTAGAGGAAAGCTTTCATTTTACCATAGGTTTTTCATAGATCCTCTCTGTCAGGTTGAAGAGGTTCCCCTTACTGTTTTGAGTCTTTCTATGATGAAAGACTAGGTTTTTTCTAACACTTCATGTGTATATTGAGATGATCACACTTGTCCTTTATTCTGTTAGTATGTGTACTAATTTATCACATGCTGAACCCACTTTGTGTTCCTCAGATCATTTGTCAGTGGTTTATACTCATTTTTTGTTACTGGATTCCATTTGTCCATACTGTATGGATTTTTACATCTATAGTAATAAGGGATATTGATTTTTTTTTTTTTTCAGGCAAGGTTTTATTGGTCCCTGCTACATCAGCGGGGAGTGAGAACAAACAGAAGTTCCCCTTGCTTGCTCCCTCCCTGAGGTGGGAGTGAGTGTGTCCAGGGATCTGACCGGAGAGGTGGCTTAGTTCTTTAGCTTATCCCTTAGGTAGTATTGTGTGCAGGGGGCATGCACAGTACCCTGCTTTTGCTCCTGACCCCCTGATTTTTCTCCACACCTCAAAATGGCAGTTGGGTTGTTTGGTCTCTTTGAGTCTTTTGTCCAGAATTTGCCCCAAGTGCACATGCACAGTTATTTTTAGTCCCGTACAGTCTTTGTATTTTGTTGCTTGAGGTGTATCCAGGTGCAAGCACTGCAGCAGAGAGTCCCAGGTCCCAACCTGTCTCATCCCCACTGAGAGACTCTAAATCCTTACTCTTAATTGGTAAGGGATTAGGGATCTCTTCTTCCCAAACTTCTTCCTGCTGGACAGGGGCTGCAGACCCTAGCCCATCCTGGAGGAGTGGAAGTCCCTTGCTGACTGTTTCAAGGACCTGTAGGGAGGGACCTGGGCCACTTTCCACTGGAATGGGCTGAATTCCTTGAGCCATCACAGCCTTACTTCAAACTATTAGAGTCTAAAAGATGCAAACTCAACCAAAAGGTTAAACAAACAAGAGCTAAAAAGGAGATGAGAATAATAGCCATCAGCTAAGTTCAGTTCAGTCGCTCAATCGTGTCTGACTATTTGAGACCCCATGAATCGCAGCACACCAGGCCTCCCTGTCCATCATCAACTCCTGGAGTTCACTCAGACTCACATCCATCGAATCGGTGATGCCATCCAGCCATCTCATCCTCTGTCGTCCCCTTTTCCTCCTGTCCCCAATCCCTCCCAGCATCAGTCTTTTCCAGTGAGTCAACTCTTCGCATGAGGTGGCCAAAGTATTGGAGTTTCAGTTTCAGCATCAGTCCTTCCAATGAACACCCAGGGCTGATCTCCTTCAGAATGGACTGGTTGGATCTCCTTGCAGTCCAAGAGATTCTCAAGAGTCTTCTCCAGCACCACAGTTCAAAAGCATCAATTCTTCAGTACTCAGCTTTCTTCACAGACCAACTCTCACATCCATACACGACCACTGGGAAACCATAGCTTTGACTAGACGGACCTTTGTTGGCAAGGTAATGTCTTGGCTTTTGAATATGCTATCTAGGTTGGTCATAACTTTCCTTCCAAGGAGTAAGTGTCTTTTAATTTCATGGCTACAATCACCATCTGCAGTGATTTTGGAGCCCAAAAAGTAAAGTCTGACACTGTTTCCACTGTTTCCCCATCTATTTCCCATGAAATGATGGGACCAGATGCCATGATCTTTGTTTTCTGAATGTTGAGCTTTAAGCCAGCTTTTTCACTCTCCTCTTCCACTTTCATCAAGAGGCTGTTTAGTTCCTCTTCACTTTCTGCCATAAGGATGGTGTCATCTGCATATCTGAGGTTATTGATATTTCTCCTGGCAATCTTGAGTCCAGCTTGTGCTTCTTCCAGCCAACGTTTCTCATGATGTACTCTGCATAGAAGTTAAATAAGCAGGTGACAATATACAGCCTTGACGTACTCTTTTTCTTATTTGGAACCAGTCTGTTGTTCCATGTCCAGTTCTAACTGTTGCTTCCTGACCTGCATATAGGTTTCTCAAGAGGCAGGTCAGGTGATCTGGTATTCCCATCTCTTTCAGAATTTTCCACAGTTGATTGTGATCCACACAGTCAAAGGCTTTGGCACAGTCAATAAAGCAGAAATAGATGTTTTTCTGGAACTCTCTTCCTTTTTCGATGATCCAGCGGATGTTGGCAATTTGATCTCTGGTTCCTCCGCCTTTTCTAAAACCAGCTTGAACATCAGGAAGTTCACGGTTCACATATTGCTGAAGCCTGGCTTGGAGAATTTTGAGTATTACTTTACTAGTGTGTGAGATGAGTGCAATTATGTGGTAGTTTGAGCATTCTTTGGCATTGCCTTTCTTTGAGATTGGAATGAAAACTGACCTTTTCCAGTCCTGCGGCCACTGCTGAGTTTTCCAACTTTGCTGGCATAGAGTGCAGCACTTTCACAGCATCATCTTTCAGGATTTGGACTAGCTCCACTGGAATTCCATCACCTCCACTAGCTTTGTTCATAGTGATGCTTTCTAAGGCCCACTTGACTTCACATTCCAGGATGTGAAGTGACTCTAGGTCACTGATCACACCATCGTGATTATCTGGGTTGTGAAGATCTTTTTTGTACATTTCTTCTGTATATTCTTGCCACCTCTTCTTAATATCTTCTGCTTCTGTTAGGTCCATACAATCTGTCCTTTATCAAGCCCATCTTTGCATGAAATGTTCCCTTGGTATCATGAAAGGGCCTAAAAAGGGAAGGGACCAGGTTAACTTTGGGAGGGCCTTCTTAACTGTTGACCAGAAAAGAGAGGCAATATTACCCTGCCAAAGTTAGGAAACCACTTGGCCTGGGTGTATATTTCCTTAATATTAACTTTTACCTGTCCTGTTACATTGATCTGAGTACAGCAGGGAGTATTAGTTATTACACAAACTCTGCCTTGTTCTGCCGGAAGGCAACCAGGGGCCGACAGTTATCAAGAACTATCTCAGCCAGGGCAACAAGAGAGGCCCCAAGGCCCATTAAGGCTCTTAAACAGGAGCCAACACACTATATCATTTTACTTATCTGTTGATGGTGACTGCCTTTTGAATAGGTGTCTCAGGTCTTCCACTAGCTCACAGGTAATAATATTGTTGTTCTGCTGTGACCTGCGGGGTTTCTGAAAGTAAAAGCTTGAGTCTGGACAAATGTACCCAATTAGATATCCCTTGCAGTTTGACAGCAGTGAGGGGTGGTTAAAAGTACTTTATAGAGGCTCTTCATTTCAGCAATAATTGGTCTTGGGGACCCCTCCTTCTAGGCTTTGAGAAGAACTTGGTCCCCGGGGTTTATTTGTGCAGGAATTACTCCTTCCTCTGTATTTTAGTGGGAGTCAGCAGTGTCTTATGGGTACAGTCCTGGACTGCCTCCTGAACTTGTCCTAAATTAATATCTTAGGGCCGGATTCACATCCTCACCCAGTAGAATGTTATGGCCTCCACAGCTCATTTCAGATAGTCTAGGTCTCAACCACTCCTGGGGGTGACATGGATGCTGAGGAGTGCAGTTGGAAGCCAGCTGGTTCAGGGATCATGAGTTTCTTGACAGAGGTTGGCTAAGGTTTACTTTAAAGTATGGTTCATTTTCTCTACCTTCCATGAAGACTAGGGATGCCAAGAGGTGTGTGGCTTGTGGTCTATCCTGGGGTAAGCCTCTGTGATTTTGGCTCTAAAAGAGGAAACGTTTTCACTTTGGAGGGACTTTGGAAGTCCAAACCAAGGAATTAGTTCTCTTAAAAGGGACTTACCAGGGCTTCTAGGTGGCTCAGTGGTAAAGAATCTGCCTGCCAATGCAGGACAGATGGATTCGATCCCTCATCTGGGAAGATCCCACATGCCTCAGAGCAACTAGGCCCCTGGGCCACAACTGTTGAGCTTGTGCTCTGGAGCCCGGGAGCCGCAACGATTGAGTCACGTGCCACAACTACTGAAGCTCATGCACCCGAGAGCTTGTGTTCCACGTCAGGAGAAGCCACCACGATGAGAGTCTGTGCACCACAGCTAGACAGTAGCACCCGCGCGCTGCGACTAGAGTAAAGCCCATGCAGCGATGATGACCCAGCGTAACCAAAAATAAATACGTTATGTTTTAAAAAAGGGACTTGCTGACTTCCAAAGCCTTTTCAAATGGACTACAGAAGGCTTCAACCCATTCTGTGAAACTATCAACAAACACCAGAAAATATTTATATCCTGATCATGGAGGCATTTGAATGAAATCCAACTGCCAGTCCTTCCCCAGATATGTCCCTTTGCATTGAATTGACCTGAGTTATGAAGTGGGGATTAGATGGGTCTTTGGGTTATTACAGGCACATAAATCATAGGCAAGCAGTACTTGTTTTTACTGCTTTTGTAAGCCTCTCCCCTGAAACTGCCTTTTGCATCAAGTCCCATAGTACATCCCTCCCATAGTGGGTGGCATACGTAAGCTCTTAGTGAGCTTCCATTGTTGGGTTTCAGGGATTAGAACCTTATCCTTCTTTTTATACCAGCCTGTGCTTCCCTTCTCATAGCTCCATTTTTAGTATTTTCTTTTCCTTTGGGGTTGTTAGGGGATGCCAGGGAGTTCAGGGGGACCAGTCACTAAAGCACTAGAGTCATAACTTGTTCAGGGTCCTGAAGTCTAGCTGCCTGTTTTGCCATCTGCTCAGCTTTCCTAATCCCTTGGCTCACAAAGAACCCATCCCTCTGATGGCCCCTACACTCACAAAGGACCCATCCCCACGATGGCCCCTACAGTGGATTAGTGCTACCTGGGTCGGGAGCTGCACTGCTTCTAAAAGAGTCAGAATCAAATCTTCGTGTTTTCTGGGGGAATTTCCAGCGGTTAACATTCCTGTAGTTCCAAATGGCAGCATGAGTATGTAGCATGTGGAACCCATGTTTAGAGTCAGTAAAAACATTTTATTTCTTTCCTTCCCTAATTGCAAATCTCTTATTATTGCAATTAGTTCAGCCTTCTGGGCTGATGATGGGTGACAGGCTCTTGGATTCTATGACTTCATCTTGAAGAACTATGGTATATACCACGTTTCTGGTTCCCATTTCTACAAAACTGCTCCCACTAGTTAGCCATTCGACCTCAGACAGGGTTGTCAAGAGGCTCATCAGACCTGCTGGAGTAGGTTTGTTCTGTGGTCTCTCTGCACTGATGCAATAAGTTTCCACTCTAGACTTCTAGAAGCAGAGTTTCTGGGTTCAGGGTTTGGGACAACTTTAATGTCGGGGGGTGTCCATTAGGAAGGCCTGATATCATTTTAACCTTCCTCCAGTCAACCAATGATGTCCTTTGATTTCCAGTACAGATTGTACCTGATGAAGGGTTAACACATCTAAGTGTTGTCCCTGGGTGTACTTGGAAGCCTCATTAATAAACAGGGCTGTAGCTGCTACCGCCTGCAGGCAGCTTGGCCATTCCTGGGCCACTGAGTCCAGTTGCTTTGAAAAGTATGCCACTGGTCTCAGATCCAGTCTTGGGTTTTGGATCAGGATTCCTAGTGCTATCCCTGACCTCTTGTGAACATATATCTAGTTGTGCTGTGCAGGCTTCCACATTTGGAAGTCCCAGTGCTGGTGTTTCAACTCAATTCAGTCTTGAGTCTCAAAGGCCTGCTGGTGGTCCTTAATCTATTAAAAGAGTTTCTTTTCACTTCCCTTTAGAAACTTATAGAGGGGTTTTGGTATGAGGCCATAATTTGGAATCGGATATGACAGAACCCAACCATACCAAGGAAGTCTTGGAGGTGCCTTTCCGTTGTTGGAGATAGTAATGCAATAATTGCTATTTTTCGATCTATGGCCAGAACTTGTGTCCCTGGAGTCAAAACAAATCCTAAATATTGAATCCATTGCTGTGAGATCTGAACCCTTGTTGAAAAGACTTTATATCCCATTTTTGCCAGAAAATTTAGAACCGTAACAGTATTTTGACCTGAATCTTATTTGGTCTCACTATTTATCAATAAATAATCAACATATTGAAGGAGACTTCCCTTCTCAAGGCTCAGTTCCCTTGCTAATTAATGCATTTCTAAAAAAAAAAAAAAAAAAAACAGAGCTGTTCCGAAAACCCTGTGGAAGTACCGTCCATTCATGTTGTGCATCCTCCAGGGTGTCAGGGTCCCTTCATTCAAAGGCAAAAAGGTACTGAAAGTCTGGATGTAGGGGAATAGAGGAAAATACATCTTTAGGTCCAAAACAGAGAAAAGCTGGGTGCTCCTGGCACTTGAGTGAGGAAGGTGTATGGGTTTGTCATCAGTGGGTGAATAGGGACTGCCTCATTCATTACTCTTAAGTCTTGCTCAAACCATTACTCCCATTAGGCTTCTGAACAGGGAGGATTGGGGTATTGCAAGTTGGAGTCCCCTCAGAGCCTCAGGCTGTAAGGAATATTGTCTCTTCCAGGAGTATTTTTCTCAAGCCTTAACCTTATTTTTATTGGAGGAATATATTTTGTCCTTCCTGGCACCAAGGTATCCCAAGCTGCAGGATCTACCTGTTCTCTCATTTCTCGAGGGATGTCTAGGGCAATATTTTGATGCCCACCAGATGGATCATCTGGGACTACTAATAGATGCATTCTCTGCTCAGATTCTTTACCTCTTTGGACTTCACCCTGTCCTAAGAATATACTAGCTCTTATTTAGCAAATCTCTCCCAAGGAGTGAGACAGGGCATTCTGGCATGTACAAAGAGGAGTGAGAAATAATAGACTCCATTCTGCGGCAAGGGAAGGTGTGAATCACTGGGAGCTTCGGCTGTCCATCAACTCCCATTGTAGTATAGTCCACAGATAGAAAGGGGGCTGGCCGGCCAAGTCAGAGCAGAGCAGGTAGCTCCAGTGTCTACAAAAAATTCAGTTCTACCTGCTTCATCAAGGGTGACCCAGGGCTCCACTGGAGTAACGAGAATGGATCAAGTGGGGTCAAAAGCCAGGCAGGCCTCTGGCCCCCACCAGTCGATGTGTGGGAATTTCCCATCCAAGACATTCTCAAGGAACTGGGGCTGGTCGGGGTTGACCCTCCACATCCCACAGGAGGGCACTTGGGACATTCTTATGTCCAGTGCCTCCCTTTCTGACAAAAGCACATTGGTTCAGGCCCAGGAGGCTTCCAGGTGGTCTGTCCAGCCATCTTGGCCCTGCAGGGTCCTCTCGAGGTGGTGGGTGAATCAGAGCAGTGAAGATCTGTGGGGTTTTTGTTTTTGTTTATTAGCCTCTTACCTTTATTTGCCTCTTCTGTTAGGTCTTGGCTGTTACAGACCTTGAAGGCCTCCTCTACCAAGGTTGACAATGGGGGTTTGGGGCCTAGCCTTAAGCTTTCGTAACTTTCTCTGGATGTCAGGAGTAGCATGGTTGATAAAAATGCATAGCCAATAGTGTGTCCCCCTCAGCATCAGGATCTGTACTGGTTTGAAGGCCCCTGTCTCCCACTCAGAAAGATTGTGGGTTTTCATCTTTTTCATGTGTAACCTCTCATACCTTATCATAATTTACAAGCTTCACCATACACCTTTTCATTCCTTCTGATAGGCAAGTAATATAAAATCTCATCCAAGCCTAGACTACACAGTCTTCATAGTTCCAGTGTGGGTCATGTTCTGGGATTGCATCCCCACCTGCCTGATGAATCTGATGTGGATTGGTGGTCAGTAGGCCATCTGTGTGTTCCCTGGCCTTTCCCAGTATAGGCTCCTTTTCATTTGGGGTGCAACAGTGGTCCAGGATAGCCATGATGTCCTGCCAGGTGAGAGAGAACATCAACCCTCGCGTTACAAGAGCATCCCTGAACTTGTCAGAGTTCTCTGGGAAACTGGCAAACCTCTCCTTACATATAAACCCAGTTAAAGATCTCCCTTTGGGATGTTCCAGAGATCCCTTGAAGCAAAAATTGTAAAAGTTTAAAACACCTGGTCAGATAGAATCATACTAATAGGTTTCTGTGAAACAATGCTTACTCTTTGAGCTAAGGTGAGAAAAAAATCAGATCAGATCAGTCAGTCGTGTCCAACTCTTTGCGACCCCATGAATCTCAGCATGCCAGGCCTCCTTGTCCAACACCAACTCCCAGAGTTCACTGACACTCACGTTCATCGAGTCAGTGTTGCCATCCAGCCATCTCATCCTCTGTCGTCTCCTTCTCCTCTTGCCCCCAGTCCCTCCCAGATAAGTCAACTCTTCGCATGAGGTGGCCAAAGGACTGGAGTTTCAGCTTTAGCATCATTCCTTCCAAAGAAATCCCAGGGCTGATCTCCTTCAGAATGGACTGGTTGGATCTCCTTGCAGTCCAAGGGACTCTCAAGAGTCTTCTCCAACACCACACTTGAAAAACATCAATTCTTTGGCACTCAGCCTTCTTCACAATCCAGCTCTCACATCCATATATGACCACAGGAAAGACCATAGCCTTGACTAGGCGAACCTTTGTTGGCAAAGTGATGTCTCTGCTTTTGAATATGCTATCTAGGTTGGTCATAACTTTCCTTCCAAGGAGTAAGCGTCTTTTAATTTCATGGCTGCAGTCACCATCTGCAGTGATTTTGGAGCCCAGAAAAATAAAGTCTGACACTGTTTCCCCATCTATTTGCCATGAAGTGATGGGACCAGATGCCATGATCTTCGTTTTCTGAATGTTGAGCTTTAAGCCAACTTTTTCACTCTCCGCTTTCATCAAGAGGCTTTTGACTTCCTCTTCACTTTCTGCCATAAGGGTGGTGTCATCTGCATATCTGAGTTATTGATATTTCTCCCAGCAATCTTGATTCCAGCTTGTGTTTCTTCCAGTCCAGCATTTCTCATGATGTACTCCGCATAGAAGTTAAATAAGCAGGTGACAATATACAGCCTTGACGTACTCCTTTTCCTATTTGGAACCAGTCTGTTGTTCCATGACCAGTTCTAACTGTTGCTTCCTGACTTGCATACAAATTTCTTAAGAGGCAGGTCAGGTGGTCTGGTATTCCCATCTCTTGAAGAATTTTCCACAGTTTATTGTGATCCACACAGTCAAAGGCTTTGGCATAGTCAATAAAGCAGAAATAGATGTTTTTCTGGAACTCTCTTGCTTTTTCAATGATCCAGCGGATGTTGGCAATTTGATCTCTGGTTCCTCTGCCTTTTCTAAAACCAGCTTGAACATCAGGAAGTTCACGGTTTACATATTGCTGAAGCCTGGCTTGGAGAATTTTGAGCATTAAATACAGATCACTTAAAGGCACAGGAAGTCATACAAACTGTTATCAAAAGTAGCATTCCAGAACAATTTTTTTCTCTTATGAGAAAGAGAAGCCAAATTCAGCCTACTCTTAATAAAAATCCATTTACCTAATTAAATATAATCCATCCTTAGAAAATCCTGACCATATACAAAATTCTTTTTCTCAATATTACTCTTCTGCAAACCTTCTACATCTTTTTTTAGCCATACTTTGCCTTTATTCTTTTCCCATTCAGAAAGCAGGGTAGAACAAAATCACCCTTTTCCCTTCCAACATAATATATTTCCATTCCTCATACCTTGTTTTATGAAAATATGCATCTTTCTTTTATTGTTCAATTGTGTCTGACTCTTTGCAACCCCATGGACTTCAGCTCAGGCTTCCCTGTCCTTCACTATCTTCTGAATTTGCTCAAACTCACGTCCATTGAGTTGATGATGCCATCCAACCATCTCATCCTCTGTCGCCCTCAGTCTTTCTCAGCAGCAAGGACTTTTCCAATGAGTTGGCTCTTCGCATCAGGTCACCAAAGTATTGGAGCTTCAGCTTCAGCATCAGTCCTTCTGATGAATATTCAGGACTGATTTCCTTTAGGATTGACTGGTTGGATCTCCTTGCAGTCCAAGGGACTCTCAAGAGTCTTTTCCAACACCACAGGTCAAAAGCATCAATTCTTCAGTGCTCAGCCTTCTTTATGGTCCAACTCTCACATCCATATATGACTACTGTAAAAACCATAGCTTTGACTATATGGACCTTTGCTGGCAAAGTCTCTGCTTTTTAGTACAGT
Organism: Tragelaphus eurycerus; assembly: GCA_935064755.1. NCBI lineage: Eukaryota > Metazoa > Chordata > Mammalia > Artiodactyla > Bovidae > Tragelaphus > Tragelaphus eurycerus. The sequence goes on from CAKXYN010000107.1 coordinate 1,017,431, forward strand.
CTCTAGGTTTGTCATAGCCTTTCTTTAAAGGAGCAAGCATCTTTGAATTTCATGACTGTAGTCACTGTCTGCAGTTTTGGGGGCCCAAGGAAATAAAGTCTATCACCATTTCTATTTTTTACCCATCTATTTGCCATGAAGTGATGTGACTGGACTCCATGATCTTAGTTTTTTTAATGTTAAGTTTAAGCCAGCTTTTTCACTCTCCTTTTTCACTCTCATCAAGAGGCTCTTTAGTTCCTCTTCACTTTCTGCCATAGCGTGATACCATTTACATATATGAGACTGTTGGTATTTCTTTCAGCAATCTTGATTCCAGTTTGAGCTGTATCCAGCCTGGCATTTACCATGATGTACTCTGCATGTAAGTTAAATAAACAGAGTGACAATATACAACCTTGTTGTGCTCCTCTCTGAATTTTGAGCCAGTTCATTGTTCCATGTACAGTTCTAACTGTTGGCTTCTTGACTTGCATACAAGTTTCTCAGGAGACAGGTAAGGTGGTCTGGTATTTCCATGTCTTTAAGAATTTTCCACAGTTTGTTGTGATCCACATAGTCAAAGACTTATGCATTGTCAATAAGGCAGAGGTCAATTTTTCCCTGAAATTCCCTTGCTTTTTCTAAGATCCAACAGATCTTGGCAATTTGATATCTGGTTTATCTGCCTTTGCTAAATCCAGCTCAAACATTTGGAAGTTCATGGTTCACCTACTGTTGAAGCCTAGCTTGAAGGATTTTGAACATAACCTAGCTAGCATAGGAAATGAGTGCAATTGTATGGTAATTTAAACATTCTGTGGCATTGCCCTTCTTTGGAATTTGAATGAAAACTGACCCTTTCCTGTCCCGTGGCCACTGCTGAGTTTTCCAAATTTGCTGACATATTGAGTGCAGCACTTTCACAGCATCATCTTTCAGGATTTGGAATAGCTCAACTGGAATTCCATTACCTCCACTAGCTTTGTTCATAGTAATGTTTCCTAAGGCCCACTTGACTTCACATTCCAGGATGTCTGGCTCTAGGTGAGTGATCACACCATAGTGGTTAACTAGTTCATTAAGATTTTTTTGTACAACTCTTCTGTGTATTCTTGCCACCTCTTCTTATTCTCTTCTGCTTCTTTCAGGTCCATACTATTTCTGTCCTTTATTGTGCCCATCTTTGTATGAAACATTCTCTTGGTATCTCTAATTTTCTTGAAGAGATCTCTAGTCTTTCCCATTTTATTGTTTCCTTCTGTTTCTTTGCATTGTTCATTTAGCAAGGCTTTCTTATCTCTCCTTTCTATTCTTTGGAAATCTGCATTCACATGGGTATATCTTTGCTTTTCTCCTTTGCCTTTTGCTTCTCTTCTTTTCTTAGCTATTTTTAGGGCCTCCTCAGACAATCATTTTTCCTTTTTGTATTTCTTTTTCTTAAGGATGGTTTTGATTATCACCCCCTGTACAATGTTGCAAACCTCCTTTGATAGTTCTTTAGGCACTATGTCTATCAGATCTAATCCCTAGAATCTATGTCACTTCCACTGTATAATCATAAGGGATTTGATTTAAGTCATACCTGATGGCCTAAGATTTTCCCTACTTTATTTAAGTCTGAATTTGGCAATAAGTAGTTCATAATCTGAGCCATAGTCAGCTTGGGAGCTGACTTGTTTTTGCTGACTGTATAGAGCTTCTCCATCTTTGACTGCAAAGAATATAATCAATCTGACTTCAGTATCAACCATCTGGTGATGTCCATGTGTAGTGTTGGCTTATGTTGTTGGAAGAGGGTGTTTTCTATGACCAGTGTGTTCTCTTGGCAAAACTCAGTTAGCCTTTGCCCAGCTTCATTTTGTACGCCAAGGCCAAACTTGCCTGCTATTCCACGTAACTCTTGACTTGCTGTTTTTGTATTCCAGTCTCATATGATGAAAAGGACATCTTTTTTTTGGTGTTAGTTCTAGAAGGACTTGTAGGTCATCACAGAACCATTCAACTTCAGCTTCTTTGGCATTAGTGGTTGGGGCATAGACTTGAATTACTGTGATATTGAATGGTTTGCCTTGGAAACGGACAGAGATCATGCTGTCATTTTTGAGATTACATCCAAGTACTTCATTTTGGACTCTTTTGATGACTATAAGGGCTACTCCGTTTCTTCTAAGGGATTCTTGCCCACAGCAGTAGATATAATAGTCATCTGAGTTAAATTCCCACATTCTGGTCCATTTTAGTTCACTGATTCCTAAGAAGTTGATGTTCCCTTTTCCATCTCCTGTTTGACCATATCCAATTTACCTTGGTTCATGGACCTAGCACGACTGAAGCGACTTAGCAGCAGCAGCAGCATGGACCTAGCACTGTAGGTTCCTATGCGATATTGTCCTTTACAGAATCAGACTTTGCTTTCACCACCAGACACATCCACAACTGGATATCACTTCTGCTTTGGTTCAGCCTTTTCATTCCTTCGTTCCACTCTTCTCCAGTAGCATACTGGACACTAACTGACCCAGGGGGGTTCACCTTTCAATGTCATATCTTTTTTGCCTTTTCATACTGTTTATGATGGTTCTCAAGGCAAGAATGCTGAAGTGGTTTGCCATTCCCTTCTCCAGTGAACCATGTTTTGTCAGAACTCTCTACCATGACCTATCTGTCTTGGATGGCCCTACATGGCTACTTTCCTTAAGCAACTATGAACTGTCCTTTACAGTAGCATTCTGTAAGTTGGTAAAGAACATATTAAGGTGTCACCAAATATCTTTAGTCTCTCTCACAAGAAGACAAAAGTAGGCAAATTTAGCCCTATTTAGCAATTAATGTTCTAGTATTTTATCTTATTTGAAATGGCCTGAATGTTCAATTAATTCCTATTATTTAACTTAATTTAGTTTCAAATTTATTAATACCAAAATTTGAAGAGACTGTTTAGATACATGTTTCTAAGACATAATTATTCCTATAGAGTTTACCAATATTCTTATTCCAGTTACATGTACTTATAAGTTTAATCATATCATGTTATTTTCCATGTTGATAGATTTTTATGACAGAAATAGTGTACACTTACTGACTTCCAGAAACCCTAGGTGTTATGAGAGTATCATACTTAATGTTAATGACTAAAGACAGACAGGTCTGTATTGATTAAACCCACAAGTTTAGGTTAGACAAGTTAATTTCTATAGAACCAGAGATCTCATAGTTTTACCACTTGAGTTTAAAATGGCCCTTTTTGATCCCCCTCAGTCTGGGGGGGAGCCTACAGATGAAATCAGATAGTTCCTGAAAACCCAGGCAGAATAGTTATATTACAAGCTGAGAGGACAGAGAGATGCAAGCTCCTGTCTTTTCTTTTTGTTCTTTAAAATCCCACTAAGTAACCCAATGCTGGAGTCTCAGGCAATGTGGCCTATGTTTGTATTCTAAGGCTTAACTCCTCCACTGTACCCACAATGCCAGTAGAGACTTGCAAGAGCAGTTGAACAGACAAAACTACAACACAAAGATATCAATCACAAAATTTGTACACAAACAAGAACTTTTCAGGATAAAGGTGTTTGGAGTGCCGGTGTGAAGACAACGGAAGAGGTAAATGGAGGAGGGACAGAAAAGACTGAAAAAGAGAAAGAGAGATTGCCGTGTTTATTCAGACACTAACCTGAGCACTTTCAGAAAGGGCCAGTGAAGGAGGGAGCACCCTTCCACTGCCCACCAGGGTGATCAAGCCTGGAAACCAGTCAGTTGTGCGTTGTCTGTAGGACAACCCATAGATGGGATTCTCACCTATGTGTACACCACTGTGTAGAAATCTGCCACTTGAACCTGTTCCCAGTGGGACTTCTCTTGGTGACAGTAAAATAAAGGCGAGAATATTGGGACAATCACACTTCCAAGCATTACATGATATGAGGTTTGAACCTCTATCACCTTGTAAATCTCCACTCAGGGAGCACTGGACCAAGGTCTGACTGGTGTGAGGCAAGCCTCTCCTCTGCTTGTCACTCATTGCTGGCCAGAAGGTGCAGGTCTCACAAGCTGAGAGGAGTGATGCTGTTGTGGCTCAACGTCCACTCTTTCAGAAGAAGAGGACAGAAGCAAGAGGGGACAGAGGGAGGAGAGAGAGAGAGAAGTAGATTTCAGGAAAGGGAAAGGGACAGAGGGGAAAAGTAAAACAGTAAGGAAGAAAGGACAAAGGGGAGGGTGTCAGAGTTGCCTGAATGTGGGTTCTGAGGCTGCCAGAGGCCAGAAAGGCAGACTTGGCAAACGTGGTGCCACTGAAACAAGAGATTCAGGTGGCCGCTTGTCACCCACGGGGAAACTGCATTCTATGTCCCGTAGGATCCCAGATCCTTTCCTCCCCACTCTGGGCACCGCATAGTATGTTTCTGACTAGGGTTCTTGGCCTTCCCCAGTCAGTAGAAATTGACTAGAAGCCAGACAGGAAATTTAGACAAGGCTTTCCTGGGCCCCCTGCTGCAGCAGAGGGAAGTGAGACAAACAACAGTTTCCCTTGCTTGCTTGCTCCCTGAGCAGGGGTAAGCTTGCTCCTCATATGGGATGAGGGTAGAGGCATGTCCAGGGTCCAGGCCAGCAGGGTGGCTTGGGGGGTTTGCCCACCCCTTACGTGGTGGTGTGTGCAGGGGCCATACGCAGTACCCTGCTTCTTTCTGGGCTCTTCAGAAGTTGCAGCTGGATTTTTTGGTCTCTTTGTATCCTTTGTCCAGAATTTGCCCCAACTGCACGTATATGAAGTTATTTTTAGTCCAATACAATTTCTTTGTATTTTGTTGCTTGAGGAGAGGTGTGTCCAGGTGAAAGCATTCCAGCACTGCCGCGAAGCTCCCATGTCCCAGACCTGTCTCAGTTTTAGTGCCCTTGCTGAAAATCAGGTGACCATAGTTACATGGGTCTGTTTGTGGACTCTCAATTCTATCACATGTATCTGTGTTTATCCTTTTGCTATTACTAGACCATCTTGATTATTGTGCTGCAGCTGCTGCTAGATCACGTCAGTCGTGTCCAACTCTGTGTGACCCCATAGACGGCAGCCCAACAGGCTCCTCTGTCCCTGGGATTCTCCAGGCAAGAACACTGGAGTGGGTGGCCATTTCCTTCTCCAATGCATGAAAGTGAAAAGTGAAAGTGAAGTCACTCAGTTGTGTCTGACTCTTAGCGACCCCATGGATTGTAGCCTACCAGGCTCCTCCATCCATGGGATTCTCCAGTAGCTTTGTACTGAATTTTGAAATTGGGAAGTGTGAAACTACCAAGCTTTGTTCTTTTTCAAGATTGTTTTGGCTAATCTGAATCCTTGAACTTCCACCTGGACTTTAAAATCAGAGTGTCAATTTCATTTTAGGCAGCTGGAGTTTTGAGGAAGATTGAGTTGAATCTGTAGATTAATTTGGGAACTTTCGACATCTCAGTTTTGAGACTTTCAATCCATTAACGTGAGATACTCTTCAATTTAAGTCTTTCTTTTAATGATGTTTTCTGGTATCTGGGGTACAAGTTTTGAACTCTTACATTAAATTTATTCTTAAGAATTCTTGGTACTGTTAAATATAAGTATCTTCTGATTTTATTTCTTTGGATGGTTTCTTGCTAATATATAGACATACAATTGACTTACTATATTCTCCAATCTTGCTGAACTGGTTTATTAGCGCTGAAACTTTTTGTGTGACTTGTTTCAGATTTTGATACATAAAATCATGACAACTCCAAATAGGGTTTTATTTCTTTGTAGTTTTAATATTCTTACTCTTAATAGTCCTGGTTAAAACTTCAGTACAACATTGGTAGTACATAACAAGAATGAACATTCACATTTGATTTGTTCTTGATCTTTAGAGGGAACCACTCTCAGCCTTTCACCATTAAGTATGAATTTACTATAGGTTTTTCATAGATCCTCTCAGGTTGAAGAGATTCCTGTCTGTTACTGTTTTGTTGAGTCTCTCTATGACGAAAGACTGAATTTTTGCCTAATTCTTTTTATGTGTATCTTGATATCATATTTGTCCTCTATTAATATGGTGTATTAGATTACTTTATCATATGTTTAACCCACTTTGTATTCCTGAGAAATCATTTGTCAATAGTTTACACTTTTTTATGTTACTGGATTTTGTCTGCCAGTACTTTATGGATTTTTGCTTTTATAGTCATAAGGGATACTGATCTTTCTTATGATAACTCATTTTTAATACACCTAAGAGTAATGTGGGGCTTCCCTGGTAGCTTGGCTGGTGAAGAATCCACTTGCAGTGTAGGAGATCCTGGTTCCATTCCTAGGTCGGGAAGATCCCCTGGAGAAGGGATGGGCTACCCACTCCAGTATTCTTGGCCTTCCCTGGTGGCTTAGACAGTAAAGAACCTACTTGCAGTGCAGGAGATCTGGGTTCAATCTCTGGGTTGGGAAGATCTGCTGAAGGAGGGCATAGCAACCTGCCTCAGTATTGCCCGGAGAATCCCCATGGATAGGGGAGCCTGGTGGGCTTGCATGGACCTGGTGGGTCCATGGGGTTGCAAAGAGTCAGACACGACTGAGTAACTAAGCACAGCAGAGTAGTGTATTCATATTATGGACTATGTATTGAAAAATATTTTAAATTACTTTTTTCCTGTAATAAGTAATGAAGAAATAAACACCCTTTTACCTGTGCTAAGTTGCTTCAGTAGAGTCCAGCTGTTTGTGACCTATGGACTGTAGCCCACCAGGTTCCTCTGTTCATGGGATTCTCCAGGCAAAACCTACTTACATAAAAATTCATTTTATTTCTGTAGACTTCTAAATATAAGTCTGTTTAGCCAAAGTATGTTCATTTTAAATTTTAATAAATATTTCAAAATATGCAGCAATGTAGATATTTCTAGAGATGCAATTATATTCTTTCTCCAGTATAAGATACTGATATTTAAAATTTTTACCTAATGGGTCAAATATTTCTCATTATTTCAATTTTCCTAACAGGTGCCAAGGTTGAACATTGTTCCCTAAGATATCTGCAATTTACCTGTCTTCTATGAACTGCCAGTTGCTTTCTTTTGTCTAATTTTAATTGGGTTTTTGTTCTTACTGATATAGGAGTTTTGCATATTAGTTTTTAATGTTTTGTCAGTGATGTTTTGCAGTTTTCTGTATTTTTAATAAGTAGTGTGTCAACCCTTTACGCTCTAAGTTTTAGGTTTCTTTTGACCCATACCACCTCATGTACTCCAAAGTTATACAAATATGCTCTATATTATTATTTTTTAAATACTGCATTTACTTTCTATTGCTGCTGTAACAAATTATCATAATCCCTCTCTCAATCTATATAGATGCTTAGAATGTGCTTATGACAAGTATTTGACAGAGGAAAGGAAAATACCAGGGCTTGGTTCTGAAGGACTTGATATTGCTGCAAGGTTGAAGACCTCAGGAAGGAAAGGCACATGGGTGAACAGGTCCACTTCCTGAAGATTAGGGCTCTTCTGGGCAAACCTACCAAAAACCCATGGGATGCTTCAGCAAACTCCCTTGGTCTTCCAACTCTAGGGACATCAGAATCTTCAGAACTTACTTCTGCATTTCCTTTCCCTTTATACACTATTTCACATTTTTACTCTTTCCTTTACCATTTCCTTATTAAAGTGTAGTTGATTTAGAATATTGTTTCACATGTAAAGCAGAGTGATTCAGTTATTTATTTTCTGGTCATTTTCAGTTACAGGTTACTGCAAGATATACACTCCCGTGTCCTATATAGTAAATCCCTGTTGCTTATCTATTCCATGTATGATAGTTAGTGCCTGTTAATCTCATTCTATTAGCTTATAACTCCTCACTTTCCCTTTTCCCTTGGATAACCCTAAATTTGTTTTCTGTCTGAGTGATTCTGTTTCTATATACAGTTTTATTAGTATCATTTAGATTATATATATGTTATGCTATAATATTTGTCTGACTTCCCTAAGTATAATATTCTCTGGGTCAGACCATATTGCTGCAAATGGCAGTATTTCATTCATTCTTATGGCTGAGTAATACCGCATTGTATATTTATTAATAGTACATCATAAGCCAATCATCTTCTGACAGGCACTTGGGTTGTTTTCACGTCTTAGCTATTTTATTTAAATAGCTGCTATGAATATTGGGTTGTCTATGTCTTTTTAAATTATTTTTCATCTTTTCTCGATATATGCCCATGGCTAGGATTGCTGGGATCATATGGTAGCACTGTTTTTAGGGACTTACATACTATTTTTCATAGTGGTTGAACCTATCTTCACTACAACCAACAGTATAGAAGGGTTCTTTTTCTTCTACATCCTGCCCAACATTTATTTTTAGACTTCTTGATGATGGCCATTCTGACTGATGTGAATTGATACCTCATTGTGGTTTTGATTTCCATTTCTCTAGAAATCAGTGATGAACACCTCTCCATGTGCCTGTTGGCCATCTGTATGTCTTCTTTGGAGAAATGTCTGCTCAGGTCTTATCTCAGTTTTTAATTGGATTTTTCTGATACTAAGTTGTAGGAGCTGTTTGTTGCCTTGTCACATTGTTGGCAAATATTTTATCCCATTCCATAGATTATCTTTTCATTTTGTTTATGGCCTCTTTTGCTGTGCAACAGCTTTTAATGTTTGATTAGTCTCCATTTGTGTTTTTTTTTTCTTTTATTGCTTTTGCCTGGAGATTGATCTAAGAAAATATTGTTACAACTTAAAGTCAATTTGAGTTTGTTTGTGTATGGTGTGAGAGTACTCTAACTTCACTGATATACATGCAGCTGCCAACACTTGCTGAAGAGACTGTCTCTCTTCCATTTTGTGTGTTCTTCCCTCCTTTGACAACTAGCTTCCTAGTTGGTGCAGCAGTAAAGTATCCACCCACTTGTTCCAACTGGGTCGGAAGATCCCCTGGAGGAGGACATGGCAACACACTCCAGTATTCTTGCCTGGGAAATTCCATGGACAGAGGAGCTTGATGGGCTGCAGTTCAGGGGGTTGCAAAGAGATTGTCTCTCCTCCACTGTATATTCTTTCCTTTTTTGATGATTAACTGACCTTAAATGTTTGGATTTATATCTGGGTGCTCTGTTGTGTTGCACTGAGCCATACATCTGTTTTGAGGCCAATACTTTCTGTTTTGTCATAGTGATGAGTATTGTCTGAAGTCTAGGGAAGGTTATGCCTCCTTCCTTCATTGTTCTTTTTCCTATCGGGCTTCCCTGGTGGCTCAGACAGTAAAACATCTGCCTGCAATGCAGGAGACCTGAGTTCGATTCCTGGTTTGGGAAGATCCCCTGGAGAAGTAAATGGCAATCCACTCCAGCACTCTTGCCTGGAAAATTCCATGGATGGAGGAGCCTGATAGGCTACAGTCCATGGGATCGCAAAGAGTCGGACACGACTGAGTGACTTCACTTTTACTTTCACTTTCTGGGTCTTCTGTGGTTCCATGTAAATTTTAGGATTATTTGTTCTAGTTCTCTGAAGTGTCATGGATATTTTAGTAGTTCATATAATACCTGCTCTGGCTAGTAGGGCAATTTTAACAATTTTAACTCTTTTAACCCAAGAGCACAGCATATATGTCTGTTTCTTTGAATCATCTTAAGTTTCCTTATCGATGTTCTATAGTTCTCAGCAATAGGTCTTTCACCTCTGCTGCTGCTGCTCCTAAGTCGCTTCAGTCATGTCCGACTCTGTGTGACCCCATAGACGGCAGCCCACCAGGCTCCCTCCATCCCTGGGATTCTCCAGGCAAGAACACTGGAGTGGATTGCCATTTCCTTCTCCAATGCATGAAAGTGAAAAGTGAAAGTGAAGTCACTCAGTTGTGTCTGACTGTTAGCGACCCCATGGACTGCAGCCTACCAGGCTCCTCTGTCCATGGGATTCTCCAGGCAAGAGTACTGGGGTGGGGTGCCATTGCCTTCCGCTTTCACCTCTAGTGAAGTTTATTTGTAGGTATTTTTTCAATCAAATGTTAAAATTGAAGTATGGTTGTTTACAGTGTGTTTCTGGTATATGTTTACAGTGTGTTTCAGCCATCTTCCCTGGTGGCTCAGATGGTTAAGCATCTGCCCATGGAAAAGAAATGCAAAAAAGCAAAATGGCTGTCTGGGGAGGCCTTACAAATAGCTGTGAAAAGAAGAGAAGTGAAAAGCAAAGGAGAAAAGGAAAGATATAAACATCTGAATGCAGAGTTCCAAAGAATAGCAAGAAGAGATAAGAAAGCCTTCTTCAGCGATCAATGCAAAGAAATAGAGGAAAACAACAGAATGGGAAAGACTAAGGATCTATTCAAGAAAATCAGAGATACCAAAGGAGCATTTCATGCAAAAATGGGCTCGATAAAGGACAGAAATGGTATGGACCTAACAGAAGCAGAAGATATTAAGAAGAGGTGGCAAGAATACACAGAACTGTACAAAAAAGAGCTTCACGACCCAGATAATCATGATGGTGTGATCACTGACCTAGAGCCAGACATCCTGGAATGTGAAGTCAAGTGGGCCTTAGAAAGCATCACTACGAACAAAGCTAGTGGAGGTGATGGAATTCCAGTTGAGCTATTCCAAATCCTGAAAGTTGATGCTTTGAAAGTGCTGCACTCAATATGCCAGCAAATTTGGAAAACTCAGCAGTGGCCACAAGATTGGAAAAGGTCAGTTTTCATCCCAATCCCAAAGAAAGGCAATGCCAAAGAGTGCTCAAACTACTGCACAATTGCACTCATCTCACACGCTAGTAAAGTAATGCTCAAAATTCTCCAAGCCAGGCTTCAGCAATATGTGAACCGTGAACTTCCAGATTCCTGATGTTCAGGCTGGTTTTAGAAAAGGCAGAGGAACCAGAGATCAAATTGCCAACATCCGCTGGATCATGGAAAAAGTAAGAGAGTTCCAGAAAAACATCTATTTCTGCTTTATTGACTATGCCAAAGCCTTTGACTGTATGGATCACAGTCAACTGTGGAAAATTCTGAAAGAGATGGGAATACCAGACCACCTGATCTGCCTTTTGAGAAATCTATATGCAGGTCAGGAAGCAACAGTTAGAACTGGTCATGGAACAACAGACTGGTTCCAAATAGGAAAAGGAGTACGTCAAGGCTGTATATTGTCACCATGTTTGTTTAACTTATATGCAGAGTACATCATGAGAAATGCTGGACTGGAAGAAACACAAGTTGGAATCAAGATTGCTGGGAGAAATATCAAGAACCTCAGATATGCAGATGATATCACCCTTATGGCAGAAAGTGAAGAGGAACTAAAAAGCCTCTTGATGAAAGTGAAAGTGGAGAGTGAAAAGGTTGGCTTAAAGCTCAACATTCAGAAAACGAAGATCATGGCATCTGGTCCCATCACTACATGGGAAATAGATGGGGAAACAGTGTCAGACTTTTTTTTCTGGGCTCCAAAATCACTGCAGATGGTGACTGCAGCCATGAAATTAAAAGACACTTGCTCCTTGGAAGGAAAGTTATGACCAACCTAGATAGCATATTCAAAAGCAGAGACATTACTTTGCCAACAAAGGTTCGCCTAGTCAAGGCTATGGTCTTTCCTGTGGTCATGTATGGATGTGAGAGCTGGACTGTGAAGAAGGCTGAGCGCCGAAGAATTGATGCTTTTGAACTGTGGTGTTGGAGAAGACTCTTGAGAGTCCCTTGGACTGCAAGGAGATCCAACCAGTCCATTCTGAAGGAGATCAGCCCTGGGATTTCTTTGGAAGGAATGATGCTAAAGCTGACACTCCAGTATTTTGGCCACCTCATGCGAAGAGTTGACTCATTGGAAAAGACTCTGATGCTGGGAGGGATTGGGGGCAGAAGGAGAAGGGGACGACAGAGGATGAGATGGCTGGATGGCATCACTGACTTGATGGATGTGAGTCTGAGTGACCTCTGGGACAGGTAATGGACAGGGAGGCCTGGCATGCTGCAGCTCATGGGGTCGCAAAGAGTCGGACACAACTGAGCGACTGATCTGATCTGATCTGACGATGCATGAGACCCAGGTTCGATCCCTGGGTTGGGAAGATCTCCTGGAGAAGGAAATGGCAACCCACTCTGGTAGTCTTGCCTGGAAAATCCCATGGATGAAGGAGCATTGTAGGCCATAGTCCATGGGGTCACAAAGAGTCGGACACGACTCAGTGACTCTACTTTCTACTTTCTGGTATGTAGCAAAGTGATCTAATTATACATGTATTTTCATAATATTTTCCATTATGTTTTATTACAAGATATTGAATATAGTTCCTATATTTATATATATATATATATATATATATAAATTCCTATATATAAAGTTCCTATATATAGTTCCTATATTGTTTGTCTAGTTTATATATAGTGGTTTGTATCTGCTAATTCCAAAATCCTAATTATCCTTCCTCTATTGCATCTGCCCTTTGGTAACCATAAATTTGTTTTCTGTATCTGTGAGTCAGTTTTTGTTTTGTAAATAAGTTTATTTGTATTATATACATCATATTTTAGATTCCATAAGCAAGTGATATCCTATGGTATTTGTCTTTTTCTGATTTCACTTAGTATTATGATTTCTAGGTTCATCCATTTGCTGTGAATGGCATTATTTCATTCTTTTTTATGGCTAAGTAGTATTCCACTGTGTATATACACCAAATCATATTTATCTTCATCTGTCTATAGATAGGGTTGCTTCCATGTTTTGGTTTTTGTGAATAATTCTGCTATGAACATTGAGGTGCATGTATCTTTTTAACTTAAATTCTTCCCTGGATATATGCCTAGAAGTAGGATTGCTGGATCAGATCAGATCAGATCAGATCAGTCGCTCAGTCGTGTCCGACTCTTTGCAACCCCATGAACCGCAGCACGCCAGGCCTCCCTGTCCATCACCAACTCCCGGAGGTCACTCAGACTCACATCCATCGAGTCAGTGATGCCATCCAGCCATCTCATCCTCTGTCGTCCCCTTCTCCTCCTGCCCCCAATCCCTCCCAGCATCAGAGTCTTCTCCAATAAGTCAACTCTTCACATGAGGTGGCCAAAATACTGGAGTTTCAGCTTTAGCATCATTCCTTCCAAAGAAATCCCAGGGCTGATCTCCTTCAGAATGGATCATATAGTAGCTGTATTTTTAGTTTCCTAGGAACCTCCATACTGTTTTCCATGGTGGCTGTGCCAATTTACATTCCCACAAACTATGTAGGTGGGTTCCTTCTTTCTCTACTCTCTCTCCAGCATTTATCTGTAGACATTTTAGTGATTGTCATTCTGACTGGTGTGAGGTGATACATTGAATTTTTTAAAAACTTATATTGGAGTGTAGTTGATTTAAGATGCGTTAGTTAGGGGCATAGCAAAGTGAATCAGTTGAAAGTTATGACCAACCTAGATAGCATATTCAAAAGCAGAGACATTACTTTGCCAACAAAGGTTCGCCTAGTCAAGGCTATGGTCTTTCCTGTGGTCATGTATGGATGTGAGAGCTGGACTGTGAAGAAGGCTGAACGCCGAAGAATTGATGCTTTTGAACTGTGGTGTTGGAGAAGACTCTTGAGAGTCCCTTGGACTGCAAGAAGATCCAACCAGTCCATTCTGAAGGAGATCAATCCTGGAATTTCTTTGGAAGGAATGATGCTGAAGCTGAACCTCCAGTATTTTGGCCACCTCATGTGAAGAGTTGACTCATTGGAGAAGACTCTGATGCTGGGAGGGATTGAGGGCAGGAGGAGAAGGGGCGACAGAGGATGAGATGGCTGGATGGCATCACTGACTCGATGGATGTGAGTCTGAGTGACCTCTGTGAGTTGGTGATGGACAGGGAGGCCTGGTGTGCTGCGGTTCATGAGGTCGCAAAGAGTCGGACACAACTGAGCGACTGATCTGATCTGATCTGATTCTTTTTTTCCTTGGATTTTTCCACACGGGCCATTATAGGGTATGGAATAGAGTTCTCTGTGCTATACAGCAGGTTCTTATTAGTTATCTATTTTATATATAGTAGGCTACAGTCCATGGGGTCACTAGAGTCAGACACGACTGAGCGACTTCACTTTCACTTTTCACTTTCATGCTTTGGAGAAGGAAATGGCAACCCACTCCAGTGTTCTTGCCTGGAGAATCCCAAGGATGGGGGGAACCTGGTGGACTGCTGTGTATGGGGTTGCACAGAGTCAGATACGACTGAAGCCACTTAGCAACAGCAGCAGCACAGCAGCAGTGTATATATGGCAATCCCAGTCTCCTAATTTATCACTCCCCCTCCTTATCCCCTAGCAACTAAATTTGTTTGCTAAATCCATGATTCTACTTCTGTTTTATAAATAAGTTAATTTAAACCCCTTTTTTAGATTCCACATATAAGTGATATTATATGATACTTGTCTTTCTCTCTCTGAGTGACTTCACTCAGTATGACAATCTCTAGGTCCAACCATATTGCTGTAAATGGCATTATTTTGTTCTTTTTTATGGCTGAGTAATATTTCATTGTATAAGTGTAACACATCTTCCTTTTACAATCCTTTGTTGATGGACATTTAGGTTGTTTCCATGTCCTGGCTGTTGTAAATAGAGCTGCAATAAACTTTGAGGTACATGTATCTTTTTGAATTACGGTTTCCCAGGAGTGTGGTTGGAGAAGGCAATGGCACCTCACTCCAGTACTCTTGCCTGGAAAATCCCATGGATGGAGAAGCCTGGTGGGCTGCAGTCCATGGGGTCGCTAAGAGTCGGACACGACTGAGTGACTCACTTTCACTTTTCAATTTCATGCACTGGAGAAGGAAATGGCAACCCACTCCAGTGTTCTTGCCTGGAGAATCCCAGGGGTGGGGGGAGCCTGGTGGGCTGCCGTCTATGGGGTCGCACAGAGTCGGACACGACTGAAGTGACTTAGCAACAGTAGCACTAGCAGTGTGATTATGGATTATATGGTAGCTCTACTTTTCGTTTTTTAAGGAAGCTCTATACTGTTCTCTGGAGAAGGCAATGGCAACCCACTCCAGTACTCTTGCCTGGAAAATCCCATGGACAGAGGAGCCTGGTAGGCTGCAGTCCATGGGGTCGCCAGAGTCAGACACGACTGAGCGACTTCACTTTCACTTTTCACTTTCATGCATTGGAGAAGGAAATGGCAACCACTCCGGTGTTCTTGCCCGGAGAATCCCAGGGAAGGGGAAGCCTGGTGGGCTGCCGTCTATGGAGTCGCACAGAGTTGGACACGACTGAAGCAACTTAGCAGCAGCATACTGTCCTCCATAGTAGCTGTACCAAAATCCCACCAACAGTTTAGGAGAGTTCCATTTTCTCCACACCCTTTCCAACATTTATTGTTTGTAGATTTTTTATGATGGCCATTCTGACTGATGTGAAGTGATAACCTAATTATTGTTTTGATTTGCATTTCTGTAGTAATTAGTGATGTTGAGTATCTTTTCATGTGCTTTTTGGCCATCTGTATTCTTTGGAGAAATATCTGTCTAGTTTTTCCACTCATTGGCTTTTTTTTTTTTTTTTTTAAATTGAGCTTGCATGAGCTGTTAATATATTTTGAAGCTTAATCCCTTGTTGGTTGTTTCATTTGCAAATATATTTTCTCCCATTCTACAGGCTTTTAGTTTTGTTTATGGTTTTCTTTACCTTGGAAAAGTTTTTCATTTTAATTAGGTCTCAATTATTTTTGTTTTTATTTTCATTACTCTAGGAGGTGGATCAAAAATAACTTGCTGCAATTTACATCAAAGAGTATTCTGCCTATGTTTTCCTCCGAGAGTTTTATAGTATCCAGGCTTACATTTAGATAGTTACTCATTGTAGTTTTGACTTCAATTCAGTCACTCAGTCGTGTCCGACTCTTTGAGACCCCATGAATTGCAGCACGCTAGGCCTCCCTGTCCGTCATCAACTCCCGGAGTTCACTCAAACTCACTTCCATCGAGTTGGTGATGCCATCCAGCCATCTCATCCTCTGTCGTCCCCTTCTCCTCCTGCCCCCAATCCCTCCCAGCATCAGAGTCTTTTCCAATGAGTCAACTCTTCACATGAGGTGGCCAAAGTACTGGAGTTTCAGCTTGAGCATCATTCCTTCCAAAGAAGTTCCAGGGCTGATCTCTTTCAGAATGGACTGGTTGGATCTCCTTGCAGTCCAAGGGACTCTCAAGAGTCTTCTCCAATTTTATTGATCTTTGTTTTCTATTTTATCACTTCTTTGATCTCTATTTGATCTCTATTCTCTTTCTTCTACTGACGTTAGGTTTTGTTTTCCTCTACGTGATAGGTTAGGTTGTTCTTTCTTGGGGGAGGACTTTATTGCCATAAGACTTCCCTCCTGAACTACTTTTGTGGTGTTCCATACATTTTGTATGATTGTATTTTTATTGTCATTTATCTTAGTGTCTTCTGATTTCCTTTTTTATTTCATCATTGATCCATTTGTGGATTTTTTTTTGTAGCATATTTTAGCCTTCAATTGTTCATTCTTTGTCTTTTTCCTTCTATTGTTGATTTGTCATTTCATATTGTTATGGTCAAAAAAGATACTTGAAGTAATTTCTATTCTTATATTTCTTGAGGATTGTTTATGATCTGTTATGTGGTCTGCCCTTGAGAATGTTCCACATGCACTGGAAAAAAATGTGTATTCTGGTTTCATATGTAGTGTTCTAGTTTTATATGTAGTGTTCTATAGACAGAAATTAAATTCAACTGGTCTGTTGTGTCATTTAGGATCTCTGTTGCCTTACTGACTTTCTGTTGAATAATGTGTCCTTTAGTGTCAGTGGGATATTAAAATCTCCTCTTGCATTTATGTCAACTTCTCCCTTTGTTTGCTGCTGTTGTTTTCGTTCAGTCTCTCAGTGTGTCTGACCTCATGGACTGCAGCACACCAAGCTTTCCTGTCCTTCACCATCTCCCAGAGCTTGCTCAAATTCACGTCTATTGAGTCGGTGATGCCATCCAACCATCTCATCCTCTGTTGTCCCATTCTCCTCCTGCCCTCATTCTTTCCCAACATCAGGGCCTTTTCCAATGAGTCAGCTCTTCGCATCAGGTGGCCAAAGTATTGGACCTTCAGCTGCAGCATCAGTCCTTCCAATGAATTCAGGATTGATTTCCTTTAGGATTGACTGGTTTGATCTCCTTGCAGTCCAAGTATTTGTTTTATATTTAGGTGCTCCTAAATTGGGTACATATGTTAATAACTATAATGTTCTCTTCTTATGTTAATCCCTTTATCACTATATAATGCCCTTCTTTGTCTTTATGGCCTATTTTTTAAAGTATTTTTTGTCTGAGGATCATGTTCTTTTTTTCAGTGAATTTGTTAATTTTCTTAAGTCTCTATTTGATTAGATAAGATGGAATTAAGAAAGGGGACCTGATCACAGGCCCCTGACAGCATGTATTTGCTCCTGTCTAATTTTCAGTTTAGTCTACTTTAAACATAAAATGTTAAAAAAAAAAAAATACATCTTTGTACACTTTGGCCAAGATGGCAAAATAGAAAGACCCTGAGCTCACCTCCTCTCACAAGCACATCAATAAAACAACTATCTGCAGAATAGCCAAAGATGAATAATACTGGAACCTTAAAGCAAAGATCTTCTGTGACTTACAGACATAAAGAAAGAGCCATAATGAGATGGGTAGGAGGAGTGGACTTGCGATATAGTCAAGTCCCATACTCCTGGGGTATATGAAACACACTGGAGAAATAAGCATCTTGTAGTGGTTCTCCCACAGGAGATATCTGAGCCCAACTTTGGGTTCCTCAGGCCAGGGGTCCTGTACCAGCAAGACAAGACCCTAGAGCATTAGCTGTGAAGCCAGTGGGGCTTAATTTGTATAGAAAAAAAAAAGCACAAACCTGTAGCCTCCTTACAAAGCTTGCCCACCAGCAGGCTAGATCTTGCCTCAGGACCAGCTAAGCCCTAACCCTGCCAACTAGCAAGCCAACACAAGCTTTGGGACACCTCTGATGACATAATCTGCTCTGTCAGGAACTACCCCTAGCCTACAAGCAATCTGACACCAGCTCTGGGACCCCTGAGCCCTACAACCAGACTCCAGGATCCATTTTTGGCCTGTTGGTAGTCCAGCACTAACCCCAGAAACTTGCATTACCCACCAGTGGGAAGGCAACAGCCCTGAAGTCTTCTAGTCCTTGACTCTGCCCAGTGAGCTAGTATTAATCCCAGGGCCACCTGGGTCTCTGCAGTCAGCCACCTTATGATCTGGCTCTGCCAACCAGTAGGTGCAGCCATTGCATAAGGCAAAGCCTGGCAACCAACTGGACTGGGCATTAACCATGCCTACCAGATTGCCCGTTTAATTAGCCACAATAGAAGAATCCATGCAGCCCTCATAGGGGAAACTGCTAGAGCATATAGAGTGGAGGGCATTGCTTGGACCTACATGTTTCCTATAGAGAGCCAATTTTCTAAGTTTGGGAAATATAAGTAAACTACCAGACTCATAAAAATACAAACAGAAACTTAGGTAAAACTAGGGAAAGAGGAACATGTTCCAGACAAAGTAATAAGATAATTTGGAAAACTCACATTGATCACAGGACTGGAAAATGTCAGTTTTCATTCCAGTTCCAAAGAACGGCAATGCCAAAAACTGTTCAAATTACCATACAATTGCGCTTAGTTCACATGCTAGCACTGGAGAAGAGAATGGCTACCCATCCAGTATTCTGGCCTGGAGAATTCTATGGGGTTGCAGAGAGTCAGACAGGACTGAGCGACTTTCACTTCACTTCACTTGCTAGCAAGTTTATGCTCAAAATCCTTCAAGCTAGGCTTCAGCAGTATGTGAACTGAGAACTTCCAGATGTACAAGCTGGGTTTCAAAGAGGCAGAGGAGCCAGAGATCAAATTGCCAATATTCATGGGACCATGGAGAAAGCAAGGAAGTTCCAGAAAAACATCTACTTCTGCTTCATTGACTACACTAAAGACTTTGACTGTGTGGCTCACAACAAATTGTGGAAAATTCAAGAGATGGGAAAATGAGACCACCTTACCTGCCTCTTGAGAAACCTGTATGCAGGACAAGAAGCCACAGTTAGAACTGAAAATGGAACAGTGGACTGGTTCAAAATTAAGAAAGGCTGTATATTGTCACCATGTTTATTTAACTTATATGCAGAGTTCATCACGCAAAATGCAAGGCTGGATGTATCAGAAGCTGGAATCAAGATTTCTGGAAGAAATATCAACAACCTCAGATATGCAGATGATACCATTCTAATGGCACAAAGTGAAGAGGAACTAAAGATCCCATTAATGAGGGTGAAAGAGAGTGAAAAAACTGGCTTGAAACACAAAATTAAAAAAACTGAGATATTGGCATCCAGTCCTATCACTTCATGGCAAACAGAAGTGGAAACAGTCATAGAAGCTTTTATTTTCTTTGGCTCCAAATCACTGTAGACAGTGACTGCAGCCATGAAATTAAGACACTTGCTCCCTAAAGTTATGACAAACCTAGGCAGCGGATTACAAAGCAGAGACATCATTTTGCAAACAAAGATCCATATAGTCAAAGCTGTGATTTTTCCAGTAGTCATGTACAGATGTGAAAGTCAGACTGTTGCAGGAAGAAGGACCCCTTCCAGGGCCCAAAACTGGGCTCTTGTCTAACATTCGGATAGGAATTGTCTGTCAAGGAGACACATGTGCTGACAAAGCAAGAGATTTTATTGGGAAAGGGCACCCGGGTGGAGAGCAGTAGGGTAAGGGAACCCAGGAGAACTGCTCTGTTGTAGCCATGCGTTCCAGGAAACAAACTCACTCAGAAGGACAATGCAGATAGTGGAGTGCAGTTTGTTACACTGGCAGGCCCCAGGCAGAGTCTCCTCCTAGCCAAGGACCCTGACCAGCATTTGTGAAAATCTTTTATACCCCATGTGTACGTGTCTGAACCCACCACTCCAAATTCCTTGAGACTTACATAAACCAAGGAAAACACAATCCTGATAACCCCATCAATCACATGCTATGTGCTCAGTCAAACAATTAGCCAATAATCAATAAACCCGAGGTTACACTCTGATGGATACAGAAAAATTTATGGCCTGTCTGGAGGAAGGGGTGATTAGTGTATGTTTTCTCTTCAGTTCAGTTCAGTCACTCAGTCGTGTCTGACTCTTTGAGACCCCATGAATTGCAGCATGCCAGGCCTCCCTGTCCATCACCAACTCCTGGAGTTCACTCAGACTCACGTCCATTGAGTCAGTGATGCCATCCAGCCATCTCATCCTCTGTCATCCCCTTCTCCTCCTGCCCCCAATCCCTCCCAGCATCAGAGTCTTTTCCAATGAGTCAACTCTTCGCATGACGTGGCCAAAGTACTGGAGTTTCAGCTTTAGCATCATTCCTTCCGAAGAAATCCTAGGGCTGATCTCCTTCAGAATGGACTGGTTGGATCTCCTTGCAGTCCAAGGGACTCTCAAGACTCTTCTCTTAGGCGATGAGTAACCTAGATATGATCTTCAAGGTTCCCCTGTCTGGAGGAGGTCTTATCCTTCTGTTGTTGTTTTCATAGGCACTAAACACAGAGTTCAGAGTCCATTGGAAAGGTGGCTGAGCATGATCAGCATGAACAGGCCTAAAATGGAGTCCAGGCCCTATGAATTCCTTCTTCAGCTCTGCCGCGTGGCTTGCAGTTTCAGGTTTTATGGTGATGGGATTCGTTTCTGGGTGGTCTTTGACCAGTCATTCTAATTCAGAGTCTTTCCTGGTGGCACAAGCATCGCTCAGCCGAGATGGATGCTAGCGAAAGGGATTCTGGTACGTGGACGGACACACGGTGTCTCCTTTAGACCTTTCCTGAACTCTTCCTGTTGGTGGTAGCTTATTAGTTCCGTATTCCTTATCAGCATCTCCTGTCATAAAACAATTCATGCAAATGGTTACTATGGTGCCTGGCCAGGGTGGCGGTTTCAATCAGTGTGCTTCCCCTAACAGGACCATACAGAAGGCTGAGCAGCAAAGAATTGATGCTTTCGAATTGTGGTGCTAGAGAAGAATCTTGAGAGTCAATAGATCAAACCAGTCACTCCTGAAGGAAATCAACCCTGACTATTCATTGGAAGGACTGATGCTGAAGCTGAAACTTCAATACTTTGGCTACCTGATGCAAAGAGCCGACTCACTGGAAAAGATTATGATGCTGATAAAGATTAAAAGCTAAGAGAGAAGGGGATGGCAGAGGATTGGGGTGGTTAGATATCATCACCGACTCAAGGGACATGAGTTTGAGCAAACTCTGGGAGATAGTGGAGGAAAGAGGAGCCTGGCATGCTACAGTCCCTGGGCCCACAAAGAGTCAGACACAACTTAGCGACTGACCAGCAACAACAATAGCTAATCAACAAACAATGTTGTGATAGTTTCAGGTGAAAAGCAAAGGGACTCAGTCATACATATGTATATACTCCCTTTCCACCCAGGCTGCCACATAACACTGAGCAGAGTTCCATATGCTATACATTAAGTCCCTGCTGGTTATCCATTTTAAATATAGTAATGTGTACGTGTCCATCCCAAACTCCCTAACTATCCCTTCCCCTCATACTTCCCCCCTGGAAACCATAAATTCATTCTCTAAGTCTGTGAATCTCTTTCTGATTTGTAAGTTCATTTGTATCGTTTCTTTTTAGATTCTGCAAATAAGGGATGCCATATGATATTTTTCCTTCTCTGTCTGACTTCCTTCATTCAGTATGACAGTCTCTAGGTCCATCCATGTTGCTACAAATGACATTATTTCTTTCTTTTTAATGGAGATGGCTGTATGGCATCACCAACTCGATGCACAAGAGTTTGGGTGAACTCTGGGAGTTGGTGATGGACAGGGAGGCCTGGCATGCTGCGATTCATGCAGTCACAAAGAGTCGGACATGACTGAGTGACTGAACTGAACTGAATATTCCATGGTATATATATGCCACATCTTTTTTTTATACATTCCTTTGTCAATGGATATTTAGATTGCTTCCGTGTCTTGGCTATTGTAAACAGTGCTGCAGTGAACATTGGGGTGCATGTATCCTTTCAAATCATGTTTTTCTCCAGAAGTATGCCCAGGAGTGGGATTGTAGGGTCATATGGTAGCTCTATTTTTAGTTTCTTAAGGAACCTCCATGAACCTCCATATTGTTTTCCAGGGCTTCCCTGGTGGGTCAAGGGTAAAGTATCTGCCTGCAATGCGGGAGACCCGGGTTTGATCCCTGGGTCGGGAAGATCCCCTGGAGAAGGAAATGGCAACTCACTCTGGTACTCTTGCCTGGAAAATCCCATGGATGGAGAAGCCTGGTAGGCTACAGTCCATGGATTTGCAAAAAGAGTCGGACACAACTGAGCAACTTCACTTTCACATTGTTTTCCATAGTGGCTGTACTGATTTACATTTTATGGAGAATTCCCTACAAAAAGAGTGTTTAAAAAAATTTTTTTATATTGGAGCATAATTGATTGACGATGGTTCTGTTAGTTTAAGGTGTACAGCAAAGTGGTTCAGTTTTAAATATCTATTCTTTATTAAAAGTGATAAGGGAAAAGCAACAAGTAACTTACAAGAGAACTCCCATAAGGCTAGCTGCTGACCTTTCAGCAGAGATTCTGCAGGCCAGAAGGTGTAGCACAATATATATGCGCTCAACACAGGAGCACTTAAATATATAAAGCAAATATTGTCACACACATACACACGCTCATACCACCTCTCCTTTATCCACCTGTTGATGGACACTTAGTTTGTTTCCATATCCTGGCAGTTGTAAATAATGCTGCTATAAACATTCGGGTACGTGTATCTTTTCAAATTAGTGTTTTTCTTATGGGCTTCCCAGGTGGCACAGTGGTAAAGAATGTGCCTGCCAATGAGGGATATGCAAAAGATATGGGTTTGATCCCTGGGTTGAGAAGATCCCCTGGAGGAGGCCATGGCAACCCATTCCAGTATTCTTGCCTGGAAAATTCCATAGACAGAGGAGCCTGGTAAGCTACAGTCCATGGGGTTACAAAGAGCTGGACACAACTGAGCACGCATGCACATGTGTATGTGCACACACACACATATATACACATACACACACATATATATAATGAAATACTAGTCAGTGATAAAAAAAACAAAATTTTGCCATTTGCAGCAACATGGATAGACTTGGTGGTCATTATACTAAGTGAAAAAAGTCAGAGAAAGACAAGTACTGTGTAATATCACTTACATGTGGAATCTAAAACTACAACAAACATGAATTTAACAAAAAAGTATACTAAGACATAGAGAAAGAACAAGTGCCTACTAGTGAGAAGAAGCAAGAAGAGAGGGGGTAATTTAGGGCTATAGGGCATTAAGAGTTAGAAAGTAATAGGTATAAAATAAGCTACAAGGAAATATTGTATAACATGGGGAATATAACCAACATTTTATTATAAGTATAAATGGAATATAACCTTTAAAAATTATAAATCACTATAGTGCACATTAGTAACTTACATAATATTGTATATCCACTATACTTCAATTTAAAAAGACATGTTAAAAGTCTATTTTGTCTGATATGTCTATTTTGTCTGATTGCTACCCCTGTTTTCTTGTCATTTTCATTTGTATGAAAAGTATTTTTCCAACCCTCTACTCTCAGTCTGCTTCCCTGGTGGCTCAGTGGTAAAGAACTGGCCTGCCCATGTACGAGATTTGGGTTCAATCCCTGGGTTGGGAAGATCCCTTGGAGAAGGAAATAGCAACCCACTCCAGTATTCTTGCTTCAGAAATGCCAGGGACAGAGGAGCTAGTGGGCTATAGTCCACGGGGTCACAGAGTTGGACACGGCTTAGTGACTGACAACAACTTTCAGTCTCTGTGTGTTTTTTGCCCTGAGGGGAGTCTCTTAGAGTAGGCAATATATTGTAGGTTCTTGTTTTTTTAAAAATCTAATCTGCCACTGTCTTTTTATTGGAGCATTTAGTCCAGTGACATTTAAAATAACTATTGATAGGTGTTTATTGCCATTTTAAATCTTGGTTTCCAGTTTTTGTAGTTTTTCTTTTTCACTTATTTTCCTTTTGTGGTTTGGTGGTTTTCTTTTGTGTTATGCTTGAGTTCCTTTGTTTTTGGTATTTGTGAATATATTATATGTGTTTGATTTATGGTTACTGTGGTTTTCAAGTATGTTGGCCCATACCTATAGTATTTGCTTCAACTAATAATCATACATTCTAAAAAATCTGCGTTTCAACACCCCCCTTCCCCACATTTGTGATTTTGATGTCCTATTTTACATCTTTATTCTATGCTGCTGCTGCTAAGTCGCTTCAGTCGTGTCCGACTCTGTGTGACCCCATAGACGGCAGCCCACTAGGCTCCTCCGTCCCTGGGATTCTCCAGGCAAGAACACTGGAATGGGTGGCCATTTCCTTCTCCAATGCATGAAAGTGAAAAGTGAAAGTGAAGTCGCTCAGTCGTGTCCGACTCTTAGCGACCCCAAGGACTGGAGCCTACCAGACTTCTCCGTCCATGGGATTTTCCAGGCAAAAGTACTGGGGTGGGGTGCCATTGCCTTCCCCGTAATTGTAGTCATAATCACTTTTATAAAAATTTGGTTGTTTATAACCTATGTCCTGGCTTATTTAAGTTATCTTCAATCCTTTTGTATGTTTGCCTTTCCTATTGTGATTTGCCCCTTCCTATAGGTTCTTGCTTCTTTTCTATTTAGAGAAGATCTTTCAATATTTCTTTTAGGGTATTTTTAGTACTACTGATTCCTTTGTTTTTGCTTGTCTTAGAAATTCTTTATCACTTCTGTTCTAAGTGATAAACTTGCTGGCTAGAATATCTTATATGGCAGGTTTTTCCCTTTCAAGACTTGATTTCTTGCTACTCTTGATTTGATATATCTTGCTACTCCCTTTTGGCTTGCAAAATTTCTGCAGAAAAATCAGCTGATAGTCTTTTGGGGATTATCTTTTACCTGACACTTTGTTTTTCTCTTGTTGCCTTGGGAATCTTGCCTCTAACTTTTGCCATTTTGATTATGATATGGCCTGCTGCTGCTGCTGCTGCTAAGTCACTTCAGTCGTGTCCGACTCTGTGTGACCCCATAGACGGCAGCCCACCAGGCTCCCCATCCCTGGGATTCTCCAGGCAAGAACACTGGAGTGGGTTGCCATTTCCTTCTCCAATGCATGAAAGTGAAAAGTGAAAGTGAAGTCGCTCAGTCGGGTCCGACCTCTTAGCGACCCCATGGACTGCAGCCTACCAGGTTCCGTCCATGGGATTTTCCAGGCAAAAGTACTGGAGTGGGGTGCCATTGCCTTCTCCTATGATATGGCCTGATGTGGATCTATTCGGGTTCCTCTTGTTTTGGACTCTGCGTCCTGTGCCTGGATATCTGTTTCCTTCTTTAGGTTTTGGAAGTTTCCAGCCATCATTTCTCCAAATACATTTTCAATCCCTTTCTCTCTATCTTCTCCTTCCAGAACCCCTATTATGCATAGGTTGGCATGCTTTATATATTATCCCTTAGATCTCATTTGTTGCTTTCATTTGTCTGTTTGTTATTTTGATTGGGTGATTTCCTGTGCTCTTGCTTCTAGATCATTTATTCTTTCTTCTAGGTCTTCAGTTGGAGAAGGCAATGGCACCCCACTCCAGTACTCTTGCCTGGAAAATCCCATGGATGGAGGAGCCTTGTAGGCTTCAGCCCATGGGGTCGCTGAGTTGGACATGACTGAGTGACTTCACTTTCACTTTTCACTTTCATGCATTGGAGAAAAAAATGGCAACCCAATCCAGTGTTCTCGTCTGGAGAGTCCCAGGGACAGGGGAGCCTGGAGGGATACTGTCTATGGGGTTGCACAGAGTCAGACACAACTGAAGTGACTTAGCAGCAGCAGCAGCAGCAGGTCTTCAGTCTGCTATTCATTGCTTCTAGATTAGTTTTTATCTTGGCAATTGAATTGTCTAATTTTGATTGATTCATCTTTACAGTTTCTAATTCCTTGCTACAGTGAACATTCTGTAATCTTTCTTAATTCCTATAGCATTTTTATTATTTTCTTTTTGAACTTGGGGTCTAATAGTCTGATGAGGCCTATTTCATCATTTGTTCTTTTAGGGGATTTCTCTGATTGTTTTAATTGGGGTAGTTCCTCTGCTTTTTATTTTACCTAACTTTCTTTTTATGAATTTGGGAGTAACAGTTACCTACTGTGGTGTTGAAGGTTTTGTTTGGTTGTTTTTATTTATTTTTAATGTGGGAACACCCCTCTGTAGACTGTGATCCAGTATTCTTGGTGCTAGGGCTGCTTTTGGTATGGGTTCAGCCACAGTTTTTCTTAGGTCGTGCTGACCATTATCCCCTTGATGGGGGCTGTAGGTGGTGGCACAGTGTCCAGAGCTTGCGCTGTGTTGAGGTAGGGTCTCCGCTTTGCTCCATGGCTGTCACTGCCTTGTCAGGGGTGGCGTCTGTTCCCCAGTTGTTGAAGTAGAAGCCCTGAGGGTTAGGTCTCATTATGCTCCATTGCCCTTGAGTGCATGCCTTGCCCTGAAGTAGGTGGCCACTAAAGAAAGTGAGGTTCGTGTGGTCGCAGTGAACCTGTGCATCTCCTGCATGGGTGTCTGCAGTTCTGTCTAAAAGCAGCCAGAGTTCGCATCCCTTTCTCTGTTGTGTTTGACAGAGACTTAGTACTAGGCTGTGCTGTTGAGTAGGTAGGGGATGGAGGCTGGGGGTGTGGGCGTGTGGCTACAGGAATCTAGATGGCTGTGCTGATGATACCTGGGACCTGGGCTGTCTCCGTGGGGGACCTCGCCAGGACCTGTCTGCCCCAGATGTTGAAGTGGGCAGAGCTGGAGCACTCCCACCAGGAAATGAACAGTCATGTCCTCCTGCCCAGAGCCTGTCCATCCAAGACTCCATGCCTATTGCTTCCATGTTCCCGTTGTGCCACCTGGTTCACGGCAGCCAGGCCTACACCCTGTACACATGGGAAATGAGCCCCACAGTTCGGCCCAGATCACACCCCAGGCACCCCTCTGTCTCTGTGCAGTTAGAGCTCTGCTCTTGTGTGAGGCTGCAGTGCGGGGGGAGGGGGCTGGGTGTTTGCCCTTCCAGTTGGGAAGTATAGTGCGTCCACTGCAGTTAGCACATGTTTCTCTCCACCCTGAGGTTAGAAAGCCAGCACAGGGGCCCTTCTCCTCAGTGGTCTAGGCTTCTCCAGCCCTTCTGTCTGACCCAGCAGATTTCTCGGCAGTAAAGGGAGCCCTCAGAGTGAGGGTCCACCCATGTGGACCTTCTCTTCCTCACAGATACCTCCCAGGGCCACCAGTTCCATCCTGATTTTTTTCCCATCCTACTCTGGTTACATGGAGATCTTTCTTGCAGCTTGGATATGTAGGACATCTCTTGCCAGTTTCCAGTTGGTTTTCTATGAGAACTTTTCACACATGGATGCATTTTTGATGTGTATGTGGGGGGAAAGGAGCTCTGTATCTGCCTCTGCCATCTTTATTCCTCTCCCTAGACCATTGTCAATCCCTAACCGCTGTGTGGTAATGTCTGAAAATAAGCTTTGTAGAAATGTACTGTGTTCCCTGAGCAGTGAGAATACTGGTGTTGGCTGGGCAATCTTTCTGAATGGCAGTTTTGCAATCTAAATTGCAAATGTTTACAGTTGACCTGGTGTCGGTTTTCTCAGCCTAAGTTTAAGGCTGTGCATATATGGAGGATGTTGCAAGGGGATCTTGTTATCCTAATCATATCAGTCCAGAAATTGTAGTTTGGAAAGAAGCTCACCTATCTCAGAAGTATCCAATCTTCAGAGAATCATAAAGTTAAGGAGTTTAGACTATGTATTTGAAAAGTTGCTTTGCCTTGGAGGAAACCAAAGCTCAGAACCCAGAATTTTCATTCCTTGTTTCAGAGGAGTCTCAGTCTGTTTTTTAGAAAGACAATTACCCCTTAGTCAAACATCTGACTCTTGGATGAATACCCCTGGTCCCTTTCACCAGGAGGGGAGAGGCCACCAGTCAAGAAATGGATACAAGCCTGAAGGTCAAAGCTACAGCTGCTAGTCCATTAATACTTGTTTAAACCTCATTTTAACACCACATTATTTATGAGTTTGAAGTTCGATGCTAATATCTTTGTTGTTCACATCAGTTAAATGTAACTACAATAGGAGATGTCCTGAAGGGTTCTGGTAGGCAGTATAGCACAGGGTTAGTGTATGCTGGCCTCAGAAACTAATTAGAGCCAGGCTTGAATCCTCCATCTACACTCACATGCCTTGCCCAAGTTACTTGAGCATTCTCTGCTTCAAGGGGATAGCTATACTCAGCTCAAAGAGTTGTTATGGGGCATAAATGAGGTGATACATGACAAGTGCTCACCAGTAAGTGCTCCAAATCAGCTTCATTTTGTTAAATAAAAAATAGAGCTCTCCTAAGTTCAGTGTATATGACTTGAAAAGTAAAAACAAAAACACACAAGAGAATAGGCCAAATGTGGATGAATTCTCAGCACAAAAATCTTTTAAGGTTGTGTATTTTATACATTGTATATCCTAATTTTTTTAAAAATTTATTGAAGCATAGTTTATTTATAATTCACATTAATTTCTGCTGTACAGAAAAGTGATTCAGTTATACATACATATATATACACACACATATTCTTTTTCATATTCTTTTCCATTATGATTTATCATAGGATATTGTATATTGTCACCCTGTTTATTTAACTTATATGCAGAGTACATCATGAGAAACGCTGGACTGAAAGAAACACAAGTTGGAATCAAGATTGCTGGAAGAAATATCAATAACCTCAGATATGCAGATGACACCACCCTTATGGCAGAAAGTGAAGAAGAACTAAAAAGCCTCTTGATGAAAGTGAAAGTGGAGAGGGAAGGGGTGGGTAGGGGATTGGGGGGGAGGGGGGGGGGGGGGGGGGGAGGAGGGGGGGATTCCAATGTGGTGAATTGGGGGGGGGGGGGGGGGGATGGCGGGCTGGCGCGGACACAGATTTGCTTTGGCAAGTGGGGGCTGGGTAGGAGGAGCGGCGAGGCCTGATTGCTTTGAGAAAGGATTTGGCCTGGCTATCTCGGGCGCTATCTAGCGAAATAACCAGACTGTCGGTTATCTACTACATCAAAAGCCAGCCCTAACTTAAGACACCACCAGGACTACCTACGGAACAAAGGGCTGCACAGAGTTGGCCGGCTGCAGGCCGTCCCACTCCCGTGACAGGCAGCCAGGGCCAGAGGCGGGCAATTATAGCCCTAGAGGGACACTGTCTAATGGAACTGTGAGTAGGTCTCTGTGTGGCTCACGCTTCTTGGGGCTCTGGATGGTCAACATCTGCCTGAGGAAGTGCGTGTTTGTATACCCAGAAAACTGAGTGGCGGAGAGGCGATAAGTCGCAGCACCTGCGCTCGCTGAACATTTCATCACCTGCGCTACTCGGATCTGGAAGGGCATAAAACGCAGACTCAACCAAGTCTGTGCTTCTGAGGATTATCTGAGTGCCTGAACCTGGCCGGTTTAGATTTGGGTGTTCATCTCCGCCCCTCTGTAACAAGGCAGAGATCAGATATTGAAAAGACCTGTAAACCGCCTCAATAAAGAGAATTCAACAAACTACCAGAATATAGTAAGGACACTTAAATTTGGCAATTTTAACAAAATGAAGAGACAAAAGAATACCCAGCAGCTAAAGGAACAGGATAGATCTCCACCAAACCAAACCAAAGAGGAAGAGATAGGGAATCTACCTGATAAAGAATTCCGAATAATGATAGCAAAATTAATTCAAAATCTCGAAATCAAAATAGAATCACAGTTAAAGAGTCTGGAGACAAGGATTGAGAAGATGCAAGAAAGGTTTAACAAGGACCTAGAAGAAATAAAAAAGAGTCAACACATAATGAACAATGCAATAAATGAGATCCAAAACACACTGGAGGCAACAAATAGTAGAATAACAGAGGCAGAAGATAGGATTAGTGAACTAGAAGATAGAATCCTAGAAATAAATGAATCAGACAAGAAAAAAGAAAAACGTATCAAAAGAAATGAGGACAATTTCAGAAACCTCCAGGATAACATCAAACGCTACAACATTCGAATCATAGGAGTTCCAGAAGAAGAAGATAAAAAGAAAGATCATGAGGAAATACTTGAGGAGATAATAGTTGAAAACTTCCCTAAAATGCAGAAGGAAATAACCACTCAAGTTCAAGAAACCAGAGAGTCCCTAACAGGATAAACCCAAGGCGAAACACCCCAAGACACATATTAGTCAAATTAACAAAGATTAAATATAAAGAACAAATATTAAAAGCAGCAAGGGAAAAACATCAAATAACTCACAAGGGAATTCCCATAAGGATAACAGCTGATCTTTCAATAGAAACTCTCCAAGCCAGGAGGGAATGGCAAGACGTAATTAAAGTGATGAAGGAAAATAACTTACAGCCTAGATTATTGTATCCAGCAAGGATCTCATTCAAATATGAAGGAGAAATCAAAAGCTTCACAGATAAGCAAAAGTTGAGAGAATTTTGCATCACTAAACCATTTCTCCAACAAAAACTAAAGGACATTCTCTAGAGCAATACAATAATAGTGGGAGACTTTAACACCCCACTCATATAATCTGGCTATAATAGACAAAGTAAAGAGGAAAACATATTTACTTATGAGCCTCTAAAAATTCAGTTCACTCAGGAGAGTTTAAAAAAAAAAAAAAGATTATTTGCTCACTCTGTAGAGGTTTATTGACTATTTTGTGGGTTTGGTACCACTTTGGGTAGTAGGGAGGAAGAGGTGACAAATGTGATCCTGTCCTAAATAATATATTGTGGTAAAGATAGATTTACCAAACAAAATACCAAGATGTGCCTAAAGATGAGGACACCCAAACTGGACTTTTTGTTTTCTGGACTTTTCATTTCGAGAACAAACCTCCTAATATAAGATGAACTCACCATGATTTTTTTATGTTTTCTTTGTTTTTAAAAACAGAAATCCATTGGTTAAGATATTTCATATACCCCCCCCCCCCTTCCTCCCTTTTTTTTTTCCCTTTTCCCCCCTCCCTTTTTTTTTTTTTTTTTTTCCTTTTTCCCCCAAAAAAAAAAAAATAAATAAAAAAAAAAAAAAAAAGGGAAAAAAAAAAAAAAAAAATATATTAATTTTATATAAATTTTTTTTTTTTTTTGTTGTTATTTGTTGGTTATTGGTATTTTTTTTTTTTTTTTTTCTTTTTTTGGTGTTTTTTTTTGTATTTTTTTGTTTTTTTTTTTTTTTTTTTTTTTTTTTTTTTTTTTTTGTTTGTGTGGGGGCTGTGTTTGTTTTTTGTTTTTTTTTTTTTTTGTTTTGTTTGTTGTAGTCTTTGTTCCCTTTGCCCAGCTACAACCACCTCTTCATCTCCCGGATTTCTTTGGAGGGAATGATGCTGAAGCTGAAACTCCAGTACTTTGGCCACCTCATGCGAAGAGTTGACTCATTAGACAAGACTCTGATGCTGGGAGGGATTGGGGGCAGGAGGAGAAGGGGACGACAGAGGATGAGATGGCTGGATGGCATCACTAACTCAATGGACGTGAGTCTAAGTGAACTCTGGGAGTTGGTGATGGACAGGGAGGCCTGGTGTGCTGCGATTCATGGGGTTGCAAAGAGTCGGACACGACTGAGCGACTGATCTGATCTGATCTGATTGAATATAGTTCCCTGTGTTATACAGTTTAGGACCCTGTTTATCCATTCTATATATACCAGTTTGCATCTGCTAATTGCAAACTCCCAGTTTATCCCTCTCCAACCACCTTCTACCTTGGCAACCACCAGTCCACTCTCTGTTCCTGTTTAATTTCTCTTTCATAGATGGTTCATTTGTGTCATATTTTAGATTCCACATGTAAGTGATAGCATATGGTATTTGTCTTTGTCTTTCTGACTGACTTAACTTAGTATGATAATCTCTAATTGTATCCATGTTGCTACAAATGACATTATTTTGTTCTTTTTTATGGCTGAGTAGTATTTCACTGTATATATGTACCACCTCTTAAAAAAATTTTTTTTATTGGAATTCAGTTGATTTGTAATATTGTTACTTTCTACTATACAGCAAAGTGAATCCATTATATATATATTTTTTAAAGGGTGGATTCTTTTCCCATATAGTTCATTACAGAATATTGAGTAGAATTATTTTTAACTATACAGTAAATTTTAACTCTACAGTAGATTCTTATTAGTTGTCTATTTTATATATAGTAGTGCATATATATCTGGCACAATCTCCCAATTATCCCTCCTCCCTTTACCCCTCTGGTAACCATAAGACTGTTTTCTGAATCTATAATTCTATTTCTGCTTTGTAAATAAGTTCATTTTTACCACTTTTTAAGATTCCACATATAAATGATATCATATCATATGTTATTTGTCCTTCTGTCTGACTTACTTTACTCAGTATGACAAACTCCAGGTGTCTCCAATGGCATTCTTTTGTTCTTTTTATGGCCATTGTATATTTGTACCACATCTTTATTCGTTTCTCTATTGATACACATTTGGGCTCCTTCCATGTCCTGGCTATTGTAACAGTGCTGCAATGAACATTGGGGTGCATGTATCATTTTGAATTATGGTTTTCCAAGGAGTGTGACTGCTGGGTTATATGGTAGCTCTATTTTTAGTTTTTTAAGGAATCTCTGTATACTGTTCTTCATTGTGGCTGTACAAGTTTACATTCCCACCAATAGTATGCCTTGTTGTTCAACTGCTAAGTCGTGTCCGATTCTTTGCTACCCCAAGAACTGCAGCACCTCAGGCTCCCATGTCCTTTACTACCTCCTGGAGTTTTCTCAGATTCATGTCCCTTGAATCAGTGATGCTATCTAAACATCTGATCCTCTGCCACCTGCTTTTCCTTTTACCTTCAAACTATCCCAGCAGCAAGGTCTTTTCCACTAAATCAGCCCTATGCATCAGGTGGCCAAAGTATTGGAGCTTCAGTCCTTCCAGTGAATATTCATTGTTGATTTCCTTTAGGATTGACTGGTTTGATGTCCTTGCAGTCCAGGGACTCTCAAAAGTCTTCTCCAACACCATAGTTGAAAGCATCAATTCTTTGGTGCTCAGCCTTCATGGTCCAACCCTCACATTTGTACATGACTACTGGAAAAACCATAGCTTTGCCCGTATTGACCTTTGTCAGCAAAGTGATGTCTCTGCTATCTAGGTTTGTCGTAATTTTCCTTCTCAGGAGCAAGTGTCTTAATTTCATGGCTTCAGTCATCATCCACAGTGATTTTGGAGTCCAAGAAAATAAAATCTGTCACTGCTTCCACTATTTACCCTTCTGTTTATCGTGAAGTGGTGAGACAAAATGCCAATATCTTTATTTTTTGAATGTTGAATTTCAAGCCAGCTTTTTCATTCTCCTCTTTCACCCACATCAAGAGGCTCTTTAGTTCCTCTTCATTTTCTGCCATTTCAGTGGTATCATCTGCATGTCTGAGGATGTTGATATCCAGCAGTCTTGATTCCAGCTTGTGATTCATCCAGCCCAGCATTTCACATGATGTACTTGGCATGTAAGTTAAATAAGCAGAGTTAAATATACAGCCTTGTTGTACTCCTTCCCCAATTTTGAACCAGTCCATTGTTCCATGTCTGGTTCTAACTGTTGCTTCTTGACTTGCATACAGGTTTCCCAAGAGGCAGGTTAGGTGGTCTGGTGTTCCCATCTCCTTAAGAATTTTCCGCTGTTTGTTGTGATCCACACAGTCAAAGGCTTTAACGTAGTCAATGCAGCAAAAGTAGATGTTTTATGAAACTCCTTTGCTTTCTCTATGATCCAACAAATGTTGGCAATTTGATCTCTGTCTCCTTTGCATTTTCTAAATCCAGCTTGTACATCTGGAAGTTCTTGGTTCATGTGCTATAAAGGCTAGCTTGAAGAATGTTGAGCATTATCTTGCTAGCTTGTGATGTGAGTGCAACTTTATGGTAGTTTGAAGATTCTTTGGCATTGCCTTTCTTTGGGATTAGAAAGAATCTTCTAATTGATTGATCTTCCTTTGTGGCTTAGCTGGTAAAGAATCCATCTGCAATGTGGGAGACTTGGGTTCAATCCCTGGGTTGGGAAGATTCCCTGGAGAAGGGAAAGGCTACTCACTCCAGTATTCTGACCTAAAGAATTCCAAGAACTGTTTAGTCCATGGGGTCGCAACAAGTTGGACACAACTGAGTGACTTTCACTTCTTTGGGATTGGAATGAAAACTGACCTTTTCTAGTCCTGTGGCCATTGCTGAGTTTTCTAAATTTGCTGATATATTGAGTGCAACACTTTAACAGCAGCATCTTTAAGGATTTAAAATAGTTCAGCTGGAATTCCATCACCTCCACTTGCTTTGTTCATAGTAATGCTTCCTAAGACCCACTTGACTTCACACTCCAGGATGTGGAGTCCAAGTGAGTGATCACACCATTGTGGTTATCCAGATCATTAAGACCTTTTTTGTATAATTATTCTGTGTGTTCTTGCCACCTCTTCTTGATTTATTCTGCTTCTGTTAGGTCCTTACTGTTTCTATCTTTTATTGTCCCCAACCTTGCATGAAATGTTCCCTTGATATCTCCATTTTTCTTGATGAGATCTCTAGTCTTCCCTATTCTATTGTTTCCCTCTGTTTCTTTGCATTGTTCTTTGAATAAGACCTTTGCTATGCTATGCTAAGTCACTTCAGTCGTGTCCGACTCTGTGTGACCCCATAGACGGCAGCCCACCAGGCTTCCCCATCCCTGGGATTCTCCAGGCAAGAACACTGGAGTGGGTTGCCATTGCCTTCTCCAATGCATGAAAGTGAAAAGAGAAAGTGAAGTCGCTCGGTCATGTCCGACTCTCAGCGACCCCATGGACAGCAGCCTACCAGGCTCCTCCATCCGTGGGATTTTCCAGGCAAGAGTACTGGAGTGGGGTGCCATTGCCTTCTCCAGATGAATAAGACCTTTAGAGGAACTAAAAAGCCTCTTGATGAAGGTGAAAGAAGAGAGTGAAAAAGTTGGCTTAAAGCTCAACATTCAGAAAACGAAGATCATGGCATCTGGTCCCATCACTTCATGGGAAATAGATGGGGAAACAGTGGAAGCAGTATCAGACTATTTTTCTGGGCTCCAAAATCACTGCAGATGGTGACTGCAGCCATGAAATTAAAAGACGCTTACTCCTTGGAAGGAAAGTTATGACCAACCTGGATCACATATTCAAAAGCAGAGACATTACTTTGCCAAGAAAGGTTCGTCTAGTCAAGGCTATGGTTTTTCCTGTGGTCATGTATGGACGTGAGAGCTGGACTGTGAAGAAGGCTGAGTTTTGAAGAATTGATGCTTTTGAACTGTGGTGTTGGAGAAGACTCTTGAGAGTCCCTTGGACTGCAAGAAGATCCAACCAGTCCATTCTGAAGGAGATCAGCCCTGGGATTTCTTTGGAAGGAATGATGCTAAAGCTGAAACTCCAGTACTTTGGCCACCTCATGTGAAGAGTTGACTCATTGGAGAAGACTCTGATGCTGGGAGGGATTGGGAGCAAGAGGAGAAGGGGATGACAGAGGATGAGATGGCTGAATGGCATCACTGACTCGATGGATGTGAGTCTGAGTGAACTCTGGGAGTTGGTGATGGACAGGGAGGCCTGGCGTGCTGTGATTCATGGGGTTGCAAAGAGTCAGATACAACTGAGCGACTGATCTCATCTGATGTCTCCTTGCTATCCTCTGGAACTCTAAATTCAGTTAGGTATATCTTTCCCTTTCTCCTTGCCCTTTCACTTCTCTTCTTTCCTCATCTATTTGTAAAGCCTCCTCAGACAACCACTTTGCCCTCGTCCATTTCTTTTCCTTTGGGATGGTTTTGGTCACTGTTCCTTGTACATTGTTATGAAGCTCCATCTGTAGTTCTTCAGGCACTCTACTAGATCTAATCCCTTGAATGTATTCATCACCTCCACTGTATAATCCTATGGGATTTGATTTAAGTCATATCTGAATGGCCTAGTGGTTTTCCCTACTTTCTTCCATTTAAGCCTGAATTTTGCAATAAGGAGCTGATGATCTGAGTCACAGTCAGCTACAGGTCTTGTCCTTGCTGACTGTCTTTGGCTGTAAAGAATATGATCAATCTGATGTCAGTATTGACCATCTGATGATGTCCATGTGTAGCATCTTGTGTTGTTGGAAGAGGGTGTTTGCTATGACCAGTACATTCTCTTGACAAAACTCTGTTAGCCTTTGTCCTGCTTCATTTTGTACTCCAAGGCCAAACTTGCCTGTTACTCCAGGTATCTCTTGACTTCCTACTTTTGCATTCCAATCCCCTATGATGAAAAGGGCATTTTTTTGTTGTTGTTATTGTTAGTTCTAAAAGATATTGTAGGTCTTCATGCTAAGTTGCTTCAGTCATGTCCAGCTCTTTGTGACCCCATGGACTGCAGCCTGCCATGCTCTTTTGTCCATGGGATTCTCCAGGCAACACTACTGGAGTAGGTTGCCATGCCCTTCTCCAGGGAAGAGAAAGTCTTCACAGTAACAGTCAACTTCAGCTTCTTCAGCATTAGTGGTTGGGGCTAATTAGACTTGGATTACTGTGAGGTTGAATGGTTTGCCTTGGTGAAAACCAAGATCATTCTGTTGTTTTTAAGATTGCACCCAAGTACTGCATTTTGGACTCTTATTGACTATGGGGACTACTCCATTTCTTCTAAGGTATTCTTTCCCACAGTCATAGGTATAATGGTCATCTGAATTGAATTCACCTATTCCCCATCGATTTTAGTTCACTGATTCCTAAGATATCGATGTTCACTCTTGCCATCTCCTGCTTAACCACATCCAGTTTACCTTGATTAATGAACCTAACATTCTAGGTTCCTATGCATTATTTTCTTCACGGCATCAGACTTTACTATCACCACCAGACACATCCACAACTGAATGTTCTTTCTGGAGCTCTTTTTTTGAATTTCACTTTGCTCTTCCCCAGTAGCATATTGGATACCTTCTGACTTGGCGGGCTAATTTTCTAGTGTTATATATTTTGGCTTTTCATACTGTTCATGGTCTTCTCATGGCAAGAATACTGGAGTCATTTGCCATATCTTCCCTCAGGGGACCACTTTTTGTCAGAATTCTCCTCTGTGTCCTGTCCACCTTGGGTGGTTCTGATGGGTAGCATGGTTCCTTGAATTGTGCAAACCTGTTCTTCATGAGAAGACTGTGATCTATGAAGGGAAACAGTGTTGGAGAGTTCCCTTTTGTTTACACCCTCTTCAGCATTTATTGTTTGTAGATTTTTTAATGAGTGCCATTCTAACCAGTGTGAGGTGATACTTCATTGTAGTTTTGATTTTCATTTCTCTAATAATTAGTTACATTGAGCATCTTTTCTTGTACATTTTAGCCATCTGTGTGTTATCTTTGGAGAAATGTCTTTTACGTTTTCCATCCATTTTGTGTGTGTGTGTTGTTTTTTTGCTATTGAGCTATATTAGCTGTTTGTATATTTTGGAGATTAATCTCTTATTGATCACACCATTTGCAGATATTTTCTCCCATTCTGTGGGTTGTCTTTTCATTTTGTTTATGGTTTCCTTTGCTGTGTAAAAGTTTTTGAGTTTAATTAGACCCATTTATTTTTGTTCTTATTTTCATTAGGAAATGGGTCAAAGAAGATATTTCTGTGATTTATGTCAGAGTGTTCTGCCTGTTTTTCCCTAAGAGTTTTATAATATCTGGCCTTACATTTGGGTCTTTAATCCACTTTGGATTTATTTTTGTGTGTAGTGTCAGAGTAATATCATTTCAGTTTTTT
Source organism: Tragelaphus eurycerus (assembly GCA_935064755.1). Lineage (NCBI taxonomy): Eukaryota > Metazoa > Chordata > Mammalia > Artiodactyla > Bovidae > Tragelaphus > Tragelaphus eurycerus. The sequence continues at coordinate 1,055,329 of CAKXYN010000107.1, forward strand.
ACATGTAGCTGTCCAGTTTTCCCAGCACCACTTATGGAAGAGACTATCTTTTCTCCATTGTATATTCTTGCCTCCTTTGTCATAGGCTAATTGATCTTGGGTGTGTGGGTTTATCTGTGGACTTTTTAACCTGTTTCATTGACCTATATTTTGGTTTATGTATTAATACCATACTGTTTGTAGCTTTGTAGTATAGTCTGAAGTCAGGAAGACTGATTCATCCAGCTCTTTTTATCTTTCTCAAGATTGCTTTGGCTACTCTGGGTCTTTTGTGTTTCCACATAGATTGGAAATCTTTTTTTGTTCTAATTCTGTGAAAAATGCCCTCAGTAATTTGATGGGGATCTCATTAAATATGTAGATTGCTTTGGGTAGTTAAAATCATTTTGGTAATATTGATTCTACCTATTTAAGAACATTGTGCCACATCTTCTTTATCCATTCATCTGTCAATGGATATTTAGATTGTTTCCATGCCTGGTCTATTGTGAATAGTGCTGTTACGAGCTTAGAGGTACATATATCTTTTGAATTACAGTTTTCTCTGGATATGTGCCCAGGAGTGGGATTGCTGAATTATATGTTTATTATATTTTTAGTTTTCTGAGAAACCTCCACACTGTTTTCTATAGTGGCTGGACCAACTTAAATTCCCACCAGTAGTGTAGGAGAATTCTCTTTTCTCCATGCCCTCCCCAGTATTTGTTATTTGTAGACATTTGTCATAGACTTTTAATGACATTTGATAACTTTTAACATTTAATGATGGTCATTCTGACCAGTGTGTGGTAGTACCTCATTACAGTTTTTATTTGCATTTTTCTAATAACTAGTGAGCATCTTTTCATGTGCCTATTGGCCATTTGTATTTCTTCTTTGGAGAAATGTCTATTAAAATAATCTGCCCATTTTTCAATTGGATTGTCTTTTTGTTGTTGTCAAGTTGTATGATCTTTCTGTATATCTTGGAAATTAAGCCCTTGTCAGTCACATCATTTGCAAATATTTTCTCCCATTCTGTAGGCTGTCATTTAGCTTAGTTCATGGTTCCTTTGCTGTGCAAAAGGCTATAAGTTTGATTAGGCCCTATTTGTTTATTTTTGCTTTTATTTCTATTGCCTTAGGAAATGACCTAAGATAACACTTGTACAATTTATGTCAGAGAACGTTTTGCCTGTGTTCTCTTCTAGGAGTTTTATGGTGTCATGTCCTATGTTTAATTCTTTAAGCCATTTTTAGTTTATTTTTGTGCATGGTGAGAGGGTGTGTTCTAACTTCATTGATAGATATATGGCTGTCCAGGTTTCCCAACACCAGTTACTGAAGGGACTTTTCCTCATTGTATATTCTTGCCTCCTTTGTCAAAGATGAATTGACCATAGATGTGTGGTTTATTTCTGGGCTCTCTATTCTGAAACATTGATCCATATGTTTCTTTTGGTGCCAGTGCCACTCTGTTTTGAGTACTGTAGCTTTGTAGTATTGTCTTAAGTCTGGGATGGTTATGCCTCATGTTTTGTTCTTTTTCTTCAGGATTGCTTTGGCAATTCTGGATCTTTTATGGTTCCATATGAATTTTAGCTAGTAAAGTAATGCTCAAAATTCTCCAAGCCAGGCTTCAGCAATATGTGAACCGTGAACTTCCTGATGTTCAAGCTGGTTTTAGAAAAGGCAGAGGAACCAGAGATCAAATTGCCAACATCCGCTGGATCATGGAAAAAGCAAGAGAGTTCCAGAAAAACATTTATTTCTGCTTTATTGACTATGCCAAAGCTTTTGACTGTGTGGATCACAATAAACTATGGAAAATTCTGAAAGAGATGGGAATACCAGACCACCTGATCTGCCTCTTAAGAAATCTGTATGCAGGTCAGGAAGCAACAGTTAGAACTGGTCATGGAACAACAGACTGGTTCCAAATAGGAAAAGGAGTACGTCAAGGCTGCATATTGTCACCATGTTTATTTAACTTATATGCAGAGTACATCATGAGAAATGCTGGACTGGAAGAAACAGAAGTTGGAATCAAGATTGCCGGGAGAAATATCAATAACCTCAGATATGCAGATGACACCACTCTTATGGCAGAAAGTGAGGAGGGGCTAAAAAGCCTCTTGATGAAAGTGAAAGTGGAGAGTGAAAAGGTTGGCTTAAAGCTCAACATTCAGAAAACGAAGATCATGGCATCTGGTCCCATCACTACATGGGAAATAGATGGGGAAACAGTGGAAACAGTGTCAGACTTTGTTTTTCTGGGCTCCAAAATCATTGCAGATGGTGACTGCAGCCATGAAATTAAAAGACGCTTACTCCTTGGAAGGAAAGTTATGACCAACCTAGATAGCATATTCAAAAGCAGAGACATTACTTTACCAACAAAGGTTCGCCTAGTCAAGGCTATGGTCTTTCCTGTGGTCATGTATGGATATGAGAGTTGGACTGTGAAGAAGGCTGAGCGCCGAAGAATTGATGCTTTTGAACTGTGGTGTTGGAGAAGACTCTTGAGAGTCCCTTGGACTGCAAGAAGATCCAACCAGTCCATTCTGAAGGAGATCAATCCTGGAATTTCTTTAGAAGGAATGATGCTAAAGCTGAAACTCCAATATTTTGGCCACCTCATGCGAAGAGTTGACTCATTGGAGAAGACTCTGATGCTGGGAGGGATTGAGGGCAGGAGGAGAAGGGGACGACAGAGGATGAGATGGCTGGATGGCATCACTGACTCGATGGATGCGAGTCTGAGTGACCTCCGGGAGCTGGTGATGGACAGGGAGGCCTGGCGTGCTGCGGTTCATGGGGTTGCAAAGAGTCGGACACGACTGAGCGACTGATCTGATCTGATGAATTTTAGGATTATTTTCTCTAGCTCAGTGAAAAATGTCATAGGCAATTTGGTAGGGATTATATTTAGTTTGTAGATTGCTTAGAGCAGTATGGCCATTTTGATAGTATTCTTCCAATCCAAGAGCATGGGATATTTTTTCACTTCTTTGAATCATCTTCAGTTTATTTTATTAATGTTTCATATCTATAAGTCTTTTACCTCCTTGTTGAGGTTTATTCCTAAGTATTTAATTTTTGAGATTGTGATTTTAAAAGATATTTTTTCTTATATTACCTTTCTGATATTTCATTGTTATAAAGAAATGCAACCAATTTCTTTCTTTTTTGTGTGTGTGTGTAATAAAGTTTTATTAAAGTATAAAGAAGATAGAGAAAGCTTCTGACATAGGCGTCAGAAGGGGGTAGAAAGAGTATCCGCTTGCTAGTGTTAGCAATAAAGTTATATACTCTCCAGTGAATCCAAAGAATGTCTGGAGGTTGTAAAGACCTCATCAGTCCTACTCCCATAATTTACATTTTAAGATAACAGAAGGTTTAATCCAGAGACTGTCCTTAATCCAGAGACTGTCCTCAGGCAGGATACATTATTGTTATATAATCCTGAGGAATGTAGAGAAAGAAGAAAAGTTTGTCCTTTCTTCCTCCTTGAGAATTCCAGACCCCTCTCTCCTTGGGGACCCCTAGACTCCTTATCAACCCACCTAGGAAAGGACTCTCTCATTCTCCCCTCTTCTTTCAGGAGAATTATGTTGCCTAGGGAAAAGGGGCGTCGTTCTCGTTCCATAACTGCTTCCGAGCTGACAAGGGGCATTGTCCCTAAATTGGTGAGGCAACATATTCTCCTAATCCTCATATTGAGGATTTCTGATCCAGGGGCCCCAAATAGTAGTTGGAGGAAGCTACAGCAGTAGCAGGAGTTTGAGCAACCATTTGCAACTTAAAAGCTTTCATGCAGCTAGAAACAAATCCAGTTATACAATTACAGATGCAGGGAGCAAACAGCAAGAACAAAACAATCAGAATCAAAATTAAAAGTCACATCATGTCCATAGTTAAAGTACAAAGTGTTGCACCAGTCCATTTTAGGGCTGGTAGAAGTCATCAGATGAAGAAGAGGCATCGCATGTGATTGTTGTCAAAGGTATTCACAGACTTGCGGAAAGTCTTTTCTTTGAAGTGGAGATGTCCACCATGGTAAGCCTTCCACTGATGAAGAGGGAGCGCTCCGCAGACCCAGCAGTTAGACGGATTGTGGAATGCAGCATAGGAGTGAGCCCAGGACAGGAAGACATTGTCTTGAAGATCCAACGGCAGACTCAGGATATTTGGAGTCAGCAGAAGTAAACTCACATAGGTTATCAGGTCCATCTTGTCTTGAAGGATCCCGGACGAGCCCCCAAGATGAAAGGTTGTCATTGAATCACGCGAAGACACCGGGATTCTTGGCTCCCGGAGGAGAAGAATTCAATCCGGGGCCAGAGACGAGGCTTGATCGCTCAGAGCTTTTGTGCAATAAAGTTTTATTAAAGTATAAAGAAGATAGAGAAAGCTTCTGACATAGGCGTCAGAAGGGGGTAGAAAGAGTACCCCGCAACCAATTTCTGTATGTTAATTTTGTATCCTGCTACATTGCTGAATTCATTTATCAGTTCTAGTAGTTTTAGTGTGGCATCTTCAGAGTTTTCTATGTATAGTATCATATCATCTGCACCTAATGACAATTTTGCCTTTTCCCTCTAAATTTGGATAAATTTCTCTCCAATTTTCTTTCTTCTTTTTTTTTTTTTTTTGACTGATTATTGTTAGGATTTCCAATGCTATGTTGAATAGAAGTAGAAAGAGTGGGCATCCTTATGTTGTTCCAGATTTTTAAAGTAAGGCTTTTAATTTTACATCATTGAGTATTATATTGACTGTGGGTTTGTCATAAATAGCTTTTACCATTTTGAGATATGTTCTCTCTATACCCACTTTGGCAAGAGTTTTTATATGAATTGATGTTAAATTTTGTCAAGTGTTGTTCCTGTATCTATTGAGATGACTGTGTGATTTTTGTCTTTTGTTTATGTGGTGTATCACATTTATTGATCTGCATATGTGGAATCATCTTTGTGATCTTGGGACGAATCCCACTTGGTTAGGGTGTATTATTTTTTTCTATGTGTTGTTGGATTTGGTTTTCTAATATTTTGGTGAGAATCTTTACATCTAAATTCACCCCAGATATTGGCTTATAATTTTATTTTTTGGCAGTATCTTTTTTTGGTTTGGTATCAGGATGATAATGGCTTCATAGAATATCTTTGGGAGTGTTCCCTTCTCTTCAACTGTGGAAAAGTTTGGGAAGAATCAGTATAAGTTCTTCCTGGTATGTTTGGTAGAATTCGCCTGTGAATCCATCTGGTCCTGGAGTTTTGTTTGTAGGGGAGTTTTTAAATTACAGACTCTATTCAGTTCTACTGATCTGTCTGTTCAAATTATCTATTTCTTCTTAATTCAGTTTTGGTGGGATGTCTGCTTCTAGAAACTTGTCCATTTCTTTTAGGTTGTTGAATTTGTTGGCACATAATGGTTCATAGTATTCTGTTATGGGTTTTTGTATTTTTGCAGTATCATTTATTATATTTCCTTTTTCATTTCTTATTGTGTTTATTTGGGTGGGTCCTCTTTTCTTGGTGAGCCTAGCCAGAGATTTGTCAAACCTGCTCTTGGTCTTACTGAATTGTTCTATTGTTTCTTTTACTTTCTGTTTTATTTATTTCCTCTCTGATGTATATTATTTCCTTCCTTTTGCTGACTTTATTTTTTTTTTTTTTTTTTTCCTAATTCTTTTAAGTGGTAGGTTAGGCTGTTTGAGATGTTTCTTGTTTTTTGAGGAAGGCCTGTATCACTACAAACTTCCCTTTAAGAACTGCTTTTGCTGCCTCCCATAGATTTTGTATGGTTGTGTATTTATTATCATATTTCTCAAGCTATTTTTAAATTTCCTCTTTGATTTCATCATTGATTTATTGGTTTTTCAGTAGCATGTTGTTTAGTTTCCATTTGATTGTTTTTCTCATTTCTTTATCTGTGGTTATTTTCTAGTTTTATTATATTGTAGTCATAAAAGATGCCAGAGATAATTTCTATACTCTTAAATTTGTTATGACACCACCCTTATGGCAGAAAGCAAAGAAGAACTAAAGAGCCTCTTGATGAAAGTGAAAGAGGAGAGTGAAAAAGTTGGCTTAAAACTCAACATTCAGAAAACTAAGATCATGACATCTGGTCCCATCACTTCATGGCAAATAGATGGGGTAACAGTGGAAGCAGTGACAGACTTTATTTTCTGGGCTCCAAAATCACTGCAGATGGTGACTGCAGCCATGAAATTAAAAGATACTTGCTCCTTGGAAGGAAAGTTATGACCAACCTGGATCACATATTCAAAAGCAGAGACATTACTTTGCCAACAAAGGTCCGTCTAGTCAAGGCTATGGTTTTTCCAGTGGTCAGGTATGGATGTGAGAGTTGGACTGTCAAGAAAGCTGAGCACCGAAGAATTGATGCTTTTGAAGTGTGATGTTGGAGAAGACTCTTGAGAGTCCCTTGGACTGCAAGGGGATCCAACCAGTCCATCCTAAAGGAAATCAGTCCTGGGTGTTCATTGGAAAGACTGATGCTGAGGCTGAAACTTCAATACTTTGGCCACCTGATTTGAAAAGAACTGACTCATTTGAAAAGACCCTGATGCTGGGAAAGATTAAAGGCAAGAGGAGAAGGGGATGACATAGGATGAGACAGTTGGATGGCATCACCAACTCAATGAACATGAGTTTGAATAAACTCCAGGAGTTGGTGATGGACAGGGAGGCCTAGTATGCTGCAGTCCATGGGGTTGCAAAGAGTCAGACACAACTGAACAAGTGAACTGAACTGAACTAAATTTATTAAGGCTCATTTTGTGCCCTGATATGTAGTTAACCCTAGAAAATGTTCCATGTACACTTGAGAAGGTGTATTCTGTTTTTCTTTGTGATATAATGTCCTGAAAAATATCAATTGAGTCTAACGTTCTATTGTATCATTTAGTATCTGTTGTCATATTGATTCTGTCTAGAAGATCTTTCCACTGATATGAATGGGGTATTAAAGTCTCCTACTATTATTATATTCCTGTCAATTTCTCTGTTTATGTCTGCTAGTATTTGTTTTATGTATTTGAGTGCTCCTATATTAGGTACATATTTATATTGATAACTATAAAATCCTCATCTTGTATTGATCCTTTTATCATTATATAGTGTCCTTCTTTAACTTTCTGTTGTTGTTATTGTTTTTTCCTTTATTCTTGGTGGCTCTGCTGTTGGCATGTAGGATCTTAGTTCCCTGACCAGGAATTGAACCTATGCCACTTGTAATGGAAGTGTGAGGTCTTAACCACTGGATCACCAGAAAATCCTATCTTTCTATATGGCCTTTGTTTCAAAGTCCAATTTATCTGATATGAGTATTGCGACCCTCACTTTCTTGTCATTTCCTCTTGCATGAAATATCTTTTTCAATCCCCTCATTTTCAATCTATGTGTGTCCTGTGCCCTAAAATGGGTCTCTTTGGGGCAGCATATTGTAGGCTTTTGTTTACTTTTTACTGCATCTGCCACTCTGTGTCTTTTGATTGGAGCATTCAGTCTGTTGACATTTAAGGCAGTCGTTAATAGATACGTATTTATTTCCATTTTAAACTTTGTTTTCCCATTGATTTTGTATTTCTTCTTTCCTCCTTTTATTTTTCCTTTTGTGACTTGATGATTTTGTTTTGTGTTATACTTACATCTTCTTCTTTCTGGTTTTTGTGACTCTTTGTAGGCTTTTCTTTATGGCTACTCTGTTTTACAGATATGTTAACCCCTTATATCCATTTACCTTAGATGGATAGTCATGTAGGGTCAAACACATTCTAATTTTTTAAAATCTACATTTTCTTACTCTCCTCCCACACATTTTATAATTTTGATGTCTTTTACATTTTCATATCATCATTTTTCTGTTCGTTGTGGCTATCATCACTTTCACAGAAAAATTTTGATTTTTTAAAAAATCTGTATATGGCTTAACTTATTTTCTAATTGTGATTTTCTCTTTCCCATATATTCTTCTTTTCTATTTGGAGAAGACTTTTCAATATTTCCTTTAGGATAGGGTTAGTATTGCTGTATTCTTATAGGTTTTGCTTGTCTAAGAAATTTTTTTTATCTTTCCTTCTATTCTAAATGATAATCTTGCTGGGTAGAATATTTTAGGTTGTAGATTTTTCTCTTTCAGAGTTTTGAATATATTAATATCTTGCTACTTCCTTCTCACCTGCAAAGTTTCTGTGGCAAAATCAGCTGATGGCCTTATGGGGGTTTCCTTGTAATTCACTTTGTTTTCCTCTTGCTGCCTTTAAAATCCTCCTTTAACTTTTGCCATTTTTATCATAATATGTCTTGGTATAGATGTGTTTGGATTTGTCTTATTTGGAACCCTCTGTGCCTCCTATACCCGAATATTTGTTTCCTTCTTTAGGTTTGGGAAGTTTCTAGCCATAATTTCTTGAAATACATTGTCAATCCCCTTTTCCTTCCCCTTCTGGTATCCCTATTATGTGTAGATTGGCAAACTTTATATTATCCTGTAGGTCTCTTACATTACTTTCACTTTTCTCATTTGGCTTTCTGTCAGCTGTCCTGATTGGGTGATTTCTATTTTTCTATCTTTCAGGTCACTTATTTGTTCTTCACTATTCTTTCTGCTCTTCACTGCCTTTAGTCCAGCTTTGGTCTCTGCAAATGAGTTTTATAATTTTTCTTGGTTCCTCTTTATAGTTTCTAGTTCCTTTTTAGAGTACTTTGCATTTCTGTTGATAGCCTTTAATTCCTTCAGTATTCTCATCTTCTTTTTGAAACTGCTGTCTATTAGGCTGAAGAGGCCTGCTTCATTGTTGTTCTTTTAGAGGAATGCTCTTGGTCTTTTAACTGTGAGTGGTTCCTCTGCTTCTTCGTTTTACTTATATTTCTCTTACTCTGTGAGTTTAGGATAAACAATTATCTACTGTGGTCTTGCTGCTGCTGCTGCTAAGTCACTTCAGTCATGTCCGACTTTGACCCCTAGAGGAGCTCACCGGCTCCCCCGTCCCGGATCAGGCAGGTGGGTTGCCATTTCCTTCTCCAATGCATGAAAGTGAAAAATGAAAGTGAAGTCGCTCAGTCGTGTCTTAGAGGGCTATGTATATGTGGGGTGGTCCCTGGGTAGCTTGTGTGGGTTTAGTATATTTGGTAGAGGGCTGTTTTTAGTGTAGATGCCTGCTGTCTCTTTCCTCAGTGACTGTTGGTCATTATCCCTTAGATAGGGGATATGCATATGTGGTGGCTGGTGCCCAGTCTTGGAGTTCTCAGTGGTGGTGGGCAGTTCAGGTACATTCCCAGGGCATGAGATGGGAGTGGATGTAGCTTGCAACCACACCTGGGCAGGTGGTGGTGGAAGTGGGGCTCACAACCACTTCTGGCGTCCAACTGAGTGGTGGCTTGCTGAGTTTGTGCAGTCAGTGTCCTGCCCTCTGGGAATACAAGTGCAGACATAGGAAAAAAGACTACAATTTGCACCCTGCCCCTCCCCCCATATGCCCCCCAAACAATGGTCTCTGGTTTCTAAGGCAGCCCAGGCTTCCTTGGCATACATAGTTGCATGTATGGTTGCATTGGATTCCAGTCCCTCACATCTGTCTCCACATAGCCAACCCCAGTTCTCTCCTTGGTTATGATCTCCAAAGTCTGAATTCGAGCACCCAGTCCCCTCCTGAGTCCATGGATGTGCATGTCAGGCTGGGGAGTGCAGAGGGGTGGTACTGACTGTCTGTGCAGTATTCCCTTTGTTCTGGTTGCCACAAATTGGCTACTGTGCTCTCCTTCAAGGTTCTGATGTTCCCCTTCTGTTCTGGCTGATCTCCCACAAGTGAAGGGGCTTCACATGGTACAGGAACCTTTCTCCTCTCACAGCTTCCTTCCAGTGGCACAGGTTCCATCCCAATTCCTTTCTTGCTTTCCCCTCTCTTTTTTTTTTTCTACCCAGTCATGTGGAGATATTCTTGTTCTTTCCACAGTCTGTCTTCTGCTAGCATTCAGTAGATATTGTGAGAATTGTTCCACACCTAATGAGTTAGTGTGATTTTTTGTGTTTGTGGGAGACGGGAGCTTCCCATCTTACTATACCACCATCTTGATCACTCTCCTGTATATAATAACTTAAATAAGCCCCTTTTGCAATATGAAATATGTCTTACGTGCTTTCTATCCTGGTTGGGAATCTTCTGGTCTCTTGTGTCAGTAAATACCCAAGTCCGAGTAGCTTAAACACAAAGGGGCAGAAGGAAAACAAGGAAGGGGGTCTCAGTGAACCTATTTAGTTTAGCTGACTGCTTAGTTATTCAATTGTGTCTGACTCTTTGCAACCCTAAGGATTGTAGCCCACCAGGTTCCTAGAGAATCCATGGAGATTCTCTAGAAAAAATACTGGAATGAGTTAGCATGCCCTCCTCCAGAGGATTTTCCCAACCCAGGGAATGAACCCAGGTCTCTCGCATTGCTGGTACACTCTTTATTGTCTGAGCTACCAGAACCTAAAGAGAGAATAAATAAAACCTTAAATATATGGTCCCTCTGCTTTGCTTCTCTCTTCCTGCTAGTATATTTTCTCTAACTGACCACTTGCTTACTTACTCTACACTGAGAAAACCAGTTGCTCAAAATCTTCAAAGTTTTCATTGTGCAGTTACAGCATAACTTAATTCCAAACGGTTGGGGGCCCATCTCTAGAATAATTTAAGTCTGGGCAAGGGATTTTGGGAAAACACAGCAACTTGTGGAGAATCAAGTGGATGGAGTTGGAGGTGGGAAAGCATGCCCCTAGCTCACTGCCCAGAGGAGAGAGTGGCAGATGAGTAAGTAGAGGCCCATTATATTTTCCTTCCCGCCCACATGCCCATTGCAAAAACAAAATCTACACTATCTTGTCTCAGGCTCTACAAAATAACATTATTGAACCTTCAGGGTTCAGGAAAAAACACTATAACTTTAGATAAGCTAATTCTTAGTCTTGTGAATATTCTTAAGTGAATATGAATGTGAAAATATGCATAGTAAGACAGGAAGGGATAAGCAGGTTATTGAGGCTGGTAGGGCTCAGCTGCATGAAGTTTCTCATTCAGCTCCATCTCCAACTGTGTGTGGATTTTGAGTTTTTATTCCCACTCCTTTACCCCTAAAGTAACTTTATATCTGAGAGGGAAAAAGAATATATCTGCAGATACTAACTTAAAATATGTGTTGCATAGACCCATTTGTATTTTTAGGAGGCAGTGTTCCACAGTGCATTGCTCTCCAACTTTAGTCCTATTTGTTTATCAGTCCTATGATTCCTGCCATATCTGAGTAACACCTGTACTACTTTACTTGCTCTATTTCATTTGTAAACTTAAATATCCACTGTAATCCTATGTTTTTCTTTAATGTGCTAGTTAAAAGTTTCCCTAGTACAGAAAACAAAAACTACCTAATTTGAAAGGTGTTGGCCTTCAAGCCTGGGAGACAGCATCTCAAGTGACCCTGAGAGAATTGCTTTGAGGAGACGAGGGGAGGAGCCGGGTTATATAGAAGTTTTACAACAAAGGGCAGGTAGTCAGAACTTCGAAAGATTGTTACATAAAGAAAACCAGATATCCCAAGTTAAGGAATGTAGCACTTTTCTATGTATCAGATCAGATCAGATCAGTCGCTCAGTCGTGTCCGACTCTTTGTGACCCCATGAACCGCAGCATGCCAGGCCTCCCTGTCCATCACCAACTCCCGGAGGTCACTAAGACTCACATCCATCTAGTCAGTGATGCCATCCAGCCATCTCATCCTCTGTCGTCCCCTTCTCCTCCTACCCCCAATCCCTCCCAGCATCAGAGTCTTCTCCAATGAGTCAACTCTTCGCATGAGGCGGCCAAAATACTGGAGCTTCAGCTTTAGCATCATACCTTCCAAAGAAATCCCAGGGCTGATCTCCTTCAGAATGGACTGGTTGGATCTCCTTGCAGTCCAAGGGACTCTCAAGAGTCTGGGAAGATGCATGAGTCTGAGCTCACTGAAATCATTCCTTTCATATGCATCTTAGCTACCTGGGACCAGTATCCTGTGTTTTCATTCACATCATGAGCTTCCTTGGGGCTCACCATAGGGAGTGGCTGCAGCCTGATGGTAACAGATGGAAGGTATTCTCCTTCCTGAGTGCTCTTAGGGCTCACATTGGAGGGTTGTAGTCACTGATGACTTACATCCTTGTTTACTGATGTGGCAGGAAATACTCCATTTCTCAGCAGTAACCACTTAATTATCTTGTTTACCTCCTCACTTTGGGAAACAACGCTACAGTGGAAAATCATCAGCATTCAATGGCTCATGTCTGCAAGAAACTGCGTTTGTCTAAACTGAACTTATTTCTCTTATAACTTGCTCAGATAGAAAACAAAATCTGTACCTTTGGTCCTTGGGGGAAAAAATTAAGCATCTTTATTTATCCTTTGACTTAGAAAAGAGGGAAGAATTTTATTTCTTCTATATGGTTTTGTTTACCATGAAACTAATTTTTATTACATGATATATAAATGAATCTTTCATCTAAACAGCAAACATATTACAGTTAAGACCAAAATCGTCTTTGATCATCACCTCTCTATTCCTCCCATGGACAGAGGAGCATGGTGGGCTACAGTCCATAGGCTCGCAGAGTTTGATGTGACTGAACCAACTCAGCACACATACACAGAATCTCTACTCCTCATTAGTGGGTCGTCCCTGGTGGCTCAGTCAGTAAAGAGTCTGCCTGCAATGCAGGAGACCCAGGTTCAATCCCTGGGTCAGGAAGATCCCCTGGAGAAGGAAATGGCAACCCTCTCCAGTATTCTTGCCTAGAGAATTCCATGGACAAAGGAGCCTGGAGGGCTACAGTCTATGGAGTCACAAACAGTTGGACATGACTGAGTGACTAACACTTTTACTTTCTTTTCATTAGGGTAAATCCAAGTTATGAATTTGGCTTCCCTGGTAGCTCAGCTGGTAAAGAATCTGCCTGCAATGCAGGAGACCCTGGTTCAATTCCTAGGTCAGGAAGATCCCCTAAAGAAGGGATGGGCTACCCACTCCAGTATTCTTGTGCTCTCCTGGTGGGGTTCAGCTGGTAAAGAATCTGCCTGCAATGCAGGAGACCTGAGTTTGATCCCAGGGTTAGGAAGATTCCCTGGAGGAGGGCATGGCTATTCTCCAGTGTTCTTGCCTGGAGAATCTCAATGAACAGAGGAGCCTGGTGGGCTCGGACATGACTGAGTAACTAAGCACAAATTAAGAATTCAGATTGTATCTTTCCATACCTCTTCCTTTTAATTTGGCCACTAAAGTATCATTGTGTTTTAATGGTGAGTTAATGCATACTCACAGGTTTCCTTAAATGCCTGGAGGCAGTAAGTCTTCATTTGTCAAGGGACTCTGTCCCACACGACTAAGCGACTTCACTTTCACTTTCATGCATTGGAGAAGGAAATGGCAACCCACTCCACTGTTCTTGCCTGGAATCCTAGGGATGGGGGAGGCTGGTGGGCTACTGTCTATGGGGTTGCACAGAGTTGGACTCGACTGAAGTGACTTAGCAGCAGCTGTATGATGGAGTGCACTTTCAATGCACAGGGAATTTACAATTCTGCCTTAACCTTCACTCCCCACTTGCACAAGGCCTGAAGATCAGTCAGAAGTGAGGTCAGGGCCTTCTTAGGTCTTTGCTGAGCATGCGCACAGCCCTGCTCATGCACACAGACTTCTAGACCCAGAGAACTATGTTACAAGCTTTTAAAACCCCTTAAGGATATCTCATGCTCCCAATCTTGAAGTTTTGGGCCAACCCTTGTTTGCCGCCAGTGGTATTGCAGCCTCAAGTAGCTGCAGGGTTAGACTATTGCACTAAATAGCTTACAATAAGTGCCTTGGGTATACAGCTTTCCCATAAAATGAGCTCTAAGGCAGGTTAAATACCACCACCCTGCCAATGAGGATTTTCCAGAGAGCTGCAAAACAGGTTAAACAGTGACAGTGTGCCAGGTATGAGCCATTTTGAGGTGCTCTAAACCCAGTGTGCTACCTCTGGTGGTGGCAGGGCTACTGGTTTTCAAGGCTGGTATGGACCTGGGGTAGGGAAGGGAGGTATCAGTTCAGTTCAGTTGCTCAGTCGCTCTTTGCAACCCCATAAATTGCAGCACACCAGGCCTCCCTGTCCATCACCAACTCCCAGAGTGAGTTCACTCAAACTCACGTCCATCGAGTCAGTGATGCCATCCAGCCATCTCATCCTCTGTTGTCCCCTTCCTCACCTGCCCCCAATCCCTCCCAGCATCCGTCTTTTCCAATGAGTCAACTCTTAACATGAGGTGGCCAAAGTACTGGAGTTTCAGCTTTAGCATCAGTCCTTCGAATGAACACCTAAGACTGATTTCCTTTAGGATGGACTGGTTGGATCTCCTTGCAGTCCAAGGCACTCTCAAGAGTCTTCTCCAACACCACACTTCAAAAGCATCAATTCTTTGGCACTCAGCTTTCTTTACAGCCCAACTCTCACATCTATACATGACTACTGGGAAAACCATAGCCTTAACTAGACGGACCTTTGTTGGCAAAGTAATGTCTCTGCTTTTGAATATGTTATCTTCAGATCAGATCAGTCGCTCAGTTGTGTCCGACTCTTTGCGACCCCATGAATCACAGCACGCCAGGCCTCCCTATCCATCACCAGCTCTCGGAGGTCACTCAGACTCACATCCATTGAGTCAGTGATGCCATCCAGCCATCTCATCCTCTGTCGTCCCCTTCTCCTCCTGCCCTCAATCCCTCCCAGCATCAGAGTCTTCTCTTTCTGCCATAAGGGTGGTGTCATCTGCATATCTGAGGTGATTGATATTTCTCCCGGAAACCTTGATTCCAGCTTGTGCTTCTTCCAGCCCAGCATTTCTCATGATGTACTCTGCATATAAGTTAAATAAGCAGGGTGACAATATACAGCCTTGAGGTACTCCTTTTCCTATTTGGAACCAGTCTGTTGTTCCATGGCCAGTTCTAACTGTTGCTTCCTGACCTGCAGAAAGGTTTCTCAAGAGGCAGGTCAGGTGGTCTGGTATTTCCATCTCTTTCAGAATTTTCCACAGTTGATTGTGATCCACACAGTCAAAGGCTTTGGCATAGTTAATAAAGCAGAAATTGATGTTTTTCTGGAACTCTCTTGCTTTTTCCATGATCCAGCGGATGTTGGCAATTTGATCTCTGGTTCCTCTGCCTTTTCTAAATCCAGCTTGAACATCTGGAAGTTCACGGTTTACGTATTGCGAAGCCTGGCCTGGAGAATTTTGAGCATTACTTTACTAGCATGTGAGATGAGTGCAATTGTGTGGTAGTTTGAGCATTCTTTGCATTGCCTTTCTTTGGGATTGGAATGAAAACTGACCTTTTCCAGTGCTGTGGCCACTGCTGAGTTTTCCAAATTTGCTGGCATACTGAGTGCAGTACTTTCACAGCATCATCTTTTAGGATTTGAAATAGCTCAACTGAAATTCCATCACCTCCAGTAGCTTTGTTCATAGTGATGCTTTCTAAGGCCCACTTGACTTCACATTCCAGGATGCCTGGCTCTAGGTGAGTGATCACACCATCGTGATTATCTGGGTCATGGAGCTCTTTTTTTGTACAGTTATTCTGTGTATTCTTGCCACCTTTTGTTAATATCTTCTACTTCTGATAGGTCCATACCATTTCTGTCCTTTATCGAGCCCATCTTTGCATGAAATGTTCCTTTGGTATCTCTGATTTTCTTGAAGAGATCCCTAGTCTTTCCCATTCTGTTGTTTTCCTCTATTTCTTTGCAGTGATCGCTGAGGAAGGCTTTCTTATCTCTTCTTGCTATTCTTTGGAACTCTGCATTCAGATGCTTATATCTTTCCTTTTCTCTTTTGCTTTTTGCTTCTCTTCTTTTCACAGCTATTTGTAAGGCCTCCCCAGACAGCCATTTTGCTTTTTTGCATTTCTTTTCCATGGGGATGGTCTTGATCCTTGTCTCCTGTACAGTCACAAACCTCTGTCCATGGTTCATCAGGCACTCTATCTATCACATCTAGGCCCTTAAATCTATTTCTCACTTCCACTGTATAATCATAAGGGATTTGATATAGGTCATACCTGAATGGTCTAGTGGTTTTCCCTACTTTCTTCAATTTAATCCTGAATTTGGCAATGAGGAGTTCATGATCGGAGCCACAGTCAGCTCCTGGTCTTGTTTTTGCTGACTGTATAGAGCTTCTCCATCTTTGGCTGCAAAGAATATAATCAATCTGATTTCAGTGTTGACCATCTGGTGATGTCCATGTGTAGAGTCTTCTCTTGTGTTGTTGGAAGAGGGTGTTTACTATGACCAGTGTGTTCTCTTGACAAAACTCTATTAGTCTTTGCCCTGCTTCATTCCGTAGTCCAAGGCCAAATTTGCCTCTTACTCCAGGTGTTTCTTGACTTCCTACTTTTGCATTCCAGTCCCCTATAATGAAAAGGACACCTTTTTTGCATGTTAGATTGAGTTAAATACCACAAAACCTGCTCTTCTTACCAAGGTTCAGATTGTTATAAGCATTTGGTTGGGCATCCCAGGTGGCACAGTGGTAAAGAATCCACCTGCCAATGATGGAGAAGAGAGTTCAGTTCCTGAGTCAGGAAGATCCCCTGGAGAAGGAAATGGCAACCCATTCCAGTATTCTTGCCTGAAGAATCCCATGGACAGGAGCCTGGTGAGCAACAGTCCATGGGGTTGCAGAGTTGGACACAGCTGAGTGGGCTGGGTAGAGGTATAGGTTGAGTTAAATACCACAGAACCTGCTGTTCTTAAGCATTTGGTTAATTTCTGGAGCTTTGAAAAAGTTTTCAGAAAATTTTGGGCAATTTTTTTTTTGCCAGTGTTTTTGTTGCTTCTTTGGAAAAGCAGATTTACAGACACCCTCACTCCATCATTCTTGGAAGTCTTGACCTCCCCACCCCCAAACTGTTTTCTCACTGTTGATTGAAACAAAGCCAAGCATTTTTCTTTTATTAGAGGAGGTGTCATCATCCATATCCATGCTGGGGATTTAGGGGGAAAAGTGGTCAAGTGTAGAGCAAATGCCAGCCTACAAGGACAGCTGCTATCAATCCCTGTTGATAACCACCATTCCAGAATAAGACTCGAGTTGCTGGATGTCTCAAACCTCAGTAGAATCTGGAATTTCATTGTTTTGTGTGCACTTTCTACATTTTACTTTATTGACTACAATTTTAAAAGGAACTAAAATACTGTATACAAAATAACACATCATGACTGAAGATGACTTGAGCAGTATCTTACAGCTCTTTATCACTACTATGTGAACTTTTCTGACCAAATTAGTCAACTGAATTCAACAAACCTGTTTTTAGCTTCTATTCTGTGCCAGAGAATGCGCTGTGTGCTGCAGAGTTGAGTGAACTTATTGTCCTGGGTACATATTCCCTCCACCATGTTTTTGAGGCACTTAAGAGTCTAGTGGTGGAGGTGGGAACTTCTTTTTATATACCACCCTGAACAGAGGGTACCAGTGCTGGTAAAGATTTAACTGTTTTTTTTTTTTTTGCCATGCTATACAGCATGCAGGATCTTTATTTCCCCTACCAGGGATTGAACCCATGCCCCCTGTAGTGGAAGCACAGAGTCTTAACCCCTGGGCCACCAGGGAACTCCCTAATTGTTTTAATTAGTCCAAGGTCAAGTGTTGAAAAGGATCATTTTGCAGTTCTGTTGAGAGAAGTGTGTGTTTATGCACCCATCATGACTGTGGATCAGATCAGATCAGTCGCTCAGTCATGTCCGACCGCGACCCCATGAACCGCAGCACGCCAGGCCTCCCTGTCCATCACCAGCTCCTGGAGGTCACCCAGACCCACACCCATCAAGTCAGTGAGCCATCCAGCCATCTCATCCTCGTTGTCCCTTCCCCCGCCCTCAATCCCCCCAGCATCAGAGTCCATGAGTCAACCCGTGAGGTGGCCAAAACTGGAGCAGCCAGCATCACCCAGAAAGGAGACCCAGAATGGACGTGACCGCAGCAGGGACCCAGAGCTCCCAACACCACACTCAAAAGCACAACCGGCGACGGAAGAAACACAAGCTGGAACAAGAGCCGGGAGAAAATCAATAACCTCAGAATGCAGATGACACCACTCATGGCAGAAAGTGAAGAGGGCAAAAGCCCGATGAAGGAAAGGGGAAAAGGGAAAGCCAACACAGAAAACGAAGATCATGGCATCTGGTCCCATCACGATGGGAAAAGATGGGGAAACAGTGTAGACTTGCTGGCCCAAAACACTGCAGATGGTGACTGCAGCCAGAAATAAAAACCTGGAGGAAGTGACCAACCTAGAGCAACAAAAGAGAGACATACGCCACAAAGGTCACCTAGTCAAGGCTATGGTCTTTCCGTGGTATGTATGGATGTGAGAGCTGGACTGGAAGAAGGCTGAGCGCCCAAGAATTGATGCTTTTGAAGTGGAGAGGGAAGGGATAAAGCGAGAGTTGCATAAATTTTTGTGAGGCAAAGGGCCAGAGAGCCAACTGCTGACCTCTGTGTAACAGCATTGAAGGTGGAATCCCATAGATGCATCTTTCTTGCTGCATCCACTCTTATCACACAGGAAGCAGGTGGCATGCCTGGTGGCTCAGATGGTAAAGAATCTGCCCGCAATACAGGAGATGCGGGTTGGATCCCCGGGTTGGGAAGATCCCCTGAAGAAGGGAATGGCTACCTATTCCAGTATTCTTGCCAGGGGAATCCCGTGGACAGAAGAGCCTGATGAACTACAGTCCACGGGGTCATAGAGTTGGACACGACTGAGTGACTAAGCAGACACAGGAGAGCATATATTCCCTGGGAGCTTCCTAAGAAAGGGTACTTGGGAGGCAAAAGTGTGAGAGCTCTAATTTCTAAAAATGCCTTCATGATGCTCTGTCCTTGACTGAGAGTAAGCAGGTGGGAAATCTTTTTCTTTCAAAATCTTGACATACTTGCTTCATTGATCCCTTGCTTCTGGTGTTGGCACTAAGAAGTATAAAGCTACCCTGACTCCTTATCCTCCCATGTGACCAGTTTCTCCGTGTGTTGGGGAGCTTCTCTGGGTCCTATTGTTTAGAAATTTCAGGACGGTGTGGTTGGCAGAGGCCCTGCTTTATCTACTGTGTTGAGCACCCTTGTGAGCTTCCACTCTGGAAACCCATGTGTTTAATTTCCTCCTCTACATTTCCTCTTCTTTCTGGAGTTCCTATTATTTGGCTGTTGAATATCCTGGTTTGATCCTGATGTACTCATCTTTTCACTTTTCTGCTTTGTTTTGGGATTGTTTTCAATTCCAGTTTCCAATCCTTCTACTTGAATTGCTAATTTCCCAGAATGTTTCCATGTTCCTCACATGTTCTTCTTCCACAGCATCCTACCTTTAGTCTAAAGATGACTTGTCTTTTCTCATCTCTTTGGGGCTATGGGAGTTTTCTGAAACCTCTTCTCCCTTAGCCTCAGATTGTTCCTAGTTGTTAGCTTTGCACTTTTCACATTAGCAGCTTTCATCAGATGTCAGGTTACCTTTGGTTAAGCCAGAGGACTAAAAAGCTGAGAAGATTGCTGCCTGAGAGTTTCACCTTAGGATAGTGGTTCTTGATCTTGGATATACAATGCAATCACCTGGGGAGATTTAAAAAACGATGATATTCCAGAAGTACTCATTTTATTGGTGTAGGATATTCCCAAAACACTCATTTTATTGGGGTAGGGTCTGACATAGGGATTTTGAAAAGCAGCCCAAGTGGTATTACTGTGTAGCCAAGGCTGAGAAGTACCACTGAAGGGTGGTATTGAACCACTTCATCTTCAGGTAAGAATAACATTCTCCAAGTCCAGGGCTTATTTTACATTCTCTTGGGGATAAACTTTTGGTTTCTGTAAAAACAGAAGAGCAGCTGTCTGGCTGAAAAAAGACATTATTTTTTATAGTGGCATTTTTAACAGCTTTTTACCAATACTATTTGAGGCTCCCATCCCTCTTTACCATGACTTTAAAGGGAAATACGTCTATCAGTTTTTGAACCTTCAGTGAATTCGGCACGTAAATGGAGTTGGTGTTCATTCTCTTCCCTGGTAAATGAGAATTCAGCTTTCTTCGGTTGGGTTTTCAAAATTCTCGTGTTAACCATTCTTTCCCACTCTTCAGTGTTGACAGCAGTTATGACCTAGAAAAAATCCTTTAGTATATTTTCAGGAGTGGAGTGTAAGGAGCATGCAAAACTTGATGTGTTCAACTTGGCATTTTTACCCAAAAGAATGATTACCAGCATTCTTTGAGAAAGAGAGCTTTGAGTTATAAACAATCAGTTTCCCCAATCATTTTTCTCTCAGGGGAAAAAAGAGAGTAGGGATTCCTAGCAAAACAATCTACACATCACGATGAAACCATGACTATAGTAGGAACACTGTACTTTATTGCTGCTGTTGTTGCTGAATGGGACCTGGAGGAGGGAAAGGGGAGGTCAGAACTGTGCGAGTCTGTCACAGAGAAGGAGCATCCCAGGTGCTAAGAGGCAAACCTGGGCTCCTGAGTTTGGCAGATGGATAACATGTTAGAATAAAAGCATACTTTATCTACACAGACTCTGAAAAAGAAATGGCTGCCCATGGGCCTTGTCCGCAATCGCATGTTAGTTGGCCCATTTAGGGAGATCTGGACTTGCAGCCTCTTTTGAAAAAACTAGCCTACATGTTTGCGGGTGGCGGACCTGCAGGACCCCAAGCAGGAGCAAGGTAGCAGCCACCCCGTTAGATGGCAAAGCAA
Organism: Tragelaphus eurycerus; assembly: GCA_935064755.1. NCBI lineage: Eukaryota > Metazoa > Chordata > Mammalia > Artiodactyla > Bovidae > Tragelaphus > Tragelaphus eurycerus. Next base: position 1,076,139 of record CAKXYN010000107.1, read on the forward strand.
GCTCCCTGCACTACGCCACCTGCCTGGCCTCTAAAGGCATCTGAATTTACAACTTCTGGGATGTGGTTTAAGTTTTTAAAAAGTAACAACAACAACAAAAGCAATCCTATTCATGGCAGAAGAACCCTACTTAAGTCAGAAAGAATTAAAACATTTATTGGGCATAAATATATTACATATACACTACAGATACAGTTAGGTATTACATATAGCATAGTATTTGCAAAATCTATACATTAAAATTGATATGGCAGTTTTAATACAATGTATATGAAATAGTCTAAAATTTACAATACAGGAAAACATGATCATTTTTTTTTCCTCCTAAAGTTGAAAAGCTTGGAATGTATGTCCAACAGTGAGGTAAAACATTTTGTCTTTCAATTTAAAGAATTGTGCAAGGATAACATTCAAACACATTCAATTAGGGCACTTTTCAAATTTGACAGGAATACTGAATTACTGTAGCCAACAAAACATGGTTAGAAAATGCCAACATTTCAAGTTGATAAGAACAAGGCAGATAATATGCAAAAAACCTTTTAAAAAAGTTTTCTTTTTAAACAATTTCTTTGAGGACAAAGGGAATTTTGCTTCACATGACTGGAATTTCTTGTGCCAGAGAGGAGTTTGACATATAGAGCATCAGAAAGCCACTCACTCGTTCCTACGTATTGCAAAAGGGCAAAGAGAGAAGGTTAACATAACACTTTATTTTATTGTTCATGTGTAATGGCAATATATAGTTATATATCAATATCACATATACATAATATTTGTAATATAAAATAGTGCCAGATAGTGTGATAACTTTTTGACTGAGGAATTATAATGAACAGTTGACAATGGAGAGCAATAAAATAAAGTGCTGTCAGCTAGTGTTTCACACACTTCAGCTTTCTGGGGGTTAGACAGTATGAAAACCTCAAAGATCAAATATTCATAGCAATTTTGGCTTAAAGTACTATTATTTCATTAAAATAAAATTCCAACCAATTCTGAGAATTTCTTTATAGCAGCAGTTCTGAAGTGTTTCCAAAAAGGGATTTTCTTTTTCTCCTGCAGACAAGGTTCTTGTTCTCAGTTGACTCTTCACTGTTTAAAAAACAAAAAATGCCTTCTCCCCAAAGGCAGGAGATTGTTTCAGAAAATGCAGATGCAGCTGTTGTAGTGGATCGTGATGCACATTTGATAGTGGAGTGAGTTTTGGAAGGCCAGAAACTTTGGCAAAAATATATTTACCTTGATGCAATCAGTTTGCAAGGCTAATTAAACTAGTTACTCTAGTCAATAACAAAATACAGAACTTTCTAGTACTTACTACATCACAATGTAGGCACACAATAATTCATTGATCTTAGCACTTTCTTTAAAGAGATGATTATGTTTTTCTTGGGTACATGTAAACGTTTCAATCACTGATAATGGATTTTTTTTGGCATTTAATGCACTAGATGCTCTTTATCTTTAAAAACACAAGAAAATGTCAGAAGAATGATAATACTACAGATGTTGCCAAGGAACAAGACTGACCTAAAATTAAAAAAGTATAAAACACAAAAAAATAACATGCTACAAGGGAAAATTAGTACATAAGTACATTTAAAAAATTTTACAATAAATAAAGATTGCACTGTAATTGGCATTTAAAGTACTGTATGCAGAATATAGTATAAATAAACCAAAAACAAAATAATGTTGGTTTCCCCATGACTTTGGTATGGGAATATTATAAGCTAGTACAGGATACTGCATTTTAAGACAACATAGACCAAGCACAAAATAGCTATGATCAAGAAAAACCAAGTAGCAAAAATATACAAAAACAGAAGCAGGGGGATACACTGTGTCTGTTGCACCCTTTGGAATATATTTGCACCTCCAACTCTTAAATGTCCCTGAGGTACGCAAACATTATGGACTTCATATACATAATCCAATGACTTTGGGTTAAAATTGACAATCTCATGAATCAAAATAAACATGCAAGAGTAACACTTTGCACTCCAATAGCACCTGTTGATCAAGGATCTCAAAGCACTTACAAACATTAGAATCCCCACTTTATTTTTTATTTTTAATGCATGGGAAAACTGAGGCACAGAGAGGCAAAGTGACGTGTTCAGGTCACGCAGCAAGTTAGTGACAGATCCAGGGAGAGAATCTAGGCTCCTTGACCCCCAAACACCCTGTGCTTATTACCAGCAAATACCATTCCCTCTCCACACATAGCCAGGTCAACCCCCAAAAATAGGAACTACGAATTTACTGGGTTTTAATTTTCATTTGCTGTTAGATTAGTATTATGTGCACTGAATTAAGGAACTGAAATTCAATCACTTCATTGATACCTCAAAGAACAGCCTAAAGGCAAATCTTTCAAAAATAATGAGCTGATATATAAGGAGACTGCTCACAATTAGTGTAAATCATGGACAATGGGCAGAGGCACTAAACTGTCACCAGTTCTCGTCATATAATTCTGGTCAAACATAACAGAATATAATAACTCTAGTGATTAGATTAGAAGTAGTTATATACAAAGACAAACAAGTTAAAGCAGCTTTTAAAATAGCTGAACAAGGAAACAACTAACTATTGCACAATGCCCTCGAAAAGTTACTGCTATGAATTGACGTGGTAAAATCTACAATGCTCCATAACTTATAGGTGCATTTTGGTTACTTGATTTCTTAGACAGGCAGCTCATAGTGTTAAAATCATAAGAAATACAGATTATTAAAACATTTTAGATTAAAGTACACATTTTGATTTCGATGAGCTAAACAGTTAAATAACTGAGCGACAACATGGTTGTTTAGGGCAGCCTTATCTGAGTGAACATATCTTCTGTTACATGGTGGTTTTTGTGTGGTAATACTCTGACAATGCCGAAATCCTAGCCCTGTAAGTACACACTCTGTGATTCATGTTCACAGATGCAGATGATCAAGACATAAGAAGTGAATGGTGAATATAAATTACTAAACCGTAACATGGAAAAAAAAAAAATCAAAGGCTTGCAAAAGACATCAGTGAAGACAGAATAAAGGCAAATCTGAAAATTTTAAAAGAAAACATAAGCTAGCTTTTGGTATCTGGTTTGCTTCTTCTTTTTTTTTTTTTTTTAAATCCAGTTTAACCTCTTCCTAGTTTTGCATTTCAAAAAGGTGCACCAAAACACTGATATTTTTTTCCTAGCTAAATCTGTAAAATAAGTATATAAATCAAAGAACAAAAGGGCTTAAAAAAGGGAGTATCTGAATAAATGTGTATATTAAAATGTGTAGCATTAATTAAATTCATACCTCTAGTTTTGTTGGGTTTGTTTACTTCATTAAGAAGTACTGTAATATAAAGGCAAATAAAATGGATAAAGTTGCAAAGCCAACCACAATGAGGGCTGCAAACTGTTCATCAGTAGGCATCATGCTCTTCATCTTGGGGTCATCTAAGCTCCCCATGTCCCCTGTAAGCATGACCTCGCTTCGTTGTAGTACAAAAGCCGCAGAAGGACTGAAAGCTCCGCTTAGCTCCTGAGAGGTGTCTAAACAGCGACGACACGCACACACGCGGAACCGGTAGTCTGTGTTGGGCTGGAGGCCTGAGATTTGGAATGTGGCTTCTTCTCCCTTGTACACCTTCAAGAAAAAGAAAAGTCCTGGTCAATTGATTTATAACAACACTGTGGTCTCTGAAGTAATAATCATATAACGTTGGGTCCTTGTAGAACTGGTTTGGTTTAAATGAACTCCATAACAACAAAGAGTACATGGAACAGCATTTGTCCCAGTCTGTATTTCATCCATAAAGTATTCTGAACTACTCCGAATAAAATATAAATTCAGTGACTCTGATATTGACAGGAGGTAAGGCACTCATCAGTACTGCAGCTGATACAAGTAAAGGTGATGCATCTAGTTGAATTTTAATAATTTAGGCTATAAATCAGCAGATGACTTAATTCTTATAAAGGGCTCTCTGATCTTGGTGCACAGAATTTTTTTAAATGTAAACAAAAACAAATTACAGAAATAAAGTGTAAAGTCTCAGCTGACATTCACTAGTGGCTACACCCCGAAACCCTACTCCATCAGGTAGCTCACGCCAGCCCTAAGAGGTAAACACTATTTTGACTTTTCATTCTGTAATTTGTTTTGTCTGCTCTAGAGGTTCATAGAAATACAATCAAATCCTGTGCACTTTCCTGTGCCTAGGAGATTCATCTGTGTTATCAATTCAGTAGCTGTTCCTTTGACTGAAGACTAAGTATTTTATCACATGCCTGTACACTAATGTGTCCATTTGCTTTTTGACAAATATTTGCATTATTTCCAGTTTGGACTTTTTATACAGTAAGAGTACTATGAACATTTTTGTACAAATCTTGGACTTAAGTTTCTCTTTTTCTTAGGTGAATACCTAGAAGTGCTGAGTGTAACTCCATATCTAACTGCATGGGAAAGTTTTAACAAGCACATCCCTTTGCACTCCTGCCAGCTAAGCATGAGCGTTTCAGTTGCTCCACACCCTCACCAACATTTGCTATTGTCAGGCATTTGTATTTTAGTCATTCTAATGGGTGAGACTGGTACCTCAGCTGCATTTCCCTGATGCCTAAAGGTGTTTCCCACCTCTTCATGTGCTTATTTGGTCATTCATATAACTACTTTTGTGAACAGTGTGTTCAGCTATTTTGCCTAATTTGCAGTGGTTCTTTAATATAATCTGGAAGTAAGTTCTTTGTCAGATATGTGTTATGAATATTCTCTCCCAGTTTTGTGGCTTACCTAATCATTTTTTAAGAATTTTTTGATGCAGTCCTATTTATCACAGATTAATATTTACTGTAATGGTCTGTCTTAAGTGTTTCCTGTTTGACCAACCTGTCCTTTTCCGTTTTTCTTCCACTTTGTTCTTCTATCAAAGTGGTATTGATACTCAAAACACTTAGAGGAAATGATGATCACCTTAAAATTACATAAAAATCCATGTCCTATGTTAGAGATAGGAAAAAACTAGCTGAAACTCAAATCAGTAAAGAGATTTGGTTAATTAAATAGGAAAGTAAATTTAACCAAACACTTTCTAGCTGAGTAGCACTGAGTTAGCCTAATAAAGTGCTTAAAACATGGGTGGTATATAAGTAACTGCACAGCAAAAGTTAGCTATTATTATTATTACTACTACTACTGTTTAGAAATTAAAAACACTTCAAATATATTTTTAACACACAATGATCAAAAGGGATAGGGGCATTTTTAGTGACAGGCCACCTTAGTAAAACTGTGAATTTTGCCCATTAACATAAATTCCCGAGAAAATAAAGAGTATTTCCAACAATCTCAACTCTGTCTGAAACACTTGCCAGAGTCAGTGGGAATCTATAAACATTCAGTTGCTAAAGATCAGCACATAAACTTCCACAAGAAGCAGGACATTGTATTAGAGAACACAAGTGCACTGGCCACTCATTCAGTGTTGTGCAAATTGAAAGAGCAAGAAGATTGTAGTTTAGAAAAGGCATCAGAACATCCAATGTTCACCTGATATTCAGCCTTTTGAAATTTTTTTCCTCCCTCATTTTCAAACTTTAGAAGTAGCCATTAAGAGTCTTATTGTACTTTTGTTTAGTGAGTAAGCCCCAGAAAATCAATCGTGTTTCTCATATTTCCCAGATTCACCCTTCTTTTGCTATTCCCTTTTATAAGATCTGAAGCATGTTCCTCCAGGTGAGTTACTCTGTTTCTCTGTGAAGATTGTGGCATGTGTCTTAGCAACTGTGGTTACAGACTGAACAGGGCTGGAGCAGCCAAGAACAAAAGAGCTGTAAGAAAACCCCAGTGATCCTGAGAGATCACTCCTTTCTCATAGCTCATTGTTCCAATGATAAGTTAGTTAAATGGCTATTTTAAGATGAACTTGTCGTCATGGTGACTGCCCCAACCCAGACACAGCCAGCTATGCAGGTGTTCAGACTACACCATGATGATACTGTCTATGGATTATTTCCCAACATCATGTGCGTGGTCTCAGGAAAACAATGGTGCACCTTTTTTTCTTTACAGAGACCTTTTCATTGTGAATGTTCTTTACTTAATTTCCCAAATTTAGATGCTCACATCAGTATTTTTCTAAAAAAGTCTTTTCTTTGAAACTGTTGGGACCACTCATGAAGGGAGAGATCTGCAACCCACGGGACCAGCTACTACCAGTCCCTTCCCTATCTGAGCTTTGGTTTCCTATCTGAGCTTTGTTTTCCTATCTGTAATAGCCCAGGTAAACAATCTATTCTAACTCTATGGTGGCAGTAGTTAGGATGTTGACCAAGTTGAAGAAAAGATGCCATCTAAGCTTTAGCTGTAAGGTTTATTGATACATTTCTTTCATTAATCCTTTTGGAGGTCTCACCTCTTGAAATGTTCACACTTATCAAAGGGTGAAATATGGTAGCTACTGGAGCTCTTTTGTGTAACCCCAGAGAACTGAGGTCTAAGTCCTTGCCCTGGCACTTTCTAGGTTTGTGACCTCAGGCAAATAACAGCTTTGAGCCTTACTTTTCTCATCTTTAACATGTGACAGTAACAGTACCTAACATAACCCCAACAAGGGATTATTAAATAAGAAACTGTGCCAAATGCTTTGTGAAAGGAATATGCTGGAGGTAAGTCCTCTTTATCAAATTTAATCCTTCTGATTACTCTGGCAGCTGAGTATTATTCCCATTTTAGAGATGAGAAGGCTAAGGATCAGAGAGCTGTTAATTTCTTGAGGTCTCAGGTGAATAAGGGTAGTTAGCGGTAGACCCCAGAGATCTCACATCTAACTCACCCCTGCTCATCACCGGAACTGCTCCAGCTCCACTGGTTCCATGTCCTTGAGTTGAACCCACCCTCCATGTTAGTCCTCATCTAGTGACTATGGTGTGATGCCAAGTGTACTTCTCTTGGCCTTCTGACTTTGTCTTCCCAGGGAGTCTGATAACTTCTCTGGTGCTTCTGTGAAACACTTCCAGATCACCCCACCCTGGGTCCCATTGCCTTTCCTATGAGTATGGAAAGCAGGCCCCCAATCCAGACACTGCCAAGGAAAGACTTGGGCAGCATTTCTGTGATGTGTCTTCTTAACTGATGCCACACTGATGACCTCATGGCTGAAAACCACTTAGTAACCTATTTCCCCACAGATGTGTGAGAGATTTTTGGAAAGTTGATATAGTTTCATTTATATCTAGTGTTAAATTATTTCTATGGTTTCCAGAATTTGCATGGCTAGTACCTTCTATGAAAGTTGGCGCAGAGGTATATGTAATTTCCCAGAAACCCAATTCATGGAATCTTGAATAAAGACTTTACGTACATTTTTTAAAATTTATATCTCTTCTCTCCCTAAAGATCCCTGAAAATGTATTTTAAAAGTAAAGGAATGCTACTTTTCTCATACCCTTAGGCAAAAAGCTTAGTGAAGGAAAAATGAATATCTAATTGAAGGGAACTTCTTTAATGACAAGTCCAATCAAAAGTTGCGCTTTAATTTGTGAATGTTTTTCTTTTAGCTCTTATTTTAATTGGGAAACCCGGGTTGATCCCTGGTTGGAAGATCTTGAGAAGGAAATGGCAATCCACTCCAGTACTTTGCTTGGACAAAAGCATTGTCAACACCGTTCTCGGACGTTCGTATTGGAAGACCTCACCCCTTTCAAAAGCATTGTCAACACAATGTTTTTATTATCTTTATATATATATATATATGTGTGATAAATATATTGAGCATGGGACTGTGTTCTATTTCCACAGCAAATAGCACATGGCTATAACAGAGAAGATGCTCATCGAATGTTCTCTAATTAGAACCCTTAAATACTTAAGAGTAGATATGCTTATACCACAGAGTTTGAAAAGAGGAAAATAACCAGAAACAAGTACATGTGAACATTATGTATTAGAACCCGACACAAACCACAGCGTATAGCATAGGTACAGCCATGACTATACAATGGAATCATTAACAACGATTGAGCTGTTTTCACTGCATTGATAGTAGTCAACAACACTACTAAATGAAACAATCCCAATACTCCATTTCCTGAGGACTCTGTTTCCACAGGTCTGAGATAACTGATTTGTTTTTGTGTGAATAATCACAGCCATAGGATCACACAGTCAGTAGGTCATCAGGCCTGCAGCACAGTTCAGGTGACTTTTCATGGGACTGTGCCCCTCTCTGCAGCAGGCTGTGCCTCTTCTCCCTTTGTTTTCATTCATTTTGACAGGGGCACCATTATGGGCTCTTCCTCCTGCCTCAACCCAATTTAAAAGGCAGAGCTCCATCTAAGATTATCTTTATTGAAGTAACCAATCATAATATCACAGTAAGTATAGATGCAATATTATTTTTTACAAAGACTATTTCTGTCCTTGATTTGGTGTGCAATATATTTTAAAGTAATTTTGACATGTTTATTCCAAGTGAGAAGATTTAAAGTAATACCCAGATAATCAAAACAAAGAATCTGTGACCCTCAATTCAGAGTAACATGCTGTGTAGTTGAAATCCTTGAAATCTCTTTCACTAATTCTCCCAAGAAAAGGAGATATAACTCCCCAGCATCACCATCTGCACAGCACCCTCTCAAGACTGAACAGAGCTGATGTCCACAGTAACCCTGAAATGGAGAATTAGCATCTCCACTTTGACAAGACAGCAAGGCTCAGAGAGGTGAATAAGTTCTCCAATACCACATGACTACAGAGTAGACTTGACCTTCCTTGGCCCCTTGCTGAAGTGGGCATTTACTAACCTGCAGGATTCCTCTGTGGAGGGTGCAATGCTGGGCAGGAACTGCTGCTCCTGAGCCAAAGAGGATGGGAAGGGCACGATTACTGAACTGGGTCTTGGGGGCATGCTGTTTCCACCCCAGTGGGACTGGAAGCTCTGAGAGCACAGATTATGCCATTCTGTTATATGCCAGGCAGCCCTCACTGTACAGAGCACCTAAGAGTTTCTCAATGAATCAGGGGTCCTATACCAGAATTCCAGGGGACTGAATATACATTTGTTTTGTATGCAATTTAAAATGGATGTATGCATGAATATTTTTCTGGTAGAAGAGGGGGTCATATCCTTCATCAAATACTGTTCATGGGGTCGCAAAGAGTCAGACACGACTGAGCGACTGATCTGATCTGATCTGATAAATCTATAAAGTGTTGAGAGTCAGTAAGACAAACAATAGCTTTTAAATATTCCCATCTTGATCTATTCTTTGCTTTGGATTTGAACCTTTATGAAAATAGACAGTCATAGCCTGTTTAATTTCTGTTAGGGAATTAAATTGCAAACCATTAAAAAAATATGCAGGCTCCAAGTCTTTAAAATCGTCCCATCAAGGTCAAGAGAAGATCTTTCTTCACAGTACCTTGTGTGATACCACAAAAAATCAATACATGTCCCAATACTATATTTTAAAAATAATACAAAATAAATTCAGATTCCATCAAGTTAAAGGTGGAGCTCTATGAATTTTCAGATGATTCAAAGGTTTTCTTAATGCAATAAATCTGAGCAGCAACAGTATTAATAATAAAATTTTGGCTCCCAATAGGTAATACTTTCTTATAGTTTGTTACCCTTTTCTTACCTTCAGTGTTTATATTTACACATTTTATATTAAAACCATTGCTGTCTGAATACGAATGTATATCACTTAACTTTGTTGATTATAAAACTGCTTATGCTCTGTCTTGTGAGGTGAAAAAAGTCACCTGCATATACACACAATTTTCATTCTTTTCTTGAACGCTTTACAATTAATGTCTGGAAAGAACTTTTAAGCTTCTTGAAAAAAGCTTATGCTTGAAAGACTTTTTAAATGGCAGAAAAGCCAAATCAATATATGCATGCATACTAATGCAGAGTACAACTTTAGGTGAGGACTTAATACTTGAAGTTAATAGACTGTTTCATAATTAGAACCAGCTGCTCACCCTACATCATGATAGCTAAACAAAAGAAAGCTAATTACAGAGTTTAACTCAATGTTTCTGGCAAAATATCAGCAAAAGCCTTGGCCCTTGCCATATGTTGCCTGTAAAAAATGAGCTTGGGGAACAGAAGCATACTGTCCTATGATGGGTGATTTTTTTCACCTAAGTTACAAATATCACTTCTAAATCCCCCCTATGGTCAAGTTTAATTCTCATCCCCACTACAAGTATAAATCACCCTGTTCCTTTGAAATAGGCCTCTTTCATGCATGCAAAAAACATTTACAGAGTGCCTAGCTATGTTCTAGTCCCGGGAAGATAAAAATGAATAACACAAGCCCACACATTAGTGGCTCCTGTGTGATTAGTGCTGTAATTGAAGTATACACAGTGCTTCCTATAAGCCCACAGCTCTGCCGTGGTGTATGCTCTGCAATGATGACCTCTCATTTTCTTTTCCTTTGCCTCTATGAATTCAAAGCCTGTTATCTCTGGACTATAACCATTATTTTGCACACATAATATAAACAGGCTTCATTCCGTATCTTGTGTCCAGAACAAGTGAATGTAGGGCTCAAAACATCATGCTTAAGTTAATGCTTACTGAACAGGGAGAGGCAAAAAACTCAGTACAAATTGTCCCCGACTCAACTGCGACTTTTCATGTACCACTACCTGCCTAATCATTTCTTGGTAAATGCAGGAAACACATGGTTACAAGAAGATTGCGAATTCCTATCTACTGAGCCTGCCCTGGTTTAACTGTGTTTTCACCAAAAAACTCTTATTTATAGCTGTTTATTTATAATAAGAACTATATTTGTAAGCATATATATAATTGTATATTAATATTTGTATGTCCATGGGTTAAAATATTTTAGCATTAAACAACAAGATTCAAAGCAGCACATCTACCAATGAAATCTAATTTGAATTAACCTATACTCTGGCAATGCCTGATGTATAGATATTGAATAAATAATGCTTTTTCAATGAAAAACAGCAATCAGTGTGCTTTGAGAAGCAGAACATTTACCCAAGAACAGGCGGAAAAGCATGATAGCTGGCGAAAAGGTTTATAAAATACAGTGATAAATGTACTGTTGGGAAGTGAATATTGTATGTTAAATAATAAGTTGTAAAATTTGTAACATTTCATCCTTTAACCCTTTTTTACAATGCTATGGGATAGGACGATTCTTTTGGTGTTAAAGATGACTAAACCTAGTGGGAGAAAAAAATCCTCCATTCTCCATGTGAGCTGAAACTCTGAAATCAAGCATATCTTTGAGGTAAGTTGAAAGAGTAACACATGTAAAATTATCTACCGTGAAGAACTGGAACAAACAAATTCACAATTTGTATGGAAACACAAAAAACCTCGAACAGCCAAAGCAATCTTTTTTTTTTTTTTTTTTGCAGGGGAAAATGGACAAAGGAAAGGATCAATGAGGGTGGGAGGGAAATGGGAAGAAAGAAGGGGAGTGATGGTGGGGAGGAGTATATGTAATTTCTTAACTAATGGCTTTCTGTTTTTAATCACAAAGAACACTTAAAAAAAATCATGTTGAATTCATCCTATATTAGGAGGTTTGATCTGGAAATGAAAAGTTCAGGAAACTAAAAGTCCAGTTTGGGTGTCCTCATCTTAGGCACATCTTGGCATTTTGTATTGGTAGGTCTATCTTTACCACAATATATTATTTAGGACAGGATCACCTTTGTCACTTCTTCCTCCCTACTACCGAAAGTGGTACCAAACCCATAAAATAGTCAATAAACCTTTACATAGTGAACAAATAAGTCTATTTTTTTTTTTAACTCTCCTGGGTGAACTGAATTTTTTGAGGCTCATAAGTGAATATGTTTTCCTCTTTACTTTGTCTATTACAGCCTGATTGTATAAGTATGAGTGGGGTATTAAAGTCTCCCACTATTATTGTGTTGTTGTATATTTCTTCTATCATACTAATTAATGTTTGTCTTAGATATATCAATGCTCCAATGTTGGGTGCATATATATTTATAATTGTTATAACTTCTTTTTGGATTGTTCCTTTAAGTCGTTATGTATAACCTTGATTGTCTCCTTTTCAGGATCTCAAAGCAATCTTGAGAAAGAAGAATGGAACTGGAGGAATCAACCAGCCTGACTTCAGACTAACAAAGCTACAGTCATCAACACAGTATGGTACTGGCACAAAGAAAGAAATATAGATCAATGGAACAAAATAGAAAGCCCAGAGATAAACCCACGCACCTACGGATACCTTATCTTTGACAAAGGAGACAAAAATATACAATGGAGAAAAGACAAATCTCTTTAATAAGCGGTGCTGGGAAAAATGGTCAACCACCTGTAAGAGAATGAAACTAGAACACTTTCTAACACCATACACAAAAACAAACTCAAAATGGATTAAAGATTTAAATGTAAGACCAGAAAATATAAAACTCCTAGAGGAAAACATAGGCAGAACACTCTCTGACATAAATCACAGCAAGATCCTCTATGACCCACCTCTCAGAGTAATGGAAATAAAAGCAAAAATAAACAGATGGGACCTGCTGCTGCTGCTGCTAAGTCGCTTCAGTCATGTCCGACTCTGTGCGACCTCATAGATGGCAGCCCACCAGGCTTTGCCATCCCTGGGATTCTCCAGGCAAGAATACTTGAGTGGGTTGCCATTTCCTCCTCCAATGCATGTAAGTGAAAAGTGAAGTCGCTCAGTCGTGCCTGACTCTTAGCGACCCCATGGACTGCAGCCTACCAGGCTCCTCCATCCATGGGATTTTCCAGGCAAGAGTACTGGAGTGAGTTGTCATTGCCTTCTCTGAGATGGGACCTAATTAAACTTAAAAGCTTTTGCACAACAAAGTAAACCATAAGGTGAAAAGACAGCCTTCAGAATGGGAGAAAATATTAGCAAACAAAACTGACAAAGAATTAATCTCAAAAATGCACAAGCAGCTCATGCAGCTCAATACCAGAAAAATAAACAACCCAATCAAAAAATGGGCCAAAGAGCTAAGGCAGACATTTCTCCAAAGAAGACATATAGATGGCTAACAAACACATGAAAAGATGCTCAACATCACTCATTATCAGAGAAATGCAAATCAAAACCACAATGAGGTACCATCTCATGCCGGTCAGAATGGCTGCCATTAAAAAGTCTACAAACAATAAATGTTGGAGAGGGTGTGGAGAAAAGGGAACCCTCTTACACTGTTGGTGGGAATGCAAACTAGTACAGCCACTATGGAGAACAGTGTGGAGATTCCTTAAAAAACTGGAAATGGAACTGCCATATGACCCAGCAATCCCACTGCTGGGCATACACACTGAGGAAACCAGAATTGAAAGAGACACAAGTACCCCAATGTTCATTGCAGCACTGTTTATAATAGCCAGGACATGGAAACAACCTAGATGTCCATCAGCAGATGAATGGATAAGAAAGCCATGGTACATATACACAATGGAATATTACTCAGCTATAAAAAAGAATGCATTTGAATCAGGTCTAATGAGGTGGATGAAACAGGAGCCCCTTATACAGAGTGAAGTAAGCCAGAAAGAAAAACACAAATACAGTATATTAATGCATATATATAGAATTTAGAAAGATGGTAATGATGACCCTATATGCAAGACAGTAAGAGAGACATAAAGAACAGACTTTTGGACCCTGGGAGAAGGCGAGGGTGGGATGATTTGAGAGAACAGCACTGAAACATGTATATTACCATATGTGAAATAGATGACCAGTCCAAGCTTGATGCATGAGACAGGGCACTTAAAGTCGGTGTACTGGGACAACCCAGGGGAATGAAATAGGGAGGGAAGTGGGTGGGGATGTGGGACTGGGGGACACATGTATACCCGTGGCTGATTCACGTCAATGTATGGCAAAAACCACCACAATATTGTATAGTCTCCAATTATAATAAATAAATTAAAAAATTATTTACTGTGAAATGAAATATACTGTATAAAATGAGATTCTAAGGTGAAAGGAAACAAGAGGAGTGTGTTTGCTCTTATTTAAGAGGAATGATGGAAACTAGTGAAACCATCCACTGATGTTAAACAATACTGGTGGCTGTCATATTTAAAACAAGTTTTTGCAAAATGTGTTTAAATCAATTCACTTTTTAATCTGACACTTCATAGTAACAAAGGATTATGCAATTTACTAAAATTTTCTTTCTTTCTACACATTATTATTATTATATGAGGAATATTAACCCGTGAACTAACACAAGCTCTGAATCGGTTTTTCTACTTGTTTTCTGTATCTGGAGCCTTTATTCTTTATCTGAATAAAAAAGTTTTTGCAAATTATGATAAAGATTCAGAAGGCGGGTGGCATTTATCTTCAACTTCTTGAGTTTGATGTAAATGCACACCTCTATTACGAGTGTGGTGAGGAGCGGGTCTCAGCTTTCCTAACAGAGCAACAGTGTTATATTCTGTTTTCACGTAGTTATTAAGTTTCTGGGAATGTTATGGAAACCTATAGAGTAGCTGAATCTTTCATAGCCAGTGACAAGACAATGAGTGGCTCTGGAAGAATCAGGATCAAAAAGGATGTAATAAATGATAAACCCAAATCCTTTATCATGTGATATGTATAGTCTTGCTACTCAAAACACGGTCCATGCACTAGCAACATCAAGGTCACCTGGGGGCTTGGCCCATGACCCCAGACTGAATCAGAATCCACATGAACAGATTCTCATATGATCCTATGCACATTAAAGGGTGACAGTGACGCCAAGCTTCTGAATCACAGCCTTGAGGGCTGATAAGTCACCTTCTTCCTTCCTCATCCTTCAATTATAACTTCCGTAAAAAAGGCAGATAGAACAGGGGCTTCAGTAATTAGGTTGACGCTTTTTCCCTCTAGAGTAAAATCACTGACACAGTTTTCGATACATAACACAGTTTGATACTTGTAAATATCACAGGCAATATCAAATACAAACATAGAACTTAAAACTCATGAGATCATGCTTGAGAAACTGAATGTAAGAACATAAGCTAGAGCTATTATATCCTAAACAGTCAGGTAATGGGTACATGTGAATCAGTTTCCATGATTGATTATAAGAAAAATGTAGTTCACTTGCCACTGAATCCTCACAGCAACAGGCAGAGGCCAGGAGCCAACCAGGCTGACAGGCCACACACGTGCTACACATGCTGGTGCTCACCTGTTTGTACTCAGATTCTCTTCCAACCAACACCTGCAGAATGTAGTTGACAGGGTCGCCTTTCATGGGTGGTACCGTCTCCCATAAAATTTCACATGCATTTCCTTCTAACTGTGTTACTCGAGGTGCTGAAATACAAATCCACACGTCCACGGTCAAAAAGTCAAAGTATCATATAAATGGTCAGTATTTCAGTAATATTAGTGAGGACCTGAGAGAAGGGGAGTGTGCTTCCTGCCCTGGGAGGGGAGTTTATTTGTCCAGCCCCCTAGAAATCTATCAGGGCACCCTTTACCAAGAGAAGGCATTCAAGCCACTGGCCAAGAGTCCTTTGCTCACTATGCTATTAATAACTGCTTGACCTGGCTTGCATTCTCATGTTTTGTTTTGTTTTTTTTTTTTCTTAAGGCTAATGAGAACCTTCTATGATTAAGTCCTGTGTTAGGTACTTTGAAAAACTAGACACTACTTTCAAGGAAATTAAGATATAGTTAAGGGAAGCAGAGAAAAAGGTATGAAACAAAGATCAGCAAGCAGACATAACGCAGGCCAGATGAGAATGAGAGGTACAAAGAAAACATTGGGAAGTTTCAGGGGAGGGAGGTCATGTTCATGTGAGAGTCTAAGGAAGGTTTGAGGACCAGGCGGCATTTGAGGTAAGCCTGTAAAAGCTATCTTACATTTGTTTATTTTAATTTTCTACCTACTGGACTCATCATTCTGGTTTAAAGTGAAATTATATAAGTTTGCAGCAAAGCACTTATAGGCTATAAAATTTTAATATTTTCTTATATTCAATATCTGATATGTTTCCATTTTGTAACTAGTATGTGTAACTCCTCTCACTGAATGCCCTTATTTTAAATTTCAAATTACATGAAGAGGCAGCTGTTTCTACTTTCAATTCTGTACAATACTATTTCAGAAAAATAAAAGCTGTCTTTAAAAAAAAGTTTGTATGAATTGGCTGTAATTTATGGAAAAACTAAATAAAGAATCTCAGCCAACCACAAAGTCCTCCAGCTATGCCAACCTCCTGAATCTAAAAGTGAGAGGAAGACACCGTGACAGCGTGGACACTGTCCACCTGAAGAAACAGCACCAAGACCTACAAGGACTATTAGTTAGGTGTATTTTCCAAAAGCTCAAACTACCTCAACAATCACTTTCAGAGGCAAAGATAGTGTTGGAAAGACCCCTGCACTTATTTAGCTAACTGATAAAATGTGGCAAACCTCACTGTTACAACAACAAATCTATGAACCACAGCATAGTCAGGAATCTTCTGTTACAGCTAAAAGGCAAAGCCACACCAAAGTGCCAGGGCGTTTAATACCCAAGTGACCCAGCAAGTCTACATCCATTTACATCTATCTTAGTCACATGAAAAAGTCAAAGCTTTCTGGACCACTGAGGGGCAGGGGAGCACGGGGAAAGCATTAACCATAAAGTACCCTGCAAGGGGGCTTCCCTGGTGTCTCAGCGGTAAAGAATTTGCCTGCCAATGCAGGAGACATGGGTTCTATCTCTGGCTCAGGAAGATTCCCTGGAGTAAGAAATGGCAACCCGTTCCAGTATTCTTGCATGGGAGATCCCATCAACAGAGGAGCCTGGCAGGCTACAGTCCATGGAGTTGCAAGGATATGGCCATAACTGATTCTAAGCAATTCTAAGTTACCCTGCAAGGTGCTATGGGAAACCTTAACAGAATGTGAGTCAGACCCTGACTCAGGCCCTGGAGGCCCCACACCCTCCTGTAATGCATGCACTCCATGTCCTGGTGTAGCCGATACAGCTCTTTGTGTGGAAGCAGTGATTCAAATGGCCTAGCTCTTGGGGCCAAATACATAATTTGTGCTCACTGCCTAGCACCTCAAATAACAGAACCAACCCTCACTTGACCCCATGTAAAACCTGGTTCAAGTGGGCTGCTGGTCTGTCTGTCAGCCTCAGAGTCATTTTGGGCAGCAGCTGGATAAAGCAAAGAGGGAGGTACCGGGGAGGGGAGGGTGCAGACTCAAGAGTCCTAGAGGGGCTGGACCTGGGCCCAGCACTGGTGAGAACGGATGAGCCAGCTTTGCCCTGTTGCTGTCTGCCTGGCGGGTCTGCTGTGCAGAGGCAGCACTCTGTGGCTGAAAGCAGGAGATGAGGACTGAGCAGATCTGGTGGAGGGAGAGCTTGAGTGGAGCTGGCTTTTGCTCACTCCCTGATCCCATGAAGTGGCCAGAGAGTCAACCACTCATTCACAAACCTCAAGACAAATACCCCAGGAGATGAAGACAGCTTGCTGCTGCAGCTTTCCCATGAGAGCTGTGGGGCATCCAAAGATGCGGATCAACTGTTGAAGGGAGGTACTCAAACCTCTGTGGTAAACTCCATGGGCATTACGCCACCAAGAATTCACCTGCATTCCTAACCCAACATCTATCACTCTGGTCTCTTTCTTCCCTCTGTCCATCTATCTCCTGTGGGGATAAGACTGTCTCACTGTTATTTGTGATAATAATTTATGTGTACTCAAGAAGTCACACCAGTAAGCCATCTCCTTTAAGGCCTCTCATTTCCCCCTGTAGAACCCAATCTTTTCTTTTAGAAAGTTCTTTTGATTCTATCTGGCTGATATGAGAAATATTAGGAGAGCATATTTAAGGTCAGAATCGAGCCTCCTACGCTAAATCCCAACATTTCCTCATAGAATAGCACACTGAAATATATGGTCCACAAACCTTTGATGGCAGGGGGGACACTCTTGGTCGTGCTGAAGGTGTAGGTTTCTGAGAAGGGCCCTTCCCCAGCCTCGCTGGCTGCCTGGATTCTGAAGGAGTAGCATGTGAATTCCGTCAGCCTCTGGACCTTATAGGTGTGGCTGGGTCCTCTGTAGATTGAAATAAACCTAGAGAAAAGAACAGCATCCATTAGCCACCTGAACTTTTATTAGTGACAAGAAATTAACTATGATACAAACGTGCAACAGATTAGGCCAACTTGATAAATGCTTTTCATACCATCTGAATAATCAACCAGTTGCTATGTTATAGTTGTTTAATATCTGTCTACATAAAAGAAAAATACACACATTGAGGTATTCCTACGTTGGGTGCAGATATTTACAATTGTTAGGTCTTCCTCTTGGATTGATCCCCTGATCATCATGAAGTGTCCTTCCTTATCTCTTGTAATATTCTTTAAGGTCTATTTTGTCTGATATGAGGATTGCTACTCCAACTTTCTTTTGTTTCCCACTTGCATGGAATGTATTTTTCCATCCTCTCACTTTCAGTCTGTATGTGTCTTGAGGTCTGAAGTGGGATTCTTGTAGAGAGCATATATATGGATCTTGTTTTTGTATCCATTCAGCCAGCCTGTGTCTTTTGGTTGAAGCATTTAATTCATTTCCATTTAAAGTAATTATTGATATATTGCCATTTCCTTGTTTGGGGTTGATTTTGTAGATCTTTTTTCTTCTCTTGTATTTCTTGACTATGTAAGTCCCTTTAATATTTGTTGTAAAGCTGGTTTGGTGGTACTGAATTCTCTTAACTTTTGCTTGTCTGAAAAGCTTTTTACTTCTCCATCAGTTTTCAATGAGATCCTTGCTGGGTACAATCATTTTGGTTGTAGAATTTTCCCTCTCAGTACTTTAAATATATCCTGCCATTGCCTTCTGGCCTGCAGAGTTTCTGCTGAAAGATCAGCTGTTAAACATATGGGTTTTCCCTTGTATGTTACTTGTTGCTTTTCCCTTGCTGCTTTTAATAGTCTTTCTTTATGTTTAGTCTTTGTTAGTTTGATAGTATGTGTCTTGGTGTGTTTCTCTTTGGGTTTATCCTGTATGGACTCTTTTAGCCTCTTGGACTTGATTGACTATTTACTCTTCCATGTTGGGGAAATTTTCAACTATAATGTCTCATCAAAAAGTCTACAGATAGTGAATGCTTGAGAGGGTGTGTGTGTGTGTGGTGGGGAGGGCGCTCTTGCACTGCTGGTGGGAATGTAGGTTGATGTGGCCACTGTGGAGGATGGTGTGGAGATTCCTTGAAGAACTAGGAAAGGAGGTGCCATGTGGCCCAGTGGTCCCACTCCTGGGCACATACCCTGAGGAAACCAAAACTGAAAAAGACACATGTATCCCATTGCTCATTGCAGCACTGTGTGCAACAGCTAGAACATGGAGGCTACTTGGATGTCCATTGACAGATGAATGGATGGAGAAGTTGTGGTGCATATACACTATGGAATATTACTCAGCCATAAAAAGGAACGTCTTTGAGTCAGTTCTAATGGGTGGATGAACCTAGAACCTATTATATAGAGTAAAGTAAGTCAGAAAGAGAAAGACAAATGTCATATTCTAATGCATATATACAGAATCTAAAAAAATGGTACTGAAGAATTTATTTACAGGGCAGCAATGGAGAAAAAGACATACAAAATAGACTTATGGACATGGGGAGAGGGGAGGAGAGGGTGGGAGGTATGGAAAGAGTAACATGGAAACTTACATCACCATATGTAAAACAGACAGCCAATGGGAATTTGCTGTATGCTCAGGAAACTCAAACAGGGGCTCTGTATCAACCTAGAGGGGTGGATGGGAAAGGAGATGGGAGGGAGATTCAAAAGGGAGGGGATATATATACACCTATGGCTGATTCATGTTGAGGCTTGACCAAAAACAAAAAGATTCTATAAAGCAATTATCCTTCAACAAAAAAATAAATAAATACAAATTTAAGAACATATAAAGCTTAGAATGAGATCCCTTTAATTATGGTATAGATTCCAAAAAAAAAGTTTATGCTTTTACTTACTGATAAAAACAGAAATTTCAGATTTTTCATACGGTAATACTATATAATCTATTAATTACCTTCTACTATGTACTCGGCAATGAAGTTAATGTTAATTGGGCACCTGAGAAATATCATGTCCTCTTTACCAGAATTTTCTAAATAACTGAGGTTTAACTAGAAAATCCTTTCAATTTTAGCCTTTATCTTCCCAAGAGCTTTCAAAGCCCCTTTCTCAAACTAGAAAGATGACGTTTAGGACTACACATCTTCAAGGAAATCTGTAAAAAAGAACAATTTTGCTCAGAATCATCCATCAGGCTAATCAAAATAACAGAAAAGCAGCACAGGTGAGCTGGACAGGTTACACTGGCAGCTTGTGGACCCTTCTCCCATCTGAATCGGGACTATTTTGTACTTTTCTGCTAAATAATTTTCCCATGACACAGGCATAGAAGGCATGGAAAAAAAAAAAAAAAAAGGCCTTACATTATAAGTGTTTTCCCCAGGGTCTTAGAAAATTTAAAATTTCACAATGAAACTGATTGCTTAGAACTACAATATAACGTGACCACTTTTCTTTCTATAGTTAACTGTACACCTGTGGAAATAATATAACTTCCCAAAGTTATCCAGGATCTTTAGTAGATTCGGAACCTGAATCTGCTGGCCTGACGAAGCTCTGAGAACTGCCGCGTGAGTTAATCCAATCACAAGGCCTCCTTCTTACAAAGGCCAGTTGTCTCTCCCACTTCCCAGTGCTGTGTCCCAGCACCTGGGGACAGTGCACGTCTTCAAATACTGCCCCAAGTCAGTCAGCGGAAACGCCTCTTACACCGATTTGGCCTAAGGGTAGGCAGAATTTATGCATTCATTTAGCACACATTTCTTGAACATCTGTTGTGTGTCAAGCTGTGTATTCAAAGATTAATTAGACGTAATCCCTGTCAACTAGTTGGTTCGGTGTGTGGGCAGGGTTTTCTGAAGGACAGCAGCAGCTTTTCCATGTGCTAGAGAACATTCCCTCCAGATGGATGGATGGACAGATAGAGATTAAGCAGCTTTTTTTTTTTTTTTTTACAAAACCTGTCAGTTAATACTTATTTTGAAGTATCCATGCGTTAACTAGCCTTTGCAGTGGAGTTCCTGAGCCCTGGTCATTTCACCCGTTTAATGTTCCTTCTGTTTTGCTGTGTAAGGAAGCACGTTTTACTGAAGAATGAACATTTTTAATTTCAGGAAGAGACAGAGTCCAGGCTGAAACCCACAAATACCATGGTAACCTACTTAGTGTACCTAACAACATCACCACCTTAATGAAGATACCCCTTGCTAATGCTAGAGGCAAAGAGCTATTTATTAACTCAGCCTCACTCAGGCTAGAATCTCTAACTGGAGTAATTGCCCTTAATTATACCACAAAATGGAAGTCACGGTTTAAGAGGTACAAGTGTTGCATCTTTACTATAAACTTGCAATGCAGCCTGGTTTTTAAAGGAGTTTGGAGAGGATGACTAGCAGCAGTACTGCTTCCCTGCCCATCCCTGGCTCTGAGGAGGGTACTTTCTTTTGAAATAAGTTCAATAAATCTACATAGGCAGCAGCACTCGCATTCACAAAGAAATTTACTGAAGCAGAGTCAGTACTCCAATTCTGTAGTATAATCTGAGCAAATGGCGTATTTTCTAATATTTCAGTTTTCAAATTCATCAAATCTGCTAGTTTTAGAATAGCTATTTTGTTCCTTTTTCTTGTTTTGCTAGTGTACCACAGCATTTTATTAATCTTTTAAAATTGCAGTCCAATTTAGAAAAAGCATGCGGAACAGATAATGGAAATGAAGAACTTTACAATTTTGCCATTAGGGTGCTTGTTTGCATCGAGAGACAGTGCAATGAAGCTAATGGCAGAACCTCCCTCATGGAGCTGTTGTGAGGTTTAAATGGGTTACTACAAGTAGAGTGCCCAGAATGATGTGGACAGGTGATAACCACGCAGTGTGTGTTACAGTCATTTTGTAATGCTGAGAAGACAGCTAACCCTGAGGTTACTTTCTTTCCTCCTGGGTGGAGGCTCAGCTGCGTGGGGAGAGGCTGCCCTGCACACACTGGTCGTTTACCCTCACCCCTCAGACCGGTTAGTGAAGTGTGGGCAAGAGCACCTTCCTCCCAAGGTGGTGGGATTCAGTATGAACGCTCACGTAAGAGCCCCAGACCCTACAGAGTAGGCCTCAAGTAAGTATCTGTTGATCCTAAGCTTTCTGTACGTGCTGACAGTGACTTCTCTTTCAAATGATAAAGGCCAACCAAAACAAAACCATATAAGCCCACACACACAAAACAATCCCTCTTTCACCCCAATTCTGTATTTTCTATCACTCCAAGAGGCAGGAGAAGAAAGAACCTTCTTCAGAGCCAGTGATTTACAGCCAGTTGCATGGAGGCCTCTCTGGGAGGCTCCCTAGGTTAACACCCTGCGGCTAGAACCACTCAGGGAGAGATTAAAAATATTCATCAAATATTTGTTTTACCAAGACCAACTTATTTTTAAAATCCATTAATAAGTAAGCCAGAGGCCTTTGGTGATAGAATTAAACATGCTACACATCCCAAGACACAGTGATCGAAGACTCCACATTTTACAACAACCAAGGACTCAGAGGGAGGCTTTGCCGTGAAGTGGAGGACAGCGGCCGTCCGGTTGTCCCGATGGCACTTCCCCGCTTGTGTTTAGAGTGTTCAGGGTCAGTGTTGGGATCCCACGTGTGCATGCACCACCAGCCCTGGAATGTGAGTCACAGCCAGAGGCCCTCCTGTCGTCTAGAAGGACCTGATCCATATCATGTCACAAGGCACCACCTGAAGCTCTAGAAAAGATCTCTGCCACGAGAAGAAATCATTGGGGAAGGGGGAGGACCTAGACAGCTGGAGTGCCATCCTCACCAGCAGGAGCTGCTGAAACTCGGAGACCTCAATCCTCTGACAAGGGATGTACTATGTGGGGAGCCCGCATTCCCCTGGGGCACACCTTGGTCTGCACTGCCCGGTGAAGACTGGGCCACCCTTCACTTCTCCCCTCCCCGCCTCCCCCACTGTTGGTCTCAAGGGAAGGGGCAGAGGTCTTGGACCCAGGAAGACTAGCCACCAGTCTCAGCCCTGCCCCTTACTGCCAAACCATTTGCCCCTGTTCATCTTATTTCTCCATCTGCAAAACAGGGACAGTATCCACCTAATAGGTTGTTTTGAGAGTCAACTGTGGAAATGTGGGTAAAAAGCTTAGCACTGAGCCCTACAGTAAGAGTTAAACACAAGGAGCCCAGTGGCTCCAGACCCTGTACCATGAGTGCCACCAACCATCCCAGTCAGGGCAAGGTACCCTGAAGACCACTGTGGCTCTCAACTCCCACCACACAGGCTATTCTCCATCTGGGGCTATTGCTGGGGCTATTACCAGTTCATGTCCCAGCAGGAAGAGGTCCATCTGAACTTGTGATGCTCGGCTGCATCTGTTACAGCTTGTAACAGACATATAACACTAGACATATAACACTCACCATTCCCCTGCCCCCCCGAATGGTAACCAGGGAGTTTGCATGAAATTTGCACTGCTTCTTATATCACATGAATGCTTCTGTGCTACGTTAACACAATGATATTATACAAACACACATTTACATACATAACAGGTAGCATGGTTTCTAGAATGTAGTTCATGCTCAATAAAGTCACTGAGTAATTTTAGTATCAGTTCAGGCCACAGGGATCCCTGGTGATATCACAGCTCCTTAAAGGTCTTCTTGGAGCCCTGGGCTTACACTGGCAGTGCCCCTGAGAGGTCTTCTGCTCCATCCTCAACCCCCGATGCCCATGGCCATGTACCTTTGGATGCATCAGTCCCATGACCTAGGGTTCCTATGAAGGCCAGTAAGGGGACAGATATGGAAACACCTTGGGGCTCCACTGTGGTGCTCCCTCACAGGTGCAGGGGCTGAAGGCACAATGGGTAATAACAATCTTTGTAGACAGACTTGAGTTTGAGTTCAACAGCCTGATGATCTTCACCAATGTAAGCCAAGTAAACTGTTTTCTCCTGTGTAAATTGGGTACTGTAGTAGTGCCAACCCCCTCAGAGGGTTGTTATGAGAATTAAATGGGAAAATGCAGAGAGAACTCATTACAAATTGCCTAGCACCTGTGAGTGCTTGATAAATATTAGTGGTTATTGTTTATAATACTATTAATAAAAAAGCAGCAAGGTTCATGGATGATTTACCTCCTTTCTCAACACTGGAGAAGTCTGGAGGGCACCCCCTCACCCACATCCCTTAGGCTTCCTGGAGCTGGTGGGAAAACTGCATGTAAATACCATCCACCCTGTCTTGGGGAAGCCAGGCTGAGAATCGCTGATGAAAACAGTTGGAAACAGGGCAGCAGATGCTACAGAGATGCTGGCCATTAACGGAAATTTGGGTATTTTTACTTAGGGAAAGGAAAAACGAAGAAGTGCTCTCATGTACTAAACAGATACTTACTTGGAAGGGGAAACATAAACATGGCAGGTTTGGTGGGTCACTGGGAGTTTATGGTTTAAATAAATTCTTTATGGCTCTGCCCCCAACTGGCTTCAGCTTTGACTATAATGTCTTCTTGAAATTAAACACTCTGATGACCACACACACACGTGGGTTTCAACACTGGTAATTTATCACTGATTGAAAAAAACATTTTACATATTTAAAAATACAGAATGAATATGCCTCTATTCTGCTTGCCTGAGTACTCCATGGTAGATATAAAGAGGTACAAAGACCTTGGCCACAATGCAGAGCCTATTACCATCATGATGAACAAGTCAAAACTTTCCAGTCGGCTTCTAGACACTTGGGATAACAACTGTCTTATTCACCTGGCAGGAATTTACTGAGATCCAAATGAAAAGACCAAGAAAATCATATGATTTGTTATTAATTATATATTACGAAGGCAAAACAACAGATTTTTGACATTTTCAAGGAATTCTTTCAACCTCAGCATTTTAGGCTTTAATATTGCAAAAGATGACTTTTTTGCACCGAAGTGCAACTGACAAAAAGAATTCAGACATATTACATTTTTATATGCTTTTTTAAAATCATTTCAGAGGAAAATGATATACAAATAATTAAATTTTAAAATCTGTTTCCTTAAAATAGTTTTGTTTAAAAAAATCCAAGAATTCTCTGGATGGCATATAACAAGTTCATAGTAGAAAAAAGGTAATCCTGAGGTTTCTGTGTTTACTTTCTTGTTGCTATCAGCACACTGAAGGCTAACAGCAGCCCATTAATATGAACTCAAAATGATCCAACCTGCTGACCTAAAATGGCCTGTGGTTCACAAATGACTGCAAATGGCAGTTTCGAAATATCACAAGTTAACAGGTGCTAGTAAGCTCAATGCAGCTATATTTCTTAGCAATGCCATGTCATTACCTTCATTTTTTCTTAATTTTCTCTGGATGGTGTGTGTGTGTGTGTGTGTGTGTGTGTGTGTGTGTGTGCATTCCCTATGTTACTGAAGTTATCTTCGGGATAGGGGGTGTTCAAAACAGGAATGAACAGTATGTGCCCTCACTCCACCAAGAACACAGAGTCCTGCCATTTCTATGCAGAAGCAGATGGCAGCAGGTGGCACCAAGTAGGGGCACCTGAGGCAAGGAAGGTTCTTTTCCTAAACTGGTTCTTATGTTGCTGAGAGTACCAGTTTGGAGACTGAACACTCAAGTGCCAAGAGTGATTTCCAAAAGACCAATAAGGAAAGGAGTTAATTTCCTAACCCCCATGTTCCCAGCTCCACACTGACCTTTTGGCTTATGAGCAACCAGACTGCAATACATTTTGGTTATGCTTCTTTTCTAAGAAATAAAATGTCACTATAGCTACTGATGAAATTCTGTACATAGAATAAGATTCCCATTTTCATCTCTTTTTTTGGTCCACACTGCACTTGATATATATCAAAAAAGAAGTTTACTTATACTCAAAGCAAGGATGACTAGAATCTTTAAGGACCACCTGAGAACTCTGAAACTCTATTCTTTTACTCTGCTTTCTAATATGTGCAGGGAATCTCATCTTCAAGTGCATTCTCAGTCTTCCAGATTTTTATTAGTCTACTTCTATTTTAGTGGCCTTGTCTCAATCTTATCTCATTTAGGAAAAAATGGAACAGAAAATGCTATCTACTTCCATTCTGCTACTTATTTTTTAAATAGAAATTCAATTCTTAAATAGAAGAAAAAACTGTAGTCTGAATTCTACTTCTGGTGCAAGTAAGACCTCAAAGAGCTCATTTATTACCCTTCACCTCAGGCTGTGCTTAGAACATTTCAGCCTGAAACAAAATACACTAGTAATACTTTGCATTTTGCATGATGAATTTTTATGCTCCCTTTTAAAGAAATAAAAATTCTTTTTTTTCCCGTCATCAGTCAGGGACTGAAGACAGGTATCACTAGCTTCATTTTGTAAATGGAGAAACTAAGGCAAAAAGAAGTTAAGGGACATGCCTCTAGTCATTTAGAAATTCAGTAACGGATGTGGGATTACAACAGAGAATTGACATCCCTGTCCAAAACCACAACTGCCTTCTGGTGATTGAAGGTTATAAAAACACCATTTACCCAGCAAGGATGGTCATGTAAATTGGAGACTGATCCAGAGAAGCAAAAGGAAATGAACACCAAGGGTCTTTTGTGGGCCTTGAGTTAGTTAACATCTATTTCATTTAATTCAACAATATTCTCTGAGAAATACAAGCAGGAGTTTGTTCTATAATAGGCATGCGCTCACTCCCGGAGTGCTCGTATACTGTGGCCACTTTTATTCGTTGCCTAGTGTGTATTTTTTTACGGTTTCTTCACGCAGGTTACTTTTTGTCCCTCTTTAACAGTGAACTGGCAGTTATACTGCACACATTACAACTCCCCCCACCCCCACCCCACCCCCCCACCCTCCACCAATTCTGCTGGCTAAAGGGAAAAGTGTCATGGGTACAAGGGCTGATTTAAATGGAGAGCAAGCAGCAATTATCCAATTCTGTTAGAGCCCTCTCCCTAGTCTCCACTTGGCTGGAGCCTTGCTTTAAAATACACTGGCTGTCTGAGTAACCTGAACAACAGATTAACCATAAATGCATTCCTGGAACTTAAGTTCCTCTTGCCTCAGTGCTGTGTACAATTATCAGGAACAGGGTCTCACAGGGTCAGGATGAGAGTCAGCATCAACTCAAATTCTGTTAGGGTAGCATCAACATTTTGTTTCAGTAACACAGACAGATGCAGCTTCAAAATAATCATTACAACATTATACTCTTAAAATGCATGAGCTGATCTTGTTATTCTAATCCCTGTATTAGGTTAATGCAGCATTATGAAAATGTTTATACTTTTGGATATATATTTTTCTTGCATATAAAGGAAACAAAGACATTTGGATCTATGCTAGATCTGTTAAGAATAACAGAATTAATCACTCTATAGCCAAACTAACATAATTTTTGTTTTTTTGTTGAAATTAAATAAAATCTTTTGTGCTATCTGCTTGTTTTTTCACATTAATTTATTTCCTCACCAAGATAAGCTCCTTATAGGCAGGCTACATACCTCACAAGACCTAGCATGCTGTAGTAATTTAAAAAAAAAGTTGATGATTGAGTGATCATAATCTAAGTGCTAGGGATAAACTTAGTCCTGCTTTGAGGCTGCTGCATAAATATATAATCAGTGATCTTGGACTGGGAAGCTTGTGGGTGAAAATCTTGAATATGTGGGAAACAAATGTCTTGTTCAAGGGGAAAAACTTTCCACACAGCAAGTCCCAGTGAGCTGGATGAATTCTAGGTGGACTTACCTTGAAGCAAGGATTTGGGCAAGGTGCCCTACTGGTTCCTTTTATTTACGTGGAGTAGTAGTGAAGTCGTGTCTGACTCTTTGTGACCCCATCGACTACATACAGTCCATGGAATTCTCCAGGCCAGAATACTGGAGTGTGTAGCCATTCCACCTTCTCCAGGGGATCTTCCTAAACCATAGACTGAACCCAGGTCTCCCGCATTGCAGGTGGATTCTTTACCAGCTGAGCCACCAAGGAAACCCTTATTTACATGAAGCAGCCCAAAGTTTAAAAAAAAAAAAAAATCCATGTGTAAAAGTACCAGAATAGAACGCTATTTACATGAAGATCCAGGACATTCAGTTTCCTAAAGATTATAGCTTTGGTTTCCACCCAATCCTGAATCCTTATCACTGGTCTCCATCCTGAGGCCCTCAGCGTGAGGTTATATGGACTGATACTCTTTTAAGACTCATCCAACCTGTTACCTTCTGAATGAGCCCTCTCTGTTCAATTTTCGGCCTAAAGCATATGCCATTCTCCTACCTTCCCTCAACACTGTGCTTATGTCAGTCTTTCAGCCTTCCACACTATGATCTGCCGTCTCTTCTACCTATGCCCACCAGACTGTGATCTATTCAAGAACTAAATAATGCTGATAAATGCCTGCCACTTTGCAGGTGCTCAATAAATAGTAGTGCCTTTTTGAGGGTTTGAAAATACATTTTTGGCCAAATAGTATACTTAGAAACCTCTGGGCCATATCAGATTTTTTTGATTGTGTGCTCTATAAATTAAACATAATAAACCAGCATATCATAGATGCAAAACCTTAGAGGTTTTGGCCATTAAGTGGTCACTCTTAAGGAATGTTAGTATCTTTCTTCTTATTTATCAAAAGTAGAAGCTAAAACATGAAGAAAAAAGAACATTCTCTAATCATTTACAAAAGACACCTTTTTGAATAGGATTTAGCTCACAAAGAATCTACAGAGATTCACGGCTTTAAGGTGAAAAACGTGAGAGTTTTTCTGGACTAGAGTTCAGCTTCTAGGTCAACTCCTTTATTTTATGGATATGGAAAACTCGGGAGCAATAGTTTAGCAGCTGAAATCAACTCAACTCTTTAATCTGACAATTACCAAGCACGGTGTTACACATTTTCATTGTTCTGCTGCTGCTTCATGTTTAAAGACTCAGCTTACTTGCACTGGCTGCCAAGGACAGTGGTAAAACTCAGACACGGTGGCACTCCCTCCAAATGCCCACAGTGACTGGTGAGCCAGGCAAACATGGGAAGAGAAATATTTTGAGAGCTGACAGCTAAGTAAGTACACGAACACCACAAACTCTGGTTCTCACCTTGGCCACAGAAGGATATATGATATTTTGCCACATCTATAATAGAAACTAATTGGTGGTTAATGAAATCAGTACACGTGCTAAAGAATGTGAACACTTTTCCCAAAAGCCACAACTAGAAACCACTCTAGCAACCACAATTTCAATGAAAAAGACACCTGTCATTTTGGAAGAAAATGCTGTTCCTTTCACTGGATGGGCCAAGTTTTAAAGAACTTAAAGGGGAGCAGAATTGACAAAGACCTAAGTACAACTATTATGATCTACCCAATGCCAAGTGTTTCTCCCGAATCTTCAGTAGCCAAGAGCCAAAGTCAAAGGCTTGGATTCATGGGACCATTCACGACAACAGTTCAGTTTCAAAACAGTAAGGAAGGTCATCTTCAAACTCACATTAGGCCCTTTTAAATCACAGGAAAATAATTCCACAAACAGAATGAGAATTTATTATGTTCTCTATCCCCATCACTTTGATAACTTCTGAGAACACTGACAAATCTAATTTAGAAAAAGATAAATCTGGACTCTAGCTCATAAAACTAAGAAAAATACTATTCCTAATGGTGAGTTTTCTTAAACTGCCACTTAAATTTAGGTAAGTCATTTATTTAACAAAAGGTTTTTTCCTTTTTTTATGAGGCAAGAGCATGGATTGATTACGAGGGTTTGCACTCTTTCCTGTCTGACATCCAGATGTCTCACAACAGCATTCTTCTTTGGACCAGCACTCACAGAGCCTCTGTTCTAAGCATCTGTGCGGTTCTCTGCACGAGGCGCCTCAGGTCACTGCCTTGCACAGGACAGGGCTGCAGCACCCTGGGGACAGTGCAGGGCTGTCAACCTCCCCATATTCTTGGAGGTAGAGGCAGCTGCACAGGGAGGTCAGGAGGTGCTGGCTCAGATCCCAGTTCTGCCACCAGCTTCAACAATGATTCGGAATTTTGCTGTTTTTCTAAATAGTTCAACTAGAAGGTATTCTCTAAGGAAGGTTCTCAGGACCACCAGGGTAAGCCAAAAGCCCAGGAAAAAAACGACTCATTTACAAATTTCCCCAAATGCTAGCTCAGTATATTTATCATGATTTCTGTCAGTCCATAGTTCCTGTTCTTGCCAGTAAGGCTGAGGGGTCTCCTGCCAATAAAATAATGAGCCCGTGAAAAATGCAGCCAAAAGCACACGGCATGGGAAGATGAATGATCTTGTCTGCAAATGAATAGGAATTTGATCTCTAATGAATCTCCCCAGAAGAAGCCTTGCTTTTTCTGTTCTTTCTATACCAGGACTCATTTCCTAAAGGATGATCACTTTTTGTTCTAAGTCAAACTATTGTGTTTTCTAGGTCTTTCAATGTCAAGTTCAAACGTGACCTGTTTCACAAAGCTGTTCCTGTTCTTTGCAACCAGAGGGTCTCTGCACTTTATTCCCTATGTCTGCCCCCTTTAAACTCCCAGAGCACTTTTATCCAATTCTACTAGTGTTCTATTACGACGTGTAGGTTGATATCATGCTCCTGGAGACGAGGCAGGGCTTTCCTCTTGTTCCTGGTCTCCACTGAAGACCCACCTTGCAACAGTGCCTTCCACACAGCGGACGCCACTGAGTGGACCTGACTCGAAGGACTCAAGTGCAGAGCAGAGATGGAGGTTGGAAGGGGTCTTAAAGAACCAGGTCCCCACATGAAAGAGCAGGGAACCATGATGCATTAAGGGGAAATGACAGAAACACTTCCACATACCCTGGTTTTTGCTTCAGCAGGTGTGTTCAGGAAAAGGGCAGCATGTCTACCCTAAAAGGCTGTTTTGGTTTTATGGTGATTTCTCACCTCCTTCAAGCTGAGACTCTTGTTTGAACTTTTGGTACCAGAACTTTCTGTCATTAACTTTTGCTCCACAACTGAATTATTCCTAAATACAGGTCAGCTGCCCATCTTCTGATCGGCCATTCTCAGGGGAAATGAAGTTAGGTTAAATAAATACTATGTGAAAGGCTGGATTTGATTTCTGTCACCAAGAGTGTTTCCTGAGTATGGAATCTTATAAAGAATCTCCTATTTGCTCTAGTTAATTTGATATTATGTTGCACTGCCCATAGTTACAGAGCACAGTCCCCATCTGTATATCACCACAGCTATTTCAGATTGGTAAACATGTTTGTCCTGATGGTTACTGAATATTTAAAAGAGGTTAACATCCCTTCCTGAGTCTTATTTCCCTCTGCACTCATGACTAATCTAACACTATTACACAGCAGGGACTTGAATTTGACCATTTTCCTTTCAGAGAATTTCTCTCCATTTTTCTGGCTTTATGAAAGGAAAAAACAAACGAACAAACATGTATTTATCATCTATAGGGAAATCAGGATCATTAGATTCTTAATTTAGAAAATTCCAAATAGAGGATACAACTTTGAGTACAAAGTGCAGGACCCAAATACCAGGAAGTCTTTCAATAAGGATGAGGAGTGTTTCGGAGACCAAAAGAACTGGGAAGACCTCATTCCATAAGCCAAAATCATGGAGTTTTAGGATGAACCCCTAGGCCCCTCACCTCTTGTTTCTGTCCTCCAGCTGCAGCGTGTACACCATGTCATCAGCAGCGTGCGTCTTGGCGTTACTGTCTCCCCATTTCAGCTTCAGGCTCTGAGGCCCCGCAGCAGCACATTCAAGCCTAGGAGGCAAGGGTGGTAACGGCCGAGTTTTTGCTTTAATGAACTGACTGAATGGTCCAGCTCCAATTTCATTTATGGCCTGAATTCTGATCCTGAAAAAAAAAAAAAAATCACAAACACAGGCTTAAGAACCAGTGATTCCTCATTTGAAATCAACATTGTATGTCATACTTCTTACTTGCTCCTATAAGGCAAGATCATGGAAAAGAGGAAAACCAGCTAAAATAATGAACACAAACAGAAATGGGCAGCTCGGAAGACACATTATCTTTTCCATTCCAAAACCAGCAGCCCACAACAGCACATTAGCAAGATATTCCTTAGTTCTTTAATTTAAAAAAAAAAAAAAAAAAAAAGGACCCTTGTTCAAAGGAACATATACTAAAGACTTTCATATTTTATTTTGGCCACCCTTTAGCTGCCTCATCAGTTCTGAAAGTAAGTAAGCTATAAACAATAAATGAAATTATAAATGAAAGAGGAGAACAAGAGAGTCTTCTTCAGATTTTGACAAAAAGGACAACAGCTCTTCGATAGTGCATTTTTTCCTCCTCTGTCTCCAGCCTCACCCAACAATCTCTGTTGGTCTCTAACCAACACTGAGTGTGTAGACACTGCTGGTAACAGAATGTCATTCAGAAGTGTAGAAATCTAACTGGATGCTTACTATGTGCAGTGTTATGGGTAATAAAGATACATTAACACTGCTCTCATGGTTAAGGAACTGAAAATCAAACAAAGTGTGTCTTCCCAGGTGGTTCAGTAGTAAAGAATCTGCCTGTCAATGCAAGAAGATGCAGGAGATGCGGGTTTGATCCCTGAGTTGGGAAGATCCCCTGGAGGAGGCCATGGCAACCCATACCAGTATTCTTCCCTGGAGAATCCCATGGACAGAAGAGCCTGGTGGGCTACAGTCCACGGGGTTGCAAAGAGTTGGACATGACTGAGCATGCATGCATATATAATACAATATCCCATCATCATTCCCATTTTTCTTGTTCTTCTACTTGCTTACTGATTAACTGAAAAATTTCTCCAAGGTCATCAGACAACACATTGATGGCACTGTCCCATCTTTCTTCATCCTCTACACCCTTTGCTGCAGTTAGTACATGTTACTGAAGCTTGTTTCCTCTTGGCACTGGGGGAGCCTGCAGATGCCTGTAGAAGCCTTCCTCCTCCACTTCTCAGAGTAAAGGTCTGAAACAAGCCCCCACCCCAATCTCTCTGCTCTTCCTCTCCTGTAAATGGACAGTCCTCTCAATAACTTCAGCATCTCCACAGCTTCATCCACATAAGACCTTTCTCTCCTCCATCTCTTCATGGCTCATTACTAGGCCTCCAGTGGAAACTTCCATCCAGAGCCCTTGCTAGGTACACAGGCATTTTATTCAGCTGAACGAGCAGTGTGGTATCACTAGTTCTAAAAGTTTCAACATTTAAAGCTGATGTGAGTTTGAAACAGTGTTTCAAAACCCATGATAGTAAAAAATACAGTCAAAGAGAAATTCTCAGGAAACAGATCAGTTTAAAATATTCTTATAATTTAGTTTTATGTACATCTGTCTCACAGCAATTACTGCTTATATTTAAATAGAAAATATCATTACATATTACAATACCTAAATCCATCATATGACCGCAGATGAACCTTAATTCTTCAAATTTAAAATTACATAAATTCAGCAAGTCAACTTAATAATGTCTAAATTGTTAAGAAGAAAAAAAATAGATTGGTTCCAGATGAGATGGAGTAAGCACACACCACGCTTTCTCTCCCACTGAATGGAGCTATTAAACCTGGACAAAATAAATAAAGCAGTCATCTAAGAAGTGCAAAAAGGAAATAGCAGCTAAGGATTTGGGGAAGAAGTTAAGCTATCACCAAACCAGCAGTGAATTTACCATTTTCCCCCTCCATCATCTCCTGGCTTGGACTCAATATAGCCTGAAATTCAGGGAATTCCTTTTTCTTTTTTTCTTTTCTTTTCTACATTGTCTTATTCCTCAGCCCTTAGCCAATTCCATCAACTAATAGCCTAAAGAAGAAAACCCACATGATCACATCCACTGATACAGAAAAAGCATTTAATGAAATTCAACATATATTTATAAAAATTCTCAGCAAACTAGGTATAGAAGAAAACTTTCTCAACCTGAAAGGGGCACTTACAGAAATACCTACAGCCAACATTACACTTAATAGTCAAAGACTAACTGGAAGATCAGAACAAAGCAAAGATGTCTGCTTTGACCACTCCTATTTAACATTAGGCACAAGATCCAGTTGGTGGGGGTGGGGTGGAGGAAAAGACAGAGATGGTAAATAAACGTCAAGACACAGCTGGGACTACTTAAGACCACCTAAATAGAGGCATACTGTGGTCATGAATTGGAAAACTCTACATAGAAAAACGGTCAATTTTCCCAAAACTGATCTATAGATACAATGTAACTGTAATAAAATTCCAGCAGGATTCTCCTTAGTTGATACAGATAAGTTGATTCTAAAATTACATGGCAAGGCAAAGGAACTAAAAAATATTGTAACACAAATCTGAAAAATAATAAAGTTGGAAGAATCATACTACCTGATTTAGGACTTACTATCAAGTTTACTATAAAGTGTCAAGATAGTGTGATATCAGACAGACACAAACCAACAGAAACAGACCCGCACAAATATGGCCAATTGATTTCCAACAAATTTGCAAAATTAATTCAATGAAGAAAGAACTGTCTTAACAACTGATATTGGAACAACTGGCTATCAAAACCAAAACTAAATCTCAATGTAAATTTCATTCAAAAGTTAACTCAGAATGGATCATAGATCCTAACAATAGAATGCAAAATATAAAACACTTAAGAAGAAAACAGGAGGAAATATGTGCTACCTAGAATTAAAGAATTTTTAGATTTGATGTGAAAAGCATGCATCCAGAATGCTTCTAAGACCTTTCAAAACTTGGCAACAAAACTAAAAAATGGACAAGAGACTGGAACAAACACTCCGCTGAAGAGGACATACATGTAGCAAACAGGCACACAAAAATACGTTTAACACCATTAGCCATTAGGAAAATGCAAATTAAACAACAATGAGATGCTATCTTTCCCTAATAAAGTGGATAAAATTTAAAAATGCTTAATACCATTCTAGCAAGTATAAGTAACAGCTGAAATTCCCATATTTTGCTGCTGAGAATGCAAAATGGTATACAGTTACACTGGAAAACAGTTTGCTTAGAAAGTTTCTTATAAACTTTAGCATACATTTATCATATGATCCAGCAATCACACTTCTTGGGCTGTACTCTAGAGAAATTAAAACATTCATGTTCGCATAAAAACCTTCACATAAATGTTTATACCAGATCTGTTCATAATCACCCAAAACTGAATGAATATCTGCCTCAGTTTGGAATGTAGCCAACACTTATCTCTGATAAAGTATAGCTAAAATTCTATCACAAAGAGCCTCCTTTTCTCAGATTCTATTAAACTAGGGCTTCATCAGGTCTCTCTTAGGTAAAGTGATGTGAGTCTCTCGATATAACATTCAGTTCAATTACTCAGTTGGGTCCTACTCTTTGAGACCCTATAGACTACAGCACACCAGGGTTCCCTGTTCATCACCAAACCCTGGAGCTTGCTCAAACTCATGTCCATTGAGTCAGTGATGCCATCCAACCATCTCATCCTCTGTCGTCCCCTTCTCCTCCTGCCTTCAATGTTCCCAGCATCAGGGTCTTTTCCAATGAGTCAGTTCTTTGCATCAAGTGGCCAAAGAATTGGAGTTTCAGCTTCAACATCAGTCCTTCCAATGAATATTCAGGACTGATTTCCTTTAGGATGGACCGGTTTCATCTCCCTGCAGTCCAAGGTACTCTCAAGAGTCTTTTCCAACACCACAGTTCAAAAGCATCAATTCTTTGGCACTCAGCTTTCTTTATAGTCCAATTCTCACATCCATACATGACTACTGAAAAACCATATTAATATGCTGCCTAGGTTGATCATAGCTTTTTTTCCAAGGAGTAAGCGTCTTTTAATTTCATGGCTGCAGTCACCATCTGCAGTGATTTTGCAGCCCAAGAAAATAAAGTCTATCTCTGTTTCCATTGTTTCCCCGTCTATTTGCCATGAAGTGATAGAACCAGATGCCATGATCTTAGTTTTCTGAATGCTGAGTTTTAAGCCAACTTTTTCACTCTCCTCTTTCACTTTCATCAAGAGGCTCTTTAGTTCCTCTTTATTTTCTGCCATACGGGTGGTGTCATCTGTGTATCTGAGGTTATTGATATTTCTCCCTGCAATCTTGATTCTAGCTTGTGCTTCATCCAGCCTGGCATTTGGCAAGTGTACTCTGCATAAAAGTTAAATAAATAGGGTGAAAGATACTGCCTTGATGTACTCCTTTCCCAATTTGGAGCCAGTCCGTTGTTCCATGTCTGGTTCTAACTGTTGCTTCTTGACCTGCATACAGATTTCTCAGGAGGCAGGTAAAGTGGTCTAGTCTTCCCACATCTTTAAGAATTTTCCGTAGTTTGTTGTGATCCACACAGTCAAAGGCTTTGGTGTAGATAATAAAGCAGAAGTAGATGTTTTGTTAGAACTCTCTTGCTTTATCTATGATCCAACAGCTGTTGGGAATTTGATATCTGGTTCTTCTGCCTTTCTAAATCCAGCCTGAACATATGGAAATACTTGGGTCACATACTTTTGAAGCCTGGCTTGGAGAATTTTGAGCATTACTTTGCTAGCGTGTGAGATGAGTGCAATTCTGCTGAAGTTTGAACATTCTTTGGCATTGGCTTTCTTTGGGATTGGAATGAAAAGTGATCTTTTCCAGTCCTGTGGCCACTGCTGAGTTTTCCAAATTTGCTGGAATATTGCAACACAGTATCGAAAGACTACAATAAATTCTTTTTTGCTTCCCAACACGAGTCTTATAGAATAGCTGTATGGTATTAATGTAAGAGTTTTTTCCCTATTATTTGGAAAGAAAGAAATTTTTCTGCAACTAGAGACGAAAAGTCTTTCTAAAAAGATAGTCATCATGGCGGTAGAAATTACTCCTTTTTTCCCTATTGAGGAAAAGGGAATAAGCTAGGCCTTTAAGTCTCAGTCTTTTTCCAATGGTAAACAAATCTCACCTACAAGGTTTGTGTGAGCGTCTTTCTACTGTCCAGTGTGCTATTCCTTCCCTTTATTCTGTGCAGAGGTATTCCTAGAGCCCAGAGACCAAGATGCTTCCTTCCATCTGCTTGCCCATAGTCCTCCAGAGCCAAGCTCACCTTGTATCCAAGGCGATCCTACTGCTTTGCTCCATGCAGCCACAAGAGCCCTTAGCTACATCAGTAAGTAAAAGAAAGTGAGATATAATGGGTTGCTTAAGATTGCTGTTCTGCCCAAGACAAAAAATGAGAGATTTCAATCATGTATAAGAATTAAAAAATAGTTTATAACACACAAGTATCAAGACATAGAAAGAAATATAGATTTAATATTTAATTTCTTTTGTAAATTCATTTTCTTTGTAAGGCCCTCATAGTATTTTGGTAGGTAGTGGGCTTCTTACATCTGTAGCTCTCTGGCTCTCAGAACTTTTAACTCAGATGTATTTGGTAAATGTATTGAATATTAGCCATAAATATTCCCACCTACCCACCCCAAGAATAAGAATGTTATGGTAGCATTTTAACTCTCTTGAGCAGTGAAGCCTCTCTGGCTACTCTGCTAATCACTTTGGTGACTGCAGGGAAATTATCTAACACCTGTAAAGTAACAGTTTCCTTCTCTATAAAATGGGAGTGGTAATATATTTGCTGCATTTACAAAGAGGATTACTTATCTAAGATAAGCAATGTGGGAAGTATTTTTCTATTTTTTTAACCTTTTACACTTTGCCATTCAATCAGAAAAGGAATCCAGGTGGCCAAAAGCTCTCTGGTAAACTGTAAAGTGTTAATTTATGGAGTTATTATTTTTATGACTTCCTTTCAGGCTGTATTCCTCCCCAACAATGAAGAAAATGTGCTGGGCATCCACATGAGACGCACTGCACTGGGCACGTGAAAGCTATGTCTGCATTCTAGTTGTATTACTGCCACCATTGCACTTGAGGAATGTGCTGATACCATCTGTGCTTTTCCTTTCTCTAAATTATTGTCAAGGACCCAACAACAGCTAAAAGGACTGCCTTCTTTTTAAACCGTCCTCAGAAGTTGAGGTAGCAGCTTGGGAATGGGTGAAACGTTAACAATAACTTCTGCAACAACAACACTGAGAACCTGCTCTGTTCAAGGGTCTGTGCTATGGAGTTGGTTGTCCCTTGGTACCCGTGGAGGGCTGGTCTCAGGACCCCCAGGGTTACTAAAATCCATGATGCTCAAGTCCCATGTATAAAATGGCACAGTTCAGTTGCCCTTCCAGACCACAGATGTGGTGAGATGACTGTTTCTCTTGCTTTTAGAGATGAGGAAACTTCAGTTAAATAACTCAACTTAAATGATACAGTAGCTAGTAGGTGCTGAAGTCTAGATTTGATATGTGCAATACTATCACTAATTTCTACCCTGACCCTTTGTCTATTTCACAAGTGCAGAAACTGCAGCCAGCTAGGTTCAGTCATTTGCACTAATCCTCACAGCAGACACAGGTCAGATCTGAGTGTGAAGCTGGTCTTTCTAGACTCAAAGTCTTCATGTATTAACACACCATTCCCTCCAGGTATAACTTGAACCAAACACAGCTTCTTCCAACCAAAAGATAATTTTAATTCAAACCACACTTTCAATTCAACAACAACTGCCTTTTGCCAATGAAATAGACATTTAGAGCAGTCAAATTTCCTTTCACATTATTAAAACTTTTTGCCTTGGAATGAACTG
This sequence comes from Tragelaphus eurycerus, assembly GCA_935064755.1. NCBI lineage: Eukaryota > Metazoa > Chordata > Mammalia > Artiodactyla > Bovidae > Tragelaphus > Tragelaphus eurycerus. The sequence continues at coordinate 1,114,933 of CAKXYN010000107.1, forward strand.
TGTGTGTGTGTGCTAAGTTGCTCCAGTCATGTCAGACTCTTTGTGACCCTATGAACTGCAGGCTCCTTTGTCTATGGGATTCCCCAGGCAAGAATACTGGAGTAGGTTGCCATGACCTCCCCCAGGAGATCTTCCTGACCCAGGGATGGAACTCATGTGTCTTATGCCTCCTGCATTGGCAGTGTGTTCTTTACCACTAGTGCCCTGAGATGCCTCAGGTGGTAAAGTATCTGCTTACAATGCGAGAAACTTGGGTTTGATCCCTGGGTCAGGAAGAACCACTGGAGAAGGGAATGGCAACCCACTGCAGTATTCTTGCCTGGGAAATCCCATGGACAAAGAAGCCTGGTGGGCTACAGTCCATGGGATCACAGAGAGTCAGACACAACTGAGCAACTAATATACATACACGTAGCACCACTGAACTACCTAGATTTTAAAAGATTTGCTTCAATTTATTCAAGCAACAAAATGTGTTTCAGTAAAAATGCATGGAAAACATTTTCCCCTGTGGCTGATGCACTGACCTAATATTAATTAGTTTTAAGGATGAAGTGACACTCAAAACTGAAACAGAACTGAGGACTTGATCAAATGAAGCAATGTCTTCTTGCAATTGGTAAAAATATTAAAAACTTTGAGTCTAGAAGATTGAGAAAACTGAACAAGGACTAAGGAAGTTAGTATTTCTGGTGTTTTGTGATGAAAATGCAGTATATGAAAATAATTTCCTAATTCCAGTGACAACTCACCTAGGACAGATGGAACCAAATACTATCTTGAGGAACAATTCTAAGAATTAACCTCAGAAAAAACGAATTTTCAAGTTCTATTAATTAGTCTATCCCAAACCCAAACTTGAGATGTTCTCTCTTTCTCACTGAATTATATGTTAATCTTGACATTTAGATAGGATCTATAGCTTCCCCCACACCCAAAACATGCAATGTATGTCAGTTTTGAAATCTTAAGCTCTGCAAAGTTAAGTACAAGGGAAATCAAGTTTTCTTTCCAATGCAGGAAAGTGGTTTAACTCGGCCATCTGAATTGATGTGAAAAATCTCTTCAAGTGTCTGGGAGTTTGCAATATCCATCAGTATACTGATAATACTGATTCAATAAATCAAATTAAGAAGTATATTCTTTATAAATTTTGACTGGACTTTCATTATTAAACTATCTGCTACTTTTAGATCTCAAATACATTACTGCTTCAGAAGATCACAGCGTAATATGATGCATTTTTATACACATACACACACTCTCTCTCTTTCTCAAGTGGCATTACATTATGTCAAAAGAAGAATGACTTTGAAAAGTGGAGAAGGTGACTTTTCAGTCAGCCATCCTAGTTCTCAGGATGTGCTGAGAGGAGGGAGGAGGGGACAGTGAGAACGGCACCCCTCTTCCTCCATTGAAGAGTTACGGGTAAGAGAGGCCTAAGAAGCAAAAGATAGGCTTTGTATACTACCCTGCCCCACCAGTCTACTACCTAATAATCTAATTAAGAAGAGAAAAATATTAGAGAGTAGACCTCCGAGGAAATATTAAATAGTAGCTTAAATACAGGAAATCTCTTTAGGAAAAGATGGGTTCAAAGTAAAGTTATCGGAGGTTCCCGGGAAGGGTAAACTTTGCTGGCTCAGTCATTTCTTCCTCCAGCCTATCTCCTTCTGATAGCTCCTTGGATACCAGGCACTTAGAGCTATTTTTTTCATGTCCTGCCTCTATAGGAAAGAAACCTTAAATGTCTCCGATGGCTTCAAGGACAATGCCAGATTTCTACACATTTCTACCTGTAATCAGGTCACAACCCACCTGCCAGCTCATTTCTTCCCTTCCAAACATTAGCAACAGAAAATTTATTGAGAGCTTATGTGTCAGGTCCTTCACAAGGCACTTGAAATCTAAAAAATAATCCTAACAGGTAGTTAAAGTAATCATCCCATTTTATAGGTCAGAAAACTGAGACACAAAGAGCTTAAAGAGATACAAAGAGCTTAAAGAGATACAGAGCTTGCTGCTGCTGCTAAGTCGCTTCAGTTGTGTCCGACTCTGTGTGACCCCATGGACTGCAACCTACCAGGCTTCTCCGTCCATGGGATTCTCCAGGCAAGAACACTGGAGTGGGTTGCCATTTCCTTCTACATTTGGGAAACCCAATGGAGGTTAAAGAGATACAAAGAGCTTGAAGAGATACAAAGAGCTTGCTGCTGCTGCTAAGTCGCTTCAGTCGTGTCCGACTCTGTGCGACCCCATAGACGGCAGCCCACCAGGCTCCCCCGTCCCTGGGATTCTCCAGGCAAGAACACACTGGAGTGGGTAGCCATTTCCTCCTCCAATGCACGAAAGTGAAAAGTGAAAGTGAAGTCATTCAGTTGTGTCCGACTCTTAGCGACCCCAGGGACTGCAGTCCACCAGGCTCCTCTGTCCAAGGGATTTTCCAGGCAAGACAAAGAGCTTGAAGAGATACAAAGACCTCTGTGCCAGAGGTCACAGAGGCAACAAGTGAAAGAGACCCAGGACTGATGTCAAGGCTGTCTGACTCCAGTGCACTACTTTTGAACTACTCTGAATTTGTCTCCTTATAAAGCTTACTTCATCTTGTTACAATGAAATGACTCAGGATTCACTTCTTGACAGGCCAATGTAGTGCTTGACATATAAGGACTCAGAAAATGTTATTTTCACCCCCATTTTACATAGCAAAAAGAGCAGAGCAAACAAATATACCTTAAGTTTTAGCCATTTGCCAGTTCAACATGAGTCAGACATATAATGAGGTTGCCAAAAAAGTGATCTTAGGCAACCTTACAAACTACTCACTATGGAGAACAAAGAAGGTGACACCCTTGTTCTGCTTTGAGCCAGCCACACTATTCCTGGAGGTGAGCGCACTGCTCATTAAAGAGGCCATTAAGAAACAAAAATCACCCAAAGAGGTTGAAAGGTTATAGAAACTCCTGCCAGTGAAGACAGATTTGAATGAAGTGAAGATGGTTAAGTAGGAGACAGCTGACATAATAAGCTAATGATGTCTAGGCCATAACGGTGGGGCTCAGACTTCTGTACTTTGCAAAACCTCTCCATGTGAATCTTAGAATCACCGTTCTAGGGCAAAGTTCTCAAACTTTTGTGTGTGTGCATGCTAAGTCGCTTCAGTCATGTCCGACTCTTTGTGATCCCATGGACTAGAGCCTGCCAGGCACCTCTGTCCGTGGGATTCTCCTGGCAAGAATACTAGAGTGGGTTGACATCCCTTTTTCCAGGGGATCTTCCAAACCCAGGGATCGAACCCACGTCTCCTGAATTTGAGGTAGATTCTTTACTGCTGAGCCACTGAGCCCTCTCAAACTTTTAACAGGCAGCAAAATCTCCTATGGGGCTAATTAAAGCACAGAGTGCTGGGCCCTATCCTGAGATTTCTGATTTCAGGGGTTTCCGCTGCTCCTGCTAAGTCGCTTCAGTTGTGTCCAACTCTGTGCGACCCCATAGATGGAAGCCCACCAGGCTCCTCCGTCCCTGGGACTCCCCAGGCAAGAACACTGGAGTGGGTTGCCATTTCCTTCTCCAATGTGTGAAAGTGAAAAGTGAAAGTGAAGTCGCTCAGTCATGTCCGACTCTTAGCAACTCCATGGACTGTAGCCTATCAGGTTCCTCCATCCATGGGATTTTCCAGGCAAGAGTACTTGAGTGGGGTGCCATTGCCTTCTCCGAGGGGTTCCCACTAGGGCCTGATAAATTACACTTAATACTGATGATGCTGGTCCAGGAACCATACTTTGAGTATCACTGCTCTAGAAGAAAGCCCAGGATCAACTGAGTTGGTTTTAGTAGATTTCAGCTCAGGTTTTAACAAAGTATATGGGAAACTCTACAGAAACAGAGCTGAACTGCTTGGTGAGGAGAACCTGAAGCTGAAAACACTGCTTCATCACTGGAGATATTCACGTCGGGGCTCTGAGAAAGGGTGACACCAGGCGATCTTGTCTCAGCTCACAAAGCGTACAGTGGCCGGAGCATGCAAAAAAAAAGCTACATCCCTATTATTTTTTTTTTTTTTTTTTCTAACGTTTTTTTCCCTACTCGAATCAAAACACAAACTCAATTCTAAATTTAAAAGTAGTGCCTTTAAAAAATCTCATTGTAATTCCAACCAAATTTTATACAGATGTTAGTAAGCCAGTGGACAGTCTGGCAAGCACCGGTAGAGAAAGGATGGATCCATTTTAGTGTCAGTAGGTTGGCTGGAGAGGTGAACATTTCTGTCCCACCAAGACAGAGAAAGAATAAACTCCATGTGAGAACAATGTGTGACTGCTAAAGGTTAAACAAAAAATTAAAAGAAACAAGTCTTTTTTTATCCAAGCCCCATAGCCTGTTTCATTCCACATTTTTATCTAGAACATCATGATCTGTTCACTTATATTTTGACCAATTTGTGAGACAAAAAAAGGTGAGGTAAAAGTTGATTGGACTAAAATTATACCCTCAGTTCCCTGAAATACTCATTTTGTATTTTCACCACAATTACTATGATCTTGTGTTTTTGAACCATAAAAGAACAAGACTATGGGCTGATTGGAGTTCTACTATAGACAATCCAATAAAGTATTATAGAAACAAAATTCCTTAAGTTGGACAAACTATGACCTAAAATGTGGATATTAATTTTAATATCTTAAATGTGAAACACCCATTTTATTTATTGATGGGCTAGCAAATATTTTGACTAAATCTTTTCTTTTTTTTTTTGGTCAAGAACACACAATATGACTTTAGGCCAAAGATTTGTCTTTTCTAAAGCTGTACATTTTTCATGGAATCTGTCTGAAACAGTGTCTTCCAAGCTGCCCGTAAGGTTAAGAGGTGACATCTCCCAGTGTGACTTTCCACATTCAGCTCAGTATACTAGCCTTGTATATTAATACTGAAAAGAATTAGGGACTTTTTAACATGTCTTTAACCAACCACTTATATGGAATATATCTTTGATAATTTCCACTGTAATCGGCATTTCATCGATGAACAAAGATCCCCTACATCAGTTTTATTCATTTGAACTTTTGATTTCTAGACTTCTTTCTTGAAGTCATTCGACTACATGTTGACTAATAAATACCAGCATTCCTCCAATATCAACTTTCTAAAACCTCTAAAGTTTTATAATCATTTACACTACCTTTAAGGTATGCATAATGGGAGGAAGAGGCAAAATTCTTGGGCTGGAACCTTGTCCTAAGAGCCATTGCTGACCTGAATGATCAGAGGACTGACCTGAAGGTCTGAGTCCATTCTGGCACAGACATGGACTGTGGGTCTCACAGCAGACATGGGATCTTTCAGTGAGCCCTGAGCCAGTGGCTTCTCCATAGGTTTTCTGACCTGAGGGTCCAGTTCAGGCAATATTCTGGACATGTGGTCTCTGAGAAACAGGGGATGACGTTCACTTGCTCATTTTTCCCTAGAGATATACCTAATGGTCAGGTTTCCATAGAGCATCATCACTAGGGAATGTCCCTGAGGTCAAGGTCTGGGATTAATCACCTCTGATTTCCTTAGCACCTAATTAGAGTGCTTCGGACACAACGGTCAGTATTTGGTTAGCATATAACGGTAGAGGGTGGTTTTCTGAGACTGGCTAAGATGCTAAAAATGAAAAATGCCCTTGGGGACTGTCTCTTTAGCTATGTAAGTCATACCTCTTTTATTCAAGTTATTTCTAACTTGATTCCCACTTTAAACCATCCTGACCATTCTGACCTTTCTAAAATGCCAAAAGGACTCTGTAGAGTGTCATTTTTGGCCTGTGAGGTCACAAGCTCCTTCTATCTTAGGTTGCTGTGTAAGTGTCCCAATTCCTGGAGTGCTCTGAGGGCAAGGATGGTGTTCATCACTATTTCATAGACCCACAGTGCACAGCGGGTCTGTGCCCAAGAGAGGTCTCTGAAAAGAATCAAAGAGTAAACAAACTGCTGTCATCACTTGGAAAAGGAAAATGAATGCACTTATATGAATTATCCACAAAAGACTTGGGAAGAGAGGGAAAGCAGGGATAAGATGCGGAGGCAGGTTGGAACTTTTGGTATCTTACAGCTGATAAACTGATTTTTTTTTCTTCAGCTTCTGGGGATGAAAAAGGCAGTCTCTCAGACTAGAATACTAGAAAACACTGCAGAAAAAAAAAAATAAGTAAAGTGGTAATAAACCATTTTTTTTTAGCAGTAAAATTACCTGCTTGCATTCCCCTGCCTCACTTCAAGAAGAACCAGTTTTTTTGGGTGAAGATCTTGATAACAATAAAAATTACAGTGCGTGTTTACTGTGCACTTGCTATGTATTGCTGGACTCTACATGAGCATTTAATATTCATTTGCTTACTCCTTACAACATGTTTTTGAAATGAGTAATCTTGTTCTCCTCATGCTGTGGATGATGCTGAAACACCAAAAGCTTAAGTAATTTGCCTGAAGACACAGCTAAGGATCTGTTTCTGAATCAGGCTCTGCTTCACCTCCTTAATAAGCCATTGAACGTGACAAAGGGAGACACCCTGAAAAGGCACTGGAATAACCAAATAGTTCCTGCACTCCTCTAATGCTAATCCTGAACTTTTTGTCTCCCAGCTACGGCCCCTTGGTATGTGTGCCAAGTCGCTTCAGTTGTGAACGACTCTGTAACCGCATGGACAGCGGCCCACCAGGCTCCTCTGTCCATTGGATTTCCCAGGCAAGAACACCAGAGTGGGTTACCATTTCCTTCTCCAGGGGATCTTCCCCACACAGGGATTGAACCTGCGTCTCTTATGTCTCTTGTACTGGTATCGGCAGGCAGGTTCTTTACCACTAGCACCACCCGAAGCCCTTGGAGACAGAACTGCTGCTGCTGCTGCTGCTAAGTCGCTTCAGTCGTGTCCGACTCTGTGTGACCCCATAGACGGCAGCCCACCAGGCTCCCCCGTCCCTGGGATTCTCCAGGCAAGAACACTGGAGTGGGTTGCCATTTCCTTCTCCAATGCATGAAAGTGAAAAGTGAAAGTGAAGTCGCTCAGTCGTGTCCGACTCCTAGCGACCCCATGGACTGGAGCCTACCAGGCTCCTCCGTCCATGGGATTTTCCAGGCAAGAGTACTGGAGTGGGGTGCCATTGCCTTCTCCGGAGACAGAACTAAATGTCTTGAAATCTCAAGAGGCCATGTTGAGAAAAAGGTGTATAGGGGAAGGTGAAGTGCTGGCTCCTCGATAGGAACTCTGAGGGCAGGGAAGAATGCAGGTGTTAACTGAGTTTTGCTGGGTGGAGTGTGATATAATGCCTTTTTTCTGGCTACTCATGAAATCCTGAATAAAAGATCCATCATTGATCCTCTGTGTCTGCTTTGAGGGGGATCAGAAGAATGGCAGAGCCCTGCTTCAGAGGTGCAGACAGAGGGTGTAGCAGAGTGATGAGACAGAGGAAAAACATCAAGAAAAGCAGATTATCAAAAAACTAAGGAGGAGGAATTGACTTAAAATAGTTAGTGAAATGTCCCCTCAAGGGTTAGGAATTATGTCAATTTGTAACTGACTCATAAAGTAAAAAGCAGTACAAGTTTTTGAGATGTATTTGCATTTAGTACTCTTAAATGCATTAAAAATGACTAGAATTCACCCATTTGGCCTTTAGGACCCAAAGGTTCTGTAGCCCCACGCCCTGATGTATGTGTCCATGCAGCTGTATTTCAGCTTTCCTGCACTCACCGGTAGGTGGTTTCTGGAAGGAGGTCTTTCATAACGTGGGTGGTGGTATTGCCCACAGTGACGCTAGTATCTCCAAGATCTATATTGTAAGCAAGGATTTCAGATCCATTATTGCACGGCTCTTCCCAGTTCAGTACAAGGCACACAGAAGGCGAATCGGGATAGGCATTGAGGGTCTCCTCCTCCAGGACACACAGAGTGGAGACGGGGTCAGGGGCAGATGCTGGTGTCTGGCAAAGGACAAGCTCACTGGACGGTCCTGCTCCAGCTTGATTAACAGCCTGAAAAGCAGAACAGCGAGACAATGTCCCCATTACTTCATGAGCACCTCCTAATGCCCCCACGCCAGGTGCTGCTGAGTCTAAAGTAACACGATGGCTGCCAGAAATGTAGGTGGAGATAAATCCCCCACAATGTTCATACTGATAACCACTTTCCAAAAGAGATCAATCACACCTTTTCTGCTAATAAAAGGTAATGCTGCCATTATTTCTTATGAAAAATCATTTAAAAATAACACTTCATATTTGCATAGCCCACTTCAGTTTATGTACTCTATGTCATCTTCACAATAACTGTCTGAGGTAGATAATTCATGGAAGCTGTTCTTATCTGCCTTTCAGATGAGATTGGGCATACTCAGGGTGGTACGGCCTTGACTCAGATTTATCTGCCTTTCAAAGAGGGAACTCAAAGTCAGATCAAATAACTCAAGCCCAAGATTCAGATGCCAAGCTGGGATCAAAATCCAATTATCTGACTTTTAACTCAAGTGCTGCTCTGGAAGAACTATAGGAATTTTAGAAAAGTATTCACCGTTTTGCATGTGAATGCGAAACTCATATCTGAAGTCAATGCTCTGTCCTCACATGACTTTGAGTGTCACTGCTGACACCTGAGCACTCATCACTTGAATACTCACGTGTTCACTCTCTGGGGCCGTCCTCTTGTTTCTACTTACCTGCTCTGCTTCTCAGTCACCTCTGTGACCTGCTAGTCATTACCAGCATCTCTCAGCCCTGGAGGAAACCAGGCCCCAAGGCTTGCACACCTCTGTATCACTTCTGCTTAAAATCCTGGACATCTCACCTTGTCTCAGGGCAAATACCATTTATCCCTACACCCAAATTTATGTGTACAGTCCAGACCTCTGCCCCAAATGCCAGCCTAGTGTATTCAACTGCCTACTGAATATCTCCATTTAAATGTCCAATAGGCCCCTCAGACTCAAGTGTCTACACAGTTCCAAAACGGTGTCCACCCCATTCTTCCTCATCCTTCCTTCCACCTACACTGTACTGCCCGTGGTTTCCCCAGCCTTCAGGTTGTTCATGCCATTTCTGTGATTCACTGCTGGGCATCTCTCTTTCTCTCACACCCCTGCCCAAGCCATCAGCGCACCCTCTACCACTCTAATCTAACTACACCCTCTCACATCTGGTGACTGTAATAACCTCTTACCTGGTATTTACATCAGCCCATGCCCCACAGTCGGTAACAACCACTGTCCCTTCTGTGTTTTCCCACCAGACACACAGGTAACGTCAAAGTTCTCACAAGTGTCTATGAGAGCCTATCCGATCTGTTCACCACCAGCACCTTCCCCAAGACCCAGAACCATTTTGCCTTCACTGTCCCTACTTCCTCCTTCACCCCCTCCGCTCTAGCCACACTGGCTTTCTTGCTGTTTCACAGGGACACTGAGCTTGCTCACCTCAGGGCCTTTGCAGCTTGCTGCCCCTTCTGTCCACAAAGCTCTTTCCCTGACATCTGCCTAGCCTATTCAATCAGCTACTCAGGCTTCTCTCAAGTTTTGCCCTTTGCAGAGAGACCTCTCTGAACATCACATTTAAACTTGTAGGTACCCCTACCCCAACCCCCATGATCCTTCTCATGTATTTGCCTTCTTTGCTTTTATTTTCATTATAGCATTTATCACAAGCATAGTATATATTTCATTTAATTTCTCCCTTGATTAGAATGTAAGTTCTGTGAGGGCAAGGTTGTCTGGTTCACTGCTGTAGCCCTAGCAACCAGAACAGTATCTGATACAAAGCATGTGCTCAATAAACTTCATTAACGATATTTTTTTCCCTTACAAAAACACTTGGCAACCTCTTGACAAAAATGAAAGTACTCAAAAATCTAGTTTACTTCTCAGGAGACCTTATGAGGACAAATGATAAACCAAAAGGAAAATCATCTGAGCTCTTATATCAAAGGTTCACTGCAATGCTTGTGTGCCGAGTCAGTCCAGGTATGATGCCCTGTAACAGATGCCTGGGACTGGAGCACTGGGATGACCTGGAGGGATGGTGTGGGAAGGGGGGAGGGAGGAGGGTTCAGGATGGGGAACACGTGTATTCTGGTGGCGGATCCATCTCGATGTATAGTAAAAGCAATACAATATTGTAAAGTTAAGAAAAATTAAAAAAAATAAAAAATAAAAAAAAAAGAAGCAAGTTAAGAGCATTCATTTGCTATATAATCGCTTTTGAAACCCTTCTGTAATAAATTTTTCACATCTAGTCCTATTTCATGACAACACCAACTTTCTTTTTGGTAGAATATCTATGTCACAAATTAAGAGTATATATTTAGATATTCTTTTTGGGTACAAATTTATCACAGGGGCAGAAAAATAAGATACTGTGGAGCCCAACTTTCATATTAACTAAGGTTTTAACAACTATGTAATACAAGGAAAAGAACATAGCTTTTAGAGTTGGAGCTTTGTTCATATCTTGATTTCATTATTTACGAACTGTGTGATTTTAGGCAAGTTAATATTTATGAGTCTGTTTCCTCAGATATAAAATGGGGATAGGAACTCATAATTTATACAGTTATTTTAAAGATTAAATTTGTTAACATGCAAAACCCTGGCTGAGTATTAAGCCAATGGTCAGTGCTTCACTTCTCTCCTTCTCACTAGGAAAATCAAGAACAAAATAGCAATAGCAATTTTCCTAGTTTCCTAAATTTTCCTAAAGCAATTTTCTTAAAACAAGACAACAACAAAATACACTGAACTAATTTTAGACTTAAAGAAAAGTTGAAAAAATAGTGCATATATTTCTCATTTTGCTTCTCCTAATATTAATACCTTATATAACTATCAGTCATGTCCCACTCTTTGCAACCCCATGGATTGTAGCCCACCAGGCTCCTCTATCCATGGGATTTCCCAGGCAGGAATACTGGAGTGGGTTGCCATTTCTTTCTCCAGGGGATCTTCCTGACCCAGGGATTGAACCCATGTCTCCTGCATCTCCTGAATTGGCAGGTGGATTCTTTACCACTGAGCCACCAGGGAAGCATAACACACACACACACACACACACACACACACACACACACACACACACATACACATAAATATATGTATGTGTGTGTGTATATATATGTGTGTATATGTGTGTGTGTGTGTGTGTATAATTTTTTTTAACAAAAGGAAATTCCTAGACAGTGATCAAGAGAGATAACAGCAGTAGTGGCTGAATGGGAGGCTGAGCCGTTTGTCTTAGACTCCCACAACTGGCTACTGACTCAAGTGCCCATGGAAAGAAATTATTTTCTGCTACTTACAAGAATAGAACTGAGATGCTGTGCTGGTCTGAGTCTAGAAACCAAAAGGAGTTTCTTAAATACTTCTATCTTTGACTGACTACCATTAATATCTAACCTGAGGGAATGTGATGGCAATGATGATGATCTTTGGGTGGAGTGGGGGAGAAAAGAGAAAAACTCTTTGTTAAAGGTAAGAATTAAGCAAATGATCTACAGGGAAATCAAGGTCAAAATTTGTTTCAAACTTTCAAAATATTTATATCTCACATAATTATGACTACACAAATCTAACATACACTTAAGGTTGAATTATTGATTTCTTTACAATCTCACAGTATAATGAAAAATTCAGCACTAAGTATTTTATTACCCTTTTCATGTTATTAATGTACTCTATTATTCATTTTCTCCATTATTTTTAAAATTAACATTTTATTTATTTCACTCTGTATCTGGGTTCCACCTTCTTACTCTGTTCTCACACCTCCTTACTGGTGTTAACTGAGGTCTTCAGTAATGATTCTTGACTCATTGCTTTGTCAAATATGTGCATTTGTGTTGAGGGATTTAATAAGGCTAATAAGGGCTAAGGGGATATGAAGGATCCAGAGGAAAAAATACAGATTTTAATTAAATAACTGATATCAACCATACTACATTGGTGATCTCTACAAAAATCAAGAAAGTATATTATCAGTTTTATAATTCTTAAAATCTGCATTTATATCATAACTATCAGTCATGTCCGACTCTTTGCAACCCCATGGACTATAGCCCACCAGCCTCCTCCGTCCATGGGATTTTCCAGGCAAAAATACTGGAATGGGTTGCCATTTCCTTCTCCAGGGGATCTTCCTGACCCAGATATCAAAGCCAAGTCTCTTGTGTCTCCTGCATTGGAAGGCAGATTCTTTACCAACTGCACCACCTGGGAAGCCTATATTACTATAAAACAATATGATCAAAACCAGGAGATACAATAGTATTAACAATGTATAAAATTCAAATCTCACCAATTTCTAATAATGTTCTTTTTATTTTCCGGGATCTTACTTAAGACCCAAATTTCTTTTACTAGCTTTATACTATGGAAAATGCTTTCTTGAGTTATATCTCTTACTATTACCAAATTTCAAAGTAAACCATTTTAAAGAATCTTACTAATATTTAAGAGTATATGTAAAATATACAATATGCCTCATGTAAGCATATGTACCCAAGAATTATTTGGGTACATGTTAATTGAAGCATTCCTAAGAGAGAATATAAAAATTCAAAAATTCCTGCACAAAATAAGCAATGCTTCCATCCAATTTTTATATGATACTATATACATATTACAGTGATTTAATTTTTTTTTTTTTGCTTAATGGTATTCACCTTTTTTTTTTTTTTAACTTTTTATTTATTTATTTATTTTTTGCAGGGGAAAATGGACAAAGGAAAGGATCAATGAGGGTGGGAGGGAAATGGGAAGAAAGAAGGGGAGTGATGGTGGGGAGGAGTATATGTAATTTCTTAACTAATGGCTTTCTGTTTTTAAACACAAAGAACACTTAAAAAAAATCATGTTGAATTCATCCTATATTAGGAGGTTTGATCTGGAAATGAGAAGTTCAGGAAACTAAAAGTCCAGATTGGGTGTCCTCATCTTAGGCACATCTTGGTATTTTGTATTGGTAGGTCTATCTTTACCACAATATATTATTTAGAAGAGGGTCACATTTGTCACTTCTTCCTCCCTACTACCCAAAGTGGTAGCAGACCCATAAAATAGTCAATAAACCTTAACAGAGTGAACAAATAAGTCTATTTTTTTTTTTTAACTCTCCTGAGTGAACTGAATTTTTTGAGGCTCATAAGTGAATATGTTTTCCTCTTTATTTTGTCTATTACAGCCAGATTGTATGAATGGGGTATTAAAGTCTCCCACTATTATTGTATTGTTGCATATTTCTTCTATCATATTAATTAATGTTTGTCTTAGATATATCAATGCTCAAATGTTGGGTGCATATATATATTTATAATTATTATAACTTCTTTTTGGATTGTTCCTTTAAGTCGTTATGTATAACCTTGATTGTCTCCTTTTCAGGATCTTAAGTCAATTTTATCTGATATGAGTATTGCTACTCCTGTTTTCTTTTGGTCCATATTTGCATAAAAAATCTTTTTCCAGCCCTTCATTTTCAGTCAGTATATATCCCCTATTTTAAGGTGGTTCTCTTGTAGACAACATATATAGGGGTCTAGTTTTTGTATCCATTTGACCCATTTTAGTCTTTTGGTTGTCTCTTGTAGACAAGGTATGTAGGGGTCTTGTTTTTGTGTCGATTCGGCCAGTCTTTGTCTGTTGATTAGGGCATTCAGCCCATTAACGTTTAAAGCAACTATTGATAAATAGGATTTACTTTATTGTTTTGCGTTTGAATTTATACACCCTTTTAGTGATTCCTATCTAGAGAATGTCCTTTAGTTTTTGTTGGAGAAATGGTTTAGTGGTGCTAAATTCTCTCAACTTTTGCTTATCTGTGAAGCTTTTGATTTCTCCTTCATATTTGAATGAGATCCTTGCTGGATACAATAATCTAGGCTGTAAGTTATTTTCTTTCATCACTTTAATTATGTCTTGCCATTCCCTCCTGGCTTGGAGAGTTTCTATTGAAAGATCAGCTGTTATCTTTATGGGAATTCCCTTGTGAGTTATTTGATGTTTTTCCCTTGCTGCTTTTAATATTTGTTCTTTATATTTAATCTTTGTTAATTTGATTAATACATGTCTTGGAGTGTTTCGCCTTGGGTTTATCCTGTTAGGGACTCTCTGGATTTCTTGAACTTGAGTGGTAATTTCCTTCTCCAATTTAGGGAAGTTTTCAACTATTATCTCCTCAAGTATTTCCTCATGGTCTTTCTTTTTATCTTCTTCTTCTGGAACTCCTATGATTCGAATGTTGTAGCGTTTAATGTTATCCTGGAGGTCTCTGAGATTGTCCTCATTTCTTTTGATTCGTTTTTCTTTTTTCTCCTCTGATTCATTTATTTCTAGGATTCTATCTTCTAATTCACTAATCCTATCTTCTGCCTCTGTTATTCTACTATTTGTTGCCTCCAGGGTGTTTTGGATCTCATTTATTGCATTATTCATTATGTGTTGACTCTTTTTTATTTCTTCTAGGTCCTTGTTAAACCTTTCTTGCATCTTCTCAATCCTTGTCTCCAGACTATTTAACTGTGATTCCATTTTGATTTCGAGATTTTGGATTAATTTCACTATCATTATTTGGAATTCTTTATCAGGTAGCTTCTCTATCTCTTCCTCTTTGGTTTGGTTTGGTGGGCATCTATCCTGTTCCTTTAGCTGCTGGTATTCTTTTGTCTCTTCATTTTGCTAAAATTGCCAAGTTTAGAGTGTCCTTACTATATTCTGGTTGTTTTTTGAATCTCTCTATTGAGGCGGTTTACTGGTCTTTTCAATATCTGATCTCTGCCCTGTTACAGAGGGGGCAGAGATGAACACCCAAATCTAAGCCGGCCAGGTTCAGGCACTCGGATAATCCTCAGAAGCACAGACTTCTGAGTCTGCATTTTATGCCCTTCCCAGATCTGAGTAGCCCAGGTGATGAAGTGTTTAGCGAGCACAGCTGCTGCGACTTATCGCCTCCCCGCTGCTCAGTTTTCTGGGTATACAACCAGCGCACTTTCTCAGGCAGATGTTGACCATCCAGAGCCCCAAGAAGCGTGAGTCAGCACAGAAACCTACTTATAGTTCTGTAGACAGTGTCTCTCTAGGGCTGTGATTGCCCGCCTCCAGCCCTGGCTGCCTGTCACCGGAGTGGGAAAGCCTGCAGTCGGCCATCTCTGTGCAGTTCTTTGTTCTGTAAGTAGTCTTGGTGGTGTCTTAAGTTAGGGCTGGCTTTTATGTAGTAGATAACCGACAGTCTGGTTATTTCGCTCAGATAGCACTCGAGATAGCCAGGCCAAATCCTTTCTCAAAGCGATGCAGGCCGTGCCGCTCCTCCTAGCCCAGCCCCTGCTTGCCAATAGCAAATGCTGGTGTCCGCGCCACTTCTCCGCAAAAGGAGTTACCACAGGGCTCGTTTTCTCCTTTTGAAGACAATGAATTGTCTTTCTAAGTGCCTGATGTCCTCTGCCGGCATTCAGAAGTTGTTTTGTAGAATTTATTCAGCATTCAAATGTTCTTTTAATGGATTTGTGGAGGAGAAAGTATTCTCCCCGTCCTACTCATCAGCCATCTTAGCTCCTCCCTTCTGGTTTAATTTTTAAAGCACCAAATATTTAAAAGAATATTCAGGCTTTAACCTGACATTGTAGTAATATCAAATAAAAATGATTCAGATTAGGTTCACAGGTATCAAGAAATTAATATAAGATGAGGAGACTTTTTCCTGGCAATACTTCTTTAGTATAGCAAGTGTGGTCTTGAGAGTACTATCCCCTTTATAGTGTCTGACTCATTTTATGACAAATAAGTATAGACGTTTGAAAATACTACTGTTGAAACAGGGAGGCAAGATTATTACGCAGGTTCTATTCTTACCAATGTATCTTTAAAAGGCAATTTTGGGGTGTTAATGGCAAGTAACAACAAAAACCCCGAAAGAAAAAAAGGAAATAGAACATTTTAAAGAGAGACCAAAACTCAAAAACAGATTGAACTGAAGTTCTTTCCTGTGATGGCAAAGAGTTTTTATTTATATCCTGCCTTGTTCCAAAAACAGGAGTGGAGCACATAATTCAACCTTTCCCCAATGACTCAGCATTGTTATTATAAAGCTCAGATAATGTGCTATGACCCTGACTCACTGATGAAGGGTTAATTATGTCCCAGGCCATCCATTTGAGGGGTGTATAACAAAAGAGTTTAACCAGAAATGTTTACGATAAAACAGCCTTCAGAATTTAACAGAAAAGCTTCTGTTGATCTGGAAAGTTACCTTGTGTGTGTGCATGCTCAGTTGCTAAGTTGTGTCCAACTCTTTGCTACCCTCATGGACTGTAGCCCACCAGGCTCTGTCCTTGGGATTCTGCAGGCAAGAATACTGGAGCTGGTGGGTTGCCATTTCCTTCTCCAGGGGATCTACCTGACCCGGGGTTGAATCTGTATCTCCTCCACTTCAGGCAGATTCTTTACCACTGAGCTACTTGGGAAGCCCAAAGTTAACTTAAGAAGGGAATATTTTCTCCAAGGAGGCCAGAGACACTGAAGTAAATGGACGTGTAGTAAACAATATGATCCATGACTTAAATCAGATGGAAACCTAAACCTGGCATCTTTGCTTCTTTATTTAAATCTAAGCACGTGTGAAAATAGAATTCTTTGTTATCTCTCCTTTTGGTCATCCTGATCATTCTTTGAGGTCGGCACAAAGCAGTGCTCAAATGTTACTGAACAAATGGAAATAAATGAACAAAGAACCCTGTTTTCTCAAGACAATAAGGCTTTACAAAGGGAAAAGAAAATATTTACCCAAGTCAATAAAATGAAAGTAAACCTATGACTGCTGTCACTCTTGGGGGTTAGGCTAGGAGCTGATTGCTCTTTGTGTTATTCTCTTTGGACACCCAAGTGGAACCTTATGGATAGCCAGACCTTGTTAGCGGTCACTAACAAGAGAGGTGGGAGGTGGGTCCTATGATCAAATGCAGACTGTCCAAACTACTCTCCTGTTGGTTTCTGGCTCCAGTTAACATCTGGAATGGGAAGTTTTAAAGGTTTTTTGCCTTTTGTCTAAGTGGCTTTCCCAGTGAAATGTGCATCTCAGAAAATTCAGACAAAAGGCATCTTCCCTAAGGAGCTGTGCCCACTTTGCCTTGGACTTGATCCTGTATTCAACCTTGGACTTGATCCTGTATTCAATGAGTTAACCAGCAAACTCAAGGCAAGGGCGGTGAGGAGTACAGTGGAGATGATTCAGATTTTGTTCCCATGTTTCAGGACCTCTCAGAGAAGCAAAAATGAACTGTAAAATGCCAAAACGATCGCATCTATTTTTATTTAAAAGGACTCTTTATCCCATAACACCCTTCCTGATGTCCTCCATCATGAGCTTTTGAGTAAGTTTCCCAAAGAGTCTTTCGGAGAACACCAATATTTGTGAGTAACGGCCGCACAGAATCAGCCTACCTGTAATCGACAGCAATACTGTGCAGCAGGTAACAGGTCCCTCATTTCGAAGCTGGTGTCTGTCCCATGATAAACGAGTTCTAAGGATTCTTCATCTTCTCCCCACTCCAACCTGTACTCTGAGATATCGGCACCAGAGCTTTCAGGACTCTGGAAAATTCAGAAATTTAATTTCAATGAGAAAGAAAATCCTATGATGTTTGTGTTCAACTAATTATACCAAAAAAAAAAAAAAAAAAAAGAGCAAGATGCCTCAGAAAATTTGAAATACATGTAAAAGAAAAGCATGAAAAAGATACTCAATTTCCTCTTAATTTGGATCAGTGGTAAAATTTCCGTAACTCCTGGCAAGCACTCAGGCAGATGACTGTGTAAGAATCACCTACCTACATGTGAATTTTAGCTTTGTAGATCCCTTGTACTTTGCACTGGGGAACAGATAAAGTAGAAGAAACAAATTAATGCAAAATGTGTGCCTGACTTACCTCCCAGCTCACTAGGACACATCCATTAGGCGTAAAAGAGATACAAGGTGCTTTGCACTGTCCAGGAGGCCCTGCAGCAGTGGTAATTTCTGAGACATCAGAATAGGGACCATACTGCAAGAGAGAAACACACATGTGCTTGTAGGGGTGTGTTAGGGATGTGCGTGCATGTGTGTGTGTGCACACAGTACAAGCTTATACCAAACAAGGAGTGTGTGTCTTTGTGTGTGTGTGCATATGACACAAGCTTATAACCAAACAAGAGCTAGGCTAATGGTATCATCAATACAACTGATTAAAAGCATTACCTAATGGTGTTCACTTTCAATTACATGAGTAGATTTTCTTCCCACATACATTACTTGAGTGGTAAATGTCTATTTTTATATATATATATATAATTTTTTAAATTCAAAAGGATTAGAAAATTGGTTTACTATACATTTTTGCTGTGACCTAAGAAATAAAAAATGCTGACTTTTGCTACATCACAGCATTGTGCTTTAATTTCTCAAGGCGTTTCAAAGTAAACCAAGTCAGATGCACACTGTAGTTTAGTTTTTAAGGCATAAAAATCTGTATGGAATTGTTGGTTATCAAATTTTGAGTATTTCTTCTAGTCACTGGTATTTTCCAATTTGAAACCGACAGTCCTATTATTGTTTCCTTGGCATGCCCACCATCTCAACTATCTGAATGTTCATACTGCACTTCTCTCCTCCTCCCACCATCAGTGGCCACACTGCTCAGAGACAATCATCACTTTAGTTTTAAAACACATCAAGAGAACCAGAACCACCACATTAAGGTGGAATATGTGGTACTTAAAAGAACTGGGGCAAAGAGTAAAGTAATTTTCAGGCTAATGAGGAAGTCCAACGAGTCCATCCTAAAGGAGACCGACCAGTCCTGGGTGTTCATTGGAAGGACTGATGCTAAAGCTGAAACTCCAATACTTTGGCTACCTCATGCGAGGAGTTGACTCATTGGAAAAGACTCTGATGCTGGGAGGGATTGGGGGCAGGAGGAGAAGGGGACGACAGAGGATGAAATGGCTGGATGGCATCACCAACTTGGTGGACATGAGTTTGAGTGAACTCTGGGAAATTGGTGATGGACAGGGAGGCCTGGTGTGCTGCGATTCATGGGGTCGCAAAGAATCAGACACAACTGAGTGACTGAACTGAACTGACCTGAATGAGGAATATGACTGTGTTTTTCAAAATGGAAAAAAAAAACATAAAGAAAAAAATCTTTCAAATTTTCTAATATAACTTGCAAATATACTGAAGGTAGGGGAGAAATTATCTGGAATAGACCATAGAAGAGGTCCACAAGTCAAATATATGGTTAAATTTCAATATAACAGGATTTAAAAATAAGGCTGAGATAGTTTCTTTAAATGACAAATTAGTGAAAGGAGAAAGTAAACCTCAGTCAATCCAGTTGCACGTGCCTTTATCATGGCAAATATCTTCTTCAAAAGTTGAGGGGGAAAAGCACCAGGGTTTCATCTGCAGCATGGGTGATTATCACCGTCCATCCTCTTTTTACTTATAAAAAGTCAGGGTAGAGAGGCTTTCTTATCTTCTCACCAATACATTTTAATTGTCTAGTTTTGTGTGTGGGTTTTTTTTTTTTTTTTTTTAATTTAAATACCTGTATCTGAAATTCTTTCCTAATGGTGAATTAGAAGAGATCCAGCTCTTGTTCAAGGTTTGTGACCCTACTTCAGACCAAATGTTTTCAAACTAAGGCCTAGCTAACTTGAAACAGACTAAAGACAAACACACCTCACTTCTGAAAGGCATGAATGAACACCAAGAACTAGAAAAGTCATTGCCAACTGGCTGTCACTGTCAGTTTGGCTTTCTTTCTTATAAAAATCTCATTGATTAATTACATCTATTTATTTGTACAGAATGTATTTATACACATCACTGGTTCTCTGTAGGGCGTTAGCAGCAGTTTGCTCTACCCACATCCTTCCACCTCCTTTTACATTTCTGCCCATCTGTGACACACCAAAACGCCCTATAGTTTCTGGGTCACTTGATTCTCATTATGGAATCCATATCATTCTGCAATTAAAAAAACCAATCACCTTTGTGCATATAGTCAGACCCTTTCAATCTTGAATAGCCCACCTCAACAAATTCAAATGGAGTACTAGAAAGGACCAGAGAGTTCTATGAAATAAAGAAAAAACAAACAAGCTGGTCTCCCTAGCCTCTACCCCAGCAGAGTTTTAAAAACTGACCTAAGACATTGCTGAGTAATTTAGACAACATGGTAAAGGAATATTATATAGTCCTAATTTCCCATAAGTGATTTATATAATCGATAAGAAACTAGGAAACCACCAAAAGGTATCTAAACGGTAAAGTCCTTATTAACTTTAAGCCCTGTCTTAACAGAAGGACAAAAGAATCAAAATTTCCAATGCTAGGTCGACATGAAATCAAAGCAGGGTTTCTTCAGAAATAAGATTTTACATACAGTTCTTTAACGGCTGTCATGGTTGGACAGACACAGATGAGGAATTTTAGGAGGGTGGAAACAGAAGTGCCAGGACCTCATGTTTTTGTGGTGATAAGTAGGCATGTACTCACCCCTCCATCATTCAGAGCCCGCACCCTGAAGCGATACACGGTTCCTGGAAGCAGGTTGCCCACGGTGCACTCGAGCTCCGGCCCATGGTACACCTCCGAAGCTACATCCTCCGGTTCTGTCATCTCCACGCTGTACTCCGAGACCTCACAGCCACTTTCAGAGGCAGGAACGTCTGGGAATGGAGAACGCTGTTCATCTTAGAACATTTTTATTACTTCTGGTTGGCCCTACCACACCTTGTGTTCTATGACGTTTGCGAAATATCATGTAGGTAGCCTGTCCTTGATATTTACAAAAGAACCCCCACTTCAAAAAGAGAAAGAGATACAAAAGAAAGTGTCTTAATGATGTTATCCATACTTTTCAAAGCAAGTATATTTAATGATATGAACAAAATTATTTCCAAACCATAAACTTTTAGGCAATTCCTTTACATTCTAATGCAAGGTAAAGGCAAGAATTAGAGGGGAGAAAAATCTTCTTTTTAATCTGAAACCAAAGGACATATTAAATCAAGTTAGAGAACCCCAAACTGGCATAACATCTTAATTTAGATACTAAGTGATGGGGAACAATAGTCTGACAGAGTTCTGCAGGTTTATATTTGCAGTTTTACATGCTGTGAATTATTAATATGACAGGAAATGCTAACAAAGCTTGAGCTGAGACTGTAAAACACCAGGACCCACACACGACAGGGTGACAAAGGTGAGGAGGATACAGTGCTGCCTAATGAACAATTTCTTGGTTTAACCTCTAAAAGCTCTTTATTTTTTATTTTATGAATAAAGTTGAGGAATTCCTGCTCTGAAACACTTTCTAGAACAGTGCCCTCTGAGGGCAGAGGGTGAATAGCACGTATGGCACCATCAGGAACAGGAGGATGGGCCACAGTGCTGGGCATTCACAAACCCAAGCCCACGTACATTAAAGAGAATATGGACATTTTCAGTAGACACAAATCTGGTTTTCAGAAGAAGGATATGAAACTTAATTACAAAGCAGTAAGTCTTAAACTCAACCTCCAGTTGTCCAAATTGGCGACGTGAAGATGTGGTCACTCACCCCACTCTAAGTGGACTTCTTTGTGCTTTGGTCTACCCAAAACCCTCGGTGGGCGACACTGACCTGGTGCAATGCTTAGTGTGCGAACAGGGAGACTTTCAGAACACTGCAGGAGAGACACCAAAGAGAACCATCTCTTAGTTACTATGCATTTTTTAGAGCTCCACATACCAGGCAAATTCCACTCCATACCAGCAAATGCTGCCAAGGAGGGGGTTACACATTGAATGCATACACTTCTTATGCAATAAGATCTTCGTCTCTAAGTGTGTGTTGCGTGTGTATACTGGTGTATGTTTTAAGTATGGACATACGCATATGGCACTGGTAAAAATAATTATTTCTGGTGTCAGATTTGCAGACTGACATTTTGACTGTTGTGTATCCCAAGCACACAGTTATTTCCCTTTAAACTAAAAATTAGACCCTTCCTGAGGACAGAGGAGAACACAAAACAACAGCTGGATGAGGTTTGTAAATGGTGCCATAAATGGCCCACCATCCACATACAGAGCAGAAAAGCAAATAAAGTCAGCTGAGTGTGACATTAACCAGCAGGTTCTGCTAAAGTTAAAATCATCAGGGTTTCTTTTTTGCAGGATCTGGTTGTGGAAGGCTGGTGGTATGGAAGCTGACACCTTTTTGAGATATGAGGAACATGGTAGAGAGATGCAGCTCACCCAACCTCGTCCTCCTCCTTGAGGAGATGTGGTGCAGAGGAGATGTGTTTATACATTCAAGGAGCACCGCTGCCTCTGTGCAGCACCTCGCATGTAAGAGAAGCTCACCAATCCCCTGTGACTTTGAGGTCAACCTGGCTCACTCCAGGAGATACTGTATAAACGTCATTGGGCTGGACCTTTTTTTTAAACCTGAGAATTCTGTCTAAATATACAGTCTAGACTTCACAATACTGCTACCCTTGGGGGAAAAAGAAAATAAACATGTGACAGTGTCAGAGGTGGGTTGACTGGTGAAATTCGGCACCTACTGGCAGGTGTTCTCTTGAAAAAGTCAACCCAGTTCAGGGCTATAAGCCATCTTCTGTGCACTCTCTCTCAATACTAATTATTTCAAAACCACGATGCTTAATATCTCTATGATGAAAATGTTTTTTACCATATTGCCTCTCACTCACTTTCTAAATGTTCATCATTATGATAATGATCTCATTTCTAGAACACTTCATGTGTACTTGTTGTTCTGAGCACATGAGAACACTGTGAGATTGAAATCAAGTTTCCCGACATGTTGAACGGTTGGTCTAAGGTCATATAAATTGTAGACAATGGTGGTGGTCATTCTGTGATGTATAAAAATATTAACTCACTGTGTTGCGCAGGAAACTTATATAATATTATAAGTCAATTATACTTCAATTTAAAAAAAGGCAGACAACAAGAGACTGGTGCTACCTACAGATGTATAGGTTGGGCACTGTGCAATCACAGGAGATGCGATTCAGCTCAGTTATCCTAGGTGTCGGGGAAGGCGATGGCACCCCACCCCAGTACTTTTGCCTGGAAAATCCCATGGACGGAGGATCCTGGTAGGCTCCAGTCCATGGGGTCGCCAAGAGTCGGACACGACTGAGCGACTTCACTTTTATTTTCACTTTCATGCATTGGGGAAGGAAATGGCAACCCACTCCACTGTTCTTGCCTGGAGAATCCCAGGGACGGGGGAGCCTGGTGGGCTTCCTTCTATGGGGTCGCACAGAGTCGGACACGACTGAAGCGACTTAGCAGCAGCAGCAGTATCCTAGGTGTATGTGGCTTTACAATCATTTTCCAGCAGATGGCAGTAAAGTATCAAGAGGAAGCTGTGTCTCACATTCTTCCAAAACTGCCAGACAAAGTAACAGCAAAGCTGAGCTGGAGGTTGTTATCTTTTTGCTCTAAATGCTAAGCTTTTCTATCATCGCGATAACTGAGGTTCACCCCCGTATTTGTTTAGCCAGTGCAAATTGCAGACCACCTTCAATTTTCAGCTGTGATGCGGTCATGCCCAAGTCTTGGAAAGCAGCACAATTCAGTTGAGAATCATCTGGGTCTATCTTTCTATACCCTCTAAAGCACAATTCAGAAAACTCTGATGTGATACCATGGCAGGCTGTAGTACCAAGATATATTTTTTAAAAGCAATTTATTCTGATGTTACAGATAGACTGTCTGAATTTTACCAAAGATGTTTACTTTTACACCGAAACAAAACCAACCTGACTGTGTCCACCAGTACTTATGCAGCATGCTCGGAGTTTGTACAAAGTGCCTGGTTTCAAGTGGGTGAGAGTGTACTCTGTAGCCGACCCACTGTAGGCCACTTCCCACTGACTCGCTGCAAAATAAGACCATGTGTGAGTTTATGCCTTGTGTAAAAATGTAATAGTATCAGCCATTCCTGATAAGAAAAAGCCCTACATGGTTTCCGTGAAAACCAGCATCTCCTATTTTTTTCTTCTTTTTTAAACAGTCACAGGGCTCTCTTTCCATTTCCTTTACAAAATTAAATACTAAAATAACATGAAGGCATTTTTAATACTTAGCACTGCTGGTTATACTACTTAATATCACCATGATCACATCTGCTGACTGTGGAGGTTTGGATGCTGGAAAGTACATGAAATCTGTAGTTGGGCCCGTAGCAGGAGATGGTATTGAGCAAGTTGGCAAGTGGTGATGGTATGAGAAGCCCCTGGGGCCAGCTGGGCAGGGGGAATCAGGCTCAGCCATGAGGTTCCTGGTCAGCCCAGGGCACCACTGAAGAGTTTCTCCTGGTTCTTATTTGCCTGGAGGTCACTGCAAGTGAACTACCCTGACCCTATCCCAGCCATATAGACCAAGTCCTTTGGGTAAAGGCCTGCTGTCTCCATGGAGCCCCACTTAAGACAAAAATATCCAAGACAGTGACTTTAAAGATGAAACACTCAGTGTGACCTAGGTTATCTAACTACTTCTGGGGATTAAAGAAAGCAAGCAGGGCCACTGAGGGGCCTGGGTGAGGCTGATGCCACCAGGAGAAGAGCTTTGTGTGTGTGTGTGGTTGGGGGGGGGGGGTGGGGGTTGATGGTGCTTCAACCATCCAGCACATTTATTCCTCCTCTGCTTTGCTCCCACCAACACTATGTTCCCAGCAGACTATTTAAAAGGAACGTTTTACTCCATTAAGTTGTTTTAGGGAAAATACTTTTACCCTCTTTCATGACAGTTACTTGGAGAAGGAAATGGCAATTCCTGGAGAATCCCATGGTCAGAGGAGCCTGGTGGGCTACAGTCCACGGGGTTGCAAAGATTCAGACATGACTGAGTGACTAACATATACACACACACAATAGTTACTAACTTCCACAAATACTTTCAGCTGCTTATTAGGCCAGATTTACAATAAAGTCTGGCAAAAGAAATGGCAACTCACTCCAGTACTCTTACTTGGAAAATTCCATGGATGGAGGAGCCTGGCAGGCTACGGTCCATGGGGTGGAAAAGAGGTGGACACGACTGAGTGACTTCACTTTCTTTCTACATTGAAGTCACATGCACAAGGGCCATATAGGAACAAGGGAGAATAACAAAGATAGTCATTCTGACATGACTGATAATATGACCTGCACTGCAAAGGCAGCTAGGAACAAGGACTAGAGAGGAGACTGAATTAATGGCTGATGTCATGCGCTGCCACCGGAGAAGGCAATGGCACCCCACTCCAGTACTCTTGCCTGGAAAATCCCATGGGCGGAGGAGCCTGGTAGGCTGCAGTCCATGGGGTCGCTAAGAGTCGGACACGACTGAGCGACTTCACTTTCACTTTTCACTTTCATGCAATGGAGAAGGAAATGGCAACCCACTCCAGTGCTCTTGCCTGGAGAATCCCAGGGACGACGGAGCCTGGCGGGCTGCCATCTATGGGGTCGCACAGAGTCGGACACGACTGAAGCGACTTAGCAGCAGCAGCATGCGCTACCACACAGTTGACTTTACGTGCAGAATGGCACCTACTTTTAATCAGCCACAGTGGTCAAGAGAGCCACAAAACTTCAAAATATATTTAGTTTTTCACAATGAGACACTGAATATACATGACTTCTCTCAAAAGTCTGATTTTTAGCATAGAATATAATTTTACGTTAAGAACAGCTGTGCCCATCTCAGAGTATTGAGTTTTTTTGACTTAAAATAGGGTAGGGCCCAACTGATGTGAAAATAAAACATTCCAGGTGGCTATCATGGCACAGAATAAAAAGCAAGCCACACACCTGCACAGACCGTTTGTAAAAGTTGCTGTTAACTCTCCCTGCCCACCCCCAACATGTGTATCACTTTAAAAAACAAAGTACTAGTTACAGGGATCATTAGAGTGGTGGTGAGACAGGTGTCATTTTTATAGTTCTGAGGACTTTACTTTTTTCTATTAAAGCATAATACATTTTATTAGAAAGAAGATCTAAGAATTTTTTAGAAAACACTATGGAAGGAATCTGATCTCTAACACTATCCCACTTGAGCTCACCTAGTGTAAGGAGTAAGGATTAAATAATCTGACTGAGAAATCGCAACAAAAATGAAGACATTTCCTGAATTTGTTACAGTGTGTTATGTTTGTCAGCAGCCCACAACAATATGTTGTTATCCTCTGTGCACTGATTTATTCTTCCTGCTGATCGCTTCTGACACTTTCTCTGCTTATAAGAATTTCTACAGAAAGTATGCCAAGAGAGATGAAAAACATATTTATTCTACTAATGAGGACCTTTGGCTTAAAGAAGTGACAAAAATTTTAAAAAGCATAAAAATATACATATCAAGCAGACTGATCCCTGATGCTGTGTTTGAAAGAAAAAATTGTCAATATGTGATTAAAGCCCATTTACAGTAGTACCTCTATCAATAGAATAAATGATTGCCCACTATTATTATACAGATGTTTATCTTATTAGAAAACAGGACTTGAATAAGAATTTCTACAAACTTCACCTTCAGAATTTCCATCAGTAATCTCCAGCAAGTACTTGAGTATTTCTGAACCACCATTGTCCTTTGGAGGATCTGGAAAGTAAGCAAATGTCTTATTAGTTATAAAAGCATACTGACTTTTGTTAGTAAACATTATTAGAACACACAGAACCATGTAACATTAGACTGTATAAATTCTGGATTCAACTAAAAGACACAAATAACATTTCACCCAACTCCTTACTTGAAAAACAAAAGAAACAAAAACACCACGAAACCTCCTGACTATGCAAAGGTTACAGAGCTAGAAATGCTGAAAAGTTAGTGAAACATGAACAAAACTCGAAATATGACTTTATTTTTCTAAGAGTTATGGTCAAATATTTATTTTGAGAATTCTAAAGTCTGTTCTTCAATATTTGGTGGTTTTTATATACAACAAAATATTCATGTACTTCTTTTTTTCAAAAATTATTTTATTCTTTATTTCACTTAAATCATCATGACCAGATTCTTTTGTGAGATGGAAAGAGAGGGAAAGGGAGGTGTAAAAATTATTGATGAAATAAATAAAACATCAGAATATAAAAAATATGTTCATCACAGTTTGCTGCTAAGCAAACTTTACATCCCAAGTGAACCTAATCAGATCAACTAGAACCTGTACCAAAAAGGCGGTTTGAAAAAGGAGTTCTGGCTTGTTACAAGAACCCTGTGTACCTTAGCTATTTGTCTACTGCTAACCCAGGGCCTGCAAGAATTTTCTTTTCTGAGCAGAAAAATACCTTTTTTCAAGACTACACAGAATTTGCCTCTACTATCAATTGGCCATCTATGTTTTAGACATATTCTCAGGTTACTCATATAGATTTAGAAACTTTAATTCCTCTTTTCACCTGTAATTTCCATTAATATACATGAATTTCAGTAGTAGATATTTACAGTAATAAATAAACAGTTAAATATTATGGCATATGGGGCCTCCCTGGTGGCTTAGATGCTGAAAGAATCTGCCTGCAATGCAGGAGACCTAGATTCAATCCCTGGGTCAGAAAGATCCCATGGAGAAGGGAATAGCAATCCACTCCAGTATTCTTGCCTGGGAAACCCCATGGACAGAGGAGCCTGGCAGATTACAGTCCATGGGGTTGCAGAGTCGGACAAGACTGAGTGACTTAACAGTTAACAATGAAAGTAAATGTTCAGTGTTGACAGAAATTTCTAGGATATTCTGAGAAAAGACGCTTCAGATCTGGCAAAAAGCACACCTAGATTTTTTTTGTTTCTTTTAATCATATCCATGTTGCAGGGAATAATTCTGCCTCAAAATTACCACATAACCTGAAGCAGTGATATGTCTCAGTGGTTGGTCTCTAATAATGATTTAGTTATGTTTTACATTTCCTTTATATCACTTGACTGCCAGGTAAAATCATTTTTTTGTCTGTTAGGTAGTTACTATTATTATACAATGTTGCTGCTGCTATCGTGTCCGACTCTGTGTGACCCCATAGACAGCAGCCCAACAGGCTCCCCCGTCCCTGGGATTTTCCAGGCAAGAGTACTGGAGTGGGTTGTCATTGCCTTCTCCGATTATATGATGTTAGTGATGACCATACACACTGTAACAGTTTCACATACAACTGCAAACGTTTATCAATACTCTAATGGCATTCATTTCATTGAAATAATCCATGCAGCAGGTGAGACACAATATCCTTCTATCAGATTCCTGCAAATAGCATATAATGAACTTCAATATGGAAACTTCCTGAAGTCCAAGACTTCTGATTATATACAAACAAAAAAAAACTAAAGTCTTCCTAATTCATTGTATCTTAAACATTTTGTAAAATTTAATGACTTAACCTAAATTTTGAAATCTATTTTCAATTCTAACTTTATAAATCAATTTTCATATTAAATATTGCTACATTTTAAGGGAAAGTTACTGAAGAATGATATATTCAGAGACTACCACATGCAAATCATTAATATATTAAAATACAGGTGGAAGAAGCGTCTTACAGGAAAATCATGCAGTAAATGAAATGCTCTTACAATTGGCAATTTTGCCAACTGGTGGCATTGTCAGGATATTTCTAATATATACATTTCAAACATGTAAAACTCCCTCAGATAATGTTTCTTTGTTAACTGGTTTGTCACTATTGAAATTAATCAAGTTAAAAAAAAAAAAATCTGTCAAAAAAGGCAGCAGCAGCAATAGCAGTAAAACATACCCCACTTGACACTAAAGCCATGAGACATAACTGGTCCTTTAATGAGGGGTCTTGTGGGTGGTCCGGGCCTGTCAGGACTCGTTGTACAAACCAAAACTTCACTCGGGCAGCTTTTCCCTTCCATATTAGAAGCAGTCAGCTGTAACACAACCAATAACACATTCATATGCTTTGGACAGTAGGTCTTAAACCAGCAGTGACGTTCAATATGGCAAGATCAAGGCATCCATGACCTCAGATACACACACATAGTCTCCCTTGCTCTCTCACAATCTCAAACTACTAATTTATAAGTGTTTCTTTAATGGAGTACTTATTTTCTGTATAGTTTACTTATTAACAATTAAAAATGAAACAACAAAGTAGGTTTTAGCTAAAGACATTTTTACCTTTTCAAGAATACAAAAAAAACCCCAGTATGTCTCCACCCAGTTCATTTTGTTTTATGGAAGGAGAATATGGCGGGGGTGGTGGGCAGCAAATATAAAGAACCTTGCTAACCCGGATTATTTAGGCGTAGGACAGCGCCACCTTGTGGAGAATTGCTGGCAGTATACCTCTGATCCCATAGCCAGCCATCGAATAGCAAGGTTTTTTAAAATATCAAAAACTATCATTTACCTTTAGTAGTCACACATTCCACTTGACAATCTAACAAATATTTATTAAGTGACTCCTACAAGTTAAATAACATTATTTGGCTCACAAATTAAGAGAAGGAAAGAGAATCAGAAGACAACCACATCTCTCCAAAACGCACACTCTCACACCACAAAGTACAAGGCTGTGCTAGGATCAGAAACAGTAAGGCAGCGCAGCAGGCAGCCTGCTGTCTCCTCTCTCCTAATGAGATCGCAAAACCGTCTTCCGCTACAACACAATATCCCACGGTGACGTTAGTAGTGCTTGTCCAAAGCCTAACGGGGGAGGGGTGTAGGTAATAGAAGAGAAAACGAAAAATGGCTGAGAAAAGAAAATGGGCAAAAGAGCACAGGACAATGGAAAAAAAGGAAATTTGATGAAAAGAAGAAACTCTGAATAGAAGGATGCAAAGTACAGGTGAGAGACAGGTACACTGGGCCCCTGGTCTGAATCTTCCTGGGCAAGGGCATCTAGCCTTGTTGTTATGTAATTTATTATAGCACATCACAGCAACAGGTTTCTTTTCTGAAAAGTGGGGGGAGGGGGGTGGGTTTTAAAATTAAAGTGTGGTGTGTATTTTATAGATATCACTTTAAAAGTGTAAAGTGCAGCAACCTTAAAAAAGTTTTTAACCTGTACAGTTGATTTAAAATGATAAAAGGGTGAAACATAAAAGAGCTTTATTTTTAAGCAGTTCAAGTACCCAAATGACTGACTTACCCTGAATTTATACTGTGTGCTTCTTTTGAGATTTTTCACAGTACAGGTTAAATCCTCTCCAGTGTATTTTGGGTGGAAAAGGTTATCCTGAAAAGGCAAAGCCAGAAAGAAACATCAGTATCACAAAATCTGGGCATCAAATCCCTTGTATGTAGGAGTTTTATACTGCCTCTTTCCATCATCACAGTGGGCCAGAAGTCTAGCGGCTATAGCAAAAATAGGGCTAGAATCCCATGGTGCTTTAAGTAAAATTTTAACTGTTATCACATCATAATCTGTCCTGATCTGGGCACTTTTATTGTGAAACTAATACTAGTGTGAAAGAGAGCAATGCTCTCTCTTTGAAAAAGTGCAAATTTCCTTTTAATAGATGCCACCATAAACTTTCCTCACAGAGCAAACTGTTTCTGGTTACTCAATAAGCATTTTAAACAAAGAATTTAACTATCAAATTAATGAAGCAGTATGTAGTTAAAAAAAAAATCATTTAACAACATTGTCATGAAAAAACGTTCTTGTGCAGAAGTCCTCACTGTCAAGCTGCAATATGCTATGTAATAAACAGTGGTTGGGGTTTCTGACACAGTGTCTTCTGGCTAATGGGGAAAGGCAAGCTTGGATGGGGAAGATATAGTCCTTCAACGGCATAAATGTCCCACTGACAGCTAACTGTATGGAATTCATACAACAGTATTCTTAGTCATGCATGCATCCATCGATCCACCCCCATTCATCCATCTGACCTCAGAGCACCCCTGATGCACCAACCTTTCTTCCACGCTCTAGAGGTTGAGCACCACCCAAGAACAAAGTCTTGCCCATCAGAAACTATATGACAGCTGGAGAAAGCCAGGATACTTATATCCTTTGTTTTCTGATGGCTTCAAATACATTTTTTTTTTCAACATATAAGAAGGGAGGCGTGGAAGAGGAGGTATTTATGTCCATTTGCTCAAGTCTGGAAGTCTGTCTCCCTGGAATACCCTCCTGCCTTGACAAATCACACTCAATCCTAAAGGCTCACCTCAAGAGGTCTCTGCTGCTGCTGCTGCTAAGTCGCTTCAGTCGTGTCCGACTCTGTGCGACCCCACAGACAGAAGCCCACCAGGCTCCCCTTTCCCTGGGATTCTCTACTCTGCATACAAATGTGAAGCATGTTGTGTGGTGTTAAGTGCTATTAGATGAAAAATAAAGCTGGGTAAGAGAACAGAGTGAGTAATAGAGCTAGGGAGCATTGCTTTCTGTAGCTCTCCAGGCTCAATAAAGCAGTCACATGCGGCTCTTCCAATAAATTAAATACAATTAAAAATTCAGTTCCGTGGGCTGACAGCCACATCTCAAGTGCGCCACAGCCCTGTGTGACTAGGTTCCATCTTATTACACAGCACAAATTACAGAACATCTCCATGACCAAAGAAAGTGCTCCTGGACAGTGCTGTCGTACAAGGCGGTCAAGGAAGGGCTCTCTAAAGAGGTGACATGTGAGAAGAGACGTGAAGGAAATGAGGGAAGTGACTCAAAGATATCTGAAGGGGCATGTGAGCCAGAGGGCACAGGAGTCACAAAGGTGCTGTGGGAGGGCGTGGCTGGTGTGCTCAGCGAGATGACAGGGGCAGAACCAGGTCAGTGATGAAGACCCTGAATTCGGAGGACCTGGAAGTCATTCTGAGAGCACTGGCTTCTCCTCTGGAAGAGAAGGGAAGGCACTGGGATGGGAAGAGTTCTGAGCAGAGCACCGACATGCTGTATTTTATTTAACAGGCTCACATGTGCAGAACAGAGTGTAAGGATGAAAGCAGAGAAAATACTTAAGAGGCCATTCCAACAACCCAGGGGCGAGATGATGGTGGCTGGGAAAGTATAGTAGCTGTGCAGATGCTGGGAAATGATCAGATTTCTGGGTAACTTTGGAAAGGAGATTTACAAGGATTTGCTGACTGATTACACATGAGGTCTGGTGGCTCAGGCGGAAAAGAATCTGCCTGCAATGTGGGAGACCTGGGTTCGATCCCCGGGTTGGAAAGATCCCCTGGAGAAGGGAATGGTGACCTACTCGAGTATTCTGGCCTGGAGAAGTCCATGGACAGAGGAGCCTGGTGGGCTACAGTCCACGGGGCCAGACAGGACTGAACGACTAATGCAACAACACAACACACGTGTGAGGCCACGGATGGCCCCATGGGTTTCTGGCTTTCCCAAAGGAAAGGTCGGGGATGCCATTTACTGATCTGGGGAAGACTGTGGGAAGGACAGGTTTCTGCTGGTGGTTGCACTGGTAGAAATTAAGAGTTTGGTTTCCAATTTAGGCAGTGAATCTCATTTCACAGTATACCCTGTAGCTGTGATGCACACAGAAGTATGACGTATGCCAGACTTACATTTTCGTCCTCCTGGATTTCCAAGGTGTAGGTGACCACTTCCTCAGGTGAGCAGCCTTCTGGTTTACTCCACTGCAGTGTGACCCATGTGACCCCAGCTCGAACGAGTCTTGGTGCCGAGGGCATCTGAGGAATGTTTCCTAACGTGTAGCACACCACCTCTTGGCTATACCCGCTGGAGAGAAACAGACCCGGTGAGACACATTTAGGAGCATGTGGAGGAGTCTCGGCATTTCAAAAGCTTACCTTGTGACTGGCTTGGGTTGGTAAGTCTGTGGCCTGACGGGTTCAGCGAGCAAAGGCAGGCAAGGATCCCTTGTGTGATGTTCCTTACCACAACTTCAGTGTGCCCCAATCACCCACTCCCTACTTAGTCTACTACTAGAGAAGCATACTGTGTTACAGGAAAATATATTTAAAAATGTATTTCCCCCCACAGGCACCTAGGAGTAAGCACAGTGTGATGGTGACAAGCCATGAGCCACAGCTACCAAGGAACTGTCAAATCAGTGCATATAAGGGCAAACAACTGTCTGTTGATAAATGTTTTACAAATATGTATGCTGCCATTTTCCAAAAGTCTGTGGATGCTTTTGATTCGTTTATAAATTCTGAAACTGTAGAAGCCTTTATCATTATGACTGTTCAACTAGTGAACTCTAAAAATACAATGGCTATCATGGGTAGGGAAAGAGGGCTGAAAAGCTTGTGATCTTAACAAGTTCTTTAGGCTGAATAAAGGATTGGGACCAATCATGTGCTAAACCTTTAAGAAGATTTTCAACAAGTAGTGATGAAAGAAAAGATTTTTCCCTCAATCAATAGTGACCCAGGCAGTGCAATTGAAATATGGTCTTTTCAAGGCACTTTTAATCTATTGATGCTCCACCATAAGCCTGTTCTCACCTTTCCCTAGCAGCCTGGAGGCAAGCCGTGAGTCCTACCCAGTCCACATTCTGTCCAGTCTTGTGAGTATCTGCTTGGGCTTGACAACAATGGAGGGCCCAGCAACTCGTTCTTTGCATCAGGAAACACTCAGACATAATTGAGAAAAGCAACTGAACGAGTAGCTTGCTAAAGTGATGAAAGAAAAAGGCACAGCGTCTGAAAAATAAAGTCCTCAGAGGATTCCCTTTCAAAATCTGTAGTTACCTTTCCCTTGATTCTCTGAGAGCCCTAGTGGGCCTTTCTGCATTACAGCCTGCAAGGCTGCAAAGAGGACACAGTGGCATTTATCATCTCGGAAGGGGCCTTCTAGCCTCTGATTAGGATTCTCTTTTGGAAAATCTCCAGCTGGTGCAGTGTGGAGGCAGCAGGCAACCTCGCCTTTCAGCAACGTGCGAGGAGGACTCAGGGACACCACACAGAGGCTTAAAGGCACGAGAACGGGGAACTCCATACCTGGTGCCAATGTCATTCCGAGCAGCCAGCCGGAACGTGTACCCCATGGCTGGACACAGCTTTGTCAACTTGCAGTGCTTTTGGCTCCCAAAGAAGCACTGTCTGAAACCACTGTTTCTTTTTCCCTAAAAGAAAATAAGAAACAATGCACATAAAGTTTAAAAAAAAACCAAGAAAATGAAGGAGCATTTTGAATAACTGCTTAATTTTCTAGCTTGGATGAAATAAACCAAGAGAAGGAAAGCACTCTACAATGAAATGCCATCCTTAACACAAAGGCACTACAGACAATTCTGATTCTGAGGCAGGTGGTATACCATACTTACGGTATTTTCAAAGAGGACTTTGGTCAACAACATAGAGAAGGCCCTTTTCAGGCACAGGGCAATGCTCAAGTTAAGGTCATAGTTTCTCAGATCTTCCTCACTTGGTCAAATAGCCCGACCTGGCCTATTATAGTGAGTCTGCGGCCTCACAGGATCGCTAGCTTGGGAACTGTAGTCTTCCCCAGACGGCCCAGCACTCAAGGACCGATCTATGCAGCCCTGCAGGTCACAAATGTTCCTCCCTCCACCATCACCACCCGGGTCTTCTCTCTCTTCTCCTGCTTTGTGGCAGCTCCCAAGCCCACACCTGTACATTCCGGCTGGTGAGCTGCTTGTATGCTCATCCCTAAACACTGGGCACATGCCTTTGACTAAATTTTGTCCACATCTGGTCTCAAAACAGTGCTTTGGACAATCTGGGAGTTCTATCACGGCTAGTAGTTGAACTGAATGTCTGACGAGGACTTGGAACATCAGTTCAATTCATCTATGTGTATTACAGCCAATCTTAAGTGTTTTATGAGGGTGGAAACACATTTTTAATACATTCCTAGCCTTATACAATGCTTCAAATTCCTTAAAGTAAAAGAAAACACTCCAGTGGGTTCTCTTAATAGATCTAAGAAGAAGAAGAAAAAAAAAAAAAATACTCTGTGCCATGCTCAGAGGCATGGAATACTCATATCAGCAGTTTTCTAGACTATTTCATACCCATAATTCACAGTAGTTTATCTATGTTCATGCAAAAGAAAATCACATGCTAATGCTGGATGAATCTCAGCATTTTAATCAGACAGCCAAGCCCAGGACTTTTAGGAATACGTCTGAAGCTCTCTATTATATAAAAAACAAAGAAAGCACATTTTTCTCCTAAGAAAATGTAGGCCTTTCCTTCCTTTAAATAGGCCTCCAAATGCTTACTACTTAAAAAAAAAAATTCCAGGTGAAGTTTAATTCAAAATAAGCATACAACTAGCTTGAAGTATCACCAGGCTGAACAGATTAAAAATCACCACACCACAGTCATCCTCAAACTTTTCCCAGTCTCCCCTCCCAAGCAAGGTGGTACCCTTTCCAGGGAAGAGAGGAGAAGCCCTAACAGTTTTAAAGAGCCAAAGTTCATGTTATCAAGGGTTCAACATGCAGTCAGGTACAATGATGAAAAATGGTAGGGGTGGGGTTGGATGAAGGGGGCAGTAAAGCATATGTTTTTCAGCTGCGACTTAGGCAAAGTCACTCTGGCTGGCAAATCACGCCCTTAGGCTTACTTTAACCTTGAGCGTTAAGGTTGCTGCAGACAACTTATTCAAAGGAAAGCTGTTTATGCATACATTTGCATAATTTCATCCAGTGTCTGATTACGCTCTGTGCGCTGCACGCCCTGGTATGTTCTGGATCCATTTCAGGCAGTAGCGTGATCCACCTTCTTTCTTCCTCTATTTCTGAGCTCAGAGTAAACAGTGCAAGAAAGGCACATCCTGCCGCCACGGAAGCCTTCCAAACCCCAGGCTGGCTCCCCTTCAATGCCTCGTTTTTCCTATTCTTTGTTTGGTCTCCTTTGCCCATTTCTGGTGCTTAGAACTACAGCCAGTAAATAAAAGTCAGTCTGTTCCTTACCAGGTTGATTTGCTTTAATTTGGTGGAAACCAGTCTGTGGTTTAAATGAGAAAAAAAGAGTGGAGAGGCATCAATGATGGGAACTAGACTTATATTTCAAAGGGGCCAGAGCACTGGGGCTCACTAAAGAACTGAGAGCCACTCTGTGACCTTTAGGAGGTTTTCCTACATTGCCAACATTAAAAAAAAAAAATTCTACTTCAGCATCAAGAACAATTGCTAGATAAATTCCAGCTTGTTTAGGTAAATCATGCCAAATTGTATACCTTTCCTGATACCCTACTATGTGCATGAACCTCAAGAACACAGAGAATGACCCAGAGTTGGTAGAACTTTAGAATCAAGTTTTAGAAACAGTACTTGTAGAATATGAAGGGGTGAGAGTACAAATATTTCAGAGTTAAAAAAGTAAAGCTTACTGGTGAATTTTTAGAAGTTACTGAATATAAAATAAAACAAAAAAAAAAAAGAGGAGAGGAAGTAGGTTAAAATATTTCAAATAAGAGAAGTTCTTGAATAAAATAAAATACTCATGTATGACAAGGAGTTTAATATAAACGGGATACCTGGGACGAAAGAAAAGTAATATTCACAAGAGTCTCTGCAGTGCAAAGGTAATTTACTGTTAAGAGGTGAGCCAGCGAAGATGGAGAACACTCCAGGCTCCCACGTGGGATGGCTCCTGAGTCACCCTAGTCTTCCATGGAAGACCATGCCAGGTTCTCTAATGGCTTTAGGCTTAGGCATCAGAATAAGCACACAGTCAAAGGTACAGGCGATGTAAAGAATCTGTAAACGAAGCATGACCCCAGGTTGCAAACAGCATTTATCAATTAAATATTATCCAGCTCTTCCTGTTGACAGAAATGGATAGGGTTATATATATATATATATATATTGTTTAGAAGATTAAAAGATTCAGAGAAATGGACAGGAGTGATAATGCAATTGCTTATCAGGAATTAAATATGTCCAAGCCACTGTGGTTAGTGAAGTTTTACAAACAGTAAATCACAACTTCCATATTTGATAGGTAGCATGGCTCCAAATGATTGAGATATTATAATCTATATCATGTTCCCTCTTCTAATAAAATCTAATTTAAAGCACACAGGATTACTGAGACGTAACAGCTATACCTGGAAAGAACAACTTATATTTTAATAAGTTAAAGTTAGCGTCATGTAAACTTTCCTACAAAAACATGGTTCCAATGGAAATGGACACTCTCTCCACTACAGGCCTGCTGTCTTCAATAATCTGGTCAAACACAGGCAGCAGAGACACCCTTGGCTGAGGCGTTGCCCTGCTCAGCTAGTGCTGCTGGGCCACGTGTGGGGTGTCACACAGAGGGGAGCTCAATAGGCCAAGGAGCCGGCTGCTCTACGAGGGAAAAGCTGAGACATGGATGGCCAGGAGCGCCCTGATTCTGCATGTTGGGAGATCACGGATGTGCATCACAGGACCAGTCAGGATCAGAATCTCTTTGAGACGAGCACTGGAGTGCCTCTTCTCCTGGGAAGGAAAGAAAACTTCACCCAATGAGAGCAGAGGTGACAGGAGGCTGGAAATCCACCCTGGAGGCTGGAAATGCGATCGTTCTGGCACAGATGTAGCCACCACACTACTGACCTCATTGGACATGAAGCCCCAGCGTGTTCTGGACTAGCTCCCTACTGCCAGTGTCCACAAGCCAAAAAGAACAGATTTTCAGGGTTCCCTGACTTGTTTCCATTTCATAATCCTGGGCATGCCCAAATGCTTTTTCCTACCATGCACACTGAAGTTCACTCAAGGACAAGGTTAATCTTTACTAGAACGTGAAGAAATTTTGGAGTACAAACCAACTGTGTGTGAATAGACTTCAAGGTGCTCACTTTGGTGGGGAGTGAGGCATCACAAACCCACACTGCTTCCTTTTACAGTTGAGTTCCTCTTCTCACTCCAATGAGTTTACAGTTCTCGCTAATATGCATCATCCTATACTCAGACCTAGCCTGCAAGGACCCACTCATAGTCCTGGGCCTTGAGACAAACGGAACTGTTCTCCACCCAGGGTGCTTGTCCTCCACTTCTGGTTAAAACTGCTCCCCAGAAAAGCACTCAATTTGCAGGTGGCTCAATCATGTACACGGCATGTATCAGATTAGTCTTTCCACAGTCCCAAGCTTCTGTTTGGCCTCCATCACCTCTTGTTACCAATGAACAGAAATACTTGGCATAGAATCTATATTCTAGACTCCACTGATCAGCTTAAGCTCCAGCCCCTCCAGGAGGCCTGGTCCCTGATGCCACTGAACCCAATTTACCAGAGTTCCCCGGCCCTAGTCTGGACATCTCATTGATCTGATCCTTGGTGAACAAGGGGCTCTTTACAGTTCTCGATTCACACAGTACGGGGCGGCAGGGGGTGGGGTGGTGTGCAGAGTATCTTGGAGGGCAGGTCCCAGCCATCCCACACTCAGAAAGCTCCACTCTGCTCATGTCTTTCCCACTCCATCCTCGTTTTCACTCCCTTGGTAAAAGGGTCACACATTTGGTTACCAGTCCTAATAAAAATCAGAGTCCAGATGTTCTTTTAGGTCCTACAAAGCTCCCGTTACATTCTGAAGAGTGCCAGCTTTCTGCCAGACTGTGAAAGGACCCAATCTCAGACCAGCAGGGGTGAGAGAAGGCAGTGTGGGGGCGTGTGAGACGTAACTCCTGTGGCTCCACAGCAGACAGTGAGTCACCCTTGGAAGCAGTTTTCAAGATGAGTTAATATAAACTTCAGGGACAAAGATATCTTGAAATATTATTTCACTCTTTAAGATGAAATCTGGGGGTAAATTATAAATAAAAGATTTAAAATGTTTTAAGTAATATATTCTCTATTTTCTCACTTTATTTTCTGCCCTTTTACTATCTACTTAAGTATTTTTCTTTTTAACTGAGTTAACAATTTAAAATTAGCTGTTAAATAAGATGATAAACAGATTAGTTTCTATGTTTATGCTGCTGCTGCTGCTGCTAAGTCGCTTCAGTCATGTCCGACTCTGTGCGACCCCATAGACGGCAGCCCACCAGGCTCCCCCTTCCCTGGGATTCTCCAGGCAAGAGTACTGGAGTGGGTTGCCATTTCCTTCTCCATTCTATGTTTATAAACTCCCTCAAAAAAGGAGCGGGGAGGGAACACTTTGCTGATCTCCCGTGAGTCATCCGAAGGAGGCCAACTCATGAAGTGCAACAGTAAGGCAAAGACACTAATTGGCAGGGATGCGGTTTTTTCCTCGTGGGTTTCTCCTCATCACTGAGGGAGCAGGCATCGACCTCTCCCATCTGTTTAGTGAAAAAAGCCGGGTTTGTGCACCATTGAGTCACACCCCGTCGGGCCAGGGGTCTGAGTCCCATCCCATTGCTGCATTTCTGGGGAACATTTGTCTGCCTTCTTCTCTTCCCAGAACACTCAGAGGAGAGCAGGGGCAGGAAAAGAGTTACACTGTCTTTTCTAAGTCCACACTTTTAGGGCACAGTACCTAAAATACCGGCTTCCCTGGCGGCTTAGCGGTAAAGAATCTACCTGCAATGCAAGAGACATGGATTTGATCCCTGGTTCTGGAAGATCCCCTGGAGAAGGGCATGGCAACCCACTCCAGTATTCTTGCCTAGAGAATCCCCATGGACAGAGGAGCCTGGCAGGCTATAGTCCATGGGTTTGCAAAGCGTCTGACATGACTGAAGCAACTGAGCACGCACCTAAAACACTGTATGTGCTACACAAAGATAAAGGGGAAAAGATCAACAGACTAGGAGAGTCAGGAGAACCCATGTCACGTGGTGATGATCCTAAACATGTCCAAACACTCCTTGATTCCCCAACAGAGAGGAGCAAAGCTTATGGCCCATTCTCTTGAACATGGGTGGGCTTGTGACTCTCTTGTCATGACAGATGGAGTGGATACGAAGCTGTTGTGACTACCAAGGAGAGGCCTGAAAAGGCGATGACGTTTCTGTCTTTTTACCAGAACATTCACTTTTGCAGTGCTGAGTCCCCTGAAGCTGCTGTGCCGTGAGAGAGCCTGAGACAAAGCCCCACCTAAGCCAGCAGTGACCACCAGACTTGTGAATGAGGATCCCACCAGAAGGTTCCAACCCCAGCCAACAAGCCCTCCCCAGCTGAAGCTCCAGAAACTGGAATGCAGAGGAGCTAATTCTCCAGTGCCTTGTCCACATTCCCAACCCTGAATCCATGAGAAAAGAAAAGTGACTGGTTTAATGCACTGAGTTTTGAGGTAATTTGTTATGCAGTATTACACTTATCTATTTTGATGTCCATATATGTTTATAATATGAAGTTTTCTATAAACTTATAAATTCCTCTTGCACTATAAATATAAATAGCCAGGAAGTAAGGGAGCAGAAGCGAGTGTGCTTGTATACAGTCAATGTTCAACGTCTGTCTGCATAAAGGACCCTCAAAGCCATCCAACAAAGTAAGGCTTCTTTGAATAGATTTTTAAAATTGTTTCTGTAGAACCTAAAAAATGTAACAAGATTCCTAGATAATAAAGATCACCCAAAATTGTTAATCAATGGCAGTGCAGTCACTTCATCTTAGAGTAACATTTTAGAGAATTAAAAATTTTAATAATGCTATATCCAGAGTTAAAGAAAACCCTGGGGAATATTTTTATATTTAAATACAGATATGCAAAAGTCTTTGGGACACAGTTTAGGTATGGCATAGCCTAAAGCCTCAAGAGTGAGCAAAGTAAATAATCTATCAAAGGACATCCACATGCAATCACATCTCTACCTGTTTGATGTCCGTTTACAACACACA
Organism: Tragelaphus eurycerus; assembly: GCA_935064755.1. Lineage (NCBI taxonomy): Eukaryota > Metazoa > Chordata > Mammalia > Artiodactyla > Bovidae > Tragelaphus > Tragelaphus eurycerus. Next base: position 1,155,647 of record CAKXYN010000107.1, read on the forward strand.
ATGGAAAAAAGCTCCAGTGAAGAAATCAATTTACAGATGTGTCCACCTATCTGAAAAGTGGTGTCTAAGTATATAAAATGGCACCCCACTCCATTACTCTTGCCTGGAAAATCCCATGGATGGAGGAGCCTGGTGGGCCGCAGTCCATGAGGTCGCTAAGAGTCGGACACGACTGAGCGATTTCACTTTGACTTTTCACTTTCATGCATTGGAGAAGGAAATGGCAACCCACTCCAGTATTCTTGCCTGGAGAATCCCAGGGACGGGGGAGCCTGGTGGGCTGCCATCTCTGGGGTCGCACAGAGTTGGACACGACTGAAGCGACTTAGCAGCAACAGCAGCAGGTATATAAAAAGTATTTGATTTATAACATAACAACTAATTGTTAAAATCTAAGTGTAGGTGTTAATTTGTAAAACTGTGTAACTGAAAACAGATAAAAGTAGCTTTTCCAAATCTGTTTTCCTTCTTTATTAACTTAGTATATTTATAAAGCAGCTCTTGGTACTTGGGAAGAGGAATCCTTAAAATGGGTTCCCTGCTAAGGCAATGGCAACCCTCTCCAGTTCTCTTGCCTGGAAAATGCCATGGACAGAGGAGCCTGGAAGGCTGCAGTCCATGGGGTCCCTAAGAGTCGGGCACGACTGAGCAACTTCCCTTTCACTTTTCACTTTCATGCATTGGAGAAAGAAATGGCAACCCACTCCAATGTTCTTGCCTGGAGAATCCCAGGGACAGGGGAGCCTGATGGACTGCTGTCTATGGGGTTGCAGAGAGTCAGACACGACTGAAGTGACTTAGCAGCAGCTAAGGATTAACACAGCCATAGCCAATTCTATTCATACAACTTACATATACTCCAACTATTTCAAGCCACAATATTTTCCTGCCAGGAGTGGTTCTATAGACCATGGGGAATGTGGTTGCTCTGGCTAACGTTTCCAGTTCCCCTGGAGTGTACTAACAATCTGGGAAGCTGGTGTTTCTAACACTGGTGCTAAAGTATTGACATATACATCACCATGTGTAACATAGCTAGCTAGTGGGGAGCCTGGTGCTCTGTGATGACTAGAGGAGTGGGATGGGGTGGGAGGGAGGCTCAGGAAGGAGGGGTTTTATATGTGTATATAGCTGATTCATGCTGTTGTATGGAAGAAATCAACATAACATTGTAAAGCAATTATCCTCCAAGTAAAAATAAAAATAAAAAAGACAAACTTGGCTGACATTTTTAATTGCTTTCAAATTAATAGGTTGGAAATGATCCTTCCTGTTCCTCCTCCTGGCACAAGAAAATGAGAATGGCCAACAAGTGTGCTAGAATCCATGGTGAACCAGCAACCGTTATGTGACTTGTATTCCTCCTGATGTTTTCTTGATCTATTGACCTCCTTCTCTTACAGGTAACATGCATTTGGTTGTCAGGCGCCATGTGCTCATGGCCCATGGCCGATGGATCCAGACATGGGCTGAGTGATTCTGGGCTGGGTACTCTCTGTAACAGCATAGTTCAATCTGTCAGAAACATCAATGATAAATCAAATAAAAAATAAGGCTGCACTGGCCAACTGAACTACTGCCAGGCTCAAAGATTTAGTCTGCTAGTACATCTATATTTAGAAGTTGTTCCAGTGCTGGTAGACCCTAGGCAACATCAAAGATAAATGTTGGCTTGAGAAATCAAAGCTTGTAAGTGTTTAGCATAACCATGTATAAGAAGGGCTTCAAAACAGGGAGGTGGGTGGATTCCAAAGTTCTTTATGCCAAACCTCACTCTCCCCTCAGTGATGCCTCTTTCACTTCACTGACCACTCTGGCACAGAGGAAATTTTCAAAGGTAAGAAAAGCGGGGAGTTTGTGGCTGCATGATACCAAACAAATACTGCAGGCATTTTATTCCCTGGCACACTAGTTTTTTATATTAGTGGGAGGGTCTTGGCTTCCTAAAACAGCCAAGGATGATCCTCTGGTTCAAAACCAATAAATGCAAGGTTCCTGTATAGCCCTCCAAATGTGGAGGTTCACCAGATGTCAAGTGCTCTGGTAAGATCGATGTGTTGAGACTGTCCCAAAGAGAAAGGAAAGGAGAAGCGAGTGGGTGGTTTTAGAATAGGCTGCCTATACAAGGGATGAACCTAGGGATGGCTGGCGTCAGTTTACCACCTAACCAAGGCCCAGGTGGCCATCCTGTAGTTGGAAACTAACAAACAGAACAAATGAGTTGATGACTTAGGCGCTGAGGACACAGGTGATACAGCCTCAGCTGGAAGTTCTCCAGAGTCTGCTGCCCTAAACATAACTCCCTCCTTTACACATGCGACAGCTGGTAAAAAGCATGGAGAATCTGCTTCTGGTGTGCAGACTTCTGAGGGAATGAGAGAGCTCCTTTTAACTCAGCTCTGCCTTTGATACCTACGGACCTCTCCGAGTTTCTAAATCCTTCCTTGCCTTGTTTCCTTCCACAGAAGCTGCAGTGGAGGAAGCTATTCCCCTGGCTCTCAGAAACTACCCTTGGATGTGGCAGTGAAGACTTGTGATGTGGCAAAACACTGTCTCTCTGCCAGCTCACTAATCTGGCTCTTATGTAAAAGATACTTTCTGATGAACAAATGATAAAGGACTTACTCATTCTCACTCTCGAGAATGAACAGAAGAGCTCATGGGCCTGGGCGAGCGGCACCCTCCCCTGATTTTCGGCCAGGCATCAGTGATGGACTGGGGAGTGGATACTGGCCTTCTGGTATTCTCCACTGGAGCAGCAGGCTATGCGGCCACAGGCAGCAGGGTTCCCAGAGACAGTGGCACTCACGGCAAGGCTCTCTTCATCCATTCTGTAAGTCACTCTGCTTGTCAATGCTATGGTTCCTCCTGGAAAGGCTATTGTCTAACCAGAATCGCCATGTGTAAATTCACTTATGGCAAGAAGCCTTCTGAAAGATTACTAATATTAACACCTAAATTAAACAGGTGCCTAAGAATTGATGCTTTTGAACTGTGGAATTGCAGAAGATTCTTCAGAGTCCCTTGGACAGCAAGGAGATCAAACCATTCAATCCTAAAGGAAGTCAACCCTGAATATTCACTGGAAGGGCTGATGACTGAAGCTGAAGCTCCAATACTTTGGCCACCTGATGCGAAGAAACGACTCACTGGAAAAGACCCTGATGCTGGGAAAGATTGAGGGCAGGAGGAGAAGCGGGTGACAGAGGATGAGATAAATGGATGGCATCACCAACTCAATGGACACGAGTCTGAGCAAACTCCAGGAGATGGTGAAGGACAGCGAAGCCTGGCGTGCTACAGTTCATGGGATCACAGAGTCAGACATGACTTAGCAACTGAACAACAACAAGTTAAATAGAAATTCGATTAATAAATCAGAAACCAAGCACCTCCTTATGAGGCCAGCTCAGTCCCTAAATGATAGGACGCATGGCTGGGGCCTGCAGCCTGCTCTGGGTTTCTGCAACGGGGCTGCTGAGCCCAGTGCGGCTGCTTTGTGGGTCCCCAGGGGCTTCTGGGCTCTACCTGCTGCTGGCCTTTTCTGTTTGATTTCAAAGTATCCCTTGATTTCTGCAGTATTTATTTCATTCGTGGTCTACTGTTTGACAGCTGTGTTCACTCATTAGTCACCGGGAAACCCAGATGTGACATTCCTGTTCGGATGAGCTGAGTCACATGGGAGGGAGAGATTCTTGAGAACACCACTGGTCACATTCCCACAAAGCTATTTTTCTGGTTCTCTCGAATATTCCCAACATGTCATGTCTGGAAGAAAAGCTAATGGCAAATTAACATCTATATATAGCATTGACATCCGTTTTTGTTTAGTTCAAACCAGAGCCATTAACCTCAGGGCTCCTGTATAAATTTCTGACAGAAAAATGTCGTATTTCTTTCACACAATCCTTCTATAACTGTTGACTTTTCCTATCCCAGATCTGAACGTTAACGTGCTTAGGTGACATGAAATAATCATTACACAGAATCTGTCATTGTCCAAGTTATCTCATTCAATCTTAACCTACTTGTGAGATGACAGACACGTTTTCAAATGGAGAAGCTGAGACCCAAGGGGTTAAATTATTTGACTAGCTTGAGACAAAGCAGAAACAATCCAGTTCTCCTTGGGTGAACGCCACACCACTGAACACATCAACATGAATCCATGCCACGTATTCACGAGATCTTAGGAGATCTGCGTGTGCACTGAGGAACTAGCTGCTAATAGCAACAGTTAGCATTTCTGTAAAGCAGAAGTTAAAACAACATCTAAGAGCAGAACTCACACTACAGCTCATCTGAGTCATTCCAACAAGGGGAACATGGCCAAGAAAGGCTACACCTTTCCAAGTTATGAAAATGGATCTATTTCAGGGGAAAACTGAAACCAATGGCTGTGACCGAAAAGCCAGTGACACCTGTGTGTTCCATTTTCAGCTGCTTATTACTATCTCATAGTTACAGTTACTTCCTGCGTTGATGGAAAAATTAAGAGAGTGTCTAGGCACAATTACTAATGGAGAAAAGTAGGCACGCAACACCCTCTTGCAGAACCATTAGTGAGTAACCTCCAGGTGAATTCTTCGAGCAGTGATGCGACATTACTGACGATGAACTTAGGAGAGAGGATATGTCAGTCCCCATCCCCTGCCCCCCACCCCGCACTTCATGGTTCTGTTTTCTGTTTCCCAATTAGGGTCACACCTGTCTTCAGAGACCAGCAGGCAGCTAGCTACTGATTGAGGTGGCTTTCCCCAAGGTCAACTCAGCACAGCATTCCCAGGAGTGGCACCCAGTGGCCTCTCTACCGCCCTTTCATTCATGAAGGTCTTCTTCTAGAACCTGACAGCAGTACTTGAAGCCCTGTACTCTTAGTTTGCTAACACCTTCAGAATTTTACACTGATTATTTTACTGGAATTGTGATTAAAAATTGAGTCAAAGAATAAAGTATTCTGGGAACTTTAGCCAGTGCTGATATGATAAAAATATGGGGACACCCAGACATCCATGGTGGCATGTATGTGGATGGGGTCACCTCACCCAAGCTGGGATTTTTAGACCAGGTGCTCCAGCAGGAAAGGGGCAGGTGTGACTCCTGAACACAAGTTTCTTCGAGACTGAAGGACACCTGCTTGCCCTCAGGTGGGGATCTGCTCCTCTGCACACCCTACTTCCTTCCTGCCCATTAAGCTTGTTTCTACAGCCCCCTGGGTGCCAGAGAGGCCAGGGGTGTGTGGCTGGAAGAGCAAACTCTGGCTCTGGAGAGGACTGGGTGTGGGAGGAGTGACTCCAGCCTAAGGCTGCTGTGTTCTCCTGCCCCAGTGCACCCCCCACCAACCGCTGCGGTCTGGAAGGAGACCTGGTAGCAGCTGCACTTGGCTCAGAAACCACCAGCAGGAGCTTTCAGAGGGAGAGTCAGAGCCTTGTGCACTCACACTTCCTGCAGGTGAGATGGTGTGCTGTGTGTACACATTTGATTTTCTTCCTTGAAGAATTATTAACCCACAGGTCATACAAGGATTCCTCTGATGACCTATAGTCAGTTAGCCTGAAATCTCCAGGAGAGCTCATCAGAGCTGACACTAGTAGAAATTCAAAGGTGGGAGGGCATATAAAGAGGAAAGGGGAAAAACTAGGAGGGAAGTGAGTACTGGATGGAAGGAGAGCAAGGAGGGAAAAGGTGGGAGAAGGCCCCAGATAAACAACTTCACACTTTGTAGTCACTAGTTAAGAGTGGGGAAGGCAATGGCACCCCACCCCAGTACTTTTGCCTGGAAAATCCCGTGGACGGAGGAGCCTGGTAGGCTGCAGTCCATGGGGTCTCGAAGAGTCGGACACGACTGAGCGACTTCACTTTCAGTTTTCACTTTCATGCATTGGAGAAGGAAATGGCAACCCACTCCAGTGTTCTTGCCTGGAGAATCCCAGGGACGGGGGGCCTGGTGGGCTGCCGTCTACGGGGTCGCACAGAGTCGGACACGACTGAAGCGACTTAGCAGCAGCAGTTAAGAGTGGGTCCTATTGATTATAAATGGTCATTAGACAGAGCTTCTCCATTTCATCTGAGGCTGTAGTATGTTCCTCCCAGAATCGTGCCAGGACACTTCCAATTCAAATCCGAAGGGAAGATGGCCAACGACTGAGTCACCATTACCATTTCCTGTAGCACCTGAGTTTTCCTTGGAGGTTTCCCATTCAAGCACTCCACTTCTCTGACCTTACTTAACTTATGAAGCCATGGTCCAAGGCAGAGAAGAGGAAAAACACAGGCGCACTCCAACCCCCACCCTCCCCCAACACACACACACACAAGTGCTGTGCTCTGAGAAGGCATGTGAGAGAAAAAAAGCCTCCTCTTTCCCGAACCTCTATCTCCATGTAAAACCTAAACCACCAGGGCCATAGGGGATGGTTTCACCTTCCAATCAAGCCGCCTTAAAACGAAATCCGTCTAATCTGTAAAATATACCAGTTAAGCCTGAGATTTCACCAATCTGTACATAGGAGCCATTCACAAGGATCCTAGAAACAATAGATCATTGTCTTTGGTAACTTGGAACTCTAGCTGTTCAGACGCAACCCAGATGGGAAAATATGCTTCTGCAAAAAGTGATAAAGAGCTCCCTCTCCACATCAAGATTTCATCATGAGAATTTCACCCGTTTTCATTTAACATTGGGTTAAAATATTTTTTTCTACTCTCGACAAGTTGACTTTTTGCCTAAGCTTGTGTGCTGAATTTTTCAGTGCCTTTAAATTTAAGTCACAAAGACTAGTTAACTTGGACGGCACCCCAAATCCCACATTTCCTGTATTTCAAATCCTTAGTCCATTTGCTCTACCACAGAAAGAGAATAAAACGTGGGTAAATGAATGAACAGAATTAAGATTAAAAGGAATAGTATTGGTTGCTTTTTAGAAAGAGAAGATTTCTGCATCCAGTGTTTCCAGCCTGAGAGTCTCTGCAGTGTGAGTGAGGCCAGAAAAGCACTGGGTCACTATTCAGCAGAGAGTGGCCTTGACTGTAAGAAGACTTCACCGTGGATACTATACAAGGTCTCTGGTGAGACAGACACCACAGGTGGCACTGTTTTAGGATGGTCTAGCTGGTAGGGTAAACGCACGCGGGTAGGTGAGCCCTCCAGTGCAGCCCACCCTCCATGCCCCACTCCCAGACAGTATTCAACAGGGCAGACTTAGCACACAGCACTGAAAGCAAAGACACAAACCAGGCTTCTCAGGCCACAGTGTGGTCTACCTGATGGAAACCACTGATTCAGGCTGGCCCTTGGCAGTCAAGATAACAAGTCAGTTCCAAGTACTCATTAAAGTGAAATGAAAGTCGCTTAGTCATGTCCACCTCTTTGTGACCCCGTGGAATTCTCCAGGCCAGAATGCTGGACTGGGTGGCCTTTCCCTTCTGCAGCGTATCTTCCCAACCCAGGGACTGAATCCAGGTCTCCCGCATTGCAGGTGGGTTCTTTACCAGTTGAGCCACAAGGGAAGCCACATGGGTAGCCTATCCTTTCTCCAGCAGATCTTCCTGACCCAGGAATCGAACTGGGGTGTCCTGCATTACAGGTAGATTCTTTACCACCTGAGCTATCAGAGAAGCCCTTAAAATACTCATCAATGTCTGGCCAGATAGTAAGGCCTTCAGAGCAGTTAGACACTGTCTTTTCTTTCTGTGGCACTTCTTGCAAATAAGCCACGTAAATATATTTTAATGCACAATTCACTACATTTCAGTCCATTTTCATTTTCCACAGTCAATAACTATTAGTTTAAATTTTTCTCTCCTTACATTATTTTTTCCATGTGTTTAGCATATCTTCAAAAAAGAATAAAATGGCATTTGTTCAGCAGTTTCATTTTTGAAAGGTGTTTTAGATGGATGAACATGAAAATATGATTACCTCATCCCACTCTAAAAGGTAGCTGGTGATTTTTGAACCATTGTCAACTGGTGCCTAAAAAAAAAGAAAAAAAGAGATTAGAGAAAACTGTTTACAGACAAAAGTTTTGAGCTCTCCACTTTGGTTCAAATCCACTGTCTGTACTAGTCCTGGGCTCTCCCCATAGGGCAACAACCCTCTGTATCGCCTCCATTTCCTTGGTCAAACATTTCCACAAACCAATTTTAACACAAGTCAACTAGTAGGGAGAGCCCTCACTATTAATAAATCCTACCCCACAAACAGCCGAGCCTGCCTTGCCCACCACCCCTACCTTCACACCCACACAGTACCCTAGTTCCTTTGCGGATAAAACTTTTAAGAGGACCTTAAAAGTTCAAGGGTACAGGGAGAAAAATGCAGAGAAAGAGGTATGACATGTGGGAGTCTGATAGGGTAAAGCTGACCCACCTATGTTTAAGAGTTCAGAGTCTATATTTTTGTAACCTTCCCCATACAGTTTTTTGTTTGTTTTAAAGAGGTTAAGATTAGAAAGCCTTCTGTGGCATTAAGATTGGCCTTTTTAAAAAAAAAAAAAAAAAATGAGAAAATCTGGGATCTCCTGGAGAAATTGCTAGGGGCAATTAGCCCTTAGCACATTAGCCAAAAGAAGTTTCATCATTTGCTTTCCTCATAATAGCACAATACTGAGATCTCCCTCACTGAGAAAACAGGCTTTGGACAATGGGAAGAGGAGTAAAAGACTCTGGAGAAAAGACAGCTTTGTAAGGTCAGACCTGCCCACAGCGGGGCTATAGTGGGGTCCCTCACAGCACTAGTAAGACCACATCTCCAAGCACAAATACACCTGCATCTGGATTTTCCCAGTAAATGAGCCAGGGCTCCACAGACCGTGGTGAGCTGCCCCCAGCAAAAGGCAGCCGAGTCACCAGAACTATCCGAAGCCCAGCGTGGCTGGCTATCACAGGTATAAGTTGCTCAGTATCACTACTTTTTTTCTTTTTCCAAGAATGCATGGGTGTTTTGAGGGACTGGGAGAACATATATAAATCCCTTACTAAACTGTCCTGGTCTTATACAGGAAGCACCCAAAAAACAATATCTGTTGCTTCATTGTTCTTAATAATACAACATCCAGGGCTCAGTAAATATGAGTTAATTAAACTCTTATCCCTCGCCTCTCCTTCCCTCTTTTTCTTCTTTCTTCTGAGTCCTAAAATCTGGGAGTTCCAAATTTTTTACTCCCACTCACTCACTCCAATTACAAGTGAGTGTTGTATATTCTACTAAACTATAATTTCATGCTTTTGTGGGCTCATTTTGGGAGAAAACATAGGGATGTATTTAAAGTGTAAATAACATACAAAATCAAAGCTTTAGCTGAGAACCCATTACTCAGGTAAGGACTACATTTAGGATGCTCATACATTCCTCTGTGATGCTCTCTCTGCCCCACCACTGAGTTTCCGATTCCTTGAGGGTGGGGACACAGACTCAGTCTTTGTGCAGTCCTATGTCCTGGTGCTAGCAAAGTGACATTAGAGGACCCCGAGCTCTCTCAGTGTCCTGGTGACTTCAAGGACAGGTGGGCAGCCAGAGCATGGTCCACCTGTCCTTGTACCCCCAGCTGGAGCTCCCAGCTGGAGTCCCTGGAGAACAGCAAACCTGTTCTAAGGACATGAAAACTGAACTGAATCCAGAACTTTCAACTTTGCACATAATTGAATGGAACAAAAATATGCTTCTGATTTACAACTAAATAAAGGGAGTAAGAAAATGTGAAACATTTTCCTCCTAGTAAAAAACCTTTTTCTTGAAGTTGCTGGTCTGCCTGAGACCTGAATTACATCCAGGTTTTAAGCAGAATGTATGTATCAGTGATTCCCAACTTAAGGTTTGTAAGACCCCATGGTCCCTCTGGGAATCTTAAAGAAGATTATTTTATATTCTCCAAACAAAATGGATTTTGAATCTTTCCTTAAGATGTATTTACATATGTATATGTGTAAATAATGAACACATTTTAAAGGGGATGTGTATGCTTCAAGAACTTAAACAGTGATGACCAGTTGGGTGTTAAAACTGAAAAGGTAGGGAATCACTGACCTGGACTATCCCTGGAAGCCAGGAAGGAAAATAAAATAGTTCAGATTCTACAACTTTGCCTTTGTCCAAATAACATGCTCAATGTTGACCACTGGCTATCAGAAGGGTCTACGGAAGTTCATGCTCTGTTGCTAACGACTACGCTCAACTGTTTTTAACAGCTCCCAGGATAAACTGGATCCTCTGGTCTAAGAACAAAAGGACAATGTATTTCTTCACCAATAACACATCTCCCTAGTCATCCTATTTGCACATTTGTGTTCTTTCCCAGTACTATAAGTCTTTATTATCTTGACTCCTATTAATTTTACATTTTGAACTATATTTTAAAGTATAAGTAAGTACATATAAATAATCACTATAGAGATTGATACCAGTCTATTTTCTTACAAACACACAACTATGACTGGTAAGTTAATAATACACTTTAAAGGGCTCTCTTTCTCAAGAGTTATTGGTAGCCCACAAGTTGTATTTCATGAAAACTACTACATAATTCGGATGTTAAAAAACAATTAGTAATCCTAACTGATCTAAGGTCTAACTGGCAAAAATTTAATGAAACCTTAATGTAGTTTAGAACACTAAACATTCTAGGCAGATTTAACTCTTAGACATTTCAGAGTCACCACTGAAAGAAGCCAACAGACCATAAATCTACTTTAGCTCTAAATCTTTCTTCACAAAACTTTTTATTCAAGTCTTCAAATGTCTGTTGAATTAAACTATTAGAAAGTGATGACATTTAGGTATCTTAAGTATTTTTACCACTTATAAAGAATTGCTCATGACCCTAAGAAACTCCCCTGCAAAGAAAGCTAAAACTTGATTTCACAGTTCTGTCTCTCATTTTTTTTTTTTTTGCCCAATTTGCACAGAGATGGTAACTTTTGATATTACAATAATTTGTTTCACAGTCAAAATGCAGAAAATGCCAACACCAAAGTGGAATGTTACTAAATAAATGTTTCAAACAGCCACAGACTTCAGAATATTCTCGACACGTTGCGTTACCCACCTTCCACTGCAAGGTTAGTGAACTTTTGCTCCTATGTGCCAGCTTAGGTGGGAAGGGACACTCAGGCGCACAGCTGTGGGTGGTGAAGCTAACCGGCTCAGAGCAGGAACCCTTTACGGAATTGTACATAGCATATACCCTGAAAATGGAAACGCACATACAGTCAGTGGCAGAGGCCTATCACACCAGACTGGGGTTTTAATCTCAGCTTTGCATCAGAGTTTCCCTACAGGAACAGAATTTATGGAATACACACTGTGACCCTTATTCTTATTTGCTAGTCTTGTTCTGACCTAACTATGGTCACCATTTTCAGGGGAAAATAATTCCAGCAGGCCACGTGCCTCAGTGCATTCTCTCCTCCCACTAGTTGTCAGAACCACCCAGCCTCCTTTAAGACAGGCAGAATCTACTGACCGGAAAAGAATATGCTAAATAAGGACATATCCTTATTCCCCAAAATGGTCTCCAAATATATATTCTAAAATCCATCAAGCCCCTCTCTGGTTGACTTTGTCTGGAATAAGGCTAGAAGTGCAGTTAAGTGTTGGGTGGAAGCAAACAAATGGTGGGGAGAGTCCACAAACCGAGAGAGAGAGGTGGAAATACAAACAATAAGGTAGATACCATCTTTGAACTGTTCATCATATTGCAGATATTTAAATGGAAATATGGACATTTCACAGAGAAACAGGCTTGCTACTGCCAAGTGCATCTTTCTTTAATTAACAACAACATTGTTCAGGTACAGTTTATCCATGTGAACATCTAACTCTTACACCTGGAGTCAACATTAAAAATGTGCACTCTGAACATTAAAATGCCTGGCTCAACACTCAACATATGGACCTGATTTCTCAGAGAAGCTGTGAAGAAAAAGCATGTAACACACTATTATAAAACGACACTCCTTGCAAATAGCGTAAAATAGGATTATGCTGATTTTTATCATCTTCCTTTCTATTTTTCCTTTTTTTTAAAAAAAGTATTGGGGATTAAAAAAAAAAAAGCTTGAAAACATACTCTTTCAAAAAGACAACAAAGAAACCTGTGCTGCCAAAAAAGATGCATGAATTAAGCTATTCAGAATTGGTAAATACATCAAGCCCTTAGTTCTTAACAATTCTTTGTGAGGTGCCATTAAAGACAGAAGAACACTCAGACTGGAGAAGTGAAGTAAACTTCCCAAAGCTACACAGCTGGAAAGTTGGATCAACTGTACTCAGTCATGGAGATCTAACTGCTGTCCTGTATTCCCCAATGTCCTGACTCATCCTGCTAAAAAAGACATCATGTTTTTCTAAACACCCATAATCCACTTCCCCTCACTCTGCTCAATGAATAAACAACAGCTAAAGATAACATTATGGAAAATAGGACCTACCTAGGTATATGATTTTTAAAATCCTTTCTCCTCAAAGTCCACCACAAAAATTTTACAAAGGCCATACAAGTCAAAAGTACTAATAGACATGCCTCCCTTCCATTCGAAAAGGTAAAACACATATTTACTGGCTATTTGACTTGTTTGCCTTAGGGGAGGATACCATGACACGTGATCCAAACAAAAGATGCTTTATCGTTAGGTTCATCAAACCTGATGAAAGAAATGCTCCTTTTTGCATTGACTGTAAATAGGCAAATGATAATAGAAAATGGAATGGTAGATTTGGCAGGATCATTTCCGTGCATCAGGACAGGCTTGTTGGGAGTAAGTTGCTTAAAATGAATCACAGAATGTTCCAGACATGGGCAGGGTTCCAGCTTGAACTTTAATAGATCAGTTGAATTCTCCCGCTGATCACTCATGGGTTTTATTTGGCCCAAAATATGTGTGGGGGAGGGAAGAAAGACAGTGTTAAAATATTACCTCCACCTATGAATTAAAGGACTTTGGCAACGACCAGCAGAAAAGAGATGAGCAGACATCACGCACTCCTAAGGAGAGATCATGCCACTATCTACAAAATCCCTGCCAGAAAAACAGAACTTTATCTGTTTAAGCCTCTTCACTGCTTTATAGGAAATGTGGAGAGAACACCATTAAGCAACACTACAGGGATGCAATCAGCCTAATTCACAATGTGGAAAATTCTACAGACAGAATTTTATTTATTATTTCAACAAATAATTGCAAGAAGAGAAAAAAGGATGGAGGGAAAACCTATAGCTTAAGAGAAATTTAAGAGCTATCAGCCAAACATAATATGCAGACCATGTCTGAATTCCAATTACAACAAACTGAAGAAACAAAATCTTCATTTTTAGGACAGTTGAGGAAATGGGAACAGTCTCTGGACTTTAAAGACATTAAGTAATTTACAATTTTTGTTTATGTTGGATGGGCATGGGGTGTGTGATGATGGTAATGTGGTTCACAGGTGACACAGTATGTCTGGACTTTACTTCAAAATAACTGTTGGGGGAGCGGGCTGGTGAAGGCACCAAGGAAATAAAAAGTTGGGTGGTGGGCTTATGAGAGTTCATTAAATTACTGTCCACTTTTGACTACTGAAATCTTCAGAAATAAAAAGTCAAAAATTAAGCCAATGTTGGAAAAAATGGAGATCTCATTTTAAAAAATGAATCTCTGGCTTCTCTTGAAAAGTATAAATTCTAGCAACACTGAGCTGCAGAGCTGAGTGACAGACACTGAATTATTTTGATTTATTTATTTATGGCTGTGGCGGGTCTTGGTTGCTGTGCATGGGCTTTCTCTAGCTGCAGCAAGCAGGAGCTACTCTTGGTTGTGGTTCACCAGCTTCTCACTGGGGTGGCTTCTTTTGTTGCTGAACACAGGCGCTAGGGTGCATGGGTTTCAGTGGCTGTGGTATGTAGACTCCATAGTTGCAATTTGAGGGCTCTAGAACACAGGCTCAGTAGCTGTGGTGCATGGGCTTAGTTGCCCTGCAGCATGTGAGATCTTCCCAGACCAAGGATCAAACCCATGTCCCCTGTAATGGCAGGCAGATTCTTAACCACTGGACCAAAGTCCAAAATGATAGAAATTAAATGAAACTGAGAGCAGCTCCTCTATAGATGGGGCAGGCACTGTCCAGTTCAGAGTCCCTATCACTCCCTACTGTCTACCTGGCCCTGAGGTGGCTTTTTAGCTGCCTTTTACCCAAGCCTCTTTACCCACCTTCATTACCAGAAGATATCTCATGCTGTGGTCAGTACGCATTTGCTTACGAGTTCAGACTGTACTCAGGGAGACCAAGTCCTAAAAATCCACAAACATATTCAGCACCAGAACTCCACGTGGGTAACAGGGTAGGGGAAAGGAGGAGGGGACGGGCCTGCCAAAAACCGGCAGACCACAGTTAGTTATATGGGAAGACCTGGACTCAGTCCTAAGTTCATTCTCTATTTGTAATGAGATTCTTGGAGTCACAAATCCATACTCAGGCTAGTGAAACACGAATAAAGGAGGCTCCTTTGACAGCCAGACTGGGAGGATGACAGCAGAATGAAGGGACCTGATAAAAATCTGAGGTAGTTGAGGACGGACAGTTGTGTGGGCCACCAGGAGCTATTCCCCTTGTCTTTACACCCAGAGAATATCACAGTTTGTCTAAATGAGGTGTCAATGCTCTGCACTGATAAAAATCTGTCTGCAAAGGAAACAAGATCCATTTTATGTGGCATTTTATAAATGCGCTGCACACAGGATCTAAAACTTGACATGATTATCTAAGTGCCTTATGACTACGTCTGTCAATTCAAGTGGTTTAGTGAATAGATAGCAACTAATTGCAATAATTACCAGCTCCATTTTTACCAGCAACTTTCACAGAAAAGTCTCTGGAAATGGCATTACATTTTCAAGAATGCTGCGGTAATGTTTCTCACGTGACGGTGTGTTGTGTCTACTAATCACCATGTGATAGGAGGATCTGTGGAGCTGGACCAAAGTCCTAGGTTAAACATATCAGCAAACAATTCAGTTCTTTAAGCATTTATACTAGCAGAAAGGAGGACACTTTTCTAATTAACCTTGTGCTGGGTTTCTACATTTGCTTCAGTTTAAATACTAAGTAAGTGCTTATGAAACAGGTGCTCCAAGAATTTCAGAAATTTGCCTCCAACTTCCTCTGGCACATCTGTAACATACTAGGAGCCACAATTTCTAGTCAATAACACCTATTTCATAACCCTACTCTGAGCTAGTAAAGCCCATATTTTTGGAAATGTTTCATCACATAATTTTTCTGGGAAATGTTATTACATGATATCATCTCTGGGCAACTTCTTTGCCAAATTGTTTATGCCAGTGACTGGAAAACAGCTTCACATTTTGTCATGAAATTGCTATCAATTCCATCACTCAAATTTTTGATTATCCTATCATTTATAAAAATATAAATTCTTGACTTCCTCAGTAAAATGATGGCTTCAATGTCAGTAGTAATTATAAAACTACCAATTAAAAGAGGAATATATTTTTCTTTGTATATGTGTAAATAAATGAATATATAAATGTTTTTGATTATAAAAGTTACATACTTATGCATAAGTATTATAAAATAGAATGTGACTTATTTATGTGTATATATGTACTAGATTTTTCTTATTCCTTTTTCTTCCTCAACACACACACATACACACACACACACACACACACGTGGGAAATTTTGCACTGGTGGTGTTATACAATACATAACACAATGCCTTATATGGAAGCACCAAATAAATATACTTTGACAATAACAAATTGATTCCTTTTAAACCAAAAGAAGCAATTTGTGTAAGAACTGGGTAATTAAAGTGATGACTTTAATAAAAATAACTCAGGACTTAAAGTGATGACTTTAATAAAAATAACTCAGGACTCAGCACCTAGATTTTTTAAATCAACATAATAGAGGAATTATTGAGGAATTACTTTCCTCAATCACTAGGAGAAAAAAAAAAAGTGGTTTAATATGTGGAGTAATGACACAAAAATACAAAGCAAAAACTGAGGGAAAAAAATCTTTAAAGCCTGGAATGTCTCAGGATATAATTTTCAATATGGAATTTGGCATGGAGGGCATGGCAAGTGCCAGTCTAAACAGACACATGATCTATAGCACAGTCTCAAAGATGCCACTGGTCTCTTAATAAATTATTCCCAATAACAGTGAGGTGACAGCAAGTAGAAGTCAAGAGCGACTCTCGCCTGGAGACCGATGCCAAGCCCCAGACAGCTCAGTGGCAGAGCCCCACGACCGAGAGACTGCTACTCTAGAAGTCCAATGTGCTCCAATGAGCCACGACAGCCACTTTAAAGAATGGTTGTGTATCTGGCTGATGAACTCAGACAATATTCACTAAGAGGAGGGGAGAAAAAGTTGGAAAAGAACTCATAGAGATAACAAGCAATGTGAAGGGGATGGGATCAGAGTAGCAACAAAAAAGGAGCCCCAGGTGAGACGTCAGTACCTGAAAAAGAAACTTGTCACTCTATGGAAGGGTTATCTGGACAGAGATTTCTGCTGGCCCTTGTCAAAATGTTTACTACTAAGAACTGGAAGAGGAATACAGTCGGCTCAGTGCTGCTAAAAGAAGCATCCTTGTTTTCATCATCAGCTGGCCACACTTCCTCCAAGGCAACACTCTCTAAATTGGTAATGTACAAATAAATAAAAATGGCAGCGAATATAATGGCTCATTTTGCAGCTATATAGTAATGGAATTCTTTTGGAGTTTCTATTGTGGAAAAGTGAGGAAATGTTTCCACACACCCTTTGAGGCCTTATAGGTGACTATTAAATTTAAAATTATATTTGAGGCCACCGTGTTGATAAAAACTTACATTTTTGGAACCAAGATTCTGAGAATGTTAATATTACATCATAAAATGAGATTTTGTTCCTTTTTTCAACAACAATTATGATACACATTTATCTCAATAAAATAGTGAGTGGTATGGTCAAACTATACATAGGTTCAAAGAACCTACATCACGAGGGTCCTTTTTACTTTTAGAACAACTTTGGAACAATAAAACAAACAAAAAAAAAATCTACACATGTTACAGGTTTATAATAGATTTGCACATACATATCATTTGCTCTCACACCATCTTTCTGAGGCTGATATCATTATCCTCATTTTATGAATGAGAAAACATGGTCATTGAAATTTACATGGCTTGCCTAATCACACACCTATAGTAAGTGACTGAGCCATTAACTCCATATTTGAAGCTCTGTCTACAGTGTCATCAAGCTGTCTCTGAACACAATCCAGGGCAGAGGAAACTGATTCTAAGCAGGGATTGAGAGTCTTCTCTAGTTTGAAAAATGAAAGGCTGTACAGTATAAGGAAAGAGAAGGAATGGTCTACACAGCCAGATCAAAGTGACTACAATTTGGACGGTATATACTTTTCTTAGTAAAGAATTTTTTTAAATTCTAGAAGAGATTATGACCAAAGAGAGGGAGAATTTTCCATCTCTCTGGCCAGTACAGTGCTAGGCCAAATAATAGTTGGTGGTGCCTTAGGCTGTGTCCGTGCGGTGTCACATACGTGTCAAATATGTCACTAAGGTGGGATCCTTGATGTGTCAGGAGGAAGTCTGGGTCCAAGGCCTCTAGGAGGTAACCACCTCATGCTCCTATTTCTTTGGGGGATTCCATTAATTACTCCTTTTATCTGCCCAGAAGTTGAAGGTGTTCAAAAGTCATGTAAGAAGAATTCATGTGTAAGTAAACTCTAAAGTTTACCCTTTGTAAGAGAGGTTTAAAAGAAACTAAAGGAAACAAGAGACAGGATAGTAAATAAAGGGCTGCTGCTGCTAAGTCACCTCAGTCGTGTCCGACCCTGTGTGACCCCATAGACGGCAGCCCACCAGGCTCTGCCCTCCCTGGGATTCTCCAGGCAAGAACACTGGAGTGGGCAGACTGTGACATTTAAATCTTTTAAAAAAAGATGTCGTCAGCTCATGGATGAGCAGAAACTTAATAAAGTAAACCTTCAGTAAAACAATGGCAGTGAACATTAAAAGAGAAAAATAGAAACACATGTTAACAATGTCTCATGGAAAACATTTACATGACTCCCTATACGGTACTGCATTTTCTGTTGTTTTTTGTTGTTAAATCCACCATTTGAAAGAATGGTTGAACTATTATCATCTCTGCTTCACAAGTTACACAAATTTTTTTGTTTGTAGATGGTGTGAAAAGTTCAATATGTTTGGGCTAAAGTTAACTGACTCAAAATCCAAAAGTTCTGATTCAAAAGGGAAAAGATGGTTGCCATAGAGTTCATCTAAACAGTGTGGTAGCTAAGCAGATGTACACTTTATGACTGAATGTAAAAACCAGCTCTTTTATGTATTGCTTTAAACATAGCTTTAAACACTTGTGTAGCTAATAAGATATTACTACCTGAACACACCCCAACTTGCCCTACTTTTGTTACCAAGAAAGTTTTGGCATGGATTCTCTGTGATTGACCCAAGTTGAAACAGTCAATTCACGGTAGAACCAGACTAGAATTCAAGCCTACTGATAATTAACATAATGCTCTTCCTATTAGGCTATGCCACCTCTACACCACCACCACGGAACATGTTGTGTGAACTAACCATTGTAAAGTATAACAAAGTATAACACAGGATGCTTGCAATTTTATTACATAATCTTGATATACACATGCATAATTGAAGAAAGGAGAGAGAGAATTTGTTGTTGTTCACCCGATTAGCTAAAATAAGAATTTCTGGATAAATTAAAAATTATATAAAATGAAAGTTTTAATGAAAACTTAGAAGATATTATGGATCACACTCAGATTAAGAAATCTGCCTATTTGCAAATTGATGTATCTTTGGATAATCAGATGAGCTCTGATACTTTTCTCTTTGCAGGTTGGTGGTTGGCTGGGTTTCTTCCTAAAATGAGTAGGCCCTGCCTTCCAGAGCAGTCATGGAAGAGATTGCAAAAAAATCACAGAAGAGATTTTAGACTACATATCAAACTATGTGAGTTGCTTTGGCAAACTGTATTAGCTCTTGTTAGAGATAATTTTCATATTTGCATTACTAGACTTCAAATTCAAAACCTATTGCCTTTTATGGTCCAAACTTGAAACATGGGAAGGACTTTATTTAGTCATTCGTGCTGAACATATGGTTTGCATGGAAGGTCTATAATGAAATAACTGATATACTCATGGTAAAAAATTTTATTTGCTTTATAGAAAGAAAATATCATACATTAAGCCACATGTTCCAATAGATGTTAGAAGAATATGTGAAATAAAAGTTACTTTATAAAAATAATTTTAAAATTCTGTTCAGGGTATCATCCACTTTTCTATGGCCAGAAGCACTTCTGTGGACTCCCAATCTTGATGCCAGAACGTGTAGGGCACTGAGGGGATGGCCAGTGAGCAAAGGTGCTAGCTAGGCAAGTGCTGCTAACCAAATACTTCTAAAATGGAGCACGCCATTTATTTTACCAATCCGAAGGCCCCAGTACTCACCTCACGTGATAATCGGTTGCTGGCCTAAGATCTTTCAGGTTACATTCTAATTCTTCTCCACTGCAAAGACAAATCACGTATTAGTCAACAATGCCAGTTTCAAAAATAAGATAGGTTTTGGATTTGGGTCTCATAGTCATATACAAACAACAATTCAAGAATTATTATGTCTACTTTCACCATAAATCAGAAATAAACTTTCCTATTTGGCATTATCATTTTTTTCTGGACTAGCAAATTAGATTCCTTTAAATCATGTCATTCAGGATCTGGAAAATGGTAAGGTTAACTTAACGAATAAAATTCCAAAATATCTTATCACTTCTTCAAAGTAACTACATAAAAGTAAGTAAAGAAGCAAGCAAACTGAATAGACAGATACACAGATAAATGTGTACATAACAGTACCAACTGTCAACTGAAGGTGACGCTCAGACTCACCCTGGAGAGAACCCCAACCATTTCAACTTCTCAGCTTTCTTTAAGAAATCTAATCTGTTTCCCTCACATATCAATACTAATAAACAGCTCTCTTATAGATACAGTCCAATAAATAGTTCTCTTACACAAAATAAAACCACTTATTTGATCAGAAACTGCAAATGAACCTTGACTTAATCATGAGGAAACAACTCACAGAAACTATGGAATGTTCCCATTAAAGTTTTTTTAAAGGTAAGAAGGGTATGTAGGGGCATAACTGTGTTCTTCAAAAATGTCAGTGTCTGCTCAACCACAAATAAGAATGAAATTCTGCCATTTGTAACAACGTGGATGGACCTGGAGGGTATTATGCTTGGTAAAATAAGTCAGACAAAAATACTGTATGTTATTACTTATATGTGGAATCTAAAAAAATCAAGTAAATGAATATAAGGAAACAGAAACAGGCTCATAGACATAGAGAACAAACTAGGGGTTACCAGTGGGGAGAGCAAAGTGGGGAAGGGCAAGATGGGGGTGAGGTAATAAGAAGTACAGACTCCTTTGCATAAAGTAAATAAGCTACAGGATATAGCACAGGAAACACAGCGAGTACTTCACAATAACGTAAAATGGAGTATCATCTATAAAAATTTCAAATCACTATGTAGTATACCTGAAACTAATGTAATACTGTATGCAAACTGTATTTCAAAGTAGTAAATAAGTGAGTTAAAAAAAAAAAAAATTAATGGGCTGTTCCTAAACATGATTTAATCACATTGAGGCCAGCAAGCTCCAGTGCTTCCCAGTGTGCTGGAATAGGAAGGACATAGAGCCACCCTGACGAAAACCTCCCACAAATGTTAAAAGGCTGCATCTGATCAAGCTCCAGAGCTAACGATCAATTAATAAGAAATACAGGAAAGGAAGATTAAACTTAATTCAGAGTGGTAAAAAAAAAAAAAAAAGTGATCCACTCTTTGCAGCTGGTCAAGAATTTTAAAAAAGGATGGAGATACACCTGAAACCAATATTGTAGATCAACTACACATTAATTAAAAATTTTAAAGTTAAATTTTAAAATTAATACTATTTATATATAAAAATACATTTTAAAATATAAAACTTTACAGAAAAGAAAAAGGATGAGGACACTATTCTAGATTAAAATGGATTTATGAGACCTAATAATCCCAAGCAGTAAGTAAACTCTGTTTGGATTCCAAGGGGAAGAAATCAATATTAAAATGTATTTTTGAGATAGCTGGGAAAATTTGAACATGGTCTAGGTATTAAATGATGCCAAGCATTATTGTTAGCTTTTCTAGATGTTAATGAGATTGTGTGTTACTCAGTCGGGGTTGACTCTTTGCGACCCTATGGAGTGTAGCCCACCAGGCTCCTCTGCCTGTGGAATTCTCCAAGAAAGAATACTGGAGTAGGTAGCCATTTCCTTCTCCAGGAGATCTTCCTAACCTAAGGACTGAACCTGGGTCTCCTGCATTGCAGGCAGATTCTCTACCATCTGAGCGACCAGAAAAGCATTGCACTTATGTAAAAAATGTCTATGTTTATCTATATTGAACTATGCAGGAATAAATCTGACATGCTATCTGTGAGCTGCTACCAAATTCTTCAATCATAATAACAATAATAAAGATAAAGGGGAGGGGACATGAGTCAAATGTGGCAAAATCTTGAAAATTTGTTAAATCTCAGTGATGACTACCTGGAGTTCACTGTATTACTTTTTCTACTTTTCTGTATGTTCGAAATTTAACCATAATTTTAAACATATTTTAAACCTCTTGCCCTGCTAGGTTTCACATTGTTGTTTTTGAAAACGCATGTATGTTTGTCAGTTTTCTTTATTAAAGCAGAAGATTTTTTTAAAAAGTCAGGGTAATAGAAGACAATGAAATACGGTAGAAGTGCTCCAAATTAAAGAAGGTTACTGAGACGTGACAACTACTAACCGCTGTATTTGACCCTAGAATGCATCTTGTCTTAGAGGTGAAGAAAAATGCTGCCAGACATTATTTAACCAACCAACAAAATGGGAATGTAGATGATGGACTGGATAAAAATATGGTATTGATGTAAAGGCATGAAGTTGGTAACTGCATTATAGCTATTTAAGAAAATATTTTAGGAAACACACTGCAGTATTTGGCAGTAAAGGACCACGATATTTAAAACTAATAGGAAAAAACAGATTTAGAAAGAAAAGGCAGGAGAGAAAATCAAATAGTAAAGCAAATAGAGTAAAAAGCTAATAACAGGTGAATCTGGATAAAGGATATGCACATATTCCTCGATCTCTTTATTTTTGGAACGTTTTGTAAACTTGAAAATTATTCAAATAAAAATGCTTTTTAAAAGTTGCAAACTGAAGGCCATTGTCTACACCTTGCCTACAGCTCTGTTGTTTGACTTGACTTTATCTTTAAAGTTTTTTAAATTTGCTCAATAATTAACAGTGTAAAATTAGGAATGTTTACAAAACAACTCAGATTTCCAGCATTTTCTTTAAAAAAAAAAAAAAAATCCAAGGAGTTCACAAATCCAGACCTATAAACCTTTACGCAATAACCTATTTCAGGTGAGTCACAGCTGCTGCTTTCTCAGGGAACACAATGTTCCCATTCACTTCATTCCCAAGCTTCCTACTTTCTCACTTATGGGCACCTGGGACTCTAGGTCCTGCCACCAAGAGCCATCATGCGTTGACAGAATCTGTTTCCTGGCAGGCTGGGGGAAATGGTGCTCTTTATTTTGTTAACGTCACTACCAATTCTGACTTTTCAAAACAGTACCCAATAGAGTTAAGGGGATAGGACTACATTCTGAGGACAGTGAAGAAGCACCTCAGAGTTCTTTCACAGGGCAGTGACACAGCCTGATTTTGTTTCTGCAGGGTGGAGGCTGGATGGGAGGACAGCTTGCCAGAGAAGACGCTGGAGGGGCCTGAGAAGACTCTTACGGGAGTCCAGGAAGACTCTACGGGCAGTCACAGGTGGACAGGGTGACTGAAGGGCTGCCTTCCCTCTCTCTTCCCCCTTTTCTTTGTCTAAAAGGAGACAAATCCCCAGAGCAATTTAATAATAAGGAATGGGCCGGGGCTGGGGGGTGGTGGGCGGGGGGAGGTGGGGATGCAAGGTCTGTAGCAGGGAAACAGGAGAGAAAAGCCGTCTGTCTGGTAGAGGAAGAAGTGGACCTTTGTGACCTCATGACCCTGGGCCCGCGCAGTACTTCCTGGGGCCAGTCATAGAGAGGTCAAACAGACTGCCTCCATTTCCTGCTCTGCAAATCTGAGCAGTACCCAGCAATCACAAAAGAGAAAACACTTGACCCTAAAAAATATTTTATCTCATTTAGAACACAGCTGTAAATCATGTGAATGGTTAATATCTGGGAGTTCATAAAGTGGAAGAGGATAATCCCTTATTCTGTGTGCTAATAAACTTCCGACTATTTGAGACAGCCTCCAAATAAAATGCTTCACTATACACTGGAAAACTATCATAGAGGATAAGAAGTAGGGTGAATTCAAAACCACACTGTAGACTAGCAAAAGGTCTGGGCCTAAAAGGTGACCATAGGAGGGCATGATAAATGGCATACTCACTCTTTGCCCTGCCAACATTAATGGAAAATCTTCTTTAGTCCTATGCTGGCAAGCTAACATAACCCAAGTGACACATCTGACCAACACCGAATGGCTGTATAAAAGTAATTTCTGATTAGTAATTACTTGAACAAAATTAACTCTTGACATCGTGCGGCTGCTGCTAGGTCGCTTTAGTCGTGTCCGACTCTGTGCGACCCCATAGACAGCAGCCCACCAGGCTCCCCCCTCCCTGGGATTCTCCAGGCAAGAACACTGGAGTGGGTTGCCGTTTCCTTCTCCAGTGCATGAAAGAGAAAGTAAAGTCGCTCAGTCGTGTCCGACTCTAGCGACCCCCTGGACTGCAGCCCACCAGGCTCCTCCATCCATGGGATTTTCTAGGCAAGAGTGCTGGAGTGGGGTGCCATTGCCTTCTCCGCTTGACACTGTAATTATCACTAATTCTTAAAAAGAACTATTTAAAGGAAAATTTACAAAGCCATTAAATTTTTCTTTTGTTTTTTTTTTTAATTCTCCTTAATAACGCCAATTTCATAGTTTAGCACCTGGAGAAAAATACATGGAAATACACATTACCTGTAAATTATTTTGTATTTTCCATCTCGCCCTTTGTCTGACAAAGCCACTTCATAACTGTAGGGAAAGGAAAGACCACTGTGGGGTCCACACGAAAGTCCAACAGGGGGCGTCCAGGACAACACAACCGTTCTTGCCTGAATATTAGAAACCTGAGGAAGAAAAACAAGAATCACACACCACACTTCTCAGAACATTCTGCGATTATCAGCAGTAGCATAAAAATGGCTCAGATTTAACTCAAGAAAAAATTATTTTAATTTACAAATTCATTTTAATTGCAAAGAAAACCCATCCTATATTGTTTTCTCTTGTCAAGGTCCTGATGTCCAAACTGTAACTCCTGAAATGTCTGTCCTTATTATGCAAACTTATGTCCAAGTCCAGTGTAATTCACACTTGGTCCTCCAGAAAGTAAAAATAATGTCATGTCTGATAATTTTTCTAAAGGTAAAAAGTTGAACGTGATAAATCTCCATGATAGTACTTTCTGGCAGACTACAAGGCTTGCTTGATGTCGAATCATCCTGCAAAGCCAAGATCTTCCAAATCATGCTCCTCCAAGTCCTGCAGGTTCCTGGGAAAACCCTCAGGGTGCAGGAGGATGGGGGGAGGTAGGGCTGGGAGTGGTAGCAGAAATGGAGCCATGGCCCAGGCTGACTGCTGGCAGAATAAGCGCAGAAATGTTCCACCTCTCTAGGCTCTGCTTTTATCTTTTGCTTTGGCCTCCACTTAAGACTTCATTTGAAAAAAGGAGTCTGGGACTCTAAGCGCCCCAACTTTTTCCCTTGGGCTGGCACTTACACTGTCTCTGGGCATCCTCAGCAGGACTGAGACCCAGCTGCCCGCAGCCATAACCTGCTCCTTAACAGATTAACCTGTTACCTTCACAGTTAAGTGGCTTCTCTTCTGCAATTTCATGTTTCACCTCTAACTGTGCTTCCTGGGGCACCTCCCCCCACACACTATTTGCCTTCCAATCTTTGTTTCAGAGTCTGTTTCTGGAGAAACTAAAAATCTGATGCACAATCTAATTCTTTAAAATAAATCTATCAGTGCATTTTAAGGTTCTGATCTTCTAAAGTTCATTTTGTTGCTCTCCAAATAATATATTAAAAATATAAGAATTAAAACATACACTAAAGTTTAATGTCCATATAAGACTTTATAGCCATAGATTAGTAGGCTATGGATGGAGATGTCTAAACTACGTTCTTTTCTTCTATTTTTTTGGTCACTATCTGACCTAAATAAAGAGTATTAAAGTACAAAATAATATAAAAGCATGAATAATAAATATGGAAATGAATACCAAATTTCCCTTTTCAGTCTATCATTCATTCCATTTTGAGCAGAGCCCTCCACATCATTTCTATTCCAAATAGACATGGCATCATATATTTAACCAATGATTTAGTCAAACTCCTACTCATCCTTCAAGACCCTAAGCCTAGGGCTCACTACCCCCAAGTAGCATTCCCTGAAGTACCCTATCCTTATCGGGACTCTGTTCCACAGCACCTTGTTGCTGTCTCTGCTGCTGCTGCTTCTGTGTCGCTTCAGTCGTGTCCAACTCTGTGCGACCCCAGAGACGGTAGCCCACCAGGTTCCCCCATCCCTGGGATTCTCCAGGCAAGAACACTGGAGTGGGTTGCCATTGCCTTCTCCAATGCATGAAAGTGAAAAGTGAAAGTGAAGTCGCTCAGTCGTGCCTGATTGCTAATCAGGTTTATAGCATTTGCCTGCCTTTCTCACTGGACTGTGGGACTCCCTAAGCAGAAGGCCCAAGTCATATTCAACCATGAGTAGTGGTTGTTTGGTAAACATTGAATGAAAAATAAAAAAAGATTAAGACAGCCTGAGTTTCTGATACAGGTAACAAGAGGATGGCAGGCTAGCATTATACACATCTTTTAAATACAGGATGCTTGGGGCTGGTGCACTGGGATGACCCAGAGGGATGGTACGGGGAGGGAGGTGGGAGGGGGGTTCAGGATGGGGAACACGTGTATACCCGTGGCAGATTCAAGCTGATGTGTGGCAAAACCAATACAATATTGTAAAGTAATTAACCTCCAATTAAATAAATTTACATTTTAAAAAAATCCCTAAAAGACACTGTTACGGAACTGAACTCTACCCTTCTTGCTTCAACTCCAGACTAAGAGCACCTCTTCTACCTACTGCTGCCCCTTCAGAATGCCATCTCCTCTCACACCCTGAGACTTAGCTCTGGACTTTCCTGTTTTCCTGCCTTTAACATACCTTACTTGGTGAGGGGCTATGGACACAGAGATGACTAAGATATGACCTCTGCCTGATGAAGACAGACAGATGCATGAGGGGGCTCATGGCAGACCCACTGAGCACATAGGGCCCCACAGCAGCTTGAGAGCAATTCATGAAAAGTGTCTCTGCACTGCCACCTGACCTTCTGCTTAGGATCTGTCACCGCTTTCTCTGTGCTCCAACCACCTCGTGTGGGCGCTGACATGTAACACTCACTCCATGACGCTCTGCTCTGTGTGTTGTTCCCTTGACTGGATTTTAAGGCAGTATTTCTACCACATGCACCACTATATTTGCTGAATTACTCACATCATTAATGACTAACCTAGAGATACTGGATACTATATTTGATTCTTAACTTACAAAGAGAGATTTTTGCTATGAGGAATTCAGTTTATAACTTTAAAGGATGCTGATTAGGTACCGAGAAACATTCAACTAAGCTGATAAATGGCCCAGTTCCAAGAGCACAGAGGATAGTAGCACTGACTCTATGAATGGTGGTGTGAAATAACATCACATATTAAAATAGCTCAGTCAAATGCTAGCACTTTAGACACTGAACAGGTACCCATAAATTCACATCCCTTTAAACGCTACCGTTTTCACCAGCTATTAAGAATGTAAGCCTAAGAGCTTTTATCACAAGAAGAAAAAACTTTTTCTTTCTTTATATTGTGTGTATATGAGATGATGGATATCAGCTGAACTTATTGTGATAATCATTCAACAATGTATGTAAATCAAACAAAAAAAATTACTTTCTTCCCTTTTGTTGTTTAGTCACTCAGTTGTGTACAACTCTGCAACCCCATGGACTGCAGCCCATCAGGCTCCTCTGTCTGTGGAGTTTTCCCAGTAAGACTACTGGGGTGAGTCCTACTCCAGGAGATCTTCTCAACCCAAGGATCGAACCCATTTCTCCTGCATTGCCGGCAGATTCTTTACCGCTGAGCCACGGGGGAAAGCCCTTTAGGACTCGGTTAAACTATTACTTAACTGAACAGTGATGTACAACACCTCAAAGTAAAAGTGAAGTCGCTCAGTCGTGTCCGACTCTTTGAGACCCTGTGGACTGTAGCCCACTAGGCTCCTCTGTCCATGGGATTCTCCAGGCAAGAATACTGGAGTGGGTTGCCATTTCCTAAAACACACCTTTTCCCAAGGTTCCCTTAGCAAGCCTTAGGAAGGCCAACTGTCTTCTGAACACAGACCTCTGCATCCTTCCCACTGGCCAGCCTAACGGAAGTGCACCTGGAGAACTCAGCATCATGTTCAAAGGTTGGCAGCTTCTGGGAACTCTTCCCTGGATCTGAGCAGCCTGCCACCTAGATTACTACCAGACTTGTGAGGCCTAGTCCCTCCTGTGCTCCCCCTGCACTGCCTTTCACTGAGCCTTTCTGGGTCTCAGGTTTCCTTTCTTCAGGCATTAGAGTCCTGAGAGAAAGAGTGCTTTGTCTCTGTTAGAGCTTGGAGCTCACTTCCATCCTAGGTTTGATGCCAGGGAATTACACGGTGCCTTTCAGGAGAATGTCATGTAAAGGGGTCATCAGCTCTAGAGGCCTTTACTCCAAGCATCCAGGGAGCTGATAACCTTAATGAGAGATTCAGAACTCTAAGAACTAGGCTGGGTTTAAGTCTACTTTGGAGTGACAGCATTCTTAAATAAGCTTCCCCTTCATTCATTCAGGGTCTCTCTCTCTCTCTCTCTCTCTGATGAAACTTTCTCACCTGCAATGACCACTGAACTGAACTAGGGCATGGCTAATCTGATCATCACAATGACTGTCATGGCAGTGATCCAAAAAAAGAAGTTTAGAAGCCATAAAACGAACTGACTTTCTGATGTTTAACTATTCTACCATAAACAGAAGTCAATCTCCTTTCAATGGTGATAAAAGTGGTGATTGCCAGTTACAATATTATTGGACAAGGCCCAATGTGACATTTGTTTCAGTACTAGAGATATAAAAGAGTCTACTGTGAAGGTTACTATTGTAAGTCTGTATAGAAATTACTTAAACCGCTTTGAAGTATCTCTGAAGGACTCATAAAAACCACTATCTACTTCTCAATGATTACACACTGATTAGAGATCATTTCTGTTATGTATGTATTAAATATAGATGTGAACTTGAGAACAGCTGCTAGCTAAAGGCATATATATATTTATACTCGTGTTCACAAATGATAAGATTGCATTATCTTGAAGCTATTTTATATGTAATCCTCAGTGTTCTCTTTTTCCCTTTATCTCCTGTTCATCCTGGTATTTTTATTCTGTGAAATTTTACTGTCTTAATTTTCAGACTATCTTATATGCAAATGATATTCATTATTTGGATCCAAAATACCACTTACTCTCATAAAGTTACTACACTGTTACTCCCATGTTCAAAAATATTTCTGTGTAAGTTAATAGCTTCTAAATTTGGTCTGGTCTTTGGATTTAACTACGTGGGAGGCCTGCTGATCCAATTTAGGGAGTATGTTAAGAAAATATTTCCATAGCAATACTGGCTTCACTTCTAAAGTACCATCACAAAAAATACAAACATAAAGGAAAATTTAAAAGGAAAAGGTCAAAGAGATCATTATTCAAAGGAAAAGGATCTTCAAACTTAGGGATTTCAGAATCATCTGTTACTATAATTTCTTAAGTTCGAAGACCCTTGAATCTATCTCCATATCTATGGCTGTTTATCTTTCAACGGACTGTGTCTTGTAGGGACTGTTGTTCTCCTTAGGTCGTTTATTCATGTCTGGAGCCAACAAATCCATTGTTTCTACAAGCTAAACATTAGCGGATGGAAATGATGCAGAACCTCAATTCCTGGTTACATTTATTTACATCCTGAAAACGAACTGTCCAGCAGTTCAGGGGAGACTTCAATGAGCATCACCATCAGAGCAGATTGAACCATGTCAAGTTGGAACTGGCTGGGACTGCAGAGGTTAATTCCTATACCACTTAGAATAGTATCCAGTTTCTCTCTCTGGTACAGCGGTGGTATATGAGTATAGTCCCCAAGACACCTAATTGTTACAGTCTTGGGACAAACACGTAGTATATTTGTACCCTCTTTTATTTAATGAATAAGTACTTGGATTTTTATAGTATCTGGGTTTCTGAAGCATAAATGACTTGCTTAATTCAGGGTGCCCAAAGTTCTAGAAAGATGGCTACAGGTCCTTGATAATGCTCCTATACCTAAAACAAATCATCTGCAAAACTCTGAAGAATAATATATGAGTATTATTTGGAAGTGTTACCAGATGCAGCTGCAAGAAAAAAACAAGAACAACAAACTTTTAGACAACTGTGTGCCGAACTTTCTGCAGCTGTTTCTTTTCCTAGAAGGTGAACAGCCCTCCTTCCCACTTCAGCATGTTGCAGGGAGTCTCGCCTTTGCCTAATGATATGCTATAAACTATAGGAAAATACTCCATTCCAAGGACTCTATAAATAGCATATAATTTACTTCTCAGATAATCCAATGTGGTATTTATTATTCAACCTTCCAAAGATAAGGAAAACTTGGCTCAGGGTCACAAAGACAGCTAATGGCCACGCTGGGCCCCAACTCAGAGGACCCCCCCACCGCCCCTCCATGCAGCTGCCTCCCACCCTGGCTCCCAGCTGTCCCCACATCCCACCAGACTGGCTGAGCCTCATTTGAGCTGGCCAGGCTACCAGCATCTGTCTCACCTGGCAGAGCCTCACTACAGCCACTGCAGTCTGCCACACATTTATTTACCAAATATTTGTTAAGGGCTCACACTGTGCCAAGGACAGTGCGAGGTACCAGGAGCACAAAGATGAATAAGACACAACCATGGACATGAACTTCAGACAGACGGGAGAGGAGAGGAGAGGAAGGGAGAATAGTGGCATAAACAATTCATGGGGATCTGAAGGATGGGTGGACTGTCACCCAGCAGAGGTTTATCTGGGGACCAATGGTGGGTGTGGTAGACAGAAGAACAACATGCCTCCCTCAACATGTCTGAATTCTAATCCCTGGAACCTAAAAGGTAAAAAGAGACTCTGCAGAGGTGATTAAGTGAAGCACCTTGAGAGGAAGGGACTACCCTGGCTTATCTGAGTGGGCCTGAGGTAGTAATAAGTGTCTTTGTAGGTAAAAGAGGGAGGCAGGAAAGTCAGAGTCAGGAGAAGGAAGTATGAGAATGTAACGGGTGTGAGCAAGCAACACGAGCAGCCTCTAGATACTAGAAGGGGCGAGGAAACAGATTTGCCCCAGAGAGGAGTATAGCCCAAGCTGATACCTTGATTTCAGCTAAATGAGACCCACTTGGGACTTTTTGACCTCTCAGAAGTACACTGAACATCATGACCATTTACACAAAAACCTGTCTACCTTGCTGTAAAACCTGAAAAGATTTTAGCATTAATAAACACTGAATCGGGGTAAGGACCAACGCGTATAAATACTGTTTTTATCTTGCTGGAGCCACATGATCCTCAGAAATAGACTCCATCATCTGCAGTAAAGAAATGACCGGGTATAACTCAAGAAAAACACGGTGTGTGTGTGTACACATGACAGAGACCAGAGGAAGCTGTCTGAGTACAACTGGGACATCAACTAAACTGTCACTGCCTTCTCACGCTGATTATGACTTCTGAGTCCTTCATGGGTTCTTTCTGCTGCACTGCACACATACGCCTGTTTTATGACTCTGCCCTCAAGCCTTCTCTAATCTCTCCCTACACTCTGCCCCATCCACAAAGCTATCATCCATTCCTCTCACTCCCTTGCACATGTTCCCCCATGGCTATCTCATTGCCCTCTCTCTACAGCACTGATCTACCAGATCCTTTTCACTGCCCACTTACTTGTCTTCCTGGATACTCTGCTTGTGAAACAAATTCCACATGTCTAAGAATGGCACTGGAGATACAAAAAGGACACAGACATGAACTTTTCTAGGGGAACTCACAGATGACTGCTGCTACTGCTACTGCTGCTAAGTCGCTTCAGTCGTGTCCGACTCTGTGCGACCCCATAGACAGAAGCTCACCAGGCTTCCCCGTCCCTGGGATTCTCCAGGCAAGAATACTGGAGTGGGTTGGGAAAGACACAAAAACAAGGAAACAGTACAATATACCACATACACACAGTGAGGCTGAAGAAAGACCAGTGGTACCAAACATCAAGTGGAGCATCCCAGCTAATGTGACAAAAGTCAGGGCAGCCAGCTCAGAGGAAGCAACTCCTGAAAGGGGGCATCTAAGCCTGAAAGCCCAGCTATCCATGACACCTGATATCTAACAGGCTGTCGCGCCTGATGGATTTCTCTAGAATGGCTCCAGTGTCCGTCCTCTCCTTGCCACACCTGATACATCACCCTGACTCTGACTGCCACGGTCTCTCACCAGCACTACAGTAACACATTCCTAACACTTGTCTTGTCTCCCTGGGTCCATCCTCTCTCTGCTCATTGCAATGCACTTGGCCACTGTTTGATCCTCCTCAAAGTACAGTCCTGATTATATAACTTCTTTGCTCACAAACTCTCAACGGCAACCTGCTCCTTACTGGATTAAGTACAGACTCCCCAACCCAGCATCAACAACCCTGCTCCTCCACAAGTGCCCTATTGTGCCCAGAGTCCGGCACACCTCATGTTTTTAGGTTTAGTCAAACTCAACTATGTGCCCTTAGGCATGTTTGGACCCTTCTGTTAAAAGTCTCAGTATTTGAAACACATGAAGAAGTAAGGTTTTCCAATTCAGCTAGAAAACCCTCCAAAGAACTTTGGCTCTCTAAACTCAGATGAAAGGCTGAATCAACATTTTGAATTTTTCACTTGAATTTCAAAGCATCTGGCAAAATCGAACTCAAATCTCACAATGTCACTACTCCACCAGTTTTTTTTTTTCCTTGCCATTACAGTTTGGACTTATTTTACTCAGTTAATATTTAAGTATCTTTTGAAATTTACCTGGAAAAATACCTTGAATTACTGAGGTTTTCAAAAAATTATTATTACTACATTTACACAGGTAAAGGGAAATTACCAAAAGAAAACTTTACTGTAGACCTTGTATGTGTGTGTGTGGGGGGGTGGTGGTGGTGGTGGTGTATCCTTGGATGTTGGGATGAATACCTAATTGCATTCAGAATATCTAAATAAAGAAGACATTTTAGTGGAGATGACTAAACAGAAGACTGCTGTTTTATATTTTCATGCTCCATTAATAACAGCTCTATTTCATAGTTTATGAATAATCTGCAATGGGAAGGGGCCCTTTTGCTTACCTACTGTGTGGTAAAAGAAAAGCATGTTTGAAATACTTAAAAGAGCACCATTTATGCAGAGAAATCCAGAAGACATACCTGTGGCTTCTCTATTCCCGAAAGAATGTCTTGCACCCTCTTTACTTCCAGCTCATACTCTGCATGGCAAAAAGAGGGAGAAAAAGCGAAATCAGTTAACACCATAAGAAGTCAGTAAGGTTGTCAACTTCCTTTCCCAAGGCCTTTAACAAGGGTTATCATTAAGTCAGTTGCCTGTTACCATGAACTTCCGGTACCACAAGCATGATGATAAAAATCAGGAATGGGGATGTCTTTAGGGGCACGGATTTCACTGTGATTGTGCTAACTTGACACTACTATTGGTTTACATATTCACAGAGATGACTAGATTAATATGGAATTCCACCTAATAATTCAACAGGCAACAGGGAATAGAGAAGCCTAAGGAGGAGACCGGGGAGACCAGTGCAGCCAGAAGCTGAGAGCAATAAGGAGATGAGGTGGAAGATAGGGGCCAGTTCATGTAGGGCTGTGAGTTAAGATTTTTTAACTCAATTTTTATTCTAAGTTCAATAAGAAACCACTGGCATGTTTTAGTGGAGGGACTGACACAATATTATTTTGAGTTTGAAAATGTCTGCATGGATAATGGATATATGGAAGCTAAGAGTGGGAGCAGAAAGACCAGTCAGCACACTGCTGAACTGGTCCAGGTGAAGGGTGGAACTGGCCCGAGCTGCGGGTGGTAGTAAAGATGCTAAAAACAGGTATGGTTCTAGAGGTACAGGTGCTAAAGGAAAGGGCATGATAGGCAAGGATGAGGGAATGTGAAGAATCAAAGAGAATCCCTAGTTTGGGGCTGGATCAACTGAAAGGATAGTATTTTTAAATAAGATGGGGAGACAGGCAAGTTTTGGGGTGGAGCAAGAATTGTTTTTGAAATGAAAGGGGAGAATTGCTTGGAGGAGAGAGGATGGGGTGGGAAGGATATGTATAAATAGGATAAATGACAGAATTTAAACTTAAGAACCTGTTTTGCTAAAGCAAACATCTGACTTTCACAATCTGCTTGATGGAATCTAATTTTGAATCTACAGATTAACTTAACTGTTCAACTAGTTTATGAGCTATATACCTAGGGATACATGATTACCAAGACATGTTTATGAGCTATATACCTAGGGATACATGATTACCAAGACATGTCCTTGACCCCAAGATATTTCAAGTCTAACGAGGGGTGGGGTTAGGGGTGAGGAATGGAAGCAAACAGGTGATTACAGAATGACAGGTGCCATGGTAAAGGCTCTCCAAGTGAGAGAAGTTCTAGAAGTTTCCTACAAACCAACATCCAGCTGAATACTACGGGCAAGCAGACATTTGGAGGAAGGAGGGGGGAATGGACTAGGGGTCAGAACAGGTTAGTAAGCCCAGCTCTTCACAGACTGTGCATTCACAATGTTCAGGTCTAATTTCAAAGAATCCCATCTCAACCCCCATCCACTTGCGCCAGGTTTCCTCAAGTCATTCTCCTATCCTACTGATTCTCCTGTCCAGCAGTCATCAAAATCAGACATTAATTCTCCCTCATCTATTACTTCTTTTCTGCTAAAATAAAAGCTTGAGGAAGGAAGTTAAACTATAGATCTGGAGCAGATACATTTTTTCTGTCAATAATTTGAAAAGTCAAAGTGCTCGTTGCTCAGTCGTGCGCCTCTTTGTGACTCCATGGACTGTAGCCTGCCAGGCTCCTCTGTCCGTGGAATTCTCTAAGCAAGAATACTGGAGTAGGTAGCCATTCCCTTCTCCAGAGGATCTTTCCCACCCCAAGGATCGAATCTGTGTCTCTTGCGTCTCCTGCTTTGGCAGGCGGATTCTTTACCACTGTGCCACCTGGGAAAGCCCATACATTTCTGTTCATAAACAGACAGTTAAATATTTTAAACCTTGTGGGTCACACAAAGACCTCAGGCACACATTCTTTTTTTTTCTAGCACTTAAAAATGCCAGCCCTAGTTTCACATGTTGGGGGCAGGAGAAGAGGCCATAGCATGTACTTCAGCTCCAGGCCCCATTGTAGGACACGCTCACAATGCAGCCCAGAGTGCCTTGCATAGATCCTGCAGGGTCAGAGCCCAGTGCATACTTGTTGACTCAGTAAATAAACCAAGCCTACATAAAAAATAACAAGAACTTCTAGTTGGCTCCACCTTAAAGGAATCAGTTCCTTTTTTTCCCCATTGCATTCTGCTTTGGCAGAACATGTTTACCTTTATTTTGGTGAGAAAAACAAATGGGTTGGTGGCAATATAGTATTTTTTAAAATGTAACTAAAAGAAAATTCACCTTCAAAAGGCTGAATGTCCTAAGTTCATTTATAATCATGTATTTGTGTTAAGATATAGATAATGGACTACACCCATAAGTCAAAACATATCCTCACGTTTTCTGGGAATTCCTACTGAGTCAACTGTAAATACTGTGTATCTCAGAAGTTAATTGTCAGTAAAAAACACATGAGCACAGTTGCAATAAAGGAACTGGTTCAGTTGTAAAAGACAAAACTTTCTGAATAACTGGTTATTCCAGAGTTTGAAGGACTCTATGATTTCAAACACTCAACAGAGATACAATTCAAACACTAGATACATTCAAACAGCTACCTGTTCTGACAGACATTTAAGATGTCTCAGGA
This sequence comes from Tragelaphus eurycerus, assembly GCA_935064755.1. Classification (NCBI taxonomy): domain Eukaryota; kingdom Metazoa; phylum Chordata; class Mammalia; order Artiodactyla; family Bovidae; genus Tragelaphus; species Tragelaphus eurycerus. The sequence goes on from CAKXYN010000107.1 coordinate 1,191,065, forward strand.
TAAGAAGCCAAACCTTATTTTTGAGGTAATAAAGCAGGGGTCCCCAATCAGCCCCAACCTTCCCCGCCCCATGACCTGTTAGCAACCAGACCGCACAGCAGGAAGTGAAGGTGGGCGGGTACATCTCAGATCCCCATCACTCCCATTACCGCCTGAACCACCCTCCACACCCCATCTGTGGAAAAATTAGCTTCCACAAAACCAGTCCCTGGTGCCAAAAAGGTTGGGGACTGCTTAATAAAGTTTTAGATGAGAAGAGAGATGATCGCGTATCCAACAAAGAAAGGATTGAAGAGCTCTGCAAAGGAAGAATCCTCTGGACTATGACTAGACATAGGGCATGAAAGAGTGTTTAAAAAAAAAAAAAAATTGAAGACCTCCTACCCCCAGCCAGCTTTCAAACACACACAGGTGAGAGAAAAAGGAAAAATGGGAAAGGAGGTTGAGTTAGAAGGAGGTGTGGGGTGGGCAGGGTGGGGAGAAAGATCTGCTTAAGACTGGAAAAAAAAAAAAAAAATGGGTTTCAGGTAAGAGCCAGACATACAAATGAAAGGCTGACTGAGAGAAAAACAACTAGACAACTTCCAGAGAGAGGTCAGGACTTCTCGTGACTGCCTTATAATAAGGAAAGCTGGTATTTCCTGAGGATGTAGACATGTGCTGGTCGGGCACCGTCGCCGTGCTGATCTTTACAACCTCCTTGGCAAGATGGACTTTCTCCACTCCGTTTTACAGCAGGAGGCAGGACTGCAGTCTTTCCTGCACATCACAGTTTTCGCCTTCAGTTTGGAGCACAATATCTGCACTGTGTCTTTGTTGACTGAGGAGTGAGGCTGAGGGACAAAGGAGGAGGGTTCATTTCCCCAGGAGCACAAGTGAAGTCACGTAGCATGTCCCAGAGCAAGCTGGAGCCTCTGGCTGCATCACCAGGAATGAGGAGTCCCGAGGGAGAGGGTGTGGAGAGGGGAGAGGAGGGGGCTGGGACTGCCAGGTGAGTGCACTGCCATGGATGGGAGAACGGAGCTGGCAGCAGAGACACCCCCACAAGTCCCATGAGAGGGTTTGTGTTTTGGGATTTCTTTCTTAAACTCTGAAAAAGCTGTTGAATGATTAGAGCAAAGGCCTTTGGGGGACAAGCCATGTGAGGAAAGGAAGAATAAGAAAAAGTAGGTCATGGATAGGAGAAGGCAACGGCACCCCACTCCAGTACTTTTGCCTGGAAAATCCCATGGATGGAGGAGCCTGGTAGGCTGCAGTCCATGGGGTCGCTAGAGTCGGACACGACTGAGCGACTTCACTTTCACTTTTCACTTTCACGCAATGGAGAAGGAAATGGCAATCCACTCCAGTGTTCTTGCCTGGAGAATCCCAGGGACGGGGTAGCCTGGTGGGCTGCCATCTATGGGGTCGCACAGAGTCGGACACGACTGAAGCGACTTAGTAGTAGCAGCAGTAGCAAGTCATGCTGCTACCACGACTTGCCTACCAAACTCCTCTGTCCATGGGATTTTCCAGGCAAGAGTACTGGAGTGGGGTGCCATTGCCTTCTCAAAGATCAAAAATACAAAGGACAGGGCGTGAGGAGGAAAAGTAGTGACAGGACGATCATTTCTCTCTTATATCAGGAGAAATGTGGTATCAAAGCTAGACTGGATGCCTTCTTTCTTTCAAGATTCTGAATTGTGAATAAGGAAAAAGAAGAAAATGCATTCACGCTACATTTATTTCATGCTTTTCCATTTGTTTTGCCACAGACTAAGAGAAAAAAGTAAATGCCAGGCACATAATCTGCACAAACAAGAGTGAAAATAAAATTTGTTTTACTGAGCTAAAGTGACAGTTACTTACTACATATAAAATAAACTCTAGTGTGAAAGCTAACTTTCTGGCATGAAAATTCCCAAATCCAGGAGAATCCTAAATAATTAATCCTAATTAATTAATTAATTAAGCAAGATTTAACAGTGCCTGGGAGTAGTCTATGCATTATTACCCTTCCCACTGAACAGCCTAGGAGACCAGCTCTACAGAGTCCATTTCAGAGCTGGATCTTGCTTCTGCTTGCTTACATGTCTTTTTCTCTACCTCTGTTGCTCACTCTCACACACACCATGAGTGTGAGAGAAAGGAGAAAAAAATAAGTAATCCCCTCACAAAAACGAACAAAACAAGGAAGAACAGTTCTGGTGATTTTGCCATTAGGATACCTTTCAAACCAACTTTAAAGAGGAAACTATGTCTTGTTTGTTTACGTCTTCCCGGGACCCCCAAGAATTTGGTGTGTGTCAATGTGAACAAGAGATTGTCCGAAAGAGGCAGACGGGTAAGGCTGTGGGAAGAAAGGGGCTCTTTCTCCATTATCAGGGCTGCCTTCTGCCCTCTGGTTTTGCAACAAGTAAATTTATCCAGAGGCAAATCTTATAAACCGACTTTGTGTTTGCTTCTCCCCACACTGAAGCTGCCATAAGGCAAGAAAACAGATTAAAACCACCTGCTTCAATTTTGATTGTGACCATGGCTGAAGTGGGCAGACACAATAACTCACCTTTTATATCATCACCTTCTTAATATTTAAAAGTCTTTTCCCTGCAGTAAAGGCTGTGATCAGTAAAAATCATTACAGGGCATTCTCAGATAGCTTGCCAAAGGATCGGGGGTCAGTGGGTGCGGGGGTGGGTGGCGGTACTGGGTGGGTGGTGGGTGTGGGTGTGAGTGTGGGTGTGTTAGTCACTTCAGTCGAGTCTGACTCTTTGCAACTCCATGGACTGTAGCCTGCCAGGCTCCTCTATCCATGGAATTCTCAAGGCAAGAATACTGGAGTGGGTTGCCATGTCCTGCTCCAGGGGATCTTCCCAACCTAGGGACTGAACCCAGGTCTCCTGCATTGCAGGTGGATTCTTTACCATTTGAGCCACCAGGGAAGCCTCAACAGTGAGGGTGGGGAGCATTTCATTTTGTAGATATGGACACTTTGGGGGTAGGGAATTTCTTAAAAAGGAATTAAGATGGAAGCCTCTAGTTTAAACATGCCCCAATGAGGTGAAAACTACCCTATTTGGAAAGGCCAAAAAAAGGGAAGGAGAACTTCAACTAAGCAACTTATACCCTTCTTCCCTCCTAAACGCACATCTCCACCCAAGAAAATAAAGCATTTTTAGCAAAGGGAAGCTTAAAATAAAAATACACTAGCAAAGCAAATACATTTTTCTGAAAAAAGACACAAACAAAACAAAAAACAACCCCACACACAGAGGGAATATGTGTCATGTGAAATTTAAACTTTCCACAAATAATGGTTTTCATGTTTGTTCCAAAAAGAACTGTAAGTTCAGACTGTTTGTATAACTGTAAGACCTAAATTAATTAAAATATCCCACTTTATAAACACAATTTTTTTCTTTGGCTTGTTTCACATTTTTTTCCCTTCTTAGAAAAGGAATAGAGCTAGACACTTAGCTGCTAGCTATAGAATGTATTTATGGTTGTAACAGCAGCCCCTTCATTCCAAAGAAATGACATCAGCATTATTTCTCTGTAACCCTTCTGTCTAGTTCTCATCCACAGGGCTCATTTACAGATATGCCCAGCATAATATAATATGCTCTCTCGGATTTGCCAAGGAGCTGACTTAGCTACTCTCTTTAACAATTATATATAATAAACTAAGGGCATGGAAAATATGCAACTTCTGGTCATGCCCATTTTTAGGATAAGAGGCTTAAAATCAAAAGCAAACATTCAATATAATAACTAAATGAACAGAAATAAACAGTACTTCTGGATGAAAAAGAGAAAAAAATGACTCAGTAACAGGGACACACTGGCTATCTAGTCAACGCCTACTAATGCTGATGAGAACAAATGAAGGTGAAGGAATGACAGCTTACAGTTTACAAATGCTTATTGAATTGCTTTACTAATCAGAAAAATGAATCTGCATCTTCATGTTTTAAAATATTACTTATCCTGTATGGAAAAGGAGCAATCAATAACTGCATACAAGTGAAAGTGAAATTGTTCAGTCGTGTCCAACTCTTTGTAACCCCATGCACTGTAGCCTACGAGACTCCTCCATCCTTGAAATTTTTCAGGCAAGAGAACTGGAGTGGGTTGCCATTTCCTTCTCCAGGGGAACTTCCAGACCCAGAGATCGAAACCATGTTTCCTGCATTGCAAGCAGATGCTTTTATCACCTGATCCACCAGGGAGGCTAAGTGCATACAGAAGTAAGGTTAAACACCTAAGAATCTCCATTTAGTAATTATGATCCACAGTGGTGTTAAATACAAATATTAAAAATGTGCAAAATTACAAGGAATAAATTCATGTAACATAAAGACAATGCAGTTAATCCCCAAAGACAAATGTGCCAGAAATATCTTCAGCTATCAATCATCCTGATGCTACAAATGCAAAGACAGCTTTCCAGCCATTTAGCTGGTTAAGTGGTTACTTCATGTGAAATCCTGAAAGACAGACAAGGGGAACATCAAGACTCTCAATAGTGGACAAGAAAGCAGCAGATAGGTGAACATATGTTGTGGGAAGTTGCCTTTCAGTCTAGGAAAACATTTTCAAGAGCAACTTGGGTTCCAGATAGAGCCTGGAACCTTAGAGAAAGCAGAAGATGACAGATGAATTCCTTCTATAGCTGGTGTGGCCAGCTGGACAGGAAAGACTGGAGAAGGTAAATGGGGCAAGGGAGGCTAATTTCCTCTGAACTTTTGTTGCTATTTCTGGAATTCAGGAGAAAGAGTGATTTTCTGTCCTAGCCCAAGATTTGAGCAAAGCCCTACCTGGAATATTTACATCAGTCTATCTGTAGGCAAATTGGGTCTCTTTGGGCAAAAGCTGTACTACAATTTAGTTAATCAGGCACGGAAGTGTGAGATATGGGGCTTTAATGAAAGGGGAAAGGCCCAGACACGTTACTCTTGCTGAACCCCAGGTCAACTCAAGTTTCTCTCTCAAACACATCCTGTGATGCCAACTAAAATGGATGGATGAAACTAGATGGATTCTACCTAAAATACCAGGAGATTCTATGTTCACTTCTGTCAAATTCTCTAAGAAAAATTCTCACTGTATACTTCCCAAGGTAAAACTCTTATAAATGCATAGAACTGTAGAGATGCTGCTAGCATTTTCAAGAAGAGCAAATTACCTAGGGATGAAAAACCCACAAAAATGGATCAAGTATGAGGTAGATATGCTTGCCTGGCAAGCCTGACGCGAGCACTAGTCCTTCCCTTCCCTTCCCTCTGTGTGTGTGAACCATGTCACTGCTAACTGAGCCCTAACCTGTACCACATATAGCTTTTTTTATTTTGGGGGAAGGCTCATGATTACCCAGAAAGACCCGGTGCCCTCCCTGGGTGTGGAACAGAAAAGCAATCACTTAAACATAGGGTAGAACGACTTACAAAGGTAATTGAAGCTTATACCCTACTTTCTGCACTGGCATCTATAAACGTTTCCACAAAATGTTTTTTTGTTAAAAGATTCAGCACGTCACACTGAAAACCTTTTAAGTAGCGTATTCAATAATATTGCAAGACTGTTCAACTGATTTTGCAAGACAGAATCCAGAGAGCCCAATTTTGTGACACGTTAAATCTGAAAGAGAATTTTAATATTTATACTACCTATCGAGCAAGTTTTGAATAGTTTTTACAAACACATTTTAAAATTTGATGTCTCTCATGACAAAATTATATGCATTTGGGGATGACAGATACTCAGTCTATAACCAAAGAACCAGTGAAGCTCATCAGCTGAGATGAGAACCATGTCAAGTGCTACCAAGATCCAGTGTTAACCTCATGTGCTAGGGCTCTAGATAACTTACCAGAGGTCTGGCATATGGAAATAGCTCTGTCATCCAATGGTACAACCTGCCTCACTGAGGAAATCAACAAACGCATATAGTCACCAGGCAGGTAATGTCAAGGAGTTAGTGGACATGTATCAGGGAAAAGGGAAGGGCAAAGACTAGGAAAAACTGAAAAAGTGCTTCCGCCTTTCTAAAGGAAGCAGCTGTTATGTATCCAATTATCGCCAAGAAGGATCTAAGGAATCTCAGGTGACAGACTGCCATTTTCCCAGAAAATCTGGAAATGGAAAATTTTCTGTGAAATTGCCTGATCTGCACAAATATATATTTTGAAACATTTCCAATCTACAGAAAAGTAAAGGAACAGTACTATGAGCCACCACATGCCCTTCACCTCACTGACCGATCATTAACATTTTGCTATATCTGTATGTTCATGTTTTGTCCCTATACATACACACACTTAAAAAACTAAACATTAGTTTTTTTTCCCAGAATATTTGAAAGGAAGTTATTGATTTTATGGCATTTTACTCCCAAAACTTCAGCACGTATTTCCTAAAATAAAGGACCTTCTTGTATATAACCACAATAACATCACAACCAAGAGATTTAACACTGAGAGAATAAAATCTAATCCGTATCCATACTCAAACTTCCCCAGTCACCCCAGTATGTCTGTAACGTCCTCCCCATACGAGGATCCAATCAAGGAACATGTGCTGCATTAGCCTCCTTTAATCTAAAACAAAAGTCTCCTATAATTTTTGTCTTGTTAAAGTTAATATTTTTGAATTGTTCGGACCAATTTTCTTATAGCATATAGAACTATCTGGATTGTGTGACTATTCCCTCATAGATTCATGCTAAAAATGTTTGTCAAGAGCTCTGTATGAATGCACCTCCCATTCCATCACACAAGGAAGGGCACATGTCAGTGTGCACCTTCTGGTGATGTTCAGCACTGAGGTCACTTAGTTCCAGTGTTATGTGACATACTCCCTGTTGTCAAAGGCGCCCTCTTCCCCTTTTACCTGATGGTTAGAGTAAATATTAACGATTGCTGTCAGAAGATATTACTATATTGATAGCTGTAAGATGGTGACAATCCTAATTCTATCATTCCTTCTATATTAATTAGTTTCCTCTCCCACATCTTTATGCATCTATGAAGTCATGGATTATTATTTTTTTTAATTACTTTTCCACTCAAGAAAACTTGTCATACTCTTTGCCATCATTCTTTTGGATGCTAAAACTGTCTCAAATACAGCCAGTAGGAGATCCTTTAGGCTGTTTTCTGTGACCCTTGGTTCATTTCCTTGAGAATTCTGTTTTGAATACCTGTTAAATAGTCTGGATTAAGATCACTTGGCTAACTGTGAGAAAATGTGCAGACTGCAAGTGAGAGATTTTATTAACATTAAGTAGAATTCACCCCAAAATTCTGGGTTTGTCAAAAGCCACTATTACTCAAGAACTTTTTAAAATGTGATAGGAAGGGAAAAAAATCATCTAAGTATTTCTTGTTTCTGTATCTTTTAGAAATTGAAGTTAAAACAAACCAATAACACAAGAACCATCCTAAATGACATTTTAAGATACAGTGAACTTGAAATCTAGAAACTTAAACATGAACCGTGGTAAACTTTGAGTGGAAAAACATAAATACATTTGGGTCTTCTTGGATTATATAATTTCTGCTCTCAGTTTTGTTTGATCCTGTTTTATTTCTCTTTCTTCGTAATCAACGTTTCCTTTAAAAAAATAGATAATCAAAAGAGACAGCAATATCTGCCCCAATCCAGAAAAGAAAACAGACTGTATTCTAAATGCATCAAACTGAGAAATAAACTAAAATGAAAAGTTAGATTAGGCCAGTGAGCAGGAAACATCTCCAGTGAGAATACTATCTCTGAGAGATTTTTCTCCAGAATTAGAACCATTGTGACGACCAGAAGTGCTCTATTCTTAAAGGTTTTCCTTTTACCCTTCAAAACATATATAACAGAGCGGACAAATCTAAGGTCAGTGTGAAAGAAGTCTTAAGCTGTTTACAAGCAAACTACTCTATACCAAAGTCATATGGCACTGATTTTGCTGTCTCATTCTAAATCTTTTATAAAATTGAATTACTTGAAATTTAAAATTTTCAGTTTCCTGTCTAAAATAAAGGACTCTCTTGAGACATGCAGTTGGCATCTCTCTTGTCCAAATGGGATGCCCTGTTGTTCAAAACAGGAAAGTTGTAGGTCTATTAATAATGTCTTTTGAATGCATGTATATTTAAAAATTCAGTTAAAAGGTCTGAGAATTACAGTTCTACCCCAAACCAGCTCAATAAATGGCACACTTTGCCAGCCAGCCACATTTTCAAGTCTGCAGGTGATAAACTGTGCTAACCGGGTGATAGCTGAGGTATGTAACTCCTGGTCTACAGTGAGCTCCTCAGGCCCTGGGAAAAACCCACGAGCAAAAGTACCATTTGGGTCATGAATCAAAGGGCCAAAGAAAAACTGCTCAAGATGAAAATATAAAAGATAGCACGGAAGAAAAAAAAACAGATGACCAAAAAAAGAGGGTTAGGACAAGGCAATGGCACCCCACTCCAGTACTCTTGCCTGGAAAATCCCATGGATGGAGGAGCCTGGTGGGCTGCAGTCCATGGGATCGCTAAGAGTCAGACAAGACTGAGCGACTTCACTTTCACTTTTCACTCTCATGCATTGGAGAAGGAAATGACAACTGATTCCAGTGTTCTTTCCTAGAGAATCCCAGGGACAAGGGAGCCTGGTGCGCTGCCACCTATGGGGTCACATATAGTCAGACACGACTGAAGCGACTTAGCAGCAGCAGCAGCGAAAAAGGAATGAGTGAGAGATAAAACAAGATTTCAAATACGGTTCTCAGAAATTACACTGACAATTTTTTATCTAGGTAATTACTCTATCTAAATACATTCTAGAAATTACAGTGATAAAATTTCCATTACAAGACACCAAAATGTAAAACGTTAACTTTTGACAAAGCTTGAAGTTACCCAAGGGTGACAGGACAGTACAGAATATGCATGTGAGTCTATCCCTCCCTTCCTGGTCCAGTTCCCCTTTCTCATCCTTCATGCCTCTGCTGAGAAATCCATTCTTTTAGGCAGTACTGCCTTTATCACCCTCCTGCAATGGTTCTCTTTGTAGGGTCTCCCCTAACATCCCATCCTCCTCTCGATATTTAAGTATATATTCTACTGCATGTTCTTCTTCTTCACAGTACAGCTGGCCCTTGAACTACATAGGGATTAGCAGGGCCAACCTCTCCTTTAGTTGAAAATCCATGTATAAAGTAGACTCTCCACAAATGCAGTCCCTCCACATATGCATATTCAACCAACCACAGATCATGTAATACTATAGTGTTTACTATTGAAAAAAAAAAATCCAGACCTGCAAAGTTCAAACCCATATTGTTTAACGATCAGCTGTGTAGCCTCCACTTCTCCAAAAACAGTAAAGGTGGGCTTCCCTGGTAGCTCAGATGGTAAAGCGCCTGCCTACCATGTGGGAGACTCAGGTGCCATTCCTTGGGTCGGGAAGATCCCCTGGAGAAGGGAAATCGCAACCCACTCCAGTACCCTTGACTGGAAAATCCCATGGAAGGGCAAACATGGTAGGCTACAGGCCATGGGGTCACAAAGAGTTGGACACGACTGAGTGACTTCACTTTCACTTTCTTGAGTACAGGAATCATGTGTCATTGATGTCCTGCTATGTGCCACTGATCACCTAGTACCTAGTACCTGCATAGGAATAGGTATAGAATGAATGACTGAATAAATGGTCAGAGACCATTTATGAACAAATGCACATACTCTGCTTTTATTTTCTGAATATTTAGGAACAAGCATACGAGAGATGTCATGTCAGAGATACTTACAAGGGACAACACCTTGATAGATCATGATATTACATCACATAACACATTATGATAAACCTGTGTCAAAAAATCTGTACATTTCTATTTCTGCATTGGAAACCAGCATGCACATGCTAGATTAATTCAGTAAGAATCATACATATGATGTGGATCAGAAATATTTCTATAGCCAAAGCTAACAGTCTTCCTGGCAGAAAAAATAAAAATAAAAAGAACTCAATAAAGTCATCAAGCTTGCTGTGATGATAAAAATGCAACTGAGCACATTACTAATTAAGCAACTGAGAATTCTGAGATTTCACTCTGGATAGTATCCTGGAGAAGAATGGAGCATTTTATCTACTAGTGGTAACCTTTCAATCTGCTACATACTAATCTCATTTCAGAAAATTAAATCATAATGCACAAAGTTGTTTTTAGAGGCTAAAATGCCTTGGTTTTGTTTAGCCAAGTTAGTTGTTTTCCAGTTTTCCTGTTACACAATAGTTTTTTTGTAGATACAAATCATGCATCTCTAAAGGACCATTTAAGATGACTCTATTACGCCTATTTAGCAGTTAATTATTCAATCAAATAGGAAAATCTGAACTACAAAAGTATTTGAAAGTCTTTCTTTTTTGCAATATTAATGCATGCTTCCAACTGTCCTGACTACCCATTCTCCTTTCTGCCTTATAGTATGTGACTGTCTGGTTGCCTTTCTTTCCATAATTAATAGTCCTCCAATTGCAATCCCAGTGAATGAAAAACTTGGCACTTTCCATGAAGGGATCCCCTTCTTTGCATTCCCTTCTATCCTAGGGCCACAAAGTTGCATTTGGAGTTTACTATACAGCCAGTATTTATGGCTTACCAGCTATTGTAAGCAATCTAGCAGTTACACACTTTGAGTAAAACACCACCGTTGGCACAAAACTTCCAAGTTGGAGAGTATTTACCCTTCAACAAAAGACTAATTTAGAATTCTTTGATCCTGGCAATAAGCTAGTCACCCACTCCTGTGAAACTTCCCTAATAACCTCCCAAACAACCCTCTACAACTAACAGTCAAACAAAGAGATGCCCTCAGAGATAGGGACCGGAATAGTGTGTACACAACAGTTATACCTTATTCCTCCAGAGTAAAAGATGTTATCTTTTGACTTACAAATTCACCATATGGAATGAAAACACAGTTGTGTATTAAATTTTAGGTTTTAAAGAAGGAAAGTATGGTGCTTTTTTATTCCTATCAATGTGCCCACCAGAATAAAACTTTATTATAATATTTTGAATACATAGTACAATGTGAAGAATTACAAACTATAGTTTATCACTCATTATTAGATAGCCCTTTGTAATGCACTGTTATGGGGTGAACTGTATTCCACTCAAAATCCATACACTTAAGTCCTAACCCCAAGTATCTCACAATATGGCTGTATTTGAAGATAGTGTCTTTACACAGGTAATTAAGTTAAAAGAAGGTCATTATGGTGGGCCCTATGTGACTAATATCTTTATAAGAGAAGGAAATTTAGATATAGACACATACAGAGGGAAGATGATGTGAAGACAAAGGGCAAAACCAGCCATCTATAAGCCAAGGAGAGAAACCTAAAACAGATCCTTCCCTTGTGGTCCTCAAAAGCAATCAACCTTGCAGACACTCTAATCTCAGATTTCTAGCTCCAGAAACTATGAGAAAGTTATATATCTGTTACTTAGGCCACCCAGTTTGTGGTACTTTGTTATGGCAATCCTAGTAATCTCATACATGTATCATATATATATTTGTTTTATTATATCCATCTACTAGATATGAATCCTACAAGCTAAGAATTTTCAGAATTTGCTCAAGATCACACTAGGCAAACCAGAAAGACCCAGTATTAACCCCAGGCTTTCTAATTCTCAGTCTCGTTTTCTTCTTAGGGGACCTCCGGACTTCCTTTTGCCCTGCCATCCCCACTGCCTAAGGGAACAAGAAATGGGTAGGGAGAACAATTGTACTTATGATACATAAGCAAATCTATTAGTTTGAATGGATTGCTGAACTACTTGGTTCAATACAAAATAATTACAGTGGAAGTTAAAATGTGTTTATACTACTGCTTCCATAAGAGGTCATATTCAATCACAGAAGCCAATTTAGAGGTCCCAAAATGAAGTGACTGAAAATCATTTGAAAAGCTGATCCCAAAAACCCCACTTCCTATGATAATTCTACTGACTATTCTATGCCAATGCATCAGTAACTCAATATGCTCTCCCCTTTCTCTCCATGTATAGAAATATATCATTCAGGATGTTTTGAGGCTAGAATACTATTATGCAGTAATTGTTTCCAAAACACATGTTAAAATATTTTTGCAGCTGACTATGGCTTTAGAGAAGAAGCACATACTGGCTTCAAAAGAATAGAGACTATGTTGGACCATAAACTACAGCTGTTTGCTGTGCAGTGCACCACCTGAAATATCTGTGTGTTGTTTTCTCCCTAACCAGCTAGTACAGAGTGTATTCAGACTACTCAACTTATTTACGGCTCCAGCTGTTTTTCTGTATTTTCAGACATTCCACAAGGACTGAAGTATGGCAGCCATTTCGCTGAAGTCTTTCAGTAAGGATAAAGAACTGCAAAGTGTACAGCGGGTACTAATTTCTGTTCTTAGATAAAGTAACTGCCATTAGAGTACAGGTTAATATCTTTATCTTAGTAGAATAAAGACCCTAGTTTGACCTTCTTAACAGTCACTGAGCGAAAGTCTCACAAACACTTTACTTTGTGTAGGAGACACCAACATGCCAGAACGTACAGGAAGTGCATTTCTGGGGAGCTAATGGTTGCTTTGTGCACATATAAGACTCTCATATAATGAGTCAGAACAAAGAGGTGAGAGGACATGGGAAGTAGAGCAGTGGCCTGTGACTAGGTGGAACAGGAGTTGAAGGCAGCTGATGCAGCTGACTTGTTCGATTGCAGAACACAGAAATTTCCAACAAATGGACACATAAAAGAGCTGTTGAAACTGATTCACAAGTTTCCTTAAGCAGCAAGCAGTTGGACTGTTTAGCTGTAATTACTGTGATCTTCATGTCTACATTTTGAATGAAATTTACAAATCTTACTCTTCCTCCCTACCTACTGAGCTTCTCATAGTACATTATTTAACAGTGGTTACTGAAATGCAATTGAGTAAGAAATTGCACAACTAGAATTATAAATGATTACATCAAGTGAATGACCTAGGAAGGCTCATCATTCACAACAATTAAAGTATCACACTGACCAGTGCTATATTCCAGGAGGATAAAGTGAAATGAACTAGAGAAAATGCAAATAGGTTTTGTGCAGATTTAGGTTTAAAGCTACCTAAGATTGTGAAATTATAAGCATTCCATCTGCTCACCAGCTGTGGTCTCTAATCCTCTTTAATAACTTCAGCTTGCACGACTCCATGAGAATCCAGGCGTCTTCCAAATTTCACTTTACATTAGTTGCCAGGATTGATTTTTAGACACCAGTGAAAGCAGCATAAAGTTGATTTCACTGGCAGGTGTTAATTTTCAGAGTGAAAGCAAGTGGGAAGAGAGACTGAGAATGGAAAGAAAGAAATTAGGGAGGTTCCAAGACCATTACATTGAATTTTTAGGGCTGTATGCTCTTTAGTAATGCCCAAAGGCTCAAATGAAGAATATTCACCTGAAAAGTGAACTAAATTAAAAGTCCCTAAAGCCTGTAAAAGGCCACATCTAAAATAAAGATTATATCCAGCTGTGCCTAGAATGACGCTCTGTCTTCTGGAGAAGTCAGCCCTTTCCCCAGTGCAATCCATAACTTCTGCCTTTCACCAATCAGAGACAGGGTTATAGCACTGTGAAATGTTCCCGCTGTGATAAAGCTAGCTTTATCACTTTTTCCTTAGGGTATCTTTTTGCTTTTACTGAAGTATAGTTGATTTACAATAGTATATTAATTTTGGGTGCATAGCATAGTGAGTTAGTATTTTTACAGATTATACTTCATTAAAAGTTTTTACAAGATAATGCCTATAATTCTCTGTGCTATACATTATATCCTTCTTATCTATTTTATACACAGAAGACATTATCTCTTAATCCCATACCCCTAATTTGTCCCTCCCCACTTTCTCTCCTCACTGGTAACCATTAGTTTATTTTTTTTCCTTAAGGTATTCATAAGGCAGTTTCTAGCTAGGTTCCATAAAGGTGGTCACCATAGCTTAATTCAAGAACAGTAAAAGTATGTTATTAAAGAAAATACTCATATGTAACTAAAGTTGCAAGCAGGACTCATAGTAATATGCTTTATTACTTTTACATTCAAGTATCTTTCCAACCCTGCATCCTCACAGAGTTATTGCAGAGAAAGTAAGAGAAGAAAGGATTCCTTTTCTCACTCAAGGTTGGCAACAACCTAAGTTCCAGGCAAACTCTGGTTTATAACACCTCCTATACATCTAGTTCAGACTGCTGGAATTAGAGGTCTATGCTTAAGCCCAGTGGTGATCTGTACCTCACTGACAATATCATGAACACTAGGATTTGCTTCCTACTCAGATGTATTCTACCATAACAAGCTTATCTTCCAGGCTATGAATCATAGAGGCTTCCTTTCCTAGCATGTTATCTTTAGGGGACTCTCTGAACCAAGATGGTTCCAACCTTGTTGGAATCCAACCTTGTTCCAAAATGTCAATGTATTATCTTCTAGAGCATGCTTTCATATGTGGATGGGATTTCCACTAATAATTATCAAAAAAAGAATCTGCTGTTCCTTCTCTCAGTCTATTAACATTTTGAAGGTGATCGATCCCCATTTTTATTTCTGGCACCAACCTGAAGTTTACTTAGGAGTTCCCTCTTAAGAACATGCTGACCTGTTGAGTTAGCCCTAGACGGAAGAGCCAATTGGGAGCAAATAGGCAAATACTCTCTAGTCCTAGTACAAACTGGTCAAAAAGTCAGGTTTCATGTTTCCCAACAATCAGAAAAGAAAATTTTCATCTAATCTTTCCACAAAATAAGAGTGAACAAAACTATCCTGAGTGCCAAAGGTGATGAGTAACACAAAAGCTATCATACCATTTTTTTTAAACGCTCTAATATAAAAGTGCTAAGAGAATGAGACTACTAAGAGCTACTGTCAGCAAAACATTTCCAAGCTATGGGAGAAATCAATAGTTTAAAACTAAAGATTGAATCAGATTCAACATTAAAATCTGTTCTAATACTGCAAAATGTCTTTACTGCATGCAATCAAGAGTATCTGAGTGAAGTTTAATTCTTATGAATTACACAAAGCTCAGTGTAAACGAGGGCTTCCCTGATAACTCAGTTGGTAAAGAATCTGCCTGCAATGCAGGAGACCCCAATTCAATTCCTGAATCAGGAAGATATATGCTGGAGAAGGGATAGGCTACCCACTCCAGTATTCCTGGGCTTCCCTTGTGGCTCAGCTGGTAAAGAATCCACCTGCAAGGCGGGAGACCTGTGTTCAATCCCTGGGTTGGGAAGATCCCTTGGAGAAGGGAAAAGCTACCCACTCCAGTATTCTGGCCTGGAGAATTCCATGGACTGTATAGTCTATGGGGTCACAAAGAGTCGGACATGACTAAGTGACTTTCACTTTTAGCGTAAACTGGATAGAAGAATACACGAAGTCCAGATTCTGCCTAAGGGTAAAAAAGTTGATGGTAACAGAAATAATTCTGAACTGCCAAAAATGACTCTGCCACTACCAAAGGTGGTGAATTCTTCCTGAACAAAAATGGTGAAAGCAGTGATGGACGTTTATTACATTTATTTGGGGGAAGGAAATAAAAGACTTCATCTATAGGGAAGTCCTTCATCTTTGAGGATGAAATGGGTTCGGCAAAAACTTCTAACCTGGCAGTTTAGTTAGTTCCTCAAAAAAAATCTCTTGTGCTTCGTGCTGTGCAATTCTGGCACACAAACATGCGTTGTAACTATCTGGTTAACTCTTTCCAGAGGCAATGGAATTCTGTATTTTAAACTAAGCCTTATAAAATGAAAATTTTTAAATACAATAACAAATTCAGCAATTCATATTATCTACAAAAATGTCTGGAAGTTCCTTTGAATGAGCTCTGCACTTGAACCTCTGACAAGTCCAATCTGTTTCAAATACATTCAAGGGGTGAACTCTGGTGGGAGAAAATAGACAGTATCCCTGAACACAAGAGAAAACATCCCCCAACACAGGATGAGGTCGGCGCAAAGAACGCGTTCTAAAGGGTGATAACAATAGTTCGAGAAGGCTTCTCAGACTGAAGCATTTGGGCTACTGGAGGAAGGATGGGGAGGACTCAATCATACAAAGAGCAAGAGAACTTTGGAGACAGCGGTAACAGAACAGAGTGAAGGTGGGAGGGGTCTGGCATCTTTGAAGACTGGAAAGGAAGCACAGAGAGCTGCAACAAGGCTGGTAGGAGCTGAGGCAGTGGGTGGCTGCAACAGATATTGTCACTGGGGTTAAGAGACTGCACTGCATGCTTGTTCAAAGACTGTAAAGTTGGAAAGGAAAACATAGCGCATTTTAATGAGATCTCCTGGTTGCTGGGTGGAGAATGAACAGTGAGGGAACAAAAGTTAAAGCAGACAGACTAGCTCAGGGAATAAAATCTCTGTGAAAGTATACATGCATGCACACAGATTAAAAACTACACACTGATTTCTCATATGGAAATATGAGCGATTTCCATATCACGGCATATATACCTGCTGTCTTCTTTCATTTACCATCCTGGCTGATACTATATAACCCAGCTGAGTTCTCATGTTTGGCTAAAACTTTTTCCCTCTACTTTTTCTTTCATCTTCACTTACACATCCTTTGATATTCTCTCAATTTTGCCATGAACCTAGAACTGCTCTAAAAAAAATTATCTAAAAAAAAAATCACTACAATAATACTGCAAATTTAGAGAAGAGTCATCACACTTAGTAAAATATATTTTGGATACACAGAAATTTATTGTTTCATGATAATCAATGTAATTTTATATTAACAGATCTAGGTTTTAGTACATGATATTAATATCCAAGAAGAGTTGCAATTCAAGTGACCAAGAACATGTATTCAGTGAAATGTCTAATGGAAAAGCATAGGTTTGAGCCCTACTTGCTCTACAATCTGAAGAATCCAGAACATGAGGTTGTGGATCCTGATATGTATGATTCCATGTAGTTTGAAGCTATCCCTCCTTTCGAACACTGCTGATCAGCATAATGTTGTAATGCAGACCGTAACACCATTCTAGACAGCAAGTAATACCAAAAGCAATAAGTCATACTCTCATTTAAGATTTCAACATATTTCCATGAATGTTGTGACTCACAAAAAAAAAAAAAAAAAAGCCAAATTCTACACTAAATGGAAAATTTATTTCAGTCTCCAGAGCTATTCTCAAATAGTAAAACAATTTACCAGACATACTTAAATAGTTCTTCCTGAAGTCCTTTATTTTTCTCATTTAAATTGGTTCCAAAAGGAACTGGCAAAGGCAAAGCATATGCAGTAAGTGATTGATACCATTATGGAAAAAACACGTAAGTTGCTAAAACTGAAGGCTCAGATTATGGGTACAGTTAAGTGGCTTAAATTAGACTGTGTGTGTGTTAGTTGCTCAGTTGTGTCCGACTCTTTGCAACCCCATGGGCTGTAGCCCTCCAGGCTCCTCTGTACATGGAATTCTCCTGGCAAGAATACTGGAGTGGGTTGCCACTTCCTTCCCTAGGGCATCTTTCTGACCCAGGGATTGAACCCAGGTCTCCTGCATTGCAGGCAGATCCTTTACCACCAGGAAAGCACTAAATTGGACAGATTTAGTGTTTAAAATCTACTGAAAATAAGACTGGGAAAACTATTCAAGGAAGGTAACATGATGTGATCCCCTCAGTTTCTTTCTCCCTTTATTAAGGGTCTCAGCAACATCGCTAGAGTTGTTTATACAACCAAACAAGAACATCCAGTGGTTTGACACAGGAAAGACTGTGATCCACATGACTAGTACTTTATGCTTCATACCACAACATCTGTACCTGCTGAATTCTGTCATTTACCCTCGTGGCCGACACTATATGATCCAGCTGAGCTCCTGTGTTGGGCTAAAACATCCCCCTCTACTTTTTCTTTCATCTTCACTTATACAACCTCTGTACCTCAGCTTCATTAGTCTCATCAATGAAATATGAACAGATGTGGAGCTCTGACTAATTTGTTCATCCAAGCAATGATTTGCTGATGTGGTAGCTCAGTTGATAAAGAATATGCCTGAAATACAGGAGACCCAGGTTCGACCCCTGGGTAGGGAACATCCCTTGAAGAAGGAAATGGCAACCCACCCCAGTATTCTTGCCTGGAAAACCCCATGGACAGAGGAGCCTGGGGTCACAAACAGTCGGAGACAATTGAGCATCTGAGCATATATAAACTTAACTTTGATAAATATATATTTCATATCAATCACAGAATTCTAATAGAGGAAAAAATCTAAATTGATTTCAAATACTATCATATATGTACTTAAAATCTTCTATGTCTATTTTCTAGGTATAACACATGAGGAAATCTGCAAGACATGTTTCATTATATGGGCAATAATTATTAAAAAATATAGCAAGGTAGATAACAGGGTTTATCACTCATATAACACATTGGGGTCCATATAACTCTTCTTCAAAATTAAACTAAATATTAGACCCAACCTAGATAAAAAGAATCAAGGAAAGGACATAGGTAATCTATCTACAGTATTAGTCATCCAGTCAATATTGTAACAAGCATCAGCTTTTATGGAATTTTCTTTGGGGAGTTTTATAATGATTAATCATTAATCACTATAGAATCATTACATTCATTAGAAGTAATTATTCTTACAGCCTTGTCAGTCTTATCTCACGCTAGGTGAAAACTACCTCAGGTTCTTTTTTGAAGAAAACATATGTTCCAAACTGGATAGGTTCCTTTCCCTTCTTTTTGGAAAATGCCATTAACTCTAAAAGAAATTATACAGATCCTGATATTTAACTACGGTTTTTCCAGTGGTCATGTATGAATGTGAGAGTTGGACTGTGAAGAAGGCTGAGCGCCAAAGAATTGATGCTTTTGAACTGTGGTGTTGGAGAAGACTCTTGAGAGTCCCTTGGACTGCAAGGAGATCCAACCAGTCCATCCTAAAGGAAATCAGTCCTGAATGCTCATTGGAAGGACTGATGCTAAAGCTGAAATTCCAATACTTTGGCTACCTGATGCGAAGAGCTGACTCATTTGAAAAGACACTGATCCTGGGAAAGATTGAGGGCAGGAGGAGAAGGGGACGACAGAGGATGAGATGGTTGTGTGGCATCACCGACTCAACGGATATGAGTTTAAGTGAACTCTGGGACTTGCTGATGGACAGGGAGGCCTGGCGTGCTGTGGTTCATGGGGTCGCAAAGAGTCGGACACGACTGAGCGACTGAACTGAACTGATTAACTTTCATTAAATATGTTCTGAAAATACATATTCACCATTTACATACATATATACATATATATCCACGTGACAACTCACTTCAATTTACAGAGTTCAAGTGAGCAATTGCAGAATTCAGCTTTGTGACTTGCCTCAGCTAGCTTAATTATCTGTACAGAGACTTCCCTGGTGCAGACTACTGCCATAACGAGAAGACACAGCTCTGCTAAGTGATTTCTGCTCTATGTTATCAGAGACAGATACTCGGAGCTGCTATTAGACATTTATACTAACTGTAACACACCAGAAAAGTCATGGTGGGTGCTGAGGAAGGTGAGCCAGTACTTCAACCAGACCTAAAAGTGTTTAGGTAATAAGCTGGTTCCATCCTAGTCACTGGAATGGGTACACTGGAAGTAGTTTGTGATAGGCAGAAAATGGCTCCCAAAGGACATCCATTTCCCAGTCTCTGGAACCTGTGAATGCTCTCTCTCCTAGCAAAGACTATGGAAATGTGATTAGGCTAAGGATTCTGAGATGGAAAGATCACCCTGAATTACCTGAGTGAGATCCACATGAAATCACATGTATTCTTACAAGAAGGAAGCAGAATAAGATGTGTCATGCACAGAGAACAGAACAATGTGAAGCTGGAGCAGAGAGAGACTTGCAGACTGCACTTTAGACTGCACTTGAAGATCAGAATGATGCAGCCACAAGCAAAGGAATGCTATCATCCACAGGCTGAAAGTGGTGAGAAATAGGTGCTTCTCTGGAGCCTCTGGAGGGAGCATCACCCTGTCAACTCCTTGAATTCAACCCAGTGTCATTTGATTTCAGCTTCTTCAGCATTAGTGGTCAGGGTATAGACTTGGATTACTGTGATACTTAATGGTTTGCCTTGCAAATGAACAGAGATCATTTTGTTGTTTTTGAGATTACATCCAAGTACTGCATTTTGGACTCTTTTGTTGACTATGATGGCTACTCCATTTCTTCTAAGGGATTCTTGCACACAGTAGTAGATAGAAGGGTCATCTGAGTTAAATTCACCCATTCCAGTCCATTTTAGTTTACTGATTTCTAAAATGTCAATGTTCAATGCCATCTCCTGTTTGACCACTTCCAATTTGCCTTGATTCACAGACCTAGCATTCTGTGTTCCCATGCAATATTGTTCTTTACAGCATTGGACTTTACCTCCATCACCAGTCACATCCACAGCTGGGTGTTGTTTTTGCTTTGGCTCTGTGTCTTCATTCTTTCTGGAGTTCTTTCTCTGCTGATCTCCAGCAGCATATTGGGCACCTACCGACCTGGGGGCTTCATCTTTCAGTGTCCTATCTTTTTGCCTTTTCATACTGTTCATGGGGTTCTCAAGGCAAGAATACTGAAGTGGTTTGCCATTCCCTTGACTGCAGCCATGAAATTAAAAGATGCTTGGTCCTTAGAAGAAAGTTATGACCACCCTAGAAGGCATATTAAAAAGCAGAGATATTACTTTGCCAACAAAGGACCGTCTAGTCAAAGCTATGGTTTTTCCAGTAGTCATGTTGTGAGAGCTGGACTATAAAGAAAGCTGAGGGCTGAAGAATTGATGCTTTTGAACTGTGGTGTTGGAGAAGACTCTTGAGAGTCCCTTGGACAGCAAGGAGATCCAACCAGTCCATCCGAAAGGAAATCAGTCCTGAATATTCATTGGAAGGACTGATGTTGAAGCTGAAACTCTAATACTTTGGCCACCTGATGCAAAAAAACTGACTCATTGTAAAAGACCCTGATGCTGAGAAAGACTGAAGTCAGGAGGAGAAGGGGGTGACAGAGGATGAGATGCTTGGATGGCATCACCGACTCAATGGACATGAGTTTGAGTAGGCTCCGGGAGTTGATGATGAACAGGGAAGCCTGGCGTGCTGCAGTCCATGGGGTCGCAAAAGTCA
The DNA here is from genome assembly GCA_935064755.1 of Tragelaphus eurycerus. Taxonomy (NCBI): domain Eukaryota; kingdom Metazoa; phylum Chordata; class Mammalia; order Artiodactyla; family Bovidae; genus Tragelaphus; species Tragelaphus eurycerus. The sequence goes on from CAKXYN010000107.1 coordinate 1,212,250, forward strand.
GACATGACTGAGCAACTGAACTGACACTTGATTTCAAACTTCTGACCTCTGAAATCGTATTCTTCAGATTCCCTCCAGAGTTATGAAAGAATAAAATTCTACTATTTTAAATCACTGAGTCTGTGGTAATCTGTTAGTTACAGTCCATCAGAGCTGTCCTTCACTGAGCTAATCTTTTCATGGACAACAGTAACTTCAAACAGAAAGAGCAACAAAAATAAAGTCAAATTAGATTAACTGAGTTCATACTACATGCCAGGACTGTGGCTAGAGTTTATCATCAACTTTTATTTTTAATCCATTCTCCTACTAACATAGAACTGAAATTTGCTGAATTTGGGGGGTCTGACAACAACAGATGAGGTACTATCTGAAATTTAGCTTAGGGATAAAAAAGATTGAGCATATGGCTTTTACCCCTGCTCAGATGCATTTTCCTTTTTCTTTTGATTTCCAGTTTTTCCTATTTTGTGCATTAAAATGATTTTAAAAACGCAGAGAGAACATCTGCTCACAACAGTGGAGCAGAAAGATAGACAATATGCTTTCCAGTACACCTGGTAGGAGAATGTTTTTCTTGGTAGCAGATGCCATAAACAGTGTCCATAAATCTAGGCCTGAAAATATTCTTGGAGACTTATCAAATTGAATAAAAGTGAAAAACTACACTCAAGAGCTGCTACGGAACATCCAATTCTTAAATGCCTCAACTTTCTCTTAAACAAAAGCCATCTTTCAGGAAGAAAAACACCACCTAAATAAAGTATAATAGTCACCTATGATTACCACTTGTCTTGGGATGGTTTATTTTCCATTTTGGTGTCTCATTCACCAGCATTAATCAATAGGACTCTAGACACCATTTTGAGTAAACATCTTGGACTTTGCGACCTTATTGCAGTTTACTCCTTGGTATCTTTATAAAATCCAATATATCCCACCTTAAACAGTTAACTGATTCATTGTTCCCCCAAAATACTGCTTTTAATATGCTGCCTGCAAAAATAACCTATCAGTGAATAAATCATCTATACTACTTGATGTTGACTGTTTTCTCTTCTTTCTCAACAATGAGAAAGAGGGAAAAAAATTAACTCTGGCATAGCAACAGGTGAAAATAGAATTATAAATATATAATATTATCAGTTACCAGTAAATATATAAATATATTTTATTTATTATTAAACACTAAATATATTATCAGTTACCAGTCACATTAGGGGTCTAGACTATTAGACTAAATCATATAAAATTTCTACTAATCAAGTGTTTTCGACCTTAAGAAAAGAGCAATTTACTATGGGCCTACCCAACATGATCAATCAACCCTATAGGTAATTTCTGAGCATCATTTTAAATTTCAGGTTCTCCTCACACACCAAAGCTTTACCAGCTATTAACAGCAGTAATCTGGATATACTCTCCCTTATCCACTGATCTAGAACTTGTTACCACTAGTGAGGAGATCACTGAAGATAAACATATACAAGAGTGGTGAGCAGAAAGGAAATGGAAATAAGGGGACAAAGAGAACCTACCAAGTAGATCATGCACCTTTAAAGCAGGGCCATAAACTTATTATCTCAAGTGCTATTCTTTTCCTCCAATGTGCTCAGTTAGCTTTAACATAGTTTTTAAAATAAGAGCAAGTCTTGAACCTTCCTTCTTCAAAAAGCAAAACAAAAATATCCCAGTAGTAAATGAGTGAACAAAGGAATGAATAAAGAAATAATTCTGAATAAAAGTCCATTCATAGTATTAGTGATGACATACATGACAGGTCATGGAAACCAGGTATTCAGAATGGGGAAGGCAAGGGAGAGAATTCACAGAATTTTAAAATTCAAGGAATAAAGAAAAGTATAAAACAGAAGAAAAAGAGAAGCAAAAATGAATGAGAATCTTAACTTCTGGGTATAAATATTCCACAAATTATCAAGTTCAGAAAACCAAAGTTCTGAAAGCTTAAGTAATAAAGGATAACGTATAAAAGATTACTAGTACTTCCCATTACAACTAAAAGGTGCATGACCGTAGAATGGTAACCAACTGACCCTTAAATTATTTAAAAGAAATGGTGCAGAAAACAGACATTAATTGTAGAATCAAGCAGATCAGTAGAAAATTTTAGTGATTTTACAATGCATATGTCTTCACTACCCAAAAGATAATCTTCCTTCTATAAAATACTAAATAACAGAGACTTATCAAACTTTAATAGAGACATCTTTGGCCTTATACATGATATTTTAGATGGTGTTGAGTCCCCTAAACCCAGACAGTGAAATCTGTGGAGAATAATATTTCATGGAACGGAAATCTTCAATGAAAAGGAAATACAGTTTCAAATTGAAAACTGTCCACAATCAAATTTGAGCCACCTTCTAATGGACAATAGTGTGAATAGTAAATATTAATGGTGTCAGTGATTCAAAGTATAAAATAACTTGACAGCTCAAGCATTAAAGCACCAACAAGCATTTTAATTTTTAAGTAGCACATGATTTTTGACCAGAGTTTTCAAGAGATGTTGGTATCTTATGGAGCTTCTAGGAACAACATTCCACCAAGAAATAAATCTTCCTGAAAGACTAAATATTAGCTTTTAATGAGCTTGGCAATATACTTAAATAGCTTTGAAGAACTCTGTAAACCTAAAATACGGCAGTTTCTCCATCCCTTTGGACTGTAAAGATCTTACTGTTCCATATAATAACTTGTGTCTTTTCAAATCATAGGAAAAAGGAGGTCAATCTAAGTTCACCACGTGAATAAGAACAGCAGTAATAAATGTATTTATGAAAATCTTTTAAAATTGTTTGTAGACTGAGTTTTTCCCTCTCACTTCCTCATGTTGCTCTCTTGGGGTAGATCTAATAAGTCTAGAAAGCAAGATCTGAGCATTTACCAGAAATGCCATCAATATTCTTTTTTACTGCATATAAATGTAAACTTAAGAATGGACTTCTTTTTTTCACTCCAGAAAGTACTGACTACATTTTAAAGTAAACTGGGCTTGTTAGAGGACCTAAAAATAATGACATTTGATTAAAGAAAGCTGCTTTTAACAAAGGCACACTAACCCAAGGGTAGAGGTTCCTTTCTTGTCCTTAATTTCTGATTTAAAGTTTAAAAAGGATATTTTTTTTCCCAAAATTTCCCAAAGTTTTTAGGTATATCAAAATTCTGTCACATTAACAACTACAGAGCACTATTCAAAAACCCAATACTTCAACCTCGTGTACTGCTAATGCCACTGAAGCTCTGTATAAGGTTTCATTTTAATCTGCTCATCAAATCAATGTACCCCGGCAGTGAATGCTGTGACCCACCACAGGAGGAAGACAGAAGCTTCAGGAAAGCCCAAAGAGGAAAGAGTAAGAGATTTACAGACATGAGATATGTTCAAAGTGGAGCCGCCCAAAGTGGAGCTGCCAATAAAAGGGCTCTTAGACCACAACAGGGCAAAGGGGCTGTGTCCTACTCCTCTGGAAAATGCTGGGAGGAATGGAATCTATGAAAATGGAACCATGAAACCTCTCTTCTTTTCTGCCTCTTGTCTTTCTCCGAATTATCTTTATTCCACTATCCAACTCATCTCCCTTCCACCACACTGCTCCTTTCACTCTACTTGTTTTCCTTTTGCCCTGTCCTTTTGTTTCAACGTGCCATTCCTCTGAGGCCCTTCTCCTTTCACTCCTGCCTCCATTTTCCAACTTTCCTGAATATCACAATTTCCTTTTGTGCCTGGAGCAAGTCACCCCCACCACTATCACCTGCTCTTTCCCACCCTGTGAGCTCAGCACCTACATGGAAAGCGCCATTCTTCTGATGCAGTTGGGGAAGTAGTAGCTATAGTTGGGTGGGGGTGGGTGAACATGTATAAAAAGTATTTTTTTCACAATGCAAATTCAGCACCAGAAAAAAAAAAAAAAAAAGAGGAGATTTTTATAGTCAATTACAGGGACAATTTGCACTCTATACCTTGCAAATCTTAAATCTCAACCATGCAGCTAACGTCACTATTATTTCACATGGACCTTTCCCAATTTACCTTTGTGTTCTCTATTTCATTCTTAATAGAATTTCAAGGTCTCATGATAGTTCCAAAAACTGGAACAGCATGATACAGTCTGCTCAGTCTGCTACACTGTGGTGTGTGTGGTTGGGTAAATGAAATTTAAAATAAAAGCCAAGGCTGGTCACACCAGAGAGGATGAGCTGTCATTAGCACATCTGCAATACTGACTGTAATTGTCATGTTACAAGAAACTGACCCTGTGAAACCAGACATTCAATACCATGCCTCTCCACACAGCAGTTACATACAGGAATCCCAGAGGACCATTCCACAGGAGACACAGCTACAAAATCAATGCTGACATAACAGCTGGAAAGTTGCCAAAATTCTATCGCAAATGCTAAGTCTATTTTAGATAGAGTATTTACGGGAATGGTTTCTGACTACACACACCATGTGGTGGCCAGCTTCTGTGAAGCTCCCTGCCCTGCAATCATCCTTTCCTGGTATTCACACCTTCCACACTACATCAACAGATACAATATGTGACAACATAATATGACCAACAGAATGTACACATGCATGGCTTCTGAGGTATAAGGAAAAACTGTAAAAGACTTTGAAATTTAATGGTGTTCCTAGCTAGCTTGGGATTCCTTGGTGGCTCAGATGGTAAAGAATCTGCCTGCAATGCGGGAGACTCAGGTTTGATCCCTGGGTCGGGAAGATCTCCTGGAGAAGGAAACAGCAACTCACCCTAATACTCTTGCTTGGAAAATTCCATGGATGGAGGAGCCTGGCAGGGGTCCAGTGGGGTGGCAAAGAGTTGGACATGACTGAGCAACTTCACTAGTTAGCTTATCCACATGGGTTAACTAATGGTCTTACAGCAAGTAATATGAGTGACAGCAAAATAAATATAGAGAAGCCACTGCTTGCCCAAGTCATCTTCAGCCATCTCCCTCTTTTTTCAACACTTCTAATATCTAGCAAAGTAATTTGAAGTAGTGTGTTGAGGAGGTCCAGACACAGAATCAGGCTGGCCTACACCTCAGCCTTACAGGAGAGTCCGGACCAGACAGGAGGCAGAGGAAAGACAGAGGCAGACTGTTATTCTTGCCCAGAATTCACCAGGCTGTCTGTGGGTAGCAACTGTCACGGTCTTTTCTGGGGACTGGATGCCCCCTGATTCCCCTCATATCTCAAGTCCTTGGCACTGAAAGTTACTCAGCGTTGACTTAGAACACAGGATTCAGTGACCTTCAGCTCTCCAAGGGGCATGTTCCCAGGCCCAGGATTCTGTTAATATGATCCCCACAAGGCAGTCCTCTTAAGCAGAAAAATGCCATGGTCTGTCTTTATCCATATTGTGAAACATTTACAAAGTACTGAGTGACTCTAAAATTGTATTAAGAACTCATGACAGCCCTCTGAAGTAGGTGCTATTACTGGTCCCCAATTTATACAGACATGAAGAAACTGGAGTTTAGAGAGGGTAACTATCTTGCCCAAAGGCACAAGGTTCACAAGGGGCAGAAAGGGGTACCAAACCCAGAACTGCATGGTCCCAACCAGTATGCCATTTTGCTTCTAAGTATGGCACATTTGTGATGATGCCCTCTGACCCAGTTAAATTCAGAATTCAACTCAGCTAAATGAGAGAATAACATGCAGAAGTTTCAATTCAATAAAATTGAAGGTTATATATACCAGAAACAAACCATGTCATCACTTATACTTGCTATTTAAAGTGTTCTTTGGGATGACATGTATTTTACCAATGTGGGATGTCATCTAAATGCCTCTATGATCAGTTCCCAAGAAAGCAAAAAAGGCAGAGAAAATAATATGGGTTCACAGAGTTAAGTACTACTTATGGTAGAAACTAATCAAAATTCTGCCCTCAATCTTCTGGTGAACATTCACTGCAAGAGAAAATTAAAAAAAAAAAATTTTGCATATTATTTTGTCATTTTATATGTAAGTGAAAAATGGGAAGTTTCAAGTATGATTTAATGGGTTAAGACTTCTTAAACTGACATGACAAAAATATCTCATCCTGCCTGTTGAAAGAACCATGTAGTAGTGAACATCTTTAAAACATTCCAGACTACATCAAAAACGTAAGGGGATTAAAAAAATACAGGGGGGAAAGGGCAAAAGACAAAAGATAAGTGATGGAACTTGATAAAGACAACTACACACACTATTCATCAGCAAAAATGTGGGCCACCACAGTTTCCATATTTTTTTTCCTCAAAAATCTAAGCTGCAGAGTTTGCCTCTGCACCAGGAAAGTCAATGCCTCTAGAAGGAAAAAAAAAAAAAAAAAAAAAAAATATATATATATATATATATATATATATATATATATATATCAGCACACTGGGATCTTACCGAAAAAGTGACTCATGGCTGGATTTCTCTGGTCCCTAGAGGATAGTGCCCAGGTCAGAAAGCATACGTCAGTGAGCAGCACCCTCTTTCTGAAAACAGCCGTTTGTCCCCCAGACTGCCTGCCTTCCAGCCAACACATAGGCAGTTGTTGCAAGGCCTGAAAACCTGCTCAGACGTCTCCCAGCATCACTCAGGGGCCTTTGAGACTAGGGGATAGAGCTGGCAGCCTATGTCTAAAATGGAAGTAAGGGTGTTAATTGCTTAGTTTCTTGCCAAAATGAGTGTATCTTGCATTTTGGTCCAAGGGTCCACATTGTCCCTTTAAAAAAAGAAGTTATTTGGGTTTCCTTGGACTATTTTCACTTTTCAGACTGTACTTGGCAGAAGAATGGATGAATTCCACGGACCTGAGCTCATTTAAAGAATTTTTTTTTCATGTTTTCTTGATATATTTGCCATACCCAGGATTCAAATGCAGCTGCAGACAGGTGAAAACACATGGGATTTATCATCACCAGAGACTTGAGAGATGAAGCAATCATGAAAAGCCAGCTAGAAACTGTACATTTTTAAATGCAGTGCAGAAAGTACCCACATTGGGAGAAAGGACCCCTGCTCCCTCTGCAGACAAACTCTCTTCCAATACACCCAGTCTGAGTATGCCTAAGAGGTATGTGCTCATGAGATAAAAAGGCTACAAGTGAAAGAAGAAATCAGCCGCTCATGAAGTGCGAAAGCCCCACTAAACATCTCAAACAGAAAAGCACCAGTGCTATCTCTTAAGGGGAGCCAGGACCAAAAAAATTCCAAAAGAAAATCGGCTTGGACTCCCCACATTCCAGACCTTATTAACATCAGGCTCCTCCTTCCAGACAAAGGAAACCACTGTCAGCCCTGCACAGGTGGATGCAGCCCCCTCCTCCCAGAGCGAAGCCACCTAGCAAGAGAGAGCCTCCAAGAATCCACAGATGCTCATAATCTCAGAGGGAAAGGCTGTCCACAGCCTTACAACAGCAATTCTTATCTGCAGAATGAATGAGCGTTCATGCTAATTATCAGTACAGAGATACTGGGGTCAGATTCTGTTGTCTGAACAGTAATAGCCAAATGTAGGAAAAGAAGAAAATGTCAGGAAGGGGGAAGGGAGAAGGGAACAGGATACAAAAACTTGGTATACTGCTACTGGGGATGAAAAGACAGTTTATGACCTCTGAAGGAGAAAAGCACAAGAACGATGCTTTTGTCACCAGCTTTCTATGTTATGATTAGAAATTATGATTCTATGTGATGGAATTTTATCAAATGTGTAACTGAATCTCTGCATTATCAACAATTCCAAAGGTCAAATGCCAAAAGTACACTGTATCTTCATCTTCTATATTAGAAATTCTTACCATTTTGTTTCAATTTCTCCCCATATGGCCCTGTAAGTTCTAGAGGTTTTGCCATAAACTACTATTTACATGCTAGCGACAAAAACCAAACTTCCCCTCACTAGCCCCCACACATACACACACACACACACACACACACACACATATATACACACACACACACACATACAGGTACCACAAAAGGAATATGCTTCAGCTTAAATCCAGTGTTTTAATGGAATGCCTCCCATACTGCTCATTTAAAATCTTCCTTAAACATTGTTTGGCATTCACAGGGTCAGTTGGTTTTCAAACATTACTGCGCTTGATCACCACCTGGAGAGCCCAACAAAACACAGGTTGCTGGGCCCCATGTCCATCAACTGTAACACCACAGGCCTGGGGCAGGCCAGCGGGGCACAGGTCTTAGAAGTTCCAAGATGGTGAGAAAGCAGGAGCCTGGGACTAAATACCCAGGGTTCAGGTGAGAATGAGAAAAGCCATGTGGATGACAAGTGCCTGTATCTCCCACCCCAAGCACAGCAGCACACCAATTCTACCTGCTTTCATGGTACACACACTCATGTGTGTGTGCTTGTATGTGAGAGAGAGAGACAGAGGGATAGAGAGGCAGATGGTGGCAGGGAAGGAAGGTTACCGTATTTAACTGCGGATCCACAGAAGATTTTTTGACAAAGGAAGATATGCTCCTCGATAAGATTTTGAAAATCACTGACTTTAACTCACTCATTCATTTTACCGAAAGGGAAAATGAGTTCCAGTGAGATGACTTGTTATGCATCACACGGTCCAAAACACAACCAATTGCTATCTTACCATTCCATTAAGGTTTTAAAATGTTCAAGTAATGAGTAAAAAAGATAAACCCAGGTTGAGATAAATGTCAACAATATCAACTGCACACATGAAATACTTTTATACATACACACACAAGTGGCAATTTTCACTTATAAACACTCTTGATGTTCTTTCTCTCTCTCCCTCCCCCTACCCAAACCATCCACCCACCCCATTAATGAGATTGCACAAATCTTTTCATATTATCAGACAGTGAATCCTCACCATAGTTTTTCTTTTTCATTCTGGCTTCACATCAACACTTCTAAAACAGTACCAACAGACAACCTTACTTTCCTACTCAGAATATATGATGAAGAGGCTACAGTACGGGTTAAAAACTAGGGGATTTCAGTTACAAAATTGTATCCCTCTGAGTAACTTCCTTTATATCATGCACTTTGGTTTTTACCAAGGATAAAATGAAAGGATGAAACTTCCCTCTCACTCAATGAAGAGCAACAGAAACTTCTTTAGTTTCTGTGATAAAAGGAACACAACAATTTTAACTGGGTTTGGACCACAGAAGAGGCTGAACTCTTCTTGCACAACACTCTGCACACAAGGACAGCTTGTTTCATTCCTGTTCTGGACCAACTATGGACATGGAACCCAACCACTGATCTAAAATCAAATGTTAGTAAAGGAAAAGAAAAAGGAGGGGAAAATTCTTGAAATATTTTCTCCTAGTCAATTTGCCCTTGCTATGCCTTGGGAGACAGGCAGGCTTAACAGAAGAGGTGATATTTGACCCAGCTTTTGAAGATCTGAGTTGGAGTGTGCTAGGCAGAGGGACTGGAAGGAAAAGAAGAGAGAATGAGGCATATTCCTGAAACAGGGCAAAAATCTGGACATATGGTGAGGAAATCTAAAGTACTTGGGAAGGTAAGCATCAAGCAGCCTAGACAATGGGGATCACCACAGAGGTTCCATAAGGAGGGGGTATGCTGATAAGTCACATCAGTCGTGTCCGATTCTGTGCGACCCCATAGACGGCAACCCACGAGGCTCCCCCATCCCTGGGATTATCCAGGCAAGAACACTGGAGTGGGTTGCCATTTCCTTCTCCAATGTGTGAAAGTGAAGTTGCTCAGTCGTGCCGACTCTTAGCAACCCCATGGTCTGCAGCCCACCAGGCTCCTCAGTCCATGGGATTTTCCAGGCAAGAGTACTGGAGTGGGGTGCCATTGCCTTCTCTGAAGGAGAAGGGTATAGCATGTTCAAATCTGATGGAGCTGCAGCCATAATCAGAGGATGGGATGGAGAGGAATATGGATAAGAACATATCTTAAAATATAAGGTGGTCCTTCTCAGGCTGAGCATAGGGACTCCTAACTCAGGTTTCAAAAAAATGTATGAGGAGATGCCAAAGACAGGGTCCATTAGAAAGGATTCCCTAAGATGGTGCCAAGAGTTCTCACTCACTTGGAATTTTAGGTGTCCCTAATGGGGCAAAGCCTTTGACTGAGTGGATCTCAATAAACTGTGGAAAATTCTGAAAGAGATGGGAATACCAGAAAACCTGACCTGCCTCTTGATAAACCTATATGCAGGTCAGGAAGCAACAGTTAGAACTGGACATGGAACAACAGACTGGTTCCAAATAGGAAAAGGAGTATGTCAAGGCTGTATATTGTCACCCTGCTTATTTAACTTATATTCAGAGTACATCATGAGAAATGTTGGGCTGGAGGAAGCACAAGCTGGAATCAAGATTGCTGGGAGAAATATCAACAACCTCAGATATGAAGATGACACCACCCTTATAGCAGAAAGTGAAGAGGAACTAAAAAGCCTCTTGATGAAAGCTCAACATTCAGAAAACAAAGATCATGGCATCTGGTCCCATCACTTCATGGGAAATAGATGGGGGAACAGTGGAAACAGTGTCAGACTTTATTTTTTTTGGGCTCCGAAATCACTGCAGATGGTGACTGAAGCCATGAAATTAAAAGACGCTTACTCCTTGGAAGGAAAGTTATGACCAACCTAGACAGCATATTCAAAAACAAAGATATTACTTTACTAACAAAGGTCCATCTAGTCAAGGCTACGGTTTTTCCAGTAGTCATGTATGGATGTGAGAGTTGACCTGTGAAGAAACCTGAGCCCCGAAGAATTGATGCTTTTGAACTGTGGTGTTGGAGAAGACTCTTGAGAGTCCCATGGACTTCAAGGAGATCCAACCAGTCCATTCTAAAGGAGATTAGTCCTGGGTGTTCTTTGGAAGGACTGATGCTAAAGGTGAAACCCCAGAATTTTGGCCACCTCATGCGAGGAGTTGACTCATTGGAAAAAACTCTGATGCTGGGAAGGATTGGGGGCAGGAGGAGAAGGGGATGACAGAGGATGAGATGGCTGGATGGCATCACCAACTGGATGGACGTTTGAGTGAACTCCGGGAGTTGGTGATGGACAGGGAGGCCTGGCGTGCTGCAATTCTTGGGGTCGCAAAGAGTTGGACACGACTGAGTGACTGAACTGAACTGAATGGGGCAATGAGAAGCTATGTGAAATCTGGCACCTCTGGGCAGGAGGCACATTTCTGCCCCTGCAGAGATTCAGTAGCAACCTCTCCAAGAGAGCCGGGATGGGACTTCCAGAGGTAGAAGTCCAGGAGTACCAAGTTTAGCTTTCAAGATGAAGACAGCATAAGCAGAAGGAAGCCACTTCTGGCTTTTAGGGAAAGGGCATGATTGCAAGAGAGAGGGCATCATATGGGGGCGCAGGGGCATACGGAGGTACTTGTTTGAGAAGACATAACTTGATGAGAGTTGACCCTAAGATTACAGGAGGGAGATGATAAGAACAGTCAAGTAAAAAAGATGACCATTATACAGAGGTGTTAAGAATCGAGCTAGACTACTTTTAATATTTCACACTGGGAATTAAGATACCCATTTTATAGATGATTTATATGATTGATATAGATATTTATACCCATTTAGAGAGATTCAGGGAATATGAAAAGCAAATAGTCAACAAGTGACAAAACCTAATTCTAAGCTAAGTATGTCTGATACTAAAGCCCCAACTTTTCTCTGCCCAGACCAGGTGTGCAAAAAAACAGGAATCCCACATTTCCCTGATGATACTGTGCTACTTTGTCCTAAGCTGTTTTCCCAAAAGTACCAGTAAATGAACAGAGGGGTTGGCTGCAGAGTAGAATCCAACATAGCAGTTAAGTACACAGGACTCTTTCCACAAATATTTACCAAGTAAGTACCATGTGCCATACGTACTTTCAGGGGGTGGTGCAAGCCTACTGAATTAAAGTTGCTACTTCATATCCTGTACAACATAACAAACCACACTTTCTGTAACCATCCTTGATATCAGAACAGTAGTTCTCTATCTTGCTGGTCACCATTCTCAGTGGAGGTTTGATCAAAACCATCAAGCCAGATCAAGTGAAGAAATTCTGGCTGAGCAAGTCTGAAATAAGGTTGAGGGTGTCTGCATTTTTTCAAAGTTCCATTGGTGTTTCTGAAGTACAGTCAATCAAGAGAACCAGGATTCAAATGAGTAATTAATGTACCTCTGTCTTTTTAATGTGTTGATTTATTTAGGCTAATAAAATTTGTTTGCTTCTATATCACAAGACCAAGTACAAATTTGAAGTTTGCCCTTTTCCTTTCACATTTGTTATTTCCTAAGTGGTACAAAGCTGTAAACTAACTTTAGCAGATTCCCTCAAAAGCTAGGGAATTCTGTGGAAAAAAGCTTGGCCTTCTCTGGCAATGTGGGCATCTTAAGTAGAATGTATAAAAAATACCACGACAAGCCACACTTCAAGCCTAAGTATAAAACCTAATCATGTGCAAATGACATATGAATGTAAACAAGTCAATGTACCAGAATTAACTTATAATTTAATATTAATAAATTTCAGTCTGAATTTGGCAATAAGGAGTTCATGATCTGAGCCACAGTCAGCTCCCAGTCTTGTTCTTGCTGACTATATAGAGCTTCTCCATCTTTGGCTGCAAAGAATATAATCAATCAGATTTCACTGTCAACCATCTGGTGATGTCCACATGTTGAGTCTTCTCTTGTGTTGTTGGAAGAGGTGTTTGCTATGACCAGTGCGTTCTCTTGGCAGAACTCTATTAGTCTTTGTCCTGCTTCATTCTGTACTCCAAGGCCAAATTTGCCTGTTACTCCAGGTGTTTCTTGACTTCCTACTTTTGCATTCCAGTCCCCTATAATGAAAAGGACATCTTTTTTGGGTGTTAGTTTTAGAAGGTCTTGTAGGTCTTCATAGAACTGTTCAACTTCAGCTTCTTCAGCTAGATGGAGGGGCCTGGTAGGCTGCAGTCCATGGGGTTGCTAGGAGTCGGACACGACTAAGCGACTTCACTTTCACTTTTCACTTTCATGCATTGGAGAAGGAAATGGCAACCCACTCCAGTGTTCTTGCCTGGAGAATCCCAGGGACGGGGAGCCTGGTGGGCTGCCGTATATGGGGTCGCACAGAGTCGGATACGACTGAAGCGACTTAGCAGCAGCAGCAGCACACGCTAGTAAAGTCATGCTCAAAATTCTCCAAGCCAGGCTTCAGCAATATGTGAACCGTGAACTTCCTGATGTTCAAGCTGGTTTTAGAAAAGGCAGAGGAACCAGAGATCGAATTGCTAACATCCGATGGGTCATCGAAAAAGCAAGAAAGTTCCAGAAAACCATCTATTTCTGCCTTATTGACTATGCCAAAGCCTTTGACTGTGTGGATCACAATAAACTGTGGAAAATTCTTAAAGAGATGGGAATACCAGAACACCTGACCTGCCTCTTGAGAAACCTGTATGCAGGTCAGGAAGCAACAGTTAGAACTGGACGTGGAACAACAGACTGGTTGCAAATAGGAAAAGGACTATGTCAAGGCTGTATATTGTCACCTTGTTTATTTAACTTATATGCAGAGTACATCATGAGAAACGCTGGGCTAGAGGAAGCACAAGCTGGAATCAAGATTGCCAGGAGAAATATCAATAACCTCAGATATGCAGATGACACCAACCTTATGGCAGAAAGTGAAGAACTAAAAAGCCTCTTGATGAAAGTGAAAGTGGAGAGTGAAAAAGTTGGCTTAAAGCTCGACATTCAGAAAACTAAGATCATGGCATCTGGTCCCATCACTACATGGGAAATAGATGGGGAAACAGTGGAAACAGTGTCAGACTTTATTTTTCTGGGCTCCAAAATCACTGCAGATTGTGACTACAGCCATGAAATTAAAAGACACTTACTTCTTGGAAGGAAAGTTATGACCAACCTAGATAGCATATTCAAAAGCAGAGACATTTGTCAACAAATGTCCGTCTAGTCAAGGCTATGGTTTTTCCAGTGGTCATGTATGGATGTGAGAGTTGGACTGTGAAGAAAGCTGAGCGCCGAAGAATTGATGCTTTTGAACTGTGGTGTTGGAGAAGACTCTTGAGAGTTCCTTGGACTTCAAGGAGATCCAACCAGTCCATCCTAAAGGAGATCAGTCCTGGGTGTTCACTGGAAGGACTGATGTTGAAGCTGAAACTCCAGTACTTTGGCCACCTGATGCGAAGAGCTGACTCATTGGAAAACACCCTGATGCTAGGAAAGGTTGAGGGCAGGAGGAGAAGGGCACGACAAAGGATGAGATGGTTAGATAGCATCACCGACTCAATGGACATGGGTTTGGGTGGACTCCAGGAGTTGGTGATGGACAGGGAGGCCTTCATGCTGCAGTTCATGGGGTCACAAAGAGTCGAACATGACTGAGCAACTGAACTGAAGTAATATTAATCAGATGGTATTGTAAACTTATGAATTATCTGAAAGATGTGGTTCTGAAGTACAGAAGTCAATTGCTGTATATTCAAGGAAAAAGATGCTCTGGGAAAATGTTCTCACTTAAAGAAGGCAGAAGAAGAATTGTGTGATCCTTTTAGCCAACAAGTACATTCTGAGGCCCACAGGGCTGAACCATTATAAGCAACATAATGGACTCCACAAACAAAAGGAGCTTTTGCTCACTCACTCTACCTGATTCATGATTCCCTCTTTGCTTGGACAACCTGGAGGCTCAAAGCCAAAGAGATGACATATAAAATCATTCAAGCTAGTCTTCAACAGTATGTGAACTGAGAACTTCCAGATATATAAGCTGGATTTAGAAAAGGCAGAGGAATCAGAGATCAAATTGATAACATCTGCTAGATCATAGAAAAAGCAAGAGAATTCCAGAAAAATATTTACTTCTGCTTCATTGACTACTCTGGAGCCTTACTGGTTTTTCCAGTAGTCATGTTCAGATGTAAGAGTTGGACCATAAAGAAGGCTGAGCACTGAAGAATTGATGCTTTTGAACAGTGGTGTTGGAGAAGACTCTTGAGAGTCCCTTGGACTGCAAGGAGATTGAACCAGTTAATCCTGAAAGAAATCAACCCTTAATATTCACTGGAAGGACAGATGCTGAAGCTCCAATACTTGGCCACCTGATGGGAAGAGATGACTCACTGGAAAAGACCCTGATGCTGGGAAAGATTGAAAGCAGGAGGAAAAGGGGACAACAGAGGACGATATGGATGGATGACATCACTGACTCGGTGGACATGAGTCTGAACTAATTCTGGGGATAGTGATGAACAGGGAAGCCTGGTGTGCTGTTGTCCATAGGGTCACAAAGAGTCAAGGACTCTTGGACTCAGTCAAGGACTGAGCGACTAAACAACAACAACATCAGGCAACTCTGGGGGATTCTTTTATACAAAACATTACTCATGTCTTCCTTTTATTTGTCCTCAGTTTCCTTAGATATTTTTTTATACACTACTTTTTACAGAAGACTTAGTAGCAGAGCAAAACTGAGCAGTTACAAAGAACACCCGGATACACCCCATCCCCACATACATGTATTCTCTCCCACCTATCAAAATCCACACCAGAGCAGTACACTTGTTACAAGTGATGTATACTGACACACCACCAGGTCCACAGTTTACACTTGCCTACATGTAGCTCTTAGTGTTGCACATTGTATGGGTTTTGACAAATGTATATGATGTAAGCCTACCATTACAGTACCAGACAGAGTCATTTCACTGCTCTCAAATCCTCTATGCTTGGCTTATTCATCCCTCCCTCTCCTAATCTCTGACAACTGTAGGTCTTTTTGCCATTTCCATAATTTTGTCTTTTCCTATTAGGTAGTTGGAATCATACATTATGTAGCCCCTTCAGACTGACTTGTTTTACTTAGTAATGCATATTTAAGGTGGCTCCATGTCATTCATAGCTAGACAGCTTGTTTCTTTTCAGTGCAGAGTAATATTCCTTGTATGGATATACCAGTTTATTTATCCATTTACTTACTGAAGGACATTCTGGTTGCTTTCAAGTTTTGGCACTTATGAGTAAAGCTGCTCTAAACATACATGTGCATTTTTGGGGGTCAGGGTATAAATTTTCAATACATTTGGGTAAATACATGTTTTTTATCCAACATGTAAACTCCTGTAAATCCTTACTGGAATGAGCAAGAGTAAATAAGATAATATTCCATCTGATTTTATGTTTCATGGCTAAACCCCCTGGAGAGTAGCACTTGAAGTGATTCTGAGGAGGCAAATAGTATGATGAGAACAGGAGTAATATACTGAGCTTGAACTGAAGGAGAGAGAAAAATATTTTGTTTTCATTGTGAAACACATTTCTAAAAGGCCATAGCAAAAGTAATCTCATTGTTACCAACACGGTAACATGTTTTCTACACAAAAGCAAAGAGTTTGAGGTGCTCACAATAATTATATTCTCTGTCATAAGGTAAATGACAAAATGCCTGTAAACATATGTACATTAACAAGCATTTCACTGTTGATTTCAATGCAAATCCATTTCCTCTCTGATAGCTATGAAAGGATATTAAAATGTAGGTTAGCTTACATATTTAAATATATACAAAAAGAAATAATTGCATATATAAGGAAGGCACTTAGTTTTGCAGCAGTTAATTCATAATACATTAATTTTATATGCTAACTTCAACCCTGCTTCATCTTATTTACCTTCTTTTATAATCTCTCAGCCTCTTAGGTCCTCCTAAATGTATTTTATTTGCCTCTATTCTATTTATCCATGTCATCTGTCTTAAATCTTTTCTGATACAAGGCAGGGCAAAAATTATTAAAGAATCAATCAAGCAGTCAAGGTATTCAGACTCGGTAAGCTCTCTGAAGACAGCCAATTCATTCTTGTTCTCTTTTCTATAGATGAAAATTCTCCTTAGGGAAACCTATTTCTAACCTTGTGTGTTTGTGTGTATGTGTATAAATTATTTTATATGCCATGATTTAAATTTACAACATTGTTAATACCTTAATTTCAAACTTTGAAATTGTAGTATCATTTAACTAAAATTTATTCTATATAACAGACATAGTACTTTCCTCTAGGAGCTATTTAAAAGCCTCTTAAATCTTGGGTTTCTCATATATACTTATTTATGCTTTGTTTAATAACTGTAATAATAATGCATGATAATTAAATATAACTTGGAAAATACAGAAAAGAATAAAGAACAAAATGAAACGCATCTATAATTCATTTCACTCCGAGAAATTACTGTTCACTTTTCACTATATCTTATTATTATTCTTTTTCATGACACAGTTCACTCATGTAAATAACATGGGGTGAAATGTTGATACCGAAGTCTGGTTTTACCTAATTTTCCTCAGCCCTGACAGAAGCCACTCTTCTCTACACAATCAACCACACACTAATTAGTTTTCATTCACAAACATATTCTCACATACACAGGGATTTTTTCTACCTGGTTGAAGTCCAAAAAGGAAGGAATATATTTAACCATATTATAATCAGTTCTGACCTTGTCTTTTACATGTTTTTGTTTTATCTACATCTGTAATCTCACCTAACTTATCAAAATGTTCTTCTTTGGCTTCCCTTAAGTCAATCTTCTACATGCTGCTGCTGCTGCTAAGTCGCTTCAGTCGTGTCCGACTCTGTGCGACCCCATAGACAGCAGCCCACCAGGCTCCACCGTCCCTGGGATTCTCCAGGCAAGAACACTGGAGTGGGTTGCCATTTCCTTCTCCAATGCATGCAAGTGAAAGGGAAGTCGCTCAGTCGTGTCCGACTCTTAGCGACCCCATGGACTGCAGCCCACCAGGCCCCTCTGTCCATGGGATTTTCCAGGCAAAAGTACTGGAGTGGGGTGCCATTGCCTTCTCCGAATCTTCTACATATACCCATATAAAAAGCTTGTTTTTAACTCCTGTGGTGTAAGAACAGGTTGTGTCTAAATCTCATCTAAAAACTTCATTTACAACATATATACCTTCTTCTCCAAATTAAGTGATCTTACAGCCACAAAATTAATCTACCAAAAAAAGACAAAAAGAAACTCAACATGCCCTTTGAGCTGATATCTCTCTATCTGGATGTGGTGACACTATTTCTTCCTTCTCATTCTTGGTCTATGAATACTTCATTCAAGATGCCAAAGGTGGCATTAAACAATGACTGATGAGGGAGCCAGAAATATACTGCCTTACAGGACGATAAATTTTACTACAGAATAGAATTAATTACATCTGGTTTTATGAGGTATAATTATGTTGAGATTTTAAACTAGCCCTACACTTGGTTTTACTTAGACTCCCTTCTACATCTGTCTAGTTAATGAAACAACAGAAGTAAGCTAATGTGAAAACACTTTCAGATAGTTGTTACTGAGATCAAGTAGACTGTTACACAGCCCACGTGACCAAAGAAATAATATTTCTGCCATGAAGGAGTAATAAAAAAGAGATGATACAATATCCTGTTCTTGCTAAGCAAAGGTAAGAGAAGGTCTACCCTATCATTCCCAGCAGAAAGACCAACTGCCATGATATAAACTTCTTCTGTAAAACTCTCAATTTATTTTTCCTGGCAAACTTCTTTGAATATTACCTTGCAAGTCTGCATCATTTGACTTTGGACTGCTTCTTGCTCGCCGCTCTGTTTTCTTAATGCCCGGCCCACCGCCGCTGCCACCTCCCCCGCCTCCACCACCGCCACCGCCGTGGCCCTTGCCATAGCCATTGTACACGGTGGTGCAGCTGCTCTTGTAGATTGAAGAAGGAGGGCTGTTGAGGCGATTCTGACGGTCAATCTGGCGGTCTTTCAGCTTTTTGTGCGGAGGTTTGCTATACTGGTCTTCTCGGGTGATGTAACTCGACATTCCATAGAGTGGTATAATTTCTAAAAGAACGGTTAGGAGAAATGCAAACTCAGTCTACATCTTCAATAATAAAGTCTTAGATGGTCAAATGATCTCTCTCCTGAAGGAAGAAGTTAACATTTTACAGTAAATACAGTATAAAATATTTTTGAGAGTGGTATGCATATTATACACCTTTAAAATACTCCCATTCATTTCTAACAATAAAGGAATAATTAATCATTAAAAAATTATACTGTGTGTTCACAAATGTTCAAGAGATTATGGAAAATATTAAAGAGTCTTTTCATTCAAGAGTTCATATTCTAGTTGAATATATAATTAAGCCTGAATTTGCCTGTCAATTGTTCTTAGTAGTTGCAATCTACAAGAAAAGAATTAACAAACAAATACCTCCTTAAGTAATAAGTCCTCAGAATCAAAACATTTAAATGTATGCTTATCCTTACAGACAGAATATTTCTACTGGAAAATATACAGCAACAAGAATATAAGGGGTTATTTGTGCCATCTAGAAGAGCCAACATTTGAACAAGGTCTATTAATGAAGAGATGAGAAATTTCCATTAAAAATAATCAAAGCTCATAGAATTAAGGGAAATGTTCAAGAGATTATAGTATTATATATAAGCCACCTTTGCAACCTGGTGCCAGACATAACCATCTGTTGTCTAAACGTGTGTTCTGGGGTACTCAGAAGACACACTGACTAGTAGAAAGTCACCTGGCTTCACCATCCATATTTTTACATGGCTCAAAAGAAGACGGAAGCCTGTGAAATAATCTTATGATCTGAGGTGAAAACACATATTTTAAATTTAAATTTTTTAAGCAATTAAAAATTATATTTAAATACTAATGAAAATGATAATATAGAACACAGACACTGGGTCCTTACATGTTTATAACAAAAAAAAGGCCCCACATGCACAGAGTGATCATATAAATTACCATCCAAATCCAGTACTTCTGAGGGTAACTAGGGAACACTTCTAATTATTTATCTGGACACAAGACCTAAACCAGCACTGTTCTAGGCACATCAGCAAAGTCACCCACATAACTGAACAACCATGTCTCAACTGTTGAAAAGCAAAGCTCCACTTTTCATTTTCTTTCTGTTCACATAGCTCGAGGAAGACCTTAAAAAGGCAAATCTTCCCTTGGACTGCAAGGAGATCCAACCAGTTCATCCTAAAGGAAATCAGTCCTGGGTGTTCACTGGAAGGACTGATGTTGAAGCTGAAACTCCAATACTTGGGCCACCTCACGTGAAGAGTTAACTGGAAAAGACCCTGATGCTGGGAAGGATTGAAGGCAGGAGGAGAAGGGCACGACAAAGGATGAGATGGTTGGATGGCATCACTGACTCAATGGACATGGGTTTGGGTGGACTCCAGGAGTTGGTGATGGACAGAGAGGCCTGGCGTGCTGCCGTTCATGGGGTCTCAAAGAGTTGGACACGACTGAGCAACTGAACTGAACTTACAAGATAACCAGTTTTCACTAGAGAAACACAATTCTATTCACAGAGTGCATGCCCAAGTAAATCATGTCTAAACACAGAAAAAGAATGGTAAAGATGTTAAATATCACAAGATATTACACATGAGACTTAAAAATTCACCATGGGTACTGATAGAGTAATATTTTAAAACATCAATAACGTTTAAAATGCATACAGTTTGGGAAACTAAATGTCTGAATTACTTTTAGGTGCATATTGAGAACTAAGGTACAAGAATATATAAAAGGCTTTTTATTTATAAAGCAAAAGATTTTTGTTTTCTGTTTAATTAGGAATCAATGAAGACAGCACTTTCATTTATTTTACATTACTGTTCTGTGTTAATGAAAACAAATCAAAATACCCTAATTCAATGAAGACAAGTTTTTTTTTCTTAATTCTAATAACTTAAATCATACTATTGTGTAAAATTACAAAAGACACCATTCACAAAACAGTAATTGTGTGGCATCCTACTAAACACTGCTAAAATAAGGCAGGTCATACACTCTTCATCAAGTAATGAGTCAACAGCCAAGTCTTTTCACACTGTCATTATGCTCAGACCCAACTAGAAAACTGAAAAGTACTCAAATAATTAATGTGTATTGTATGAGTACTGAATATGTTTTTAAAAACTATTCAACTAACTGAAATTGTTCAGTTTTTATCAAAATATTTTCATGGAATATGCCCAGTGTCTGATGTTCTGGAGTGTTATGTTACTAGGCAAGAAGACTACAGCAATAGAAAGTTATTGATGCCTCTATCGGAGAAGGCAATGGCACCCCACTTCAGTACTCTTGCTTGCAAAATCC
Organism: Tragelaphus eurycerus; assembly: GCA_935064755.1. Classification (NCBI taxonomy): domain Eukaryota; kingdom Metazoa; phylum Chordata; class Mammalia; order Artiodactyla; family Bovidae; genus Tragelaphus; species Tragelaphus eurycerus. Next base: position 1,233,446 of record CAKXYN010000107.1, read on the forward strand.
CATGGACGGAGGAGCCTGGTAGGCTGCAGTCCATGAGGTCGCTAAGAGTCGGACATGACTGAGCGACTTCCCTTTCACTTTTCACTTTCATGCATTGGAGAAGGAAATGGCAACCCACTCCAGTGTTCTTGCCTGGAAAATCCCAGGGACAGGGGAGCCTGGTGGGGTTCCGTCTATGGGTTCGCACAGAGTCGGACACGACTGAAGTGACTTAGCAGCAGCAGATGCCTCTATGCATTTAAAGTATTGATTTCGTCTTTTGCTGTCACCTCTCTATACCCTTTTATAATAGTGTTTAAGCTTTTTGAATTATGTTAAATTTCTTTCTAAATGCTACTGCAAAAACAAAAATTCTATCCCTAAGTTAAAATAGGATACTGGTGATTTCACTTAAAATAGCTATATATATTTTTATATGTTTATTTTATATAATATATATATATTTATATACATATTTATATAAATATGTAAATATATTTTTATATATGTAAATATATAAATATAAATATGGCTATATATAATAGCACTATATATATATATAAAATCAATGAAAGTAAGGTAATAACATCCTCTAAAACAAGAAGACATTTCTCATGCACATTATCTGTAAACCAACATAATAAATGTTTGAAGCAATTCATAGTCAGACACAGAAGAAAGTTACTTTGCAAAGTTCTAGTGTTTAAAGTCTAATTTTACCCTCACTTATCTGGTTTCTTAGTATCCATTTTGACAGAGAAGGGCTTCAGACTAAACCAATACCAAGGCCAAAACTAACAAGACATAATGCCGGTATCTCTGAGGACCTTTTCATTTCAAGGTAAGTATCTGCCTAACAAACAGTGAAACTGTGACTGCACTCATAGCTATTCTCAAACTTAAAACAGCATTCAGGAAGACCATGTCAACAGTGAGAGGATTTTGAGTTCTGCCAAGATTGCAAAAGAGCATCCAAGAAACTCAAAGGTTACTGAGATCTCACAGTCTTCTATCATTGGAAATGCGGCACAAAATCCTTAGTAATTTCCTTTCTACTGCTCGACCATACGGATGCCCAAGAACTAATGTGCTCCAGCTCTGTCTCAGGCCACTCTCATATAAAAATATGTTAATAGGACATGGGAACATATGATAGATTACTGCCTCTTTTCTGAAATGAGAAGTGGCTTGCCCACGACCTGCGCTCTGTGGGGTGGGATGGGGACAGAATTTGAAAACAACATAAAGTCTCTCAAGATACAACCGAGGACAAAGAAAGCTAGGAATTTCCGATGAGCTTTACACAGCAGATAGAGCCTCCTCTACCATGCTTATTACAGAAGAAACAAAGGCTCTCTGGCTCTGTAAAGCTACTTTAGTTTTTAACCAGTTCCAACAGCTCCAGATGCCAGCAATCTACTCACCTTGCTCGCTGTATATTGTGGGAGGAAGATGATGCTGAGGGAAGAACTGAGGTGGCATATCTCCAGGTCCAGTAACAGGTGGGTAGTATGCTGTGTGTGAGTTATGGATAAAATGCGGGTGGTGAGTCAGGTAGGGGGGTAGATGATGGGTTGGAGACATGGCAGAGGGGTAGCTTGGGGGGTAACACTCAGGAGATTGGGGTGTGACCACCACCCGGCGGACTCCAGTATTGTCTTCAATCACCTAGGGAAAACAACAAAAAGAATATAGTATGTATTATCAGCAAATATTCTGTGAGTGCAGATAGTATTTAATTACTTCCCTCCTTAACTTTAATCTTCTCTTCTCCGTGGGGGGAAAAAATAGTGCATGTTGAATTCTAACTAGTTGGGCTTCCACGGTGGCTCAGTGGTAAAGAATCCACCTGCAATGCAGGAGACCTAGGTTCAATCCCTGGGTCAGGAAGATCCCTGGAGAAGGAAATGGCAACCTACTCCACTATTCTCACCTGGAAAATTCCACAGATAGAGAAGTTTGGTGGGCTATAGTTCATGGAGTCATGAAGAGTCGGATAAGATTTAGTGACTAAACAACAAAAAAATTCAACTAGTAAAATGAATTTTAGAAATAACATCATTCAACTGGAAGTTTTCCAGAAAGAAGAGACGTTCTAGGTCACATAAATATGCTTTAGAGGTCTGAGCTTTCATTATCTGCCCAACAACACCAGACCCCACACCTGCTTTAGCAAGTATAGTTCCATGACACTGGAGCTTTAAGAAACTAAGAGAGGTTGGCTTTACAAACTATAGACTCAGAAACTATAATAGTACTGAAAGGTCATTGAATCTGGAACCAAGTTTGTGGATGAAATGAGGGTATCCTCACCTATCAAACACTTGAGCAATCCCAAATCAAGAAGGACACTTTTTGTTCCCAAGATGTCCAGATGACACCCTAGGGGTTGTGAAGGAGACATTATGACCAGGGGCCTGCTATAGGCAGAATGAGCCAATCAACATTCTACCCATACTTTCTTCAAATGATTTTTAAAAAGCTCAACCCAGGAAAGTAACACAAGACAGTACGATGCTGGTATTTATTGGCTCTGTGGCCAACTGCATGCTACCTGCTCCAGGAGCAAACAGTTTTGTTGAGACGCAAGACATGCAATAATGCAACAGAAACTGTAATCCAAAGGCAAAGCTACGGGGTACAGAGAACAAGAGCATGAAGTGGCAGAATCAGAGGCGGCTTCAGGGACCTCACAGAACTGGTAGGGTAGGACAGGTAAAAGCCTGTGAGCCATGTGAGGGCCCTGCAAAGAAGGGGACAATGACGGCTCAAGAGTGAACGTGGAACCTGGGACTGGGCTTCCAAAGAGACCAGGTGGGCTAAACGAGCTTAAGACAATCAGGCACGTCCACTGACAGAAAGTTCTGCTTAAAAAAACAAAACTGAAAATTAAACTTGTATATTGAAATAGATTTCTCATTACACCTTAGGAGGCTGATTAGGGGCCAAAATAAAATGACTTAATCATATCTAAAAACATTCTAATAAAAAAAAATTATACTAAGCTTTGCTTTTTAAAGTACTGCTTGAGACAAAATGACAAGTTTATCAACATTATTAGTCTGTACTTTAATGTACAAAATAGGTTTAATTTTAATTAATATCCATTAATCTTTATGTTAAGAAAATAAAAATCTTTGTTTATTAATGAACTGATTAACATAATAACTTCAGAATTTACTATGTTAATAGCTCATTAATAAAGCAACATTAACTCCATCAAATTAAGATTCTGAGTCATACTGTCTACTGAAGCTCAGGATGTAGCTTTTTACATATTCTTTATTAAATATAACCTCTTCCCGGCCTTGGCAAGCTAATCACATTAGCCTTATTTAGGTTGCTAAGTTATAGGTATATGTGAAATGGTGCTTAAACCATGACGCTAGAAATTCTCTAATGTATACACTAATAATTATTAAAGCATTTCTTTTTTTTTAAGTATAGTTGATTTGCAATGTTTGTATTAGATTCTGGTATATAACAAAGTGATTCAATTATACAGTGTATGAATCTATGAATACATATGTGTGTTGGTTGCTCAGTCATGTCCAACTCTTTGAGATTTCATGGACTACAGCCCACCACACTCCTTTGTTCTGGACTGGTCTTTTTTTTTTTTTCAAGTTTAATTTTATTTTATTTAACTTTACAATATTGTATTGGTTTTGCCATATATCAAAATGAATCTGCCACAGGTATACGTGTGTTCCCCATCCTGAACCCTCCTCCCTCCCCATACCATCCCTCTGGGTCATCCCAATGCACCAGCCCCAAGCATCCAGTATCGTGCATCAAACCCGGACTGGCGACTCGTTTCATATTTGATATTATACATATTTCAATGCCATTCTCCCAAATCATCCCACCCTCTCCCTCTCCCAGAGTCCAAAGGACTGTTCTATACATCAGTGTCTCTTTTGCTGTCTCGTATGCAGGGTTATTGTTACCATCTTGCTAAATTCCATATATATATGCATTAGTATACTGTATTGGTGTTTTTCTTCCTGGCTTACTTCACTCTGTATAATAGGCTCCAGTTTCATCCACTTCATTAGAACTGATTCAAATGTATTCTTTTTAATGGCTGAGTAATACTCCATTGTGTATATGTACCACTGCTTTCTTATCCATTCATCTGCTGATGGACATCTAGGTTGCTTCCATGTCCTGGCTGTTATGAACAGTGCTGCGATGAACATTGGGGTACACGTGTCTCTTTCAATTCTGGTTTCCTCGGTGTGTATGCTCAGCAGTGGGATTGCTGGGTCATAAGGCAGTTCTATTTCCAGTTTTTTAAGGAATCTCCACACTGTTCTCCATAGTGGCTGTACTAGTTTGCATTCCAACCAACAGTGTAAGAGGGTTCCCTTTTCTCCACACCCTCTCCAGAATTTATTGCTTATAGACTTTTGGATCGCAGCCATTCTGACTGGTGTGAAATGGTACCTCATAGTGGTTTTGAGTTGCATTTCTCTGATAATGAGTGATGTTGAGCATCTTTTCATGTGTTTGTTAGCCATCTGTATGTCTTCTTTGGAGAAATGTCTATTTAGTTCTTTGGCCCATTTTTTGATTGGGTCATTTATTTTTCTGGTATTGAGCTGTAGGAGTTGCTTGTATATTTTTGAGATTAGTTGTTTGTTGCTTCATTTGCTATTATTTTCTCCCATTCTGAAGGCTGTCTTTTCACCTTGCTTATAGTTTCTTTTGTTGTTAAGAAGCTTTTAAGTTTAATTAGGTCCCATTTGTTTATTTTTGATTTTATTTCATGGACTTCTACAGGCAAGAATACTGGAGTGGGTAGCCACCCCCTTTTCCAGGGGATCTTCCTGACCCAGGGATCAAACTCGAGTCTCCCAGACTGCAGGCAGATGCATTACCATATGAACCACCATGGAAGCATAGTATATATACATTCTTTCTCCCTACAGTTTATTATAGAATATTGAATATAGTTCCTAGTGCCATACAGTAGGATCTTGTTGTTTATTTTATAGATAATAGTTTGTTATCTGCTGATCCCCAAATCCTCATTCATCTCCCTTCATCCTGTCACTTTCCCCTTTTTGTAACCACAAGTTTGTTTTTTACTTTGAGTCTGCTTCTGTTTTATACATAAGTTCATTTATATCCTATTTTAGATTCCACATAAGTGATATCATATATTTGTCCTCTCTTTCTGGCTTACTTCACTTAGTATGATAATCTCTAGGTCCATCTATATTGGTGCAAATGGCATTATTTCACTGTTTATGGCTGAACAGTATTTCATTTTGTATATGTGTATGTATACACACACACATACACATTACATTTTTTTTATCCATTCATCAGTGAATGGACATTTAGGTTGTTTACATGTCTTGGCTACTGTAAATAGTGCTACTATGTACACTGGGGTACATGTTATTTTCTCAAATTAAGTTTTATCCAAATACATGCCAAAGAATAGGATTGCTGGTTCATACGGCAACTCCATTTTTAGTTTTTTAAGGAATCGTCCATTCTATTTTCCATAGTGACTGCACCAATTTACATTCCCACCAACAGCTAGCATTTGTTATTTGTAGACTTTTTAACAATGGTCATTCTGACCAGTGGGAGGTGATACATTTTTGTAGTCCTGATTTGCATTTCTCTAATAATTAGTGATGCTGAGCATCTTTTCATGTGCCTTTTGGCCATCTGCATGTCTTTGGAGAAGAGTCTATTTAGGTCTTCTCCCCCTTTTTTAAATTGGTTTCCTTTCTTTGGAAATTAACCTTCTATCACATCATTTTCAAATATTTTCTCCCCTTTCACAGGTTGACCTTGTGTTTTGTTTATGGTTTCCTCTGCTGTGCAAAAAGCTTGTGAATTTGATTAGGTTCCATTTATTTATTTCAAGCATCTTCTCTTTTGTCTAAAATGCAGAACGTGAATATGGTAGCACAATCTATACAATTTTAGTATAAATATGGGTTTTTCTTACCATCTGATATCAACATGTATTTATTCTATAGTGTCTTTTTTCCTTCTACCTTGTCACTGGCTATTAAGAAAAGAGTAGGGCCTGGAAAATCCCATGGATGGAGGAGCCTGGTAGGTTGTAGTCCTTAGGGTCGCTAAGAGTTGGACACGACTGAGTGACTTCACTTTCACTTTTCACTTTCATGCATCGGAGAAGGAAATGGCAACCCACTCCAGTGTTCTTGCCTGGAGAATCCCAGACACCGGGGAGCCTGGTGGGCTGCCGTCTATGGGGTCGCACAGAATCAGACACGACTGAAGCGACTTAGCAGCAGCAGCAGCAGGGCATATTCTAGTTATCCCTCTTTCATGACACCTTGATTCAGTCCTGTGCTAGACAATGGAAGGTCCACAGAAGCAAAGTATTTGTTTTCTAGAAACTTACAACGTTCCTTATTTCAGTCGATATAAAACTTAGAATGATCAAGCAGCCCATACAGACTTGACTGAGGTAGTAAAAGAACAGGGCTCTTACTAAATGTAAGAACAACTCTGGGCTGGTAAACAGGGGTAGTTAGAAGGAAGAGAAATAATTTTCATTTTATCATATAGTTTTTGACTTGTTAAAGCACAAAAAAAAAAAAAAAAAAAATTGAGCAAACACCACTAACAAAAGTAAGAATTCTAGTCAAGGCGGGGAAAAGAAAAAGTAAAAAGAAAACAGATGAAACATTATCTTTATACTACTATATAAGAATAAATATTTCCACTAACTACAAAAATTAATAAATATGAAATATAAATTACTTTTCTTCACCAACAAATGGATTTCCAATTAGAGAAGTAGCTTTTTGAAACCACAAATTGCTGGCATATATGATAACTGTTTCACAGCCCTGTTTTTAATTATCTTAAATTATTCTGTGGTATTTGTGAAAAAAGTCTATTTACATGTACATGTGTAATGGGATACTTTTATAATGGGATACTCCCTTAACCAATCAAGGTCTTATGATTAAAAATATTTTTAAGAAATGGAATATACTGAAATAATTAAAAATAAAAATAAAAAAATTGTGCTAAACATTTTATTTATTGTTCTTCCATAACACAAATTGTAGCGTATTTAGTTATCAAATCAGTTTTGAGATCTATGTCTAAGGAAATTAGGCCTATGTTCTTCCAAAGAATAAGAAAGTCTGAGGATCAAAAATAATGCACAATAAGCAACTCAGGGAATGGTGGCCATAAATATTATGGTTTATAAACAAATATATTTCTATAGCAGAAGAATGTAAACATTAGAGTTCAGTCTAAGAATCCTGAGACCATAAAAATGTGCCTTCAATCTCCATAAAAGACCATGGAAAAGACAAGACATTTCCTTTTGGGGTGAATGAAACTGTGACAAGGTCCTGAGGCATGCTGCCTCTGCATACAGGGAAATCACTAGTATTCAATTCAACAACTATTTCCTGGTACAGACTATAAGCTAAGCACTGGATGTTCAAAGGTGAGAAAAAAATAGGTGCTAAATATTGACTTGTCTAGTTAGCCTAAAAAGAAAAATCAGGCTGAGTCCTAGTGAGTTCTATTCAGAAATCAGGACAAAGTATTTTTTTTCCTATATATCAAGACCAAGTATCCTTCATCTAAAATTTTTTTCTAGAGCTATGATTCAATGGAATACTCACCTTCTCCAGAGAGGCACAGATCCTTGGAAAAAATCACTGTGCTAGGTCCTCAGGTTGCCACCTCTTATGGGATGAATTAGGTATACTCTGCCCTGCCCCCCACCAACTTATATATTTAAGTCCCAACCACACAGTACCTCAGCATGTAACTATATACTGGTGATAAGGCCTTTAACAAAATAATTATAGTAAAATGTGGTCAGATGGGTGGGTCCTAATCCAGTATGACTGATATCCTTATAAGAAAGGGAAATCAGAACACAGATAGGCAGAGGGACAACCATATGAGGACAGCAAAGGAAGGCCGTCTACAAGCCAAGAAGAGAGGCCTTAAAAGAAAACAGGGGCTGCAAGGAAGTAATTTCTGTTTAAGCCACTCAGCCTATGGTACATTGTTATGATGGCCTGAGAAAATTAATATACCACCTAATAGAACCTCCTACCATAAGTTCTACCAGCCTTGTCTGCTTAAAAACAACAACAGAAAAAACAAACATCCCCCCGACCCCCCAAAAAACCACTACAATTCTCTTTTAATAGTAATGCATCTAATTCCTCCTGGATGGGCTTCTGTGGTAGCTCATCTGGTAAAGAATCTGCCTGCCAATGCGGGAGACCCTGGTTCGATTCCTGGGTTGGGAAGAGTCCCTGGAGAAGAAATAGGCTACCCACTCCAGTATCCTTGGGCTTCCCTGATGGCTCAGCTGGTAAAGAATCTGCCCACAGTGTGGGAGACCTGGGTTCGACCCCTAGGTTGGGAAGATCTCCTGGAGAAGGGAATGGCTACCCACTCCAGTATCTTGGCCTGAAGAATTCCATGGACTGTCCAGGGGGTCGCAAAGAGTCAGACAAGACTGAGCAATTTTCACTTTCACTATCCTCCTGGACAGAACCACCCAGCCACTTTCCTCTAGCTAAGGAAGAAAACTTGATGGCAAACAGCAGGTAATTTGAGTCTTTAATCCCAGGGAAAGAGGAGCCTGATGGGCTGCCGTCTATGGGGTCGCACAGAGTCGGACACGACTGACGTGACTTAGCAGCAGCAGTATGTCCTTTTACTCTGTTCAGTATTTATTGAGAAACCTGTATGTGCCTAGTATTCTTTGTTATCCTGTGGCCTAGACATATGGATGAGAGGCCAGAAAATAAGGCACTAAAGGTTAAAGAGGGAGAACGTTTGCCTTCCTTGCACCAGTGTCTTTTAGAAGTGCAACCAAGAAAACCACTGAAACAAAATGAGATAGGCTGGGGCCAATAGCAAGAGGGAGTGCTAATGCCAGTAGCAGGCAAGGAGAGGAGAAAGCAAGTCACAGCCTGTGCCTGTGGTCTGCCAGGCGCTTGTTGCCATTTATCTCAGTTAACTTTCTTAACTACTGGAGAACCAGATATTAGCATCCCTATTGTACATGAAAAAACCAAGGCACAGCATGATTAAAATACACACTTAGTTCAACTAGAGAACCAGATTTTCATCCTCGTCTATACTCCAAAGTTTTCATTATGTAGAGCAAAGTTAGGTATGCTGCAAAATAAATATGTAAATAATGAACTGTTAGAAATAGGTTATGAACAGATGTGAAAAGATTCAAAATACAAACAATATTTACTGAATACCTGCTGCTCTGCTTTAATACCTTCTACCTGACAAAACGCTACTCAGTCTTCAAGTCCCAGAATGGTAACTGATACACAGTAGGAGAAAACTTGCCTAGCCCATTACTACTATTAGTATTACCACCTCACTAAATCCTCCCTACAATCCTGGGAGGCAAATACAGTTATCCTCATTTCAGAGAGAAAAGGAATGAAGCTCAGTAAAGTTAAGCTAACTCACATAAAGCCAGAGAGCTGGGGGTGGGGGGTACAGTTTTGAGTCCAAGAACTAAAATGGATCTCTTAAAAACATCTATGTTTTGACAATCTTTTCTCGTAGTTAATAGAGAAGGTAGTCCCTCCCCCTACTGAACTGAAATATGCTCCACAGCAATTTCAATTAACTCCTCAATTCCTAAAACTCTCTCCTTCTACTTCTGTGCTGCAAGCAACAGGAATCAAAAGAAAAGCTTCAATGGTAGTAGGCAAAAGAAAAATTTTAAAAGGCTGCCCCAAGGACCAGTGATGATCCAAGATGTGGGCAAAACAGACTACATGTGGATACATGTGAGCCCACATGCATGCAGTTAGCATGCAGGTCTGGCTTGCCTGAGTGGATGCTGCACGCAGAAAAGTGGGACCAAAAGAGTTTGCCAAAGTTGGGTTCATGCTCACTTCCTAATGGTAGCCAACATACGTGAAGCAGATTCCAAGGCCATTCTGGTAACTGAGCAGTGAACAAAGAGAAGGAGAGGTTGCTGCTAAGTCGCTTCAGTCGTGTCCGACTCTGCGTGACCCCATAGACAGCAGCCCACCAGGCTCCCCTGTCCCTGGGATTCTCCAGGCAAGAACACTGGAGTGGGTTGCCATTTCCTTCTCCAATGCATGAAAGTGAAAAGTGAAAGGGAAGTCACCCAGTCGTGTCCGACTCTTAGTGACCCCATGGACTGCAGCCCACCAGGCTCCTCCATCCATGGGATTTTCCAGGCAAGAGTACTGGAGTGGGGTGCCATTGCCTTCTCCAAGGAGAGGTTAGGCAACATGAAACAGCTGCACAGACAGAGGAACAGGCAGACAAACCATCTAGGCTTCTCCTGGCCAGACTGGTGCTAATCCCACCATCAGCATCTCTGCCCTGCAGCACTGATTACAGATCTGTCTCTCCCACCAACTCCAAGTCCCTCAAAATACCCAGGCATACAGGAGGTTCTCAATATAAGTTGGCTAACAAACAAATGAATGAAAAAGCAAGCAAAAGAAGAGTTTATCTCTTACATTTAATGTCTAGCAACAGTTATTACTAGGCTTTCCTGGTGGCTCAGCAGTAGAGAATCAGCCTACAGTGCAAGAGATGTAGGTCCGATCCCTGGGTTAGGAAGATCCCTTAGAGAAGGAAATGGCTACCCACTCCAGTGTTCTTTCCTGGGACATCTCATGGACAGGAAAGCCTGGTGGGCTACAGTCCATGGGGTCGCAAAAGAGTCAGACAGAACTTAGCAACTAAACAACAATAAGAGTTGTTAATAATACATTCTTTATCAAAATCAATCTCTCTCCATAACTCAGGTAAATACCTGACATCATACTCTAAAATTTTAGATAATCTAAACTCAATTAATTCCAGATCTGTTATCCCTGACACTCTTGTTTTAAATAAGTATGATTTTACTATAAGACACACACAGAAAATTTATACATTTCTCGTGTAAGTTCTACTTCAAATCCAAAAGCAGCTGAGTGGTTTTATTTTATTCATCACCAACCAGTAATGAAAAGCATTATTTTTCACCCTTCCTTTTTCCACTGACTCCTCACTCTGCATTTTCTAATATAGTAAACATAACAAAAGAGGAAAAGCAAGTTTGTTCTTCATGGAGGTCAGAGGTCCTTGAAATGTAAGGACTGTACTCTCCCTAGTCCAAGCCCTTTTCTAATGCTATGGATGAAACTCCTACCAGCATCACTAAGCACCTTAGAAGAAAGCGAAAATTAGGATAAAGGAATATTCAAAGGGCAACCAAAGATTTGCAGGAGCCAAGCAGTGATTCTATCTTATAGATGAAGTTATTTGACTTCAAAACATGGCAGGATTCAATGTATTTCCCAAATCTCCTGACTTTTCTGCGTTTTCAAATTTAATGATTACGACTATGGTTGAAAACATCAAATATTACTTCTCAATCTCCTTTCTCTTCACATCTGTTACAGCCAAACACTGATGAAATACTATCTGCTCTTTCCAGTGTTCCATTATCGTGAACGCTCTGAGACGATAAACCCTCTAGGTTTAGGCCCAGCTCCTTTTGCCACTCAGCATGGTTGTTCGGTTGTTTTTGTAGCAGAATGGAAAAATAAATTTTCGGTGATATTTCTAGATTTGTAAAAGCCCTTTATATAATATCAAAGGATTATCCTGCAGAGTAGATGCAGATAATCAATATCTTCTTTGAATTGAGAGTGAATAAAAAAGTCCCTTGAAAATTCCACTTTTCTGAAAGAGTTCTTGCCAACAGTTAAGTAAATAACCAATTTAATATGCTTCACAGGTAACCAAACTTAAGGTTTTAAGTAACAAGGTGATTCATGAATGAATAACAATTCCCCAAACATCTTACCCACACCCTCACTTATATCTGGAAACCTTAAATTTTCCATCGGTGAATAATTTTTAATGCACATGCCAACTTCAAGCAACGGCTAAGGTACAGACCAACACATCAATGGTTAGATCCAGATAACACATTCAAGGCTGCTGTACAAGGGAAGCAAGTTGAAGGAACTGAAGTAGTGCTAGTCTTCAGTGTTGTGGAGCATGGCTCTTACAGAGAGGCTTGTCCAGAGGCGAACAGTATAAGGAGATAATCTCATAAATGGCAAGCCTCACTCTACTAGCCGTATGTATACCAACACTTTTATATACAGAGAAACCCCTCACACGTACATATATCTTCAATCTGGAAAAAAAAAAAAAAAAGAGCACAACTAGGTTATCTATAAATCATTTATAACTAAAATCATTGAGGACTGAAGAGGAGGATGGAAGCAAGCATATCTACAGCGGTATCTCTTTTAATCCACCTACTTCAGTAAAGCATGTAATGCTGTAGTTGAGGGGACAATGGCACTAATTGATTAAGTCCTTCCATATTAAGGAAGCCCAGCAAAGTTTGAAACCCATCTTATGAACCACAGAACTGGGGTTGGGTCCTCAGATGGTGCCAGCTCCGTCTTCTCAAACCTCAGCTACCCCAGCTTGAGGGGCAGCTATCCCCAACTTGAAGGGCAGAGGGGCCCCTATTTAAAGAGAACTAAGCAACGTAATAATGTATAAAGCGCTCAACACATAATTCACATAACCCTCAGAAGATCCTCTGACGTGGGCAACATCACAGTCCTAAATTCTAGATGAAGAATCTTCAGGAGAAATTAACCTAAGGCCAGCTAAGTGGGTGACAAGATTCACACCCAACTACTGTGACTGGAAGTGTTGTGCCTTTTCTATCATATTTTACTGTATATTGCCACCTAAAGACCAAAAAGTTCCACCACATTTGAAGATCAAAAATCAAATCTCACACTCCTAGTATTTGTAAGAACCCTGGACAAGTGAGAAGAGTTATAACCATAGAGTTTCAATGAATAAAATGGAACAAATAGTTGTATCAGACTATCTGATATCTCTGTTTTGAGGAACAGAATATTTGTCAGCAGATAAAAAGTAAGTAGTAACCTCATGCTTTAATTTGTGCCAAACTGAGCTGCCTTTAAGATATTAATAATAAACAAGGTTCTACTGTATAGCACAGGGCATTATATTTAATATCCTGAGATAAGCCATAATGGAAAAGACTATTTAAAATGTATAAAATGTGAGTGTATGTGTGTATAACTGAATCACCTTGCTGCACATCGAGAATCAACACAACACTGTAAACCAACTACACTTCAATTTTTTAAAAAGATATTAATAGAACTATCAACACAGGAATCTTCAGGAATAACTGCTCCTACTCCTCATAAATTAAACTCATGCCTCTTCACTGATCAGCAGAAAAAACATCACCAATCACATCTTTGCAATCCAGCTTCTCAGACACATTTATATCCATAGAAACACAGGTAGATTATTCTAGACTGTATCTATGAATTTTTTATTTTACACTTAAAAATGCTTCAACAATCTGGCAATGAGTTTCATGGCACAGGAAATGATTAAGAATCTGTGCTGCTGATAATCAGATATTTATTACAAAGCAAAATAACTGTATTATACATCCAAGTTTATAAACATGATGAGTTTCAAAAAATGTGTAGGAATACAACCTCTTAACCTTGGTTAAGTTTTGTGCCCAAAGGTTGGGCAGAGGTGATTGTCTAAGAAAAGTTGTTACGTACTTGGGTTACTAATTTGGAAAGACAGACTACAATAATCATGTAATAAAATCAAATATAATTTAATGTACATAATTTAATCCTTTTAATGATTTAGAAGTCATTTGCAGATGTGATGTCTTCTCAATATTATTATCATGAAAATCAACTATCAAATCACTATCATTTTCTATAGAAGTGAAGAATAGCATCCTACTCAATAGAATGCTAAATTTCCCAAAAGCATGCCCCACTGTCGTTGTGATTGCTTATGGAAACTTATATGCTCTCTTGGTCTCTTTTTAAGGAGCAGTATAAACAGTAGAGGAGAATCACCTAATTTTAGATTAGAAAACAATCTCAGAGATCCTCAAACATCTTCCTTTGACCTCCTCCCTCCCAAAGATAAAAATGACTCCAAATGTCAGACAAATTTTGATAGATACTGAGCATGTGCTTGACACCTTTCAAGGAACTGAAGATACAGTGATGAACATGACACAGAGGTCATTGGTCTCGAGGCATTTAAATGTAAAAGGGAGGAAGATCAACAAAGGTCAAGTAAACAAACAAGTAAAACATCCAGACAAATAAAATACTCCTAAAATCACACAGGGAGCTGGATGCAGAGCCCTACCTGGGCTCACATTTCATCTCCTAATAATCCTGCGTTCTATTAGGTCATAATGCCAGGATCTCAGAAAGAAAGGAAAGAAATCTAAGAACAAATCTAAAATGCAGAACAAGGAGGCAGAGGACTCAGAAGGAGAAAACCTGCACAATGCGTGGAGAGGAGGGTACATCTCTTTTAATTTAGCATTGCCAACCTTGTCTGTAATCACTCCCCAAACAAAATAAGGCATAAAATAAAAACTAAAGTTATTGTAAATCTGCTGATGATAGAAACTAAAACAGAAGGGATACATAAGTTCTCTGCTCTTTTCCACAGAAGCTCCCAGGACCCATGCACACACTGTTGATTGTGAGACATTTTCCTAACTTCCAATAGAAAAATCAATGCTTCTGAACATTTAAAGTCTTAAAAAAGATTTCAATTTTCTTATTATTGGTTGCCAAGTGGGTCTGATTCCTGGTCTGCACAGGTACAGGGCAATCAATGCCTCATGTTTCGTTCTGATCATCATTTTTACTGTGTTGAAGATGAAGGAGGGCATTAGTCTAACACCAGGTGATACTTACCAAATGGAAGCAGTTGAGGCTAAATGTTAATAGCTCAGATTTGGCTGAACAATATGGGGGAAAGCATTCCATGGCTTCCAACTAATAGACCCCACTGTTTCTCCAAAGGACGCTGATTTCAGGCCAACTCTGGAAACAAGCCTTATTGGAGAATGACCAACCAAATCAAACTTTAAACATGTTTTTAAATGGATTTCTTGTCTCCCTTCAGTCAAGAGAAATGGAATATATATAATTCCAACAGGTAACTACCCATTAACTAATCCTCGAAATAATGGAAGGAGGTAAAGTATGTACTTCTGCTGTAACAACAGAAATACTTATTTTGATTACTCTTTAAAGTTTTTAGGTTCTACCAATTAATCTGGAAAAAGAAGCATGGTTTCTCAAATGATGGAACATTAACTTGAATGTTTCATTTTTTCTCTTCATATGTTTTTTAAATTTGGGGGTCTACATGAAATTTTCCCCTATTAACTTTTGAAAATGTTTCATAAATTACTATGGAAGTATGGAAAATTAAACTCATGGCATCTGCTTAAGAAATTTTTATATATATAAATTCTTCAAAAGTTAATGATGAGGTTAAAAAATTTAAGAAAACCCAGGGCAAGTATACAATGAAAGGAAAAATTTGCTTCATATGGCGTGATCTCAATATGTATTGGGGTAGGCAAATTCTGCCAAACTTTCATTGAAATTGCTTTAACAGGCTTCTTCATTCTAATAACTACCACTTAGTGAACTGCCCAGTGTGGACTGCACACTTCACATAGCATTTCTCTTAATTCTTCCCTCTACCACATCAGGTAGATATTCGCCTTTGTGGTGAAAGAATTTTTAAAAGTCACATGGGAAGTCGTCATGGTAGAATACAAAGACAGGTCCTTTCAAGTACTGTCCATGATCTTCCCAGTTCACTCGGTTTTCCCATAGTTTCAACCCTAATCACACTAACAAATGCTTTCCCATAATGGAAATAATAATGAGTGTGATAAGACTAAATTCTCTCTCACATAAATTCACTTCCTCATAGATGTGGGAAAAAATTTTTTTTCTTAGCCTCTATTTTCCCACAAGTTTTAAGGGTCAGATTATAATTTCCTCAAAGCTCGCCCAGGCTTCCACCAGAAAGTAAAGCACCACATACACACACACACACACACACACACACACACACACACACACACCTGACAACAGAAATAAGCCTAATATCTCAGACAAGATTCCACTGTTCTCCTGCTCTAGTCTACATTACCTCTAAGGACCACAGGTTCAGTCCTTCTTAACCTAAGAAAATACAGGCTGTGCTATTGACTGTTCATTGGAGCAGAGCTGTCTCTTCAGCTCCAAATGTCTCTTTCTTTAAGACCATCTGCTCATTAGTGACATCAGTATTTTGTCAATTTGATCAAGGTTTACCAATCAATCTTTAAAGCACTTTTAGGTACTAAAGTATGGAATGAATTTTACAACCAAGAATTTCTCCATTGACTCAGTTTAGAGTGACTACTGTAATATCTCTAACACATCTTTCATCATTTACTTGCCTCCCTCTTCAATTTCCTTACAATAATGGACCATCTCATACATGAGTAGCTGGTGTTTTAGTATTGGAGATGCACGAGTAGACATACCACACATCCATGTTCACACTGTCAGAAAGCAATGTAACATGAAGCAAACATAGTTAATCCTTAAACAAGGTGGGTGTTAGGGGCACTGACCCTCCTCACAGTCAAAAGTCCACAAATAATTTAAAATCAGCTCCCCTTATCCATATTATCATTCATAGCGTCAACCAACCACAGATTGTGTAGTACTGAGTATCTAGTATTGAAAAAATCCAAGTATAACTGAATCTGTACAGTTCTCCACATTGTTATTGAAGGGAAAACTGTGTATCCATCAAGGGAGGCTCTGTCGCTAACCTTGAGATGATATCATAGTGGTAAAACAGTCAGTAAATTCAGAAATGCCTGTGTTGCAATCCTGATTCAACTCAGGGTCTTAGGTTCCTCATATGTAAAGTTAGGATGGTGAAAACTAGAGATGCAAATAAAGCATTGAGCAGAGCGTACATAGTATTATTACCATCATCAACCCAGGCAGCAACACAGGCTGGGCCATTTTTCCCAGCTGTGCCATTGTTTGCTGATTAGTAATTAGGACTAGTCACTATCTGCCCCCTCCCTTTTGCAACAGCTTTGAGATTTAATTTACATACCACCAATCCATTCTTTTAAAGTGTCTGATTCACCTGGTTTTTAGTATATTCAGAGTTGATTGACCATTACCATTATTTATTTTCAGAACATCATCATGATCCCCAAAAGAATGCCATACCCATTAGCAGGAACTCCCTAATACTCTCTTCCCCAGCTCCTGGCAACAATGAATTTATTATCAGTGTCTATGGATTTGCCTACTCTGTACATTATATATAAGTGGAATGATGCTGTATATGGCTTTTCTGTCTGGCTTTTTTCACTTAGCATAATATTTCAGGGTTCATCCATGTTTTAGCATGCATCAGTACTTCATCCCATCTTATGGCTGAACAACAGTCCATTGTACGGATATATCACATTGTGTTGATCCATTCATAAGGTGATGGACATCTGGGTTGTTTTCACTTTGGGCTTATTATGAAAAAATGCTGCTATGAACATTCATGATGCTGCTGCCGCCAAGTTGCTTCAGTTGTGTCCAACTCTGTGCCACCCCATAGACGACAGCCCACCAGACTCCCCCATTCCTGGGATTCTCCAGGCAAGAATATTGGAGTAGGTTGCCATTTC
Source organism: Tragelaphus eurycerus (assembly GCA_935064755.1). Classification (NCBI taxonomy): domain Eukaryota; kingdom Metazoa; phylum Chordata; class Mammalia; order Artiodactyla; family Bovidae; genus Tragelaphus; species Tragelaphus eurycerus. The sequence goes on from CAKXYN010000107.1 coordinate 1,251,036, forward strand.
CTCCTCCAATGCATGAAAGTGAAAAGTAAAGGTGAAGTTGCTTAGTTATATCTGACGCGTAGCAATCCCATGGACTGCAGCCTACCAGCCTCCTCCATCCATGGGACTTTTCAGGCAAGAGTACTGCAGTTGGGTGCCATTGCCTTCTCCGATGAACATTCATACATAAGCTTTTTTGTGTATAAATATATGCTTTATCTCCTCTTGGATATCTACCTAGGAGTAGAACAACGAAGTCATATGGTAACTCTGATGAGATGGTTGGATGGCATCACCGACTCAATGGACACGAGTTTGAGCAAACTCTGGGAGATGGTGAGGGACAGAGAAACCTGGCATGCTGCAGTCCATGGGGTCGCAAAGAGTCAGACACAACTTAGCAACTGAACAACAACAACAATAATAGTAACTCTATATTTAACCGTTTGAGGAAATGCCAGAATATCTTCCAAAGCATCTGTACTATTTTACATTATTACAGGCAGTGTGTGGGGGTTCCAAGTGTTCCACATTCTTACCAAAACTTGTTATTACTTGTCTCTCAGACTAAAGACATCACAGTGCATGTGAAGTGTATTGCGCTGTGGTTTGGATCTGCATTTCCCTGATGGGTACTGGTCTTCACCATCCTTCAATGTACTGCTTGGCCACCTGTACAGGGCTTTTGGAGAAATGTCTGTTCTGATCCGTTGTCTATATTTAAACTCGGGTTTTTATCTTTTTATTCCTGAGCTGTAAGATTTCCTGGTATATTCTAGGTACATGTCTCTTCTAAAATATATGATTTGCATACATTTTCTCCCAATTTATGAGCTCTCTTTTCATTTTATTGATGGTGATCCTGAAAGCATAAAAAGTCTTAATCTAGATGAAGTCAAATTTATCTATTGTGCTTTTGGTGTCATATCTAAGAATCAATTGCCTACCCAAGGTTATAAAATTTTACTCCTAGAGCTATGTAGCTTTAGCTCTTACACTTATATCCATAATCCATTTTGAGTTAATTTTTGTATATAATGTGAAGTAGAGGTCCAGAATGAAGCAGGGCAAAGACTAATAGAGTTTTGCCAAGAAAATGCACTGGTCATAGCAAATACCCTCTTCCAACAACACAAGAGAAGACTCTATACATGGACATCACCAGATGGTCAACACTGAAATCAGATCGATTATATTCTTTGCAGCCAAAGATGGAGAAGCTCTATACAATCAGCAAAAACAAGATGAGGAGCTGACTGTGGCTCAGACCATGAACTCCTTATTGCCAAATTCAGACTGAAATTGAAGAAAGTAGGGAAAACCACTACACCATTCAGGTATGACCTAAATCAAATCCCTTATGATTATACAGTGGAAGTGAGAAATAGATTTAAGGGCCTAGATCTGATAGATAGAGTGCCTGATGAACTATGGAATGAGGTTCGTGACATTGGACAGGAGACAGGGATCAAGACCATCCCCATGGAAAAGAAATGCAAAAAAGCAAAATGGCTGTCTGGGGAGGCCTTACAAATAGCTGTGAAAAGAAGAGAAGTGAAAAGCAAAGGAGAAAAGGAAAGATATAAGCATCTGAATGCAGAGTTCCAAAGAACAGCAAGAAGAGATATGAAAGCCTTCTTCAGCGATCAATGCAAAGAAATAGAGGAAAACAACAGAATGGGAAAGACTAGGGATCTCTTCAAGAAAATCAGAGATACCAAAGGAACATTTCATGCAAAGATGGGCACAATAAAGGACAGAAATGGTATGGACCTAACAGAAGCAGAGGATATTAAGAAGAGGTGGCAAGAATACACAGAAGAACTGTACAAAAAAGAGCTTCACGACCCAGATAATCATGATGGTGTGATCACTGACCTAGAGCCAGACATCCTGGAATGTGAAGTCAAGTGGGCCTTAGAAAGCATCACTACAAACAAAGCTAGTGGAGGTAATGGAATTCCAGATGAGCTATTCCAAATCCTGAAAGATGATGCTGTGAAAGTGCTGCACTCAATATGCCAGCAAATTTGGAAGACTCAGCAGTGGCCACAAGATTGGAAAAGGTCAGTTTTCATCCCAATCCCAAACAAAGGCAATGCCAAAGAATGCTCAAACTACCGCACAATTGCACTCATCTCACACGCTAGTAAAGTAATGCTCAAAATTCTCTAAGCCAGGCTTCAGCAATATGTGAACTGTGAACTTCCTGATATTCAAGCTGGTTTTAGAAAAGGCAGAGGAACCAGAGATCAAATTGCCGACATCTGCTGGATCATGGAAAAAGCAAGAGAGTTCCAGAAAAACATCTATTTCTGCTTGATTGACTATGCCAAAGCCTTTGACTGTGTAGATCACAATAAACTGTGAAAAATTCTGAAAGAGATGGGAATACCAGACCACCTGATCTCTCTCTTGAGAAATTTGTATGCAGGTCAGGAAGCAACAGTTAGAACTGGACATGGAACAACAGACTGGTTCCAAATAGGAAAAGGAGTACGTCAAGGCTATATATTGTCACCCTGCTTATTTAACTTCTATGCAGAGTACATCATGAGAAACGCTGGACTGGAAGAAACACAAGTTGGAATCAAGATTGCTGGGAGAAATATCAATAACCTCAGATATGCAGATGACACCACCCTTATGGCAGAAAGTGAAGAGCAACTAAAAAGCCTCTTGATGAAAGTGAAAGTGGAGAGTGAAAAGGTTGGCTTAAAGCTCAACATTCAGAAAACGAAGGTCATGGCATCTGGCCCCATCACTACATGGGAAATAGATGGAGAAACAGTGGAAACAGTGTCAGACTTTATTTTTCTGGGCTCCAAAACCACTGCAGATGGGGACTGCAGCCATGAAATTACAAGACGCTTACTCCTTGGAAGGAAAGTTATGACCAACCTAGATCACATATTCAAAAGCAGAGACATTACTTTGCCAACAAAGGTTCGCCTAGTCAAGGCTATGGTCTTTCCTGTGGTCATGTATGGATGTGAGAGCTGGACTGTGAAGAAGGCTGAGCGCCGAAGAATTGATGCTTTTGAACTGTGGTGTTGGAGAAGACTCTTGAGAGTCCCTTGGACTGCAAGAAGATCCAACCAGTCCATTCTGAAGGAGATCAGCCCTGGGATTTCTTTGGAAGGAATGATGCTAAAGCTGAAACTCCAGTATTTTGGCCACCTCATGCGAAGAGCTGACTCATTGGAGAAGACTCTGATGCTGGGAGGGATTGGGGGCAGGAGGAGAATGGGACGACAGAGGATGAGATGGCTGGATGGCATCACTGACTTGATGGATGTGAGTCTGAGTGAACTCCAGGAGTTGGTGATGGACAGGGAGGCCTGGCGTGCTGTGATTCATGGGGTTGCAAAGAGTCGGACATGACTGAGCAACTGATCTGATCTGAGAGGTCCAAATTCATTTTTTTTGTATTTGGATAACCAGTTGTTCCCATACTGTTGTTAAGGATGCTATTTCTTCCTCTACCAAATTATCTTTGCATTCCTCTCTCTTAAGTCCACATTCAGAGCTGTTCATTGCTTGTAGGTAAACATCACTATGAGCTTGTCAATTTCCCATCTATCAGGTGTTATATTACTCTACTCTATCCTATATTTACTTTATTTCATCTTGGCCAATCACTTACATTTAAAAGCACTTATCAGGTACTTACTACATACCAGGCAGAACTCTACATTCTCAGATATAATCCCAATGAGGCACCAAGATTCTTGGGGATGGTTATAAAATGTATTCTGTTTCATGACAGAGATGCGGAGAAAGTACCAAAGATGCTGAAAAAATAAAATCACCATCTCTATGTTGGAGGTTCTAAAAGGGTCACAATGAGGAGGGGCATTAGAATAGAAGAATGACTGAACTGTCAGACAAAGAAGGGCTCTTGAGTTCTTAAAGAAGAGAGAAACAGTGGGCACAAAAGTATGTAGTTGAGAAAAGGCCAGGGAACAGAAATTTAAGGTGGTAGCAATAGGGGACAACAGGTAAAGGTGATTCTCAAAAGGAGGGCAGTGTTGAATATGAAGAATTCATAAACCAAAGAGCTTTAATTTTATTTCTATGCAATGTACATCCAACTCTAGATCTGAACAAGGAAGCCACATGTAATTGAGAAAAGGACTGTGGGGTTAAGAAGTAAAATTATACTGGATAGTGACAGACTAGTATTGGGCATTCTTATGTATATCTAGCCAGGAGGGGAATTTTTTTTTTTTTTTCTTTTTTTTAAGTGATGCTTTCTCCTCACAACTAAGTAACAAAAAGACATTCTGCTTCTTGACAAGTCGAAGGTGTTTTATACTTGGCTCCAACCCTCTTCATTTCTTTGAAGTCTGTATATGGTCAGCCTTAAAGAAGATGCTGTATATCTTCTTTGTGCTTCAGGCTCTCAATTTTCTTTACTGTAATAATTTCTTTTACTTAGACACTTCACTGTCTGATATTATTAACATAATGCTTACCACTGAGGATCACTTAACTCTGGGCCCATCTTCTGATCAGAAAGCCCAATCTAAATGAAACTGAACACATGCCTTACAGGTTGTTTCTTGTGCTTTTTTTTCTTTCTTTCTTTCTTTCTTTTTTTGAATATTTCCATCAACTTTCTTTAAAATTTTTATTTTATATTGAAGTATTCTTGCTCTTTTTCAATTCAGAATCCAAATTATTCCATTTGTACTATTCTTCCAATATGTCTGAGCATACACTGCCATAATTCTAAATTGAGAAAGTGTCTCACTATACTTCCATCATCAGTTTTATGAAAGTAAGTTTATAGCTCTGCTTTTCCTCTTTCTACTTATATTTTCTATCAAAGTTTTTCAGAATCAGAAATATACCATGGTCTAAAATTCTCTATTTTCCCTATGAAACCTAATAAATGTTTGGCAGTTTGTAAAATCAAAGCAATACCACTAGCAAGAAAAAGCACATTACAGCTTCCCTCCACTAGAATTTTTAACTGGTATTTCTTAAATGGGTCTTTAGCATAAAAGGAGGTGTTATTTCAACCATCACAATGGTGAGAACTGTACTCTGTTTCACAGGAATGAAACACTTCCTCAAAATAAATGAGTGGGAGACATAATAGAATTCTACATTCCTTGCTCTTTTCTGTTAATTGACTGGTGACGTGAACGTGATCCATCATCCTGGGTCCTGGTGCAAGGGCCTGCTCTGCACCCTTCTCTCCTTTCAGTGGTCCTTATTTACAAAGACTTGTGTAAAACAAGCCATTTATTTGCAACAGAGCAAAGACAGGCCAATATTCTGCCTACTCAAAAAAAAAAAAAAAAAAAAAAAGTCAAATTGGCTTGTATAAAAAAAAGGAGGGATGGAAAAAATGAAATTATAGAGGCTAAACTATGGCTTAGAAAGTGAAGAAAAGGGTGAATTGTTACATTAGAGAAGGGTAACTCTTCTTTGATTCCTGCCTGAACTTCAGCAATTTTCCTATGTAGCTGCCAATTTTTTCACCCTAGCAAAATCATTAAAACTGAAAATTACAGATTTTTGATCTACTTTAAAAGCAGACAGAGAGAGAAAGAAAAAAATCTGAAAGACTATAATCCAAAAAGTGTTAACATAAAGATTATTGTCTTCTGTGGGTGGTAAACTTATAAATATTTTTTTATACACTTCTCTGTCTTTTCAGAGATTTTGCCAATGAATATAAGATGCCTTCATAATCAGAAAAAAAACGGAAAACAAAGATAAAAAGTGGAGAGACCTGGTTAGTTAGGTATTCAGGGGAGGAAGTAGTGCAGAGAGGAGTTCATATTGTCCAAGAAGAGAGGACAAAAACTCAACTATACCCAGACATCCATGTTCCAGGCAGCCTGACGACCTTAAACCTTATCCAGGTATAGAGATATAACTTTATCTTTTTTAAAAAATCCTTCCAACATACCTCTGAAATTGCCACTTCTTTTTAAACTATTGTTCTTTTTTTAAAAAAACTTAAATAATCCAATTTCAGAGAAATTTAAGTACAAACAGCCAAGTTCTCACATTATATTTGTCATTCACCAAGACCAAGTTGTGCCACATTACAGAGAAATTAGGACACCAGAACAGAGCACAGACTCTGTTGAAGATAACCATGTCTCCTTTCATATTTTTGCTAATTCAATCTATACTTCCCCCACACCTAACAAATCATGGTACAGTAGAAGGAAGTCTCTAAGGCAGTAGTCTTTATGAAGAAATCACCATCAGATGGTCGAGGGTGAAACCCACCTTGATGGAAGGAGGCCTCCTAACCCTACTGTGTTTGCCTCCAGCTGACTTTCTGGCAAGTCAAGCAGCAAGAATCAAGAAGGGCCTTGTGGTGCCAAGTGCACACACACAAAAATAAAAAGCCCAAACAAACAAAAACATCCCACAACTCTAGCAGTATCTTAACTAAATTAATTCCGGGATGAGTTTTTGAAGCCATATATTCTTTTGAAGTGACAGGGCCAGCAGTGAGTAGAGAAGTCTATTAAATGGTTTACCTGTGAAATATAACCTGGAGGCACATGGATGGGAGGAATGGATCCATTGGGTGACATCATGGGAACTTCAGCAGGTCCTAAAAGAGGGAGGAGTAAGATATTAACAGCTGAAGAAATATACATTATTCAAAACAATCTCTGGTATGTTTAAATATTATCAAAACTGACGAGAATTATTTTGACTATTTTCTCTTCAATAGTTGGTATCTCGTGCCTTAGATCTGAAATGGATGAAAAGGAATTCTCCAGTTGCATAAGTCAAGGGGCTGTGAAGGAGGGAAAACGCTATGAATATCTTTATAAAGCTTTAATGATTCCCAAAGCCTCAAATTCCATAAATTAAAGCTGTGCAGATAAGAGTATTCTAACAAAGTGGGGATAAAAATTTCCTTTTTTTTGCCTTTAAAAGAATGTACTATTAATACATGCTTAAGCAAGTAAATTTTTAAATGAGTTTACCTCTTCTGCTTTAAAAAAGCTTTGGGTTTAAAATTTTTATTTTGATTATTGTTTTCAATAAGCTACTGTAACACACCATGAATTTGACATAGAAGAAACCTTTAAAATACTCCAAACCCACTGAATTTGACATATCTCTGATAAGGAAAGGTGTAAAAATAGACCATGTTTAAAACTAGGCACCACTACTACTAGGAGTACTCATACAAAATTTAACTGGATTATTTCAGAGTAAAGCATTCAATTAACAAAAGGTTAGTTTTCAAAATATTAAATCCAACAAATGTTAATGGCATGTCTAAGGCAAACAATCAAAGGCAAGGCAATCATCAATTACCTAAGACATAGTTTGAGTTAAATATTTAATTACAAGGAAACTAACTGTCATAACATCAAAATCAATTTCTGACACCCTTGCAAAGATTCTGTGACTAAATAGTGTCCCTGGAAGAGTGCGACCTCAGGTTACAGGCTTTCAGTTTGATAGGTGGCTCCCCTATTTAGCAGCCCACATCCCAAACGTCAATCCAAAGCCGTGTTTCGAGTCTGAGATGTGACTTCCTGGCTCCGAGTGCCCTGTATTGTTTATTTGCTTTCTCCTAATGTGTGTTGTGCCGCTGGCAATGAAAATTGCCCTGCTGTAACAAAAACAAAGAAAAATACAATGCTTTTCTTGGCAAAAGAAGACAGACCCTGCCACCCATTGCTGTATTTACATATAAGTACAATACACCTTTCACCTCACAGTACAATCCACTGTTAGAACTACTTCTCAGGAAAAGTGTGGAGGAACAGGGATGTCAGGGTGCCCATCGAAAGGTCTGCACATATAAGAAAAATACAAAGAAGAAGGGCTTCCAATATTCATGTAACATTCCATATGACTAGAGTCACTGAAACTTCACGTACAACGTGCCAAAGCTCTGAACCATCTATCTGATAATCTAAATATGTACAAAATAGCACAGCAGTCTCTTACACTGTCACACACTGGTAATCAGTTAAAGCAAAGGATGACAATGGCATAAGAAAGGATAATTCCATGACCCCAAGGTATTTTTAAGTATGAATCAATTGAATACATTCACCTATCACCGAAGACACTTTGCAAATTCATCCTTCTTATCAGCTTTAGCATTTTTGCCATAGCCATTAAGACATTTAGGTATTTACTATATATTTTTATTTTAATTGATTCACTTAAAAAATCATAAGTGACTGTATTACCCTTAGCCTGAGTACTATCCTTGAAATCCAAGGGTCAATGAACTCAGATCGATAAGCAGGCATTACAAGCACACCCTCTGTCTAGTTTCATTTACCACCTCACTATTCACACTGGTTTTGTAACCTTGAACAATTCACTTAGCCTCTCTGAGCCTCACTTATCAAGTGTTAGCCACTCAGTCGTGTCCAACTCTTTGTGACCCTATGGACTGTAGTCCACCAGCCTTCTCTGTCCATGGAATTCTCCAGGCAAGAATAGTGGAGTGGGTTGCCATTTCCTTCTGCAGGGGAACTTCCTGACCCAGGAATTGAACCCAGGTCTCCTGCATTATAGGCAAACTCTTTACCGTCTGAGCCACCACAATTCCTACCTCACAGGACTGGGTTTAAAGGTTAAACCCTAAAGGAGATCAGTTCTGGGTGTTCACTGGAAGGACTGATGTTGAAGCTGAAACTCCAATACTTTTCCAAGAGCTGACTCATTAGAAAAGACCCTGATGCTGGGAAAGATTGAGGGCAGGAGGAGAAGGGGACAACAGAGGATGAGATGGCTGGATGGCATCACCGACTCAACGGACTTGAGTCTGAGTGAACTCCAGGAGTCCGTGATGAACAGGGAGGCCTGGCGTGCTGCGGTTCATGGGGTCGCAAAGAGTTGGACACGACTGAGCAACTGAACTGAACTGACTGAATTCATACAAGAGCACTTAGGGCAGTGCATGGCACAATAATCACTGAGCAAACTGTTAGCAATCTTTACAACTTCTTCTTTTACTTATAGATTTTTGTTTTCTCCTGTTCTTTAATTACAGTTACATTTTAAGCATTATTTTTTTTTTAGATGCATGTCCGTGAAATACATAAAATCAACACGCATATACTCTGTATGACACTGACTTAATGGCAAAAACTTCCTCATCAGGTAAATATCAAATAGTTGACAGTATGGAGTGTGAACAGAAATGCTACCACCTCAATAAAGTACTACTTTTTAATCACCAAACTGTATACCAGACAAACAGTCTCTTAACCCCGGGCAAGACCCCTAAAACTGTTAAAGTCATTTGTATAAAATGCTTTAAAGAATGTAGGACAAGTCAGTGATTTACAGCCAGAAAATGTTTTCTTCCTGGCCCTGATTTCAAAAGTAGCCAAATGACTTTACCACCCTTGTTTCCCCCTTCCTCTTGTCACTGTCATCAAAACCCTTTCAAAAAGCATTGCGAAATATACAGTAATGGTTTCTGAAACTCAGCTCTGCCTTGGAACCTTAAGATTTCACTCCTTTCTGAAATAAACCATTGCACCCTCAGGCATTCAGGAGTTTCAAAATAAAATCCCTTTGCACAGTGGTGGTATGAGAAAAGTCACTGTCTTCCTAAATACTCATCTCCCAACCAGTGAGTTTAAGTGCTTCTGCTCAACTGTTTGTGTTTGAGAGCCTCCTTATACTATTATAATTCTTCCCTAATTAAAACATAAACTTCTCTTCCTAAACTTTTAGAATTACTAGATACCTTTTGATTTTTTAATTGGTGATCTCATGACACAAGACTTAAAGGATATAGCTATGAGAATACAGTGGAAAATGGTTCTCTTCTTATTCAAACCACCAACACAGGATATGTGAGGCAGGGAGAAAAGCCACACAGTCTCCCCAAACAAATTTCCTCTTTGACTGTATTGGGAAATCATTGATTCATTAAACTTGAGAAAAAAATTTTATTCACTTAAGATAGCTCGAACCCTCTTTATTTAAACATTCTTGGTACATAAAGGTAGATCTACACAAATATACATACACATAGATGAAATAATTTGAATCCAAACATATACCTCCAAAATACTGATTTTTTTTTTTTTTTTTTGAGAAACTAATTAAGAAGCTCACCTAGAGACCACATGAACTCTTCCACAGATAAAAGATGTCACATGTACAATTCCTAGAACTAGAATTAGAATGTTAGCTAAAAGTCAAGTAATTCCGTGAAAAAATGTCTTGGGAAATTTGATCAATTTCAGCTTTTAGGTTGTGACTTCAAGAGTCAAGACCTGCCCTCCCCATCTCCACCTCAGCTTTTTTCATTGAACAAGATGTGACACGTGAATAAGAACTATGATCCATTTATAGTCATTAAAAATTTCAACTGCAATATTCATGTACATGGTCTGACATCTTAAAAGTCTGTTAGCACTTGTTAGTGAATTGATTTTTCATTTACTTATAACAAACTGTGAACGAGAAAGGTTGGAGAGTGGCTTAATTATTCAACCAGTAGTGATTCATGCAATGATCCTACAACTTTATTCTCATATCAAAGAGACTGAAGGGAAGTCCAGCAATGTTGTATTTTTAGGGCCATACATAGCTCATGGAGCTATGCCCCCTCCAAGGCTGTCAGCCCATTCTACTTCACTTCATGTTTCTTCCCTGGTGATCCCATACAACTCCCACATGGAGATACTCCTGGCTCTGATACTATTAATATACTCAGAATATTCACCTGTCCTGAGAGAAGAGTTAACTAGATTGACTCTTGACTGGAGGAGGATGTGCAAATGAGGTTCAGACACCTAGAAGTGGTGGAAAATGGGAATCCAGGATATCAGTTATCATTAAACCAGTCTCAGAAATAGACCAGCTATAATAATAATTATACCACAATTCTGCCATTTTGAAAATGTATTGTATTTTTATGAGCTGAATATTCACCAGTAGGTAAACAACTAGTGAATAAATAGAATGTTATTACTGTATTTGTATATAAACTAGTACCTGTGTGTCCAAATGGCTAGCTTCAACAACAGCCATTAGTAGCACTAGATTACATTCTTAGCTTATTAACTTAAATATTATCTTGTTCAAGAAGAATGAAAGAGGGGAAAAGGATAGAAGAGGACTGAGGGCACAGCACAGCAAGATGAAGGGAAACTAAGGAGAAAAATGAAACAGAGGCAAAACCGGGATGTGATGAAATTCAATACGCCCTATTAAAAACAAAAACAAAAGCCTCCAGATCTTTCCAAATAGCCAAAAGAGAATTTCCTGCTGGCTGAAGTAGTCATAAGGATAAGACCACAGCTAGTAGGTAACCAGATAATTATGGTGAAAGCAATTACCAAGACAAACAGCCTAAATAAAAGTACACTTGCGCTGTTTGCCATGCATGGGTCTAAGACTAAATACAAAATGTGAGGTCTTCTGGTGAATCTTGTGATTGTCTAATAATGAATCTCCAGTTACTTATGGTGATTTGAGACATGCAGACAAGTTAACAGATTATGTAGGCACTTTGGGGACATTGTTGTTGTTGAAGTTATTCAACATTAATTAATCCCATAAGAGGACTAAACAGAATACAAAGATAAAACACAGGTCCTAACCTAAGCTTAAACTCTAGTGCAGTGGTTCTTAGACTTCAGTACACATCAAAATCATCCAGAGGGTTTCTGGAAATCCAGATGACTAAATTCCACTTCCTGTAGTTTCAGAATCAGAAGATATGGGGTGGATCCTAAGAGTTAGAGTTTCTAACAAGTTCTCAAGTTGGTTAAAAGACAGTGAGCATTCATAGCAAACATCACATTCAACGGTTAAAAAACTAAAGCTTTCACCCTAACACCAGGAACAAGGGAAGGATGCCCACCTTCAACATCACTATCAACATTGTAACCAGAAGTCCTAGCTAGAACAATTGGGAGAAAAAGAAAAAGCATCCAAACTGGAAAGGAAGAAGTAAAACTATGTTTGCAGATAACATTATCCTATATATAGAAAGTCCCAAAGATTCCATAGACAAAACACTATTAGATTTTTAAAAAGAGTTCAATAAATATACAGGGTACAAGATCAACACACAAGTCAATTATGTTTCTATGCACCAGAAATGAACAATCTGAAAAGGAAATTAAGAACATAATTCTATTTACAGCAATATCCAAAAGAATAAAATACCTAAGAATAAATTTAAACAAGGAGGTGAAAGCCTTCTGCACCTAAATTACAAAACACTGCTAAAAGAAAGAAGACCTAAAGAAGTGGAACCCAAGAACACCTAAATAGACATGGAATGGAAGACAGTATTATTAAGATGGCAACACTGTTCAAACTGATCTACTAAGTCAAAGTGATCTACAAAGTCAATCCCTTCTCCAGAGGATCTTCCCAATCCAGGGATCAAACCCAGGTCTTCAGCATTGCAGGCGGATTCTTTACTAGCTGTGAACCACAAGGGAAGCCCAAGAATACTGGAGTGGGTAGCCTATCCCTTCTCCAGGGGATCTGCCCAACCCAGGAATCGAACCAGGGTCTCAAGCATTGCAGGCAGATTCTTTACCAGCTGAGCTACAAGGGAAGCCAAGTCAATGTAATCTCTATCAAAATTTCAAGTCTTTTTGGCAGACATGGAAAAGCAAATCCTTAAATTCATATGAAACTGCAAGAGGCCTCAAACAGACTACAAGAATCAACTTGGACTCCTACCTGATATCATATACAAAAGTTAGACCTAAATATAAAAGCTAAAACCCTTAGAAGAAAACATGGTTATATTTTCATAATGTTACATTTGGCAATGGATTCTTAGATGTGACACCAAAACTACAAGCAGCACAAGAAAAAACAATAAAGACGACTTCATAATAACTAAAAACCTCATGCAAAGGACATTAGTAACAAAGTGAAAAGACAACCTATAAGACAGGCAAAACATACTTACAAATTCTGTATCTAATAAGGAAGGAGTATCCCAAATATATAAATAATTCTGAGAACTCAACAAAAAGACAACCCAGTTTTTAAAATGGGTAAAGGGCTTAAACAGTCATTTTACCAAAGAAGACACAGAGCCAACAAATATGAGAAGATGCTTACCACCTCATTAGTCATTAGGGAAACAAAACCACAATGAGGCACCGCTTCAAACTCCTGTAACAGCTATTCTCAGAAAAATGGAAAATAAGTGTTGGTGTGGATGTGGAAAAACTGGAACCCTTTTACAACCGCTGGTAGTCATGTAAAATGGTACAGCTGCTGCGGAAATCAGTTTGGCTCTTCCTCAAAAAGCTAAACAGAAAAGTACTATACGGCCCATCAATATGATTTCTAGGTAAAATATACCCAGAAGGATGGAAAACTGGGACTCAAACAAATACACACACACATGCTCACAACAGTACTATTCCCAACAGTCAAATGGTACAAACAGCCAAAATGTCCATTTGGGGAAAAATGGGTAAATACAATCTGATATAATACACACATGAGAATATTACTCAGTCATTAAAAAGAACGAAGTACTGATAGATGCTAGAAGGTTGAAAATATTAAACTAAGTAAAAGAAGCCAGACAGAAAAGGTCACATACTGTGTGATTCCATGTACATAAAATATCCAGAATAAATAAATTCGAGATGAAACTCAGATCTGTAATTTCTGATGGCTGAGCAGTGGGAATGATTTGGGACATTAACTGCTTAAAAGATGGAAGCATTTCCTTTTGGGGTGATGAAAATGTTTTAGAACTAGAAAGAAGTAAATGCCCAACACCACAAATGCACTAAATGCAAATGAATTAAAATAGTTAATTTTATCTAATAGTTCATGTTAATATTATATGAATTTCACCTTAATAATTATTTACATTTTCTAAAATAATGTTGCATGATGAGTATATAACCAAAAACTATAAGATGGTAAAACTGTGGTTACTAATAAACTACCAAAAAGCAACTGAACACAAATCTCCTAGAGCACATTTCATGACTTGTACATTAATTTTGGGGAGGATGCTAGACACTGTGCCATGCAAAATACCAGTAAGCTGCATTTTCAGTCTTCAAGGGACTGACGGTCTAATTATGGGGTACAGATATACAAACAAATGCACACAAGGACGCATTTCAGGCACTGTCTAAATTCAGCAAGATTTTAAATGATTATTATCCTATGAACATGTTAGTGATTACAGAAATGAGCTGTTAGAAAACCCTCAGGATTTGGAAGAGGTCTCAATGTTTTACAAGTAAAGAAACTGAGGCCCAGATGCAAGCTGAGCATCAGGCAGGTGAAGGAACAATAGGGTCTGGAAGTCAGTTTTTATAGTTTTTAGCTCAGTGTGGTTTCCTTCAGGAGTAAGTTTTGCTGTTTCTTGAAATGTTGCTGAAAAAGCATTTTTTTTTCTCTCTCTCTCTCTCAAGGTGTAATTTTCATATACAGTCAGGTACAGACTGCACCTCTCTCTGGTTCAGATGTACTGGTCTCTCCAATCTGTAACTACTTCTTCCCCCAGTCATCCTGCCAGAGAGGAAACAGACTGGAAAGAGCAGAATCTGAGCAGTGCAGGAAGAAAACCCTTGGAGCTAGGGAGGCCTGGGTTTGAATGTGAGCTCTACCACTTCCTAGCATGACCCTGGGCAAGTTACTTATAATCGCTCTGACAAATCAGCAGTTTTCTGAGTTACAAAAAAATAAAATAAAATAACAAGAACTAATTTCAAGGGTTGTTCCAAGGACTGGGAGTTGTAATGATGCATACAGTGCCCAGTACAGTGCCTGGTCAAATAATGGTATTTTACAAACAACTTTAACATTGTGCCATGAAGAGAAATACAATATGAACAAAGAGGTTAATAGAGAATTTATCAGAAAGACAAACCTAGACAGCCTATAAAAGAAACAGAGAAATCACTTTGCCAACCAAGGTTGTTTGTATAGTTAAAGCTATGGCTCTTCCAGTAGTCATGTATGGATGTGAGAGTTGGACCATGACAAAGGCTGAGCACCTAAGAATTGATGCTTTCAAAGTGTGGTGCTGGAGAAGATTCTTCAGAGTCCCTTGGACAGCAAGGAGATTAAACTAGTGAATCCTAAAGGAAATCAACCCTGAATATTCATTG
Organism: Tragelaphus eurycerus; assembly: GCA_935064755.1. Taxonomy (NCBI): domain Eukaryota; kingdom Metazoa; phylum Chordata; class Mammalia; order Artiodactyla; family Bovidae; genus Tragelaphus; species Tragelaphus eurycerus. The sequence goes on from CAKXYN010000107.1 coordinate 1,266,110, forward strand.
GAAGGACTGATGCTGAAGCTCCAAAACTTTGGCCACTTGATGTGAAGAGCCAACTCACTGGAAAGGATTCTAATGCTGGGAAAGACTGAAGGCAAAAGGAGAAGTGGGTGACAGGATGAAATGGTTGGATGGCATCACTGACTCAATGGACATGAGTTTGAGCAAACTCAAGGAGACAGTGAAGGACAGGGGAGTCTGGCAAACTGCAGTCCTTGGGGTCGCAAAAAGCTGGGCACAACTTAGCAACTGAACAATAACAGAAAGACAAATGAAGAGTTACAAGAGCTCTCAAATAAGCGAGTCACTTGTTTTGCCCTTCACATTTTCACCTCTAAAAATGTTTTTCCATTTTTGGAGGAGATTTAAAATAATATTGTTGATTTAAAATAATATTCTCCTTTTAAAAAACAATGCATTCAAGATACATGATATATGATGATTAAAAAACAAGGAACAAATTTCTTTAAAAGGGAAAGATTGCTGCTTTGCTGTAGTAATCTACTTCCCCATCCCTAATTACTAGCCCTGCCTCTCCCAAAACTACCTGTTATCTTTCCGTAATTTCTAGGAAACCTTAGAAAATTGCAGGTGTCTAACTTTCTAAATGTCTGGACAACTCTATAAATAAGAAGATCAACCTTTGTTTTCTGAAAGTTAATCCTCTACTTCTCTCTGACACTGGCTTTATTACAAGAATTTCTAGTCTGGCTCAGCATTGTCCTTAAAAGTAGCAAGCGACCATAACAACAAATTGCCCAGTGACTAAAATATTCCTGCTGAAGTCTTCCTGAAGTAAACCACTCACAAAACTGAGCTGATGATAGAACTCATAAATAATGAGATACCACCATCTTAACAATTACCCATTCAAAACACAAGAAGGTGCAACATCAGTTAAGTATGTTTCCCATTTTGAATTCAACTTTTTCTTTCCCAATATTCCTCTTTGAACTTGTTCTGTTACTTAGCTGATATAAGGGCATCAGGAGTAGAGAGTTTAATCTCACACCAGATTAAATTTCATCAATCCCTTGTTCCTTAGTTTCAATAAAATCAAGTTATCTACTTTATCAAGTTTTTTAAGGCTTAAATGTTAACAAAATCTATATACTTATTGAGTGATTATAGAGTGATTTTTCTGTATTAGTTTATATTTTATTACATTCAATTCAATAAACATTTATTGTACAAGATGCTGTAGAGATTAACCACCACACAGGAGACTTTATAACAGAAATGTTACTAACTACTACATAAACAAGCAGCAATTGTCTTATTAGAGGCCAAGAGCACTGGAGCTAGACAATAATCATCCGCGGTGGGTAGAAGGAGCATATTTAAAACTCCCACTGACTGGCATGAATGGTAAAGGAAGTTAGTGAATCCATTCACAACAGGCACGATGGCTAACACAGTTTTAAAAAGAACTTGATTTAAATTCAGGGCTACGCTGATGGGAGTGAAGTTTGTGGGACAATGGATACATGTGTATGTGTGGCTGGGGGCTTTCCTGGTGGCTCAGCGGTGAAGAATCAGCCTGCAATGCAGGAGACCTCGGTTAGATCCCTGGGTGGGGAAGATCACCCTGGAGGAGGAGGAAATGGCAACCCACTCCAGTATTCTAGTCTGGGAAATCCCACAGACAGGGGAGCCTGGCAGGCTACAGTCCACGGAGTCACAAAGAGTCGAACACAATTTAGCAACTAAACAATAACAAAAAATATGTATGACTGAGTCCCTTTACTGTTCACCTGAAACTATCACAACATTGTTACTTGGCTATACCCCAGTACAAAATAAATTTAAAAATAAATATAGTCAGGGCTACAGAAATACAAGCTCTAAGATTGTTAAAGATATTAGATATTATAAGAGAGGCCGGTAATACAGCCTTCAACTCCTGATTTTAGAAATCCTGGTTGCTGCTTTATTCTGTTCAACAAACCTTTGCTGAACCCGATCTAGTTGCCAGACCCTGAGCAGGATGCCAAGGACACAATGACATTGAAGAGAACAAGGATTTCTGTTCGTAATTATGGAGAGAATGGCATGCAGAATGAGTAATGCACAGGTGCAAAGAAGTTGTGGCCCGGGGGTGGGGGGGCGGGGCGGTGCGGGAATGCAGCTCTCTGTCCTGCTTCTGGCCTGAGATGTCTCTGACAGATAACTGTGTGGCTCGGCATGGAGTCAGGCACATGGCCCAGACATCTCAAACTGCATAAGCATTTGGGAAGAATCTAGTCCAGCAATAGAACTGATTAAAGAATTAGATAGGAGGTCTATGAAAAATGGTTCCAAAGGTTCACCTTTGGGCAAACCAAGACATAGGACGCTGAGTTCATAGATCCAGCCTGATGCTGCAACTGGACCTTCGAAGGTCTTAGGGACCTGCTTTTCAGGCTAAACTTTCCCATCCTATTCAAACTTAGAATATAACTTACCCAGTCCACAGATGAAAACATTCAGTATCATCCTCCCAGTTAAACTTATCTAAATGAACACTAAGATTCAGTCTGTCTTTGATTTTTAATGTCAGGTTTTAATGGAAGATGATCCATGGATTTCCTTATTTATACTTAAACCAGGACCTTATAAACTTCAAAGCTCTGAGGAATGATACAAACACAACTCATTAATACCAAGAATGGACTTCTGATATTTTACAAAGAAAAATCTCTGCAAAAGTTCACAGCAAAATTAAAGTCATAAAAAAGGCATTCACTGCAAAGCCTTTTGAAGCAAATCTTTCCTTGCATGTTTTCTCTATGTCCATCAACGGCATCAGAGACCCCATCATATTTTCTTATTGAGGGAAATGAGGACCCTTTTGCCCAAGTGCTGGTGTTTCAGCTAATAACTAATTCAAGAGGAAACTGCCAAAAAAACTGAGTTGGAATGGGTGAGTGTAAGTTCAGTGGAACCCTCCAAGAGAGTCTTGCTGAACGTAAAAATTTATTAGGGCAGAGTACTTAAAATTTCATTTTAAATGTACTGAAATAAAATGCAAACTGATGTTTTTAAGAAATAAGTCTATTAATTTTGTAGAGAAAAAAATCAGAAGATTATTCATTAGAAGGGCAGTGGCAGAGACAGCAACTAAGCAATGTGCCAGCAGGAATGCGGCAGATCTTATTCACTGTGACCTTGAGGATTTTAAACAGGTATCCTTCATTCTTTCACAAGCCTTCTCTGCTCTCAGAAAGGGTTATGAAAGGGAACGTGCATGCTCGGTCACTCAGTCATGTCTGACTCTGCAACCCCCTGGACTGTAGCCCACCAGGCTCCTCTGTCCATGGGATTTTCTAGGCAAGAATACCAGAGTGAATTGCCATTTCCTCCACCAGGGGATCTTCTTGACCCAGGGATGAGTAAAACGCGGTCCACTCTTCCTCCCCAGGTCTTAATTCCCACCCCATTTGGCTGACCAACAAGCCTGTTTCTCCAGGGAAGGACAGGACAGCAAATAAAAGGCAGGACAGCAAATATTTCATAACTCTGGGAGGAACTCAGGGGCAAATTTGTACTTCCTTAACTCCAAGGTCATGCTGTAGAGGGGCAAGTTTGAAAATAGCACTGATTTCATTAACCCGACAACAGTATGTGATTGCATTCCTCTCAAGAGCTGTTTTACATTATCCATCTGTTAGAAATCAAACAACATTTAAACACCTCCCACCTGAAAGCTGAATTACAAATAATAATAATGTATAGCTCTACCAACATATTATTACACAATATATTTGGGGTGGGGTGGGGAGGTTTCAAGTTCCATTGCTCTGATGAGGTTTTAACTCAACCACAGAGGATCCCTTTTAATTGCCCTCAAGGCAGGCTCTTCTGCGCTCCATCCCTACCCTACCCATCCCCCACCAAAAGCAGGCTTCCCATAAGAGAAAGCCTTTAACAACATTCTAAAGGCATTTTATCGACAGCATCCCCACATGGCTTACTATCTTGGTTCTTTTAACTCATGTACCCCAAAAAAAGAAATGTCTGGGATCCATGGCATAGAACTGCTAAAGAAAACTAATAGCTCTTATGGAAATAGAAAAAAAAACAAAACACTAATCCATAGAACACAAATTACAGTTTATCTACCTGATGTCATTTTTCCACCAGTCTATAAGGTTATTGTATTTGCTCATTCACAATCACACATCAGATTGGAAGTTGCTTCTCAACAGAAGACTGGCAATCTTCTGAAATTAACTGCATTTTACAAAAGGGTTGTGATTACTAATGAAAATCCTCTAAATTGTCCAGTGGCTGGGACCTAATAATGGGCTTTGAGATGACTAGTTCAGTTTATAGTTCTAACGTCTACCTTACCTAAACCATGCAGAGGAAGCCAAGAGAGTAAGTGAGAGTTGCTATAGATCAGATATGTTTACACAGCTTGTTGCATTTACTCTTTTGTTTGTATGTGAAAAACAAAGGGCAGGCTGAGACTGACAGTAAATAACAACTACAAATAGATTAGACTCTGCTATTTGAAGTCTGATCAAAGGCAGTCAGTAAACACCTCCAAGTAACTGCAGGACGGCTGGATCACTCTGGCTGGTTATTTTCTCAGCTATAAAAATGAGTTGACACAATTATTGTTTGAGGGGCAGCCGATTGTTTTATGGCATAAATGCTTTCTTGTCCTGGCACACTGGTTCAACACAAACAAAAAATTTTCCTAAGTAAGCCACAATTCCAAGTACCAACTCTTCATTTACAAAGGGGCCTGAGACAAATGAAAACGGAGAGTCTAAGCTTGGGAAACAGATTACCAGAAAGATCTCCTAACTGATTAACTGCTGTTCTTTCTGAGCTTAAAAAAAAAAGGCAAGAGGAGGATAAATTTTAAACTTCTCTCATCTACACAACTACCAGCCAATGAGGAATAGCCAAGACTAAGCCTACAGGAATAGATAAGAAAAGGAAAACGCAGAATTATCAATATGTTCAATGAGAAACAAAAAAACAGTAATTTCACTTATACTGCCATCAACCTTTAAACAACTTGACCAATATACAAACATGCTGCTGCTGCTAAGTTGCTTCAGTTGTGTCTGACTCTGTGCGACCCCATAGATGGCAGCCCACCACGCTCCCCGTTCCCTGGGATTCTCCAGGCAAGAACACTGGAGTGGGCTGCCATTTCCTTCTCCAATGCAGGAAAGTGAAAAGTGAAAGGGAAGTTGCTCAGTCATGTCCAACTTCGAAACCCCATGGACTGCAGCCCGCCAGGCTCCTCCATCCATGGGATTTTCCAAGGCAAGAGTACTAGAGTGGGGTGCCACTGCCCATAAATCCCTTCAAGACAAAATGTTCACATTACACCCCTTCCAGTCCAGATATCCAAACTCAGATTAAACTGAGTATCAGAAGATGTGAACAAGTCTTTTTCAAACTCATCTCCATCACTGCCTTTGAGAAACCATTGTTTTGTTACTTCTCTTCCCCACGATATCACCTATAAAATAACTCCCATATGCATAAGTCTCTGAAGACCTTCTACTGAGACACAGCTTAAGCCTCATACTTACTAAGTGATCACCTTCACTTTTAGAAGAGTAAAACAATGTTAAACATCTGATTAAAATTTTTTTGGTCACAGATATGAGGTCAGGTTTGTCAGGCAATGTATTGCTAGAACAGAGTGAAGATTGGATAACAAGGAGAAAGAAGGTTTGGGGGCAGCAAGTTGACATTCTCCAAAAAGAAACAAGGAAATAGACAGTGAATATAGAAGGAGGAAGAAGGAAAAACAAAAACACAAAAGAAGGAAATAATCTGATGGATTGAGGAGAAAATTTAAACGATGTGGAAAAACCACACCCAGAAAATATATGGTGCCAATTAATCTCTACTGAATTGTTTCCCAATTCAATGTGATGCATTATAAGGTCTGTGATCAGAGCACACGTATGATACTCAAAATAGCAACTCAAAAAAAGCATTACAGTAATATAGACGCTGGTCAATGGTTCATTTCAGCTTTCAAATGGTATTTTTAAAAACTCTGGTCTTCAACACACTCCGTCAAAACCAACTGAAGCTCAGTGAGATATGGGATCCAATCCATAAGACCTTGGGTAAGTCACTTAACTGTGCATGTTAATGCCTCAAATGTAACCCAAAAGAAACCTAATGATTTCCAAGCTTCCTTCTAGAGCAGTAGCATTGACGTCATTTAGATCTATCCTTGCAGACTGTAGAAGAGAACTGTTAGTTGACAATCCCCAAAATCCTTCCAGTATAGTCAAAGCTATGGTTTTTCCAGTAGTTGTACATGGATGTGAGAGCTGGACCATAAAGAAGGCTGAGCGCAGAAGAATTGATGCTTTTGAATTGAAGAACTGAAGACTCCTGATAGTCCCTTGGACTGCAGGGAGATCAAATCAGTCTATCCTAAAGGAAATCAATCCTGAATATTCATCGGAGGGACTGATGCTGAGGCTGAAGCTCCAATACTTTGGCCACTTTATGGGAAGAGCCAACTCATCTGAAAAGACCTTGATGCTGGGAAAGATTGAAGGGAGAAGGAGAAGGGGACGACAGAAGATGAGATGGTGGGATGGCATCATCAACTCAATGGACATGAGTTTGAGCAAACTCCGGGAGATGGTGAAGGACAGGGAAGCCTGGCGTGCTGCAGTCCATAGAGTCACAAAGACTCGGACACGACTGAGTGACTGAACAAAAAAATGAGCCTCAAATGTGAATTACATTAGAATCTCTGGTGCCTTTTGAAAATGTTGATTTCCAGACCTCTAGAATCTGCTTCCTTTCACAGGCTGACCAGCTCGACCTTCCTCATCCCTCACCTATATACCCCACTGGCTTTAATGCAGATGTCCTATGAATCAGTCAGATGAATAATAACCTAGAAAGAATGAAATAAAATTAATAAAAGAGTAAGAGAAAAGAGTAAGCACATCCAAGATCCTTGAACCACATCTCATTTGTACTTACTTTAAGTCAAATTAGCTGAGTTTTAATTTCAACACGTTTAAAAGTGAAAAGGGGAAAAAAGACAGCCAAGTTACATAAATTTTATCCAATTAATGGGTATTTAATTAAATATATATCAAAGATGACTATAATTTGGCTAAAAATACTCCTCCAGTTTAGCCATAATAAAGCAACTATTAATTATACTCCTTTGGCAACAACAAAATCACAGAATTCCATGTAACACAAAATAATAAACACTCTATTAAGAAGCAGTCTAGGGCTTCCCTGGTGGTCCAGTGGCTGACAGTCTGCCTGCCAGTGCAGGGTACATGGGTTCGATCCCTGCTCTGGGAAGATCCCACGTGCTGCCTGGCAATTGAACCCTTGCATTTCAGCTACTGAGCCAGCACTCTAGAGCTGGCAAGCTGCAGCTACTGAAGCCTGCCCACCAAGAGCCTATGTGCTGCAACAAGAAAAGCCACCAAAATGAGAAGCCGGTGTAGCCCAACCACACAGTAGCCCCCGCTCGCCACAACTAGAGAAAGTCTGTGCACAGCAACAAAGACCCAATATAGCCAAAAAATATATGAATAAAATAAATCTAAAAAAAAAACAAGAACGAACTGAGATCATTTAAAAAATAAAAGCAGCAGCCTATACACATGTTGATTTATATGATTACCAGGCATCAGTGATAGTTTAATATGAAACTCTATGCACCTAAAAATAGATAAACAGGGAAAACATTTGACAAAATCTTTGTAACCGTTTTTAGTCAACAGCCAAGATCACAGAATCAAAATTCCCTCAGGTGGGAACCATCTTAAAGGTCATTCAGTTCAATTCCCCAGCTGAAGCTCCAATACTTTGGTCACCTGATGCAAAGAACTGACTCATTGGAAAAAAACCCTGATGCTGGGAAAAATTGAAGGCAGGAGGAGAACGGACGACAGAGGATGAGATGGTTGGATGGCATCACCGACTTGATGGACATGAGTTTGAGCAAGCTCCAGGACTTGGTGATGGACAGGGAAGCCTGGAGTGCTGCAGTCCACGAGGTTGCAAGAGTCAGACACGACCGAGTGACTGAACTGAACTGACTGAGTTCAATTCCTAACTTAAGGCTTGAACTGCTGATCAAAATCTCTAGTAGGTGGCCAGAATATTTTACACAATATAGAATTCACTTTCTCAAAATGCAGCAAATTATTTTTTAGAAATCTTAATTGATAATGGGTTTTTTCCCTTTAAAAAACAGAAATCTGAAGTCTGTTCCTCAGAGTGTTACAGACTAAATGTAATCTCAATCCCATAAAACAATCCTTCAGATACTTAAGGAGTTAAATCTCATCAGGCCTCCCAAAGACAAAACCATTTGGGATTTCTTTACCCTCTCCTTCTGTGATGTGCATCCCCATTGGTGCACATCTATATTGTCAGTGACCTTTTTTAAACTTAGGTTCTAAAAACATTACACTCCATCACTCTAAGCACAAGGTGTGGAGAATCATCACTGCCCTGGTCTATATACAGTCAACAAGTCTATTTCAGGCAGAAGTAAGACTAGCAGTCTCTCATCCACACCATGGCCAGCTCACTAATGATGAAAGTGAAAGTCACTCAGCCATGTCCAACTCTTTGCGACCCCAGGGACTATACAGTCCATGAAATTCTCCAGGCCAGAATACTGATCTTCCCAACCCAGGGATCGAATCCAGATCTGCACTGCAGGCAGATTCTTTAACAGCTGAGCCACAAGGGAAGCCCAAGAATACTGAAGAGGGTAGCCTGTCCTTTCTCCAGGGCATCTTCCCAATCTAGAACTCGAACCGGTATCTCCTACACTGCAGGTGAATTCTTTACCAACTGAGCTATGAATCTCTGAATTTACCATGCCTATGGAGAACCATGAGCCTCTGCAGTTGGGAACTCAACCCACTACAGGAGTCAGGCAAAGCCCGAACAACAGAGTACTGCCAAGTTCAAACCTGAGGGAGACCATGATTTCATTGTGTTGTTTTTTTTTTTTTTTTTCCATTTTAAATTGTACTAGGTTATTGAGATCACCAGTATTAGAATCAGCATTATAGTCACTACTTAAATATTTATATCTTCACATTTATATGCTATGAATAAGTTTTTACAATATTATGTGAAATAATCTAGGTATTATAATTTATGTTTTTTGTTTCAAGTATATTATCATATGAAATTATAACAAAGCTCACTTCATATTAAGTAGTCTTATTATCTATAACTATAACCCAAAAGTTTTTGCAACAGAATAGTCAGGCATAACATATCCAATAATCAAGATACTTTCTCATTTTCAATCCCATCTTATACAAATATGTCAGCTGCAAATTTTCAACTCTCTTCAGTTCAGTTCAATCGCTCAGTCGTGTCCGACTCTTTGCAACCCCATGAATCGCAGCACACCAGGCCTCCCTGTCCATCACCAACTCCCAGAGATCACTCAGACTCACATCCATTGAGTCAGTGATGCCATCCAGCCATCTCATCCTCTGTCGTCCCCTTCTCCTCTTGCCCCCAATCCCGCCCAGCATCAGAGTCTTTTCCAATGAGTCAACTCTTTGTATGAGGTGGCCAAAGTACTAGAGTTTCAGCTTTAGCACCATTCCTTCCAAAGAAATCCCAGGAATTCCTTCAGAATGGACTGGTTGGATCTCCTTGCAGTCCAAGGGACTCTCAAGAGTCTTCTCCAACACCACAGTTCAAAAGCATCAATTCTTTGGCACTCAGTCGTCTTCACAGTCCAGCTCTCACATCCATACATAACCACAGGAAAAACCATAGCCTTGACTAGACGGACCTTTGTTGGCAAAGTAACGTCTCTTAAGAATACGTATATAAAGAATGACAACAATTCTACACATGGGTAACACATCTACTAATAAAAAGCAGATAACTTCTCAGCTGATGTTTCTCTCACTTGAGCCAGAAAAGAGAATGTTTTCTTCCCTAAAACATTTGTTTATTCTTCTCAACTTTTACATCCTTTTGAGTATTTGCATGCAAATTTTTTCATTTTTGTATGTCGCTACAAAGGTTTTTTTTTGAAAGCATACTACACAAAAATATAGAATCTGATGAAAAAATTAATACTTAGGTTTTCTTAAACCCCGAAACAATCTGATAGTGATTGATTTTACTGAAAAAAATCAATAATTTTGATGGCCTTTATTCACATCATTTCCTTAACCAGCTCCCCTACCCAAGAAAAAAAAATGAAAATAATAGCTTATAACCTACGAAGGCGTGTATCCACTTTCCAACTTTGCTAAATTTCATGAATATTTTGAAAGTGCCAATATAATCTGTGAAATATTCTGGAAAGGTTTTCTCAGAGATTCTTGCTTCTATTTGAATTTATTATTTTAAAAAACAAAATTTTCTTTTTTCAAGAACTCGCTTTCTCATTTTACGCCACTCTGCAGGTTTTTCATGAGGACTGTTAGCAATTATATCTATATTGCAATGGGCTTGTAGCAACTTACAGATCTCTCAACTAGTGAGGTTCCCAAAGGGATTACTCATTCAAAAAATTAAATTTAAATTCATCTATGTTTACGGTAAAGCGCCTGTCTACGATGCGGGAGACCTGGGTTCGATCCCTGGGTTGGGAAGATCCCTTGGAGAAGGAAATGGCAATCCACTCCAGTACTATTGCCTGGAAAATCCCATGGACAGAGGAGCCTGGTAGGTTACAGTCCATGGGGTCGCAAAGAGTCGGACACGACTGAGCGACTTCACGTCACGTCATGTTTGTTAGTGGTCCAAAGTCTAGAATCTTGACTATGGCCCAACAGAGTAAGAAGTAGAAAAACAAATGATGCATGTTATGTGTAGTATAGGGGCATATTTTTATAAATATCATATTCTACCAAGTCTACGATACCGTCAATAAGACAAAATTTTATATGCTACTAATAAAGAAAAAATATGTTGCCTTTAATTGACATTTAAAGATGCATGACAATTCAAAGGGTGTTAAAATGGGAGTCGAAATGCATCCTTTAGAATTCATGAGATATGGTACAGTCTGAGAAGAAATTAAAAGCAATTAGAAAATTTCATTGGATAGGACCTTTAGACCTATCCAATGGTCCAGTGGATGTTTAAGAGCTTTGTGAACACAATCACAAAATTTCCACTAACAATCCAATTTGGACTTATCATAAAAGCCAGCTTTAAGTCTAATGTCCCAGAAACTACCAAAACTCATTTCCTGCACAAAATCTTCCACGTTATAATTACAGAGTAGTTTACTAAAATAAATGTATTCTGCCCCTCTTCTTTCTCCGTTAACTTCAAATTCAGATTCACTGTATGTTAGTTGGACTCAGTATTCCTATAACTAACACATTTGTTTTACTTAAGCTAAATATAAATTGACTTATAGTTTCTAAATATTAAAAGTTCCCCCAGAGAAAAGCAGGTCACTGTCCCCTGGAAGGACTGGCAATCTCACTATGCATTAACCTAACACCAAAGACAATTTCTGAGACTAGTCATGCATCTCTAGCTTCCTCATGTCCTGAAAGTATTCAAAACCACTGGTTCAGGACTCTTAGGGCAATTGTTTAACAAAGTAAAAAAAAAAAAAATTTCCTTAAAAAAAAAAAAAAAGTTTTATATCTTGGGACAGACTGTGAGCAAATAGTGTGAGGAAAGTTTGGTCATCCCATGGACTCAGCAGTACATATGATTCACATTAAAATGCTATGTCTTACAAATGTATGTGCTCCCAAAACTCATTCCCAACATAATGAAAATATTGCTTTACCCCATGCTTTAAAGAGTCCTGAATTCCTCTTAGTCTTATTCTTGTAATGGAATAAACAACATTTTCTGCTTAAAAAAAATATTATAATCTGTCTCCTCCATTTGCTTCCCACCTGCTTCCCTCCACTTCCACTCCCCACACTTCTGGATGAAGGCTATATGGGGAGGGGCATAAAATAAATTCACATATCCATGTTTCGAAAAAGCCACTTTTGACAGTGGGCAGTGTGTCAATCTAGTCTGTGACTGCACAGTAATTAAGTTCTGACTCTACTATTGTTCTCCAGCAGTTAGGAGAAATACCAGATGCCTTTAATTTGTGCTTTACCATTCCGTGTGTTTTCTTCATCCCACGTGCTCACATCACAATATTCTTATTAAAGTCAGCCAAAGTAAAGGAAGAAGTAAAGATGAAGACCTTAAGTACCAATGTATGGTCCTAACCTGGACTTCACAAGATGAGATTTACCAGTAAGTTAAAAAGCAAACATTTTCTTTAAAGACCCTGGAAAAAGAATTGGTGTTATTGATAATGTTTTATTTTGTTATCTTTTAATATCCTAATTTTACCAAATTCACTACTCACAAAATGATTCAATACATCTGGGAGAGTCTAGCCTATCAAAATTTATGAAACAGAAACCTAACAATCTGAAGCATATGTACAAAAATAAAAGTAGCCAAATCTGACAGGGTGCTTTGGTCACTTTTTTCCCCTGGAGAATCTACTTTTCATTTGATATTCACTGTTTCTTAATGATTTACTCAGTGATTGGGAAGCAAGTGCTAAAATGTTATGCTACTTCAACATTCAAGCGGCTATCAAGCAAAAGTAACACCAAATAAGTTTTTCAATTTCTCCAGGTTTTCACACAAACTAACATCTTAGCTGCAATTTACAGACTCATCCTAAACCAAGCAGAAAAGACTGCTGAAGACTACTAGATGGCAGCTGCCAGAATATTAAAGTAGTGATCACAGGTGTCATTCAGAAAGTTGAGGCCGGGAATTCTCTAGTGTAAAGTCACCACTCTCTAATGAGCTCTTTTGTGGGAAGTTTGTGAATCCCTCAAAAACAGATTCCAAACAGGCAAAATAGACTCAGGTCAAATAAAATAAAATTAACAAAGGCAAGGAAGGCCAAAACAAAAGAAGTAATCAGAAGAGGTAGAAAGCTGAGCTACTTTTTTGGTCATAATTTCTCTCTCAAAAGAAGAACTTGAACACATTCTCATTTTAGAGCAATTCTAAAACTTCTGGATAGGTTTCATGTGCTCAACACATCCACACAAAATTTTTAATGTAGCTAGTGTTTATAAACCACACAAAACATCACAATGCAGCATGACCTACATTTTTTTAATAACTGATTTTCTGAAATATACTCTGTAGAATACACTTCTAAACAAACTCTCTTTTTGACAGACTCTTAGAAATGAACGACAAAACTTGCCTTACCTTATTCATGTGCTATTTTGACTCCTTTTCAGAAGCCATATGACTTCCACTTCATTTGGTACACCTTTTCAGATGACCAGTAACTACTCAACATAGCATTCATGAGCTGCAATAAATATAATTCCTAAAGAAAAAAATCCTTTTAAACTGGCCAATTTCAATCAGCCCTATAATCCCTTGAGAAAAATTAATTATGCTGCCAATAGTCATATTACCTTACAGTAGTAAAAATTAGTCTAAAAACATTCTTTCCAAGTCCTATCCTTCTCTTTCCCTCATAACATCATAAAGAAATAGATGGCTGAATAATTTCTATATATTTTTCATACACAGCATATAAGAATATATAAACATTCTGATTTTACACTAAGATACTGGATAGTGATTCATTACATTCATATTTAAAATAAAAATGCCAATTAAGGGCTAAACAAAATTTACTACCCACCTACCTATTAGCCACAATGTAATTCAATCTATTTATAGTAACTTCCAAAGAAGTAAATATGGAACTTCTCTCTGAGATAAAAACAGATGTAGAAGGGCAAATTCCTTTACCTGTAAAACACATTATCTTTCTGAAGTGATCTCAGCTTCCTAGTATTTAGATTTTAAGTAACTTTAAACACTTCTACAAAATACACTGTAAGAAATAAAGAAAAGATTGGCTGAAACTCTGCAAGGAGAATGATACTGGGCCTACTCTTCTAGATTCAATTCCAAGCTTCACCAGTTACTAGTTGTGTGATCCTATGCATAGTCATTACTAAACTTCTCTCTACCCCTCAATTTCCTCATCTATAAAACAAAGAAGGTAACAGTACCAGTCTCACAAGATTACCAGAGGACGGAGTGAGTGAGGGAGGGAGGGACGTGAGGCATGTCTCAGCAGACTGCCTAGCAGCTTAGCTCCCCACGGATCAGCTGGGATCACCTCTATTACTCCAGAGCCACAGTAGCCACTTCCTCTCCAGCCCGACCATTCCTGTTACTCCTGTTATACTCCAGTCTTAACCACGTGAGGTAACAGACCCAGATTTTTCTGTGAGTACAGGAAATCACAAATAAAACTATACAGACAACAAAAACAAATACCAATATCCAGAAAATAAAAATGATTAATACCTATCTGGTCAACAAAAATGGTTGTTAACACCATAGCTTGGGATGGGGTGGTGAACCTGGTTTTAAGCTTTCTATCAGATTAAGCCAAAAAATCATTTATTCCATCTAGGCAAATCAAAACTGGTTTCTCATGGGCTAAGGGAAAGCAACATAGATTTATTGCTGTGTGGGAATCTATTTTTCCATTCACAAAAGCATAGTCCTTCCCATCAGTTACAAGAAACCCTCTGCATTTTCCCCACAATACTCAAGCAAAGTTGGCCCAGAGGTTTGACAGACACTTGATAAATAACTCAGGCTAAAATGGGTGTTTCCTATGAGTGCCATGTACTCATTTAGTTTCATTACCAGACAATGTTGTTGGTTCTGTCCTATCTCCACTCATCCAAGGTTTCTAAACAGCAGGTAATTGCAAAGAAAGTCTAACCTTGTCCTGTGAGCTGTGTCCTCAATTCACACAGCTAATACTAGAGCTTGCCAAAAAGCAGATTTCAGTACAGAAAATGACTCAATAAAGGGACCGAAATGACAAAAAAAAAAAAAAAAAAAAATTCTATTTTATTTTATAGAATAGGTTTGAAACTCTAAAAAGAGTTTATAAAGTAATTAAGACACATATATCAATTAATCTTTTCTTAAGGAATTATTCAAGTGGAATGAAACCCTATTACCCATTTAATAACATATTATGAATGTGTTATATGCTTTGGGAGGTAGGTGTGTGTAAAAGTGAACAGAAGTGAGCCACGAGTTGGAAACTCAGTACTGAAAGTTTTATTTTGCTCAGGGGAAATCAGGAATATTCTCACAATTCTATTTACCAAGGCAGCCTGGTTTACTTATAAAACCTTGGCCACGAGTGGCCAGAATCAAGGCATTTCAATGGGGCTGTCTTTTACTTTCTTCCTTTTTTTTTCCTCTACCCCCCGTCTCATTCTCCTTAAGAAGCATCTCCGGTGCATGCTTGGTTTCTAAAGGTCTGATGAGACTATGGATGCTACGGTGAATACTTAAGTCTGAAAGAAATATTTCTCTTTCCCTCCTTTGAGTCAGAAAATTCTGAACACAAGAGGATCCATTCAAGGCATGATGGAGTGCCTCACAGAGGCAGCAATATGTTCACAGTTGGCAAACAGAGATCTGTTTGGACAGTGAGCACAGCCATCCACTCAGCAAACATCAGCTTCCCTATTAGTTCACAGCAGAAAGAACCAGACGCTGGCGGCCCTTCTTTCAGTCTCCAACACCACTTTGGGGCAAGCCTTCTAAACAAAATGCCTTTGTCCAACAGTTACAATTCAGTGAGTCCCAACGGCTTTCCTAGAAGCTATGTCTGTCTATTCACAATTGAATTTGGGCCCAAAAATCATTTCCAAAGGTCTAGAGGAAAAAAGTAATGGGGGAAAAAAAATTTTCATTGAAAATAATAGACAAGGAGTGACTGAATGGCTTTATACAATCAGCTAGAACAGCAGCAGGAAAGGTATGAAGTGTATGATGTATCTAAAGGGCTATCAATCCCCTCAAGGTGGTTTTGGGAAAACAATGTTTGCACTGAAACCTGGAAGGACACCAACTATAACCTTTCAAAGGAAGTTAGAGAAGAGAGAGAGCAAATCAAACAGCAAGCTTCCTGTGGAGTGTGTGCGAATATGATACTCCTCTCCACAAGGCTTCAAAATAATATGCAAGTTAAAAACTATTTTCAGAAAGACACTAAAACTGGTTAGGACATCTGGTTCTACCCAACCTTTCACCAAATCCTCAGTCATGAGTTTAAATTCACATATACACACACAAAAGACAGAAAACAAATGCATGGCCTGTCTTGCTTTCTCCCACTGGATGCATGAACTTGCTATATGAGCACTTGTTCCTACAGACCCACTAACACAATTCTGCCATTTTTCTTAGTATAAATATGAAATCAAATAAAAGATATGAGTATATTCACAGGAGAAGGTTAGGGGAAGAGAGGGCAGTGTCCTCCAGGATAGTACATTGTCCACAGCTGATAACACTAACATATTCTTATTACCAAGAATTCACTTGTTACCTTATCTCTTTCCACCAACATTATTTCTATATAGTTGGAAATGAATAAACCTGAGAACTCTCCATGTAACATACTTCTGACAGCACAGACTCTTACGTAGTAAAACTACTGCCAGCCCATAGTCGGGTTCTGTAGAGCCTAGAAGCTAAAAATGGTTTCCACATCGTTAAAGGTTGTAAAAGAAATAAAGAATATGCATCATAGACCATATGTGTGCAAAGAAAAATATTTACTATCTTGTCCTTTACAGAAAAAGTTTGCCAACTCTGAAAACCATGAAAAAGTCTCAAATAACTCCTGATTCTATTTAAGCCAAATCATGGATGTGGAGCCAACTTATGAGTATGCTTTCAAATAATCTCTTCCAGGAGTCAAGGACCAGACTCGGGAAGAGGAAAATGACACAGCGAGGCACAAAGGACCTCACCAGGACTCTGCTCAACAACAAAGGGCTAATACGACAATCCTAAGGTCTAATGATAGGACAGATTCTTTATCCTCTGGGAAGATACCTAAAAAATTGTTCAACTTGGAAGAATTCCTGAATAACACTGGCCCTTACAAGAAGCTGTTGGATCAAATGAGTCCAAGAATACACAAGAGAGTACCTACCAGAGGGTGGGAGAGATCTTTATTTGTATCACATAGGGCCTTCTGGTCTCCTTGTAGAATATGCCAAAGGAAATATGGACCAAGTAAAAGACAAAGCAAGGTGGAAGGAGTTACATATGAAACTCTTTCTTTTTCCTACAAGCACACATTCAACCTCAGATAGCTATCTTTTTTAATGAATAAAGAAAAGAAGCTTTTTACGAAGGGAAGGCTCAGTCTAAATTTCTAACCTAGAAGCTGAAAAGCCATTAAAGAGGAGGGAAAAAACAGGTAATCTGAAATTCTGGATGTTGTAACTTCAAATTCCTTCCTCAAGCTGGCTGATTTAACTTAGTCTGGGCACCTGACAAATGAGAGTTGCCAGCTCATTTGCAATTCAGCTGCCTTTTAAGGAGAGTTAAGATCAAGTCTCACCCACTCCAGTGTTCTTGCCTGGAGAATCCCAGGGACTCCGGAGCCTGGTGGGCTGCCATCTATGGGGTCGCACAGAGTCAGACACGACTGAATCGACTCAGGAGCAGCAGCAGCAAGATCAAGTCTCTAATTTTCATCCACTCAGGATTTATTTGTGAACTTGCCAATTTTTTAGAAATTGATCACATGTACATTTTATTCTAGGTATAATATGTATCCAAGTTATTGCATCATGCAAAAACTCATGAAGTAGGAATGCCAGATAAGACACACAGAGGACAAACTCAGTTAAATTTAATTTCAGATACACAATAATTTGTTCCAAATACTGCATGGAACATGTTAATGCTAAAAAATTATTTGTTGCACATATGAAGACCAACTTTGGGTATCATGAAGACATGAAGGGGACTCTGGTATCAGTTAAACAGCTGCCATTTTGTAATACTCCGCAGGTTGGGAGTCAGTATCTCAATATGTCAGCAATCCGTACAAAGAATGCTAGAGAAAAGAGGTTAAAGACCCAGCAGGAGAGTCCCATCGCCTTACTCAGACAACCACAAGGAAATAAAATGCCCGTGACAGGGAAATCCTCTTGAGGTATTGCTACCACTTCTCATGAGGTCACCCTCCCAAGAAAGACAGTGGTGGAAGAGCACTGCTGGGGAGCCAAGTAAAAGGGCCACCTCTAGCCCTCCAGTCCCCCTACCAACACACACACATACTCCACACACGCCTTCAGCCCTAGTATGTCACACTAGTAGTGTCACAGTACTTTTTAAAGGGAGAAAGAAAAGAGAAGAAACCTCACAGACATTAAAGTGTCTGGAGATTGGCCAGGATCAGATGGAAAAACACCACCCTGTGCCTTCCCCGCTGGGCTATGGCTTTCTTGAGGGGGCACTCGGCCAGAACCCAGCCCGTGATGGGCTTCCAATGCAAGTGCTAACAGAACTTCACTGCAGGGGCCCTTAGGAGAGGCTGGCTGGAATAGAGAGCTCTGAAAACATGGCTGGCCCAAACATCCACACAGGGATAAGATCATAAGCATAAAAATTCCGATCTACTGTTCAAATAAATCCTCTAAGAAGCTGGCTTTAGCTAGCAGGTGCTATTCAAACTCTTTCTGCCCACATATGCATATGGCAACAATTATACTAGCAACAACTGCCATAAAGACAGTCCTTTTGCTAAAAATTAAAGGTCAAGGTACTTAGGTACACTTCTGAGAAAAAGAAAATTCACTTCTCTCTTCTCCCCAAACTACAAAGCCATTTCAGTCAGTTTCATGCTCCAAATTAAGACAATGACTTGTGGGCATACACATTACTGCATTCATTTGTCCAAATGCCAACCCAAAGGACAAAAATAAGTTGTATATGTAACTTTTTCCTTGATGAGATTAGTATAATAGGGTTATCATAAATTCCTAACAGCTACCACAGCTTCATAAGGCATGAGAAAGACATGACAATAGTTTCTCATTTTACTTCTTTCTCTTCCTGTGCCCACCTCATAAGATAGACTTCCCAGAGTTAGAGGGTCAGTCGGACATGGGGAATGATCATTGGAGTGGGATGAGAGGATGCCCAGCATGGAGACGTCACATAAAAGAGCAGCCTAGCATGGGTATCTGGAGACAGGTCAGGTTCAAGAAGACATCACTCATGGTGGCAGCCTGGCACCGGGCGAGGAGAATGTCCCTGCAGTGAGGCGGTCTGACATGTGCTATCAGCCAAAGGAATGAAGCAGGGGACATAGTGGGAGGTTGGTTACATATACGAGGAGCCACTTGTCAGTGTAATAGAAAGCAGTTTCACAAACATGGTGAGGAAAATTAGCATGCCTGTGCTGGATTAAAATTAGAAGTATCAGTGTAAACTCATTGCAATATATACAGTAAGATGTGGAAATACATATAAAATGTGTACTTATGTGTGTTTTATGCCTATATGAATGCGTTAAGAATGTGCGTTTATTCTCTAACCTTGGTCACTGAGAGTCTTGGAGAGGTACAATTCCAGTTGTAATGGCCTACATACCATCCAGACCATCTTGGATTCTAAATATCATTCTCTACTAAAAGAAACCAGGGTTTCGTAGGGAAATGGTTAATTGAGAACAAAGGCGAGAGAACCTCAAGATGAGCCTGGAACATCTTTTTGTACTAGAAAAAAAGTACTCAAAGAATGATGGGGATATATTAAAAAGAATACATAAGATGGTTGGAAGAGATTTTATTTGAGCACCAAAATAACATTAGTAGTGGGTTATAACCCACTAAATTAAAACATATATATGCATTTATATTAGTATAAATAAATAAATGAATAAATTGATACTTTGATATTGATTTATTTTCATCATTTTAAAATATCTCCCTGCAAAATACTTATTCATTACAAAGGGAAATTGAGAAAGTCATCGATAGAGAAGATTGGCAGATACCACCTTAACCAACTGATCAAAATGATCATCATCAGAACAGGAAAAATCAAAATAATGGCCTCCTAACAAGAGATACGGAGAAGGCAATGGCACCCCACTCCAATACTCTTGCCTGGAAAATCCCATGGATGGAGGAGCCTGGTAGGCTGCAGTCCATGGGGTTGCTAGAAGTCGGACACAACTGAGCGACTTCACTTTCACTTTTCACTTTCATGCATTGGAGAAGGAAATGGCAACCTACTCCAGTGTTCTTGCCTGGAGAATCCCAGGGACAGGGGAGCCTAGCGGGCTGCTGTCTATGGAGTCGCACAGAGTTCGATATGACCGAAGTGACTTAGCAGCAGCAGCAACAGGACATAGTAAGAACACAACCGTTAAATTTCTAATTTTGATGGTTGTGCTGTGGTTTCACAGGAGAATGTCCTTGTTTGTAAGAAAATACAACTGAAGTACTCAGTAGTGACAGACATCGGGCGACCAGTTTACCCTGCAG
This sequence comes from Tragelaphus eurycerus, assembly GCA_935064755.1. Lineage (NCBI taxonomy): Eukaryota > Metazoa > Chordata > Mammalia > Artiodactyla > Bovidae > Tragelaphus > Tragelaphus eurycerus. The sequence continues at coordinate 1,286,467 of CAKXYN010000107.1, forward strand.
TGGTTTTTCTGTACTATCACACCATATTTGCACAATTTAAATACAAAATTTTTGTACCATTCAAATTATTCCCCCAAAATAAATTGTTTTTAGCCAATTGGGGCCAGATATTTTGTACTGCACTTTTAACAAATTCCTTAAGTGTGAGACAGTTTCAAAATTTTAAGTAATTATTTTTTAAAAGAGGAAAATGATAGCTTAAAGGATATATTTAACACAAACAAAGAAAGTCCACTTACTGCCTCTGAGAACGCTTGCTGCTATGCATTCATGTGGCCCATTCTGCTTTTCAGATTTTCAGGCTGTCCTCAAACTCTAGATCTCCTCCTCCTGTTCAAAATGGAACCTCTCACTATGCACACCCAGAGCTCAGATCACAGAGCTAGGTATGACCTAAGACATAAAGAGAGTTCCAGAAAAACATCTATTTCTGCTTGATTGACTATGCCAAAGCCTTTTACTGTGTCAGATCAGATCAGTCGCTCAGTCGTGTCCGACTTTTTGCAACCCCATGAACTGCAGCACACCAGGCCTCTCTGTCCATCACCAACTCCCAGAGGTCACTCAGACTCACATCCATCAGGTCAGTGATGCCATCCAGCCATCTCATCCTCTGTCGTCCCCTTCTCCTCCTGCCCCCAATCCCTCCCAGCATCAGAGTCTTCTCCAATGAGTCAACTCTTCTCATGAGGTGGCCAAAATACTGGAGTTTCAGCTTTAGCATCATTCCTTCCAAAGAAATCCCAGGGCTGATCTCCTTCAGAATGGACTGGTTGGATCTCCTTGCAGTCCAAGGCATTCTCAAGAGTCTTCTCCAACATCACAGTTCAAAAGCATCAATTCTTCGGTGCTCAGCCTTCTTCACAGTCCAGCTCTCACATCCATACATGACCACAGGGAAGACCATAATCTTGACTAGGCGAACCTTTGTTGGCAAAGTAATGTCTCTGCTTTTGAATATGTGATCTAGGTTGGTCATAACTTTCCTTCCATCTTTTAATCTTTCCTTCCGTCTTTTAATTTCATGGCTGCAGTCACCATCTGCAGTGATTTTGGAGCCCAGAAAAATAAAGTCTGACACTGTTTCTCCATCTATTTCCCATGTATTGATGGGACCAGATGCCATGATCTTTGTTTTCTGAATGTTGAGCTTTAAGCCAACCTTTTCACTCTCCACTTTCACTTTCATCAAGAGGCTTTTTAGCCCCTCTTCACTTTCTGCCATAAGGGTGGTGTCATCTGCATATCTGAGGTTATTGATATTTCTACCAGCAATCTTGATTCCAACTTCTGTTTCTTCCAGTCCAGTATTTCTCATGATGTACTCTGCATATAAGTTAAATAAACAGGGTGACAATATATAGCCTTGACGTACTCCTTTTCCTATTTGGAACCAGTCTGTTGTTCCATGACCAGTTCTAACTGTTGCTTCCTGTCCTGCATACAGATTTCTCAAGAGGCAGATCAGGTGGTCTGGTATTCCCATCTCTCTCAGAATTTTCCATAGTTTCTTGTGATCTACACAGTCAAAGGCTTTGGCATAGTCAATAAAGCAGAAATAGATGTTTTTCTGGAACTCTCTTGCTTTTTCCATGATCCAGCGGATGTTGCCAATTTGATCTCTGGTTCCTCTGCCTTTTCTAAAACCAGCTTGAACATCAGGAAGTTCACGGTTCACATATTGCTGAAGCCTGGCTTGGAGAATTTTGAGCATTACTTTACTAGCATGTGAGATGAGTGCAATTGTGCGGTAGTTTGAGCAGTCTTTGGCATTGCCTTTCTTTGGGATTGGGATGAAAACTGACCTTTTCCAATCTTGTGGCCATTGCTGTAGATCACAATAAACTGTGGAAAATTCTGAAAGAGATGGGAATACCAGACCACCTGATCTGCCTCTTGAGAAATCTGTATGCAGGTCAGGAAGCAACAGTTAGAACTGGTCATGGAACAACAGACTGGTTCCAAATAGGAAAAGGAGTACATCAAGGCTGTATATTGTCACCATGTTTATTTAACTTCTATGCAGAGTACATCATGAGAAACGCTGGACTGGAAGAGACACAAGTTGGAATCAAGATTGCTGGGAGAAATATCAATAACCTCAGATATGCAGATGACACCACCCTTATGGCAGAAAGTGAAGAGGGGCTAAAAAGCCTCTTGATGAAAGTGAAAGTGGAGAGTGAAAAGGTTGGCTTAAAGCTCAACATTCAGAAAACGAAGATCATGGCATCTGGTCCCATCACTACATGGGAAATAGATGGGGAAACACTGGAAACAGTGTCAGACTTTATTTTTCTGGGCTCCAAAATCACTGCAGATGGTGACTGCAGCCATGAAATTAGAAGACGCTTAACTCCTTGGAAGGAAAGTTATGACCAACCTAGATAGCACATTCAAAAGCAGAGACATTACTTTGCCAACAAAGGTTCGCCTAGTCAAGGCTATGGTCTTCCCTGTGGTCAAGTATGGATGTGAGAGTTGGACTGTGAAGAAGGCTGAGTGCCGAAGAATTGATGCTTTTGAACTGTGATGTTGGAGAAGACTCTTGAGAGTCCCTTGGATTGCAAGGAGATCCAACCAGTCCATTCTGAAGGAGATCAGCCCTGGGATTTCTTTGGAAGGAATGATGCTAAAGTTGAAACTCCAGTACTTTGGCCACCTCATGAGAAGAGTTGACTCATTGGAGAAGACTCTGATGCTGGGAGGGATTGAGGCCAAGAGGAGAAGCGGAGGACAGAGGATGAGATGGCTGGATGGCATCACTGACTCGATGAATGTGAGTCTCAGTGATCTCCGGGAGTTGGTGATGGACAGGGAGGCCTGGCGTGCTGCGATTCATGGGGTCGCAAAGAGTCGGACACAACTGAGCGACTGATCTGATCTGATCTGAAGACATAAACCAAATCCCACCCCTGTCCCTCCATTTTATAGGTGATAAAATTGAAGCCCCAGAGAGGACAAGAATTAGGGCCAATACCTAGAAGGCCAAACCCCAAACTCAAGGAAAAAGAATAAATGGAAATAAGCTATGAAAAGTACAACATAAAATAAAAATGTTTAAAGCTGAAAACTCTTTAAGCAATTAAAAGCTTTTGTGGGGGTGGCCTTGTCAAATGTCAACTACTAAATTTTTAAGATCTGAAGAAACTCTCACAGTCTTTCCCAAATATCCTTTATAATAATAAATAACATTGAACATTTATGGAAGTCCAGAATAAGTGCCAGAAATTATGCTCTGCATGTCACATAATCTCATTTAATCCTTACATCTCTTTGCAGTAGACACTGTTATCATCCTCCTCTTAGTGTTAAGGAAATCTAGAATTAGTCATTCCCTGACTCATTCAAGGTCAGAAGGTTTGAGGCAGAAGACTCAGAACTGATCCCACACAGGCTGACATCCAGGCCTGGGCTTTTGACTGCTTGTAACCACTCACGTGTGCCCTCAACTGCTCTTCTCCGCTCTGCAGGCCAGCTTGTGATTTAAGTGGTACTACTTTAAGAAAACTGGGGTCAAATGGGCAAGAACCCCTTCTATCTTCTCCATCTGGACAACAGTCAAGAAAGGGTGTCTCAAAAAATGATTTGCTAAAAACAAGCACCTCAAAATCTAGGTAAGTATTAGAAGAAAATAATGTGGAAGAAACCTAAGTCATCGAAAATTATATACAGTTTACAGCACAATTTTTCAGATTCTTCACTAATATGTGGACTTACATGTAGAGCTCTAAGAATGTGTACTGATGCCAAATTTATCTATGATGGAAACCTTTTGCCATGAAGCAAAGCTAGCAAAGCCAGGTTTCTGCCTGAATGAAATTCTTAACCTAATAACAATCTTAGTGCATTAAAAAAGATGCTACACAGTGCAGCCTTTTTAAAAAATAAAATGTTGAGTCATTTAATATCAAAGAGCAATTTCTATCAAGTGACAAATTCTCACAGTCTCAATTCAAACACTCCTTATACATTATAAACACACTGCCAAGAATCTAAAAAAAACAAACAATGCAAAGTTAAGGAGGGGGAGAAAAATACACCATTCAATAACAAACTGTTCTAATTATTACAGAGATAGTTTTGTATCTTGGATCACAACTTTTTAAATAAATAACTAAAGATCATAATTTAATTAAAAATAACTTGGACTTGTCTTTCATGTCAGTTTTTACAGACCCAGTCTTGTTTCCCTTCCTGATGAAAAATTAATTATAACCTGGGAAACAAATTCTCCAAGGTCCTTCGTAGTCCTGATTAACCACCTCCCAGCAGTGCTAAGGAGGCTCAAGAAGCCATTGCTTCACCAAGGCAACTTGATAACATAACTGGTTTCTTAGCAACATGGTAGTCACAGTAACCATTCACCATGGTATTAGAATTAGGCTACCCACCCGGGTTGGGGCCAAAGGAAAATTTAAACTTCTTAAATCTTTAGCCCAAGGTAACAAGAAAAGTATGCATTTTTTAAGTTATTCATAATTTATCTATGAAATTATGTTCTTACTTGACTCTTCAGTGCTGGACTAGATGAGCAGGTACTTAAAAGCATAATTACAAATCAATCCTTAATGCTCTTAATACTTTGCCTTTTTTTTTTTTTTTTTAATTTGGAGCTAGGTATACAATCTACACCACAATTAGATTATTTTCAAGAGAAAAGTACCATGCATCATTTTAACCATGGTAAGAAGATGATTATATAGAAGCAGTAAGTTATAATTCAAATATGGAAAACTAAATCTTTCACATGTGTATGAAAGTATTAAGTTCCATTTAAGAAACAAATGACAAAGAATGAAAATAATTTCCAGTTTATTAAAATGTCTACTAAACAAACACTAATTTAGTTTTAAACTTGAATTTTATGAATTTGTTCACATATTATAGAAATTTAATAAATGTTCTATATACAAAGAGAAATAAATTCAGAATTTACATAAATTCCACTTTCCAAAATCTACAGCACAGCAGACACTGTTTGTGATGGGGACAATATATTTGAATTTGCAACCAAGAGTTAATGAGCTATTTAATTTTCCAATACTTGCAACCCTAGTCATTTCCAATGTACCAAAGATTTCATCACTCATAAAAACAGAATATTTTCCACAAATGCTATACTTTCAAGTTAGCAGCTTCTCAGTCTCACCCCACTCTTTTATTTTTTTTGGCCATGTCGTGCGACTTGCGGATCTTAATTCTGTCTAGGGATCGAACCCAGCCCCCACTACACCACCCTAAAATTAAGTGGTGAGTCCTTACTACTGGATTGCCAGGAATTCCCTCACCCCTCCCACTGAAAGAACATTCCAAAAGAAACACAGGCTTGATTATCAAATGTGACGAGGATCTACAGCAGTGACATACAATCTCAATCCTAACTGCATAGCATTCACTCCTGTCCATGTCTTATTTCACATGACAGGTAAAGTCATATAAGACATACACTTCAATTTTGGAGCTTTCAAAGTATCTACTGGAGTATCCGGCAAACTGTAGGACCTTACTAATGGCTGCTGGTTGAAGAAATTTGTGAATCAGCACTACTTTACAATGGGGTGACTTGTTAATATGGCTTTTAAAATTTTGCTTGTTCACCTACAATTGACCTTTTTTTTGTATTCATACTTCTGTGGGAGCACTTCCACTATTATAAAGATGATGCAATTTTTGAAAACTTGTATTGATCTTCCTTTTGTGGTAATACCTTGAGCTGTTACACAAGGGGATGTTTCTAGACATCAAAAATATCTTCCTTTCCTCACAGACTGCCAGTATGAGAAGAAAGAAAGATGCCAGGCCAAGCAAACCCAGACAAACCTAGCCTTTCTTAATCTAAGAAAGTCATGCAGTGGTGGACGACAGAACAGGAGCCATCAGCCCACAACCAAAATAAGATAGAGCATGTGGAGGAGAAGCCCAAGATTTCAAATCAACAATGAATTATGGGCTATGAGACAAAATAAACAGTCATTCAAAACAAATAGTCAATGAAAAATTTAGTAATATGACCCCATTCTCTGCAGTAGGATAGTGTTTTTCAATACCTTTTAATATATTTGAGACTAACCACCCAAATATCATGAAAAAAATGACATTGCAAGTCAAAAAGAAGTGAGATAGCAAAAACAGAAGGCAGAGAGAAGAAAGACCGGGGCCTCACATTTAACACAGTTAATACAAGATTTAGATTTAGAGAGTGGGTCAGAAGGATAGAAATGATGAATTGATAAACACAAGCAGACATTTAAGACACTCACTTATTTGCAAAGTAACTATACTTTTCTTGATACTGAAATTCTAAATAGTGAAATCTTTCAGAAAATTATCTGAGTTTGTATTTTAAAGACAATGTTCTTCCCAGTCTGAAATGAATTGCATCTGATAAAGCCAACCTGGATGAATAGTAATTTATAGTCCCAGACCTCTGTAATTAAGTCCTTGTTACAGAAGTAAGTACACCAGAGGCAACAGGATCCTGATAGGAAAAATCTCCAAAATTAAGATGGGATCAAAAATTCTCAGGCCCTGTGACCAGAGACTGAGACAGTCAAAACAAAATAGGAAATAAGTTATCTATAGAATCAATCCTCCCTGAATGAATACATGTTTAAGTATATCAAACAACAGAAAGCAAATTACTGACCTGGTATTAGTGCATATAAAATTCTTCTGTGAATTTGGTTGATAGGAATTGGTTTTCCAGAGTCTGATAACCAACCTACCTCCATCTTCCCATTGTACATTTAAAACTGAGTTTCCTATCCTGAGAAACTAAGAAGCAGCTTGCTACATTTAGGAGAAAAGGGTCTGGCAATTTACATCACATATACCACACCTAAAACCATCCCAAGGCCATGGCAGGCAGGTACAGTCAGTCACTCAGTCATGTCAGACTCTGTGCGACCCCATGGACTGTAGCCAGGCTCCCCTATCCATGGGATTCTCCAGGCAAGAATACTGGAGTGGGTTGCTATTTCCTCCTCCAGGGGATCTTCCCAACTCAGGGACTGAACACGCGTCTCCTGTGTTCCTACATTGGCAGGTGGGTTCTTTACCACTGAACCACCAGGCAGATGTCACCAAGCACCACACCTTTCCCACTGGGCCCAGAGGCTGTTTCTGGGTCCTGCACACACAGCCTGCCAGCTGAGCCCCAATGGTTGAGAGTTGGCAGGACAACTGAAACCTCATTTTCCCTGTTGCAAAACACACAGAACTTGAAAGTTAAGCAAGAATTTGAAACCAAGGTCTACCTTGAAAAATTGAAAGCCTGAAAAAGCCCTTAAAAACCCAGGTCTTCCAACCTCCAGAATGATGATGATGATGAGGACAACATTATTACTGATGACAATATTACTTCTCATGGCATTAACAGTGATTATTTGATACCAAAAGTATCATTTTCCCAGCACAAAGCAAATGTTTAATGTGTTAAGTTTTTTTAAGACACTTCCACAGCTCACAGACTATGCCAATGTATTGATATCAACAATAGTATATATACCAAACACTGACATAAAAGTGATTTTTATGAGAACAATGATTAAATTAAAAACAATAAACACACACACACAGACTCGGTGATAAGAGGCTCAAAGGACCTGAATTCCAATCAGCTCTGTGCTGTGTGATCTTGGGCAAATTATGTGGCTTTTCCGGATAATAAGGGAGGGCTGGTCATGTTCTGTGGTCTCAATTTTTTTTTTTTAACTGAAGTACCACTGATTTACCATATTCATTAGTTTCTGGCATACAGCAAAGTGATTCAGTTATACATATATATATATTTCATATTGTTTTCCATTATGGTTTATTACAGGATATTGAATATAGTTCCCTCTGCTATATATACAATAGGACTTTGTTTATCTATTTTGTATACAGTACTTTGTAACTGCTCATTCCAAACTCCTAATTTATCCCTCTCCCATTCCCTTTCCCCTTGGGTAACCATAAATTTGTTTTCTATGTTTGTGAGTCTGTTTCTGTTTTGTAAATAAGTTCATATGCATTATATATTAGATTCCACGTATAAGTGATATACATTATCTGTCTGATTTCACTTAGTATGGTACTCTCTAGGTCCATCCATGTTGCTTCAAATGGCATTATTTCATTATTTTTTATGACAAAACTATTCCATTGTGTGTGTATATATATATATATGCACACCCCACATCTTTGTTATCCATTCAGATGCTAATTTTAGAAATACTTTGCTACAATGTTCAAATCTCAAACTTGGAGGCTTTTTTATACAAAAATATTGTCATGGAGGTGAGGAGAAAAGTGTATGTAACCCTAAATCTTATTTAGACATCAAAAAGAAAGAGACGACAGTACATGAACTCAATTCTTTACTTTTTCCAGGTTCCATAAATTAAAAACTATAGCAGACAAAGCACAGAGAAAGTCCCACTGTTGGAAGAGAAGAGAGATGAACTTCTTTACGCTGCTCAGCTTTTGAAGCCTAACTAACTGCAGCTTTCAGTGCCCTCTTCTCCCAGCGTCTCTAGAGGTTTGTAACATCTACAGCCACTTTTTGTCAATTATATTCACTCTCCTCTTTAATGTTCAGTCTTTTAAAATCTTAGACATTGAGTAAAATAGAATATAAGATCTCCAAAAGTAGTGATAACTCCCAGGGGTGAGCAATTCCATGAGTATTTGATTTACACTTACTGCAGTGAATTTTTTAAAGACAGCCCCCCAAAAAAATCTACATTAAATTAATTCAGTATAATTACTTCCTTGGAATTAGTAAACATCATGACTATATCAGACAAATTATTTCTGCAAGGCACTATACTACCAATATAAAATTCACAGAATCCACTGGCCTCTTTTCTGGCAACAGTAGTTAACATTTCCTGCAACTCTGATAAATATATTCTAAATAAAACGATATAAAGTAACATGACACACTGCAAACAGAAATTAACTTTTGGTCCTAAGTTTTTAAATAAAAGCATTCCCTTTCAAATCTTACTAAGAAATAAGATTGCTTCAAAAGAACTAATTCAATCTTCTGTAGAAGAACTGAATGTTGCCAGCTTTCCCAAAATAAAAAGGAAAGGAGGGAAAACAGAAATGCTCAGGTTTATTGCACAAAGAATTCTTCAGACAGGATTGCACGGGACTAGGTGTCTTTCAAGTTTATCTGAATTGCTTGACTCTTAATCAATTTCTAGGCTATCAGGCCAATCAATAGGCATAGTGAAAGAAAGATAATGAACCAGAAAGAGGTTAGCACAGTTTTCTAGTCCACCTGGCAGGAATAAATAGGAAATCCTTTCTCCAATCTTTTATAAAAGAAAAGGTCATGCGCCATGTTTTGAAAGACGTTATGAACTTGACAAGAACCTACTACAGAGGAACCAAAGAGTGGGTTTTTCTGAGCTGAGATGGTCCTCGGTGCTGGATCAAAGTTCATGACAACAGTCATTCATACAAACACACAACTTCAAAGTGGCAAATAGTAATGGCTTCTATCTACTCTCCTGAAAAAAATGTTATAAATATTCAGTGCTTGGACACTGACTTCCAAATGTCACAACATGCTTTTCTGATGTTTGAGTTTTCAGTCTACTTTTCCCCTTGCTTCTGAATCTTTAAAAATTCATTTGTGGGCATTATCAAAAGGAACAAAAGAGAAGACCTTTGTTAATTAGCAGTTCTTGGTGAAACAATTTTAAAGCAGTATTTCCGACAGAAAAGGAAGCTCCAGAAGAAAATTCCTGACAACCCTTATCTGAAAGACTGGTACTGTTAACTCTGGAATAACTGGAATGCTGGTGCTCCCAACCTCCTTCACATGTACCTCCCGCCTGGTCACACTCCCCTGTGAGGTACACAAACAATCGGCCTTTCGAGTGTGCAGGCTGACAAGCCATCTGTCAGCAAGATGTGAAACTTTACAGAAAGTCTGATCTACATTTTTCTTGCCTTTTTTAAAAACCTGTCCTAGGCTTTAAGCAGAACCCAATGACTAGAACAACATCTCACGTTTTTCAAGTTTTGCCAGAAAGCATGCTCCTTCCATTACTCTTCCCTAGTATTTTCTTCATAGCCATCATCACCTCTGGCGATGTGATATGTTTACATATTTAATTTAATTTCCATTTACTCTCCACTCTGGCTGTTCTACTCTTCTGTCCTCTCAGCACACAGAACCAGACACTATCAGTGCTCATTATATAAACTGAATACAAGAACAGTGTGAGAGGCAACAGAGCAGAGATTAAATAAAAGTCAGGACTCGGAGGTCAATAAAGACCTGCGTTCCCATCTCCACTCCATTTCGTAACAGCTATTTGCCTTCAGATAAATTAAGTTTTCTATCCCTCTATTTCTGCTTTAAATAACAGCACCTGTCTCTTAATTAGCGCCATCAGAAATAGGTTATATACCTAGCCATGTGCCTGGCATACAGTAAGAATGGATAAAAATTCAGCAATACATAAAGGGTTATCTAGTCAAGAAGAGTAATAGACCTGGCATATAAACTGCCGCCTGAGACTAACAAAACCTGGATAAGTTATGAAATGCCACTGAAGCCCAAAAGAAACATGTCATTCAAAGACAAAACAGATTGTATTTTCTAATAAAGCAAACAGGGAGACCAATAAACAACTATATCCACGTGACTAAAGTGGCACACGGTCTGAGAACCTTCTCTAAGAGCCACGCTGGACATATCATCTAAACAAAGGCTTTAGTGACACAGTCAAAGAAAACTAAAGTCAGAGTTTCTTAATGTATTTGTAAAGGAGAGGACAAAGTCTACACTTTAGTGCATGGTAGTTACAAACCTCCAATAATGAAATCGAGAACAAGAGTGTAATTTTCATTACCTGTTTTATTAGAAATATAACTTTAAATCTTGTGTAACAAATCATGTTTTTAAATCAAACTTAAAAGTTATCAGACTGAAACTGACTCACTAATCCAAATGTCCCCCTTCTTAAAAATACAAAGAAGTACAAGGATGACCTGGATCTGTCCACACAAATTCCAAAGAGCAATTGCCTAGGGGCTTCTTATTTCTTATATTTAGAACCTTCATGTCACAGAAAGTGAAAGCAATCTAGGATATTCATCTTTTAGCTTGCTGTATCTTGCTTTGACTTGCCAAACAGACAACACAATCAGCTTTCTGTAATTTCTCTGCCACTAGTATGGCAAAGGGGCGGGACTTCAGAGCAAAAAGCTTTGTGTAACAGTTCTTTTTTAACCCTTTTTTAAACAAAGTAAATACTTCATCTCTTTTTCTCATTCACAGATCCAAATTTCAGTACATCCTGTCACCAAATGAAGCAGATTCTACTCTAAGAACCCTTAAAATTTATCCTAAAATGATCACTATCTTTTGACATCCATAGACATTAATAACATGCATAATACTCGTAATAGAGAAACTTCCTCAAGAGTCCATGTTAGAGTCCCAGGTCCTTCACAGATTCTTACAATTTGCATTTGGCTGCAGCTGATGAGCACTGTTGATTATGCCCAATGCAAAATCACACCTTGACCAATTAACCTGCAAGTGTCGTACTCTTGCCTGGAAAATCCCATGGATGGAGGAGCCTGGTGGGCTGCAGTCCATGGGGTCGCTAAGAGTCGGACACTACTGAGTGACTTCCCTTTCACTTTTCACTTTCATGCATTGGAGAAGGAAATGGCAACCCACTCCAGTGTTCTTGCCTGGAGACTCCCAGGGATGGGGGAGCCTGGTGGGCTGCCATCTATGGGGTCGCACAGAGTCGGACACGACTGAAGCGACTTAGCAGTAGCAGCAGCAGCCTCTGCCAAAAGTACTGCCTCCAGGGCTCTGCTAGGGTTGATGCTCTGAGACTAGACAGGGAAGGAAGCAAGGTGGTGATCACTGGTTCCCACACAACAGGAAGAGCCCAGGAAACTCTGAGTTTAAGAAAGTTGTCTTGGTGTCTGACACACAACATCCACTGTGCTGCCAAGACCTCTGGCCAGGCAGCTCTGACTCAACCCTCGGCCCCAGATCCCAGCTGTTGCTGGTGTGAGGAGACCATGAACAGCCATCAGCCTGACTCATGCCTCTTCCTGAGTCTATCCTTCCTGTGACCACACCAGCTCCTTGAATTGTTCCCCTCCATGGGGCCCAAGGAGTTGGCTTAAGACTCAACATTCAAAAAACTAAGATCTTGGCATCCAGTCCCATCACTTCATGGCAAATAGAAGGGAGGGAAAAAAGGAAACAGTGACAAACTTTCTTTTCTTGAGCTCCAAAGTCACTGCAGATGATGACTGCAGTCATGAAATTTAAAAACACTTGCTCCGTGGAACAAAAACTATGACAAACACAGACAGTGTTTTAAATAGTAGAGACATCACTTTGCCAACAAAAGTCCATCTAGTCAAAGCTATGGTTTTCCAATAATCACGTATGGATGTGAGAGTTGGACCATAAAGAAGGCTGAGCGCCGAAGAATGGAAGCTTTCTGACTATGGTGCTGGAGAAGACCAGCACCAGTCAATCTTAAAGGAAATCAGTCCTGAATAATCATCAGAAGGACTGATGCTGAAGCTGAAGCTCCAATACTTTGGCCACCTGATGTGAAAAGCTGCCTCACTGGAAAAGACCCTAATTCTGGGAAAGATGGAGGGCACGAGAAGAGGACGATAGAGGACAAGATGGTTGGATGGTGTCATCAACTCAGTGGACATGAGTCTGAGCAAACACTGGGAGAAAGTGAAGGACAGGGAAGGCTGGTGTGTGCTCTTTGTGGTTGCAAAGAGTTGGACACGACTGAGTAACTGAACAACATGTAGCCCAGGTTCTTCTTGCAACTTCTGGTCTTGCTGGCAAAGGATTTATCCCAATTAACCATGCTGACTCTGGTGGGACAAAGAGAACTCACAGCCACAAGTGCAAAAAACAACTCAGTGCTGAAGCTACTGTTGTTGAGAAGGGCGCACACACTTAAAACTACTACTGCTGTGGAAGTCCAAGACCCTTCAAAACTCAACAGCCCTCTCTGCATCACCCTCAGGCCAAAGCAAGGGAAAAGGAACAATGTAAAGTTCAATTTCGGAGAAGACAACGGCAACCCAATCCAGTACTCTTGCCTGGAGAATCCCAGGGACCGCGGAGCCTGGTGGGCTACAGTCTATGGGGTTGTACAGAGTTGGACATGACTGAAGCGAATTAGCAGCAGTAGCAGCAAACTTCAATTTGTTAACCAGTGTGGGGAAACACTATGAGGTGATCCAAGAAAATACACTTGAGTGGGGAGAACCACAGCCTGTGCCCCCCACCTGTGAGAGGGGTACCTCTTGGCTATCATCTTTAAAAGATGACACAACACCCTACTTGACTATGGAAAGTAAATTCTAAAGGCATTATTTTTAAACCTCAAATGAACCTATCTGCTTAGAATGCCTATATCATTTCAAATAATCTTTCTAGGGGTCATTCTGGCAGAGATTCAAAATCAATTACAGATTATTAATAAAACTAGTTTCAGATCTGAGAGGAAAGGTCCCCTTTATATATAATGGCTTCCTTAATTATATTTTTCCTCTGACCTAAACCGTAGCTGCTTATGAAGATACTAAAACAGCATCTAAAAGATCCACCCCCCATTTTAAAATAGTATGAATCTGTAAGTGATTCCAGTTTTTTCACTGGTTCCAGAAATTCAGGCCTGTTTTATCATCACTCTACAGGCTCCCATTCGCATAGGCATCTTCCCTCCTGAAGCTGTTGCCTGATCTGCCTCTGTGCCCATTTTTCTTAATGGCAAACTAGATCCCCACACTCAGCTGTACACCAAGCCCCTCACATCCCATCAGTCACTGCGATCTGTCTGTTCTGCCTCCACTCCCACAGCAACTAACACAGGGCTTTGTATACAGTAAACATGCAAATTTTTGTTGCATGAATGAACAAACTAAATAATTACAACTTATTCTGAAAAGTTTTATTTATACACACACATATTGGGAGGGGCTTCCTACATTGCGCTAGTAGTAAAAAATCTGCCTGCCAATGGAGGAGATATATGAAATGTGGATTCAGTCCCTAGATCAGGAAGATCCCCTGGAAAACGAAATGGCAACCCATTCCAGTACTCTTGCCTGGAAACTCCCATGGACAGAGGAGCCTGGCAGGCTACAGTCCATAGGTTTGCAAAGAGAGTTGGACACGACTGATGTGACTTAGCACGGATGCATATACTAATACACATAAAATATGGCACCTGCCTTGAGAGAACCAGGGTTAAAACTAAAGACCACAGTATATACTTGGAGCTAAATCATTCAGGCTCTTTTCTTGTCGTGAGCACAAAGATCACTTTCAGATCAGATCAGATCAGTCGCTCAGTCGTGTCCGACTCTTTGCGACCCCATGAGTCACAGCACACCAGCCCTCCCTGTCCATCACCAACTCCCACAGTTCACTCAGACTCACGTCCATCGAGTCAATGATGCCATCCAGCCATCTCATCCTCTGTCGTCCCCTTCTCCTCCTGCCCTCAATCCCTCCCAGCATCAGAGTCTTCTCCAATGAGTCAACTCTTCGCATGAGGTGGCCAAAATACTGGAGTTTCAGCTTTAGCATCATTCCTTACAAAGAAATCCCAGGGCTGATCTCCTTCAGAATGGACTGGTTGGATCTCCTTGCAGTCCAACGGACTCTCAAGAGTCTTCTCCAACACCACAGTTCAAAAGCATCAATTCTTCGGCGCTCAGCCTTCTTCACAGTCCAGCTCTCACATCCATACATGACCACTGGAAAAACCATAGCCTTGACTAGGTGAACCTTTGTTGGCAAAGTAATGTCTCTGCTTTTGAATGTGCTATCTAGGTTGGTCATAACTTTCCTTCCAAGGAGTAAGCATCTTTTAATTTCATGGCTGCAGTCACCATCTGCAGTGATTTTGGAGCCCCCAAAATCAAGTCTGACACTGTTTCCACGGTTTCCCCATCTATTTCCCATGTAGTGATGGGACCAGATGCCATGATCTTCGTTTTCTGAATGTTGAGCTTTAAGCCAACCTTTTCACTCTCCACTTTCACTTTCATCAAAAGGCTTTGAGTTCCTCTTCACTTTCTGCCATAAGGGTGGTGTCATCTGCATATCTGAGGTTATTGATATGTCTCCCAGCAATCTTGATTCCAACTTGTGTTTCTTCCAGTCCAGCGTTTCTCATGATGTACTCTGCATAGAAGTTAAATAAACAGGGTGACAATATACAGCCTTGACGTACTCCTTTTCCTATTTGGAACCAGTCTGTTGTTCCATGTCCAGTTCTAATTGTTGCTTCCTGACCTGCATACAAATTTCTCAAGAGAGAGATCAGGTGGTCTGGTATTCCCATCTCTTTCAGTATTTTCCACAGTTTATTGTGATCCACACAGTCAAAGGCTTTGGCATAGTCAATCAAACAGAAATAGATGCTTTTCTGGAACTCTCTTGCTTTTTCCATGATCCAGCGGATGTCGGCAATTTGATCTCTGGTTCTTCTGCCTTTTCTAAAACCAGCTTGAACATCTGGAAGTTCACGGTTCACATATTGCTGAAGCCTGGCTTGGAGAATTTTGAGCATTACTTTACTAGCGTGTAAGATGAGTGCAATTGTGCGGTAGTTTGAGCATTCTTTGGCATTGCCTTTCTTTGGGATTGGAAATGAAAACTGACCTTTTCCAGTCCTGTGGCCACTGTTGAGTTTTCCAAATTTGCTGGCATATTGAGTGCAGCACTTTCACAGCATCATCTTTCAGGATTTGGAATAGCTCCACTGGAATTCCATCACCTCCACTAGCTTTGTTCGTAGTGATGCTTTCTAAGGCCCATTTGACTTCACATTCCAGGATGTCTGGCTCTAGGTCAGTGATCACACCATCGTGATTATCTGGGTCGTGAAGCTCTTTTTTGTACAGTTCTTCTGTGTATTCTTGCCACCTCTTCTTAATATCCTCTGCTTCTGTTAGGTCCATACCATTTCTGTCCTTTATCGAGCCCATCTTTGCATGAAATGTTCCCTTGGTATCTCTGATTTTCTTGAAGAGATCCCTAGTCTTTCCCATTCTGTTGTTTTCCTCTATTTCTTTGCATTGGTCGCTGAGGAAGGCTTTCTTATCTCTTCTTGCTATTCTTTGGAACTCTGCATTCAGATGTTTATATCTTTCCTTTTCTCCTTTGCTTTTCGCTTCTCTTCTTTTCACAGCTATTTGTAAGGCCTCCCCAGACAGCCATTTTGCTTTTTTGCATTTCTTTTCCATGGGGATGGTCTTGATCCCTGTCTCCTGTACAATGTCACGAACCTCATTCCATAGTTCATCAGGCACTCTATCTATCAGATCTAGGCCCTTAAATCTATTTCTCACTTCCACGGTATAATCATAAGGGATTTGATTTAGGTCATACCTGAATGGTCTAGTGGTTTTCCCTACTGTCTTCAATTTAAGTCTGAATTTAGCAATAAGGAGTTCATGGTCTGAGCCACAGTCAGCTCCTGGTCTTGTTTTTGCTGACTGTACAGAGCTTCTCCATCTTTGGCTGCAAAGAATATAATCAATCTGATTTCGGTGTTGACCATCTGGTGATGTCCATGTATAGAGTCTTCTCTCGTGTTGTTGGAAGAGGGTGTTTGTTATGACCAGTGCATTTTCTTGGCAAAGCTCTATTAGTCTTTGCGCTGCTTCATTCTGTATTCCAAGGCCAAATTTGCCTGTTACTCCAGGTGTTTCTTGACTTCCTACTTTTGTATTCCAATCCCCTATAATGAAAAGGACATCTTTTTTGGGTGTTAGTTCTAAAAGGTCTTGTAGATCATAGAACCGTTCAACTTCAGCTTCTTCAGCATTACTAGTTGGGGCATAGACTTGGATTACTGTGACATTGAATGGTTTGCCTTGGAAACGAACAGAGATCATTCTGTGGTTTTTGAGCTTGCATCCAAGTACTGCATTTTGGACTCTTTTGTTGACCATGATGGCCACTCCATTTCTTCTGAGGGATTCCTGCCCACAGTAGTAGATATAATGGTCATCTGAGTTAAATTCACCCATTCCAGTCCATTTGAGTTTGCTGATTCCTAGAATGTCAACATGCACTCTGGCCATCTCTTGTTTGACCACTTCCAATTTGCCTTGATTCATGGACCTGACATTCCAGGTTCCTATTCAATATTGCTCTTTACAGCATCGGACCTTGCTTCTATCACCAGACACATCCACAGCTGGGTATTCTTTTTGCTTTGGCTCCATCCCTTCATTCTTTCTGGAGTTAATTCTCCACTGATCTCCAGTAGCATATTGGGTCCCTACTGACCTGGGGAGTTTCTCTTTCAGTATCCTATCATTTTGCCTTTTCATACTGTTCATGGGGTTCTCAAGGCAAGAATACTGAAGTGGTTTGCCATTCCCTTCTCCAGCCGACCACATCCTGTCAGATCTCTCCACCATGACCCACATCGAAGGAGCCGTGGCTGCATCGGTACAGGAGGGCCTAGAGGAGCTATCCCACGTTGAAGGTCAGGAAGGGCGGCAGGGAGGAGAGGCCCCTCATCCAAGGTAAGATGCGATGGCTGTGCTTTGCTGGAGCAGCCATGAAGAGATACCTCACATCCAAGGTAAGAGAAACCCAAGTAAGATGGTAGGTGTTCCAAGAGGGCATCAGAGGGCAAACACACTGAAACCATACTCACAGAAAACTAGTCAATCTAATCACACTAGGACCACAGCCTTGTCTAACACAAGAGGTCCAGCAGTCTGCATTTCCATGTAACACCCAGGAGAGCCCCAATCCACACTGGAGAAGTGCCCTGAATGGACAACACAGGCATAGCTGGAGCCAAGGGATGACATGCCTGTCCACACCCACTTCTATGTGCTTCAGAGGAAGATACGCTAGCTTTGCCTGTGGCCCCACTAAGTACTAGGAACTGTGCAATCAAAACACGCTAATAATGTGAAGAGAAGAGAAAGAAGAGAAATGTTTCTGTGAGTCACCAAGGCAGAATGGGGCTAGCCAGGGCCACCTCAAACTATGGTTGATGGCTGTAGAATACAATGCCTTTCATCAGACAGGTGGGGAAACTAAGGCCCAAGAGATAAAAATCACCAGTCTAAACTCTTACAGCTGGGGAATGTATGTATGTATGTGCATTGTTGGCAGGGAGGGACGTGGCACAAAGACCTAGGTGTCCCAGTTCATATCATCTCCCCTGTGTCTATAGAATGAATGTCTTAATTGCCTCAAAATACTTTCTGCAACTTATATTCTCCATTTCTCTTGATCACAATTGTTATTTTTATGAGACTCCATGTTCTATTGGCCCTACAACAAACAGCAAGTATATGGTAAATCTTTTCAAACCCATACATTTTAAAGACAAAGCAATTTTGGTCAAATGCTAATGTCTATGGTAATCATATTTAATCACAAGGCAGAAATATGAATATTAAAAATACTAGAGCTTACTAATTGAGTGTGAGATGGAGCTGAGCTCAACAGGGCAATGTGGAAGTAAAAGACTGAGGCTCTCAGAAGGTGGAATGGGCTATTTACCCCCAAATTACCTTAAGCTTCTTCCAACTGTCCTTATCTGTGAACTTCTATAATAGCTCACATTCTTATCCCTCCTACCATCACTCTCTCCAGTTATCTTTGGTTCTGAGACAAAATAAAATGACAAGAATGTGGGATTACAGGAACATCTGGCTCACTCTAGGTCTCCAGGCATGGAGCTTTCCGTGCTTTCTACCCCCTCCCTTTTCCCCTTGTTGTTCCTGCAACTGTAGACTTGATTCCCTGCAAAACTTTACACTGGCCCCTTAAGTCTTACCAGTCTGTAACTTAACATCTGTCAAGAAAAAAGCATCTCAGCAGTGATTTGCAAAGTCTTATAAAAAGTTCACAAGCAGTTTTAAGTAGAACCTGTGATTCTTCTACCTTGCTTTAGAGCTTTCCAGTAACAAAGTAGCTAGCTTCCTACAAAAGTCTCCCCGAGGCCTTGGATTCCCATGCACTATATCATGCCTACTGGGTTTTCAGTCTGTCTTGACTTCGCCTGGTCAGCATCCTGACCCTACCAGTCCAGACCATCCCATACCATACCACTGCTGAAGTGATGTCTTGGCCTCTGCCTGCCCCTACTCGCCCTACTGGCTGAGACCATCTGCACTTGGCAATCCAGAATGGACAGAGGCTGAGAAGCTCAGCTGCAGGCTCAGACAGATCAGAGTTCAAGTCGAGCTCCTTGATGAACTCTTTCTGATCCTCAATTTGCCCCTAGGTAAAAAGCAGGGGTGATGACAATTATACCTTCTTCAGGGCTATTGGGAGAACTGTATCAATTAAATGTAGCAGATAATAAACTTTCAAGACATGAGTCTTATGCCTTTATTTCCAAGACCATAGAGATGTTTGGGAACCCCTTCACCTTGTAACATTGTTGTCAGCCCTGACTGAACACATTAACACTTCCCTGCTACCCAAAAGCAAAGTTTCACAACTGGCAATTTCAAACTTCAAAAGGCTCCATCCTCTAATGTAAGTATCTCTAGTGTAAAATGCAAAGAAATGCCAAAGGAGGCTGTTAAAACGCAGATTCTCCAATTCTTGCTCTCAAAAAATCTGATTTAGAAGGCATAGGATTAGGCACAGGAATCTGAATATTTAACGGCACTGGTGGTAAAGAACCTACCTGCCAATGCGAGAGATATAAGAGACACAGGATCAACCCCTGGGTTGAGAAGATTCCCCTGGAGGAGAGCATGGCAACCCACTCCAGTATTCTTGCCGGGAGAATCCCAGGGACAGAGGAGCCCAGTGGGCTACAGTCCATGGGGTTGCAAAGAGTCAGACATAACTGAAGCAACTTAGCACATATGCACACCTGCATACAGGTAATTTAGAAAAGTTTTATCAACCTCACTTAAACACCAAGCCACAGTTTTAGCTGAACTTAAGGTTCCCACAGCACTCTCCAGACATAGAGCAGTCTCACACCATCTCACTGACCATTATTGTCCTGGGAAAGAACCAAGTCAGGGGCCCCCAACCACTGGGATCTAATGCACGGTGACCTGACGTGGAGCTGAGACAACAATAACAGAAACAAAGTGCACAATAAATGTAACGCACGTGGATCATCCCGACACCGTCCTCCCTGCCCCCACCCACAGAAAAATTGTCTTCCACGAATCTGGTCCCTGGTGCCAAATAGGCTGGAGATCACTGCTCTGAAGGGATGCTCCAGAATCATCTCCTATCACTGGCCCCTCCTTCATCCTCCCCATGAAATCTGCAGTTAGAGCAGGAACTATATTTTTAAACCCAATTCGGAGATTATTTTTATTTGGCTCTTATAACTACCAAAAGGCATCTTATGAATATAAAGAATGAGTTGAGGTATCCCATGGAAGGCTAAGCCTCTGAAAGTACCAATATTTTAAATGGTAATCTCACTAAAAACTATCATGCTCTAGAAACTCTTATATTCACTTCTTGTAGTTTTACCCTTGTTGTTGTTATCTCTCTCCCTCTGAAGGTTCCCCTTCTTTAAAATTTGCTGACTTTAATTTCGTTGGTCTAAGAAACCAAAAGCTTCAGTGCAACCAGAAGTAAATAACATCAGGCGCTGGTGAGAGAATACAGGGCTCTTCCATGAACCCAGTGCACAAACGCTTTAGTGCTGATCTCAAGTCTGATTGGCTAAACAAAGGACTTTTCAGCCAATTGCCTGGCCAGGGGTTGATTTGGGAATGGAACACAGAATTCTAATTCTTTAACCAATATATCAGCCAAATAGGGCCTAAATATCTATTTTAAACTCTCACTTGATAGGGGAAAATTATATTCTCTGCAGATATTTAATGTTCAAAAAAGAAAAACAGATTTAAAAAATTGTATAGGGACTTTTCCAGTTAAGATTTCCAATGGTTAAGACTCCACACTCTCAAAGTAGGGAGCATGGGTTCAATCCCTGGTCAGTGAACTAAGATCCTGCATGTGCCTGGCCCAAGAAAGTACAGACAGATAGATAGAGATAAAATTATTTGGTACAGAAGAGTTTTCATTTCCATCCCCTCAGTGCAAGCAAGGAATATCAGGGCAGAATTTTTACATCTCTACTAACTCTGGTCCCTCCCCTGGAGAAACAGTGACCTCCTGGGAAAACCCCAATCTACAAGTTTGTCACATTTTTAATCATGTGCTTATGTATTGGTTTTAGATTTATGATTTTCTATGTAGACACCACTCCTAAATTTACTTCAGCCTATCTAGTCAAAGCTATGGTTTTTCCAGTAGTCATGTATGGATGTGAGAGTTGGACCATAAAGAAAGCTGAGCACCAAAGAATTTAATGCTTTTGAATTCGGTATTGGAGAAGACTCTTGAGAGTCCCTTGGACTGCAAGGAGATCCAACCAGTCCATCCTAAAGGAAATCAGTCCTGAATATTCATTGGAAGGACTGATGTTGAAGCTGAAACTCCAATACTTTGGCCACCTGATGCGAAGAGCTGACTCATTGGAAAAGACCCTGATGCTGGGAAAGATTAAAGGTGAAAGAAGAAGGGGACAACAGAGGATGATATGGTTGGATGGCATCACCGACTCGATGGACATGATTTTGAGTAAACTCCGGGAGTTGGTGATGGACAGGGAAGCCTGGTGTGCTGCAGTCCATGGGGTAGCAAAAAGTCAGACATAACTGAGCAACTGAACTGAACTGAAAGGCACAATTTCAATCAAATTGATTCTCTATATTCCATTCCACAGTGTTCAAAAAAAAAAGTACTCAATAAATCAGTTATTTCTTAATGAAGTCATTCAAGGTCTTTCTTACCACTGTAGCTCCAACTCCATCCCAAAGTTAAACTTTTCTCAGATACACATACTCTAAAGTGCCCTTTTCTAATGATTTGCAATGGGAAGAGACCTCTGAGAACAAAAAAGGAAAAAGAAGGATGAAAAGACTATTTAAGCATTTTGCTAAAACATCTCTCCCACTGAACTGTAAAATCCTGAAGAAATCATTTTTAAAAAAACAGCTTGGAAAGGTTTTTAGGGAAAACCCTTTCTCTACTTAGCTTCCCTGTGGCTCAAATGGTAAAGAATCTGCCTGTAATGCAGGAGACCTGGGTTCAATCCCTGGGTTGGGAGATTCCCTGGAAAAGGAAATGGCAACCCACTCCAGTATTCTTGCCTGGAAAATCCATGGACAGAGGAGCCTGGTGGGATACAGTTAATGGGGTTGCACAGAGTCAGTCATGACTGAATGACTAACACACTTTCTCTACTTACCTTCATTCCTTCATTCCACAAAAGCAAGGAGCAGCAGACATCATCTTCCACAGAGTTTTCTTTAACTCGTTACTCTGTCACTAACCTGAGATAACTAAGAAAAGAATCAGACAAGAACCCTGGCAGGGAACACAGCAGAGGGCAAAGCAGCTGGGGCCTGATAAGGAAACAAAAGTAGAAATGAGGAGAGCAGCTGGGAACCCCTCTGAGAAAGCCTGGCAAGAGAGGAAATCAGGCCATGGGACTGCATGGACAACAAATGGGGCGGGGGGAGGTGTGGAGGCGGGGAGCAGAGGAAAGGTCTCCAAAGTCCATAGAGAATCAGCAATTTGGCCCAAGCATGTATGAATAATTGGGAATTAACTGTATACGCAAAGGACTTCACCTCATTTACCATAGCAGCTAGATAAACAGCATACCAAATCCAATAAGAGGCTGTTCACCCACAGCCTAACCAAGACCATTTGTCTTCATTCTCCACTACAATTTTATAGAAATTTCAACCAGGCCTTTGCAGTCACCTTCTCAATCTGTGTCAGGCTTCTGTTTGTTTTGAAGTGACTAATTCCACTTTTTAAGACTGAAGTTTGAATAGGACTACATTAATCCAGACGCTCATTCTAAAAATCTTTCAAACCTGCCCATTCAAAACAGTAACACAAAGATACTCAGTGAACAGCTGTTGCAATTAACAAAATTGTTTATATTTTCCTTTCCGTGGGCTAGAAAGAATTTTAAGCCAGAAGAGACAACCGTTCAGATTTGGGATTTTTAAACAGATGCTCTTCATGATTTTTCAGGCTAAAAATAATAGCCTGTATGTTGGACTTCACGTTGTAAAAACTGGTTTCAAATCACAAGATTATATAACTAGATAGGAGTTCCAACATGGAGTAGAAAACAAAGCAGGCAGAAGAAAAACTACCTCTGGAATGAGCTTCAGTATTTGGAAACATCTGATCTTTTAGAATTTTCCCACTAGGGAACAAGAATGGTCTTTCCCAAATATGCTCAAATTCTTTTGGTCGTAACAAGTTGAATGATGAATTTGCCCAGCGGTCAGGGAAAATGGGAGTCATTCTGTACCTAGAGGTATGGAAGTGGCAATTTTCACAGCCCCTATCAAGAGCAGTCCAAATTCCCCCAGTCTGAGGAGGTGTCACAGAGCTCAGAAACATTCTCCCAATGGGCATCTTTTTCTGCACTCATGAATGGATTCTCAGTTTGCTGATGGACTCAGAATTTTCCCTATAAATAACACATTCCTGAGCCATGCTATATCAACACCAAGTCTCACTGGCAGTAACTACCACTCCCGTTTCCTTGCCACAACCTTCTCTTCCCAGGACATCATAAGGCTTCAGATACCTTCAATATGATTCACACAATAGCCTAAAAATTACATATAAATTCTTCTCCAACAAGCAGTGGATTTGAAGAACCCATCAGAATTGTTTTACCCCTTTCATCTTCATAGAGAAATCCCTACTAAGGTATTTGGTAACCTTAAGCTTTATTATAAAATGTTTATAGACAAATTTAGCGATACAAAGCATATGTAAGGAAGAGGTCTAAAAGAAGAAATAGATAACCTTATGTCAAGTCAAAAAAAAAAAAAAAAAAAAGGAATTCTACAGATTGGCTTGTCATTTAGCCCAGAGTCAAATTCTCATATGCCTCCCTCATTGTATTGCATTCTAACAGTATACACTAATTCCAGTTTCTATTTCTCTAACCTAAGAAAGAAGGAAAAGAAAATTCCCTTAACAGACTCCTAGGAAAAGTTAATCATTTAACTTTAAAAGTTTTCTATAAATGACTTTAGCGGGATTTTCTCACAACAAACTACACAATCATTTCAATGCCCATATTACATGGATAAGAGGCATTAAAAGATTAAGTAAAGCTGTGGTAAAACTGACATCACTCAGAATATTAATAAGCCCTTAGAAACCCACTTTTGAGCTCTCATCTTTCATTGAAGAAGTTTTTTTTTAATGAAAGAAGGAAAAGAAATAGGCTCTTTGTATTTAAATTGTGACTTTTTAAAACCATGACTTGATAGAACAAATGGAAAACAGAAGACTTGGGTGATAAAACTACATATTAAAAATACACACTAAAACATCAAACCAATATTCCTAAACCTGTATTTATATTAAGCCATCTGACATGTAAAGGTTTAAAAGAACCTGGGGATTCCCCAAGCTGGTTCTTGGAAATGTATTTTTGCTGTGTTCCCAGAGTGAGAGCTCTTCAATACCAGTTCTTCTTCATTTCTTCCCCAGGACCAGTCAGGAATTTTCCTTCCCCCAAGAAACATACTGTTTTGGACCCAAAAAATAACAAAAAATGATAGGATCTTTGAATTTTTCCTCTGATTTGTAGTCTTAGGAATTTGTATTCCTTACTTTGTCACACACAAAAAATCCAGAAATTGAAATCTAGGTAATTCAAGATATTTCTACTCCTAGTCTTAGACATTCCTCATGTAATCACTATTTTTGAAAAAATCCAGAAACTGAGATCTAGGTAACTTTTGGTCACGGGTTAAATGTACTCCAGAAAAAGTAAGCACAGAAATTCCCACAGGCAACAAAAAGAAAATGTCCATTTCCAGAAATGCTTTAGAAGACATATATCAAATTGTAAACCCCTTCAACTACCATTTACCTACTGAAAGCACTTAAAGCCACTAAATGATTTAGACCATTGCTGTCTGAAGCCTGATAATGGGGCATGTTTGCAGGCACACAATGTTTTCTTTTTACAGAAAGCAAGGAGGAAGAATGGAATGACTGGCTGGGTAGTAATGACTCTCTTAAAATAATAAACCTGAAAATGCTTCTAGTCAACCACAACATACCTTATTTTGCTACAAATGTATCTACTTTCACCACAAGACCATCTCCCAAATGCTGGCTTCCACTTACATCCCTCAACAATGGTGCTAAAATACAGGGCAGACACAGGGCAAAACCACTGCACACATCTGGTGTTTACAGGGGGAAACCCCACTACTGGATTTTTTTTTTTTTTTTTTTGCAAAGTACTTCCATTAGTAATGTATACAGCTGTTTTCTGTTGGCTAATAATCAGAACTGTAATACACACGCTCACTGACTCCAGGCATAACTCTGCCAAGCTGTTTGTGCTCAGCTGTAAAACACTAGAATTCTGAGTGTCAGGGGAGATGCCCCTGGACTGCCCCCTCCCACCTCAATCCCCACCCCCAATGGTTAATATAGCTGTTTTCCTCTCAGGAATGCCAAAAGAATGTGATTCCTCCCTCTAAACCTCCCCCAAGCCCATCTCTACTAGTATTATGTTACCTATTCATACTAATAGATGAAGAGAGTTTTTAAAAACTCTCTTTAATAAAAGAATGGGGGGGGGGGGTGCGGATGGTGGATGTTGGACATCCAAACTTCCAGTAGTAATATGTGCCACATACACAACAACAACAACAAAAAGGAAACAGAAATAAATCAAGCAGAATCTTCTAAAAATAAGAAGTATGAGTACTAGAGCATACATAAAATGGCAGTTTCAGAGAATTTTAGTATGTGTTTCTGAACCATGTGTTTCTAAAGTCTGTTCTTAGCCTGTCTTCATATCATCAAAAGAAATGTCTGTGTACTTGCTGCTGTGTCACTTTGTTTTGTAAATAAAGGAGCAACTGTATTTTGAAGTAAGGGAGCTTCAGCTCTGCATCTTCATACACCTCCCCTCTGGGAACGGCTCACCACCTCTGCAGAGCCATGGAGACCCAGCACAGAAGGCCTTTGTGTACAGGCCTCAGCCGCCTATCTTCATACAGCCACTCAAGGGCCTCCAAGGAGTCCCTTTCTTTTCCAACCAAACACAAAGGTTTTATTTTACAGTAAACAAAGAAGACTTTAAACATTAGAGCAACACTAAGACAGTGATGCTATGAAAGTGGTTCAAAGATTTGCATAATGAAATTCTATTGTCTTGGTTTGAACTCAAAATTATTTAAAAAAAAAAAGGTCAACCATGGGAAGGGCATGTTTCATTTACCTGAAAGTTGTTTGTGTGTGTGTGTTCAGTTGTGTATGACTCTCTGCTGAAAATTATATTTACAAAACGTGCTTCATTTGAGCTCTCCTGTTTCACCCAGGGAGCTCAGAGAAGACCAGGTGAAAGGAGCAGTAACGATATACAGCAGGTTTCTGTATAACATTCCCAACCATCCTCCATGCACTGGAGGCTTGGCTTCCTCACATTCTTCACCAAGCCTCCCAGGCTCTCAGAGCAAGGACGGGGGGAACAGGTCATCGTATCCTTCCTTCCTCTCTCCCCATAAGCCACGGCAGCCATCCTGGAATGGAGACTGAAGGCAACTACAGCCTAGTGAGAAACAATTCACCTGTAAGCAATTCACTTGTAACCTTGCTTATTACCTCCTAACCCTAATCACCAGCACAGCAAAGCTGAAGTTGTGGTATCTGCCCTGACTCACCAGTCTTCTGTGTGGTAGCTGTGGTTTGTTCACTTGTGTGGAGTATGGGGACAACAAATATCTGACTTGTCCACAATCCTGAACATTCTACACTCAACTCAAGAATGACAATGAAGGTACGGCCAGTTCCTTGGGAGGAAAATTCTACAGGAATCTATGGAACTCGGAAATAATCATCCCCTCTAAACTTGCATTTCTACTTTCAATAAAAGTCAGTGAGGGGGGAAGTGGAAGAGAACTTGGCTAAAATTCTTAAACACAGCAATTAAGTAACAAAGATAATAAAATTTAAACCCAAAAGTTAGATCTGAGTGTTAAAAACCCTACTTGAAGGAAGATAAATAGTGGACCTTGACAGGAAGCCAGTTTTGTGTAAAACCTCAGAGGCAGGGTGGAAACTGACCACAGCGGCTTAAATTGATGTGTTGAAGTCAGCCTTTCAGGGTCATCTAGTTTTTAAAAACGCTGTTTTTAAATTTAATTAAGTACTGAATTTCCTTCTTTATGGCACACATAAAATGTGAGGATACTATGAGAATTTTCATAAAGCGCTATTTAAACAGAAATATTAACAGTTAGCTTTTAGTACAGAGAACAAAGTAACTCACTCAGAAGTGAATGGACCAGAACAATCTACTTGGCACATGCGCTACTTTCATCATTCCGAGTTACACGGCACACTCCCCTAGTGAGGACAAGTTCAGCCTGCTCTTTTCAATAAGTGTATCATACAGTCAGTCCCTGTAGGTATTTCTGGCTGCACAGCCTTATCCATGAAATGATTTTTAATTGTTTGATATTGGCCAAGTGGCTAGGAAATAAATGACTCATCTCCACTGTACTTGATGTTATTTCCAACAAATGTGCAATCCCTGCAGTAAACACAACCATCCGGCTTGAAAAACATCTTTTTAGGGAGGATTTAACCCCTGCATCTACTTTAATATTTAGTAACTAGTTTGTGAGCACACTCAAGCACCAGACCCCATCCCTCCACCCCCAAATGTGCCCTTTGGCTTGATTCTACAGGTGGACCTCAATCTGAGCAATGTGTATGGAGCAGAAGGCTGCACAACATCCCCGAGCGCTGCTCAGGCAACCCCTTGGGCGGCTCCTCTAAAGGGCTGCTGCGCACCGCTGCCAGAAGAGGTGCAGCGCTCAGTGTCCCACAAGTGCTCAAGGCACCCCGGAACAGAAATGTCGATGGGAGCTGCCACGGGCTTGTGAGTGAAGATCAGTGATACGTGCCGGGGAGATGCTCAAAAAACATGACGCTGGCACAAGTAAACTTCGACATCAAGGTAAGAGCGGGGAGAACCCTGAGCAGCCTAGCTTAGCTGTCTGACTGCCAGGTCTATGTGCAACTATCTCCCAGGGGACATAAATTATGAAATGCTGAATTAGTCACTATACACACACACAAACACATATCACCACCATCATGTAATTAAAAATGAGTGAACGTTTGTACATCTGAAAGATATATAATACTATACACTAATTTTATCTCAATTTTTTAAAAAACAAATGAAGGAACCTCAAAGATGTTTTTGTATCAAAAGCATATCCAACTTCCTGAGCTCTAAAAATGTATGAAATTACTCTAGAATGGTTTATATTAAAAACAATCATTTAATTTTGGAGTGTAAATGTCATTAAAAAAAGATTTTAGCTGAGAACAAGATGTTGGGTAATCATTTTATAAAGCTGTAAATTTTCCAAAAATAACCAGCAATACCAGTAAATAAGTCAGTATAGTTTTACCACACACATTATCTGAGGTAGTCCCATGTTTGCTTCTAGGCTAAGGCATGCCTCTGTATTTCAACCTGCTTCCTCACTGTTGTTCCCTTATCTATTAGCTACTTCTTTCCCTCACTGTGACTATATAGTTTTAAAATAACCAAACAAATAACACAAAAGAAAGCAGTATCAATCTCCTTGTTTCCAGGCATCCCACCGAGTGTGTGGTTGTAAATATTTAACAACAAATGCTTCTCCAGGAAAAAAAGGAGGGGGTATGTCTTGGATTGTTTCTGTTTGCCAGTTTCTGTGGTATACATATTCTCCCACCATGTCCAATATCAACCCAGCAACATATCACTAAGGACTTGGGAAAGACATGCACAGCAACATACTGCAACACAGTATTTCCACCATATACACACCAGAGACCTAAAGATAACAGCTGCTGCTGCTGCTGCTAAGCAACATGTACTTAAACAGGAAATGAGGAGTTTCAAGTACTCGTTACCTTTGTTATTAAATACAATTTAAATTATAAGCTTGTATATCTTAATGTCTAGGCAAAGCTATGGTTTTTCTAGTAGTCATGTATGGATGTGAGAGTTGGACTATAAAGAAAGCTGAGCGCCAAAGAATTGATGCTTTTGAACTGTGGTGCTGGAGGAGTCTCTTGAGAGTCTCATGGACTGCAAGGAGATCAAACTAGTCCATCCTAAAGGAAATCAGTCCTGAATATTCATTGGAAGAACTGATGCTGAAGCTCCAATATTTGGCCACCTGATGTGAAGAACTGACTCATTGGAAAAGACTCTGATGATAGGAAAGATTGAAGGCAGGAGGAGAAGGGGACGACAGAGAATGAGATGGTTGGATGGCATCACCAACTCAATGGACATGAGTTTGAGTAAACTCCGGGAGTTGGTGATGGACATGAAAGCCTGGCAGTCCTTGGTGTTGCAAAGAGTCTGACACAACTGAACTGAAATCTTAATGTTAAATAATGGCTGTGTTTAACAGCCAGGTACTGAGATGTCTGAAACATCTGACGGTCAGCTCTCAGCAGATGGTACACACCAGCTCCAGCATTCCATTGACATGGTCTGCTCATTTCCACTATACCATCCTGTGCAAAGGTGCCACAGAACAGCAGAAAAACAGCAACACCTTCCCTCATTCCCAAAACTTCAAAATAGCAAAAATCCGAGTAAAAGAAAAGACAACTTATCCAGTTTTATGAGATTAGCAGGAGAACAGGAGGCGCAGTACATAGAATCAAATCATACTAACAAATGGCAATGTGTATAATTCTGGCCAGTTATCAGTTACACTTATTTCCTGGTTATTTTCAATGCTATAACAATTTGAAAATAAAAAAATTTGAAAAATGAGGGTAAGCAGTACATTATATAAGATGAGTAAACACACTACGAGCAGCCAGTGATGGTCATTAGCATGTTCTGTGGAGAGAAAAAACCTTCACCTCCCTGCAGCATTAAAACAGATGCCATGCCAAAATCCTATCCATGCTGAGAAATCTAAGATAGGCATGCTATTGG
Source organism: Tragelaphus eurycerus (assembly GCA_935064755.1). Lineage (NCBI taxonomy): Eukaryota > Metazoa > Chordata > Mammalia > Artiodactyla > Bovidae > Tragelaphus > Tragelaphus eurycerus. The sequence goes on from CAKXYN010000107.1 coordinate 1,316,553, forward strand.
GATATAACCACTTTTTCTGAGAGATGTGTAACTCACAATCACTTCTCAGAAAAGTACAAGAACTACAGTGCAAGAGTTCAAAGGCTGTGGAATAAGTGAAAACCACATGTAAGCTCAGTTGCTTCCACTAACTAATCATGAGATCCCAGGCAAAAGTAAAGCCAATCAGTATTTACCCACCAGGTGCCAGGCATTGTATTAGGGTTAGTACAAACATAATTGCAGTTTCAGACTGTGAATTTTAAATAATCATAACTAGGCTCAAACACATCTTTATTAAATACATCTTTTTATCTCAAACACATCTAGGAACCATTACAATCAACACATTTTTGTCAATGAAAAATAAGTTTGTTTTCCTCTAGTGTAAAAATCCATATTTCAGGATTTGATGAACTCTTGGAAAGCATTTTCTGCCTACTGCTGGTTGTGGAAGCATTTTCCCTGCAAAAAGTTGTCAAGATACTTGAAGAAGTGGTAGACAGTTGGCAAGAGGTCAGGTGAATATGGTGGATGAGACAAAACTTCATGGCCCAATTTGCTCAACTTTTGAAGCCTTGCTTGTATGACATGAGGTCGGGCATTATGCAGAAGAACTGGGTCCTTTCTCTGACCACTGCCAGTTACAGGCACTTGCAGTTTTCAGTGCATCTCATCAGTTTGCTGAGCATACTTCTCAGATGTAATGGCTTCGCCAGGATTTAGAAAGCTGTAGTGGACCAGACCAGCAGCAGACTACCAAACAGTGGCTGTGATCTTTCTTTGGTACCTTTTTTGGCTTTGGGAAGAGATTTAGGGCTTCTTCTCAGTCCCAACACTGAGCTGGTCATAGCCGGTTGTACCACTTTTGGTCGCTCATCACAATCTGACCAAGAAATGGTTTGTTGTTGCATAGAATAAGACAACACTTCAAAATGATGATTTTTCTGACTTGCAGTAAGCTTGTGAAGCATCCACTTAGCAAGCTTTTTCACCTTTCCAATTTGCTTCAAAGTCAAATGAATGGTTGAATGGTTAACACTGCATTCTTCAGCCATTTCTCATGTAGTTGTAAGAGGATTAGCTTCAATGATGGCTCTCAATTGGTCAACTATCAAATTCCAATAGCTGGCCACTACGCTCCTCATCTTCAAGGCTCTCATCTCCTTTGCAAAACTTCTTGAACCATCACTGCACTGTATGTTCATTAGCAGTTCCTGGGCTAAATGTGTCATTGAGGTTGCCAGTTGTCTCTGCTGCTTTATGACCCATTTTGAATTCGAAAAAAAAAAAAAAATCACTCAAACTTGCTTTTTGTCTAGCATCATTTCTACAGTCTAGAATAAATATAAAATAAACAGTAAGTAATGCCACTAGCAAAAATAAATAAATAAATAAAGAGAAATGTCCATTAAAATGAGGTACAACATAACCATGTTATGTTAAAGAATGTATTCTAATGGCAAGGTCAACAGTGCGAAACTGCAATTACTTTTGCACCAGCCTACTACCACATCACGAAAACACAATGGTGAACAAGACATGCACAACTGTAGCCTTCATGAGCGTACATTCCTGGGGGCAAATATAGCATTCGAGAGCCTTGGTTTCCTGATCCATAAAAAAAAAAAAAAACTGAAACCTGGCATGCCACAGGTCATGGGGTCACAAAGAGTTGGACATGACTTTGCAACTGAACAAAATGGGCTAATCTCTATTCCAACGATGCTGCAGGACCATTAGGATAATGAGACAACACAAATGGCACAAAGGATACTCTTCTCCTTTCTGGCAATATCTAAATGTGTTCCCTGTAGAAAAGTAAATGATACCAACATTTTCAAACTCCTTTTATCATCTCTGAGGAAGATCCAAAAGGAACAGAGATGAACGCCTCCAAAATTCTCAAGCATTTGAACGGGTAGAGAAAGAAATGACTGTTGGCACCACCAAGAGTTCTCTTACAGCTTCTGATTCTTTAGCCTTTAGACAGTCATGCTGCTGCTACTGCTGCTAAGTCGCTTCAGTCGTGTCCGACTCTGTGCGACCCCATAGACGGCAGCCCACTAGGCTCCTCTGTCCCTGGGATTCTCCAGGCAAGAATACTGGAGTGGGTTGCCATTTCCTTCTCCAATGCATGAAAGAGAAAAGTGAAAGTGAAGTAGCTCAGTCGTGTCCGACTCTTAGCGACCCTATGGACAAGCCTACCAGGTTCCTCCGTCCATGGGATTTTCCAGGCAAGAGTACTGGGGTGGGGTGCCATTGCCTTCCCCGTTAGACAGTCATAATTATTCTTAAAAGAAAAAATGAACACAAAGGAGAGTTAGGATCTAGATTCCAGAGTGTCTGGAACAAGCAGACCATGACAAGAACACATGCATTCTTCAACTTTGTTATTACTTCTGACTGTAATTTTTAAGAACCATTTCAATGGAGAGAGATCAAACAACTCAACACAGCTTATATGCTCTCAAACAATCAACAAAAGATCAGTGGTTACTCATTCATTCATTCATTTCATGAACTCATTCAACAAAAATTTAAACGGCTACCCTGCAACAGGAATTGATTGATGCACTAGAAACACACCAGTGATCCAAATAGTCCAATACATACTGGAAAAAGGCAGAGACTCACTAACTTGGTTGAATTACAATCCTAATTCAGAATGAAATGGGTAGTTTTCAAATGCTGACTTCCCCCCGCCCCGATGTCAATGCATACACATACTCTGATCTAAATTTAAAAATCAGGGACATAAAAATCTGAAATAAACTTTATATAGATGCTTATTCTGAAATGTGCATATTGCATAATCTCTTGATTCTATGCAATTTAATCTCTACTTCAACAGGCTGAAATGTGCCTAGTAACCACTAGCCTGGCAAAATGCAATATATCTTAAATAAATTCTTTGTGGAAATGAATTAAATATAGTTTCCTGAAGTGTCCATAGATTTACTGACATAAATAAATGTATTTTAGGCCCTCTGTGTATAAAGGAAGACTGAGAAGACTTCTTAACCAACCTTGAACTCCCATGGTGTTAGGAAAGAGCAATTCCTCCTAAGAATAAAAACAAGTGCCACTAAAAAGAATAAAATGAAACCATCTCTTCTGAAAACCAGGTTATTTTCTAGCACAAACATATGTATCCTGGATTCTTAATCTGATGTGATTTATGAAGGTTATAGCAAAATTCAAGGCAGTGAACATTCCCATCATGTAAGTAAACAATTTCTAGCAGCTTCTCTTTTTGGTATCTTCCACCATGACTTGTAAACATTGTTCTATTTGTGGACATCTTTATGAGACAGTTTATAAAATGGAATACAAAACAAAGATTTATGACTTTAAACTGAAATTCAGTGTACTTAACAAAAAGACTCACTTCTATTCTGCATGCTATAGTATGAAAATTCAATCTAGAATAAGGTTATAGGATATTGCTATAGTATTACAGGAAGAAACTATTTTTTAGTCTAAAGAGTGTTCAATTATAAAAACAAGACCAAAATATTTAAAGCAATTAACCAGTTCTATTTTGATTTCCAGTATCAATGGGAGATCCTTCCTGTTTCACTCTTCCTAGAAACCACCCTGCTCCCACAAAATTCAATGAAATTCACCCATAAGGGTGCAAATATTCCTGTGACATCTTGAATCATGCATAATACTCATGAGTGAGGCATGTACATGTGCTGTGCTTCAGATCAGATCAGTTGCTCAGTCCTGTCCGACTCTTTGCAACCCCATGAACTGCAGCACGCCAGGCCTCCCTATCCATCACCAGCTCTCGGAGGTCACTCAGACTCACATTCATCGAGTCAGTGATGCCATCCAGCCATCTCATCCTCTGTCGTCCCCTTCTCCTCCTGCCCTCAATCCCTCCCAGCATCAGAGTCTTCTCCAATGAGTCAACTCTTCGCATGAGGTGGCCAAAATACTGGAGTTTCAGCTTTAGCATCATTCCTTCCAAAGAAATCCCAGGGCTGATCTCCTTCAGAATGGACTGGTTGGATCTCCTCGCAGTCCAAGGCACTCTCAAGAGTCTTCTCCAACACCACAGTTCAAAAGCATCAATTCTTCAGCGCTCAGCCTTCTTCACAGTCCAGCTCTCACATCCATATATGACCACAGGAAAGACCATAGCCTTGACTAGGCGAACCTTTGTTGGCAAAGTGATGTCTCTGCTTTTGAATATGCTATCTAGGTTGGTCATAACTTTCCTTCCAAGGAGTAAGCGTCTTTTAATTTCATGGCCGCAGTCACCATCTGCAGTGATTTTGGAGCCCAGAAAAATAAAGTCTGACACTGTTTCCACTGTTTCTCCATCTATTTCCCATGAAGTGATGGGACCAGATACCATGACCTTCGTTTTCTGAATGTTGAGCTTTAAGCCAACCTTTTCACTCTCCACTTTCACTTTCATCAAGAGGCTTTTGAGTTCTTCTTCACTTTCTGCCATAAGGGTGGTATCATCTGCATATCTGAGGTTATTGATATTTCTCCCGGCAATCTTGATTCCAGCTTGTGTTTCCTCCAGTCCAGCATTTCTCATGATGTACTCTGCATATAAGTTAAATAAACATGGTGACAATATGCAGCCTTGACGTACTCCTTTTCCTATTTGGAACCAGTCTGTTGTTCCATGACCAGTTCTAACTGTTGCTTCCTGACCTGCATACAGATTTCTCAAGAGGCAGATCAGGTGATCTGGTATTCCCATCTCTCTCAGAATTTTCCACAGTTTATTGTGATCCACACAGTCAAAGGCTTTGGCATAGTCAATAAAGCAGAAATAGATGTTTTTCTGGAACTCTCTTACTTTTTCCATGATCCAGCGGATGTTGGCAATTTGATCTCTGGTTCCTCTGCCTTTTCTAAATGCAGCTTGAACATCAGGAAGTTCACGGTTCATATATTGCTGAAGCCTGGCTTGGAGAATTTTGAGCAGTGGAGAAATAACTCCAGAAAGAATGAAGGGATGGAACCAAAGCAGAAAGAATACCCAGCTGTGGATGTGTCTGGTGATAGAAGCAAAGTCCAATGCTGTAAAGAACAATATTGCATAGGAACCTGGAATGTCAGGTCCATGAATCAAGGCAAATTGGAAGTGGTCAAACAAGAGATGGCAAGAGTGAATGTTGACATTCTAGGAATTAGCGAACTAAAATGGACTGGAATGGGTGAATTTAACTCAGAGGACCATTATATCTACTACTGCGGGCAGGAATCCCTCAGAAGAAATGGAGTGGCCATCATGGTCAACAAAAGAGTCCGAAATGCAGTACTTGGATGCAATCTCAAAAACGACAGAATGATCTGTGTTCATTTCCAAGGCAAACCATTCAATGTCACAGTAATCCAAGTGCTGTGCTTAGTTGCATCCAACTCTTTACAACCCTATGGGCTGTGGCCCACTAGGCTCCTCTGTCCCATGGGGATTCTCTAGGCAAGAATACTGGAGTGGGTTGCCATGTCCTCCTCCATGGGATCTTCCCAACCCAGGGATCAAAACCCAGGTCTCCCGCATTGTAGGCAGATTCTTTACTGTCTGAGCCACTAAGGAAGCTATTAATTAATAATAGCAACTTCCCAAGTGGCACAGTGGTTAAGAATCCAACTGCCAACGCAGCAGATGCAAGAAAGGCGGATTCAATCTCTGGGTTGGGAAGATTCCCTGCAGTAAGAAATGGCAACCCACTCCAGTGTTCTTGCCTGGAGAATCCCATGGACAGAGAAGCCTGGCGGGCCACAGTCCATGGGGCTTCGAAGAGTCAGACATGAGTGAGCAAACGGTAGGCACATGGCACATAATATAAAGGATACTTGATCTGATAAGACAAAATACCCCTGCCCCCAACAACAACCTAAACTCATCTCTGCTCAAGAACTGAAAATAAAGGCAGTAATTTGTCTCCTATGTACTATACAAATCACCCAACAAGACACATCACCTGTGCATACATGGCTCAGTCGCTCAGTTGTGTCTGACTCTGTAATCCCATGGACTGTAGCCCTCCAGGCTCTTCTGTACCGGTAGCTATTTTTCAAAGTTTTTTCTTTTTTTAAAAAAAAGAAAAACCTCCAAGTAGTGTGTGCTACAATTTAGTCTTTCCTCTTATAGGAATCCTAGAGTAAGTATTCCTAAGTACATTTTTTTTTTAATTTCATACCAAAAGTTCTGCTTTTAGCCCATTTCCTCATATCTGAAGTGACAGTCTTATTTTTTCTCATTAAATTAAGCCAGATTTGGTTTTAGGTTACTGTTCAGTTTTTAAAATACTTGTTTTCTCCTTTAAAAACAGTAACTTTCTTTCTCTGGCACAAAGCACTCGTGGAAAAGATCGAAACAGCCCACATACACGGCCACATATGCATGCACACACACAAAAGGTATTACTTTCTAATATTTAGAACCTTTTAAATTAGACGTTATGAGTTCCTCTGAAGTACTCTACTCACCATAAGCACGTGACAGTTTAGATATACTGGTCTCAGAGAATCAATATTAGCAAACCACAAACTTACTGCTTGTAGTTGCCCATATGTTAGGTAAGAGGTATCAAGTTAGTCCCCTAAACAAGTAATTCCATATAGTTTTAACTTTATTGTACAAAAGTTTATATGGCAAGAGAAAAATCTTTGGATTGAAAAAAAAAATCTAAGTGCACAAGTTCTCAGTTATGATAACCTAAGGAATATATCATCTCAATGATTTTGCAAGAGCACATAGGATTTTCAGGTAATCCAATGTCCACTTTTCTTCAAGGAAATAAAAAACATAACTGCTCATGGGCTAGATGAAATTTTAAAAGTAATGAGACACTTATGGAAATGCTAATTAAAACCATGATGAGATATTGTTATAAGAACCACCCACCAGACTGGCAAAATCTTAAAAGTCTGAAAACATTAAAGATTGATAAGACTGTAGAAGAAAGCAGTTACAGCATTTTTAAAAAGAGGTTTGGCATTATCTAGTAAAGCTATAATTCTATTATTCGGTAAGTATTCCAGAGAAATTCCTGCAGGCCTGGAGACATGGACAAGAATCCTCGCAGAAGCATTGCTCAAAATTATTCAAATCCAGGAACAACCCAAATGCTCATCAAGAAATGAGTATAAAAATAAGGAACTGGGATACTATCTGGTAAAAAAACAAACAGCTATACACATTATCTTTGAAACTCAAAAATTAATGTTCAACAGAAGTATTCAGCAGACAATGCATATAATGGTTTCATTTACATAAAGTTTGAAAACAAGCAATCTAACCTACATTTTTGTGTGTGTATATGTGGGTGTACACGCATGTACTCACATGCGTGCTGTAAGACTATAAGGAAAAACACAAAAAATTATTACCCCTAAAGGTTAGTGATTTTAGGGGCTGGGGGACGTTAAAAGGAAAGGCACAGAGGAAATCTGTTAATGATTATTAGTATTTATAGTATTTATATACTTTCTTAGCAATCTTCATTATTAATGGCTACCTAGAACTATAAATTTCTACTTTATAATCTTGGTGGGTTATTGTTTGCTTTACAATTATTTTTTAACTATACATATATATTATGTATTCTCATGTATATCTGCTATATCTCAAAGATTAAATCAAAAGATCAGATGTGAACTTCTGAAAAGAAATACTTCCTGTGGTACATACGTGGTTTGGTTAATGCTGTGATTTGGGGTCAAGGTCAAAAACAAGGAAGCATGCTAGTTCTAGCACAGAGCTTCATTACAGCTCACAGGCATACCAGAGCTAACCACATCCTTCTTCCTTAGGTATATAAATTCCACTCTCCTGAAGGAACAAATGCTAACAATGCAAAGAGAAAAGAAACAACAAAAAAACCCTGCATAAAAGACCAAAAAAACAGATAATTAAGTGCTGGTGAGGATGTGGGAAAATTGGGAAAGCTCATATACTGCCAATAGGAATGTAAAATGGTGCAGTAACTTTGGAAAACAGTCTAGAAGTTCCTCAAAAAGTTAAATATAGAGTTACATATGACCCAGCAATCCACTCCTAGGTATATATCCAAGAGGAATAAAAATATATGTCCACACAAAATTTATACACAGATGGTCCTGGTAGCATTATTAGTAACAGCTAAAATGTGGAAACAACTCAAATGTCCACCAGTTGATAAATAGATTAATAAAATGTATATCTAAAGAATTGAATATATTATCAGGCAATAAAAAGAAATGAAGTACTAATACAAGCTACAAAATGGATAAACCTTTAAAATTATGCTAAGTGAAAAAGCCAAGCACAAAAGTCCACATACTATTATAATATGATTCCATTTTATATAAAATATCCAGAATAAGCAACTCTATAGATAAAGTAGATTAGTGGTTGCCTAGGGCCAGGAATGAGGGGAAATTGGGGGTGACTGCTAATGGATATGGGGTTTTTCCAAGTGATGGAAATATTCCAAAATTGATTAGGGTGCTACCTGCACAACTGTGAATATACTGAACCACTGAATTGTAGACTTTAAATAGGTGGATTACAGGGTATGTGAATTATACCACAATAAAACTTTTATTATAAAATATTGCATTACAGGCGATTCCTGCCATAAATAATATACAACAGTGTTCAGAAATTGTCAGTCTTTACTTATCACATCCATGTGTGAAATAAACTTCTACACTCAGCCCCAAAGTCTGGGAGAAATCTGACTAGTCATAAACCTAAATGCTACACAAAATGGCTTTGTTTCCAATTCTTAGTACCGTAATCAATAGGTTTTGATCTTATCCATCAGAGGCTGGGCGAGAATCCACAGTAGCCTGCAGAATGTGCTAAGTCTTAAATGCATGCTGAGCAGTTTCTTCTATAAGTGACCCATAACCTCTTTTCTGAAGTGATTTTCCAGGACTCTCCATGAGAGGAAAAACTGAACCTCACTAAATTTGTTAACCAGAAGTGTGCTTTCTTGACTTCATATGTAGAGAATTTTTTTTCCAAACCACACTGGAAAATAACAGGATTGGAAAAGTGATCAGTGAGTTCACATTCCAGCCCACCAATGTCCAAGAGCCTGCCCAAATGCAGACGTGAAAGTAAAACACTTCCAATGTCATTCAATCCTGTTTCTAATGAGAGCTCTATATAAGACAGTGAGAAATGAACACAATTGAAAAATTATAGAAATATTGTATCAGGAATAATGATTGACAAGAACAAGACTTAATTGCCTTGTAGAAGTCAAAATTACTCCTGGCTCTCTCTTACTGAGGTGACATTTTCTTTGCATCATTTTTTTCACTTTTAAATTTTATCTCATGTACAGTATACATATCTGTATGTTGCTAATAATCTTTTCAAAAGTAATCTGAGGTTAAAAACAATCCAAAGATGAAAACAGGGGTTCCTTCCATTATTCTGGATTTATAATAGTTATAACCAATAAAAAAAAGGTTAACAATAGCTTACAATTATGTGGCTTCTTTATTTTAAAAATCTAATTTAAAAATCAAAAGCCAACATTATAAAAGTTTTTTCTCATCTTTATAGACAATGAGCATACTTTAAAATGTAGCTACACAGACTTCCCTGTTAATTTTGCCCCACTATTGGATCATGCCTTCCCAGCCCATCAGGCTGACATTTTCTGATTTATAGTTAATCTTTTCATTTCTCTGCTTCATGACAACCTTGAAAGCAGTAGAATGATATTATTTAGAAGACAGTTTTCAATGTCTTGGTTTTTGCAGCTCTTCCATAAGATTTAATATGACTTCTGGGGAAAGAGGAGGGAATAAATCAGGAGTTTGAGATTGAAATATGTAACACTATTATATACATAATAGATAACCAACAAAAATCTAATGTAAAGCACAGGGAATTATACTTAATATCTTACAATAACTTAAAGGGGAAAAGAATCTAAAAAAGAATAAAAACATACATACCTATACATTATATATAAAACTGAATCACTTCTCTGTACACCTAAAACTAACACAACTTGTAAATCAACTATATTTCAATAAAAAAAAAAATTTTAAGATTTAATTTGACTTCTTATAGCTGGAGTCCAAACTCTAGAAAGTGCAAGCATGGACCACATCAGGGACAGACTAAGTAGCAGGATGGTGAGCCTAAAGAACAAAGCCATAGAGAAGAAATCTGAAGAAATAAAAAGGCAAGCCCTGGGGGGCACACAGGGCAGCTCCCCGCCAGCAGGTGGGATGGCAAATCCACAGGGAGCATAGTCAAGCTTCAGTCTCACTCCAGGTATAGGTCTATGAACAGAGAATCCCATTCAAGCAAACTTGTGTAGTGTTATAGTATTGTGATACCCACTGCTGCCCTTGGCTTTAGGACCATCTCAGATAAAAAAAAAAAAAACAAAAAAAAACAACACAGCAGTTTACCACGAGACAGAAGACTGACATACTCCACCCGCAACATGAGAGCTGCCCACCTCCCCCACTCCTCCTCCCACACACCTATACTCTGCAGGTATCAAGGATGCAAAAGAGCCCAAGTCAGGAAAAGACCCAGAGATGCAGGCTGCACCCCAAAGTACATTTTGTATATCGAGGAATGTGGATCCAAAAAGCCACTCAGCTTCATGCAGAGTTGACCAATGAAGTTGTCCTCCTCAACTTCGACCCTGAGGTTTAGATTCACAGAAAATGATTTCAAATCTCCACATTCATGAGGCTGTGGCTCCTGATGAGCTTCCACACCAAGAGTCAAGCTGTGACTCAAGACAGATGGAATGGTGCTGGGATGGCTCAGGGAATAGTGGACTTCTCACAGCTTTTAGTAAATACTACTTAATTTGAGCTGGACCCAAAGGATCTGCTTCCCTATGCAAGAGTTGAAGTGAAAGTGCCTGACCATCCAGGATCAAGACGCCCTCTCACATAGACCGGCCACCTGCCCCTCTGTAGATGAACCAGCCTATTTACAAAAGAACATATTTTCTACCTGCAAAATGTCAATGTTAAATAAACTGACCTCTACCTCCTCTCCAAGTCTAAAATGTTGTAGTATCTTTGCTCTCCAAAGATGACAAAACATACAGAAGGCTTCAGTGAGAGTAAGGTGCCTTAAAATACACAAATGAAAATGGTGAACTTTTCTTTAATGGATCTGAATCCTTTTTTGTTTAACTTTCTGCTTATATGATTTCTTTTTTGATTGTCAACAGCTGTTATTTCAGGACAAACAGATCCAAAGATCTAGACTTTATAATCATACTATACTTGAAGTCCTTAGGGACCTCAGTGACAGCTGTACAGAACCTCAGACTTACAACCCAATTATTATTTGTCTTCACTTTTTTTTTTTTTGCTCACTTCCTTTGTGGGTTCTCTACAGATTTTATCAAATTAAGTCAAAGTTGAACCAACACAGAACTCATATTTACAAGTACCCATTTAAGAAGAACTGACATATCTTTATTGGTTCCTTTATCTACCCTAAATACCTACTGTATAAATTATTTTTTAAAATACTAGGGTCCAACGTTAAGGTTTACTTTAAATAGCTATAGTAACCAAGACTGCATGGTACTAAAGGGGATAGACACATAAGATCAATGGGATAGAAACAGAGGACCCAGAAACAGACACACACAAGTACATCCAAATGGTTTTTAACAGATGTGCAAAGCAATTTACTAGAGAAAGGTAGTCTTTTCAACAAATGGTGCTGGAGCAACTGGACATTAATAGGAAAAAGAAGAGCTTAGTGTTAAGATCAAATGCTGGCAAAGATGAGACTCCAGATCACTCACACATCGTTAGAAGGCATGTAGAATGGTATAGCCACTTGGGAAAAAGTTGGCAGTTTCTTATAAAACTAAATATGCAGTTATAACATAACACAGCACTGTGCTCTTAGGCATTTATCCCAGAGAAACAAAAAGGCATGATCACACACAAAACTGTACATGTATGCTCACAGCAGTTTTATTTTGGCAATTCTGTCAAAAAACCAGAACCAAATTTCTTTCAATAGGTGAACTGTTAAACTGTGATTTGTTCATATCAGGGAATACTACTCAGCAATAAAAAGGAACTATTAATACATGCAACTTGGATGGATCTCAATTTATGCTGGGGGGGAGCCAATCTCAAAATAGTAAGTACCTTAAGAGTTCATTTATATGACATTCTTTAAATAACAAAACCAGAGATGGAGAACAGTTTATTAGTTGCTACGGGTTAGGGATGGTGGGAGAACAGAGAAGTGGCTATAACCAATAACACAGGGAAGCCTTTTGACAAAACAACAGTTCTTGATTGTGGTAGTAACTACACAAATCTACCTCCACATGCAAAAGCCATGTACAGCTGGTGAAACCTGTATAAACTCTGTGGACTGTACCAATGCTAATTCCTGATATTGATATTATACTATCAAAAACATTATTAAGCAAAATTGGATCAAAGATACATGGGATCTGCCCTGTAAATTTTTACCAAATTCTTGTGACTTCATAATTATTTCAGAATAAAAAGGTTTTTGTTTTTTTAATGCCAGTAGCTCTGAAATCTTGAGACCAAAATCTGGTTCTGCTACTTACACTACTGTGCGTAAGTTATTTAGCCATTCTGAACTTTCGTTTCTTCGTGTTTTAAGTAAGGATAATAATATTAGCTGGCGGCTTAATGAGAATTAAAATGAGCAAGAAAAAAAGCTGTACTTTTTTTTCATCTGAGATAAATGGGACCAGATGGCAAAGTGTTTTTCAAGAATGATGCCATATATGGGAGTGCTTGTATGATTAAGCTACACATTGTACCTACTAATTTTTATAATCCATTTGTAAATCTGACTTTTCTTATTTGTAGACAAAATTAGGTCTACAGTTAAGAGCATTATTGGAATAATAGCTATGCCACCCTATAGATTAGAAAACTGAGGACAAATAAACTTTCTCTAGTCCATAATCTGATGAAGTATACCTCAAAAGGTTAAGCAAACATTCTACCGGGGAAAGTGATTTGACCTGGAATTTGATATGGTTCATTTCCACATCAAGATCAAACAGATTCATTAGCTGCTTTTTAACCTAAGAAACTCCAGTTGCTTTGCAGAATGAGCACCAAAAAATATTTCAAAAATCACAACAGCCACCTTGCATTGTGAATGCCTTCACAATAAGCCCTTCCAGGTCCCATCAGCAAACAGTACAAAGAAGCGCTCAAGGTCCTGGCTGGCACCGTGGCACCCTCGGGCTACCCTGTTCCCTCTTGCGGTGTGACGGAAATTCCTGTGCCCGTCCCTCGCTGGCAGCCCCTGTGAAGGCCCGCCCGCTATCAGGCGCCCAGCCTCCTGGCAATAATTCTGCAGTCAACCCTGAACACTTCCTCTTGACTTCCTCCAACACCAGGATGAACTGACACTTGGCAGTTACCACTCTGAGTGGGTGGCTGTGGTGGGAACAATAGCAACTCTTAACTAGACTTGGTCAAATTATACTGGGGAGACAGAAGGAGAAAGAGAAGACACCAAACAAATGGTGGCCTGAATTCTTTCATTCAAAACAGTCGAGTTAGTTTATGCAACTGATGACAGCAAAACATATGAAATTAATAGACTTTGTTTAAATGAAGCAAAGAGACTTAGTAAAGTGGCTTTGCAAAAAGTCTCTGAAGTTTCATTTAAACAAAGAGTGTCCTGAAGATCTGTAATGCAGAAATTATCTCATTAACATCACACAAAAGAAGGATTGCTCCCACTGCCCAGGCTTCCTACTCACAGTTGTACATGAAGAAAAGAACTGTGAAGAACTTTGGAAAGAAGTCTCTGGGTATTTTTTTTTCCCCCAGTATGAACTGAGGAGGGGAATGCATAGTAATTACATACACAGCACCTCTACCACTGAAGCAAGATCAACAGGTAAAACTGTTTCTCCCTTTCTAGTCTTCACAAGGTGTACACCCAGTCTGCAACACCAACAACAAAACACCACAAATAATTTGAATAACTTTCTAATTCTACCCATTGATGGCCCAGGAAAAATCAAAGCCTCCTTAAAGGAAGTCAGATGACCTTACTAAAAATGTAAGTAGGTCTATCATACTTTTACTACCCCATCCCCTCCATTCCATTCCTACCCTGCTTGCTCTGCTGAAAATTCATTTGCTATGGGCAGAGGCTTCAGTTGACTGAGCTGAGGGTAGGAATCTGGACAGCAACAGAAGAACATGGCTTGCAGGAGAGAGGAAACACTGGAATATACAGCCACTGTAAATAATTCCCAGTGTTTAAGTCCAAGTCCACCTACTCACTAGATTTGGGGGGCTATGCAGAAAAGCCAACACTGAACCAAGAATGAGATCCGTACGCTGGATCTGAATTTATCTCAGCTTCATTCCATAACCCAGAGTAAACAACCCACAGAAGAACAAATGCAAATGACTTATACAAGCAAATGATACACCAGGAACTAAGTAAGGGTTATACCACATGTCAAAAGCCACCTGGCAATCATGTGGAGACGCGGAAACTGTAAAGAAAATCAGGTCTCAACTGGCAGCAAGTTCTCAATCTAAGAAGCCTAAGGACCCAGAGAACTGAAAAGTAAGAACATTTTCCTAGTATCTATGGCAGACAGGCTCCACATCCATGGGATTTTCCAGGCAAGAGTACTGGAGTGGGGTGCCATTGCCTTCTCCCTCCAGTCTCACTGCCGTCCTCCGATTCATCTCACAAATGCCATCAGCTGGGTCTTACTCACGCCATCTGGGTCGTACTTGGTGATTCCCATCTCTCCAGAGGGCTTCCCAGGTGGTCCTAGTGATAAAGAATCCACCTGCCAATGCAGGAGACACAAGAGATGCGGGTTCGATCCCTGGGTTCGGAAGATTCCCCGGAGTAGGAAATGGCACCCCACTCCAGTATTCTTGCCAGGAAAATTCCATGGGCAGAGGAGCCTGGCAGGCTATACTCCACAGGGCCACAAAGAGTCATACTGACTTGAGCACACACAGCCTATAAGACAGTGCACAACAGTCTGCCCTAAAGCTGTGCTGGAGGCAGGGAGGCCAGCAAGGCTGTCACAATAGCTAAGAGATTGTGAAGGCTCAAAAGTAAGAGACAGATCAAAGACCTTTTACTCTAAGGCACTTTGAAAGTCACTGTAA